>JAKOOJ010000006.1:90941545-92194045 GCA_022577455.1 Arizona elegans | reverse complement strand
TAACAAATGCATTATAAAATGCAAGGGTACCATGCAGATAGTTGTGCCATATTCCTGTTCACTGTTTCAGCCCAGTGACATTGTTTCAATGGTACTCCTGTTGGTGTGCTTTGTTTTTTTCTTCTAAACATAAGCATGTTCGGCTATTAAGTATGCTGTCTTTCTTTGGTTTTTCGATGTAATTTTTTAAAATCCTTTTTTAATTTCAGCTAGTTTTGAGGTTTCTTTAAACATAGTTAACCCTTTATTTCTCAGTGCCCTTATTGGGGCTAATAAAAATTTCTAAATTTATTATTAGGAAGAGTTCCGATTGATACATCTTTCCCCCATGCCACATTATATCAATTTTCCATTGTGGATTTCTAGCAACTCATGCTCCTCTATTTAAAAGTGCTCTGACTAAGAAAAGTCTAAGACTGGGCAACCAGCCAACATCTGGTAATTCCCAGAAGTAAAATCTTGAAAGAGTGAACTCATATAGTACATCTGAAAACAATTTGGCAGGATAAAAGGTTTGTATGAATGTTAATAGTTTTGAATTCAGCTCAACAGATCTTGCAACTAGACAGCTATGCTGCATGACCTTTCTAGCATATGAATAACTGAAAAAAGATTTTAATTATAACTTCATTTTCTAATAGAGCTTGTATTCTTAGTTTTTTTTAAATCAATTTTTAGTTAAAACCTAACTACAGCATATGCCATTTTAAGGGTTCCAGACAGAGATGGACACAAAGGACCTCCACTTAAGAGGCCTTGAAATAAAACAGAATTGTGACTGATAATTTTTGTTGTTAGTTGTGAAGTCGTGTCTGACCCTATGGACAACGTTCCACCAAGCCTTCCTATCCTCTACCATCCTCTGGAGTCCATTTAAGCTCACGCCTACTGCTTCAATGACTCCATCCAGCCACCTTATTCTCTGTCGTCCCTTTCTTCTTTTGCCCTCAATCTTTCCCAGCATTAGGCTCTTCTCCAGTGAGTCCTTCATTCTCATTAGGTGGCCAAAGTATTTGAGTTTAATCTTCAAGATCTGGCCTTCTAAAGAGCAGTCAGGGTTGATCTCCTCTAGGATTGACCAGTTTGATCACCTTGCAGTCCAAGGGACTCGCAGGAGTCTTCTCCAGCACCACAGTTCAAAGGCCTAAATTCTTTGGCACTCAGCATTTCTTATGGTCCAACTTTCACAGCCATACATTGCAACTGGGAAAACCATAGCCTTGATTATATGCACTTTTGTTGGCAGGGTGATGTCTCTGCTTTTTAGTATGCTGTCTAGATTTGCCATATCATCACACTAGAGATAATCTGCAGCAGAGAATTTCTATGTGCTTCTTAGTAACTGTCACCTCTGTCAAAGTAGGCCGGGTGTTTGTACATCCTCACACAGCAGTATCCATACAAAAATATCTCAAAGCAGTTTACAAATAAGCTGGACAATAAAATCACAACTTTAAAAAAATCAACATATCCATGTAAAATAAAAGATGGGGATAAAAAAAATATCATCCAACACATAGGAGGCTTGAATGTAGGTTAATGTGGGTATCTACAAATGTCAAAATTCTAAGAAGAGAAGTCAAGATTCTCATTCATCCAGGTCATAGTTGTCTCGGTGCTTTTTCAGAATGCAACAACACTTTTTTTTCTTGAAGAAGAAATTTTGCTTCTCATCCAAGAAGCTTCATGGGTCATTCACCCCACCCCTACCATCCTGCCAGAACCAATGAAGCTTCTTGGATGAGACCAAAACATCTTCCTCAAAGAAAAAAATCCAGTTGCCTTTTGAACTTTGAGATTCAGGAACTTTCCAGACCCTTCAGGTGGCCTGCCTATGGCAACCACAAGGTGGCAGTCTAGATTGGATGCAGACAGGAAACAGAAAAAGGAACATGCTCCATTATCCTCTGCATCTTACAGTGCAGGTTTCTCTCTAAAACCTAGAATGATTATGCTGGTGGCTGTCATAGCTAGAGAAGCTAGTGACTATACAGCCATTGTATAAAAAGGGCTGGAGCCTGCATTGCCTGCTCACTGAAAACTTTGCTTTGATATAGCAGAATCCTAAAAAAAAAAAGCCTGCACAAATAAAGAGTCCATTGTAAAGCTGATGATCATAGCTTTAAAGAGAGTTTACACATTTGGGGACTTGTTTTAAACAGCATTCACAATTAGGAGCTTGATGGGTTAAGTCAAAGTCTTCCTCTCTTTGAGAGAGATGGATGGTTTAAAAATATGAAATATAAATAACTTATGTGTAGGACACCACAAGGGAAACCTTTATTTTTATTACTCCCTAATGCAATTCCACTACTAAATTTCATATATTATACTTAAAAGGGAATTTCAAATGATACATATAATGACTGAAAGTGCAGAATAAACATTTGTAGCCATATATTTCATCTAAAGTGAAGATTTGAAAGTGTCTATTAAGCACCCCCTGTCATAAGTAAATGCCTTATTCTATAACAAGAGATATGTATATATGTACAGGATATAAAGGGTTAATTTATTCATCCTCCTTTAATGTATTCATGTGTAATCACCCCCCTTTTCTTGACTCCTCCCCTTTGATATAAATAGAGAGTGCTTTTACCTCACGCTTGCTTCTCACTGTAAATCTGACAAGAATAAGTAGAATGCCTATTATGAATAAACTCTTCTTTAACTGAAGAAATTGCTTCTGAATTCATCATTGAGTCTGATCCTCAAAATATTGTAACAATCTGGTAGAAGAGGATGGTTATACTGACTCAATAAAATCCAACATGCCTAAGAAAGAAAACCTCAAGAATAAACAAAAAAGACCCAATACCAGGGCAAATGATAAAGAAACAAAAACAGATCAAGAAATGATCGACGAACCAATAAATACAACAATCAAAGAATCTGAAGCTAACACCACAGACATCGAAGAAACAGCAGATGAAACCGACAACCAAGAAGAGAACAAAATAAAAGACAAAGACCTCAGATCGGAGATACTGAGGCTAATAAAAAGTCAAAAAGATGACCACAAACTCATCGCGGAACTCCGAGGCTTCTTGGAAGAAAACGGAGCAGCGAGAGAAAAAGACATTGAAAAAGCCAAACCCGAAAATACAAAAATGGTGAGCGAACCTACAACTAAAGAAAAAATAACCAGAAGCAAGACCAGAGGTCCCGCTCAAAATTTTGAAAGGCAGCCATCTTTTCTTCAACCGGCCACAGAAATGAACACGGCTGAACCAATCAGAATGCACCATTCAAAAACTCTGGCGCGAAAAAACACAAAAAATAGCAAGAAATATATTTATTCTTCTGAAGAGTCAGAAACAGATACAGAAGAATCATCCACCGAACAAGAAATCGAAACACCCATGAGAAAACTATTTAAAACGTTTGGCACAAGTCTAACAATTTCAAAAGAATCGATAAAAGCCAATAATGCAAAAATACAAAAGAAACGAAGAAACAAACAGACACCTCAAAGCCTGCACGACTCAATCCGGACAACGATGATGACGACGCCTGAACCCAGGGGGCCCTGCGAAATTTCCCCCATACCACAAACGATCCAAAGAACAAAATACTCCAAGCAAGAAAGCTTCAAAGAAAAGAGACGAACCACAGCTGCCAGCAGAACACCCAAGATCGAGCCGGAGACCGAATCATCAGAAGGAGAGCACTACGAGGGAGCTACAGCAAAGAGAACCTCTCCCAGCGGCTTCAGCAGAGAAATGATCAACGCGCATGCGCAGATCAACACAGAGAACTACAATGAACTTTATGAAGAAGGAGAACCTTTCAAGCTCATCAGCAGAATACCCACACCATTCTGCAATTTTCAACATCTACAGGACCATGGACTACCCACAGTTGTAAGTAGTGGGAATAGTAATATTGGGAATCTACCTAGTGATTTCCCAAAACTTAGAATTGATGGCATCAATTTACAGGAATGGTGTCAACAAATTCAGGTTGTCTTTATGAAAGAAAATTTATTATTTTTTATAACCAATCCTCCCAAAAGACCTTGGACTCTAAAAATGGACTGCCTGCATCACAGAGCATTCTATTTAATAATTTCTAGCATATCACCTGCCATGTACTACAGTATTAAGCATAATCTTACTGTTTCAGAAATAATTCAATGCATGTTTAAATTGTTTCATAGTGAAAGTGTAGCAACAACCACTAGAATGTCTAAAGATTTCTTTTCAGCCAAATTAAGATCTGGAACCACCATAAGTGAACATTTAATATCCTTAAACAAAACCAGAGCAGAATTACATCTAAGAGGAGAAATAATATCAGAACAGACAATGAAAAGCGTTATCCTTACCTCATTAGATTCATCATGGGATAACTACATATCACACTTAGACTCAATCAATCTAGGATACTTATCCATAGAAAGTCTGTCAAATAAGTTAATAGCTGAAGATAATTTGAGGAGAAGTAGATACAATGCATACACAGAACACAGACAGGCAAAAGGGGTAACCTTCCAAGAAAATCACCAAAAAACAATTGAATGTTACAATTGTGGATCCAGAAAACACTCTAAGGGAGATTGCCCCATGTTTCATAGGGAAAGACAAAACCGTGATTATAGGGGTAGATATCAAGACAGGCAATCATCTATTGATAGATACAGATATAGAGGCTCCCCAAACTACAGAGAACGCAGAAAGGATAGAGATAATTCAAGGGACAGAAAATCAGGATCATTAAATGGATTAGATAAACATAACGATGTCATCACACAAAAATCAAAAAACAATACTTGGCTCATAGATTCAGGGGCGACTAATCATACAACAAATAACAAGAAAATACTGTCTTCATTCACAAATGATAAATTTATGATAAGAGTAGCCAATCAAGAAAATGTTCAAGTCATAGGGAAAGGAGATGTAAATATACCTGGTTTAGGTAAAGTAGAGGGGGTATTGTTGATACCAGAAATATCACATAACATACTTAGTGCAGTGAAATTAAGCCAAGATTTCAACATAAATATAATCTTCTCTGGGGGAAAAGCAATACTAGAAAAGGATGGGACTAAATTGAATAGTGTAGTTATCGAAGGGGGCCTACCCTTCCTTGTAACAGAAGATAAATGGTTGCATAACATTAATACAAACACTGATGATGACACCAACATAGACAGTGAACATAGTAACAACAATGACAATGAAGAACCCAATACACACTGTAATCACAAAGACACACCCACTAGTGATACACACAATAACAAAAGACCCAATATAGGCAAACCAATTCATGATGAATGTGCACACATGTTGCATAGGAAATTGGGACATGCAAGTTTCCCTGTAATACAAAAAATGATTGAACATGTTGATGGCGTTAAAATAAAGGATTGTAAAAACTATTTGGAATGCTCAGTATGTAAATCCTCAAAACTCAGAACAAACCCAAAACCAAAGAGGGCAACAAGGACCTCTAACCAAATTTTTGATCTGGTACATATGGATCTAGTTGGTCCATTAACACCATCCATCACATACAAAAAAAGATATTTCCTAACTATTGTAGACGACTATAGCCGTTATGGATTTGTTTATACTTTAAAACACAAAGATGAAACTTTCCAAAAATTCAAAGAATTTTACAAAAGTGTAGAAACACAACACAATATCAAAATAAAACAAATCATGACAGATAGGGGATCCGAATTCATGTCAAAAGAATTCTCACAATGGATAAAAGACAAAGGAATGATACACTTCATGACTAGCCCATTTTCTGCTTTTCAGAATGGTACAGCAGAACGAAAGAACTCGACACTGCAAACCATGATTAGATGTACATTAGAAGATGCTGGTTTAGGAAAACAATTCTGGTCAGAAGCATTACTATATTCAAACTATACCCAAAATAGGACCTGGTCTAGCATCCTAAATAAAACACCATACGAAGTGATGTACAATAGGAAACCAAAAATATCACACATGCACATATTTGGAGTTACAGCAGACGTACACATACCAAAACAATTAAGACGTAAGGGAGATAACGTATCCAGAAGGCTCAGATTCACGGGATACGAAACAGGCACAAAAGGATATAGATTCATTGACAATAATAACAAATTCATAGTCTCAAGAACAGCAGTATTTCATGAACAGGCCAACTGGTCTAAGATACATCTTAACGAGATAATCCAAAATACAGAACCAAATATTGAACAACAAGACAGAATAGAAAGAGAGAAACATGAACATAACACACATGATGACAAAAACAAAACATGGACAGGTAACCATACCAGGATAAAAACAGATTCATTAACCAAAAAGGAAGCAAGGTATCTACATGATAATGAAAGCATTCCAATAAGAACAATCAGGTGTAACAGAAAACAATTACCCAATAAGTATAAGGATTATATAATGTGTGTGAATGATGAGACACCAACACCTAACACATACGAGGAAGTGTTGAAACTTCCCATGGAAGAAAGAGAAAAATGGGAATTAGCCATAACAAAAGAAATGAACAGCTTGCGTGAATTAGGTGTATTTACACCAGTCCCTGCCCCTAAGAACAAGACAATTATAGGCACCAGATGGATATTCAAAATCAAAGATTTAGAAGAGGGTAATAAATTATATAAAGCTAGATTAGTCGCACAAGGTTACGCTCAAAAATATCCTGAGGATTACACTGACACATACTCTCCCACTGTAAGAACTGAAAGTGTTAAGACAGCTTTAGTCATAGCTGCTATACTCAATCTTGATGTCTTTCAATATGATGTGCAGACTGCATACTTACATGCAAAGCTCGACAAAGAGATATATGTAAGGGCACCTCATAGCCAATGTACAAATAGAAATGAGACCTGGTTACTTAACAAAAGCTTGTACGGATTAAAACAATCCGGCAAGCGTTGGTATGAATGTCTAGTCAGCATGCTTAAAAATATGGAATTCAAAGCCACAACTGCAGACAATTGCTTTTTTGTTAAAAAGGAAGGTGAATCATTAGAATTTGTGTTCATCTATGTGGATGATATTTTGTATATAGGCAAACATAAAGAAAAGAAAGACTTATTTGTATCCAAGCTAAGTGAACATTTCTCTTTAAAGTCGCTAGGAAGGGTAAACAAATACCTTGGAGTTCAAATCAATAAAACAAGAAAGGGATTCAAATTATCCCAGAGAGATAAAATTATAGAACTTCTGGAAAAATGCAATTTAAGAGATGCCAAACCTTGCGATACTCCTATGCAGACTGATTTTCTAAGGAATATGGATGAATCTTCACCTGAGTTCGAGAACAATACATTATATAGATCAATTATTGGTTCTCTCTTGTATATATCTAATTGGACCAGGCCTGATATAGCTCTGCCACTTAATTTATTATCTAGACATGTAAGTAAACCACTTATGTATCATTGGGAAGCAGTTAAACGAATACTAAGATATCTAAAACACAGCATAGATTTCTGTCTACTCTTAGAACCGAATAATATTAAAGAACCTATTATCACCAGTTACGCTGATGCAGACTGGGCAGGTGACATCAAATGTAGAAAGAGCACCTCAGGTTATGTATTATTTTTAAATGATTGCCCAATATTCTGGTACACTGGGAAGCAAGATTTAGTAGCGACTTCCACAACAGAGGCAGAATACGTCTGTTTATCTAAAGCCTCAAATAATTTAGTGTGGTTTAATGATTTATTATCTGATATTTGGAAGAATCCAATACTACCATTTGTCATACATGAAGATAATAAGGCGGCTATAGAAATATCAAGATCTGACGCCATTGGTCAAAGGTCCAGACATATAGATATCAAATTTAAACACGTGAGACAATTATCTCAGGAGGGATTCATTAAAGCAATCCACTGCGAAACCTCAGAACAAATAGCTGATATATTAACTAAACCTTTACCTTCTAAACAACACAAATACTTGACATCAAAATTACAAGTACTATATAATTCTGAATCCGAATGCAATCATTGTTATATGTCGAATCGGCATTTAGAGGGGGATTTGTCATAAGTAAATGCCTTATTCTATAACAAGAGATATGTATATATGTACAGGATATAAAGGGTTAATTTATTCATCCTCCTTTAATGTATTCATGTGTAATCACCCCCCTTTTCTTGACTCCTCCCCTTTGATATAAATAGAGAGTGCTTTTACCTCACGCTTGCTTCTCACTGTAAATCTGACAAGAATAAGTAGAATGCCTATTATGAATAAACTCTTCTTTAACTGAAGAAATTGCTTCTGAATTCATCATTGAGTCTGATCCTCAAAATATTGTAACACCCCCACAAAGTGATCCATTTGTATCTTCTGATGCATCTGATGAAGTAAGGCGCAGCTCAGGAAAGCTTATACCTTTTAATAAAATTTGTTGATTTGAAAAAAAACATCAGATTCCTGATTTTTTTTTGCACCACAGACCAATACCATCTCCTACATCTTTATCTTCAATCTGTCATAAGTCAAAAGCACATATATTAAATTCATTGCCATAAAGGCTTGCACAAAGAGATGCCTTTGTAAATTCAAGCTAGTTCATTGCTGTTTCCATACTTCCCCAAAACTTTTAATCAGAAACATCAGCGTTTGTAAATGAACTTTTCTATTACTGTGTTTGCATGCCAAGAAAATTTGCATTACCTATTTTTTCCCCCAACATGTAGTTATTAAAGAATAAGGCCCTTACTTTTAAAAGGTGACAACCTTAGCTTGCTAACCATACTATTACTGTATTAGATTCAATGAAGGGCTAAACTCCTTATAATTATTGTTTTCTTAGAGAAGGAGGAATTTTGGCAGAGCCTTCCATGTGACCCACTGGCTTCTATTCTAAATTCCTTCACTCCACTCACCACCTAAAGCTCAAATTCCAGAAAAGTCAGCATGTTCTTCTTTTAAAGTATCATTGAACAATTACAAAAGAAAAAAAAAAGAACCCAGTGGAATCTCAACATAACTAAGGCATTGCAAACTTAAAACATTCTCCATATGAAGTGCTCCTCCTTGCCCCCTTTCACTGTTAAATAATCCCCCTTTCCCAGACAACACTCCATTCTATTTTGAGGTGCCACAGGAGTCTTTGTACTTTTATCAGATTGCTCAGACTAGGCAAGATTATGTTTGGCTACTTTTGCTGTGGGGTCTATATAAAGATAAACTCCAAAGAGAGTTTATCTGATCATAAGAAAAGGATAATTGTTAAGTACTAGTCATCCTTTGTTGTGGTCCTTGGGGGTCAGGCCTCTGACTATACATTATACTATTTCTGACTATAAGTGGCTGAAAATCTAGAAGCAGAGTTTTGTGCCACTTTCACTAGACGGACTGTGAAAGCTAGAGCATAACATTGAAATTGGAAAAACACCAGCACACATCTGAGCTATAAAAAAATCCAAACTCACTAGAAGGAAAGAAATGCAGAAAGCTCCTTGAAGCCATGGAATGATTAACCTGATATTGCAGTTTATAAATAGCAGCCGTTCATTACAGATAAGGGGGTGGGGAGACCCAACCATGTTGAGAGGTGCCCCCTTTACTGCCCTCTGCCCCCCTAATTTTAAAGGAGACCCTTTGTCACTAATAGGTTGCCAATCCTTCAAGGATCCATGCATTAGTGTCTTATTACATTTCTTTCAGCATACACCCCATTCCTTTGTTTTTATTTTCTCTCATTCTCTCTGGAGTCAGTCTGGAATTAAGGGCAGGGAGCACACACGGCTGAGGAAGAAGGTGCCCCCATTTCCTTGGTCCTTGGATGGAATCCAGGAACCCAGTCGCCTTGGTTTAAATAACACGCTGGCCTAAAATGCCCAACCCAATTTTGCTTTGCCTCAACCATCCCCATCGCGGTCAGTCCCCGGCGCCTTGGCCAAGCCGGCGGGAGAAAGGTGCAGCCTGCTCGCTCCCTGGGTCACAATCGCAAAACTGGTGCCTGGGCAACAGGCAGGTCTGGGCGCAGGCAGACAGGCGTTTATTGCGTCTCCCGCTTTGCCAGCGGCTTGGTGACAGGACAGGTTCCCCCCCACACCTCCCCACCCTCGTCTCCATTTCCAATTCTTCTCTGCTCCAGAGCTATCGCTTTGCGGTCGGAGAGCCAGGAAGAAGAGGCTGAGTTTTATTAGCCCACCCGCATGCAGTTGCCGGAGCGCGACAAGAGCGCTCTCCTTCCCCCGATTAATGGGGCCGCCCCAGCGCCTCCCGCGTCCCTCCCAGGCGCACCACCATGGAGACCCAGGTCTGCGCGAACGGCGCCGCCGCCTGCTGGTGAGAATCCCACTCTTGGCCGGTTTGGAGGGAGGGAAGAAACAAACGGGGCCTGCGGAGATCCGAGTGCCGCTACCTGGAGCGTGTCTGCGCCTTGGAGAGCTGGAAGGCGCGCCCTTAAAACTCTCGAGGCGAGGAAACATTGCGAATACGACGAAGGCTGGAGGCGAGGGTCGGAATGGAACGGACTGAAATGAGGCCAAGCTCCCCCCCAAGCCCCCTCCCCCACAGTTTTTGTTTACGTTCTGCCTTTTGTAACATAATTAGAATACTTTTAAAACAACGACGACAAAACTAAATCCACAGTCTTCCAATATTCAGATATTTGGAGGCAGAAAGAGCCCTGTCCTATCTCTCGGGGCAGCGTTTCTCCAATTTGGCAATTTCAAGATGGGAGGACTAACTCCCAGAATTCCCCAAATTCTGGAAGATGGTCCACCCATCTTAAAATTGTCAAGTTAGAGAAACGGCTGTCCCAGTGAAAGCAAAATGATGCCACTCAACTGCTTGTTTCATAATATGTGTCACAATAAGGCTGGGGTATTCCCGGCTGTTCTGCTGCTTCCATCAAGGCACCAAGGGCCTGGTGGCTCATCAGACTGATAGCATTGTGATTAACACCAGCTGTCTGCAATTACTGTAAGTTCGAATCTCACCAGGCTCAAGGTTGACTCAGCCTTCCATCCTTTCTAAGGTAGGTAAATTGAGGACCCAGTTTGTGGGGGCAATAAGCTGACTTTGTATAAATATACAAAAGTATGAAGGCTATTGCTTAACGCATTGTAAGCTGCCCTGAGTCTCCGGAGAAGGGCGGCATATAAATCAAATCAAAAAAAAAAAGAAGCTAATTGGGATTTCGTTCAATAAATCATGGTTAAAGCAAGACTCAGAACAATGTGTTACACGTGTCAGTGTAGTTATACAGTAGTCCTTGATTTGCAACCACAATTGAGGCCAACATTTCTGTTGCTAAGCAAGACAGTTGTTAAGTGAATGCTGTCCCCTTTTACATTTCTTGCCACAGTTGTTAATTAAATCATTGCAGTTGTTAAATTAGTGACGTGGTTGTAAAGTGAATCTGGCTTTCTCATTGACTTTGCTTGCCAGAAGGTAACAAAAGGGGATCACATGACCCCAGGACACTGCAACTCTCATAAATATGAACCAGTTGCCAAGCATCCGAATTTTGATTGCATGATGTTACAACGGTCCTAAATGTGAAAAATGATCATAAGTCATTTTTTTCAGTGCCATTGTAACTTTGAACAGTCACTAAACAACTAAAGTTGAGGACTACCTGTAGGGCAGGGGTATCAAACTCGGAGCCCACAGGCCAAATGCGTCACACGCTGGCCAAGCCCACCCCCAGTTTAGCGAAGGGGAAAAAAGTTGCAATATGTCACGTGACGACGTGGCGTCACAAATTTGACACCCTGCTGTACTGTAACAGGCAAGAACTAGTTCAATATTGCCCAGCTCACCAGTAAAGCTCACCAGGTGATTTTGGGGCTATTGTTCCTCAGAGATGCCTGATGGGGAATGCCTCTTTATGCTCTTTTGAAAGGAAAGATGGAACAGATTCTTCAGTGATTTAAAACAGATATTTTAGGTGTTATTCAAAACAGCAAGAAAAAGCTGCATATTGCTTTCCATGATTGAAGAAGAAACCCAGAAGTCTTTTAGCAGAAGATCCTTTTAAAAATAAAAAGCTCAGGAAATGGGCTTTTTGAGTTCAGTATAGTATGGGTTACTGTTGAGTACAGTACAGTGGTTGTATTTATTGCATTACATTTTGAAGGAGCAGCTATGTAGGGCTTCCTCAATTCTTCCTGTTGCAAATGACTATAAGTCTGGACAGCTCCTTCAGCAGTTGATCATTCGTGCTTTTTTGTTCCTGAGTAAGCTAGATGCAGAATCCAAGTTTGTTTTTGTCTTATAACTCAGGCTTACTAAAACAGGAAAAGCGTTTTGCTCTGTTGCACTGACTAGATTCATACATTGAACTAAGTTAATAGTGTTTAACTTTTTCCAGACATTTGTGCTTCAGAAGCATGCTGAGTAGTGGGCGGGGCCAAGAAAAAAATAATTTCATTTAATTTTATTTAGAATTACAGTAATATGATTGCTTCTCTGAAAAATTTAATAATTTTCTCCTTGTGTCGCATGAACACTTACAATTATATAAGAATTGTTAAGGGTCTTTGGGCACTATTTTCAAGGCTTTGAGGATTCCGATGTAAGCTCTATGAATTCAGATTGTGCATCTTTGTATAAAGTTACAATGTGGATTTGTTGAGTTGAACTTAAATTATTGGGGGAATTCACATTGGCACTGGGAGCGTCCAAATCTTGTTGATGGTTTAGAATATAATTATATTCTAACCAAGTGTGACTCCACAAACAATGGCATAGTGCAATATTTGACCCAAAATATATTTTCTTGCAGTGGAGTTGAGGTAGTCAACTATGAGGCCTGCATTTTAACAAGAACCTCTGGGCCTGAGCAATGCTTACAATGGAGAAAAGGTGCAAAATCTGAATTTGCTTTGTGTTTGCCTTTGGCCCGAAGTGCCAGATGAGTGCAGGGGAAGAGAATAAGCCAAACGGAACAAAAAGAGCATATTCCGAATGGGGATCATAAGAGTGTTCTGAAATTGGAGCGGTTACTAGTTTAAGGGAGTTCGGTCACTGCAATTCCATTGCAAGATCCCAGGTTAGAGAAGGAAAATGTGGAGGTCTACCTGTTTTAGATTACTCTTACAAAAGCAACCATGATATGTGTGACACTTTAAAGAAGAACACATTTATTGTGGCATTCTGTGAGCCATTTCATAGGTTTTTCCTACACCCTGCCCCCTCCATTTCCGGGTACAGTTAGGAGATACAGTTAAGCATGAAAATCAGCTGGGTGACTTTGGGCCAGTCATTCTCTCTCAGCCCATAATATCAAGCTCGGGCAACAGACCAGTCAGTCAATTTTTGATGCAACCAATACTCAGTTGATCCTCCCCAAAATTGGACCTTGCATTTGTGAAAAAATGCTAGAAAGAAATATATATGAATGAACGAACGAATGAACGGAATGAATGAATGAATGAATGAATGAGTTTATATCACTTTGATGAAGAGAAGAAAGTTTCTGTGATACCGTTACTTTAAAACAAGTCAGGTGAGAAGCCTGAATGTTGTGTGGTAAAGGTTCTATAATTGCCAGTTGACTATGAGAAACAGAAATGCAGAAAAGAGATTTTCTTCAATTCGCTAAACTGTAAGTGTTTTCTTTTTATATATATAGAGAGAGGTGATAGGTAAGTTCTTACTGTTATAAGAAGTTGTTGAATTATTATTATTAGTGTGATAAAAGTAAATAGTACCTTTGGGTGGGAGAGAAATGAACTGGATGAAAATGCTAATATGGAGACAGATACTGTTATCTTTGTCTATTAGAGACCTGATCCAGATTCCCCACCCAATCTGCCATTTACTTTTATAAGTAATTCCAAATTATTGCCAAAACTCTTTCGAAAGATCTGTTGCCTAACCATCATTTTGTTCATTCTTGGTTAGTAAGACAACAAACCTTAGGGAGTATTTAAAATATCTAGCACTTAACACATACTGTTTTTAGTAGGTAGACTAAAGTGGGATCCTTATGAATCGACAATGAAACATGATTTTGTCTTTAAATCTACAACAGACCCTGAAGCAGATTGGTAAGAATATACTAATTTACTGTAACTGATTTAAACTTTTTAATCATATTTGGTTTATTGACTTCTTTTGAAACATTCTCATGTTCTTTTATTAATCTGTTTCTTAAAACTTTTGTGTTTTGTTTTTCTGATGGCATACGATGTATATATGGAAAAGGAGAGTAGCTTTAAGATTGGTTATGTTTTATATGTTCTGGAGACTATTTAGATTGAGAATAATTCTGGTTCCTTCTATTTTATCTATATTTTCCCACCAAACTAGTGTGTAATTGCAATTTCCCCCTATGTTAAGCTTTTAAAGTAGGTTAAATTAATATTTTCAGGATTCAACTGATACATCCCTCGTGTTTTTTTAAAGTTGGTTTAAACCACCTCTCTGCTGAAGGAAAATATGCCACATAAGCTCCCCGTCTAGAATCGGTTCTGAGTAGTATCAGCTTGGCATGCTCATTTCTTGCCAAAGATTACCTTCTCACATCTGCTGTTTGTCATGATAGACATGGTTTATTTCAACCAAAAATCCACATAAAATGTAATCCCCCCTCCATCTGTAAATTCAGGGTATTTTTTTTTTCAAATCTGAAGCATATTTTCAGTCAGAATTATTTTTCTGGAATAGAAGCAGCTAGTTTAAGAATATAAATTACAGTATGGAGGGAATATCAAAAACTCATAATGTTCTTCTAGATCTTTATAACTAGAATATGATTGGAAATGAAGTCCTTACTCCTTAATGGAACATATTTTGTTTAGGGTTGACAACTTTTTAGTCAGGGATGTTGATTCTATACTTCCTCTTGAGGCAGAAACATCCTCAGTTTATGAATTTTTCCATGATACATATTTCCAGAGTCTCGGCCATCTTATTTTCATGTAATATGCCATTGCAAATAGCATTAGCTAAATTTTTAACATTCACCCCAAATACCTTTTGATTACCGTGAATTGTTATTAAATATCTATAGTATTTTCATATCATTTATTGCAAATATATACAGGTATAAGAAACATTGTAATAGGTCATATAAACTTTACAGTATATTCACAGGTTTACCAATTTCCCAAATGGTCAAAAGTTCAAAATATAGCCTACCTGGATTTATTTCTTTTGGAAAAGAGAGATATTTATACATTATAAATAGATCATAAATAAATCAAGTAGGATAACCACTCCTAAATTAGTTTTCTAGAAGATAATATATTCCACAAAAATATGCTTTTAGCCTTCAACTAATTTTCTGCCTGTTTGAAGATTCTGTTGCTATAATATATATCAGGTGTTATTGACAGGAAGCCAGAAAGACAGATAGAAAGCTATTTAATGCCAACCTTTTGGCCTCATAGATAAGGTATCCTTGTATCCTAATGGATATTCACACCCCAGAGAACGCTGTTTCAATAAATTATCTGCTACCAAGTGGAAACCAAAGAATAAATCCACTTCTCTTCTGACCATTCTCTGCCTTTAAGAAATTCACAAGACAAAATCCATTGTTGTAATACTTTTTTCCTATTAAAACTCTGGGTCAACAAAATTACATTTTTTTTAATTTCAAGGCTGTCTAGAAAAAAATTAAAGTCATAGCTGTATTTATGTATAGATCACTAAACCAAGATGTTCTAATTTAGGGTTTACTAAACAAGATCAGTTCAATACAATGCTGAGCTAGATGGAAACAGCCTGTATAGTGACTTAGCATTATATACAGTCCAACTATTATGTATCTTTTGATTGCAGATCTTATGATTTATACATGATATGGATCTGCTATAGAAGAGAACGAAAGAATGGTTCACCAGTACGCCTATCTTGCCAATCACTTGTTTTCCTAAAGAATGTAATAGAGACCTCTGATTAGGCCAGAAGTTCATTTAGCACTCTGTTCCACCCAATTCCACCCTTTATATTGTATAAATAGTTCCTTTTATCAGACTTGAATATTATTGCATTTAGTTTCATGGGTCTGTCCATATTCTAACAACCCCTCCTTTTTACGGCATATAATTTTATAGACTACAGTTTCCTTACTTGCCTTTACATCAAGTTAACAAGCCCCAGTTATTGCCATCCTTTCATAATCTGTATTCAATAATTCCCACAGAATTTGATTCCCAATTGATATCAGGGTAGTTGTCATGGTGTTATATTCCCTGGATCATGGTCATCTGGTTTGCCAATATTTCATCCTTTAGTCCAGTTGCCCATGGCCATATTGAGTGGGAAATCCCAACACACCAGAAAAGTTAGGTGGGGGAATGCTAATGAAGATAATAACAATCTAGATAAACTTATGGTATCAAACAGTAGTGGGTTTCAAATCCTGGCACTACTGGTTCACTATCGGTAGCATGCGCAGAGCGTTTTTGATGATGTCTAGGTGGGTAGGCGGAGCCTTCTATCGCCACCACTACCGGTTTGCCCGAACCAGGAGCAACCCACCACTGGTATCAAGCCATTTTCTTATGGGCCTATTTATTTAATAAGAGCTCATATCATATATATAGATACACTTTATTGAAAAGAGAGGTTGAGTAGAATTAGAGATAGCTGCAGGTTCAGAGATAATAGGTACATGATTGCATTGTCGTTGCCATTGTCTTGTTTCTTGCAGTGCCAGAGCCGGGACGGGACACGTCATTCCCTTTCAAGTAGATGAACCAACTGCAAAAAGCATCTACAGAGATGAATTCTGCTGGAAGCCATATTCCAAGGCAGAGCCTATAACGAATGGCTTTGTGACAGTAAAGGACAGGAACAATCCTCAACCTGGAGAAGTAGGGTTCAAGTTATTGTTATTTCAAGAACATGCCTTATACTTCATATTTTAATTTTTTATGATTTTGGATATATGATAACTTGGTTTTGAAATCATTGTTCAAAGTTGATATCATGGGAAAGGAAAGGCTTAGTTATAAGAAATACTTAATAGAGTTGTGAAAAGCATTTGAAATGTCAAATTATTCTTCTTTGAAGTGTTAAAACAGCTGGATCTGCTTGCAGGCCAGGTTTATATGCTTCAAAGACTTTCTTGTTTTCTGCACTTAAATTTGCACCTGTAGACAACATTTCCACTGAACTGAAAAGTCCCAATATAGTGAAGTGGCTGTATACACACATCCATCCACTCCTAGAGATGTGAACAATGTGCAAAACAGCGATGTGAGCTGTTGCAAAGAATGCAGCTATTTTAATAGCGTGCTCCACTCTTGCTATTACGCTTTGCATAGAATGTATTTTTATTGCTTTTCATTGCTTGAATTTTGTATCCAAATTTATATGTATTTATTTATTCACTGAGTTTTATGGAGTCTAATGATATTTCCACCAAGTAGGAAGCCTTCAGTCCCGATTAGAATTACAACTCAGGGCAAAAAAATTAAAAACCTTTCCCCATTCAAACTTTACTGCTTTTTAACAAAAAATTATATCCTTAAGATTTATATTGACTGTTTCCCATTAAGTGTTTTGATTCTTGACAAATGTATCTTTTCTTTTATGTACTCCGAGAATGTATGCACCAAGACAAATTCCTTGTGTGTCCAATCACACTTGGCCAATAAAGAATTCTATTCTATTCTGTTCTATACACAGAGCCAGCTAAATGCTTAGCATCATTTATGGCAAGTCTGTTGACAACCATTCGTTCAGCAACCACTTGAAGTTTTGATGATACTGAATTAAGGGATTTATCACCACTCCCCTGAAGTGATGGCTATTGCAACATCCCCACAGTCACGTGATTGCAATCTTTGATCCTTCCCATTTGCAACCTTCCCTACCGGTTTTCCTAGAAAATCAATGGGGAAGCTGACAGGAAAGGTCACTGGGTTAAGCATCCCTCCCAAGCCTTTCTTTACTTGCACCCACTGCATCCCCCTTCACTTGCACACACCCCTGCCCTCTTTCCACAGCCTCCCTGTACTTGCATACACATAACATATTTTTTGGAGTATAAGACACACCTTCCCCCCCCCCAAAGAGGCTGAAAATTTGGGTGCGTTTTATACTCCGAATGTAGCTTTTTCAAAGCTTTTTTTCAACCCTAATGAGGTGCTAACAAGGCCCTAGCGAGTGAAGCGATCTCCATGCTTTGCTCCGACTCTCAGCTGTTCTTTAGAAGCTTTTTTTCAGCCCTAACTAGGTGCTAGCCGAGTGAAGCAATCTCTCCCCCCCCCAGGGGTGAAATGTAAAATCTGTTACTACCAGTTCTGTGGGCGTGGCTTGGTGGTGGGGTAATGTGACTGGGTGGGCGTGGCCAACTTTTTTTTTTTTTTAACTTTTCAAAGCATTTTTTCGAATGCTTTGAAAAGCCTCTCTGCTGATTAGGAACTCAGCTGGGGTCGTCAGAGAGGCTCTTTTAAAAATGCCTCTCTGCCGATCAGGGAACTCAGCTGGGAACGTCAGAGACTTTTCAAAGCATTTTTTTTACCACCTCTTTGGCCAAGAGGTTGCAGAAAAAAAATGCTTTTAAAAGCCTCTGATGATCCCAGCTGAGCCGCGCGATCATCGGAGGCTTTTTTTTTTTACTTTTAAAAGCATTTTTTTCATTGGAAGAGGTTGTAGAAAAAATGCTTTCAAAAGTAAAAAAAAAAGCCTCTGATGATCGTGCGGCTCAGCTGGGCATGGTGGGGCGGGGAGGGATTTTTGCTACCGGTTCTCCAAACCCACCGCCATCGCTACTGGATCGGGCGATCCGGTCCAAACTGGGAGCATTTCACCCCTGCCCACACCCCCTTTGCCTGCTTTTCTCATTGCTGCTTCCTCTCAGCTGTGCCTTAGAAGCTGTTTTTTATCCCCAAGCAGGGGATAAAAAAACTGTCAGGGCATCAATTGATCCCATGTTTGGCTCTGGGAAAAATCACCCTGGTTTAGAGGAGATGGATCGTGGCTTATTCCAAATTTGTTGCAATATTCTGATAAAGAAAAACGCGAAGGAAAGTTTCTAATAAAACTCATTTATTTGTTATAAAGAAAATAAAACACCTCACTAACTAAGAAAAGTAATTGTTACATTTTGGCAAGCGAGATCTCTTGCCGGTCCAGCCGGACCTCTGGCAAGAGAACAAAGGAAAAAAGTGTGTGAAGCAAGTGAAGGAATGCGGACATGCGTAGTAGAGTACTGATAAGGAACTTGGCAAACTACAGTAAGTCTATTAGTCCAAAAATAGTGAAGCTCAGCTGGGAAATAAAAAAACGCTGTGACAAAAACCAGCAAACTAATATGCTGAAGCTGACCAGACTAAGGATGCTAGCCAGATGAATACCTGGTAGGCAGATTTTTCCCCCTATTTTCCTCCCCATAAACTAAGCTGAATCTTATACTCCAGTACGTCTTATACTCCGAAAAATATGGTATGCCTGCACTCCACATCCTCTTTCCATGGCCTCACTGTAATTCTACATCCTGCACCATCTACCTCAATTGCACACATGCATGCATGGACCCCACATCCTTTCCATGGACTTCCTGTGATCTCATACATGCACACACTCCATACAGTCTTCTGGCCTGTTTCACCCCACACCATCTTTCCATGGCTTTCCTATGATTACAAACATGCACGCACCTTGTACCCTTTTTTCATGGTCTCCCTGTGATTGCACACACTCTGCATGCTCTTTCCATGTCCTCTCTGAGATCGCATGCATACTGTGCCCGCTTTTCTTGGCCACCCTGCAATTGCACACATGCACACATATAACCCACATCCTCTTTCCACATCCTCCCTGCAATTGCATGCACCCTGATCCCTCATTTCCTGGTGTTTCTGAGCTCACATCACACCAGACACCCTTTCCCTGACTCGTGTGTGTCCTGTTCTAGCCCTCCCCTCCCCACCTCTCCCCAGAGTCCTTCCTGAGCAATTCCTCCACTTTCCACTTAATGACCCACATGTCTTGGATTATGACATCAACTGGGACAGCCTGGATTGCCATTGCTGAGCGATGTAGTCACATGGCATCACACTTCACAGCTACATTGCTTAGCAAGGGCAATTCCGGTTCCAATTGCTGGTGTAACCCAAGGACTGTCTATAATGCTGAATATGTACCTAGGCAATCGTTCATCAATTATTTTACTGGAGTACAAAATTGTATTTGTGGCTTCACGGTATACAGGTATACATGGTATATGAAAATTTCCCCAAAGGAGATAGGGGCAGTTGTGGAGTTTAAGAAGGGCAGGAAAGAAACTAGGAAAGCTTTTTAGAAACAAGATTCTCTGCCTAAAAAAGTTTTCAGTGGCCCGAAATTGCTATTCTTATACATTTGTGCTCAATTGATGATGATGATGTTATCCATTCAGTTGCTTCTGACTCCTGGGGTCAGGTCTCTTCACGACTTCCAATCATGCACTACTTCTTTGAGTTGCTCTATGCTCCTGCTGCAGGGGTGGGTTCTACTTACCTTTATTACCGGTTTGCAACGGGACCACACATGCTCACTTCGCTCGCATGCACATACACTCTTCTGCGCATGCACAAAAGCATTTTCATGACACCAGGGTCAATGGGCGGGGCCTCCCGCCGGTTTTACTACTGGTTCTATATAACGGGTGCGAACCGAGGGCAACCCACCACTATCCTGCTGGTGTCAGCCTTGATGATGTCCAGCCACCATGTTCTTTGGCAGCTTTTTTCCCTTTTACTGATAAAAATTTAAAACAAGCAGTTCAAAGCTATGGAAGATATAAATAATATTTGTGATCAGAGGCATCTTTTACAAAGATAACAAAAAATTAAATTGCTTTAAAAAGATAATTGAAAGCACAATTGGATGGATTCTTTCTTTTAAAGAAGTTTTTGTTCTTTATCATTTTTTTCTTTCCATTTTTTTAGCGTTTCCTAATATGGCAACTGCCTCGAGAAGAAGCACCATTACCTACAGATAGCTTTTCACCATGGACAAAACCTTTTAGTAAACAAGATTTGGAGGAGGTACTAAAGAAGCAGTACAAAACAGTATACACAAGAGATTATTTAGGAATGCAACCAGGTGAACATTGTGGCTTTCCTTCCTTCTCTTGAAATATGTGATGAAGTGCCCATTAAAAGTTTTGATTCAAAGCTGAAAACATCCCCAGAAAATATTCTGATTAAGTCGGAGATTATAAAAAGTAACCACACACAGAACCCCAGCCTTGGAGAACATGGAAAATAGAGGTCTTTGGATGAAGTCATGCATTGAACATTTATATGGTGAATTTATAGTGAATTACATGTAGGATATTTGGTAAGGTGCCTTCCTTCAATTTGAGAATAGAACCACAATGGCGTAGTGGTTAGAATGCAGTACTGCAGGCTACTTCTGCTGTCTGCCGGCTGCCTGCAATTTGGCAGTTCAAATCTCAGCAGGCTCAAGGTTGACTCAGCCTTCCATCCTTCTGAAGTCGGTAAAATGAGGACCCAGATTGTTGGGGGCAATATGCTGACTCTGTAAACCGGTTAGAGAGGACTGTAAAGCACTGGGAAGCAGTATATAAGTCTAAGTGCTATTGCTATTGAGCCCTGGTCAAATTAATAGGATTTATTCTCAAGTGTATTTAAAACTGCAATTGAAATAATTTTCTGTTATTTGCTTTTTACTTAATACCCCTTTCCCCATTCCTTTCACAATAATTCTATCATTAAATCTTTTCAGGTGCTCCAAGGGACGATGTTGCTGTCCCTCCAGATTGGAAATCATTACTCCCAAAGCCCCCAGATACTGAAGTCAGGCGCCATTATCAGCCACAAATCCGTGCACCAGAATTAATGGATTTCACTTGGAAGTATGGGTGTAATGCAAAACGTAAAATTCCGGTCAAAGGTGCTGGTAAGCAGTGTATTTCTACAGCTCAACTACATAGTTCCATAAATTAACTATGTAGGTGTGTTTTCTTCCATGGTTAGATTTTTCTTTCCAGCTTCCAATGATCACAAATGCGGTGGACAATGGTCTTCACCAGAATGCACAAGGGTCAAATTTTTAGGCCAATGTTCACCCTATAACCTAGGGTGTGAAATAGTTCTGCATTAAATTTCACGGACTCTGGATGAGCCATTTTGTCTCTTATTGTAATAAAAAGAAAGAAAGAGAGAAATGAGGTTGTATACAGATTTGTCACCAAATTTCAGAAGAATAAGTGCTGGGGGCAGAGACATATGTGCTCCAGCTCTGAACTAAAGAATGCTAGTCAACATCATGGTGCTGTCAGGTTTCAATGTCATCTCAAATAAATTGCACTCCCAAACAATTAATCTTTGCTGAAATATTCCATTTATTGAGTACGACAGATCTGGCCCCGACTTCGTCGTAGCCGATACTAATCCTCTGACCCCCAAACCCTTCCCTTTCTGTTCCCCAATTCTCATCTTCTCATTGGCCATCTTCCAAGTCAGTCCTCCCAGCTTCTGACCTCACCCCACAGGAATGTTCCCCCCTCCCATCCCATCTCCTAGGGGATATTATCTACAGAGAAAATAAGTAGGTGAAAAGTCAAGCCTCGACTTTTTATGGCAGCTTCAGAATGCTGGCATCTGCAAGTATTCCTACTCTCCTGGCAGAATATCACCAGTCCACCATGTTGCTCCTCATGCTCCCAGGTATCTTCTCCTTGGATTACTCCAAGAGTATCAATCTTAAGGGTTATAAAGTAGCACTCTGCTCAGTTACTCAATGGACAAGTACAGTTTTAGATTCCCACAGATTCAAGGCCTATAATTGTAACAGAACATAGAGTGTATGGACAACAACATGCCACTTCTTATGAAGGAGGGGCATAAGATTTGACATGGAAAAACAGAAAGATTTAAAAATTTGGACAATACTCAGTTTTGTTGAATTCTAGTTTGACATGATTGTTACTGCTTTGCCTTCATAGTGCCTTCAATGACAATTGCTCAGATCTGGAATCATGAACATAGCAAACATCTGTCCACGTATCGGAAGGATTTTGGAGATGATTACCTTGATATCCTATCAGTTCTGAATTCTGTAGATCCAGAAGAAATTAAAGAATATGTGGAAAGAGCTCCTAAGCCAGGTGGATGATTGTGGGGGGAGGGGAGATTTTGTACAGGACTTGATGTGTTGAATATGGTAAGACTTTGTAATTGTCCTTTCTATCTATATAGTATGTTTTTTAAATTGTTCCATTTCCAAAGTTTCTTTCAAGACCTGGATCTGTTGCCTACCTAAATAAACCTAAAACATACAAGGTAGGAGTCAACAGTCTTTTAATATGGCAGGCACTATGACCCAACAAATGAATATTAAGTATGTTGTAAAAGGTAATGTGTTTATATTAAAAGCT
Organism: Arizona elegans; assembly: GCA_022577455.1. Classification (NCBI taxonomy): domain Eukaryota; kingdom Metazoa; phylum Chordata; class Lepidosauria; order Squamata; family Colubridae; genus Arizona; species Arizona elegans. The sequence goes on along the minus strand of JAKOOJ010000006.1, from coordinate 92,170,747 downwards.
GTTCACCATTTTCATATAAAGTGATGTGAGACATCAGAATTAAGATTTTGAAAGCTATTGATTTTAAATATATATTTGCGTTTGGGTTTCGCGGATGTCACATGGGTTGTTTGAGAATCTTCAGGCACAGAATTATTAACTCCTAGTATACTTGAGCAACAACTAATTATTCATATTAATGCATCTTGTAAGATCTTAGAATAAGGGACGCGGTGGCTCAGTGGCTAAGGCGCTTGTCGATTGAAAGGTTGGCAGCTCAATGGTTTGAATCCCTAGTACCGTGTAATGGGATGAATTCCTGTTACTTGTCCCAGCTTCTGCTAACCTAGCAGTTCGAAAGCATGTAAAAAATACAAGTAGAAAAATAGGGACCACCTTTGGTGGGAAGGTAACCTTTGGCGTTCAGTCATGCCGGCCACATGACCACAGAGACGTCTTTGAACAGCGCTGGCTCTTCAACTTTCAAACAGAGATGAGCACCGCCCCCTAGAGTCGGGAACGACTAGCACATATATGCAAGGGGAACCTTTACCTTTTACCTTTTAAGATCTTAGAGATCTTTTGGGGAAATGAAAAACAATATTAGCATCTGGAGCACTTGATACAAGTAAGTCAGTAGAATCATCTGACCTTAAAGGAGACCTTGATAGCCAACTGAACAGATAAAGAGAAGCAGAAGTGGAAAGCAGATTCTATTTGGAAGTATGGATGTCTGCATGCCTGACAATCAGAAGCCCTTTGGTGAATATGAAAACAAAATGTATTAATATGAGAAGTATTACTGTATTATAGCTCTCCACTAGACCTCTTTGAGACACAAAGCTTTTAGATTATTACAGAAATTTGGATAGCTAGTGTGTGTCGGGGAAGGGCAGGGAATAATGGGCAATGTAGTGAATGTCGGAATACAATTTTATAATTTTAGCCCTTTCCTACTTCAGTTTAAATGAAAACTATCCAACTGAAATAATTTGCTTTTAATAGAAACCTCACATTGTGACAAATACCATGATTTGAGGAATAATTTGTATATATACCACAACAAGAAAAATATGTTACTCCCTTTCTAATCATTAATTCTTGTCAAAGCTTCCTCAGTAATTTGCATTAAAAAAAGATTAATATGGATTAAATATAGAGAGTTATTTTAGTATGACATGTAGGCAAATCTTGTTGACAACCAATTCATACTCTGAATTAGAAATAATTAATGGCATATATTTTGTCTGCCTCTTCAGATGTAAGCGATAACCTTCTTTCCATTTTTCTCCAGAAAAAATAATCCTTCAGAATTTCCTTGATAGAGTCAGTGGAGACAGAATGTTACAAAGACCTTCCTCATCAAAGAAGTCAAAAGAAAATCCAATCAGATGCGTCTGATACTTTTCAGAAGAAATTCATCAAAATGGAAGGGTGGCTGTTTCAAAATGCAATATCCTTATGATCTGTCTTAATAGTAAACCATTTGAAGACTACATTTACTTTTCTTATACTTGAGAGTTTCTTTAGAAATCTTAAAAGACTACAGTGGCACTACTAATTCCCTAGCACTGACAATATAATGTGAATTGAAGCAGTTTTCAGTTGTTATTCCCTAAGATGTGGTATGCTTGATATATTGCAGATCAAAACTCTTAATCCATTCCAGTTGCACTGGAGGTTGATTTTCATCCTGCTGTGAGATTACATTAATTACATTAATTAATTACATTAATTACATTAATTACACACCTTTGTTTGACTTGTTGCAATTTTGAGAAATTTTTAAATAAAGATTTTATACACACACACACACACTTATTTTTGCTTAAATGTACTGACATAATGATCAGACATTTTAATTGGGACTCTAACCTTACAAATTTAATAAATGGATGAGTTTTAGTTGACAAATTGCTTCTTCTTTTTTTCTTTGCAACCTGATGCTTTTCAATTTTGTTAGGGTTGCACCCTAGAACACCCAGCCAAAATACTGATGCCAAAACAGTTGAAAAATCCCCAAAAGACAAAATTAAACAATTGCATTTGCATAGGTAAAATATATAGGCACAATTAAATAATTACATTTGCACAAGTAAAAGTAGGAAGTATCATCTTAAAAGAATCATCACAGAGTATGAAAAAACTGAATGCCATAAGGGTTTTTGTCATTGCAAAACTATTTTTATCTGGCATTAGGTATTTACATATTTTCTGTGAACATTTCTCTGGTTAAACATTAACTTTTGGTCAACTAAACACTCCATTTTAATTAATCAACTATACTTGCAAGTTCATTCTTCAGTGAACTTCTTTATTTCTTTGAAGCCATAGTTTTAGATATTGCTAGATAAAGAACTATTTTTCCATATTAATAATGTTCATTGCTTTATAAATTAATCTGGCCAGAAACAAAAAAAAAAACAAAAAACCCAAGACAACCTCATTAGAAAATATTTATGTTGTATATGTTTATTTTATATTATTTTCAGTCAATTCAGTACTCAGCTACATTGAAAACCATAAATACATCCAAGGCCATGGAACAAAGTTAGAGGGGGAAGTTAAGGCTTACAGTCACTTGCACACTTATTTGGAAATAAGCCTGCTATTAGAAATCTAAGACCCTTGACATTATGATAGAATATATAATATTCCTGCTGTGCTTCATAACAACCTAATCAAAACATATGCAAATTAGAATGTTTATGAAAACACTTCTTTTCAGATTCAGCTGAGTATGTGTATGAGGTTAGGGAAGGATAAAAATAAAATACTCTGCTCTAATCAGATAGAAGTGCAAGGAATTAAATACCAGGACAAAGCTAATACAGCTGCTTTGCTGCAATGCAAGAGGGACAATACCCAGTTGTTTTAATACATTTAGGAAAGCTGGTTTGGTGCAACATGCTCCCTTCAAATGTTTTACATAGCTCTAGAATTAGTGCAATCCTAGCATACTAGATGGATGTGGTGGCTCAGTGGATAAGATGCTGAGCTTGTCAATTGAAAGGTCGGCAGTTCAGCAGTTTGAATCCCTAGTGTCGCGTAATGGGGTAAGCTCCCATTACTTGTCCCAACTTCTGCCAACCTAGCAGTTCGAAAGCATGTAAAAAATGCAAGTAGAAAAATAGAGACCACCTTTGGTGGGAAGGTAACATCATTCTGTGCAACTTTGGCACTTAATCATGCCAGTCACATGACCACGGAGACGTCTTCAGACAGCACTGGCTCTTCAGCTTTGAAATGGAGATGAGCACCACCCCCTAGAGTCAGGAATGACTAGCACATATATGCGAGGTGAACCTTTACCTTTACCTTAGTATACTATAACCTAGGTCTGCCAAACTGGCAGCCCATTTGTGTCTGTTCTCTTCATCTCTGAAATATTCTGTCTAGAAGTCTTTTATGAATCATTTTGGAACTTCTCCACTTCTGATTGTTTAATCAGAAATACAGCAAACAATACTTCAGAAAACTGGGGAAGGCTTCAAAGCCACATTCTTATGTCTTGTGTAACCCAAAAGAGAAAAGGACATTCTGGAATCATTTAGAGCTATTTTCGTATTTGTGTTCCAGTTAAAAGATTCTGAGCTCACCAGACGATTTTTGTACATGTGTTTTGTATAAATGACCATCTGATTTGTAGCTTTTTTCTCACAAGTATTTTTCATAAAAATTATTTTTCCCCTTCATTGGAGGGAGAGATGTCCAAAAAGTCACGATGGAAGCCACAGATATTGACTGAAGTCCTGCCACTTTTTACATAGGTCACAATGCCTATAAAAGGACTGAGATTTGATTGTACCCTTGTGGCCACTAAGGGCACAATGCTTTTGACCTCTCATGTGGACACACCTTTTTTCAATTCACTTTTTTGGTGACACTGTTTAAGTAATGCAAACCTGTCAGATCTAATCAGAAAGGCAGAAACAATTGGAGAGAGGTGGTCCCACGAGTATCCAGTCCTCAGATTGTGAAGGAGATTATAAATGACCATCGGCACTTTTAATTGCACCCAGAACATACTGGTAATCTTTTCAGTTTGTGAACAAGCATCATTACATCAGGGTACCGAGACATGTCCATTGGTTCACTATTGCATTCTGGACCGCTTGTGCAGACCAAGTCTAAATCCCTGCCAACTTTAGCCAACACAGAGATGTGCAGCATGATGCAATAAACTGTTGCACATCTGGGTCCATTTGATCCATACTGAATGCAACAGGAGAACTGCGGAAAGATGCCAAACATGGTATGAATATATTGTACCTGACTATTTGCTGTAGTTCTTCTTGAAACTTGTCATAACTTTGAGAAACGTGTGTTCTGAAATACATGTGACAACTCCACCAGTAGCTAGGACTATTCCCAGACTTCTCCTCCTTTGAAGTTTGGGAACTTAAGGGAGGTGCAAAGATTGCAGTAACCTGAGCATTGCAGACAGACCTAACAGCAGGTTCCAGGTTCCTGAATAAAAGTAAGCACAAGCTGTTGCCTTATGAACGAAAAACAAATCCAAGATTTCAGCCACTGGAATTAGGAAGACAACGATTCAGATTCCATAATGCCTCTGAGGAAAAAAGTGCGACCAAGTTCTGCTTCTGGGAAGTTAGAGACCTCCACGCTGACCAGGTAAGGGGCAATAACGGAAAAGAAGATGTTACATCTCTATACATTAAACAGAAACACATTGCTGCCTTTATTTTTTTTTCTTTCAACACAAAACAAGATTTAGTTGCAGCTGCCAAAGGCAGTCATGTTTGGAAAGCTTTTGTGGTTGTCAAGGAACCCAAGCTGTTGGAGTTTAGCGTTTGTTTTTCTCCTTGTGTAGGAATTATAATTGTCTGTGCTTGGCACTATGGCTTCTTTTACTTAGCAATGATTCCTCCTCAATTCTATCTCATCAGGAGTTCAGTATGCACAGTTGACCTGTGGTTTTAGCTTCAGTGAAAAGTGTGAACATTTCTTAGGATGGTCTGCTAGCTCTTTTTTTTTTTTTTTTTTTTTAGAAGATGCAGTACATTATAATCACCTTCAGTCCCCTGAGGAGTTTCTGATGGCATAACCTAAGGCTTACTCTCACAGGAGAAACTTAAGAATAAAGCCACTGTGTTCCTGCAAAAAAAAAGCATGTTAAATTTCTGGCATGCTGGTGATTAAATTCACAGAGCAGAGGGAATATTTTTAATAACATTTAACATAACTTTTGCAGGATTCCTGCTAAGAGTGCACATCTCAGCAAAAGCACTTTTTGTAAGGAGGGAAAATCTTGTTCTCTTGCGTATTTTATCTCAATCAGGAGTGGCATTCTGACTCAGGAATAAGCTGAACCCTTTAAAGAGGTGAGCTGTCACTCACCATTGATCTATCACAATTTTCTAGGACAAGAAAAAAAGCCAGTTATTCAGTCACACAATCTTATCCAGTGGTGGGTTTCAACTTTTTTACTACCGGTTCTGTGAGTGTGGCTTGGTGGGCGTGGCATGGCTTGGTGGGCGTGGTTTAGTGGGCATGGCATGGGAGGGATACTGTAAAATCTCCATTCCCTCCCCAATCCAGGGGAAGTTTACTGCAAAATCCCATTTCTTCCCAATCAGCTGGGACTCAGAAGGCAGAGAATAGATGGGGGTGGGGCCAGTCAGAATTTTTACTACCAGTTCTCCGAACTACTCAAAATTTCCACTACCGGTTCTCCAGAACTGGTCAGAACCTGCTGAAACTCACCTCTGATCTTATCCATTGACATCTTGCAATACGTGCAACATACTACTATAGCAATAGTACTTAGACTTATATACCACTTCATAGTGCTTTACAGCCCTTTCTAAGTGGTTTACAGAGTTAGCATATTGCCCCCAACCATCTGGGTCCTCATTTTACTGACCTCAGAAGGATGGAAGGCTGAGTCAACCTTGAGCCGGTGAGGTTCAAGCCAGGGATGGGTTCTACTTACTTTTACTACCGATTCGCAACGGGACTGCACGCATGCGCAGAAGCTTCCTGACGATGTCCGGGTTGGTGGGCAGAGGTTCCCGCCGGTTTTACTACCGGTTCTTGTGAACCAGTCCGAACCAGGGGCAACCCACCACTGGTTCAAACTCCTGACAGTGAGTAGTGAGTTAGCCTGCAATACTGCATTCTAGCCACTGTGGCGCCACTACAGGGCCTGGTGGCTCAGCAGACTGATAGTATTGTGATTAACACCAGCTGCCTGCAATTACTGTAAGTTCGAATCTCATCAGGCTCAAGGTTGACTCAGCCTTCCATCCTTTCTAAGGTAGGTAAATTGAAGACCCAGTTTGTGGGGGCAATAAACTGACTTTGTATAAATATACAAAAGTATGAAGGCTATTGCTTAACACATTGTAAGCTGCTCTGAGTCTCCGGAGAAGGGCGGCATATAAATCAAATTAAAAAAAAAACTAGACTAAGCTGTCTAATTTTGTTTAGTCATTCATTCTTTTCTAGAAAAGTCTCAGGGTCTTATTATTCAGAAAATGGGCATAGTTAATGGTTACCTTTAAAAAACTGTGAACTTCACCATTTCATTGATGGAGAAGTTCCGTAATTTTCTAAAACTCTTTTAATTAACACGAGGGCTAAGTGAACATCCCCTGATATTTGAATTATCCTCTGCCTTTCAAAAATGATAAGCATTTCTCCTTCAAAAACCACTTTGATATGAAATGTGATGTTACTAATACAATATTTTGTAGAATTTGGCTAAATAATCCATTTTGATGTATACATTTTAAGAGTTGGGCCCATACAATATGCTTAGTCCCAAGGTTACATTAGGTTTCCTCTGCTCTTTTGTATATAAATAAATTACACATTCCTCTTTTCACAGAATTGCACACCCCATAGTTTGTCCAATAAGCTATTCTCATCCAGAGATGCTCAAGAACCAATAGAAAACAATATATGTAGCTTATATCATGCTCAACTCTATATCATGCTCAACTATGTTAAGTCCAAATATCCAGTGGAGATGTTTGGATGGCTTTGAGCCAGGCCTGACAAAGTTGCTTTGATAAGGATAAAATGAGACCTTCCCATCTCCAGCCCATCCCAGTTAAGTATCTGCAAGAATAAACAAAACTATTCTCTGACTAGGTGGCTCAGTGGCTAAGACACTGAGCTTGTTGATCAGAAAGATTGGCAGTTTGGTGGTTCGAATCCCCTGTGTGAGCAGGGGGTTGAACTAGATGACTTCCAAGGTACCTTCCAACTCTGTTATTGTTATTATATAGAATGATTATATCACATATATGTGAACCACACTTTAGGATTTCATATTCTTGCTAGTGCTGTGACCAGATGTGCTTTAGTTAATCACAGTGAATGAGAACTTTTACTATATGGGCCTTAAAAAAAAAAAGTAAATGACAAACCCTTTGATAGTATTAATAAGAAAAATATACAGATCTGTTCATGGCATTCAACTCAAAGGAGATTTTGTCTTTTTAAAATTCTATATAGTCTGGTTTATTGTATTTTCCAGGATATTTGAATAATTAATCTCCAGTAAGGAAATACCACAGAGATATTTTAGCAAAGATCATGTCTTGAGCTTTCCAATTAGCTTAAGTGTAACCAAGCAACATTGAAGAGTAAACAAAACATGAGAACAGTGTTTAAAACTATCACTCACCACAAAGCTCTGGTGTATGTTTATTTTTAGTTTGGCTTTCAGCCAGGTAACTGGCTTGTGCATTTAAAAAGGTTCATCTAAGGCAAGGGTGTCAAACTCGTGGCCCGTAGGCCAGATGTGTCACATGCTGGCCATGACGACGCAAGTTTGACACTCCTGATCTAAGGCAAAGGTATCAAACTCAAGGCTCGGGGGCCTAATCCGGCCTGGGGGATGCTTAGAACTGGCCCGCAGGGCTGCCCTGGAAACAGCAAAGGACCGGTCCATGGTGCCTCTTCCAGTGAAAACAGAGCTCAGGAGGGCTGTGGGTGGCCCTCCTGAGCTCCGTTTTCCCTGGCAGAGGGTCGCAGGAGGCTGTTGCAGCTGTAAACAGCTTGGGAGCCTGTTTTTGCTGGCAGAGCACTCAGGCCACCATGGGTTTCCCCCAACACAGGTGACATCAAGCTGGCCACGCCCACCCTAGCTGCAACAGCCCACCTCTCCCCCCAAGGTCAAACACAACCCTGATGCAGCCCTCAGTGAAATCAAGTTTGACACCTCTAATCTAAGGAAACCATAGTCAAAACTAAAGAGAATTCAGCCCATTCCTCTATACATCATTTTATTTGTTGTCATATGTTTAGCCATTAAGAAATGCACATTTCTTCCTGGGAAGCCAGGAAACATATATTCCATCCATTGTGCTCCATTGTTCTCTAGTGGAGGTGGATGTTCTGGAGATGTAGGTTTGCCACAACATTTGGGATGCAATCTATAGCTCCCCAAGGACTTTGGAGAAATCCTAAGAACCCAAATTACTGGCAAATTATAATTTTCAATTGTAATAGAAGGGAAAAAGTATTACATTCCCAAGAAGTAGGAGTTCTGGCATCCAGGGGCCAGTTGGATACCAGTAGATTTATTTAGGATTCAAAGCAATAAAAATATTCATAAAGCAAAGAGGCCAGTAGTTTATTAAAGTAATATAAATTACAGGAGAATGTATACTTAAATATCCTTTCTGCAGATAAAACTGAAAAAGATTTTAGGTGAACCCCTTCTTGGGCCAGCTGGAATATAGAACCTTCCCAGTCATGTCTACCCCAAGTGCCCAACCTATTCTGACTTCTCTTGGCTTAAGTACTTTTACATAAATGTAGTAGGGTGATCTGTTTTAGCTCCTGAGATGCCTGCTCAGGGATGTCTCTTCCTGGAATTCAACAACTCAACTTTTCTTTTGGAAAGTTACTCCTCTATTCAGTAGAGTGATAAGATTGAGATAAATAGCATAAGTTTAGGACAGAAGGTGCACACGCATTGAGATCAGTACAGTAAATATACACTGCTCAAAAAAATAAAGGGAACACAAGCAGAAGACATCCGAAATCTGAATGAATGAAATAGCCTTATTAAATACTTTGTTTGTTACATACAGTAGTTTTGTGTTCCCTTTAGTTGTTTGAGCAGTGTATAAACTACTGTATGTAACGAACAAAGTATTTAATAAGGGTATTTCATTCATTCAGATCTCGGATGTCTTCTGCTTATGTTCCCTTTATTTTTTTGAACAGTATATATTTTTATAAAGAAAAAGTAATACAGAGTGCAGAAGCAAACAAGTAGTATAATACTGGATGATAAAGAATAATGTGGAATTTATATAAACCAGGAGAAAAGTGGATCATGGCATTATGTCTCCTCACAATTTCGTTTGCATGAAAATTACTATTATTATTAACTTATTTAAAATATAACTTAACTATTAAACTATAGCTTAACTAGCTCTATATAATAAAACAGTATCTTATTCTAAATTCTAAACATATACAAAAATAGAATAGAATAGAATAGAATAGAATAGAATAGAATAGAATAGAATAGAATAGAATAACAGAGTTGGAAGGCACATTGGAGGTCTTCTAGTCCAACCCCCTGCTCAGGCTGGAAACCCTATACCATTTCAGAGAAATGTTGTCCAATCTCTTCTTAAAAACTTCCAGTGTTGAAGAATTCATAATTTCTGGAGGTAAGTTGTTCCACTAGTTAATTGTTCTAACTGTCAGGAAATTTCTCCTTAGTTCTAAGTTGTTTCTCTCTTTGATTAGTTTCCATCCATTGCCTCTCATCCTGCCCTCAGATGCTTTGGAGAATAACTTGACTCCCTCTTCTTTGTGGCAACCCTTGACATATTGGAAAACTGTTATCATGACACCCCTGGTCCTTCTTTTCATTAAAAGAAATATATGATTAATTCAATTTTATTTTACTTAAATCACCATCATTCCATTCCTGGTTGTAATCATATCTGGAAACATAACTGTCAGAACGCCACTTAAAGATCAAGCATGACCCTTGACATAAAAACATTTCTGTTTACCACACTACCCTGCATATACCCTGCATTGTGCCCTTGCAAACTGAAGATCTTTTAGCATATGAGCAGAAGACTTCAGTGTCAGGCAAAAGCCATTACAGAATGAATAAATCCCTTGTCTCTGATCTAAACGTACAAGTTTCTGGGGGAGATTTCAGGTTAATCCTGCAACAAAAGAGAGCAAGAGCTTTGAAGTATCATAAAAACTAAGAAACATATAACTGCTTTGTTATTTTAACTTAGAATGAAAGAATGATAGAGTTGAAAAAGAGAGTTTAGGTTATCAAGTCCAAACCCGATCAAGTAAGTTTAAGTGGTTGGAGAGTTTGTGGGCAGATGCACTTCAATTGGGATGGGTTGGGGAACACAGCAGAAGAAATTGGGCGAGCCATTTCAGGAAAAGGAAATACTCATGGCTTTGCAGGTATATTCATCAGATAGAATTGGATCACTTGAATCAAACTCAGGTTAGGTTGTTAAGAGTACACAGGCCTAATCATCATGTTGTGATCTGCAAGATCAGGGACATGGATCATAAAAGAACCTGTGGTGGTATTGTCCGTCTATGGAGTATTCCATCTTCAGAATATTCACCTCATTCCCCCTGTTGAAACTCAGGTAGTCAGCCAAACTGAAGCTCTTTTGTAGAGCTGTTAGTGCATAATCAAATGGTTTTGGGATGTTGTGTTGGTTTTTAGGTTATGGATTTAATTTGATTTTTGTGGGTATTCTTGTAAACCACTGAGAATCCATACAGATAAGTGATTTCCAAAACTGTATAGCATATAAATAGATAGACAGAAACTCTTAGATGTTGCTAACATAGAAAGTGTCCATAATGAAGCACCTTCCATCCTTCCTTCGTCCTCTGTCCTTCTTTCTTGCTTTGTTATCTGCAGCTTTAGTCCAAATTTGAGAAAGTCATTTTACCTTTTAATACCTCAGGCACAATGGTGGGATTCAGCCAGTTCGCACCAGAGAACCGGTTGTTAACTTTCTGAGCAGTTTGGTAAACTGGTTGTTGGAAGAAATCATTAGGGCAGAGAACCGATTGTTAAATTATTTGAATCCCACCACTGCTCAGGCATCTTTATTTGTTAATAGAATAATTGTAATTTATGGATGGGGAAAAAAAACTGTCTCATTGTGTCAAAGAGAATTATCTCTAACTGCAGTCTGGAATTTTACTTCTTTTGTTACTATTGTTCCCAAAACTGGTTTATAATGAATGAACAATAATACCATTTCCCTCATGGTCACCTTCTGTTTTTGTGCTTGGACAGCATTCTGAATGAGCTAACAGAGCCGACATTGACAAAAGACTCTCTGTTTGGAAGGGCACAGACTTCGTTTGCAGACCCCAGATTGCAAACTGCCTCTCCAGTTTCTATTGGCAGCTTCTCAGACGATCAAAAGAATATTCCCAGGCCTCCAGAATGGCTGGTGAGGGAATTGCTGAAACGGCAGCAAAGGAGTCACTCCATTGGACTCATGGAAAACATCTCAGAGAGCGAAAATATTCATCACCGTGCCGATTCCTCCAGAAGCCACTGGAAAGGCAAAGTATAACACATTCTCTTTGCTGGCTTTAGTAAGGATTTTCCAGAGTAAAAGGCTACAAAGTTAAAAGCTTATTCAAATGTCCTTTGTACAGAGAGAATCTGCTTAGAAGTTGCTTAGAAGTCAGGTGAAAACTGAGACACATATTTTAGGTCATGCTATACATTTTTATCAGATTATTTAGGATTGTAGCACACGTCTCAGTCTCCATGGAGATGCCACAGAATTGGCACTGCAGTCTGTTCAAAACCAACCACTGAAATACGAAGCAAAGATATGGGGACCCATATCTATTTTTCTACTTTAAAATATTATGAGTTTGGGGGTTGGACAGAGACCTGGACCTAATATTCAAGGGTATGAAATATGTTTTGTTGCCTATGTTGCTCTGGTAAGTGTTAATCTGTATATATCCAGCCGAAGGCACATAAATAAAACTGTTATAATGAAGGGAAAGTTAATTCACTCTCTGCTAAAACATTTTCTCATATTCTACCTTCTTTTTGGATACATTCAACATTAATGGTGCTTTTTGTTTCTCTAAAACATCTGAAACCTTAGCTCAGAGGGGCAGAGTTGAACATTTGGGAGTTTATTTATTAAGATTTTGCATTTATATACTGTTTTCATGTATTATTTCTATTTTGTTACTTGCCTTCTAAGAGTGTATATTCTTCCTGATGCTGTGAGAGGGGACTAAAAGCATTTGTGGCAGATATTAAATATTGACTCAAAACATCAAACTAGAAACTTCTTTCTGAAATTTAGTTGTGTACCATACAATGCTTGCATTAATCCATCCTGCTCTTTGTCTTGGCAAGATTGAACAGCAGATTACACTTGATCAGCTGCAGAAACTATACACAGCCTTTCAGGTACAGTCATCCTATTAAATGATTGGTGTCAAAGTATAGAATGATCTTTGCGTGGAATTTTTGGTGTTGCAGTTGCAACATATCTGGGAGGATCTAAGTTGAGAAGGTTTGTAGATGTTATCCCATTGGAAAACATAGATTAAAGGCATCATTTGATTAAAAATGTTTGTCTAATATAAAATATTTATGCTTTGGGATTGGTTTGATTTTAATGTAAGGTGATCATGAAAGAAAGTATTCATTCTTGAAAAGGTCATTGTCAAGAGATGTCAAGCAAGAAACATAATCCTTGCAGTATGTGATCGCCTATCTTGGCATAATACGATGAATGATGATTAAGAATTGCTATTTTATTGTTTTAATATTTGCTACAGATGGTGCATACATTACTTAGATTAACTGGGATTGAAGTGTTTCTAAATTTGTAAGTTGCCAAGGATCAGAATTTTTAATCATGTGATCATGGGGATGCTGCAAAGGTCATAAGTGTGAAAAACGGTCATAAGACACTTTTTTCAGTGCCATTGTAATTTTGAATGGTCACTAAATGAACTGTTGTAAGTTGGGGACTACCTGTATTCACTTTGGATGGCATATAAATTTAATAAATAAATATAAAATATTACTCAAAATTGAACTGCGCAAACTGTGGAGTCTAAGCCATGACTAATTTAATAAATTTTGCTTTCAGTCTTGCTCAAATATCACAGAGTGCATTTGCGATAACTCTTTGATCTATAGCTGGATGAAATCTCAAAGGGACTTGAGCTACTCAAGAAAGCCCAATTGGGTAATACAGAGAAAATAAAATGAAAGATGAGAAAAATGGCTTTTCCCCCTCCTTTACTACAAAATAGGCTGAAAACGTTCAAACAAATTTAGGACACCTTTTCCTCCAGTCACCTTCCAACTTTTTCCACTGCTCTCAGCTGAGATTTATTGCTGCCCATCTTATAACAGTGACTCAGTATAACATGACTGAATGAGTTCCTCTTCATGAAAAATGTTCAGGAGTTAATATGCCAATTAATGTTGAAACTGTAGAAATGATTGCAGAGATGAGCAGCAAATATGTCTATGGAGATTTTCAGTCATCTAGATCAAGGGTCTCCAACCTTTTGGACCTCAGGGACCACCAAATTCATAATTTTAAATCGCTTAGACCACTGGGAGGGGAGGCTCAGCCGCCTTTTGGGCCTACCTGTCTGCTTCTGCAATGCCTCCAGGCGGGAGGCCCAAGAGAAAGTGCCTGGTCCAGGTACACAGCTTGTAAATCTCTTCTCTCTTCTTCTCTTTCTTCTCTCAAGAAGCTTGGTTAGTCTGAGTGAAGGAAAACGAAGATGGGCAGACTGACAGTGGCTTGCTGACATCGGTGGGAAAATCGGTCTGATATTCCAGAGCTAGTAGTCATGGAACTGGCCCTTTGATTATCCCGAAGTAGCTCCTCCACCCGGATGCACCGGCCTGCAGGGGAGCTGCCACCAGTTGGCGACCACTGATCTAGGTCATGGCTCTCCCAAAGATGCTTTTTCAAGAGGCAACTGGACTTTCTGGATTTTCTTTGAAGAGGATCAAAGACGCCACCTATATCAAAATTGAACAGCCCTCTCTCAACAGAGGGGGAGGGATATGGTATCTCCACCCTTATTTGTACCACTCAGGTGACCCTGATGGCACAGATAAACCTCCAGGTGGATTTAACGACTCGCTAAAATAATGGAAATTATCTGCTGTCTGCAAGGAATATAAATCCTTCCATTCCCCACCACCCAGTCAGAGCTGAAAAAGCTTCTTGGATGAGAAGCAATATGTCTTCAAAAGAAAAACCAGAAAGTCCAGTTGCCTCTTGAAAAAGAACCTTTGGGAGCAGCAAAAATGATTAGGGGGAATGAAGGCTAAAACATACAAAGAAAAGTTGCAGGGATTGGGGTATGTCTACTTTAATGAAAAGAAGAACTAGGGGTGATATGATAGCAGTGTTCCAATATCTACGAGGCTGCCACAAAGAAGAGGGGTTCAATCTATTTTCCAAAGCACCTGACGGCAGGGCAGGAAACAGTGAATGGAAACTAATCAAGGAGAGAAAGAATCTAACATTAAGGAGAAATTTCCTGACAGTGAGAACAACCTGCCTCTAGAAGTTTTGAGTGCTCCAACACTGGAGGTTTTCTGGACAACCATTTGTCTGAAATGGTATAGGATCTCCTGCTTGAGCAGAGGTTGGACTAGAAGACTCCAGGGTCCCTTCCAATCTGTTATTCTGTTATTAAAATATGTAGAGGCCTTCAGTAAATAGGTGGAACATTTTCCCCAGTCCTGTGGCAGATAATAGGCTGCCCCCTTTACAGCCAATGCCAAAGCAGAGAGGAAGACTCCAGTAATGGATTAATGGTTAATAATGGATTAATGGTTAATAACCATTAATCCATTACTGGAGTCTTCCTCTCTGCTTTGACATTGGCTGTAAAGGGGGCAGCCTATTATCTGCCATAGGACTGGGGAAAATGTTCCACCTACTTACTGAAGGCTTCTACAGCCAGGTGGAAAGAAGGTCCAGGTGAGTAGATGTCTTTTTACCCAGGACCAGAAACAATACAGATCACAAGGACTGTTCTCATCAGGTGGCATGATTTATTGAGTGTGCTGTTGAGGCAGGTCAAAGTATCAATAGAGATAGAAACAAAAATTTGTAACTTTGGTAGAGAAACAGAGTCATCTTTCTATAATGAAAGTGGATCAGAATCCCTCTTGAATTCCTGGGGACTGCTGTATTTGTCGAGCCTCAGCCCAAAGACGACATAATGAATCCAGTTCTTTATTTGCTTATATTTAATAGACAGAATCTTGCCAGGCTATAGCTATAAATTTCTAACCTAATTGATATACCCTGGGAGATTCTAGGGCGTGGCTACCCTTAATCTTTTCCTTCCTCCCCCATCTAATTCAGAACTACACAGACCAGTGGTGAAATCCATTTTTTTTTACTACCGGTTCTGTGGGCGTGGCTTGGTGGGTATGGCAGGGGAAGGATATTGCAAAATCTCCATTTCCACCCCACTCTGGGGCCAGCCAGAGGTGATATTTGCCAGTTCTCCGAACTACTCAAAATTTCCACTACCGGTTCTCCAGAACCTGCTGGATTTCACCCCTGACACAGACTCTTTTGTCTTGAACCCTTGTTTGGAATGTGCTGCCTTCTCCATGGGAAGTCGCAGTGCTACTGCCAACATTGCCCCACTCCTTCTTCAGCAGTACATTTCTTCACAATATCTGATTTCTGATGAAGATAATATTGACATTATGGTACTTTAGTTTAATATTTAACATTGCTCTCATGTTTGAATTATTCGGAAAGAAGGAAAGAAGTGACAGAAGAATTTGAAAACCTAAAAGCTAATATTTTGCCATGTCTACTGCTCTATACTAGTGCTTAATAATGTTTTGCTGCTTTATTTGCCTCCAGGGATTGGAAACAAGTGGACATAAATCTGTGGATGTAGAAAGCTTCAAGCACATATTAAAGACATGTGTGGGACCACATAATCCAGTAAGCAAATAGTTTGAAATTACTTCGGATATTTTAATATGTAGCAAAAGTTATAAGTAAAAGGGGGATGGGGATGGAAAATGCCTTCCTTCCTGTCCTGTTTTTAGGTGCTGCATCAAATTGTGGACTGAGCTCCAACAAAATGTGTCTCGTGAAATTTCAATGCTTTGTTAATGTAAAGATCTTTTGCACATTTTTTCTCTTTATAGACTGATGAAGAAGTGGAAAAACTGTTCATGAAAATAGACTATTTGGCAACTGGCAACATTCAGTGGGTACATACATATTTTACTTAATGGAAAAGCAGATGAGGTGTAGTCAAGCATTTGGCCACAACAAAATAAGAAAAAAAAATTTTTTTAATGTGAATTAGCAGAAATATTTTTGTGGCAGCATTAGAAAAGCGTTAAATAAATAATCACCAAATGGCAGAGGTTTCAGATTTGAAACACAAGTAGCTTAAACGCTTGATCGAAAGTGTTGGAAATAAATGGCGTTACAGTATATGTGGAGGTACTGAAATTAGTACAAAGGTTTTGTTCCTTCTGTAAATATGTATAGCACCATACTCCATAAGTTAGTTACTTGTCAAATGTTACATATCTTTTACTTGGCATGTTTGTAGGATGAAGTAAATAAATTTGGCTCTATGTTCGCTTAGGAATAAACCTATTGGATACTGAAGGATTCAGTTTTGAATAACCATGCATTCCACTTGCATGAATAGACACCAGGATAGTAACGGTCTCTTTTTCTCGATTGCAGCATGATTTCTGCACATACTTGCAGATAGAATATGCTGAACTGGACAACTCATCTATGCGCTTAAAAGAGGTTGTCTTTTCACTTCCTGCTACAATGCAAGAGATCCCACACGGAGAGCCTGTGCTGCGCATTTGCTCCCTGGTGGACAGCACATTAATAACAGCACAGGAAGATGGGCAAATTTCTTTCTGGTCACCAGAGTTCAAGCTCAAACGAAGCAAGATGGTGTTTGTATGTCACATGTTTTTATTTTGCAGTATTTAGGAATGTAGTTCTATTTGTTTCCATTTGTATTGTGTTCTGTCTCGATGAGGTTGCATTTTAAAAGATCTTTCTGCTTAAGTAGAATCCCCAATTGTTCAAATTCACCTCTCTTGGCCCTTCATACAGCCTTTTCCAATATGACCTTCCAGATGTTTGCTGGTGCTGAAGGAAATAGCATTG
Source organism: Arizona elegans (assembly GCA_022577455.1). Taxonomy (NCBI): domain Eukaryota; kingdom Metazoa; phylum Chordata; class Lepidosauria; order Squamata; family Colubridae; genus Arizona; species Arizona elegans. Next base: position 92,153,567 of record JAKOOJ010000006.1, on the reverse strand, counting down.
TATTACATCTGATACTCACTGGATTAGGAGGACTATTGTCTCATCTCTTTGGAATGGTTTTTACATGACTTTTTGCACCACAGCCTTTTCCCATTTGAATCTCAAGAAAATATCTTCATACCCGTGGCTAGAAATGAAGCTGGTTTATGAAATACCTTTATGGATTCTAGACTCTTTCTTCACTTTAGCCTCAGTGATAGCCACGTATCCCAATAGAATACCAGATGCCTCTACCACCACCAATGGACCGTTTTCTTCTTTGCGCCTCCCATTAATTGCTTTCTTTTCCTTGGATATTTTTTTTTTTTTGGTGGACTGCAAGAAAAAAAAATTAAAAACCAATCTTGGCACTCTTCTTATTTCTTTGGTTTTTAAGGAAAAATGAAAGAACTCTTTCTATTTTCATCAAGATTATATTATGTGTGTGTTAAAGAAAATAGGCCAGTATTTCAAAACACCCAGAAAAATGCTGTATACTTAAAGAAGCAGGGAGTATGGATCAGACCTAAGTCTTAACATGAGGGAGAGAAATGTACCCTATAGATGGTGCTGAACAACTATTCTCAAGGTCCATCAAAATTGCCTATGGTAACTGGACAGCTGGGAATTATAGTTCAGCAATATTTGGAGAACTGTGTGTTTCCCACTTCACTCCAATAGCATTCTTTAGACAATCCAAAGAAATCTCTTTTCCTATATTAGTGTACTGGCAAGAATTTCTTCTTAAAACTATTTCCTTTGTTATTCTCTCTGTACAGCCACGTCCACTCTGCTTTTTCCTGTATCCAACTGATTTTTTAAATTTATTCTGATTTTGAAAGAAGAGTTGCCTAATTAATGATTCAGAAATGCCAGCTAAATTTTAACTGTTTGTCCCCTTTGTAGGAGAAAATTCACAGAAAATCTAAGTGGCTGATGGATTTTACTGTCATGACACCCTACAATAAACTAATTCTGGGAACTGGGTAAGTATCTCACATATATACACCCACTAACCTGATTGATCATTTCTTTTTACTGCAGAACATTGAGTGAAACATTTACTTGAACATAGCAATGGCTACAGGATATGGTAAAAAAATTCAGGATGGATACAGGTTGTGAGCAAAGCTTGTACCATTATGTGGTTAACGTCAGTCAGTGGATGCTGCAATAGAAAAGGAAAATGGGAAAAAATAGCAGTGCATGAGTAACCAGAATATTGTTCATGCCAGCTGGAGGAGATTCCTCTTGAGGTGGATGTTGCTGGGTGGGCCTGGAATTTCGGAAACCAAAAACCACAACTCTTTGAGTATAGAACATAAAAGCCATATAGACAGCAACACAGCATAGACCCACTCTGGGTATGCAGTACAGCAACCTGTTTGTGAAGGCAACAACATTTGGATGGTGTTCTAATCTAGGCTTCCCAAGAGCATGAAGCAGATTCCTTGTCCTGACCAAAAAAACCCCTTTTTATTAAGTTACTGTGAACTTTTCTCATTCACATCCAGCAAAGTCTTTCAAGGGAGAATTTGTAGTCACAGATCTTATCTGGCTTGGAGAGCTGCCAGACCAATATCTTCAAAACTTGGCAAGGAGTCACGAACCAATTAAGCGAACTAATTGTCTCCTGCAAACTCCCCTCTCCTTTTGCTTATTTATTTATTTATTTATTTATTTATTTATTTATTTATTTGTCATATTTATATGCCGCCCACTCTCCGAGGACTCTGGGCGGCTTACACCAAAGACAATATACTAAATAGCATATTGCCCCCAACAATCTGGGTCCTCATTTTACCCACCTTGGAAGGATGGAAGGCTGAGTCAACCTTGAGCCGGTGAGATTTGATCTGCCGATCTGCTGAACTAGCAGTCAGCTGAAGTAGCTGCAGTACTGCACTCTAACCACTGCGCCACCTCGGCTCAATCCCTCGGCTTTATTCCCTCTGGGAGGAGCCATTCATCATCCACCTGTAGCCTTACTCCCAAGTCGACCCTTGTTCTTTAGCTATTCCCTTTGTCTTGCATGCACACACTGGGAACAGACTCCAGCTGTTTGTCTGCCTCACAGATGTCTGACTTCAAAGGCAGCTGATAACTGGCATACGGCCCTGGCCCCTTCTCTGCCTCCAATGCAGAGCCCTCATCAGAGCCTTCCCCAGACTCCAGGACTGGCCCATGTTCCTCCCCAACCTCCTCACTGTCCAAATCTGCTGCCAGCTCTGCTGGCAGGCCACAACAGATGGCATGATTTCTTGCCTCTTTGGAACAAGGACGCAGCAGGCAAAACAACTATGTGGATGTGACCTGTGGTCCATTTCATAAATGGATGCAACTCTTGCTGCTGTAAAGGAAATGCTGCCATCTAGGTTTTGCCTCAATAACCCAGACAAAGGAGAAGAGCTGAAATTGACAAGAGTTTTGTCAATTTCTCTTTCTCTTAGAATGGGACAGGGTATCTTTCCCTTCTTTTCTTTGCAAATGGGGTGGAGGTGAGGGATTCTTGTGGCTGCAGGGATTTTTGCTCTCTCCACCCACCTACCCACCCAATATTGTTAGAGTTAGCAGAAGGCCAAACAATTATGCATCATTTTCCAACTTCTCCTGAATGCAGAGAATAAGAGTGGTGGTGTGGGGACACTAAATTACAATTAATAGTTTAACTAAATGAAACAATAGCTTTTATAATTATAGAAGTTTTCTATTTCCATGTAAGGAAATATCAGCTAGCGTACAATCCAGAATAAGTGGATACACATAACACTTAATCAAAATGAAACAAACCATACAATGCCTTAGATTCGTGTCTATTTAATCCTCCTTTAAAGCTGAATTCTGAAACTTTGGAAGAAGGTGGAATCAAATATCCACACAGCCATAATTTTACAAAACTCATCGCTTACACTAAAACCATTTACATTTTTCTCATAGCAGAACTGCTATGAGGAGCATGTGGAAAGAGCCACAGCACCAACAAAATTACAATATGTGCTTCCTAACACCATTACATGAATGATTAATAACATATTATTAATATCGTGGCCTCTGATGCAAATACATAAATTGCATCATTTGCATGATTATAAGATGACACAAATGTCAGAATACCATTCATCTGAACATAAATAGAACCATACAGTATGTTCAATTACGCTGTCACAAATATCTAATGACATTACAAAATTGGTTTTATTTTCAATCCATTTTAAAATTAACCCTAACTAATCCTTGTCTGCAGCTATTGTTTATCACTGTTTGTCTTACTTGTAGGAAAAGTATGTTTATAAAGTCTGTGATGTTAACATCTGATCATACTTTAACTTGTGATAGGGATCGTGAACTTCAGTTTTATGAAAGCTCAAACTTTGAACCATACCTTCAAATTAGTGGTTTGGAAGCTATACCTTTGAATCTAGATTACTGGTAAGACAATACGAATCCCTATCATCTATCATTTATTACCACATAATAATTCTGTATTATTATATACAGTATGACACTAGATCTATTACGATGCTCTGTTTCGGCATTTGGTACTCTTATATCAGTGGTGGGTTTCAAAAATTTGCGCTATCGGTTCGGTGGGTGTGGCTAGGTGGGGGGGCATGTGACTGAGTGGGCGTGGCCAACTTGATGTCACTCACGCCCATGCCCACTCAGTCACATGAACCCCCCCCCCACCTAGCCATGCCCACAAGAAAAAGTAGGAAAATTTTTTGAATTTCCACCTATCTACCCCCGCCCTCCCTTCGCCAGTCACCCCCATTTCCACTCCTTTAGCAGCCCCAGCCCTAGCCCTGTTTCCTCCTCCACCACCACCTCTTTGTTCAGGCTACTGACCTTCCATGGTGGCTGGTCCAGAGTCCGGAAGGCAAGGTGAAGGCAAGCTGACCGGAGTTTTTGGTAGCCCCCAGCTTTGCTGCTGCGGTGGCAGCTGGCCACAGGCTGCCAAAAAGTACCAGTGGTCACAGAAAAAGCTGCTGCCATTGCTGCCATGTTCTTCACACATGAGCATCCCATTGGACTTGCAAGGCAATGGGATGCGTGTGCGCAAAGAACATGGCGACGATGAACATGGTGGGCAGGGTGAGCAAGCGCCGACCGGAGGACCAGTTCTGGGGCATGGCCAGCCAGCCATTGCTACCGGTTTGGCGACCTTGGCCAAATTTCCGCCAACTGTTTGCGTGAACCACTGCAAACTGGCTGAATACCACCTCTGTCTTATATTGTTGTAGAAGGTCAGTGGTACAATACATTTCACTGGTTATGATTCTTTCTTTTTCTCTCCTTGAGTTGGTCAGCAACCATCAGAAGACATTCTTTTAATTTCCCCATAATATCCAAAATGTTGCTGCATTAATTGTTTGGGTGCATAGGAGGGTCCAAGAGTCATGAAGATTGGGGAAACAGATTTCCTGTGGCTGTGCTGGCATTCGGGCCACACTACCTAGCATTGGTGGAAATGATAGTTCAGTAGTATCCAGAGAGCCACAGGTCCTGCACTTATGAGATAAAGCATCATTATAGCTTATCATTAAAGCATCATTATACTGTTAAGTATGAGAACCTTTATAACAGGTCAGGACCTTAGAGGGTTAAAATGCCAATATTCCAAAAGTCCTGTTCAAAATTTCCATGCATGATTATGCACATTAAGAGAATGATTCAGAGGACATTCTGTGAATTTTTTATGAGCCTAACAGCTCCCTGCTGGTTATAAAATCAACCTATCCTTTCTTATATTTCTTGCTCAAATTGGAAAAAAAAAGATAATGGTTACTTTAAGAATTGTTTTAATGAGGCAGTTCTTAAAGCATTTTAAAGCTTATATAGAAGCCCGAAGAAAAGTAGGCCAGTTTAATAGTAGCAGAGAGGGGATGCTGGCCTTTCATGGGGTTCAAAGCACCCTTCTGAATCATTTTCAAAGCACGTTAGCCTTACTCTGTTCTGAGGAGAATTGTACAATGTTGGCTTATTCTCATTCATCTCTGACTTTCTCCGTTGGCAGGAAGATATGCAGCCAAGGAATTTTGTTCAGCTCAGAACTGAAAGTCTTGATTGCACTTTGCTACCCTCTGTGCAAAGCATATTCAGATGAAACTGATTACAATTTGTTTACAAATCTTCTGATGTACTGATGTCATAAGCATCAGAGCTCATATCTGTACTCTAGGCTCCTCTCTATGCCTAGATGTTTATAAGGGTTTGAAGAATGCCATCTTGTTTAGATTTCATATATACACTTGCAGGATTCAGATTTCCTTGAAAACTTGTATGAAATTTATTTATGAGGGACAGGAAATTCTTCATTTTCTCCTATACTTCATTTTCAGCTACACAGATCATGATGAATGTATGATTCTTTATGGCGATGACCAGGTATGTATTCTAAAAACACTTGCTCAGAGAAAAGAAAAGAAATGGAAGTGTGATATTTATTTCTAAAGGTATAATCACAGAATTATGTAGAGTGTGAAGAGAGAAGTTAGATTAGATCCAAAGTGCTGCGTATTGCATGAATGTAAATGAAAGAATCCTGAACAAATGGTAGCCCACCTTTGATAGGAAGCTTTTTCTAATTTTCAGGAGATTCTTCCTCTTCCTGTAATTTAAATACATTATTCTGCATTCTAAAAGAAGAGCAGGTTTTTACTTTCTTCAGGCATTTGAAAAAGAGTATCATACAATATCTCTGCTGAGTTGGTTTTTTTTTTCTTACAGTTAAATACACCCAACTTTCTCAATCTCTTTTTATAAAGCTTAGTTTTTATTTCAATTTTTATTACCCTTCTTTGAACTCTGCTCCAAATTCCCTGAAATGTGATGCCCAGAACTGAATACAGTATTCAAGGTGGGGATTAGTGAAGCAAAATATAGTGAACTGATTACTTCTTGTGATTTGGAAATATACTTCAGTAAATGCAACCATTAACTGAATAACCCACAAGTTATACAAGTAGTACTTGAGTTATGACCATAATGAAGCCTACTCAACATAGTCACAACGTGGTAATAAAGTGGGTCAGTCATGCAGCCAACCCAATTTGACAATCCTTTTTACAACGGTCATTAAGTGAGTGCTGCAGTCATTAAGTGAACTAATGGTTTGCTACAGATGCAGTTTTGCAAAAAAATAGAAGTTAATGCTGGTTTGCGGCAACATTCTTATAAAACATTATCATGTGACTGTGAGATGCTCCAAACAGCCATAAATGTGGCTCAGTTGCTGAGGGCCAGAAGTACAGTCATGTGACCATGGGGGGGTGACCATTAGAACTTTGAATCCTAAATTGAAAGTATTCCCCAGGTAGGTCCACTGGGACTTCAGATGGTCTCTAAGTGACCGGTCATAAGTTGAGTACTACCTATATATGGAAAGAAGCATCCCTCCTTGTAATGTTCTGGTCTCAAATCATGAGAGTTTTAAAATCGCTTTCAAAATTTTGAATTACAAAGTGCCTCATGTCCTAAAGATGCATAATTGTGGCCTTTCAATTTGCTTTCAGAACCTGACCAGAATCTTATAATGTATAATTTTGTAATCTATAAAATAACATGAATATATATTTGTATTTTCCTTCCCTCCCTCTTGCTTTGTTATAGGGATGTGTCAATATCTTGCAGTTATATTCTGTGGGTGAGACCCTGAGGTAAGCACTTACAAAAGTCCAAATATCAATTGAGGTAACAGGAAGCATTCAGCTGGCAATTTGTAATTCCTGCCTGGTAGAGATATGGCATCAGTTCTTTCAGATGAAATGATATAATTATCTTTTCTTGATGTCTTTCAGGACATGGAAGAAGCTGCCCAAAGTGGAAAATCTCCCTAATATAAGGCTTGAGAGTGCTATATTTTCCCCAAATGTCACTTACATCCGTTGGAAAGTTCACGGAGATTGGGTGACTCAGGTAAAAACAGAAGGGTCTTTCACCTTCTGATCTAGAGAGAACATGGGGTTCTATTCGTTTTTGTTTTTTTTTATACTTTCAAGTCATGTTTAAGCTTCTTACAGCAATCCAAAAACACTCATATTTTTTTCCAGAAAGGCAGGAAGAGTTCATTGTTGAGAGACAGTTAAACTTTGACTCTGTGTCTCATGATCCTTTTGGAGAATTGATGGGTATATTTTTCCAGGATTTTGTAATAATTAGACAACTATGTTCTTTTTCTGTGTAACTTAATCTGTTTCATTAAGAAAAATAAAATAAAATAATAATAACATTCTCATCTCACCAGTATTTGGTTGAATAATATTCTTTTCTCTGTCTCTTTAGCTGAATTATTATGATTCCATTAAGGCAATAATTTCTGCATCAAGCCATGAGCCTACAGCCTTAGTAATAGGTAATTATCTAATTCCTTATAAGTTGTTTGTAAAGTCTTCCCTTAAAGTTACTTCATTATTGATTATACACCATCAGGTTGGTGTTGTCTCTTAGTAACCATATAAATAGATTTTCTCCCTAAAGATCTATCTATCCAAAAGATTTCTCCATAAACATCTGATCCTTCAAGTCTTCTACCAGTGCATCCATCATTACTGTTATCAAGTCAGTACATCTTCTTGCTGTTCAGCCTCTTCTTCTCTTTCCTTTCACTTTTCCAGCATTAGATGTTCTCTAAAGAGAGAGGTCTGTGAGTAATGGGTCCAAAATAGGATAATTTGAGTTAGTCTTTCGTCAATCAAGGCAGGGGTGGGTTCTACTTACGTTTTCATGACATCAGGGTCAGTGGGCGGGGCCTCCCGCCGGTTTTACTACTGGTTCTATAGAACTGGTGTGACCCTGTGAGATGAGGTGGACTAAGAAAGTGTGGCTGACCTGAGGTCACTCAGCTGGTTTTCATGTCTAAGGCAAGACTAGAACTCATGGTCTCCTGGTTTCCTAGCTTGGTGCTTTAACTACTAGATCAAACTAACTCTCATAATTAAAAAAAAAAAATCAATGAATATTCACTCTGTATAAGAATGTTGGAGTCTAAATTCTGCGTAGGAATCTTTTACTGAACTCTCATATCCTTCTACAGGTTGCATTATGGGTGCTACCAATGTTGAGCAACAAATGAGAGAAATAAAAGAAAATAAGAAAGATTCAAAGATGAAGAAATCACAGGAAATGCTAGGAACTCCCTCCCAGAGAGCTGAAGGGGATCAGATTATTTTTCGGGTTCATAAAGGAGTCAAAACATTTGCAGTTAGTAAAAAGAATAATGCCATAGTAACCGGCGGAATGGATCGAATTATTCGAATATGGAATCCATACATGCCTGGGTAAGATATTGCAACTATTCTTCTACTGCTCTATTATAGTCCTTAGCGAACTATTAGTTATTTTAAATGCATAAGGTGCTATTTCTATTTAGGATATGTAGGCATGAATTAGTATGATTTGTAAAGAAAAATGTAGAACAAATGAATTCCTAATTCACAGTTAGCTTAAAAATCCTTTAAGAGATCCTTACTATAGTTATGGAAGGAGGGGATAATATTTTTCTTGTCATTATCAATGATATAAATAAATCTAAGGGTTTTTTTATTATTTATTCATTATTTTTTAGATTTTCATTGGATTTCTATAGGAGCCCGTGGCAAAATAGGATTTGTTATAGGGAACAAATTCAGTTCTCCATTACCTTTTCCATTCTCACTCATAATATTCTCCTACTAAGAATTTATTAGCTTCATTTACTCCTCCCTTGACTGTGAAAAATAGAAAGATATGCCACTATCGTCCAATACTGGTTTGTCTTTTGGGACCACTGAAATATAGCTGCCCCTTCAGGAAATCTTTAAAAGTATTACCTTAAGGCAGGTTTCCTAGTAATACATTTCAGAGACCTCTTGGTCTTTGAAGAGTGATTGTTTTGCATTTTTCCAATCTTCCCACAAATTAATAATATTTTTGAAGATACAATTCAAAACTGAGTCAGGTGAAATTATTTTTGTTGTATATATTTGTAAATCTACCATGTTTCCCCTGAAAATACAACCTACTCCGAAAGTAAGACCTAGCTTGATTTTTACATGTGCGCCCAATATAAGCCTTACCCCCCAAATGAGCCCTAGTTAAGACCCCGCTCACTCTGGGTTGCATGGGGTGGGGCAAGGCACATGGATAAAAATTAAACTAGGATGGGGATGGGGTTGTGGAACTGCCCTACTTACCAAGCCTCGCACACCCCGACACCTGCGTTGCCTTGCAGGCCCACTTCATCTGCGGCTACTTGCCACCACTCATGTGTGTTGCCCTCTGGCTTCCGTTTTGCCATCAGAGGCCTTCTGGAAATGCCTCTGCAGCTGATAAATGGGCTCCAGATTGATGCATGTGATCCAGAGCACTGGTATTGGCTGCAGAGTGCTTTCTGAAAGGCATCTGATTGCAAAATGGAAGCCAGGGGGCGCTGCGTGCGTCAATCCGGAGTCTGTTTCTCAGCTGATGGCAAAATGGAGACTGGGGACAATGCACACAAGCAGTGGCAAGCGGCCAAAGAACTAGGAGGCTCCTGCTGGGCGGGGTTGTTGGTATCGCCACCGCGAGGTGAGTCATTAATTATACATCCCCCCAAAATAAGACCTGGTACCTTTTTTGGTGGCAAAAAAATATTAGACTGGGTCTTATTTTCAGGAAAACATGGGTATATTTATAGCCATGATGTCCAGCTAGTTGCCAGGAGTCGAGAATGAATTGAAACATCAAATAAATTTGTTGTTGTTGTTGTTAGTTGCAAAGCCATGTCCGACCCATCGCAACCCCATGGACAATGTTCCTCCAGGCCTTCCTGTCCTTTACCATCCTCTGGAGTCCATTTAAGCTCATGCTGACTGCATCAGTGACTCCAACCAGCCACCTTGTTCTCTGTCGTCCCCTTCTTTTTTTGCCCTCAATCTTTCTCAGCATTAGGCTCTTCTCCAGTGAGTCCTTCCTTCTCATTAGGTGGCCAAAGAATTTGAGTTTCATCTTCAGGATCTGGCCTTTTAAAAAGCAGTCAGGGTTGATCTCCTCTAGGACTGACCGGTTTGATCGCCTTGCAGTCCAAGGGACTCGAGGGAATCTTCTCTAGCATCATAGTTCAAAGGCCTCAATTCTTTGGTGCTTGGCCTTTCTTATGGTCCAACTTTCATAGCCATACATTGCAACTGGGAAAACCATAGCCTTGACTATACGCACTTTTGTTGGCAGGGTGATGTCTCTGTTTTTTAGTAAGCTATCTATATTTGCCATAGCTTTCCTCCCCAGGAGCAAGCGTCTTTTAATTTCTTGGCTGCAGTCCCCATCTGCAGTGATCTTGGAGCCCAGGAAAATAATCAAATAAATAAATTACCATTATTACTGGCTCATTGTAGTATATACTTCATTATGTGTTTCTAATTGGTCAAGATTTAATGTTCTCACTGAATTTCAGAAGACCCACAGGCATGCTCAAAAGTCATATGGCCCCCATTTTCTATGTCTACGTATCTGAGGAGGATAAAATATTTTCCATATCAACAGACAACACAGTTAAGGTCTGTCTTTTTCATATTTCAAATTATATATATTTTTTATTCTAGTTCTTTCTCTTTAATATAACACAATTCTTTCCTTGCAGATATGGGATATGGAGGATCAGACTTGCTTATTCACTGCTTGTTCAAAAAACAATGGAATTAAAGGAGAGATTACTACTTGCCATTATATATCAGGGACTCGATCACTCTGTGTTGCCACGGATACACTGGCCATTCTTCACCTAAGATTACGGTAAAGTACAAAGCAACATTATCAGAGCTCTTGATGTTTAGACAGATCCAAGAATTTCATTTATGGAAAACAAAATGTAAGAAATTGCTGAAAAAAAATCTAGGATTTATTGAAATAGTGTGATTATTATGTTGGAACACTTCAAGAGAATACTTGAAATGTTGTGGTATTTATTAGGATTGCACCCTTAAGCAAAATATTACAAGGAAATAACATTTTGTAAAATCTAGATGAACATTTACGGTAGTTTCAAATAATTACTAATGTGATTTTTGGATTAGCTTGTTGGAATCTATTAAAACTTGTAACTTAAGACATTGTCATTACTAGAGCATGTCATTATGGTGTTACTTTCTGTTTCGGGATAAGTAATTTCCAAATTTCCAATATTATATTACAATGCTGAATCAGGCTTACAGGAATTGACATTCATAAAATCTTTAATTAACATATGTGCACATATTAAACTAATACATATCAGGAGCAGAAAACCTGCAGAGGTTTCAGCAGGTTCTGACCAGTTCTGGACAACCGGTAGCGGAAATTTTGAGTAGTTCGGAGAACCGGTAGTAAAAATTCTGACTGACCCCGCCCACATCTATTCTCTGCCTCCCAAGTCCCAGCTGATTGGAAGGAAATGGGATTTTGCAGTAACCTTCCCCTGGATTGGGGAGAGAATGGAGATTTTACTGTATCCTTCCCCTGCCACACCCACCAAGTCACACCCACCAAGCCATGCCACACCTACCAAGCCACACCCACAGAACCAGTAGTAAAAATTTTTGAAACCCACCACTGATCAGGAGGGTTAGGAACCATAGAGGAAAAGTGATACTCAAATATATCTAGGCACTTTTGGGAGTACCAAATTGTTTATCTAATACCAGTTTATGTTTAGATATACAACTGACATTAATTAAACCTTAAATACAGCTTTTAGTTAATTTTTACTTCAAAAGGCTTTGTTTAAAGATTTTATTTCTTTCATAATTTCAGATTCATTCGGAGAAAAACCTACTTTCAATTTAATTCTGCTGAGTGAAGAATTAGCTTCAATTAATTAAAGTAAACTACAATAAGTCTAAAAGATTACACATTCAAATATGTGTTATTATAGTCTTAAATCAAAATATAATCAAAAATGCAATCAGTAGAAATGAATAAAGCAAGTCAGAATTAAGACTTCAACAATATGATACAGTTCATTTAGATTTGATGAATGCTTGTTGGCCAAAGAATAGCCAACAAGCTATATAAATGTTTATTTTAGTGTTCTGTTTGTCAGTTTATGTCAGAATAAAACTTATGATGTAAGAGAATATAGTCAGTCAACTTGTTCTCTGTTTCACAAAGGGATAAATTTGGGGATTTGGACTTTTATTCTATTTACTTTGTAAAATTGCCAGTGGCAATGAATTGAAAAGGATACTGGTGGATGCCCAGTGATATCTGGAATGAGTTAGTTTAGATAATCTGCAGAGGTGGGTTTCAGCAGTTTCTGACTAGTTCTGGAGAACCGGTAGCGGAAATTGTGAGTAGTTTGGAGAACCGGTAGTAAAAATTCTGACTGGCCCCGCCCCCATCTATTCTCTGCTTCCCAAATCCCAGCTGATTGCGAGGAAATGGGGATTTTGCAGTAACCTTCCCCCAGATTGGGGAGGAAATGGAGATTTTACAGTATCCTTCCCCTGCCAGGCCCACCAAGCCACACCCACAGAACCAGTAGTAAAAAATTTTGAAACCCACCACTTATCTGCAGGTGACTGTAATTGTTTGAAAGAATCAAATTAAATTTCTATGTGTTCAATTTACTACTCTTATAACACCTACACTTTTTTAAAGCCAGAAAATAATAACAATTCTGAGGAAAAAATCATAGGAAAGCACTTTCTTGTGATATTTTCCCAACCTAGTACATCTGTAAGTATCAAAAGTGACTAATGAAAGAAGCCTTAGCCAAGCAAAGAGAATAGTGTGTTATCTAAAGATATTATATAAAGAATACTACAGATTGAAACAAAAGGAGGCACAAGGGCTTAGCGGTTAAAGGCGCTGAGCTTGTCAGCTAGAAACTCTGGCTTTGAGACCTGAGGGCTATGCAACTCCCGTTCCTTGCTCCAGCTCCTGCCCCACTTAGTAGTTCGAAAGCATGCAAATGCGAGTAGATTAATAGGTACCACTTTAGTGGGAAAATAATGGCATTCCATGTGCATTGGTGTATAATAATAATAATTATTATTATTATTATAATTATAATTATAATTTTATTTCTATACCACCCTTCTCCCGAAGGACTCAGGGCGGTGTACAGCCAATTTAAAAACACAAGACACAACAATGATTAAAAATTAAAATAATTAAATAGATTTGGCCGGTTTAAAACCCCAATTTAAAATACCCCAATTTAAAATCATTATGTTGATAGCCCGGCCTGGCGGAACAACAGGGTCTTCAATGTGCAACAAAACACCCGGAGGTCGGAGATCTTACGTATTTCCGGGGGCAGTTCATTCCACAGGGCTGGGGCTCCCACAGAGAAGGCCCTCCCCCTGGGTGTCGCCAGCCGACATAACTTGGCCGATGGCACCCTGAGGAGACCCTCTCTGTGGGAGCGGACTGGCCAGTGGGAGGCTACTGGTGGCAGAAGTCGGTCTCGAAGGTACCCGCGTCCTATGCCATGGAGCGCTTTAAAGGTGGTAACCAGCACCTTGAATCGCACCCGGAAGACCACTGGGAGCCAGTGCAGCTCGCGCAGGAGGGGTGTCACACGGGCACAACGAGTTGCGCCCATAACCACCCATGCGGCCGCATTCTGGACCAGTTGGAGCCTCCGAGTGCTCTTCAAGGGGAGCCCCATGTAGAGAGCATTACAATAGTCCAGCCGGGAGGTGACAAGGGCATGAGTGACCGTGCGCAAGGCGTCCCGGTCCCGAAAGGGCTGCAACTGGCGGATCAGGCAAACCTATAAAAGGCCCCCCTGGCCACAGCCGTCATATGCTCTTCTAAAGACAGCCGTGCATCCAGGAGGACACCCAGATTGCGAGCCCTCTCTGTGGGAGGCAAAGATTCACCCCCAATAGTCAGCGATGGCACTTGCTGACTATATCAGGATGCCGGCAGCCACAGCCACTCGGTCTTGGACGGGTTGAATCTGAGCCTGTTCCTCCCCATCTAGACCCGCATGGCCTCCAGGCAGCGAGACATCACATCAAGGGCATCGTTGGGGTGGTCTGGGGTGGAGATGTACAGCTGAGTATCATCAGCGTACAGATGACACTTCACTCCAAAACCTCGGATGAACTCACCCAGCGGTTTCACATAAATGTTGAACAGAAAGGGCGAGAGGACCAACCCTTGTGGCACTCCCCATGCGAGACGCCTCAAGGTCAACCTCTGCCCCCCTGCCAACACGAACTGCAAGCGGTCGGAGAGGAAGGAGGAGAACCACCGCAGAACAGTGCCCCCTATTCCTAACCTTCTCAACAGCTGCAGCATGATACCATGGTCAATGGTATCAAAAGCCACTGAGAGATCTAATAGGACTAGGACAGAGGAGCAACCCCTGTCCCGAGCCCTCTAGAGATCATCCACCAACGCAACCAATAATATAATCATGCTGGCCACATGACCACGGAAATTGTCTTTGGACAATGCTGGCTCCCTTGGCTAAAAAAACGGAAATAAGCACCATTTCATAGAGTCAGACACAACTGGACAGGGGAAACCTTTACCTTTTTACATATTGATTATAAAAATAATTTTACAATGGCTAGACGTTATATTTATGTTTGTTTCCTGAATTTTTTTTAAAAAAACCCTAATTATGTGATTTAATAATTCTTAAATATAGGAAAGTTTTAATGTGTCTTATTTTTATCTGCAGTTTTAGAAGATTGATACAGAAGGCAAGACAGGGACATGTATCTATTTCGGTGAATATAGAGAAATGCAGACTTCACTTCCTACTATTTTGTTAATTTTATAGATACATAAAGTTTATCTTGCCACTAAGACTGAAGAATAGAATAGAATAGAATAGAATAGAATAGAATAGAATAGAATAGAATAGAATAGAATAGAATAGAACAGAACAGAATAGAATTCTTTATTCGCCAAGTGTGATTGGATACACAAGGATTTTGTCTTTGGTGCATAAGCTCCCAGTGTACACACATACAACTTTATTTAGAGATACTAAATTCAACAAAACATACTTATTAAGATTAGTATATTAATAAATATGTTTGGACAGTTATTCAGGAAAAATATGATAAAAAATTGGGCTTTGGATTCATTTTTGAATAGTTGGACTGCTATTGATAGGTTTGATGTACTGTAATGGTAGCTTTTTTTTAATTATAGAATAATGCATTTATATATATTTTGCTAATTAAGCAATAATGGCAAGACAAATAACATTTTAATTTATTGATAATTTTATTCTGTTGTTGTCTCTAAAGTAGATCAGCTCCAGATCTTTATATAGTAACTTCCCATAAAAAACCAGTTTTGTGCTGCAAATTCAATAAAGTGTTCAGGCATGTTGTGAGCTGCTCTGAAGATTCTGTAAGTGAAATGATAATTATAAAATTCTCTTCAGTTTTGCATGTAATTATATAATCAATCTATTTACAGTCTTCAGAATTCTGAGTTTCTTTGTATTAGATATGAAGTGAGTTGTGATTCGAGATTGAGCCTTCTCAAAATTCCTTGCCAAAAGGCATGGTAAAAATGGCTTTTAAATTTTTTTTTACATATTAATGGACCCATAATTTTAACCTAAGATGGTCTACTGTTGACCTTACCCCATTCCTAAGAGGTCTGTATGGGGCATGCATAAGCACACCAGCGTGCCTACTGTCCCTGTCCTACTGTCCCCATTTATTCATGTCCATTTCATGTATTCATAATAATGTTTATACTTACATCTGTTATTTTATACATGCTTGACAAATAAAAAAAAAAAGAAAAAAGAAAGAAAGAAAGAAAGAAAGAAAGAAAGAAAGAAAGAAAGAAAGAAAGAAAGAAAGAAAGAAAGCAGTTATCTCTAGTTACTCTTAGTGTGTCTATATGCCTTTCAGGATCAGAAGCAAATGCTTCTAAATAAGTACTTAAAAAGACAAGCTGTCATACATGTGCTTCCAAAAACATTCGCTTAATTGTGTGCTATGTATCAGTGTTTCTCAACTTCATCAATTTTAAAAGTCACTTTGTGAGAGATGTGCAGTTGTAAAACTGTGAGAAATTATTTGTGGAATAGCCAGCATGCTGAAGTCCACTTCTATTAAAGATGCACAGACTGAGAAACCTTGTTTTAAATACACTCTATGTTATTATGAAGTAGCCTCACACAAAACAAGTCTTCCTGTGTATTTGTTTTAGATTGCAGTTTTATAGCCAATCATATATATTTCTTCATTTTCTTCCTCCTCCTCTTCTTCCTCCTCCTTTGTCATCAATAAGGCTTACTCTCAGATAATCTAGATACATTAGGCTGCTGCTTAAAACCAAGCAATTTAAAAATAACCTAAAACTAAGGAGGATTTTCCTAACAGTAAGAACAATTAACCAATAGAATGGCTTGCCTTCAGAAGTTGTGGGTGCTTTTAAGAAAAGACTGGAAAGCCATTTGTCTGAAGTGGTATAGGGTCTCCTGCCTGAGCAGGAGGTTGGACTACCAAGGTCCCTTCCTTCTATTCCTATTCCTATTCCTATTCCTATTCCTATTCCTATTCCTATTCCTATTCCTATTCCTATTCCCATTCCCATTCCCATTCCCATTCCCATTCCTATTCCTATTCCTATTCCTATTCCCACTCCCATTCCTTATTCCTTATTCCTATTCTTTCTATATTTTACAATGCAAACTTCTGCCTATCTACTCTTATTGAAGTCAATAAAACTTAATCATCAATAAATTAGCCTCAAATCACAGGTGACAAGTTTGTCTCAACAAACTTGTTTATTAAATTTGTTTGCTTCCCATCTTGCTGCAAGGCGACTCTTGTGCCCAGTATATTTTAAAAACTGCTCGGTGCACTTTAATTTCCGAACAAAGTTTCTATACTGTCTGCTACATCTCTTTGGCTACATTCTAAAACAGAAAGAAAACAAATAAGTTGTGTTATTAAATGAGGGAGAGGAATGCCTGATAAAACCAAGGGATCATATAGAAATCACATGGCCGTAAGTTGTAATGCTTATAAACACAAGTAATATTACTCTAGGGAAGTATGGCTGCTTTATGTGCAAAAGGTCTCAATTCCAACATCCACCACCTCCTGGCTAGGAAATAAGACTTCTTTGGAACCCTGGAGAGTCAGTGATGTTAACCATATTGGCCTAATAGATCATCAATAGTGTGACTTGTATAAGGCAACTATACATGTTTTTACATACATTTGATCTTGGTTGTTGCCAAAGAAAAAGGATCTGTTTGCTGGAGCTGTGTGGGCTTCAAACATAATTCAGAAGAAAATCATGTGTAAGCAGAAATATCCTGTCCCTCTGCTCTTCATTAAAGAAGCTCCATATCCTGGGTCTTACAAGATGACAATTTAATCAATTGGACTTGGAGCATGCCAACTCTGTCAGATTGTGTGGGGTGGAAAGAAAAGATGAAGTATAGGCTGTTCTTAGATGACCAGACCTGTGCCATGAGGGGTTTTATAGGTGACAACCAGCACTTTGAATTGTATCCAAAAATCTACTGTCAGAGCAGCTTGTAGAATAGATTTCTCTGTGAGATACTTGTTTTAGGATCATGGCAGTAGTGTTTCGATATCTGTCCCTTTTTTTCTTCTTTTAAGGTGGTCAAGGTATGGGATTTCGAAAGCGGAAAGCCTGTATTTGAATTTGGCAATGCTCATGGTGATTCTGCAATTACATGCCTCACATTTGATTTTAGTGGAAGAAGGTACATTTGGAGAGTTTCAGTGTGTGAGAAGGGCTGTGATATTTTTTTACACATTGCTAAAGAAATAATTAGGCATTGCAATCATGTTTCAGACTCATTACTGGAGGAAAAGATGGCTGCTTGAAAATATGGAATTATAATAATGGACAGTGTCTTCACACTTTGAAAAAGGGTAAGCAGAACGTTGATTGAATTATCTAAACATTCATTTCAAGAAGGGGAAAATTACAAATCCAGCATTATGTTTTTCTTCTGTACAGAAGACAGATATGATGAAGTTCGTGACTGTGCTTATGCGGAGATCAACAAAAATGAGTAAGTGTTATCCACATTTATCATAACGTGTGACATTTTAGTGTAGGAAAGGCTAATGAAAACAATGTGGGTTTTTTGTTTTTTTTGTTTTTTGTAGGGCAGGTTCATAGAAACAGGCCTCTTTCTTCTTGAAAAAATAAGCTTCAATCCATCACATTGTTTTGGCAGATGACATTGGAAAGATCTCATATGTTTCCCTCATGTTAGGGATCTATCTGAGTCTTCAGGTTCAGAAAAATAGGTATTTTGATTGTTGAGGTATTTTATTACATTCAAGGATATAGAGTAGTGCTGGAGAGGGGAATAAATAGCTTGGCTTGCTCTTGTCTTTAGCAGTTAAATATGCAGAAATAAGCATGTAAAACTTAATGGCATGAAGGTACAGTTTCATACATACAAAATCCTGTTAAAAGAATTCAATGGTCATTCAGAAGCTGATATACACTGCTCAAAAAAATAAAGGGAACACAAGCAGAAGACATCCGATATCTGAATGAATGAAATAGCCTTATTAAATACTTTGTTCGTTACATGCAGTAGTTTTGTGTTCCCTTTAGTTGTTTGAGCAATGTATAAACTACTGTATGTAAAGAACAAAGTATTTAATAAGGCTATTGCATTCATTCAGATCTCGGATGTCTTCTGCTTGTGTTCTCTTTATTTTTTTGAGCAGTATATATTGAAGACAGAATTATAGAATTAAGATGAATGCCTGATTGTTAAGGGGAAACTCTAATAAATGAAACCTCTTACAATAATGAAGAATGAATGAAACTTTTGAAAGTGTACTGCTTAAAGTACAAACTCCATTCTGCAATGTGACAGCTATAGTCTGAACTGGAGAAAAAAGATCTTTTTAGCTCAGCTCAGCTGAAAGTGAATGAACTCCTTGAAAAATTAGCGATAACTGAAGATTACACCTATATTTAAAATGAATAATAAATCATTCAACTTACTGACAGTTTAATAGCATAATTTATATAAGAGGGATAGTGGAATATAGCTGGCCTTAGCAGCTAGACTATTAACTGCTGCTGCATAGCAGAAAGACTATAATAATTCAAATTTTGGTAAACATTAATTGCTTTTGCAGGTATATCATAGGTGTGGGATGGG
The DNA here is from genome assembly GCA_022577455.1 of Arizona elegans. Lineage (NCBI taxonomy): Eukaryota > Metazoa > Chordata > Lepidosauria > Squamata > Colubridae > Arizona > Arizona elegans. The sequence continues at coordinate 92,134,495 of JAKOOJ010000006.1, read as the reverse complement.
ACAGAAGAATAAATTTGTTTTATGTAAGTAACATATTTCTATACAAAAATGGTATCACTCTTAATTGATTGTCAAAATTGTTGTGCCAAAGTACCCTCATACATAAATAATGGCCTTGTAGTGAGAACACTTTCCATTTTAGTGTAGGAACTGACTCTATTGGCCCATGATTTTAAGTGGCCAAAATTGCATTACTTAGTTCTGCTTTCACTGGTGTTCTGCTTTCACTGTAGCACCTCTACACTGCTAGTAGCAAATTCAAGAATAGATCAGCAAGAAAATCTGAGAATTCTGTTAGCTACTACCTGAATCTATGGGCAAATACCACTTATTATTCACAGTGGTCAATCCACATGCAGCAATGAAAAGGCCATTTCACAAGTGGAAGCGCTCTATTCCACTTTGTATACAAGATGTAACAAGATGGATGTATGGATTGATGTGTGTTGTATACACATTTCCCAAAATTTGAACTTGATTCCTAGTAATTATATGGGCATATCAATGAGGTTTTCTTGGCAGCAGTATGTTATGTTTTCTTTTGGATTCTTTCTCCATTAACAATCACAGTGGTATATTGTGTGAAATGTGGCTTCTAGGCTAATAAAGATTCATGAGTCTATTAATAATCAGTTGCAAACTTCCCCTTTATCAGCTATAAGAAAGAAAATCAGAAAGCTTCCAGTATAATACATCTAAATATATGTTGTCTCCAGGGGTGAAATGCTCCCGGATCGGACCGGATCGCTAGATCCGGTAGCGATCTTGGCCAGTGGTTTGGCAATCCGGTAGCGATGGTGGAGCGAAGCTCCGCCCACCCACCTGGGTGTCATTACTTCCTGGTTTTAACGTGTTTTATGCACAGAAAGTCTGCGCGCAGTCATGCGCTTCTGAACTGGTAAGGAAGGTAAGTAGATTTCACCCCTGGTTTTCTCTAAATTGAAAAGACTCGTTTTAAATCAGGTAGTTGCCAAACAGCCTGACAATTCCATGCAAACAGATTTCAAATTCTTTTAAAGGCTGTTAGCTGCTATCAGGGCCCTGTTAATGGCAAGAGAATCACAGCTTAAGTGGACAGAAGGGTATGAATACGGAGGATGTAAGGATGGAGTTGCATTCAACAGATGGGATTGTGAAGCATGAGAAGATGAAAGTCAAGACTTCTCTCTGTATGTAGAGGAGCAAGAAACAAGAATTGCAATAGGACTGGATATAAATTCTAGACTGGTTTCTTACACCCAGAGACTGTTTTGTTATGGCTACTCTTCTAAAACTGTAATAAAGGTTTACTTGTAGCCATGTTTGTCCAACTCTTTGGGGCTTTGTAGCTAATTTGTAATTGTGCTTGTTACAATATTTTGAGGATCAGACTCAATGTTGAATTCAGAAGCAATTTCTTCAGTTAAAGAAGAGTTTATTCATAATAGGCATTCTACTTATTCTTGTCAGATTTACAGTGAGAAGCAAGCATGAGGTAAAAGCACTCTCTATTTATATCAAAGGGGAGGAGTCAAGGAAGGGGGTGATTACACATGAATACATTAAAGGAGGATGAATAAATTAACCCTTTATATCCTGTACATATATACATATCTCTTGTTATAGAATAAGGCATTTACTTATGACAAATCCCCCTCTAAATGCCAATTTGACATATAACAATGATTGCATTCGGATTCAGAATTATATAGTACTTGTAATTTTGATGTCAAGTATTTGTGTTGTTTAGAAAGTAACGGTTTAGTTAATATATCAGCTATTTGTTCTGAGGTTTCGCAGTGGATTGCTTTAATGAATCCATCCTGAGATAATTGTCTCACGTGTTTAAATTTGATATCTATATGTCTGGACCTTTGACCAATGGCGTCAGATCTTGATATTTCTATAGCCGCCTTATTATCTTCATGTATGACAAATGGTAGTATTGGATTCTTCCAAATATCAGATAATAAATCATTAAACCACACTAAATTATTTGAGGCTTTAGATAAACAGATGTATTCTGCCTCTGTTGTGGAAGTCGCTACTAAATCTTGCTTCCCAGTGTACCAGAATATTGGGCAATCATTTAAAAATAATACATAACCTGAGGTGCTCTTTCTACATTTGATGTCACCTGCCCAGTCTGCATCAGCGTAACTGGTGATAATAGGTTCTTTAATATTATTGGGTTCTAAGAGTAGACAGAAATCTATGCTGTGTTTTAGATATCTTAGTATTCGTTTAACTGCTTCCCAATGATACATAAGTGGTTTACTTACATGTCTAGATAATAAATTAAGTGGCAGAGCTATATCAGGCCTGGTCCAATTAGATATATACAAGAGAGAACCAATAGTTGATCTATATAATGTATTGTTCTCGAACTCAGGTGAAGATTCATCCATATTCCTTAGAAAATCAGTCTGCATAGGAGTATCGCAAGGTTTGGCATTTCTTAAATTGCATTTTTCCAGAAGTTCTATAATTTTATCTCTCTGGGATAATTTGAATCCCTTTCTTGTTTTATTGATTTGAACTCCAAGGTATTTGTTTACCCTTCCTAGCGACTTTAAAGAGAAATGTTCACTTAGCTTGGATACAAATAAGTCTATCTTTTCTTTATGTTTGCCTATATACAAAATATCATCCACATAGATTAACACAAATTCTAATGATTCACCTTCCTTTCTAACAAAAAAGCAATTGTCTGCAGTTGTGGCTTTGAATTCCATATTTTTAAGCACGCTGACTAGACATTCATACCAACGCTTGCCGGATTGTTTTAATCCATACAAGCTTTTGTTAAGTAACCAGGTCTCATTTCTATTTGTACATTGGCTATGAGGTGCCCTTACATATATCTCTTTGTCGAGCTTTGCATGTAAGTATGCAGTCTGCACATCATATTGAAAGACATCAAGATTGAGTATAGCAGCTATGACTAAAGCTGTCTTAACACTTTCGGTTCTTACAGTGGGAGAGTATGTGTCAGTGTAATCCTCAGGATATTTTTGAGCGTAACCTTGTGCGACTAATCTAGCTTTATATAATTTATTACCCTCTTCTAAATCTTTGATTTTGAATATCCATCTGGTGCCTATAATTGTCTTGTTCTTAGGGGCAGGGACTGGTGTAAATACACCTAATTCACGCAAGCTGTTCATTTCTTTTGTTATGGCTAATTCCCATTTTTCTCTTTCTTCCATGGGAAGTTTCAACACTTCCTCGTATGTGTTAGGTGTTGGTGTCTCGTCATTCACACACATTATATAATCCTTATACTTATTGGGTAATTGTTTTCTGTTACACCTGATTGTTCTTATTGGAATGCTTTCATTATCGTGTAGATACCTTGCTTCCTTTTTGGTTAATGAATCTGTTTTTATCCTGGTATGGTTACCTGTCCATGTTTTGTTTTTGTCATCATGTGTGTTATGTTCATGTTTCTCTCTTTCTATTCTGTCTTGTTGTTCAATATTTGGTTCTGTATTTTGGATTATCTCGTTAAGATGTATCTTAGACCAGTTGGCCTGTTCATGAAATACTGCTGTTCTTGAGACTATGAATTTGTTATTATTGTCAATGAATCTATATCCTTTTGTGCCTGTTTCGTATCCCATGAATCTGAGCCTTCTGGATACGTTATCTCCCTTACGTCTTAATTGTTTTGGTATGTGTACGTCTGCTGTAACTCCAAATATGTGCATGTGTGATATTTTTGGTTTCCTATTGTACATCACTTCGTATGGTGTTTTATTTAGGATGCTAGACCAGGTTCTATTTTGGGTATAGTTTGAATATAGTAATGCTTCTGACCAGAATTGTTTTCCTAAATCAGCATCTTCTAATGTACATCTAATCATGGTTTGCAGTGTCGAGTTCTTTCGTTCTGCTGTACCATTCTGAAAAGCAGAAAATGGGCTAGTCGTGAAGTGTATCATTCCTTTGTCTTTTATCCATTGTGAGAATTCTTTTGACATGAATTCGGATCCCCTATCTGTCATGATTTGTTTTATTTTGATATTGTGTTGTGTTTCTACATGTTTGTAAAATTCTTTGAATTTTTGGAAAGTTTCATCTTTGTGTTTTAAAGTATAAACAAATCCATAACGGCTATAGTCGTCTACAATAGTTAGGAAATATCTTTTTTTGTATGTGATGGATGGTGTTAATGGACCAACTAGATCCATATGTACCAGATCAAAAATTTGGTTAGAGGTCCTTGTTGCCCTCTTTGGTTTTGGGTTTGTTCTGAGTTTTGAGGATTTACATACTGAGCATTCCAAATAGTTTTTACAATCCTTTATTTTAACGCCATCAGCATGTTCAATCATTTTTTGTATTACAGGGAAACTTGCATGTCCCAATTTCCTATGCAACATGTGTGCACATTCATCATGAATTGGTTTGCCTATATTGGGTCTTTTGTTATTGTGTGTATCACTAGTGGGTGTGTCTTTGTGATTACAGTGTGTATTGGGTTCTTCATTGTCATTGTTGTTACTATGTTCACTGTCTATGTTGGTGTCGTCATCAGTGTTTGTATTAATGTTATGCAACCATTTATCTTCTGTTACAAGGAAGGGTAGGCCCCCTTCGATAACTACACTATTCAATTTAGTCCCATCCTTTTCTGGTATTGCTTTTCCCCCAGAGAAGATTATATTTATGTTGAAATCTTGGCTTAATTTCACTGCACTAAGTATGTTATGTGATATTTCTGGTATCAACAATACCCCCTCTACTTTACCTAAACCAGGTATATTTACATCTCCTTTCCCTATGACTTGAACATTTTCTTGATTGGCTACTCTTATCATAAATTTATCATTTGTGAATGAAGACAGTATTTTCTTGTTATTTGTTGTATGATTAGTCGCCCCTGAATCTATGAGCCAAGTATTGTTTTTTGATTTTTGTGTGATGACATCGTTATGTTTATCTAATCCATTTAATGATCCTGATTTTCTGTCCCTTGAATTATCTCTATCCTTTCTGCGTTCTCTGTAGTTTGGGGAGCCTCTATATCTGTATCTATCAATAGATGATTGCCTGTCTTGATATCTACCCCTATAATCACGGTTTTGTCTTTCCCTATGAAACATGGGGCAATCTCCCTTAGAGTGTTTTCTGGATCCACAATTGTAACATTCAATTGTTTTTTGGTGATTTTCTTGGAAGGTTACCCCTTTTGCCTGTCTGTGTTCTGTGTATGCATTGTATCTACTTCTCCTCAAATTATCTTCAGCTATTAACTTATTTGACAGACTTTCTATGGATAAGTATCCTAGATTGATTGAGTCTAAGTGTGATATGTAGTTATCCCATGATGAATCTAATGAGGTAAGGATAACGCTTTTCATTGTCTGTTCTGATATTATTTCTCCTCTTAGATGTAATTCTGCTCTGGTTTTGTTTAAGGATATTAAATGTTCACTTATGGTGGTTCCAGATCTTAATTTGGCTGAAAAGAAATCTTTAGACATTCTAGTGGTTGTTGCTACACTTTCACTATGAAACAATTTAAACATGCATTGAATTATTTCTGAAACAGTAAGATTATGCTTAATACTGTAGTACATGGCAGGTGATATGCTAGAAATTATTAAATAGAATGCTCTGTGATGCAGGCAGTCCATTTTTAGAGTCCAAGGTCTTTTGGGAGAATTGGTTATAAAAAATAATAAATTTTCTTTCATAAAGACAACCTGAATTTGTTGACACCATTCCTGTAAATTGATGCCATCAATTCTAAGTTTTGGGAAATCACTAGGTAGATTCCCAATATTACTATTCCCACTACTTACAACTGTGGGTAGTCCATGGTCCTGTAGATGTTGAAAATTGCAGAATGGTGTGGGTATTCTGCTGATGAGCTTGAAAGGTTCTCCTTCTTCATAAAGTTCATTGTAGTTCTCTGTGTTCATCTGCGCATGCGTGTTGATCATTTCTCTGCTGAAGCCGCTGGGAGAGGTTCTCTTTGCTGTAGCTCCCTCGTAGTGCTCTCCTTCTGATGATTCGGTCTCCGGCTCGATCTTGGGTGTTCTGCTGGCAGCTGTGGTTCGTCTCTTTTCTTTGAAGCTTTCTTGCTTGGAGTATTTTGTTCTTTGGATCGTTTGTGGTATGGGGGAAATTTCGCAGGGCCCTCTGGGTTCAGGCGTCATCATCATCGTTGTCCGGATTGAGTCGTGCAGGCTTTGAGGTGTCTGTTTGTTTCTTTGTTTCTTTTGTATTTTTGCATTATTGGCTTTTATCGATTCTTTTGAAATTGTTAGACTTGTGCCAAACGTTTTAAATAGTTTTCTCATGGGTGTTTCGATTTCTTGTTCGGTGGGTGATTCTTCTGTATCTGTTTCTGACTCTTCAGAAGAATAAATATATTTCTTGCTATTTTTTGTGTTTTTTCGCGCCAGTGTTTTTGAATGGTGCATTCTGATTAGTTCAGCCGTGTTCATTTCTGTGGCCGGTTGAAGAAAAGATGGCTGCCTTTCAAAATTTTGAGCGGGACCTCTGGTCTTGCTTCTGGTTATTTTTTCTTTAGTTGTAGGTTCGCTCACCATTTTTGTATTTTCGGGTTTGGCTTTTTCAATGTCTTTTTCTCTCGCTGCTCTGTTTTCTTCCAAGAAGCCTCGGAGTTCCGCGATGAGTTTGTGGTCATCTTTTTGACTTTTTATTAGCCTCAGTATCTCCGATCTGAGGTCTTTGTCTTTTATTTTGTTCTCTTCTTGGTTGTCGGTTTCATCTGCTGTTTCTTCGATGTCTGTGGTGTTATCTTCAGATTCTTTGATTGTTGTATTTATTGGTTCGTCGATCATTTCTTGATCTGTTTTTGTTTCTTTATCATTTGCCCTGGTATTGGGTCTTTCTTGTTTATTCTTGAGGTTTTCTTTCTTAGGCATGTTGGATTTTATTGAGTCAGTTAAACCATCCTCTGCTACCAGATTGTTACAATATTTTGAGGATCAGACTCAATGATGAATTCAGAAGCAATTTCTTCAGTTAAAGAAGAGTTTATTCATAATAGGCATTCTACTTATTCTTGTCAGATTTACAGTGAGAAGCAAGCATGAGGTAAAAGCACTCTCTATTTATATCAAAGGGGAGGAGTCAAGAAAGGGGGGTGATTACACATGAATACATTAAAGGAGGATGAATAAATTAACCCTTTATATCCTGTACATATATACATATCTCTTGTTATAGAATAAGGCATTTACTTATGACAGTGCTTTGAATAACCAACACACTTTAAATTCAGTTTAATGTCAGACTTGGATAACTGTTTAGGAAAAATGTAAAATAAAATGGCAGCATTGTAAGGCTTCAGTGGGAGGATGGATTGCAGTACAAGCGTCAAGGGAAGCCACAATCTACTCATAGGAACAAATGCTGGTAACTTACTGAATGCACAACTCAGACGAGAAATAGGCAAATCAGATTTGGGTAACTTTAATAGAATAATAGAATTGGAGCTAAATTTTATTTTTGTATGTCTGGAAATGCAAAGTTCATGTTGGAGATTATAAATGATTGTCTTAGAAATAATTTCATTTGGATATTTTCTGTTATAGGATTCCACAGATGATTTCTATCATATTAAGAAACCTCAGCCCCACTGGCAGGATGACATAGTAAGAAATGTTTGGCATATAAAGTGCTATATAAGCAGTTTGGGATCAGCAGTTTGACTACATTTGGGGAGTTGGATAATGTAAGAGGGGAGATAAATCTCTGATCCGATCCATTTTTGTGGATTGGCACTGCTGGATAAACTTGAAAGACCTACCTTGTACTTTCCCTAGGAATACATCACATGAGCTAGCTCCAGATAAATTCACAAATCACCCTTTTGCTTAAAAGAAGAACAAAGCATAAATAAATCAGAGAGAGGGAGAGAGGGACCCTCATCTATATCTTGTGAACTGGAAGCATTATACTGGTGAATCAGATGAGGCCTACAAGTTGAAGCTTTCCACCTCCAAATAGATGATCTGTAAATCCTGGAAACAACACATGACCAATTTGTCTTCTTGACTCATCAGATGTGGATAATCAGATGTTACTCCATGGGGGGTCAAACTCTCTTTTTCTGATGACTTCCAATAAGATAAAATTAGTCACATGGTGCTTTCTTGTGGCCACTGTGACTGAGGCCATCCATAAAGAGCCCTGGTGGCACAGCAGACTAAAGCACTGTTATTAACATCAGCTGCCTGCAATTACTGCAAGTTCAAATCTCACCAGGCTCAAGGTTGACTCAGCCTTCCATCCTTTCTAAGGTAGGTAAAATGAGGACCCGAATTGTGTGGGCAATAAGCTCACTTTGTATAAAATATACAAAAATATGAAGGCTATTGCGTAACGCATTGTAAGCCGCCCTGAGTCTCCGGAGAAGGGTGGCATTTAAATCAAATCAAAAAAAAAAAAAAAAGTAAATGAACATGGCAGTATCCAAAAATATAGGCTTATTTTTTTCATAAAAGTCAGCCTATTAACTTTATTTTATAAAGTATATTTATTTCCAGGGTATACGTAGTGGCCATGCTGAAAGTTGTAGACTTTGCAACTCATGAGAACTTATACTTATGAAGTTATACTGAATTGTGTAATTTCATCTACCTGTTGGTTTGCATATTGTGTAAAATCAGGGGTGAAATCCAGCAGGTTCTGACAGGTTCTGGATAACCGGTAGCAGAAATTGAGTAGTTTGGAGAACCAGCAAATACCACCTCTGGCTGGCCCCAGGAGTGGGGAGGGAATGGGGATTTTGCAGAATCCTTTCCCTGTAGTGGGGTGGGAATGGAGATTTTGCAGTATCCTTCCCTGCCACGCCCACCAAGCCACACCACACCACGCCCACCAAGCAATGCCCACAGAACCGGTAGTAAAAAAAATTGGATTTCACCACTGTGTAAAATACAATCAAAACCAAAATACAAACAACTCGAATCAGTTTTGTTCAATTTTTTCTTACTTTTTTTCTTACCTTTTTTTCCTCCTTATCCAGAACTGGGGACACAAAGAAGACATTCTCTGTGTGGCTCAGTGTCCCCCTAATCTTCTTGCAACATCCAGTTATGATGGTGAAATTATTGTTTGGAATATGGTTTCAGGTCACATAGACCATAGATTCTACATTCCAATGACCACAGCTGCCTCTGTTCATTCTCAGAGTAAGTTTACTAATAAAAAAAAGACTGTAGAATATAATTCTCACATTGCCATGAATAATTCTTTATGAATCATTGCATATGGAATTGCATAGAAATGGAAAATACGGGGGAAATTCACAGTTGAAGCCTAGCCCATGTTTGGGCTAGTTAAAACAACTCAGTGTTTTACCACACTAGGAATAGTTAAGTCAGCCCATTAATTTTGTTGATGTTATTTTAATATATATGTCACCTCCTGATTTCCAGATGGGTGGGCAGGAAATGATCTTTATTTGGCATAAATCCTTAAACTATTTAATTAATGTATCTCAGTCATGTGTTCAACACAGCTCTTTTGACTAACATTAGAAACAGATTTCTGCTGGAACTTGGTCTACAGCTCAGATCTTTGAAATAAGAACATTAAAATAAGATCTCTATGCATTTATTTCATTCAGAAGTGGTTTTATCTGTTGTAGTAAGATCTTAGGGCACGGCTTACACAATTAAGAAGGATAGGTCACATTCACAAGCAAAAGACACAAATAAAATAGAAGGCAATAGATCAGGGTGGGGGAGGCTAAAATTTAGCAGATTAAAGCTACAAACCTTTCTAAAAAATTTGATCCCAAAAAAATCTCTTCCAAATATACAAGTCAGATAAAATTAAATTAAGTGTATTTGTAGCAGATATATACACTTACAGTTGTAGTCTTAAAAATATATAACATTCCCAGAGCACGGGGCCTTTTATTTACTTATGCTAAAATTTAATCATAGAAATTAAATTTTTAACTTTAATAATATGGATATTTGATTGCATTCACATATTATGCCAAGTCTTGGTTAATTTAATTATGACTTAATTGGCAAACTATAAATGTCTGGATGCAAAGTCAAGCCAAACAAATTTCATAATAATATATTAGGATGAATGCAGTTGGGTTATTACAGTGATGATATGTTTTTCTTTCTCCACCAGTTGATGTGACACGGATAATTTTTCTAAAGACTCGTGCTGTGAAATTTGATTCAACTACTGCATCTCTGGTTTCCAATGGGCCACAAGGTAGGATTAATAGATGATATAAATAATTAACAAAACAACCATAGTGATAACTTAATTAATTGATGAGCCCAATTTGGAGATAAATTCTATTTCAATTAATTTTGCTTATGTTTTTACAGACTAGATAAGGAAATGATACTTCGATGTCAGGAACCTTGTTTCCACTTGTCACAGCATCATCAATCATGCTAAAAACATGGAAAGATAAAGCAATGAGATTAGAAATCGTAGATAGAGTCCTAACAATCTTAAACTTTATATAATCAAGTCTATACTCACTGTAGTTTTATAAATTTGCCTTCAGGTTATTCAGTTACAGTTAATACAGAAGTATGCTTGTTTAAATGTTACCAAATATTTCATCTTGTGTCTTTATGATTCCTACCCCCCCCCCCCGCCACCCGCCGCCCCTCAGGTTTTTTGCATTTCTGGAGCCTGTTTTCAGAGGATCCACTCATAGCAAGTTTTCAACCAGTAAGTTTAATTGGTAAAATTAATGGCTGTAAAAGTTAGAAAGAAAACCAGTTTGCGGTAGAGATTAAAGCTGGAAACTGGGAGACTCTGAGTTCTAGATTAGCTGACCTTGGGCCAGTCACTTTCTCTTAGCCCTAGGAAGAAGGCAATGCCAACCCCTTTCCAAAAACCTCTTCAGAAAACTGCTGGGATTTATTCAGACAGCTGCCAGGAGTCAAGATTGACTTGAAGGCAATCATCATAATCATAATCATATACTAAATCTAGTTTAAATATCTGTCTGATTGTGTGATGAATTATAAACAGATCTTCAGCATGAATACTGGTAAATTTGCAGTCCTGTTTCACTGATTGAAGTTTAAGATCATCATCGCATGAAGTACCGGTACTCATTCTGTTAAATCTTTATGAATGCAAGATTTTACATTGTCTTATGGTATAACGCAGAGATGGCCACTACAATATGGATGTTATTGGAGTTGCTTAAGGAATTCAATCTCCCTGAAATTTAATGTGAGCAGATAGCTGATGAGAAATTCCTGGACTAACATGCAAATCAGAATCTCATTCTTTGGAATTTATACTTCTCCTTATACTGTATAGTCATGCAGTCATGCAATTTTCAAAACAGTGCATAATTTTACGGTGTACGACTGTATACTCCAGTCTAGGGGGAAATCCCTGATCAGCAGCATTGCTATGACTGCAGATGATTCGTATATGTATGCAGCTGATGAAGATGGTTATGTATATGTCCATGACATCCAAAATTATGCCCTTCAGGATACAAAAGAAGAAACACCAAAATGTATGTGTATATGTATATTACAGCTTTTTATCTAGAACTGGAAGAACGAATTTTAAAAAATTAATCTAGAGTGCATTATTTTAAAAAGTTGAATTGGTCCAGATATCGCTCACAGAGTGGTATTCCTAGACTGTATGGTTTAATTTTGTAAAAAGGCAATATTCTTCAATACGGCTGGTGAAATAATCACTTAAAATGTAAAATCAAGAGCTGATTATATTTTTGTATGTAGTACTCCTATTTAATGATTGCAATAGACAAGAAACAACAGAGAAAATATTATATTTATAAAAGCTGTAAGAGGCAAATTTGGATGGAGTATTTAAGTGACTATTCTGTAATCTTTCTTTTAAAGACATATTACTCTCGCTCTGCATGCCACCCTCCTAAAATAATTACTTAAGTCAGTTGTTTCTTAACAGGACATATATGTTGCTCAAATCATGCTTTGTGTAAATGATGGACATAGAAAAGAGACCTAGTCTTTTTTATTCTAGCAGATAAAGACACCCCTACCTGTATTTTGAGGGACATGAATTTGGAATCTTCCTGAAAGCTAAAATGCAAGAAAAACGAGTCTGTTTATTTTCTTTCAGTCCTTGTTATGGAATTATTTTTATCTCACCTCCAAGCCTGAAGTAAACTTTGAATGGTGGGTGTTTATGGGGGCAAGCAGTGGTGGATTTCACTTACCTTTGCTACCGGTTTGCTCGTGCATGCGCAGAGCATATTTGATGATATCCAGGCAGGTGGGCGGAGCCTCCCGCTACTGCTACTACTGGTTCGCCCAAACCGGGGCAAACCAGTAGCAACCCACCACTGGGGGCAAGGGAAAATGGGTGTTATATAGACTGGAAGAATATTGGAGCCCACAGAATTTCCATTGATTTTTTTTCCTGTTCTGAATGCTAGTGCGTATATACTATGGAAGTTATAAGAAGAGCAGAGCAAGTGCTCCAAATTACAATCCCCCTATAACCTCATGCTCCAATCCTGGACTCAGATATTTTCAGAGACTACAGTTCTAAGGTCTCACGTATTATATGTTTAAATATAAGACGTATATATATATATATATATATATATATATATATATATATATATGTGTGTGTGTGTGTGTGTGTGTGTGTGTGTGTGTGTGTGTTTTTCTCTATTAATATAATTCTGAACAGTCCATGAATAAACTGATATTTTTCTTTTTTCTTGCTTCAGATGTGAACCATTGGCGAGCTCATTTAGGCCTGGTTCTAACGTAAGTATGATCTTAACCATTACAAAAGGATAATTTATGCTTATATAGTAGGTCTGATTCTTTTCTTTCAATCCACAGGTTAGAAGTTATAGATGAAGATAACATCCTTTTATCCTGTTCTATTGATTGTACAATTCGTTTGTGGAGTCTGAATGGAGAGTACATTGGTAAATCAATACGTTTGTAAAGCATGAGCATAATGCGATACCTTAAATGTTACTAAACATTTAGAAGAAGGAAAATTGGATAGTTGTAGTAACAGAGTTGACTTAAATATATATCTTTCTGTTAATCTTTATAATGCAATGGAAAACCATGACACAATTTTATTGCCTGACTTTGTGGCACTTTAAATAAATCATCAAATAAGAGTTTTATCAGATAAATGAGAATGATTTACATTACAATATAAGATAATATGTAATTATTCAGTTTAATGTTATTGCCTTTATAATATCTTCCATGCATATTTTCACTGTAATCCTCTATGCCTTGTCAACCCTAAATTCCACTGATTTAAAGTGTGCTACCATGTGAGTAGCCTTACATGAATCCCTGGATCACTATTACTTCAACTATAATAGACTCCAGTTTGAAAGAAATATCTATGCACAATGTATTTCTATATGCACTGATGATGTTGCTTAGTCGGGTAGAGAGACATCTGCAAGTAAGCGACCAAGCTCAGAGTCTCCATAATTAAACCCTGAGCTTCATATATTCTCTTCTATTGAATTATATGTTCCTATCAAGTTTGCACATGTTAACAAAAAGCAAGAATTCCGTGGCCTCATGGCAATAATAGTTATGCACACATACTGAATATAATTAGCAACATCCAATCTACACCTAAGTTTGACTGGGCTCACACAATGTGTTTCATTCTTTAATGTGGCTTATTGACTAAACAAATAGCTGGATTTGTATATTACAAACTATAGTTAGGTTCACAAAACACATTAAGCCAAAATCATGCAACCATAAATTAGCTTTGCGAACGTAATCTTTGCCATGCGTAGACCAAATTATGGGAAATAATGCTATTGCTTTTAATGCATCTAATTGAATTCACATCCAGCTTATTGTTAAAAATGATCTTGTAATATAAGCTTTGTTCCCTTGGTCTGTAATGAAAGAGTGGAATGTCAGATATGAATATATTAGCAGTATTTCCAGCCCCTTTTTTCTGTTTGAGCAATATATAATATGTTACGTTATAATAGCATTATACAGTAATGGTCAAAATTGTGGAAATCTTTTGGGAAAAGTGTATTTTCTAAAACTAGCTAATAACATCACTTTTTTTTTTGGAGTAGTACCATAAAATTATATATCAATGGAAAGATAATTTAATCAAGAATGTAATGCAATAACTTTTATGAAGGATTTGCTATTAGAATAGCAGTTTCAGTATAAAGAAGAAAAGTAAAACACGTAGAAAAAACGAGATATACAAAAATTATCACGTCAGATAATAGTTGGGTAACCTTTAGCATGAATTACAGCCTTACAACGTCTTCCCATGGAGTGAACCAGTTCTGCAGCTGTAATAATGTGAAACCAAGATTGAATGATTGCCTCTATTAACTGGGTTTTATTGCTGGATTGCTTCTGACTAACAAGTTTCTTTAGTCGGCTCCATAGATTTTCAATTGGCTATTCCCAGGCATTTCCAGCAGTGGAATATGATTATCTTGAAACTCCAAAACAAAAAGTGGTGTTATTAGCCATCAAATCTCAAAAATACACTTTTCCCAAAAGGTTTCCACAATTTTGGCCACTATTATATAATAATATGTTTGTTTTTTCTTCTAAACTATTTTCACAGAATAGTCCTCCTTATTAAGCCCTGGGCATAGCAATACATTATTCTCTAGGAATGCAAAAGTAGATTCTTGAGTTAACTATTAGAAATGAAGCTAATGTTAAGTCTTGCAGATGTGAAATCTCTTATAATGGTAAAGAAATTCTTATAATGGCAAAGTATCTGTGAATCTAACTGTATTTGTATATTAGCTCCCACATTTTTTTTGTCCTGCATCTCTTTCTCCCACTAATGGATAATTAACTCTTGGGATGGGGGTTCCTTTATCAGCATTGAACTTTGAAGGCACCTACCCTACCGCCTGTTTTACTAATTCTTGTCTGGCCTCAGATTCTTCATATTTGCTAGTTTCAGCATTACACTTTATTTTCTTCTTCCCTTCATAGGAACCTTTGGCCAGGAAGAACCTTGGGAAATTTTTAACACATCCTCCTGGAAACATCCCATGGTCCCTTATGAGATTTTGATAGATCCACAGAGTATGCCCATACATCCTATGCTGGAAGACACTTCCTCTGATATGCAGATCATCAGTCAAGATGAGAATAAAAATCCCTCCAAGGTTTAATTATGTTAACTATAAGGTTACTCAGACTATGCTTTGGTGCAGCTTGCAGGAAAAATTTAAACTATACTGGGATGTAATAGGGTCAGTGTGGGAAGACTTCCTGTCACAGAATAATCAGATCAATTTGTGATTTATTTGGTTCTTAAATTCAGTTCTTTGTATCTTTCCTACCACTATGCCTCTTACTCTAGTGCAGTGATGGCTAACCTTTTCCGGACCGAGTGCCCAAAGCGCGCCCCCGAACCTCCAAAATACAATGCGCACGCGGCCCCATGCATGTGCCCTGCCCCTGTGCATGTGTGTGCACACCCACATATGCCCCCGTGCATGTATGCATAGCCCCCACATGTACCCCACCCCACATACATTCCATCCCTGGTGCATGCGCACATGGCCCTCCTCATGTGCCCCATCCCCTGTACATGTACACGTATGCCCCCGCATGTGCCCACATGCCCCCACATGCCCCTATCTCCCATGCATGCATGCGTGCCCCCTGCACACACTCCACCCCCGCACATGCACAGCAGAGACCCAAAGACCAGCTGGCTGGCAGAAGGCATGCGCATACGCACAGAGGAGCTGAACTGGGGCGATGGCTCGCATGCCATCAGAGAGGGCGCTGCTTGCCACCTCTGGCACGGGTGCCATAGGTTCACTATCACGGCTCTAGTATCTACTTCACTTTTATAGAGCTGGGATACCAGTATTTCTCCCTCAATATGAAGCCTACCTTTTTAGGTAGACCTATAGGATTTTATTATAAGGCTGAGTTTCAACTTCAAATTTCAATTTCTAGTAAATCTTTATAGTGTATATTGAAAGAAGCCACTTTGGGAACAATAGCAATGTTTCTTCCAGCTCTTAATAAAATAAATGATTAGCAAAGTTATAGGTTGTAAATCATGCTTGAAACCAATAATAGCAGTCACTATCATACAGACCCTGAATTATCTACATATAGTCCTTGACTTACAACAATTCATTAGGTGACAATTTAAAATTACAACGTCATTGAAAAAAGGTGACTTATGACCATTTTTCACATGGCCGTTGCAGCATCCACGTGGTCACATGATCAAAATTCGGATGCTTGGCAACTGGTTCATATTTATGACGGTTGCAGTGTCCCAGGGTCATGCGATCAACTTTTGTGACCCGGCAAGCAAAATCAATGGGGAAGCCAGACTCACTTAACAATTGTGTTACTAAACAGTTGCAGTAATTCACTTAACAACTGTGGCAAGAATGGTCATAAAATGAGGCAGAATTCACTTAACTGTCTCACTTAGCCACAGAAATGTTGGGCTCAATTGTGGTTGTAATTTGAGGATTATCTATATAGTCAATAGGTTTTAAATGTAACCTTTCAGCAGCATATGAATAATAATACACAAATTCTCCTGTGAAGGCAAGAAAGTAATCCTGATAATAAGATATCATGTGTATCCTGCTGAAACAACTACCTGTGCATATTTTTGTAACAACTATGCATAGAAGTAGAACCTAGGGATCAGTATACCTATATAGCGATTAGAAAATTAGAACGTTTTCTATCCTTGTTTTGGTCTTTTGTCATCTGACATAATTTGCTGAACAGCTTTTCAAGAGTTCTGTAATGCATATTATGATAGCAGCAATTCTGATTGCGGTGACAATGCTAACATTAGCTATCTTTATACTTTCATCAGAAAGCTACTTGTAACCCACACTCGTCACAAGTTACTGTTACCGATGAAGATATAGAAGAAGAAATTAACAAGAGGCTTTACTCACAAGCTTCAAGCAGGCGGTAAGAAGCTGCTGTTAACAAATGAATGGATGCATTTTCAGAGGGTTGTTTTTCTACCTGCAATTTCCTTTCCTTTTTTGTTTAGGATGAAGTATGAGAGATCCAAGCTTTCAAACAGATGGATTAAACACAGGGGACCAAGCGTTTATCATGCCATTGACTATTATGAAATTGACAATTTACCAGGAAACTGTGAGAAACCTGACTTGTCTGTCCTTGGAGTAGACATATTCAGTGCTAATTATCAAGGAGCAACAGAGCAGTAATACTGTATACTAAAACAGTTCAGTAACTTGTTAATCTCATAACTGACATTTACACAATTCATAGAGAATTTTCTCCCTGTTAAACCTAATAATTGGTTCTGTTTTGCAGACTTGTTTCACACATGCTAAGCCATGGCTTGTTTAATTGTGTTTTACTGATTATGTACAGTTGGTTGGGTTCACGTTTAATAAAAGATAACCATGGTTTTCTAAACCACTGACACAGGTTGTAACATACAGTACTAGGCTAGAGTGTAGAGACTAAAACTAAACAATTTTTTTGTGACAGTACTTGGCTGCAACGGGTAGGACAACACAATGTGCCAAACTGTGTTTCTTTGGTAGGTACATTTTTAAAAGTTGTGTTAAACCTACTCCACAAATAAATTGGTGTTTGGGTTGCTCATCTCAAAAATGATTAAACTGAAATTCAGTAGTGGGGAAAGCAAAATAAGGTTTTAGGAGGCTACATATGATGAAGGGACCAAGCTATCCACTAACTATAAATCATGGCGTACAAACAATTCTGACTAGATTAGCAGAAATCAAAGCAAGACAAATCATATTAAGATTTAGATTGCAGTGTGAACCCATAGGTGCCCATTCTCGTCAAAATATTTCAAACTGCAAGAGTGAACCAAGACTTTCCAGATGTTGGAGTCCAAAGTTCTTGTCACCTTCAGCAGGATGGTAATTGTTAGGAATGGTGGAAGCTGTAGTCCAATTCAGCTGTTTCTTTAATATACTTTGATCCAGGAGATTGCACATGTTTCTTCCTGGGAGTCCGATCTTCCAGCAACCATGGTATACTCCTTTCTGAAGAATCTATCTTTCAATTCAGGGATTTTAAAGAACTACTATCGTGTGTATATACCCCTTTGTGTGTGTAGTGGTGATAGGGAGATTGTTGATACGGTAGTGGCTGACAGTTTCACAGCATCCTGCACAAAGCAAATTATCTGGACCAGGGGTGAAATGTAAAATTTGTTACTACCGGTTCTGTGGGCGTGGCTTGGTGGTGGTGGGTAATGTGACTGAGTGGGCATGACCAACTTTTTTAACTTTTCAAAGCATTTTTTCTAATGCTTTGAAAAGCCTCTGATGATCAGGCAACT
Source organism: Arizona elegans (assembly GCA_022577455.1). NCBI lineage: Eukaryota > Metazoa > Chordata > Lepidosauria > Squamata > Colubridae > Arizona > Arizona elegans. The sequence continues at coordinate 92,116,192 of JAKOOJ010000006.1, read as the reverse complement.
CAGCTGGGATCGTCAGAGACTTTTCAAAGATTTTTTTAACCACCTCTTCGGCCAAGAGGTTGCAGAAAAAAATGCTTTGAAAAGCCTCTGACGAACCCAGCTGAGCCGCGCGATCATCAGAGGCTTTTTTTTTTTACTTTTAAAAGCATTTTTTCATTATGAGCCTTGGTAGTACAGGGGTTTAAGGCACCCTGTTATTAAGCTGGTTATTAAGACCAGCTGCCTGCAATTACTGCAGGGTTCGAATCTCGCCAAGGCTCAAGGTTGACTCAGCCTTCCATCCTTTCTAAGGTAGGTGAAATGAGGACCCAGTTGTGGGGGCAATAAGCTGACTTTGTATAAAAATATACAAAAGGATGAAGGCTATTGCTGAGCACATTGTAAGCCGCCCTGAGTCTTCGGAGAAGGGCGGCATATAAATCAAATAAAAAAAAAAAAACATCTGATGATCGTGCGGCTCAGCTGGGCATGGTGAGGTGTGTGTGTGCAGGGATTTTTGCTACTGGTTCTCCAAACCATCCACCGCCATCGCTACCGGATCAAGTGATCCGGTCCGAACTGGGAGCCTTCACCCCTGATCTGGACCCTTTTCAAACACAGTTCAGGCCTGGAGACAGAACGGAGATAGCATTGGTCATCTCTAGGATAACCTGTGTCAGGACTTAAGAGTGCATCTCTTTTGTCCCTGTTGGACCTTTTGGTGTTTTTTTATACCATTGATCATAATATCTATTTGGTTGGGAATTGGGGGCATTGTTTTGTAATGTTTCTATTCCTTCCTCAGTGAATCATTTCAGATTGTGATGTGGGGAGCAAAAATCAGCTCAGTGGCCCAACACATGGGATGCAAGGGGTCCGTTCCTTCCTCCATTTGTTAAACATTAGTAGCTAGCGGAGACCATGTGACAGCTCAGGATATCTTATTTCTTGTAGGCTGATGATATCCAGTCTGTACATCACTATCTCAGGCTATAAGGGAGATACAATGTCCTTTTCCAATACCTCTAAGCATCTGGATGGGAGAGAACAGGCTGAAGTTGGAAGCCTAGTAAAATTACAGTAGCAGTTTGTACATCAGGATCCTCCATTGCCACCATTTTTTGATAAGCAGGCATTCCTCATGAAAGAGCATGTCTGCAATATGTGAGTCATTCTGGATACACATCTTCTGCTTGAATGATAGAAATCATGGCCAGAGGGATCTATGCCCAGCTACACTAACTAGAGTAGGAGGACCTGGCTAAAGTAACTAATGCTCTCATACCGTCTGAAGACTGACACAATGTGCTTCACATGGGCTTTAGAAGTTACCTGGAAACTGCAAATGGTCCGCTGGCTATCAGTTGATTTCTAGATAGAATTTATACTGCTGGTTTTGACTTATAAAGCTACTGTCTTGGCATTTAAATACCTTCAGCACCACCTACTTCAATCAGCATCAGACTAATGTATTAGAACATCCAGGGAGAAATGGCATGCCACGCTTCTGAAAAGACATCACATGTATGTGTGCAGAATCTAGAAAGTGCTGCTTTTCTGTTATAGCACCAGCAGAACAGCCTCCTGATGGAGATCAGGTTAAGCCTCTCCTTGCTGGCTTTCCACAAAATGTTAAAAACCGTATTTTGGAGGTTGGTTTATTAAATTTACACTGAATGTTATCTGGTTCTTGGTTTTTGTTCTATTTTTGTATCCTTTTTTAATGATCTTGTGTCAAAAACTTATTGTGGTTATTGAGATTGGTTTTAACCTGACCTTGGACGTTTTAATCCTTGTTTTCTATATACTGTAAGCTACAAAGAGACACTTTGATTGTGACAGGGTAAAGCTTTTTAAAATAAACACTACCCAAGTGTGATACAAATAAAGAAATAAAAAATATTGTAGTTATTTGGATGTTTGAAGATTACCCTTCACAACTCCTAATGTGGCATTGGCCTCTTGTTCCAGTGGTTGCATTTTTCTTCTATTAGCTTTTATCAATGAAATGCTACATGGAAAAATTCTCACTCAAACAGTTGAAATTATCATCTGAACTATCCACAAAATGTAGAACTCAACCTTTGTTTTGGTTTATTGCTTTACTTCACTTTCCATTTTCACCTTTTTTTGCATTGTTGTTTACTGTGCAATACTCAAAACACATTCATCTCTATTTTATTCCCTTGGTTCAAACTACAGTCCTTGCCTATCTACTCAGTTTCTTATTCTTAATTCTTTTTTCTTCAAACTACCACAGTAAAATACTTAATGGACCTTTAACTATTTTGGATTTAGTAGACAAAATTTATGTGCTACTGCACATAGATACAATCCTACTCCCAATTTATCACGTATAAAATGCATAAAAGGTCACATGCAAAATCCAGAATTTAAGATTGCTGCTTTAATGGACACTTTTCCCCCACCAGCTCATTAAAGCAAAGGTCTTGTTTTTTATCACTATCACCATAATTTTTAATCCAATTCTTTATTAATGACTTGCTCACACTATCTACCAATTCTAGCACTTCCTGCTGTGTTTTCATAAAGGTTCTTTTGAAAGCTTTCTACCTTTCAAAAATTCCCAGTTTGTTTCTAAGCTTTCATTTTAGCTGAAATGAACTACCAACATCTGCTTACATTTTTTTTGTCCGCCATTTACTATGGTTGAAATTTGAAGATTAGCAAATTTATTCAAGAACAGTTGTTTGAGATGGCACTTCACAGTCTTGAAGAGTATCTTTTTGTTTTGGTCAATTCATAAGAATAGAGTTTTCTTTTCTCACTGCCCTCAAATCTGGCAGTACTGTTAGTTTGACCTGGATATATGCCTGTTTCAGCACAGTGTGTACATAGAGTGAAAAAACAGAATGAAGACTACCTGTGATCCATAGGAATTCATATCAATCTTATCAGGAATGTTTTCTGCACTGATAGGAAATCTAAGGATCACATTTGAGAATTGGGTCATAAGAACAGAATCGGTGCTGCTTGTAAACTTCCCCTCTAACTATATAGCAAACTCTCAATGTGAAGGATAAGGACAATCTTGCTGGAGTGCTGGAGAGTCCAGAAATTGAGACCAAAGCTCGAGCTGGAGATTGTTGCATGCCTATTGATGGAAATCAGTTCAGCAAAAAAGACTCAATTTTGGTTGAATTTAAAGTGAGACTTAAAAATATTATGTCCTACTAACTGTTGGCTTCCAAGACAAGGGTAGGAAACTGAATAGGACAAACAAACAAAGCCAATGTTTTAAGAATCGTAACCATTTTCATGAACTTTATTAAAGCTCACTAAAGGCATCACAGGAACCGACAACAAAACCCATGTATTATACCTTCATCTGGTTTTCCACACACAAAAGTGAAATGTAAGCAATTGTGCATGCTGCTTCACATATTTGTTCTCATCTTCTAGCAAATGTTTCCGACAATGATAGAAATAACTTTTCAAAGCTTGGCTTTCATTCTGTTTTTGACCGAATGCCTTTTCAATGGAAGAAACATAACAAAATTGGAGACAAAAAGAAAAACTACCTTGGCATCTACAAAAGGTCTAAGTGCACTCATTTCAAAGGAGCAGTGCCTTTTGCAACAATTTCAAGACACTTTAGCCTTAATTGATACAAAGGGTTAAATTCCTGCACAGAAGATTTTAGTCAGTGTTCACAATTCCACAGGAATCTGAAAGTTACCAAGGCAATTTTCCTTTTAAAATTATCATGATTTCAACTTCTAGCTTGTCAATATATTCATTCCCCACATAATACAACATAATTCCAAAATATAAATAACTCCCCAAACATATCTTCCCTAATATCACATAATACATTTTACCACAATGAAATTCCTCACTGAAATGCAATAGGCTAGTCCAAGTCCATGCTAACTGGGCTTTCATTCATGTGGCAATCGCCATTCTGTTGTGTGGTCTCAATGTTTTTGATTTCTTCTTCTAATTCTTCAGTTTTGTTGATGAAAGATGTATCTGGTGGCTCTTCCTGTTTAGGAGAATCTATTTGTGGCTTTGGTTGGTTAACAATGGGGTCACATAAACCATGTATTTCCTACAAGAGAGAAACATTACAAGAGTGACACAATGCAACTCCCATTGTGAGTCCAAAAAGCAAATATTTTGCTTTTATTTAGGCTTGAGTTAGATGTGATGACTCTGAAAGTGAGGCTAAAATTATTTTGCAGTACAAGTATATTTACTAAGAAATGCAGGAACCCTATTGATTCTCAATAACTGAAGAAATCACAATACAATGAATCATAAGAAACATATGTGATTACAAGGAATTTAGCTTTTTCTTTGACATGAAGATCTTTACCATAATTAAAACTTACCCTCAGCTTTCTTCGGATTTCATTTACACGCACAACAGGATCCTGATCAAGATTTTGTTTAGCTTGGATGTTTATAATGTTGTTTAGCCATTCTGTTGTGTCACTGATACACTTCTCAACTTTATTCATTTCACTTTCATCAATATGAATATATTTCTCATCCTGAAATAAAAATGCAGTATGTTAGTTATTCCTATAAGCATTTTATCTCAAGTATCACCACTAATATTCTTTTTTTAAAATTCTTTTTTTTAATTTTTGCTATATATAGGAAGAGCAACAGTTTCAATGTCTATATAAACAGTGTGTTGCCTGGTTACAATTAGTTTCAGCACTAATATTCTTGTTCACCAATTAAGGTCTATTTTATTTGCCAATAATATTTATTTATTAAACAAATTTATATAGCTTCCCAACACAGATACAGTGACTCCAGGCTATCCCCCATCACACCCTATAGCCATGATGGCAAACCTGTGGCATGCGTAGCCATATCAGTGGGCACACCAGCTCAGCTCTGGCGTGCATGCGCGCACCGGCCAGCTGATTTTTGGGCCTTCTGGCCCACCAGAAGTAGGGAAACAGACTGTTTCCTGCCTCCGGAGGGCCGGGGGTGGGAAAGGCCCATTTTTCTTTCTTACCTGGCTCCAGATCCTCTCTATGCATCTAGGAAGGGTGAAAACAGCCTTTCCCACTCCCTCAAAGGCCTGAAAAGGCCCATTTCCCAACTTCCGGTGGGACAGGAAGTAATGTTTTTTGCTGTCCCCAGCCTCCAGAGACTTCTAGAGAGGCTCTGGAGGCTGGGGACAGCAAAAAATGTCACATTCTGTCCCACCGGAAGCTGGAAAATGGGCCCTTTCAGGCCTTCGAGGGAGTGGGAAAGGCTGTTTTCACCCTTCCCAGATGCATAGAGAAGATCTGGAGCCAGGTAAGAAAGAAAAAGGAGCCTACCAGGCCATCGCGTGCCAGGTGCGGGGGGGGGGGGTTTGCACGTGCAGGGCAGGGTGCATAGAATTATGGGTGTGGGCACGCGCATGAACCTCACCCGCCCCCCCCTTCCTGGCACGCGATGGCAAAAAGGTTAGCCATCACTGCTCTTTAGCATTAACAGAATCAGACAAGTCACTTGATCAGCTCTGAGTGAGGCTCCCAAACCCACTGACAAAACCATGTCTTCAAGGCACTGTGGAAAAATAAGGTGGGCGCCAATCTTATCCCTGAAAGAACTATGTTCTAATGGCAGGAACCATACAGAGAAGGTCCTTTTTTGAGATCACATCAGATGTACTTCCTTGATAGTTGGGATCTGCAATATGTCCTGCCTTCTGTTCTGTTGGGCCAGGTACTGAGGAGAGGTGGTCCATCAAATAACCAGGTCACAAGCCATTTAGGGTTTTTAGAGGTGATAACCAGTACCTTGAATTGTACCCAGAAGCAAATTGGCAACCAATGCAGCTTTCACTATGTGGCTGCTTCATTTTGAGCCAAATGAAGCATCTGGATGCTCTTCAAAGGAAGATCCTTGTAGAATAAATTACAATAACCCCAATGGGGGGTGACCAGGGCATGTGTGACTATAAAATATAAATAAGTTAATCATAATTAGTTTAAACTCAAAATGTAAGTTAATCATGTCTATTTTTCCTGTTCCTTCCACTCAGTCTCAGCAAAGCCACTTATTAAAAGGCCACACTTCCATACATACAAATTTCTGACTTTTTATATAAGAAAAAAGATTGTGTATTATGTTGGCTCACGGCTTAAGTAAACATCATGGATGGTAAGCAATCTGTAAATTGTGGAGATTTTTTTTAAGACTGTAGCTTACTGAGTCATTAGATTGTTATACTTTAGATCAGGGGTCCCTAGCGCCTGGACCAGGAACCAGACTGTGCAAGTGGTAGGCGAGCATGTGCGCACACGTAGCTCCATCTGCGCAAGTGGCAGGTGCTCATGCTTGTTCATGTGCAAAGTTCCATGGAGTTGTGCCACTCACACAAAACCATTCTCTCCTCACCCACCCATCCTTGCTGGTCCAGCAAGCCAGAAAGGTTGGGGACCACTGCTTTAGATTAGAAATCAGATTTTTGAAGTTCACATAAAATTACATCTTCTGGTATGGCTTTAAAATAGCCTGCTCATGCCTCTTGCACTGAGAAAAATTATTTCCTTTCCACTCAAAATAAATAAATAAAAATATTCAGATCAATTTTCTCATATAACTTTTAGCTCATCAAGATTTCAACTTCACTAACAAATTTTATGCAGATTGTAAGCGAAAACAAGTGTTCACACAAATATAAGGATAATGCAAAATGTAAATAAAAACAATTCTAAAGCTTGACGGATGGTTGCAATGACCAAAATGTGTTATATAAATTAATGTAAAAAGTAACTTTTATAAAAATATTGCATTCTGTGCTTGGCTGGTACTTCATGTTATGAGTGCCTTTTAAGGATATTCAAAATAATTCATGGATGAAATAGCCAGGTTTAAGTTATCTGAACACAGATCAAAATGGGCAGATTTCATCTGGAGACAAATGTTTCTTAGCAGAATATGAGAAAAATACCATTGGGAGGACACAACTAAGGGATGCTAAGGGGAAGAAACACATTAGGAGGTTTGGAGAGAAGGGGATAGATGGACTGGCTGGTTCTGCTGCGTTTGATTCAAGAAAATGGATGAGTGATGTGAGAGTACATTCTCACATAATCACAAATAGATACCAGATCAATCCATTGCCAAATAACAGGCAAGTGAAAATCATTTCCTGCTCATAATAGAGTAGAAATAAACAACAATCCTACTTGACTCACAACATCCTTCTGAAATTTGTCTTGGACAAACCTGCAACAACCAAAAGTTCCAGGTTTCAGTTTAGCCGAACGGTGAACTAATTAGAACAGTTCAGCCTAATTATTAAAACTCGATTTTCTATTTTGTGTCCACCTATTGGAAAAGCCCCATTATCTTGCACCAGAATGATAATCATGGTATTTCAGGATAATCCTCTAAAATCTGGGATTTCTTACAACTTATTGTTTTGGTAGCAGTGGAGTCTATATAACCATAAACTGTAAAAAAAATATCAATAGTTAAGTAATGTCATGCACCACTGATCAGAATACATTTTATAAAGAGAATTCAGAGCATTTCACAGTTCAAGTGTGTATTATAACTACAATTACATACTTTTTTCTTATATTCCTCTGTAATCCCAGCATATATGCGAAGCTTATGCCCCAGTTCCTCTAGCAGCTTTGGCCGCTCCTCTGCTTCTTGATATCTAATTTCAATGGGAGTCCCAAATTTCTAAAAGAGATCAGAATAGGAACAGACTATTTCAGCAACCAATAGCACTTTTAAAATCCAACATATAAAATGAAAGTTAGCTATACCTTTAACTCAGTCAATTTGTCCATGTAGACATGTTTAGCTTGGTCTTCTCCTTCTTCATATAGCCAATCTTCTATTTCTGACAGCAGCATAGAAAAATTCTGGCGATCCTAAGCAAGAGTTAATAACAAGTTTATTTTTTAACAGCACCGCCCACCAGCTAATAGTTAATTAGTTGCATTCATAATACAAAATTGCTCTTAATCATATATAAAATAATAATCACAATTAATGCATTTTTATGAAGAAAATGAGTACACAAGCAGAAGGATGATAAAAGGATGTGACGATAAAAATTAAAGCCAATTTAAATGGCTTTAAATAAGGATTAAATGAACTACCCTTTTTAAATCTGATAATTTATAGTATGTTGCACCTTACCCAGAGATTCCCTAGGCAGCACATGCAATGAGTGATTATAATATTTAATTAGTGCACTGTAAACTGGCATTCTGGATGAAATATTTTAAATAAATGAAACAACTACCTGCTCACACACAAATTTTTCATAGGGTCCAGACAGCTTGTCTCTAAAATCATAAACATATTCTTCAACTGCATTCTTTGCATCATTTCTTTCTTTCTCCAATTTGTCCTGCATGATCATCTTGCCCTGTTTACAAAAAAATAGTAATCAGAACAGTCTTAAATAGTACAGTATAATTGCCTCTTAAATTAAATCTCTTCAAAGGCTTTATTTACAACTCAGTGAATGATTTGCAAAATGCATTCTATGTTGTAAACCTGTGATTTTCTTTTTAAACACTAACTTTGATAGATAATAATGCGGTAAACAGCATTCTATCGCACATAAGGAATTTATGACAATAATGAGAGTAATTAAAAATATGCACAGAAATATTGACCAGGTTTACAGCATCAAGTGTCAACTGCAACTATTGCAGGTTGCAGCTAAGCATTTATAAAATATTTTTGTACAATATACACTGAGAGATAAAATTTGGCAACTAACTAAATGTAAGCTCTACAGGCTGAACATCCATTGCACTCCATGCCCCTCCTATTCATGGAACTGATTCAACTAAGTCAACTGCCACTCATGAAGGGACAAGAAATTAAATTACACTTAAGTCTACAATACCTAATCAGCCAGGTTTCTAGACTGCATAGTAATTTCCCAATGGTGTCAGGGTCAACAACCATAAACATGAGTAAAATTGTATCTACAACAATTAGATCTAATAAATATGGAAATGACCTCATCATTGATATAAAAATCAACATACTCTCATCTTCAAGTTTAACTGATCAGTGAAATGTCCATTTTCAATTATTTTTTTCAGCTAATAATTAACCTCAATACATTCCCTAGAACCAAAGTTGCAACTAAAAGGAAAAAAGAGAATGTAGATGCTGAAGATAATTTAACATACCTCTGTTTCAATGTACATATTCAGCAGATCCTTCCCAAGCTGCCATACTAAATTAGCTTCAATAGGCAACTCAACATTTTTCACTTTTATTTTGGGTTTCTTAGCATCTGGAGGTTGATCACTTTTCTTTTCATTTCCCTAGTGAACAATATAATACCACAATTACATCAGCCTAACAGAAAAAAAGCCTGTATAACAGAATCCAGTTTGTCCCAGTACTGTACTTTTCTCTTGGGTGCAGTTTCAACATTGCACCTCCATGAGATCTAGCTAATGTGGATTTGCCAGAGGACCAGTAGATGATCATTTATATGAATTACTTCAACATATGTGTGTTCCCAACAGAACACATTTAAAAGACACTCACTTTTTCAACACTGGGGATTTTATTTTCTTCAGAGGGAACCTCAGGAGAAGGGGGAGACTGTGATGTTTGCTGACCATCTGTTTGTATCTGGGACTGAGGTCCAGCCTCAGTGTTGTCTTGCTGGGTATTCTTCTGAAATGGAAGCCCAGGCACAAAAGATGTGAAAATGTAACAATAAAAAGCCATTAAGGATCCAAAATACACTTAACATTTGATACCTCTGAAATATAAGAGAGAGGATTTCTGCACATATAAGCATCATAAAATGGATGAAAATTTATCTCTCAAGAGTAAAGCACCATCAAGCATCTCTTCAATGTTTCCAGATAATCATTACTGTTTTCCCCGTCTTATTTATTTATTTTTGCCACCAAAAAAGGCACCAAGTCTTATTTTCAGGGGGGTGATGTCATCCACTGACTCACCTGATTTGTGTGCGTCACCCCCGGCCTTCTTTTCACTGTCAGCGACCTTCAGGAACTTCTTCTGCGGCTGGCAAGGCTTTCCTGAAGGCCTCTGCAGCCTATAACAGAGATCTGGATCTATCCGGAGCTCTGTTATTGGCTGCAGAGACCTTCAGGAAAGCCTTGCCAGCTGCAGAAGAAATGGGTTGGCAAGGCAGGTGTCGGGGTGTGTAAGGCCTGGCTGCAACTGTCCGAAGGTAAGTAGTAGTAGTGCAGCTCCAACCCCTACATCCCCACCCTAGCTTAATTTTTACCTGTGTACCCTGGAGTGGGTGAGTCTTAATTAGGGCTTATTTTGGGGGTAGGGCTTATATTGGGCACACATGTAAAAATCAAGCCAAGATGTAGTTTCGGGGTAGGTTGTATTTTTTGGGAAACATGGTAATACCGAGCAAATTATATAATCTATCACAATCTCTAACTCTCCTCTTGATGCCGCAGAATTACCTCTCTTCCCAGATTTGAGTTGAAAATGCCTTCTTTTAATGAATAAGCTATATCATAACCTAGGCGCTTTTGAATTATTCCAAGACAGGCGCAGAAAAATTTGTCACTCAGTATCAATCAGCTATTCTGATTGGTAGCAACTCTACAAAATGTCATTTCTCCTCATTACCTGTTAATGGAGACTCATAGCTGAAGGGATTCAGCACTTTGAACTCATGACATATAGAACCCATAGTCTATCAGTAAGCTATGGGGAGTTTGCTAGATAATCGTGTGCTCTCAGATATTGTGGATTAAAGTTTCAAAATCCCTTACCGAGGAAAATAAAAATAAATTGCAGTCTGTAATAACTGTACTGTTCCAATAGTTGTTCCCTGTTGATAGTTTGTAAACAGTTGTTTACAAACATTTGTTTACTAAACTAAAACAAAGCCCATTCAGATTAAACTCAGTTTTAAACAGTTTCTTGCATCCCTGGTTTAGAATTCTTACTGACCCACTCGTAATGCATTTTGATTATTATGTTTTGAAATGCTACCATTGCTAGTTTTAATAAAGAAGATTCTAAACTTTCTATATGAGGAGACCAACTTACATTACAGTTCTCAGATTTTTGACTCTGAGGTTCTATTTCAGCCTCAATATTGGGACTTTCAATTTCTTCCATTTTCATCTGCTCCACCATTGATGCAGTAGAGACACTAAAAATGCCATGGCTATTGATGCGAACTTTAACTTTAACTTTAGTTTTTTCTCCATCATTCTGAGCTGCAATGTTCTGGATAATGTATTTGCCTGAATACAAGAAAACAATCACAAATATGAAAGAAAAGGTTAGATTTCCAAAAGCATGAAGTTTTTAGAGTTTCCTACAGCAAGTTGTTTTTTTAGGAGATAGAAAATCCACCCCGCCCATGATTTGTTATATAATCTTGTTATTAATTTAGTGCTGTGTGTTGCAAAGTGGCAGATTACCAACACATATTTTGCACTCTTAAGAGAGAATGTTCCAAATGAATTTCTGTTCTGATCATGAATGCTAAGATACATTAAATACATAAATATGCTAAGTAACAATAACAGAATTCACGACAGATGGAAATTTATAATACTGCTACTATGTTTATTAGCAGAAAATCAATTTTCTCCCAAACATACTGGCATATAATTCTATGAAAAAAAAAACTATTTTCATTTTATAAAAAGGGCCCGGGGCTTCAAAAGTTTATCAGCCAGTACTTGACTGTCTTATTTCTTTTAAATACTCCATTTCTACACAGATCTCTTTAAGCAGCATCAGTGACTGCAGTAACAGCATACGGCACAATGGTTTTCACTTATATTATTGCAAGTTTTAGGACGTTTTATAAATACTTGTGTTACAAATAAAAAATATTCATTATTCAGAACTCAGTTACATAAACAAAACAGTAAAATAAATAGATATAGGTAGCCCTCGACTTACAACTATTCATTTAGTGATCATTCAGTTACAATGACACTGAAAAAAGTGATTTATGACTGTTTTTCACACTTAGGACCGTTGACCATTTCCATGGTCACATGATCAAATTTCAGATACTTCAGAAATGGTTCATATTTATAATGGTTACAGTCATGTGATCTCCTTTTGCTACCTTCTGACAAGAAGCCAGATTCACTTAACAATCATGTTACTAACTTAACAACTGCAGTGATTCACTTAACAACTGTGGCAATAAAGTTAAGAATTGTCTCACTTAAGCAGCAGAAATTTGGGGCTCAAATTTAGTCGTAAGTCGAGGAGTACCTGTATTGTCTAGGAACTTAGTTAAAGTCCTTTCATACAGAAGTTATTTTTGTTGCTGTTAATTTATTCAGCTATTATACTAAGGATATGAAAATTTCATGATTGAGGAACAGATCATTCCTGGAAACTCCAAAATGTTCTGCTTCATTCTTTGGCCTGTGCCATTTTAAGATGATTTGCAGATTCTGGAAGTAAATCAATCTGAACATGTTGAACTACTTTCAGATCAGGGCAGAGTTGAAATGCTACCGGTTCGGACTAGTTTGGCTGAACCGGTAACGACGGCAGCGGGTGGTTCGAAGAACCGGTAGCAATGGCAGTGTAAGGCTCCGCCCACCCGCCCAGTCGTTGCTTCCTGGTTTTAACCAGGAAGTAACCTGTTTTTTACTCTCTGCACATGCGGAGAAGGGTTTGCACATGTGCAAAGGATCCGTGCGTGCACACACATACACTTCCTAACTCGTAGGGAAGGTAAGTAGATTTTACCCCGCATCGGGGTATTTTCTCTCACAAACAAATCACCCCTGGTGTGGCATGGGCCAGAGTGGGAACACAATGTTCTATTCCTGAATTGCCAAATATTGCAAATATCCCTATCTCCAATAATATTAAAAATGTTTAGAGATCTTACATACACAACCACTTACCTATCTTTTTTTCAGGGTAGGGGACATTACTGAGGTCAGAATAAAATGCCTGGAGTTCAAATGGTCCTTTTCTGTAAAATGTCAAGACTTTGGAAAAAGGAGCTGCATGATGCCTGCTGAAAACTTCATGAATCCTAGTTAGATTAAGGAGGAAAAGGATTTGGAGGTAGCTATGTGAAAATAATCTTATTGTATTATTATTGCTCTGCCAGATCCTAACTGCTCAATTATCTATTTATTCATGAGTCCTATATGACTGGCCATTTTAATCAAATAGCATGCGTACTAAATATAAAATACGGAAGCTAATACATACAATATTTTATCCTCAATCTCAGACTCACTTTAGGCTCTGGGATGGCAATGAGTTGTATTGTGCCCAGGGCTTTAAAGGTGTGGTGTGTGGGTGGGTGGGTGTGGGAGGGGCACCTTCAAATTGGTTTTTTTAACTCCTTCCAACAGCCTGTATTAGTCTCTATAGTGAGAGAATAATCTAAGATTTCAATTCTTGTGCATAAATACAATATTTCAGTAACTCATTAATTGTTAATAATTTTGAGAACAAAGGGAATTTACTATTAGGAGGTTCTACTATCAAGCATGAACCAAATAGGATGCTAATAAAGCACGTTCACATAATTCCCACTCATTTCAAGAGCTCTTGCAATGAGAAATCCCTTTTGTAAATATATATTCCAGAAAATCCAATGCAAATGAGCTGAAGCCTCAGGCAATAAGATAATTAAGATCTGAACCTGGCAATGTAGTCACACCTGCCAATTTATAGTCATATGAAAGATTTAGTATAACTGCAACCTACAACTGACAAATTTATATTGCCTAAAAGATTGAATATTAAAATCAATGTCACAGATGATGGTGACAAATGAGTTCGAATACATTTTGAAAGGTATGTGAACAAGCAAGAAAAAATCTGCTCTAGTTCACATATCACTATTGCAACTGCTATTTAGTTGTATTATTACAAGTCTTGGTGATATAGGTGGCTCTATAAATTGAATGAATCAATGAAATTATTACAAAAACTACGACAGGAGATCAAGAGATTTCTGAATTTGTCTTCATCTCAAGTGGCTACCACTGAACTGGGATCACTAACTACTCCATAATATACTGTTATTTATGACTTAATTTCTTTGGTTGACTCTTCTGTAAGAATTCAGTCAAATGTGATAGCTTCAATTTAAGAGGCAGAATTGAGATTACAGGGCTATTGCAGAGGAACATGAAATTTAATGTTATGACTCACCCATCTCCATCTTCCGTCTCTGTACTCCACATCAATGATATTGGGAACGTAACTGCATCTGTGATGGAGATTTCTCTAACTTTAAAAGCTGGAGATAGAATTGCGCACTGGAAAATGAAAATGCAATACAAGGCATTTTGTTATTGCCTTTTCAAGAAGTCAGATTAAAATAGTTTATAAAAGAAAGTGAAAACTGATAATTTTATGATTTGAAAAAAAGTTCTGGCTAACTATTAATTACAAAGCCTAATCTCACAAAGGAAATTTATAAAAGAAGAGTATTTTTAATTTCAACATATTTTCAGGAGAGTAATAAGTTATATTTTCTCCAATAAAAACTATTACCTAATTTTTCTTTATTTAAGCTTACTATTATCCACAGAGCAAAATTTTCCAGATAATCTCATTAGCCTAAAACTGCAATTATGAAAAGTTTTTGCAAAATCTTAAAGAATGGTTTAAAATTGAGTAAGATATGGATCCACAAACTGTTAAATTGGTATCTGAAATCCAGTTTAAGGGAGGGACTAATAGCCTTAATAGGGTTTTGTGTGTCAAAAGATTTTTGCTTGTTTTTGTTTTTCTGCTTATTTTTGAATTAAAGCTATTTTAAGAAACCAAAACACAGACATGGTTTAGGAGAACATGTTTTTACACCAACAATCCTTATAGAAATGGGACTTCTTCCTACTGGATTCCAGGTATATCTTTATCAAATCCCTATTTTTAACTTGAGAGAAAAGATTACAGAATTTATGGGGCACCATTATTTAAGCACCACCACTGTTAGTCATGCCTAATTAAAGTTCCTTCCAAAATCTGTTCTTTTAAAAACTGTCTACTTCATTGCTTATTGCTTATCTTATTGCTTCAGCCTGACTTTAAACAAACTCTTTTCCCATGGAGACTTTTTCCACAATAAGCAATTGTTCAGTATCCAAACAAGGTCCATAAATACCTAGTGATATTTAAATACGCACTTCAAATAAATAATGATAACAAGGTTAGTTTATCCTTGTTCTTATCATCTGCTTTCTGCTTAATTTGCATGCAAAAAAGGCATAAAAAGATTTGAATGAGTTTGGGAAGAGAACTAAACATATTTCTCCATCCAGCCCTACTTCTGATTTTAAAATTGCTTTCCTGAAAATACCTGCAAAGCACAGCCTCTTGCAACAGCTTCATCTGCATTCAGGGTTGTACTGACATCTTTGCCAAAAAACTTCCCTATCTTCTCTTTAACAGCTGGCATACGTGTGGCTCCACCCACAATTTCAACAGCATTCACATCTTCTACTTTGAGTTGGATTTGCTCCATCAAGGAACGAAGGGGAATCTCTATTCTTTGCAGAAGATCACCACATAATTCTTCAAATTGGGATCTAAAATAAAAACATGTAAATAGGTATGAAAAACGTGCCAAATTCTCAATTGACTCAAGAATGGGCCATTCCAACTTCAAAAATAGCCACAAGTACTCCAGAACTAGTCCAACCTGAACCTGAACCATGTTCTAAAATGAGACTAAACCATTTCTGAAAAATGAGTAACAATGCCCATTTGCTAAATGTCACAACAGAATGTCACAACAAATGCTCAACATTCCAAATATCCCAGTTAGCTTTGAAAGGTTGTTTACTTGAACCTACAGCTTTATAAAAATAGTGAGAAGGTACTAAGCATAATATACAGTATTTTTCGGAGTATAAGATGCACCTTTTCCCCCCTAAAAGAGGCTGAAAATTTGGGTGCGTCTTATACTCCGAATGTAGTTTTTTCAAAGCTTTTTTTCAGCCCTAACGAGACGCTAGCCAAGTGAAGCAATCTCTCCCTGCTTTGCCTGCTTTTCTCATTGCTGCTTCCTCTCAGCTGTGCCTTAGAAGCTGTTTTTTATCCCCAAGCAGGGGATAAAAAACCAGCAAATTAATGTGCTGAAGCTGACCAGATTAAGGACGCTAGCCAGATGAATACCGGGTAGGCAGATTTTTTCCCCTATTTTCCTCCCCATAAACTAAGCTGAATCTTATACTCCAGTGCATCTTATACTCCGAAAAATACGGTATTCTAAAATGCCTGTTGGGAAGTCTAAGGAAATTGCTAGCTTTGTCATTCGTGTTTTGAATGTAGATTACCTGGCATGTTTATGTATGCTATAGATAACAACACGTGTGAACAAAGGAATGAGTAGTAAGTTTCTGAATGGTTGGATCAAAGCAAAATCTGAAAAGTAATGGAGAATAATAAAATCCACTGCAGCAATGACAAAAAATAAAATGCCCATAACCAAGGCAGTGTTCTCTAAACAAAGTTTATCTACATCATGAGTCTAGAAACTCATTTGATGAGTTTCTAGAGTACAAAGGGAAGTCATAAGTAACAGAGTCTCTATGGATTCAGCATGACAGCAACATCTTCCCAACTGTAATTTATATATGAGGCAGCCTCCGTATTTATGAACTGAACATAAATTTATGAGCAAGCGAAAGAAGGTTCTATTGCATTCAGTGTTCTTCTGGCTGGCCACTGTGGGGGAAAAGACAGAATAGCTAGATCGCAGCCTGAACCAGCAAAATGATTTTTTTTTAAAATATTCTAACCATATTCATCTCTTACCTATTCATCTTTGAAGAGATATCTGTATCATTCATAAAACATTCAATATTAAGTGGAATATCTGTGCCGTTAGAGCTCATTAACTTTTTCAGCTTCTCACATTCTTGATATAAACGAAGGAGGGCTCGTATTTTTGATTTGGGGTCTAGTTTGTACTTGGATTTTATTTCTGCACAGAAGTAATCCACTAGTTTTTCATCAAAGTTTTTTCCTCCCAAAAAGGGATCAAAAGCTGTGCCAAGAACCTAATTTGAAGAAAAAGAACAGAATGTGAATTACTGTTATCATCTGTTACCATCCATGTATGAAACATTTTCAATACAGATGTTAAGCCAAAGAGATGATCCTACAACCTATCATTCTTTAAGAATAATATCAATGCTTAAGTATGGATTTATTAGTATTTTCAAGGCATGGCAAACAGCACTGCCAGGAATCAAAAGTTTCCACCTATCCAATCAAGTTATGTATTTCTCCAACAGAGACTATAAAGAAACCTGACAGATATTAATTCCAATGTAACATTTTGCAAGCGTGCATAGATTTTTCTCCCATTTTTTCCACTTCCGTTTTCTTACTCTAGAATGCCTAGACAATTTTTACCTTTTAAAGTCATTTTTATTTCATCACAGAGATGTTTTTCTTCATTTATCTGTTTGCTGTCCACTATTTACTGTCTCTTCTACGTGCAAGAAATAACCTAGGAGAATATATAGCACTCATTTGCTTTTATTTTGATATTTATCTATTATATCTATGTTCTGCCTTTTCTCCTGAGAGATGAAGGCAGGATATATTGGAATATTCTCTCATTACATCCTAATAAAAAAAACTGTGAGGAAGATGAGGCTGAAAAAGAATAACTGGCCAAAAGTCACTGAATGATCCCTGTGGCTGAATGGTAACTTCAACCTACATTTCTACAGATCTAATCCAATACGTTCACAATTGGCCCTTCATTGGACCATCCATAAAACTGGACTTCATATAAAGGCAACCTTGCCCCGTTTTCTAAACTCTGTTTACCTTGAGTTTTCCCTTGTTAAAAGCGCAGGCTGATACTTGAAATGCTGAATGGCCCATATCTATGAACACTACTATTCGTGGCTTCTCTTCTGCAACTGGAAGATCCTGCTTATAAATCCCATAGTTCAGGGCCACTGTAAAACAAAATGAAATAGAAATAATTCAGTGTTAACTTGCATGTGCCCAGTAAAACACAAGTGAGAGATGATCCACCTGTAATCTAACATATCTGAAGAACATCAGGCCGAGAAGTGCAGTGTTATTTACAGCCAGAACTAGAATATCTATTACATTGAAAATGGGAAAGAAATAATCGAGAATTTGAATGTCTTGACTTGGAAATGTACACAACCAATCCAGATCCTGAAGTACAAATATTACATAGCTGTGGCAACTCATCTTTGTTAGTCGGCAGACAGCTGCATTTTGTACCAATCGCAGCTCTTAGATGGTCTTCAAGAACAGTCCCAGTAAAGTACAGTGAGTATGTTAATTTGGAAGCTAAATTGAACAAGTCAAGGGCTTCAAATATTGAGATGCTTTACAGGTAGCCCTCGACTTACAACAGTTCATTTAGTGACTATTCAAAGTTACAACAGCACTGAAAAAAGTGACTTATGACTATTTTTCATAGTTACAACATCTTTGTAGCATCCCCATGATCATGTGATCAGAATTCAGAATTCAGAAGCTTGGCAACTGGTTCATACTTATGACCATTGCTGTGTCACCTTTTGCAACCTTTTGACAAGCAAAGTCAATGGGGAAGCCAGATTCACATAACAACTGGGTTGCTAACTTATCAGTTGCAGTGATTTACTTAACAGCTGTGATAAGAAAGGTCGTAAGAAAGGGCAAAACTCACTTAACAAACATTTCACTTAACAACAGAAATTTTGGGCTCAATTGTGGTTGTAAATTAAGGACTGGCTGTCCACTAAATGTGGAATTCAACTTGTTGGTTTTTATCTATAAAAGCCTCGTTAGTTTGGTTCCTAGGTAACTTCTGGACCACCTTCATGTGGAAACAACTCATCCAGTACATGTTACCAGACAAAATTTGTAAACAGTTCCACATTACCAAGAGATTAAGGGGGCTGGAGCAGCAGAGTGTCTTTTTCTTGTTGGCCCATACCACCAAAATCAAATCAATGCCCACCATAAAGCCCTTCTGAAAACTAATAATGTTGTTGAGTGTGCAGTATTGGTATTACTGTAAGGGATTATTATTCTATCATTATCTTGGTTTCAACATTGTTTTATTATTGAACGCTATTAAGTGCACGTAGATAATGTAGATTATGCTAGAAATAAATGTGAAATGAACTTAAATTACTCACCTGCGGTCATATCATTCATTAGTCTGAGACAATTTAGTCCCACAACCTGAGCTGCATCAAGCAGTGATCTTCTTTCAGCATCAGTAAAAAATGATGGCACCTGAAGAAAGCAATTATACCCATGTAAACCAGATATTCATGAGAGAAATATTTTGTTTTAAAACTCAGTTCCTGTGAAATAAAAGTCACATGATTTTAATTAGCTATGAAGTCCTCCACAAGTACATTCACTTCTGGTGAGTGAAATAATTTCCCTTTAGGAACGTACTAAGCAATGCTTAAAATAGAAATTAAAACAAATGATATTTTTCATTTTATAAGCAAATTTTTGGAAAACTAGTTAACCTATTTCAATAAGGCAAACTAACTTATGGAAGAAAAAGTGGATTCAAGTGATTTTTTTTTGAGCCAATGAAAAGGAGAATAATTTTGGAGGTATTATTAACATTTTTGTTTAGTAAGAATGCTCTCTTTCTCTTCCAAATCTGACTATGAGAAAATAAGCTCTAAGAGTTTATAGTATACCTTCTGAAAACTCAAAATAGCTTTATAATGCATCATTTCTAATTTATTACATTTATATCAAAGTAAAACAAAATTAACAGAATTCTAACTGAAACAACTTTTTAAAATAAATTACATGCAAAGCATCAATTTTCATATATAATGCTTTTTTCCCTCCTTCAACTGTGTCCAATTCTTGGAGACTGTCGGGATAAATCCCTGCAGTTTTCTTGGCAAGATTTTTCAGAATTTGTCATTGCCTTCTTCCTAGGACTGGTCCCAAGGTCACCCAACTGGTTTCATGTCCAAGGCGGGGCTAGAACTCCTGGTTTCTAACCTAAAGCATTAATCACTACCCCAACCTGGTTCTCTTATAGCAAAACTATTATATAGAAAGCTACTACACAATAGCAAATCATTTTCTGAGTAGCTAGAAAAAAATCGGTCCCCATAAATAACCAACCAGGTGTTACAAAATGAGATTGATCATCTTTAAAAGTATTCACTATCTGATTTAAGCCTTTGTAACTTGGACAGGTACTCAACGTGCAATTTTTGATATTATGAAAACCTGCTGGGTGACTTTGGGCCAGTCACTGTCTTCAGCCCAACTCACCCCACAAGGTGGTTGTTGCGTGGAAAACAGGAGGAAGGAGTATTAGAAATGTTTGCTGCCTTGAGTTATTTACAAAGGAATAAAGGTGAGATAATAAATGAATAAATACATTGAAATCATTAGATATTACTTTTCAGCAGCGGGGCAGGATGGTGGTGGAGGGGATGATTTCGCACACGCAACCTAGCTCCCGCACATATGCAAATGAAGTTTGATATGCTTGCCCACCACTGCAGATCAGTAATGGAACCCTGCCATACAGGTCTACTCTGCCTTCAGATTCAAGGTATATTCAAAGTTGCTTACATTGTTCGAGAAACTATTAGACAAACAAAAAGTTCAACTGAATTTAAAATTTAGTCAATTTACTTACTGAAATAACACAATCTGTTACAGGTTTTTTGAGGTTATTTTCAGCTGTCTCCTTCAGCTTAGTCAGCAGCATAGCTGTTATCTGCTCCACACTAAATAAATGTTCTTCATCCATATATGTTACCTGCAGAAATAAGAGGGAAGTAAGCTATGTAGCATTTTCAAACACTTCACTGTTAGTTTTTAGACACTGAATTTCCAACACTCCTCCCAAACCTTGTTTTGAAATAGAAAGCAAGTCAATGCTACTTTTGTTTCATCTCCATAACCTTTTCACAACTGGTTTAGTTTTTGTTCAGGAAATTGTAAATATATTACTGACATTTTTACCTTTATTCCAACACTCCCATTTTTCATTGGAACTACATAGTAGCTCAAATGCTCCTTTTCCTTCTGAATAAAAGGATCATTATATGCACGACCATGGAACCTCTTGAAATTATATACTGTGTTGTCAGCATGTGTAATTAGCTGTAAAAGGAGACAGTAGTATCAGTGGTTTAAAAAATTTCACACTTCACTTTCCATTGCTAATTAAAAATATAATAGTAAAGTTATGGATGAAGAGAAGAAATATTTCTAATTTCTTGCCCTAATTATGTTTTTTTTATATTGAAACAAATGTGGATCTGATCAAACTGCTGCTGTTATGCTACTTGATAGGAATTGGGCAACTATTCCCTTACATTTAGAGGAGTGTCATGGGGCCGCACTGGGCCACTATTTTCATTTTGACCTCACCAATATCAAATGCCAACACACAAATACACACACCCCTCTTGTGTGTTACGGTTCAGTTCTTGATCATGACTAAACATCTAGTGCCCTTCATATGAAGCCAGGATACTGGAAATATAACGTATTTGGAAGACACATTAAAGATGGCTATTATATGAAATCTTGGATTTCTGATTTAGTTCTTAGACAGTACAGCAGAACCATTTACTTTGTGCTCTACTCCAAAAATATCACTATGATGTATTTATTAATCACACCTTTGTGTAATTTGTAAACCAAAGTTACAAATACCATTTATCTTCCTTTTTTCAGAATGCAACTTACCTGATTTTTAGCAGACACGCCAATTGCCCTGTTTTTGGACCCAAATGACACTACAGAACTGTAAAGTGATACAGAAACAACATCACTGGAAAGTTTATTCATATGACATACAAAGGTGTAAAAACACCAAGTCATTATACTTAGTATTTCCTTGAAAATTCTGAAGAATTTACAAATAAGCCAACAGTGCAAATACCTTAACAAGAACAATTGCTAATATTATAGTTATTTTATGCAAAGATTTACATTTGATGTGTTAAAATTACTGAAGAATCTTAACAGTAATGCAATTAGATACAAATATGAATCTGACAACACTGACAATTTGAACTGTTTTAAGGGCTAGAATTCATTTGATCATGATTTAGAGCAGGGGTATCAAACTGGTGGCCTGCGAGCCAGATGCGTCACGCGCAGGCCATGCCTACCCCAGCTCCGTGAAGTGAAAACATAGCAAAAGTCATGTGACAGTAACATGATGCCACGAGTTTGACACCCATGATTTAGAGAAACAAGGAAGGATTTATGGGCAACCCTCAATTAATTTAATTTCTTTTTTAAAAAAAGCTTAAATCAAAAGACAGCTGTGTTCCATGTATGCAAACAGTCCACTAGATTATAGAAAGCACAATTTGGGAATGAAATTTGGGTTGAGTTTGTCTCTTTCATAATACAAAGTGCTTATTCTCGTACACCACTGAAGATTAAATGAAGATTACACAGCACAATTTTAAGAAAAGTAGTTCTTCTCCAGGCCCCATCATAAATTTTGAGGACTCCTACAAGCTTACCAAAGCCAAGTGGGTCCTTTATAGCCTGGAACAAGTTATATACCTCTATTTATATCTTGGTATCGAGAAGAATAAAGGTATATATGAATCCAATAAACAATGGTTTATTGGGCTGTTAGGATTAAGATTAGAACATCTGAACAATCATACTAAAGTTAAAAACTAACAACAGGGAATCATATCACAGAGATCAAAATTATAAAGCATGTTAATTACATACTGAAATTCTGCATGCAAGGGAAGCAGCTTGCATATGATAGATTTAAGAAATGTCATATATACCTATTTCTTTGAATTAGCAATGTCCAATCACCCCCTTCACAAACTATGACACCTCTTTTCATCTTGTTTATAAACATTACCTATTCCACTCCAAAATACAATCCATTAAATCCACAATTTTGGATTTTATAGTGTTAAATACCTATTAGAGGATCATGATTTTGATTTTAATTTAATTCCTGCAAGAATACACCTCAACAATCTCTCAATATGCAAAGAAGTGGACAACCCAATAATCATGGATATGTCAGTCTGATTTTCTTTTTCCAGAAGATCCTCTAATACTCTGGGCAAAGAAAAATCCAACCTTTCAGGGGGGAGGGGGATGTTTCCCTTTCTTTTCCCTATCTTAATCTAGTAATGGAAAACTCCAGAAGCTTCCAGATTCTAGTTGAAGTTGGCCTAATCCTACAGTATCATGCCTGCTCAGAAACCAGCAGGCTCCTCCTTCCACCTCCCTCATCACCCTCCACTCCCACCTCCTTCAGAACATCACAAGTGGAAGCAGCTCATTATCCAGGGATTATGCCTAGGCAACAAATTGTGAAAAGATACTGCAGCAGCAGCATCCCACTCGTTAACTAATACCCAAAAGAAAAGACCAAAATCAAAATACCCAGGTCATCCTACCACCATAACAGATCCACCAGTCATAGAGCAACTCTACTTGCTGCTATTTTGGGAGGGTGGGATGGGGTGGTTTTTTTGTTTGTTTGTTCATTTCATTTTCCCTGCATGAACTATGTAGAAAGCGTATAATAAGGCTACACTGATGAGGTGTAAAATAACCCCAGCGGGGGGAATCCATATGCTGGAAAGACGGTTGCAGCCATTACTCCGATCTAGAGGGAAATGGCCTTCTGCCTCGCGGTGAAAGACAAGGGAGGATGCTCGCAGGCACAACTACTCCAGAGACATCTCTACGGCTTTACAAAGGGATACCAACTTGCAAAAGCATCCTTACATGGGACTTTGAACGAAAAGGGGATAAGGGCTCTAAAAGGAGGGAAAGGGACAGATTGATTAAGAAATAAGATCAAAATAACCAACCCCCCCCCCCCGGCTATAAAAAGGGAGTGCTGCTATAATCTTAAACCAGGTCTAATTCTTCAAGAATAAGCTCTACATAAACCTCGAATGCCAACCGCAGTTACCTGGGATGACTCTGCAGCGTTAAACCCCATAAATACACCCAATTTCCCACGTTTCTGAATTGACAAGTCCCGTTATTGAGGACGGGCTGCCTCCCTCTCCCCTTTTCCTGGCGATTCGCCACCCTCCCCTCCCCCCCCCCCCCCCCCCGCAGCAGCCGACCCTCCGCGTCCAACTCTCAGCTGCCGGCTACGTACGGAGTGCATCGGTCGCTGAACTCATTGGCCACGGTCTCTATTCCGCCTGCTCTCGCCACCGCGATGTAGCAGCTCTGCGAGCCTAGATCAAAGCCCACCACAGCCATGACTGGGCAGCTCTACCGGCCGCTCCTGGAAGGAAACACCCGCTTCGCTGCCTTCTACTCCCAAGTCAGTCCGAGACGCGAGAGGGATGGGGGGGGGGGAGAGGAAAGGAGCCTCTCATCCGCTGAGGGAAGATGCCACGCTCACGCGCCCCACCCGCGCGCGAGAAACTCGCCACCTCCAGCGAAAAAAAGACTTGGAGATGACAATAGGCAGAAGTTTCCAGAATCTGCGACGGCTACTCGCCGGCTCCACGTGCGGCTTCCGCTTCCGCCTTCTCGGGTATTCTCGAACTCTCCCGGCCAATGGCAACGCCCGGAATCTGGTGACGCTGCTGTTGCCAGGACGACCTCGGACGCCGAGCAGCTCTCAATCTTTCGCCGCTTGACGCAGGTAAGAGGCGTTCCTGGAGAGGCGGGGGGGGGGAGTGTTGGGTCCTGCGGGGGGCATGCGCGGATTTTGCTAGCGGGAAGGAGTGGAGTTCTGAAGAGCCGCTGTGTTTGGGTTACTCGGAGGAGAAAGTTACCTGTGTGATTTGGGGGCTTTTGAGTGGAATGTCGGTTAATAGGTGCTTTCCATTTCTTGGTTTTCATTTTTTTAAAAAAATATTTAAATTCATTTCCATAACATTTTGCCCCTTAAATTGGTGGAGTCTGTCAGGCTCTAAGTTCACTGTTAGATATTTTTGTATGCTACATTTGCGTCATCATGGGGAAAAAATAGCTCTTTCCAGTGTGGTGATGGTGGATGGGTAGTTAACGTACACGTTATGTAAAACAAAATAAATTTCATTTCTGAACATAGACTATTGTCATCAAACTTCAGACCACGACAGTTGATGGGTTGCAAGCAGTCCATTTTAGTTTTGCTTTTCTTTTCTTTTCTTTTTTTTTTGCTGATCTGTTTGGGCCACAATGTGACAAAGGTTGTGGATGTCACACTGGCCATCTTTCTGTGCTTAATGGAAGATTTGCTAAAATCCCCATGTGTCAAAATTTTTGTTTCTCCTGCATTAAAACTATTGAAACCACTGTGTATATGTTGCTCTAATGCCTTTATTATTGAACAGTTACCAAACTCTCATGTCTCGTCTGCTACCATGCCATCTAGATCAAAATAAAAGCCTGCTTGTGGGTTTTCTTTAGTTTGACAGTTGTCACATGTAATGTACCAGTAGGTACCTGGCTTTTTCCTTGCACATTGGGGCTAGGCTAGGGTGACTCGAGTTCCCTTTAGCAGAGAGTGATATTAAGGGTTATATAGTGATTTTAATTAGAATTGCTTACCCTGTTTCTGTATGTTTTGGTTTATTGGAAGCTGCTTGCAGGGTTGAAGTTGAGCTATGATATAAATTTTCCAAATATATAAATCTTTGTACCTATACTTCCTTTGTATGTTATCTCCTGTTCAAGTTACAAGTTTTGAATCCTTGACCAAATTCTGTCGTTTTCTGTACGTCAGTCAACTTATAGGGGTACATTTAATGGCTACTTAAGCAATCCAACAACAGGATAGAAAAGTAGGAAAATCAAATCTTTAATTCAAAAATACATTTGAGAGTGTCTAACAAAAATATGTCTGCACCTATCATTTCCATAATTTAGCATGTTTTAGTATTTCATAGAAAGTGTCTGCTGAACTTTTTGAAAACACTGCTTAAAGAATTATAAACCATAAAGACTATTCTAGTAAAAAAGACCGTCCACCTATCTTTTTGAAGTTTAATAACAGAAAGGGCAACTATACTTGTAAAAAAGCAGAAAATCCCAACAGCATTTAAAAAATACTGTTTTACATCAAATAGGACCCGGGTACCTTCGAGACCATCTTCTGCCACCAATAGCCTCCCACCGACCAGTCCGCTCCCACAGAGAGGGTCTCCTCATGGTGCCATCAGCCAAGTTATGTCGGCTGGCGACACCCAGGGGGAGGGCCTTCTCTGTGGGAGCCCCAGCCCTGTGGAATGAACTGCCCCCGGAAATACGTAAGATCTCCGACCTCCGGGTGTTTCGTTGCGCATTGAAGACCCTGTTGTTCCGCCAGGCTGGGCTATCAACTTAATAATTTTAAATTGGGGTATTTTAAATTTTTGGGGTTTTAAATCGGCCAAATCTATTTAATTATTTTAAATTTTAATTATTGTTGTGTCTTGTGTTTTTAAATTGGCTGTACACCACCCTGAGTCCTTCGGGAGAAGGGCGGTATAGAAATAAAATTATTATTATTATTATTATTATTATTATTATTATTATTATTATTATTATTATTATTATTAAATAATGCTACAATATTTCTTAAATGTTACTAAATGAGTAGGCTTTAGAAAATTCATGCAAATTCCATCCAAATCTTATTTTTTTTAAAAAATAACATTGTTTTATAGACTTGATTGGAACAAGTTTGCAACAGTTCTAAGTCAAATTGGATGGGTTTTATTTTAATATGTCGTCTCTTCAATGTTAGTATTCGGTATTTTTAATATACATTGTAAACTCATAATAGGTTCATATTAAGGAGTCCTATAGTGATTATAGCAAAAGTTATAGTATGTTGCTAAGGTCTACATACATGAGGCTATAGTTCTAGAACTTAAATTTATAGTAGTCTTGATGACACATTTTGATAATGATGTAAAATTTTATTTATCGAATTTTAAAACTGCCCATCTTCACAGAGATATCCTAATATCATTTTTTCTTTGCAAATTGTGACTCTTGTTATATAGATGCCTTCAAGGAGCTCAGGGTGCAAAAGTGTATGTATAGTTATCCTTTCCCCCAATAATATTGGTAGGCATGATTGTGACTTTATTACTAATATAAAACAACTTAGAATGCTTTATGGCTGGCAGGAATGAATATTTCCTTAGCTCTACTCAGTGTTTCTCAACTTTTCTGCAACTTTTAAGACCTGGAAAATTTAAAGTCTAGAATTCCCCACCAAGAATTATGTGAATTGAAGTGCACAAGTCTTAAAATTTGCCAAGTTTGCGAAATACTTCTCTAAATCCTCCATAGCACTGACATTCATGTATACTATATATGGTATTTGAATAAAATGAGTAACATTGCATATAAATAAGACTACTGTTTCGGAAAACAATGCCTTCTAGAAAAAAAAATACCCCTGAATCAAATATTTCAGAATTTTCTATCAATAAGGAAAGTTATAGATTACTTGACTTATAATTTTAATTAGCGATTGTAATCAACCCTTCCCCATTTGTGATCTTTTAGAAAGCAGAACTTATTCTGCAAGTTATTTCATATGGTTTTAATAAAATGGGAGCTTGCTGTGATAAGTAGCATAGCATTAACATAAAGCCATACAAAATCCTTAAGCCTAATTAGAATACTAGGGGGAGCTCTTGCCACACAGAAAATATTAGCATTATTCACGTTTTGCTGAGATTCAACAGTATTAAAATTATTAGAAGTTGTCATTATTTCCTCAGAACTTTAGGTAATCAGGTTTGGTCCCTGGGATGAGTGACAATGCCTCCTAAGTGATAAGTAATAGCACCTGTTTTTAGCCTAAAGGCATAAGATGTTTTAATGAATACCATTGAACATGTATACAGCTTTTCTTTGCTATTATATAACTGCTGCAGGTGCTCAGACATCTTTCTTTTTCAGCCTTAAGGAATTTTATATAATGATATAGGTAATCTGAAGTATAATGTTATGGCATGTTTTATTGCTATACAGTTATCTGCAAGGTTTGAGAGGACTTGGGGCAAAACATCCTTTAAAGTATAATCTTATGCACCAGCAGGCTATTCCAAGCTGGTATCTTGCTTTACCTCCCTCATATTTTAATACTGACAGCCCCCTCTTCTTCTACTGATGTTTCAATTATCCTGCTTCCTTTTGCTTCCTCATCATATTTTTTTTCAAGGCATGCACTTGGCTGTGCAAAATATCAGCTTCCTGATTTGAAGTAAAATGAAGTATGTTGTTGCTCAGTTGCTAAGTCATGCCCGATCCCATGGATTATAACATGTCAGGCTCCCCTGAGCTCCCAGAGTTTGCTCAAATTCATGGTCATCGACGTAATGAATATGAATTTGGGCAAACTCCAAGAGACAGTGGAGTTCTGGGGAGCCTGGCATGCTAGGGTCCATGGGATCACGAAGAGTCAGACATGATTTAGCGACTGAACATCAACAGCAAGTGTAGTCTTACGAGGTAGTCCAGACAAGAAGCATGTCTAGCTCCATCCTTATTGTAAGGTCACATTAATAGAATCTTACAATTCTGAAAATACCTCTGCCATCCCTTATTTTTACTGTCCTGGAAAGTAGGGAGGGTTCCTTCTGAGGTGCTTTCTCCCTCCTCCTTTGAACTTAAAATTCAGGTATCAGACACTTGTCTAGGCTGTGGACTTTCCTCCATCTTCCAAGGTCATTCTCACATACCATTACAGTGTATTATCTAGTTCTTCTGTAAATAGGTAATAAGAGTGGAAAGAAGTTCTAAAAGAAATATAAACCATTGAGAGTCTTGCTGGAATGTGGTGGTTTGTAAGAACAAATGTGTAAATCACTAATCAATTGAACATTGTTTACAAATAATCATATGCTAAGTCAAAATCAAGCAAAGCACATTCTACCTTAGATACTAACCTAGTCAAAGATCTTGGAAAAGAAGGTGAGGGCAGAAACTAAGAAAAAGTTAGTCAAATATTTTAAAATATAACTAAAAGAATTATTTTTTCTCAGAAATCTGCTTGATCCACCACTCAGTTGCACATGCATATAGTTGAAGCACCACTTAGTTGCATATACATATAAGGTGAAACAAGTAGTCTACAATATTGCATAGGGTACCTATGAAATGACATAATTAACAAGTAATTAAGAGCTTTGTATTTCTTTTTCTTTTTAATTTTTTTTTATTTTTTCCAACATAAACACAAAAAAGAATTTTTTTAAGAACGAAGTCTTGGTCCAGTCACAAATGGGTACACTAATTTAACAAATGAGAAACAAACAATTTTAACATAAATTCCAACATCTTAATAAATTTTTTTATTATCTCATCATACATCCTAATCTCCTACTAAGGCAAAGCTCCTTTTTATATTCAATTATAAATTCAATTATAAATCAGAATTCAATACTGCTTTATCTAAATTTTTTATCCCTTGCTCCTTTTGACATCAACATTAAGCACAAAAACAATCTTTTCTATTAATCTATATATTTACCTTACAATTTTATCACCACAAATCTTAATTTCCAAATGTATACAACTCAATTTTTATTTCAATTTATTAATCAAAATTTCTTTCTATTTGTTTCGTTTTCTAAACCCAATCTATCCTATCATATTCTTAAACTTTTACACAGAGATCTCAAAATTTACCATTTCATTTTAATTATCACCCAACATTTTTTTCACCCCTTATTAACAGTTATTCTTCAATATATTCTCATTCTCCTCTATTACTCCACCTATTTATTTGGCTGATTTCCAGCATAGCATATTTTGGCTGAGTTTTCAGCATATTATCCTCCTTAACTTCCCCTTTTATTTGGCTGATTACCAGCATTTTCCATTGTTTTGGCTGATTTCCAGCATGTTTTGTTTTGGCTGATTAACAGTATTTCATTATTTGGCTGATTTCTCAGCATATTCTCCTCCATTAACTCCAACTTCTATTCTATTAATTTATTAAAGATTTCTTTTTCCATATATTATCTATTAATCCATTATTTCCAACTGTACTCTTCCAGTGTGTTTCCCCATTTATTTCTTAATATTAATCATTCCAAGATATATTAAGTGCAATTACAATTATAACTTCCATCTATGTACCTTAATACATCATCTAAAATCATTAACAATTGATCATAATTATCATCCACCATTTTGTTATCAAATTAAAACTAAAACATGTTACAACGAATTATGCTTTTATAAACATATCACTTTTATTCACCTTTACTTCCCATTTCTATTTTTAATATTTCTATCTTTGTTTACCATGAACTTATTTTTATTTAAAACTCATTTAAAATTTGAACCATTTAAACAATTAAACATTCAAACATTGCTATCCAATTTATCTATTTTGTTTCTTTTTTTCCTTATCTGTCCATATGTGTTTCAATTTAAAGTCAATACTTCCACGCTTAAAACTCTGCATATCCTTTTTAATTCTATTATAAAGTCCGTTTCCAGTAAAACATCAGCTTCTCCACTTCTGGTCCTGCCAGAATAAATAAAATAATAAAATAGCAGTCTTTTATTGCTGTGCTAGTTAATTAAAAGTTTATTAAACATTGTATTTCTTCTTTCTTTATGTAGCCATCTAACGACAGAATAGGAATCTCCAAAATTCAAAAAGCCATAGTTCTTTTCAAGGCAATCCACAATATGTAACAAGTCAAATGGTTCTTTTGAGAAAAGAACAAGTTACCGCAATAAACACTTTCACTTAGTCACAGCTTCAAACACCATTTTGAAACATTTATGTAGTAATCAGTTTGATCTATTCGTCTGTCTTTTAAAGGTGGCAAATCCTTAATTTCGCTTTTCTCTTTTCAAGTTCATTTCAGTTTTAACAAGAAAGTTCAAATATCCAGCTCTGTTAATAAGCAATTCCCTCCAATCAGTGGTGAAATAAGGTTCTTAAAGGGTTGAAAACTTCTTCCCCCCCTTTTTTTCCCCCAAAATCTTCAAGCCCCTCAGATCTTCAGCCGCTAAGTAAGGCTGGGAGTCTTATTTATTAATATCTTTTTTAACGCGTTGTTCTCGCCTGGGCTGGTGTCACTCACCCAGCTCCGAAGCACATCGTCTTTTCTTCCTTCCTCCTGCACTTTGCTTGTCCCGATCTGTCACAGTCTCGAGGCAACCTTGATGGCTGCTGTCCCCCGCTGCTGACTTAGAGGGTTGTCTCCGGCCTTCGAGGAACTTGCCCGTTCCTCTTGGCCGTTCAAGGGCTCCCTCTCTTTTCCCCTGTCCCTTCAGGACAGGGTAAGTCTGCAGACCTGTCAGCGGCGGTTAGCCAGTCGGGGGTTTGGTGGGGCTCATCAGAGTCCCACCATTTCCCCGACTGCATCCCCGCGACACCAAACCGGAAGAAGAGAGCTTTGTATTTCAAAGCAGTGTAACATTCTGGATAAACCAAACAAATAGAAAACTTATAAAATGAAATGGGATTGGTTGTAAAAATGCAGACAAGGTACATAGCTCAATAAAGCAGAGCTGTGATTGGGAAAGAACTATGAAGAACAGTCTGGGAGACCAAGTGAATTCTAGGTTAATCAAGACAGAGCTAAAATCTTGACTATGGTAGGAGACCAGACAGAACAAGTGATGCCCAAATCTAACTTCCATTAGAGACTTCAGAATGAGCTGAAAGATATTGATGGGATTGTGATGGAGCAGAAGAACAGGATCAATGCTGCTATTTCACTGTGTTAAAGTCAGCTAACTAAATCAGGGGCTGGTTCCTTTTCTGGAATTGAATCTTTAAGTTGATACAGTAAAAATATAAGACAAATTATAGCTAGATGGAGATCTAGATTCTTTGAACTCATTAATTGCTGCAGACTTTCATAGATGAGTCTTCAAACATTATAGAACTTACTTGTTTAAGGGAAACATCCATAGTCTGGCTTTAAAAAAACTGAACCATTTCAGTCAGAACCAAGTAAATAACTTGCTTGATTCCAAATCTAATTTCAGTGCAAACTGGACTCTGATGTATCATTGGTGTCACCAGGAATAGAACCAACTTTCTTTGCTAACCAACTTTCTAACCTCTCTCTCTCTCTCTCTCTCTCCCCTCTCCCTTTTCTATCATCTGTTTGCTGCTTTCCTTTCTTCCAGTTTATCATCTCATCTATCTCCTTGTTATAATGAGAGGGCATAGAAAGGAAGAAGAAATAATTTCTTAGCGGTGCTGGAAAATTGTATTCTCCAGTGGCCTTAGCTCTTATTTGCAAATTGGTGCTGCATATTAGGCATTTGTGAGGGATAGAATAGATTTCTGTCTCTCTTCCCTCCGCTCCTGAATAGGTTGCAAGGATAGTGGGGGTGGGGATGAGGAAGAAGGAAGAAAGAGGGAAGTGATTCTGAAGGCAGGTGAGAGATGAAGAACCTGTTGGTTCTCCAAACAAAAACGCTGAGCCAGAGATGAATCTTGGAGCATGCTTCATATTTAAAATGAGATTGTTATCTACTAAGGTTTGCATCCCAAAAGCAGGGAAGATGAGCATTTGTGGTATTATTACATTGTTAACTGAATGTGGAAACATAACAATTGGTTTTTAAATAATGTTTAGATTAGCATGCTAATGTGATTTTTGTCTAATGTTCTGCTTGTATTAACTTTTAATTTTAACAATATTTATAAGATGATTTCCAGCTGAGCACATTTATGAAAACTCTCCCACATCTGGAATCTTTTTTTTCCTTGTATTCCATTATTCTGACAGCTAGAAAAAAAAATCTCAAATAAATATCTCCATTGCCATTTTTTTTGCAGTTGCTTTGTGCAGGCACTGTAGCAGTTTGGTGCCCAGATATATGTTTTTGTCCTTGCAGGTTAAGATCAGTCATAGACTGCCAGGGCTGCACTTTGCAGAAAGACCTTCATGTTCCAAAGTAATATATTGTCATTATCTCTTTCAGGCAGAAATGAGCGCTGAAGGTTCTTGAAGCATGAGAGACAGCCTGATTGTTGCAGAAAGAAGGCATGGTGGTATTTCATGCTCAGAGTATCTATGTGTTTGGCAGAAAAGAGAGTCGACTTCTGTTGCACCAGTTTACTTGGGGGAACATGAATTTTAGATAAATCCTGTGGCTATTCTCTAACTGTGTAATGCATTATTGATTTAAAAATAGAGGCATGGGTTATCAGCCATCTGTCGGCCACTATTTATATCGTAATTATAATTTAGGTAACAAACCTTTGGGCAAAACAGTTAGAAATCTATTAAAATCTACTCAAGCAGCAAATGCAGTTTTCCTGCTTATAAAAGGTAGTCTTCTTTGAAAATATTTTGACTCCTGGGCACTTCATGGATGTATCTATGTAGTTTTTGTCATGTAATATGGATATGGTCTGCCATTCCCTTTGCCTGGCATGTCTTTCAACTTCCCTGTCTAGCCTACAGTCTGCAGATTTCCTGGTTTTCTATCCAGGTACTGTTCTATCCAGGTACTGAGCAAGTCAGCAAGCTTTTTAAGATCCTGTTTGTAACAGTGTAAAGTATAAAAAGGATTCTATTGAGCATAACCAGGCAAAACATAGGTGTATTTTGCACAAGAAGCCAATATATTATTTTATTTAAAAATACATTTAAAAGTTTATTAAACTTTTTAAACTAATGTATTAATAATATTAATATTAATAATGAGCCGTAGTGGCACAGTTGTTAGAGTGCAGGCTACTTCTGCTGACTGCCGGCTGTCTGCAATTTGGCAGTTAAAATCTCACCAGGTTCAAGGTTGACTCAGCCTTCCATCCTTCCAAGGTGGGTAAAATGAGCCAAATTGTTGGGGGCAATATGCTGACTCTGTAAACCGCTTAGAGAGGGCTGTAAAGCACTGAAAAAGCAGTATATAAGTCTAAGTACTATTGTTTATTGCTATTAATCAGATGAGACAAGATTGGCTTTGGGTTGGGTTGGCACTAGACTTCAGGATATCTTTGGGTATAGTATACCAGGAATTGCCCTGTTACCAAATATCTTAACTACCCAGCCTATCATTACTATCACCAAGATAGTAGTAATCCCCCACCTTCCAAATATGAAGCCAACCCCAGGTTTTTTTTTAAAAAGGAAGCTATTTCAGCCACTCCTGCATTACATACTGATTTTAAAAAACACTCAATTTAGATTATCCCCATTAAGTGATGATGCAGTTTTTGGCTCCAGCAATTTTTTTGCTTGTGGATGCCATATGGTAGTCATTCTCATTGTTAGCTATTTAGCACAACTGAAGAGAATTATTGGCCTTCAAACTTGAACAGATCTGTTGGATGCAAGGAAGGACAGTAAAACTATCCCATTTATTCCAGGAATCCAATATAGATAACTGAGTTCCCTGTGGCAGGAAGTGAGCAATCTGTTTCTAGAAGGCCAGCCGTACATGGTAATTATTTGGCTGCAAGCAAAGTGGGCAGAATACGTTTAACATAACTGGTCCCACTTTTTGCTGCCAAAAGTTGCATGTGGTGTGTGGATTGCAGGTTTTCCATTTTAATTTGTGAATTTAAAAGATAGAAATACCACTGGAGTCAATTTCTTAGCAGAAGTTCAGAACCTGCAGACTACAGAGCTTGAGTGCCGTTGTTATGAGTCCTATATTCTTCCCACGTTCTCTGACCACCCCAGCAGTAAATAATAAGCAGCAAATAATTTTTTTTGAAAAAGACAAAATTGCTGGGAATGAGATAAAAGGAACTTGCAAGAACAGAAAGGGCAACATAGGATGTAGAATATATGGAGTTCATCTGGGAGGGGTTCCCTCAACCTTGGCAGTGTGACTACTAAAATAATGCTATATTTATCTGTTTTGGGAATATAATGCAAAGATGCTGTGGCATTTATAAAAATAAGTGATTTCCTTTATTTGCAAATGGGCAAAACAAATTTAATTAAGTAAATTTGCCAAATCTGCTTTTAGCCTCCTTGTGTTTCACAGCCAACTTGTAAGCTCAGCTACTTAACATACATTAGCCATACGTACCTCTAATTGATTTGTAGATGATGCAATGGAAACAGAGTCAAAAGTGACTAAGAAAAATGCCTGTGCTAATATCCTGGAAACAGTTCTGATCATCCATTCTTCTGTGCCATTGTGTTGCCTGTTAATGTATTCCTAAAGAGGGGTCCTTTTGTAACAAGTATTATAATAGGCATTGATCAAGGATTTTAGGAGTTAAGTGTAAATTACTCTAAACTTATATTTTAATGACAAAATAGACAGTCCTTAAGATGAAAAACACAAAAACAAAGTTTTGGCTCAAAGTTTTCCTGCTTAAGTCTTTCCTATCTAATATCCATAATCGCTGGGAATCCTAGGAGTTGCAGGCCTCATACAATTTAAGTGATCAAATTTGGGAAGGCTAGCCTACTATCTGCAACTTTCCCAGCTCTTTTCTATCTATTTTTGAAAATACCTGAATGTAAACTGCAGAATATCTTTATTTAAAGAATTTAAAGATTAGCAAATAGGTGCTATGATTAAGCAAATAGTTCAATTTTTTTCAAGTTTCTGGGCCAGCTTGAAATTGAAAAAAAAAATAGCCATTGTTTTAAGAGCTGCGTTAGATTGTCAAGGAAATCTGCATTACAGCTGTCATGGAGAAAAACTGTGTGGTCTAGAAAACTTGACACTGACTTGATGGTAGATAATCAATAAATTAATAGTAATTATTTATCAGGATCTCTTTTTTATGTGTAAACAGAACTCTGAAAGAAAGTGAGCTGGTTCAATGAATGTTGGAGAAATACCACAGTCAGGTGAGTTCTAAATATTAGTTCTAAAACATTATTTTAAAAATATACATCACCAAGAGCTGTGATGGTGCAGTGGTTAGAATGCAGTACTGCAGGCTAATTCTGCCAACTGACAGCAATTCAATTCTCACTGGCTCAAGGTTGACTCAGCCTTCCATCCTTCCGAGTTCGGTAAACGAGGACTCAGATTGTTGGGGGCAATATGCTAACTCTGTAAACAGCTTAGAGAGGGCTATAAAGCATTACAAAGCAGTATATAAGTCTAACTGCTATGTCTAACTGATACCAAACATTTGTATGGTTGGTTACCCTTGAATGAAACTGCCTAATAGATCTACTACTTGGTATACCATGTTCAGTACTTGAAGCAAGTCCTACATGCCTTTACTTTGCCTTTTGAATCCTTATTAGGACTTGGACTGTTTAGGTGTTCAGCCAGATTATTAACTCTTAATATCTTCTGGTTATGAGTAATTCATTTTAGAATTAGGCTGTATAACTACTATTTTGCTTCTCCTAATCTCTGACTGAGAATGGGACATTAATTATATGTAATTGAATGTGGTTACAGCCTAGTTCCCAAACTTTGATGATTCACAGCAACCTTAGTGTCTCAGTATTTTTTTCACAGTGCTCTAATGGCTCTCAAGATGTGAGCCATGATTCTCTTGCATGCTGCAGTGAACTCACTAACATCTTCATTCATTAACTAGTAAAATATCCTGTGATGCATCTGTGAGTTTGCTGTAGTGACCCGGGGCACCATCGTTACAGTTTGGGAACCATGAGTCTAGTGAATAATTGAGCATCCTGGAAGATTTACTGTTTCCCATATTAAAGAGGACATGTTGCATTCAGCTGAATAGGGCAACACTTTCTTTACATTATTTTTATTCACCATAGGACAGTGTTGGTGAACTTTTTCGGCACTGAGTACCGAAACGGCAGTGTGCGTGCGCATGTGTGTGTGCCAGAAATCAGAAGAGCAGCTGCCCGGTGCGCATGCATGTATCGGGTGGCTGCTCTTCCAGTTTCCAGTGTGCGCTTACGCACTGGCCACCTGGTCTTCATTTCAAAGACCAGCTGGCCAGTGTGCATACGCGTGCCGGAAACCGGAAGAGCAGCTGCCCAGTGCGCATGCCAGCTGGTCTTCGTGCATGCATGTGTACCAGAAACTGGAAGACCAAGGGGCTGCTGCCCATGCGCGTGCCAGAAACTGGAAGAGCAGCCGCCCAGCATGTGTATGCGTACCGGGCGGCTGCTCTTCTGGTTTACGGCGTTCCCGCGTGTGTGAAAACCAGCTGACTGGCACACTGGAACCTGGAAGAGCAACAGGCAACAGTTCGCGTACCCGGAGAGATGGCTCTGCATGCCACTTCCAGCACGCATGCCATAGGTTAGCCATCACGGTCATAGGAAGTTTGTGGAAGGGGATACATGCATTGAATAGTTTTGGCATTCTTGACTATGGACTTCAGGATGTTATCATCTCTGGTTTTCTCAAACTTGACTTTTTTGTTGCAGTATTTGTCTGCTGCTATGTATTCTAGAGAGGTATCTTGTTTTCTTTGTTCTATTTTCAAAGATGGCACGTGAATCAGTTACAAATGGAAATGTCTGCAATATAATATATAGCTATATAATAGCAGTTACACATTTATTGCTAGTTTCTAAATGTTTATGACAGCATTTCACATAGGCAATGGCTTCAGAATTCAAAATAAAAATGCAACATGCTGCTTCCTAAATTATCCAAGATTAATGGCCCTGTACAACAAGTCACTCATAAGAAAGGCATTGCTCAGCTAATAATTGGTTAGGATGGGATGTCTGAACCACAAAACTAGGAAGTGTTTCGTATTATCCCATTTTGCATATTACTGAACTGGAGAATATGTATTTCCAAACAAAAGGCTTATATGTTCAAGTACGTTAACTATTGTATTCTTGTATTATTGCCAAGCACGTCACGTACTATTGGCCTTGCTGGATAAAGCAGATAGGAATCATGACCAGATGGGCTAATTCTACTTTATTGTAAAGCTACATTGACTGGAAGGAACTGCAATTCTATTTCTCTTGTCCTTTATAGTCCAAAAGACTAGGAAAGGTCTTTTCTAAGCCTCCCACTATTCAGCTACCTGTTTGACTGTCTCATATCTGACTGTTCCCTTGGCAATGTCCATTCACCTAGTCTCCCAAGATCTTTCCCATTATACATGCCATTCCAACCATAGTTTAATTTTTTTGATTATTCATTTGACTTCAAAAAGCCTGGACTAGAGAATTAATCTGTACAAATATCTACATTATATATAATATATTAATATATACATTATATATATAATACATTATATATAATGTATTAATTCTCTTAATTTTTATTAAGAGAAACATGTTCAATTCTGTAGTTGGGTGAAGGGTAATGTCAAATTACCACATTCAGGAGAACATTCAGTATATAGTATTTTAAAAATGATATTTTAGTATTGTTCTAGCATACATTTTCAGCACCAATGTAATTCATAATGTCCTTTAGTTTTCCCAAAATGGACAAGTAAAATAACAGATCGGGTGTTGTATGCCATTCTGTCATTATGAGATGCAGTTTCATATAGTGATTAAAGGCATTGTATTAGAAATGGAGAGACTATGAGTTCTAGTCCTGCCTTAGTCATGAAGCCAGCTGGTTGACTTTGGTCCAATCACTCTAGGCACTAAGAGGAAGAAAATGGCAAACTATTTCCAAAATGTCAAGACAACTGTGGGATTTAGTCCAGATAATCGCCATATACTAGTCATAACATTGTATGTTTGCATACAGATAGTCCTCACTTAGTGACAGTTGGGACTGATAAGGGCCATGATTGTTAACTGAAGTATCATATGACTGCAATTTATAATTTTACATCTGAATTCTCTATTAATTCTGCTAGTTGCAAGTGTTTGGGAAGCATGCAAATGATAATCATTTGACCACAGGATGTTGCAACAGTAGTAAATGGGAGGATTGTTTGCAAAACTGCTTCTTTTATACTGTTGTAACTACAAAATGAGGCATTTTATAAGCAAGCACTACCTGCACAAACTTTCTGAAATTATTTTCCCAACTCCCAGCTGCACACTTAAAAGTTTGAAGGTAAGTATAATCTTGCCTTCACTTAAATCAGTACAGCTTAACAGTCTAATCCTTAATGTAATTACTTAAAGAATCCTGTTTCCTCAGTGCATCTAGTAGTAAAATTAAAATCTTAGACTGCAGAAAATTGTATTTGCCTGGTCCTGTCTCTGAGATTGCCTTTGGCGCTTAATTTTATTTTAAGCATTACAAAAGATTGATTAAGTGTCATCAACTCATTTTCAACTCCTAGTGATTGCGTGTGAGATAGATTTTCTCCATATTGATCTTTCCCTAACCTGTTCTTTCAAGTTTCCCAATACTGCATTCATTGCCACTGTAACTGAGGCCATCCACCTTGCCTTCTTTTTCTCTTTCCTAGCAATAGAACTTTTTCCAGAGCTCAATCTTCATATAAAATATCCAAAATAGGATAATCTGAATCTACTTTGAGTTCGTTATTATATATATATATATATATATATATATATATATATATATATATATGCACATATCATTAGAATTTGCTTTAAGTGATATTAATGTATTACTTAATCTTGTAAAATTTATACTGATCAAATCCTTATAGACTATTTGTATTGATATTTATCATATAATTTTCCTGTACATAAATTAATTCATTTTAGTCAATAAGATTATCTTAAAGCAATGAAAAAAAAATTTCTTGCACGTAATTGATTCTCAAGAAATCATATGCAGTCTCTTCAATAAATAATATACTAAAACCCTGAAAATTTAGAACACAAGGCGTATCTACTTAGTAATAAGGGCCCTTGCTCCTTTTTTGTTGTTATTGTTAGTTTTGTCAGCATTTCTACTGCGTTTTTTAATATGTTGCTTTAAAGGGCAGCCCATTCTTTACTTTAGTTAACCTTTCTGAAATGCCCTTACTGAAGTGTCATGGTTCAATTGATAATGTTAAATATAATTGTTTTCTCTTAAATTTTCTGAACACTTGGTGATGTTATAATAGAACTCACAAATAATCTTCTCTAGAGTGATAACATTTAACCTGTTCCTTATTTCTCTTTTAAATTGGAGATGAGGAACCTGAAGCCCCTGTCACTTCTGTGTCTTGCTTGTGTTTAAAAAAAACATGTTTTAATTAGCAAAAAATGTTGAATGTGCAGGCACTTATCACACCACCTACCTACATCATGTGATCACAATTTGGGCACTTGGCAATCAGTTCACACTTAAAACTATCTGCAGTGTTCTACAGTCATGCGATTGTGATTTGCGACCTTCCCAACCAATTTCTGACAAAAAGTCAATTGAGGAAGCTATATTCACTTAATGTCCATGTGGTTTGCTTAATGACTGGAGTAAAAATTGGAGCTGGTCATCTGATTGCTTGCTTTATGACCTCCTTGATTTATGATGGATATTTTAGTCTCAATTGCGGTTGAAAACTATCTGTATTGAAATGTTTTCTTACCATACTACTTCATCATATCAAACACTCATATAGTTATGCTCACACATTAGTCATATATTAGCTTTCCAGTCTGAAATTCCTATTACCCTCTTGCGTATTCTGCGCACATCCAGACTCAGATGACATACCATCCCATTTGCCCAAATCTTCTGCTCTGACACTGAAAACAAAGCAGAATCTGAGGGTGGTGAGTGATGTTCACACCCTATATACTTGCCAGGATACAACTGTAACTGACAGGTCAACTGCTTTGTGAAGCCATAGTGCTTGCAAAGAGCTGACAGCGAAGCATAATGTGGTCTCCCTAGCCAACAGATTAGTACAAAGATGGCCCAATCAGTTAATGTTTATCTGATGGCCAGCCTGGAATCCCTCATTCTTCCTCTGCCATTTTCTCATCAAAAGTAACCCTGTAAAAACAAATAATTTCAGGTGTTTTTATTTATTAAACACATTTATACAGCTGCCCAACTCACATGGTGACTTTTCATGGAGGCAATCTGCCAAGCCACCTATTCTGCCCTGAATTTGGAGCCCTTTTGGTACCAATTTCACTCACAGGAATAAGATTAAAATCATCCAATAGTGAAATTCTGTTGTTTTGGAGGTAGTGTGTGCAATTGTTGCAGAAAATTAAAGGAGTCGGATTTCGAAATCAAGAGAAACTTTATTTTGGCCAAAATGGTTCAAACAGAAATATAATCGTCTAACATCTGAACAACGTTCTGTTAAAAACACACAGTCTTATAGTCTTCAGTAGTAGCAAAAACAGGAAATATGTGAAATCAGTCTTAATGGCTAGGCCCCCTTATTGCTTAGGCAGGAAAGCTGATTCATGCTGATCCATGTGGTTTTTAGTTCTGCATTTTGACATGGAAGGAGACAGTTAACTCTGCAGTTTGACTTTTTGAACTCAGCAACTGTCTCTTAAAATAACAAATCAAGGGACCTTTAGAGATCATTCAAGCCAATCCCGTATTATTTCACTCTTATATCCAAATTTCACTTTACGTCCTACTTTACAATTGTTGCAGCCTCAACCAAAAATCCAGACTGCAGCAGTGCAGGATAGCAAAAATAGCACCTAATTTACCTGTTGCTTAGATTATTTCAGAGGTTGCTTAATACATATTACATAATGTATGTATGTAAAGAGGTTGCTTAATACATAACCACTAAGAGGTGCTGTGTCAGCTCTTTTGCTTTATACATTAACATCAATCTGTGGACCTTGGGAACCCTAGTTCAGAAAAGAAAGTGCATTACTAAGACCAAAAGAAAGCTACAGAGATATTTTTCCCATATACCACAATACTCAACCTCGCATTGTATATTGAGCTGAACTAGAGGCACAGCTGAATTAGAAGTGGGGGGGGGGAGTGTTGCTCCCTACCCTGCAGCAGACAGTGCAACAGTGCATATTTATAACCTGCAACCCTAATGCAGCCGTACAGTGCAGTCTATCTGTGCTGCTAAGGATTCCAGCGCTTGAAAGGGCCAAAAAACCGAACCGCAAGGAGAGGGTTAGATACCAGGAAGCCCCGCCGGTGAAAGAAAACGGGTTTGGAGGCGTGTGTGAAAAGCTAGTCCCGAAGGTTGGGGGTCGACACCCCCCCCACTCCCTCTTCTCCGCGCCGACCGGCGAGTGACCATTTCTCTCACTAGGTGGCGTCGCCTCTTTTTATTTTCTTTCCACAGAGCTGCCCGGCACCGAGACCATCCCGAAGCCGCTGGAAATCGGCTCCCACTGCAGCAAGACGCGGAGGCCAGCGGAGGCTAGCGCTTCCCCTCCCCCGGAGCTGCGAACTCGAGGAAAGAGACGCCGCTGAAATGCAACGCGGGGAAGAGCGCGGTTGGCTCGGGACTCCTTCCGCCTCGGCTGCTTTTTTCCTCCTCTCGTGCTGCGCCTGGGGTGAGTGAGTTGCTGAGTTGCGGGCAGCCCGAGCAAGAGCAACTGCTGTCGCCGCCTCTTTCCCTCTTCGGGGCGGGAAAGGAAAAGGCGCCACCAGCAGCAGTAGCAGCAGCAATCGTCGCACGAGAGCTGCTTTCCAGCCGCTAGCCCTACTCGGTCCGCTTTCTCCCCCATCCGTGAGGGGAAGCGGATGCGGCGGGAGCTTTCACCCTCGCCTTGAAGTTTGTTCGCGGGATAGGCTTGTGGCGGAGAACAGAGGGAAGTCGCTTCCCCTTCACCCCTCGGCGTTGCTCAGGGCGGCCGCTGTTTCCTGTCCCTCTTCGGTTTAGCGTTGCAGCCTGTCCGGCAGGGGGAAAGGTCCGGAGTCCAGAGCCCAAAACCTTTGTTTTTGCTGAGGTTGAGGACCGAGGGGGGTTGAAATACTAACCCCGGA
This sequence comes from Arizona elegans, assembly GCA_022577455.1. Lineage (NCBI taxonomy): Eukaryota > Metazoa > Chordata > Lepidosauria > Squamata > Colubridae > Arizona > Arizona elegans. The sequence goes on along the minus strand of JAKOOJ010000006.1, from coordinate 92,073,619 downwards.
AACGAGTTGAAAACTCTGGAGAGGCAGGGCGCTTTCCAGCTCTCTTCAAAGTGCTTCACACACACACACACACACCAGTCCTTAAACCAGAAAGCGGGCATGGCATCAAATTTGCCGTCCCCGCTGGGTGAGCCTTATGCCACCGATGCGACGACGGGAAGCGCGCTGGCCTTTTGTATTGGTGTGCAGGACGCGTTAAAAGGCAAGGAAGGGTGGATGGATTCCCCAGGCTTTCGTGTCTCCCACCAGATCAGTCAGGCGGGAAACGTCTCTCGAGTCATTCTCCCTAATAATTGGGCCAAAGGCAAGTTTTGATAAATGGCTAAGTAGGGCAGATTTAGCCGTCTGTTAACATTTATTGCCACCGGAGCTCCTCTTTTGTGTGTGTGTGTGTGTGCGCCAAAGAAGCAGCCTACAAACACCCGCCCTGCCTCTCTGAGCTGCCACAGAGGCTGCTGCTTCTCTGAGGCAGGGCAAGGGGTATGGTGATGTTCCTGCAAGCTTATGGTTCATAACCTTACTGCAATATCTTCCCGTTCAGATAGGTTTTTGTGGGTTGAATAGCAAGTGATAGGATATAGTTGGAAAGGCAGAGTGACTGAACAAGTGATGCGTGAAGTTTAAGTATGACAAAGGAAGGAAGAAAAAGGCATCTGAGTTATCTTGGCAGAACTGGCTTGGAGTTTACACCCTGATTATGTATTAAATGTAAAGAAAAAAGCAAATCGGTTTCAGATATGTGGGAAAACAAACACACTATGTTCCCACAACTACATGCATGGGCCATATGATTCAGTAGCCAAGATTGACAATTTTCCGATGCTTATATCTTGGTTATGAACTCAGAATGAATGTCATGTCTAGTTAACATTCCCCTTTATTTGAGACATGGTTTTTCTGTTAGTTTAAATTTCTAGTTAAAAATGGCAGCTGCTGTAAGTTTGGGCAACACAATTAACTGCAGAAAAGCCACTGGGGAGCTTCGTGAGATGGCTACAAAAAGCTGATCAACATATGCACCTTGATGAGTTGGAGTTGTTTAATGTCTCTGTGGCCTCTCTAGTAGTATAGCTATACTGTTAAAGGATTTAAGAGCTTCAGCATCTACAATGACATGAAGAAGATGCTTTGAAACTAGCAAAATATATTTGAATACTACCGTAATTACTGTACGGTAAATACTGCCCTATATTGGGCAACATTTTTATAAGATAAAAATGTTTGTTATGGTAGAAAAACTTATTTTAATATCTGTTTGCATGTCTCCAGATTCAACTGATTCCTGGCAGTTGATAGATGGCATTTTAAAACTAGCTTTTTTCTTATTGAATGTTGAAAGGGGTTATCATTTATCTTTCGGTCTTTTAGTAATCATTTCCTACTCAGGTTTGCACACTGAAATCCTCTTAAGAATAAAAATGGAGAAACTAGAAATGTATTAGCATAAAGTATTATCAGGTAGTGGATAAAAATTGGCTTTTTGGATCTCTTCTTTTGATTTTCACTTCTATTTCTGATATCTGGTGGCACACAGATGCCATAAATATATTAGCCAAGAAAGCTAAATTACAGTATAAATATAAGAAGTACTTCCCTTCATCCTGATGTTCTACAGATTTTTCCCTCTAGGAACAGACATTTACCAGTACTTACTCTATGCAGAGCAATCTATAACCAACTAAGATTGTAAATTGACAGAGACTCACAGAGCTATCAATGAAAGATAAATAAAAGAAACCACCCAATACATGTTGATTTCAAATAAGACTAAAACATCTCCCAGGAAAGAACAAAAATGAAAGATAGCCCTTAAGTGTGTGTTTGTGTGTGTGTGTTTGCGCAGGCTTTAATGGTGGTAGTATTCCAATTCTAATTGCTATTCAAAAATTAAAATATAATATCTGTAGGCCTACAAAACATAATACATAAGGGAAAGTAATGAAGACAAAAAAGGAAAACGAATATATTAAGTTCCAAGTTACATAATCTCACTTCTATCACTTGGCATACAGAGAGAAAGCAGTTTCTGAGATCTGTCACTGCCTTTTGTGTATTTGTCAATTACATAATAAAACCTAAGAGGAAGCCCAATAAACTTCTGTGATTCATTTTAATGGTCTTCTTTCATTTGTAGAAAAGCTTTGGATCCAACATAGGCTTGTACTATTCATAGAGGAAGGGAGGCTGTTGATTCTCCATTTCCCCTGAAGATGCTGCCTGCTGAAAATGTGCTACCGGCAGCAATAAGGGATCTTTCAGATCAGCAAGAAAGATAGTGTTGAGAGGCAGGAGGAGAAATTGATGAAAATCCTCTCTTTGTTACAAGAAGCCTCTGCTAGTTCACATGGAAGACTAACAGTGCAGGCACTGTTAAAATCATACCATCGAAATGTTAGCAATTACAAATGTTATTTGGAAACATATTATTGTTTATTCTTTTTCTCATGTTCGGCTTATCTTATTTAATGTAAACAAATAAGACCACCCATTCATTGACAGGCCTAGAGAACCCAAGATTTAAATAAATGTTCAAAAAATCTGCAATCCCATGTTCACACTTATCTCTGCCAAAATCCCAAGAAACTCAAGGGAGTTACTTCTGAATAATACATAAGCCAACACTCTTAGTTAAATAATTAAATCATTTTCTCTCTAGAACTTTTCAGTTGTAGAAATCTAAAAGTAAGCTTGTATGACTGCTGGGCTGAAGCTTCATCCCTATTATTCATTAAGTGATGATCTGGGAATATGTTTTATTTAGGAAGCATTCACTTTTGACACCTAACTGTATTGCATAATTTACCAAACCAATGGAGAAAAGGATTGGAGAAGAGGAAGAAGAAATAAAAATATGATCTGTATTTACATGCAAAAGGGAATTTGCACATTATACCCATATAGATTCAACTTTGGGGCATGAGGCAGTGGAGCAGTAAGTAAACAAATGAGAAAGAGAAGTACTGACTCAATGTAAAAAGGAAATGCCCTGTGTATGTTTGACAGCGTAAACATGACTAAAATGAATTTTATATTCCCATCGGTGTTAGTGAGTCTCGTTGAACTCAACAAGTCTAATTTGCATAAGACTGCATTATGAAACACAAGTAAGATTTATTTACAGGGTTTCTTTCATAGAGTTAAGATCATAAAGAAAAATGTTTTTGACAGAATAGTTGTAGCTCAGGGATGAACTGTGGATCCTTGGTGCTCTGAACTTGATTGCTTTCTTGCACACGTTTCATTACTCAACTAGGTAACATCGTTAGTACTAGAAGGAAGTGGGAATAGATTTCTTTTTGTATACTAGTGAAGCAGCCCCTAACCTTTTGGGCATCAGGGACTGGTTTCATGGAGAGATTTTTCCACGGATTGAAGGCATAGATTTGCATGCTGCCTGCATCCCACAGATGGGGCTTTGCTTGTTTGCATGGCCTGGTTTCTGGCACGCCACGGCCCATTACCGGTCCAGGGACTAAGGGTTGGAAACCCTTATACTAGTGGCTTACTCTGTCACTGTTGGTGGGAAAGTTTATCTGCTAATTTAAAAATGGGTTATCTGTTTTAATTGTGGATGGATTTAAGGTATTTAAAGTATTCAAACTTAATCATTTGACGTGGTGGCTCAGTGGCTAAGATGCTGAGCTTGTCGATTGAAAAGTCGGCAGTTCAGCGGTTCAAATCCCTAGTGCCGCGTAACAGGGTGAGCTCCCATTACTTGTCCCAACTTCTGCCAACCTAGCAGTTCAAAAGCACATAAAAAATGCAACTAGAAAAATATGGATCAGCTTTGGTGGGAAGGTAACAGTGTTCCGTTCGCCTTTGGTGTTTAGTCATGCCGGCCAAATGACCACAGAGGCGTCTTTGGACAGCGCTGACTCTTCAGCTTTGAAACCGAGATGAGCACCAACCCCTAGAGTCGGGAATGACTAGCACATATGTGCGAGGGGACCTTTACCTTTACCTTTAATCATTTATTTATTTATTTATTTATTATTTATTTATTAAACTTCTATACCACCCTTCTCCCGAAGGACTCAGGGCGGAGTACAGCCATATTAAAACAAACATATACTCACAAAATTTAAAAACAATTTAACAATTTGACAGAATATGGAGATTTCCTACATGATTCCATAAGTTGATTGCTGTTTTCTTATCTAAATATTTTTTCTACATGGCATTTATCACCATAATCTGCATTACTCCTGGAGGTGTACAATAAAACCCATTAGGACAGATGGTGCACTCTCATTATCTCCTAAATGCTCTCCAACAAAGTAATTTTTATTAGCTAATAATATTTTTGATTATCCAGTCATAATCTAAATAAAATTAAGAATGCAATAAATGCCCTTACTTAAGTTTGCTAATAGGCTGAGTAAAGAAAGCCAGGCTGAAATTAAATCTGGTCAGTATTGCGGGTCAGTAGGAGATAGCACTTGATAATTCACATTCAGCATGTTGTGAAAAGGGTTACATTCCTCCTGAAAGAAAGAGCAGTCTCACAGTTTTAAGATGTCGTTGCTGGTCTGAAAGATAGTGGTTTCATAGAATGCATTTGCTCTGTAGTCTTTTATTACTCTCATATGCAAAAAACAAGGGATGCAAAACAGGAAATATTTTTTCTTACATACAAATAAAAACATCAATATCAACATTAAACTTTGAACATTCAAATAATACTGGCCAACCTTTCCATAATGTAAATAGAAAGCCACTGCATAGGCACAGATTCAAAAACAGGTGTCTTCAAGACTGCAAACTAGAGATAGTAAATTTCCCTCATTAAAAAAAAAAACTTTTTTTTTTGCTAATCCTCTTTCTCAGTTAATCTATGTCTGCCTTTGTGAGTTATTGGGGAAGTATAAGGCACAACTGGATGAAAAAAGAAGAGTAAAGGGAGAAACAGCAGAAAATGGACATTTTACAGTATCCTTCCCCACCAAGCCACGCCCACCAAGCCACACCCACAGAACTAGGTGTGAACAAGCCACACCTACTAAAATTTTTTGAAATCCACCACTGCCCTGGCCCCATTTCTGTCTCTGACACAGAGCCCTCGTCCGAGCCTTCCCCAGACTTCAGGACTGGCCCATGTTCTTCCCCAGCCTTCTCACTGTCCGACTCTGCTGCCAGCTCTGCAGGCTGCTGGCGGATCATAAGCTGCAGCTTTGAGGGCTCACTAGTGCCAACTATGTGCTGGCAAGAATTGAACTTTTCTCCTATGCTGCATCTCCTTCATTTACGAACTACCAGACCACCACACCAGGCCAGTTGTTCCTTTGATGTTTACTTCTTCCACTTTCCCACCCCAATCCATGGAAAGGTTATTGCAAAATCCCCATTTCCTCCTGATCAGTTGGGACTCAGGAGGCAGAGCATAGATGGGGGCGAGGCCTGTCAGAAGTTTTACTACCGGTTCTCCAAACTACTCAAAATTTCCTTTCCTGGTTCTCCAGAACTGGTCAGAATCTGCTGAAATCCACCTCTGGGCCAGGGCCATCTGGGAGTTATGTGCGAACTCCAGAGCCTCCAGAGTTGGACATCAGAGAGGCAGAGGAACAGGGGGAGCCTGTTCCTAATGTGCGCATGCGCAGAGCTGCCAGAAGGCAAGAACAGTTAAAATAAAAGGGACGACTCAGGAGTAAGGCTTGGAGATGATTGGCCCCTCCCATAAGACATAAAGGAAGAACAAAGGCATGTGGGCCTTTGCCGGAAGCAACATGGATGGTGTCGGTTTGTACTTTGAAGCTCCGTTTTTGACTCTGTTTCCGTGTGACCTTGCCAAGATAATTGCCAATTAGGTTTTTGGCAGCGTGTCAAGGAAGATAAAGGTGGGTGTTTACCAGCCTTATCTGAAGGACTGTGGCAGTCTTCTGTTGGACTATTTATAAACTCTTGGTGATTCAGCACGTGCTGTGAATGAAAGGAATTCACAGCCGTTAAAATTAATAAAAGGGGTTTTGGACCAATTGTATGCTTTTTACTATATCAGGAAGCCTAGGTCAGAACACAGCTGTCATGGTGGAGACATTCGGCAAAATGTCAGTGGGGAGAGGAGAGTCTCAGCAGAGTTGTGTAGGGTTAGAAGGTCACCAACTGTCATCTGTTTCTTCCAAGAAATACAAACCTATGGAACTGGTGATTGATGTGGTTGCTTGACTAGGTCAACAGAAGTGATCAAAGAAAAAAAATTGGAAGATCAGAGAAGAATCTGAAAGGCTATTGGCTCTGTGCAACATTTGGCACTTGTTTCATCTGTCCCCTGTTGTAATTTGCCTGTGTAGAATTACACAGTGACTTGCGTGAGAATGGTGGCCATATAATTGTAACTTGTGTGAGATGAGTAACCATATAAGACGATTGTGAGATGGGAGAGAGGGAGGGTGGGGGAGAGAGAGATACTGAGGCAGTAAAAAGCGATATTCATCCATCTCTCTAACTTCCAGAACAGCATTGATTGAAGTACATCGAAGAGGGAGATTTAACCAGGGCAGATGGTCCCAAAAGTAATCTGATCCAAATCATGCAACGCTTGAATTGCACTTGGAAGAAAAGGGAAATATCTGATGCAGCACCTAAATCAGTGGGTTAATCATCCCAAAGCATTTATCAATTGTGCTGCTACATTCTGCTGAAATAGGTTAAACAGTTTTCTTCTTATTTAGCAGATTTCAGACTTATTTAAAAGATTTTTTCCCCAAAAATTCATTGTCTAAAAGGAGTTCATACTTTATTGTACAATACTTTTAAGCAACAGGCTTACTGGTAAATTACCAATATATTACAAAATTATCATTGTTGAGAAAGGTAGCCACCATAACAACTAGTAATAACGTTATTTCGCACAATACAACCACACTTGACAGGAATAACACCTATAAAATCTTGCTGCAAGTCTTTTAATGACTGTATCCAACTGCTTCTTGTAGATCATGCTTTAAAAATTAAATGCACTTTTGATATTCATATAGTACAGTATTACTTCCCTGTGTGTATTTAGGTAAACTACTCTGACCAAACATGAAGATGGTATCAAATTATTCAGGGTAATGGGTTTTAAAGCAGAGTAAGGAAAAAACCCAGTGAGAGTAAGAATCACAAGAAGAAATCAGGTTTTCTGTAAGCAATTAAAAATAATGTGTATAAAATATATTAAAATTCTTTGAAAAACTAATTGAGGTTGTATTAGACCGTTCATTGGATTAACTAAACTGCATTGGCAAATAGTATACTATGTATTTTTCCATTATTTACCAAATAAATTTGAACTCAAAATAGTTTTGCTGATCATATACATACATACATACATACATACATACATATAAAGTGCTTTTCTATCGAAGCACCTGGCCTACCCCAATATGAGATGGAGCATACTGCTTCCCTTTCACCTTTAAAGCAGCTCCAATCCAGGAGCCCTCAAGCAATCGCATTCACGACAAACCATTTTATATCAAATTTATATTTGCTGATAAAGAAATAAAGGGAGACTAGCATAGATCTATTTCAAGCTATTTAGCTCTCATCAGCTAGCCATACCCTTACTCGGATTCAAACTTGGGCTGCCTGCATATTAGGCAGTTGCATTAATCTCTGAGCCACAAGTTCTCCTCCCTTTATCAGCTTGAGCCAGGGGAAAGATTAAGTGTTTTTCTATCGAAACACCTGATCTACCCCAATATGGGAGGGAGCATACGGCTTCCCTTTCGCCTTTCAGCACCAATCCAGGAACCCTCAAGCAGTCGCATTCACGACAAACCATTTTATACCAAATTTATATTTGCTGAAAGGGAAGCAGTATGCGCCCACCCATATTGGGGTAGACCAGGTGCTTCAATAGAAAAACATTTAATCTCTCCCTTATGGCAAACTTATTTTCAAATTATGCCAGATAATGTTAGTTTTGTCTATCTTATGACTTGTAAGCCTTTAACTGCAAATGTTTGGGAAGCATATTAATGGTGCTGCTGCTGCTGTTCTGATTGTGCCCAGATTCTGATTGTGGCTGTTTCTTAGACTTGTTATCCTGACATTGTTTCAGGAAAAATGAACTGTGAACAATTTCAGCCTCTGAAGAAGTCCTGTTTAATAAATAAAAACGTTAAGCTTAACCTAAGGGTAAAGGTAATATAGGTATGAAATGCATGTTATTTAGAAAAGTGAAGTGCTGGATGACAAAGCTATATGTGTGTTTATATAAGGCTGTATAGATTTGGTTTTGACTTGAAACTATCTAAATTGGCTTCAGATCAGATCAATATTTTTTTTTATTCCAGGAAGAATGGACATAACATTTTCACACTACAGCAAGCAATACAGTACTAATTTCAAATGTAATTATCTCATGCTTGAAACTAATGTCTATAATAATGACTATTATAGACATTCTACACATTTAAGAGATATTATTATCTAAATTGCTTTTTAATATCTATGTAAACATAATTTCTCATATTTAAAAAAACAAGACACACACTTGAGGGGAGGATAACTTTGTTCTCCTTTTTTCCAGCTTTAATTCTACATGTTGCTGCTGAAAATGGAAAAGATTGGATTGAACTTCTGTCAGAGGTACTAAATTTCTTGTCCAAAGATAGCAAAAAACTTTGAAAAGATTTACCTGTAAAATATGTCAAGTTTTGATATACTGGTAAATAGGTTTGCTTGAAATGCAAAGAAGTTTTTCACAGCTGTGATTGTGAACAGCCTTGTAATCTCATATGTTAAAATTCTGCTTTGATACCCATCACACGCTTACTGTCCATTGGAGTTGAGCAGCTTATAAATTCAAAATTAAAAAATACTGTTCATTTATGGTTCAATAGCCAGGTAATCTTGTACTTACACCTGGAATTGAGCCTGGAATTATTGTCATAAGTTGGGTGACTGTTTATTGGGTAATCACGTGACTGCAGTCAATTTTATACATTTATTTATTTGCCTGATCTGTGTTTTTGCTGGAAACTGGCAACTGCCAAAAAGTGCCGAAAATCTCAGTCATGTGACAGTGGCACATTCAAATGGTCATAAATGCAAGCCGGTTGCCAACGCCACAAATGGAGGGCTCTAATTTATTATAGTAGTGATACTGAATGATTTTTATCACTGAGTGATAGTTTAATTAATTATTTTGAAAGCTTACTTTTTGTACACACAAAAAATGCCCCCAGTTACACAAACCATCTTTTAAATGTCTATAAAAACAAATTACCAAAATGAGTATTAGCAGTAACCAATTCGATATGCACAACAGATCCTGATTCAAATTTTTAAGGTATAAAATGTCTCTCTAAAGGAATTCTACAGAAAGTGTCATAAAAACACATAAAATTACATATATAAACAAGGCTTTTCTAAATAACATTTGTAAAAATCATTACCTGACTGCAGGGATGCTGGGACAGGTGGAATTTGGAGGACTGTTTGTCAGTCCCACTCTTCAGCATCGTTGTAAGTTTGAACAGTCACTGAACGAATGGTTGTGAGGTGAGGGCCACCTTTAAAGTGTTCACATTTCAAAACAAACTCTTTCCTGAACAGCAAGCAAAACGTAATATCTGCAAATGCAAGCAGCTTGCATAAACTTAGTATCTAGAAACACATTTTTCTTTCTGCATGAACATTACATGTTTGAAAGAGGCTCCATGAAATAATGCTATGTAAATTTACATCAAGTATTTTTTTGTATTCCTGTATGCACTGCTTTACTGCGGAAGGGGGAGGGACTCTGTAAAGCTGCTGTCTGTAATCTTTTGGTACCCAAGCATCATACAGAATTTGGGAAATTTTGAGGGTTTTTTTTATGGGGATGTTTTATGTTTTAATCTTTTATTTTCCTCTCAAAATGTCAGGAAAGTTTCCTATCTTAAAATGAGAACAGTCAGTAGTTGCAGCCAGAGCATGCCCTGAATGCTATAAAAGGGACATTGTGGGCTGTAGACTGCTAATGTCTGATGGAAGGAAGGGAAAGAAAAAGCAAAGTGATTAAAGGGCTGCAGGAGAAATTCAGTAAAGTTAAATCAAAGTGAGCAAGGATTTGGAATAGGGTAAAGAGGTTATATGTTGCAGGTTGTTGAGAAATACTTTAAATAATTAATTCCCTTCTGCCTCTTTATGATGCTGCTCTATTTCATTGGTTAGGAAATGCTTCCTCTTGAGTAGTGAGATTGCCACATGATGTATAGGCGATTTCAGCAAGTATCTGCTATCAGTTGCTTAGTCACTACTGAATAATAGTCAAGATATTTTTAGAACTTGGTTTCCAGGGTGATGCTATGGTGAACTTTTTGCTCCAAAGCACAGTGCTAAGTTCTGAGATCTTTGTACATAACACCAAATTATTAGATTTTGTTTTGGCCTTTTCAGCTGTATTTGGATTGTAATATAATTAGGATTTGAGCTTTCCTGGGATGTATGTTCTCATCAATATTTGGCCACATGGACTTACTTGAAAAAGTAGTTTCTTTTAATTATCTATATAAGTTCCAGTCAATTATAACAAACAGAAAATTTAAAATGGCAAATTTGATCACAGGACCTAATTTTTTATACTACGATTTCTAATAAAGTGGTATAAAATAATGTTCTGCCAGGGGCCCGTCTAATAAACCTATTTAAGCTAGGGATAGTGTAGTGTGGTAACTAAGAATGTGAACAGGGAATTGAAGGCTTAACTACCAATGCATCTGGCAGCTTTAGGCTACATGAAAATAATAAGATCAGTCTAACTTTTGCTGGGCTTTTATAAGAATTACTGAGTTGGTAAGTGTGAGGCTCATTAGATATTTAAAACTTGTAATTACCGTATTTTTCGAAGTATTAAGACGTACCTTTTTCCCCCAAAAAAGAGAGTGAAAATCTGGGTCCGTCTTATACTCCGAATGTAGCCCTGTCCAGCCTCCCAAACGGCGATTTCAGAGGCTGAAAAAAGCCTTTGAAAGAAGCTTCAGAAAAAAAGCCTCTGAAAGGCTGTTATCTAAAATAATATGGCAAGCAACAAAAGAAGAATCAGTAAAGGTTCTAACCAAACTATGTTAACAAATCTGGAGAATGACACAATAACCAACAGATCGGAAGACGTTAATCTACATACCAATACCAAAGAAAGGAGATTGAACAAAGTAGAGATAGTCCTTCAGAAAAAAAGCCTTTGAAAGAAGCTTCAGAAAAAAAGCCTCTGAAAGGCTGTTATCTAAAATAATATGGCAAGCAACAAAAGAAGAATCAGTAAAGGTTCTAACCAAACTATGTTAACAAATCTGGAGAATGACACAATAACCAACAGATCGGAAGACGTTAATCTACATACCAATACCAAAGAAAGGAGATTGAACGAAGTAGAGATAGTCCTTCAGAAAAAAAGCCTTTGAAAGAAGCTTCAGAAAAAAAGGCTTTTTTCCTGAGGCTCTTTTTCGGAGGCTTTTAGAGGCAGAAAAAAAAGTTTGAAGTTTCAGAGGCAGAAAAAAAAAAGCAAGGCACAGAGCTCACAACCAACAAACCTGTTGCTAAAGTTCATCTCTGGAAACAGCAGATTGGGGGTATTCCAGGAGGCAGATCTACCTACAAATCAGCTTTTTTCTTATTTTCCTCCCAAAAAACTAAGGTGCATCTTATACTCCGAAAAATACGGTAAATGGTGAATATTTGTGGATATTTAAGGTTGTGAATATTTTTAACCACTTGTAACTGTCTTAAAAGGGTTATTTTTTTTCTGTTCAATTGCATTGTTAATGTAGTTTCTGATTTCTTAATTCAGATGCCAGGAAAAAATGAGCATTCAGGCCAAATAAGCAAAGGTAAGTCAACCTATTTGATATTAACCTTTATAGTAAGACTGTTATACTGTTAGGATGAATAATATGTGTTACATTCATTGTTACATTATGCCTGGTAGTACCTTCTTAGACCTTAATCCTTGTAACTACTATCATAATATAGTGATTGGATCACAAGTTTACATTATTTTCTTTATCCTCACAAGAACAACTTGTAAGAACATAAAAAGACTTCACATTAGATCAGAACAAATGTATGCTTTATGCAATTGTTTTCCCACAGACACCAGCCAGATACATTTAAGAAGTCTGGCTTGTATAACGAAAGAACAGCAACCACACTTTCGTTCCTGTTCTACTCTAGTTGATATTAACTACAAGCTATTCTGGGAGGCTATAAAGTCTAGAATAACAAATACCCTCTGCTCTATTAAGTTCTCTTTTCAGTAAAAATACGTTGATTTAGCTAGGACAGATTGTCCATCTAGCCCAGAGGTGTCAAACTTGCGGTGTTACATGATGTATCGGGACTTTTTCCCCTTCACTACACCGGGCCTGGGCGTGACCAGTGTGTCACGCATCCGCCCTGTGGGCTGTGAGTTTGACAGCCCTGATCTAGCCCAATACTATCTATTCCAGGGGTAAGAAATATGATATCTACTTGCACTGCAGTTATTTGCCATCAACTGGGTTAGCTAAAGGGAGCTGAAGTCCAAAATATTGGGGTTGGAATGGGACTTGCAGTAGGTCTTCATGGATATGGACAAAGTTCTTTCTCCTCTTCTGCCACTGCAATGTGATTAATTTTAGTGAAGATCCAAGGGGATTATGCAGTGACTGCTGAGTTATGGATTCTTCCTCTCCACTCTTCTGTTTCTGATTAAGTACTTCTGATAAAAGATGTTACTATACTTCATCTTGGCAAGGTTATATTAGTCTCTGCATTAGACTTTTATCTGCTGAATACCATTCTTTCCATGATTGTGCTTATAAATGGTTTGAAACAAGATGGTGTGAAATTATGTTATTGCAAAAAGCATTAGGAGCTGAAGACTAAACAACATGATGATAGTACAGTGGTGAAATCCAAATTTTTTTACTATCGGTTCTGTGGGCGTGGCATGGTGGGCGTGGTGTGGCTTGGTGGGCATGGCAGGGGAAGAATACTGCAAAATCTCCATTCCCACCCCATTCTGGGACCAGAGGTGGCATTTGCCAGTTCTCCAAACTACTCAAAATTTCCGCTACTGGTTCTCCAGAACCTGTCAGAACCTGCTGAATTTCACCCCTGGTACAGTTGGATCTCCATGTTCATGGAATATGAATCCTGCATGAGTGATTGAGAGGGACACATGTTTTTAGTCTTTCAGTAAGTGTCATCAAAGTAGGATAGTTTATGACCTTTGTGTACATTTGCGTTTGGCTACTCTGACTTGACTTCAGACATCTGTGTAATTAGGCACAGAAAATATCTTATGGGAATTTGAAAGAGGTTATGCATCTGAATACTATAGAAGTTGTACAGTCTATATTCCTGAGACTGTGCATTATTAATATGAACATTAATATAAACTTGCTCTTATTTGCTGACTTTTGATAAATGATTTAGTCTTCTATTTTTATATGTGAGCAGCTTTGTATATTTTGAAATGTGGTACAGCATAAATACAGTAAAGTTAACTTTAGTATAGGTCTGACTAGAGGGGACCTTGATTCAAAGAAATGGACTGGAAGGGATGGTGATACAAAGAGCAGTTAGAACCACAGTCCAGATTAGCAGAGATGGTTCCTGATGTGATTGTCTTAGAGCAAAACACAAACATTGTTTTTCTCCTTCATTATTTGATGAAAGGTTGCAGGCAGAATTGGAGAAGCAAAGCCCCTGAAAATCTTTCTGGGCAGCAATGAAGCTTTAAATGTCTCATTGATTAATGTGAAAGCTGTTTTAAAACGTTGATATAAATATTAATCAGCTTTGTTTATCAGTAAGAGCCCCTTTCTCTTGATCTTAGTAATAGTTGAAACAAGGGCCTAGGTGTCAGGTATGGCCTGGGAAATTAATTGGTGGATAAGATGAATAATTTCTTTGAGCTGTCTTTGAACCATTGAGACATTCATCATGCTTGGATCAAAATGTAGAATGCCATAATTAGCACAAATGGTTTAATGTAATTGTATCTACAGTATAGCAATATTGACATTAAGTCCCTCTCTAAGGAAGATGGGTGGTTAAGAAGTATGATGGATGGATGGATGGGTAGATAGGTAGGTAGGTAGGTAAGTAGGTAGGTAGAGAGAGAGATAGGAAGGAAGGGAGGGAGGGAGGGAGGGAAAGAGAAAGACACACATCAGGGCAACCTATTGGTGCAACTAATAATATGGCAGCATACAGCTCTTTAGGTAGAAGAAATCAATATTTTTTAATTATTATACGTATAATTATCTTCAGGATCTGATGATTAACCGGTATTGAAACAAGAGTGAAGAGATAATTAAAAGTCCCAATAGATTCTATTATATATGTTAAGGAAATCAACATTCTTGTAAGTACCACGGTGTGAATTTTTTTTGTACCAGTGAGACAAGTTTAGATTGTTTTTTACAGGAGCATAATGCATCCGAGAAAATGAGTAGCATTTAAAACTCTTTACTCTAAATGAAATAGTAAATTACCTTCGGTTCATTGAACAAATACTTTAAAAATCCAATTCCCTATACAAATTCATGTAAAATTACATGTGTATTTTTATTGTATCTTATTTTCCACAGTATGGTTTGTGAATTGGATTTTCAGTGGTTAATAAGGTTCTGGCATTATTCTTTTATTTAAATGTAAAACTTTTTTCTTGCTTTTTTCAGCCAGTTTTTTAGAATTCAGGAGATACTCATGTATACATATATTACTTGAAAACTCAAGGTATTTTTCAGTGGACTATTTACAATAATACTGAATTCACTTAACTATTGTTGACATTGTTTATTTATTTCTATTTACAGAGCTAAGGGAAATAGTATTTGTCATCCAGAGTCAGAAGAATTCTTATCATTTGAAGAAAGCTGATGATCTTAAACGAAGTATTTTAAAACAGGCTGCCTCTTTGGGAAAGGTATGCTATATATTATAATTCCATTATAATGAAATGAAATGTTTTTCATTTAAAGCTGAAAAGATTCACCTCTACAACTGGGTAAGAGTTGGCTTCTAAGCTTCCATTCATATATTCTTTAGTTATTTTTTAAAATGATGCTTATGCTATTTGATTTTTCCTTTGTTTTGCATGATTTTTTTTCTCCTCATTTAGGCACATCATGCAGATTAAAATTCATACCTGAGTTTTGTTTAATAATTGATCATAACAAGGTCCTAACTTATTAATATGTATTTCTTGCATGTTTGTTTTTACTGACAAAATAAATGCTAAGTTCTTAATTTAAAGTCAAATAGAACTTTATTTGCATTGTTGCCTTTTAAATAAAATCAAGACTATTTGGGGTTCATGGGAGTTAGAGGAGCTAGCTGCAAGTTAACAAGGTTAGCTCTGTCACGGTAATTAATTGATTACAGGTAGTCCTTGTTTAGCAATCCAATTGGATTGGCAACTTAGTCACTAAGTGCCAGTCACTAAGCAGAAAATCACACAATCACAACAGGTTTAGAATCTTACCTCCCCTTTGGTTGTTAAATGAAAGACTATGGTCACTAAGTGAAACATCACATGATCATGGTTTATGATTTTACTTCTGCCTTCTCTGTTAACTTTTCTTGCTTGTCACAGCCAGTTGTAAACACACAAATGGTGATCACATGACCACAGGATGCTGCAATGCTGGTAAACATACGCTGGCTGCCAAGCACATGAATGGTGATTATATGACTGATGGGCACTGCAATGGTCATAAATGTGAGGATTGGTCACAAAGCTATTTTGTTTACACTGTTTTAACTTAGAACAGTCCTTAAACAAGGCAGTATGCAAGCAAGGACTCCTGTAGAATCCTCTGGCAGGCTCTAGCTACTTCCTGAAACTGACCAGACTTTAATCAGTTTTACTTTGAATGCTTTTGTTGTTCTAAATATTGGCATTGAGACAAAGTTACTTTTTTATAATCATCCTAATTGCAAAAAGTTGCTATCGGAGGAAATTGCTATCTCTAACTATTTATCGATAGGCATATTTTGAAACTATAAGCAAGAAGGTGATTGACTAATAATTGAAATTGAAACTTAACAGCAGTTTCAATTCTATCAACAAGACAAGGAAAATTAATATTGCAACCAAGGGAAATTATCCCTGCCTGTGTAAATTTTTTAAAAAACGAATAAAATTCATGAAAAGTCTGGAAAATGATAATATATCTGATATGATTTTCATACATTGTTTTGTTTCTATTTTCTATCTGCCTGATATGCATTTTCTTGTTTCTATCTGGATGTTTGTATTTTCTATCTGATTTGGTATTGGATTGTTAATTTTCCTGCGCTCTATGTTACTGCAGTATCCTTGAATTGGTTGACTACAATATATTTTCACAAACTAATGAGTAAACAGTAATAAAACACAGTGAAACTTTTTTCTATTATATTTATTTAGAACTATTAAATGTACTGTTATAAATAGTATATCTAAGAAGAAGAAAGAAATGGCTGCATTATTGTTATTCTGAAAAGAACCGTTATATTGAAGAAAGATATTTTTTATTTGCATGATAAATAATGATGAATAAAAAATAGAGTAAGATATTACTACCACATTGTAGCCACTATTAGTGACTTCATATAGAATTGTTATATTCTCTGAGGTCCATTCCATATGGGCATTTTCCTATACCATCTCATCCATGCATATCAAGTAAATTAAAGAATTTTGTTCCTGACACAAGAGGAATTGGAATTGAATCAAATAACATACGTTTTACATATATAAGATTGTAGCTTCATTCCCTGAAAATAAAAATAATCAGTAGATGATGGAAATGCATGTTGCCTAAAAATTCTTAATTAAAATATAGACAG
Organism: Arizona elegans; assembly: GCA_022577455.1. Classification (NCBI taxonomy): domain Eukaryota; kingdom Metazoa; phylum Chordata; class Lepidosauria; order Squamata; family Colubridae; genus Arizona; species Arizona elegans. The sequence goes on along the minus strand of JAKOOJ010000006.1, from coordinate 92,056,828 downwards.
GACTGGCCCATGTTCTTCCTCAGCCTCATTGCTGTCCGACTCCGCTGCCAACTCTGCAGGCTGCTGGCGGATCACAACAGCAGCAGGCCTGTGCACATGCAGCATGTCGCTCAAGTGCAAGTTGAGCTGTGTGCACATGCATGTGACTCATGTGACTTGAGTTATACACGTGCACCAGTCTTTGTATGGCCCAGTTCCAAATAAGCAGTGGTCTGATAGTGTGCCGCAGCTCAGGGGTTGGAGACCCCTGCTGTAATGTATTTGGAGAACAACAAATTTGGAGTAAAAATACTGTGAAAGATAATGATGAATTCTAGCTAAACGCAGACTAGTACTTCTTCATCAATACTAGAAAAGATGGGTGGAACAAGGGGCAGAGAAGGCCACAAGGCCACAATGTTTGTCCATAATGCATAATAAAACATGATTTATGACATCATGGATAAATTTTAAAACATGATCTGCAGCATCATATTTTTATTACCTTTGTATGCAAGTTCTCTTGGTACATGAATTTGCGTTAGTATTGAAGCATGAGTCACAATTTGGTTGATTCTTTAACTCACACTAGTTTGATGAGCAAGTGGCAGTTAGCTAAGAGGACACAACTCTATTTTGTGCACCAATAACAACCCCTCTTATAAGCCACAATTGGTCCAGAATAGAATAGGGGTCACAGGAACTTATCAATTTGTTCATTTCATCTCACTATTTTGACAGCTGCACTGGTTTCTTATTAGCCCTGGGTTTAGTTCAAGGTGCTAGTTGTCACCTTTAGAGTTTTATATGACTGGAGGTCTTGGTATCTTTCGGACTTCTTATCTTCCAATACAATTTGGAAGTGCAGGTTCTCTTCTAATTTCTATTGTTAGGGAATGTCATCATCAAGACTTAAAGAAGAAATCCTTTTTTTTTCCTTGTCTCTTCTGTGAAATAGCATCCTGGAAACATGATTGTATTTTCTGGCCAATATTGATTTGGGAAGATCATTAAAACTTGCCAATTTCTGAAGGCCTTTGAGTTGGGACTTTTTACTGTTGTACCCTGTTACTGTGAGGTATTTGTCTAGTGTAATTATATTTGAAATATTATATGGTGTTTGATTTTCATATTATAATTGTGTGATTTTAAAACTTTTCATAATTTTTTTAACACAATATTTAACCTTAAGGCAGAAAGAAAACGTTAAAAGTTCAAATTAAAAATTTAAACAAAGAAAAAAAAGGGAAAAATCTATCTTTATCTTATACTAAACATTGGTGAATAGTAAGGTTTACCAATGAATTCACTATTATAACATGAACAACAGAAGATATTGTAAGATATCACAAAATTTCTGCCATACTGCACCAAAATTACAGAATGTGCAGAAATGGATAAACTTATAAAAGAACTACAAGAAAAAGATGACACAGATTATTACTTAGTATGGCAAAAATGGTATAACTGGTTGGAAAAAAAGATGAAAATAGATACATAGGGATACAAAAGAAAGAGGTCAATGTAGAGACAAGAATTTGAGTACTAACTAAGGAATATAACAATTTAAGTATGGAACTTATTATACTGTCTCATATGTAAATATGTAAATACATAGATATATAGATAAGAATAGAAAAACAGTCTACCGATGTGATAGCTTTAAGAAGGAAGTCATAAGACTTGATTTATGTTTGTATTTTTGCATGTTGTTTCGTTGTATCTATGTTTGTTCATAATTTTTAATTAATAAAATAAAATAAAATAATAATAATAATAATAATAATAATAATAATAATAATAATAATAATAATAATAATAAAAAAAAAATTCTGCCATACTGCAGTACACATGTTGCGGCATTTTTTGATTAGTAGAGAATCTAGCCTTTTCCAAAACTGATAAATCATACATTCCCAGCAATCATAACTTATCATTTCAAATATATTTATACATCTCATTATTTGGGAATGCCAGTACACCCTCAATACAATTTTTCCTATATTTACAATGTACCTATAAATTTTAACTTTTTAAGTACTTGAAGCCATTGATGTAGCTTTATCAGAAATTCCAGCATTTTAGTTCATGTTGGTAATATCCCAGAAATATCCACTTTAAAAATATTATTGAGCTTTTGATAGAGATATGTTACAGATTTTACTTTTGTCATGGATTTCAAGTAAGAAAGCAATTCAGGTGCCTTTGAGGGAGCCAGAGCATCTGGTCCATATTGAAAATATAATGGAATATTAGAACATGATTAAGCTGAACGTCCCTCCAATGTTGTGTATTGTGAAGATGAAATAGGAATTGAAGTCGGGAAAAAACCTTAAAATAGTAATTACACAGTAGTTGATTTAAAGTAATGATCCCAGCTTCTACCCAAGCTTTCCAATAAGCCAATGAATTTTACCACAGTAGATTTTTTCCAAGGAGTGAAATATTCATAAATCACATTATCAAAACTCAATTTACCTCCCAACATGGCCCAAAGATTTCTTGCCACTGATATTCCTGGAAATAAAACGCCTTTTTTTCTACAAGTTTTTTGCCAAGATCACTAAAAAAATAGACCATAACCTTTAACTTCTCTGATAAGGAATAATATTCCATTATATTTTCATTCCAACAACAGGTGACTGATAAAATATTAGACCAATGGTATTTTTGCAAATGAGATAAATTAAAACAACCTTCCTGAAATGATCACATTTTTGACAACTCTAAGAAAAAAGGTTGAGATCAGTATTTTTCAAACTTAGCAACTTTAAGGTGAGCAGACTTCAAGTCCCAGAATTCTCCAGACAGCAGGACTGAAGAACTCTGAGAGTTAAAGTTATTGAAGGCAACATCTTAAAATTGCCAAGTTTGAAAAACATTGGCTTACATATATGGCTTCCTAGAATGAAATATAAACAGTTTTATGCAGATACATCTCCAAATAACCAGATATCTTCAGCAAATAGGATAAACAGCTGTTCAGCTGAGGGCTTTTAATGGTTAAATAGCTGTCATTAGGAAGTACCTAGATGAGTATAATTCTTGTAATTTAAGAGATATAAGTGTTATACTGCAACATTCCAGGAATCTATTTGGAGTTTGGCAACTTTTTGTTGCCTTGTACAACTCATACTGATGTAAATAGTTGATGGTGACTTCCGGTTGACGTTGCAGTGAGATCGGACATGAAGCGTAGGTCTCCGCACTCCCGTGCCGAGTTCTCACCATTGGTGGGCTCTGAAAGGAGCCAGAGGCGCCCTGTGATACCACAGAGAGTCGCAACTCTCCTGCTGGACCCCGGGTTTTTTTTCCCTCTCAGCCATGTCGAGGAGAAGAGGCAGCCTAAAGATGGCTGCCACGAAGCTGGGACAGCCGAGGAACATCTAAGACTGTTGCTGGAGCGGAGTTAGTGAACAGTGTCTGGAACTGGATGGGAGGATTCTTTCTTATTTAAAACCTAACCCCAAAAAGAAATAATCCAGAAAAAGAGGCTCACAACTATTTGGTAAAGCATCACCTAAGCACTTTGAGAAAAAGTTCAGAATTGAAAGAAAAGAATTAAAGGGAGTAAAGCAAAAAAAAACCTGTTAAAAAAACAAAAAAATGGACTTTTAAGCCAAGCAGGCGTTGTTCTGGAAAGGCATTTTAAAAATACTGGAACTATTTACCTAGAAAATTAACTTTGTTTCTATATTTTGAGTTATAAAACTGGTTAACATTGAAATCTAAACTGAGAGTGCCATCTGCTGACGAAAGGAAAGTATAACATACTCTTAAATCCTGGAAAATACTGACAAGGATATGTTTTATGGACGTATGTTGTGACTGCTGGAGATTTAAATATGAGAATAAAGAAGATTTTTTCATTAAAGAGACTCCTGAACGCTATGATACAAGATTGAATGCATAAAGGGGATTTAAGGAGATTCTGGAAAGCTTTTGGGATTATTTAAAGGAACAGATTGATTAACTATGGAATACAAAAATTGTGAACATTGAATTCTTTTTGGGGAGTGACTTTAGGTTTGATTATATGGTTTTTGGATTACTGGACAAGAGCGGGACTTATTAAAACAAGACAAGCTGTTACACCAGGGTGAAATGAGTGGAATTTGGGAATAAATGATGTCAATGTTTCAAAACATCAAGGACATTCTGATAAGAAACCATAAGGAGATTAAGAATTTAATATATGGCATGGATGAAAAACTAGGAAATATTATACAAGGAACAATAAGTGATCAAGATGCCCAGGAAAAGGAGGAGCCAAAACAATAATGACTGATTAAATAAACCAAGGGGAAAACATTTTAAGAGATTTGAATGCAGGAAGATGCAGGAAGACATTTTTGAAAGGGAGACAGGAGCAGGGGTAGATATTTTGGAAGCTAGATATTGGAAAAGGGCAGAGATGGGAGAAATGTTTAAAATGAATAGTCAGGACGTAGAATGATGCAGATAGGGATAAAGATCCAAGAGAGGAATATGGGAGGCAAGTTAAAAAATGAACAATTAAAGCTTTAAAATGGGCAAGAGATGACACATAGAAAGGATTTGTTCCTAAATATAATGGTGGCATGATTAAAAGCTAGAATAGGGCTAGAAATAAGAGAGGGGGAATATTAGTATACACATTTGTATACAATAAGTTAAAAGTAATAGTAAGAGGGAAGATTAGAAATTGAATGATGGTATTATTATGTATGTTTAAACAATATTGTGATTGGCATTGGAATAACATATTGAAACATTGAATTAAATTAAATAATTGTTCTGACCTAGGTTTCCTGAGTCAGTAAAACACACGAATACTCCTAAAAACCTCTTTTATTGCAATAACTGTGAATTCTGCTCATTTACAGATGAGTCCCAAATAGTTGTAAAGAGTCCTTTGGGATAAAGCTGATAATCACCTACCTTTATCTCCCTTGACACGCTGCCAAAGACCTAATAGGCAAAGCCACACGGAGTCCAGAATCAAACAGAGCTTCAGACTGAACAGAACTGAACAGAATTAACAATGTTGCTTCCTGCAAAGGTGTTGTGGCCCGTCAGCAGCCTGTGCAGATTGTAGCTGATTCCAATAACGAGGAGGCTGGTGTGGTGCTGCGCCGGCAGACTGTGCAGCTGGCGCTCGAGTCGGACAGTGAGGAAGCTGGAGAAGATGTGGTGTCAGAAGCAGGGATGCAGCCAGTGCCTTCAGAACCTCCAGAAGCCCCTTTAAGTGAAGAGGACGAAGAGGAGGAGCCTCTTTTCAATGCACAGGCACGCAGAGCTGCCAAAAGGCAGGAGTAGCTCCTCAGGAGGAGGTCTCTGAGAGAGTAAGGCTTGGGGCTAATTGGCCACTCTCTTAGCCTATTTAAGGAGGAATGCCGATTGCAGCAAGCTGTAGGGAACAACTTTAGTTCACTCTCCTTCATGTCTGGATTCTCTGCAAAATTGCTTCTGGGCTTTCTGCCAACCCTAGTAAGACTGTGATTACCTTACCTTAGAAATCTCGTAGGCTGTTAAGAAAGTTTATTAACAGCGTTTGGTTGAAAAAGACTGAGTTATTTGAGTAAAATAAGCTTTGTATAGATTTTGTGTGTGCTGCGTTCTTTGGGATCCTTAGCTGGGGCGAACAAAAGGCCTAAGTGCCTTTGCTCCTCTTTTAAGTCTTATGGGAGGGGTCAATCATCTCCAAGCCCTACTCCTGAGTCATCCATTTTGTTTTAACTGTTCTTGCTTTCTGGCAGCTCTGGGCATGCGGGTACTGGGAATAGGTTCCCCCTATTCCTCTGCCTTGCTGAGGTCCGACACTGGAGACTCTGGAGGCAGCACGTACTTCTCAGATGACCCTTTCTCTGCCTCCAACGCAGAGCCCTCGTCCAAGTCTTCCCCAGCCTCCAGGACTGGCCTATGTTCCTCCCCAACCTCCTCACTGTCCGACTCTTCTGCCAGTTCCACAGGCCACCGGCGGACCACAACAATAATGAAAGTTTATAATTTATTACAAATATGTGTATTAACACTAGAATTACATAAGCCTGAGGAATGTAACAAATATGATTAATATCACTATTTTATTTGTATTAAAATGTATATGTAGATAGGGATAAAGATTCAAGAAAGGAATATGGGAGGCAAGTTAAAAAAATGAACAATCAAAGCGGGCAAGAGATGACGAATAGAAAGGATTTGTTTTTAAATATAAAAGTGGCATGATTAAAAATTAGAATAGGGATAGAAATAAGTGGAATATTAGTATACACATTTTTATACAATAAGACAAAGGTAATAATAAGAGGGAAGATTAGAAATTGAATGATGGTATTATTATGTATGTTTAAACAATATTGTGATTGGCATTGGAATAACATTGAAACATTGAATAATTAAATAATGAAAGTCCATAATTTAATACAAATATGTCTATTAATACTAGAACTACATAAGCTTGAGGAATGTAAGAAATATGATTAATAGCACTATTTTTATTTGTACTAAAATGTATGATACCCAGATGCCACACTGTTCATGCATTGATATGGATATATTGTAAAATAAAATAAAAAACTTGGAAAAAATGGTGTAACTGCTTGCAGTTAAGCTGCCATCCTATTTGATTAGTTTTCAAAAGGATTGTAATTTGACATTTGTGCAGAATTAGAAATTTTATGGTCCTGGAAAATAGCAAATTCTACGGTATCTAAAATTGATTTTTCAGTTTGAATATCTAGAGATGGTTTTATTCATTACAATCTGTTCTATACTGCAGTATCTTCTGACAGATCTCCCAAATCTACCCTTATAAAAATGTATCATAGATTTCTTTTATATCCCTATTTAGAACTCTCTATTGTATTAAAAAAGGACAATCACAAAATATATATGTAATGATGAAGTAAGCACTAGCTAATTGCTTGTCACAAAATTGTTTTTAAAAAGTATGAATAAAAGCTGCAGGAGAAATGTAAAAAATGTGCACATTTTTATACAGCCCCTGCTTTTTGTGGGAGAGGGGAAAGGAGCAAACTCATAAATCACTAGAGAAATTGGCTGGAATAAACTTATAAAAATGATGAATGGGGTGGATACAAAATTGGTAAGAGTCAGCCATTTGCAATATACTATCATAGTTGATTCTTGTATAGCCATGAATGTGAAACAAGAAAAAACTGTCCTTTATTTAAAATCTGTTCAGCCACTTATCTGCATGGTCTCTATCATGCAAATATAAAATAAGCAATAAAGATATTTTTACTAGAAGTAGTAATATACAAGATACAATTGTGAAAATAGCACTTCATTTTATTAAAAATAATCATGGATCTCAGTAATGTATATCTGCATGGACATACATATAGTTAGGTTCACAAAATAACTTTTATATTACTGACTTTTATACTATTGCTTAAAAAAATATACTCGACTCAAAAATGGGTATCAATATGGGTATCAATATCATATTTTAAAAATCAAAATATGTTGATTTTTAAAAACAAAATAAAACAGTGTATTTAAAATATGATTCACACTCTCAATCTCAGGTCAGAATTTAACTCCTGAGTCGACTATTGCAACTGCCCAGTGTCTTTTAGTGCCAATCAAATATATTCAAATTGCAATAATCAAACCTGGAAATGCATCTGATACTAAAAAATATATGCATGCCTTAAAGTAGGTAGGGTTGCCTGCAGGTAGGATTTTTAAGCTAAATAAATGTTCTAATGCATTTATAATGGGATTGGGGTATATACTCGTAATAATATCTGCACATTCAGTTTTTACAAAACAATAAAAATACAAAGGTATTCTTCTTTTCAGATCTATGGAACAATGTCTTTTATTTAATTTTTATTGTTTTTGAGCCTTTTATTTCCAGGTTCACTAAGTGTTCAAAAACAGCATTTTGCCTGTGCAGTGTGCATTGTATATTAAAAGAATAATCAAGTTTAAGGAATTTAATAAAGGTAGAATTGCAGCTCAGTTGCTTTTTCACAGATCCCAGAAATGCTGAAGTATATCCTTTGGGATTAGCATCTGAAATATGCTTGTACAACCTTTATGCCTGATATTTGCATTTCATTTACCTTCAGGATTCTGTGCATACTCTATCAATGCCAATATTCTAAATATTCTAAATATCAGTGGATCAGAATGTAACATTTATTTTCAATAAGGTTCCTATGTGAATCTACTTACTTGAATAGCTAATCTTATTACTTATTACTATTACTGCTCCTTAGAAAATACTCTTGTGTTTAAAATAATTTTGATATTTATGAATAGGAATGTTTAATTTATGGAAAACACGAAACAAAGTATTCCATTTTTAACTCTGTTAAAGGTGTTCATTGTTCTGTGGTTCATGAAATGTATTTTCTTAAAAGGAAATGCCTACCGTTCTGCTTACTCATCAGATGGACAGACATGAAGGGACATGGACTATTTTACCATTAATGCATGAGTAAGTGTAAAAACAAGGTATGACATTGTGAACTACAGGCTCTTGGAGTTGGAAGGGATCATTTAGGCTGTTAATTTTCATCCCACTGCTGCGTTCATGAATCAATCTCCACTTAAAAACATCCAGCAAAGGAAAGCTCTCTTTTTTGATAATTGGTTCCATGTCAAACTTACAATTAAGAATTTTTTAGAAACTGCCTTATACTGTAAAAAGAGCATTAATTTGTGCCCTGCATCTATGTTGATAAAAAAATAGATCTTGGTTTTTCATATGACAATTTTTCAGACACTCAAAGAGTGCTGTCATAGTCCCTTTCAGTTTTCTTTTCTCAATGGTGAATATGTCTGCTTCCCTCAGTCTCTGCTGGTAAGACTTAATTCCAGAACTTTGATCATCCTTGCAGACTTTCTTTTCATGTTCTATAATTTTTCTGCATCTTTTTCAAATGTGTTGCTCAGTAATGAATATGGCTCTGAAAGTGCAGCTTGGCCAGTGCAGAAGATAACAGAATTGTTTCTTCTGATAATACCAAACTTTTATTTCTGTTAATGTAAATTATACTTCTACTGTATTGACTTTGCCTTTTCAACTTGCAGTTAACTACAATCATACCTCACCCTAGTTTAATGAAAGGCTGTCACTGAGCAATCTTTGTACAGTCTTTGTCAGTGAGCATTCTTTCAAGCCAACTGTGGCTCCTTCCAATGGACTTCATCCCACCTTTATAGAATGTTACAAGATACTTTATCAAATGCTTTGCTGAAAGTTAAATTATATTATATCTATATTATTCCTATGATTTGCTAAACTAAATAAATTACCTAATTGAAAAGGGAAATAATATTAGTGTGATTACTTCTTGATAAATCCATATATACTTCTGGCAACTAATAAATGGTGTTTTGAGGTGTTTACAATCGGTCATTTTGTCATCTGCTCTATAATGTCCCCTGGTATCCATTACTCTATTTCAACCTTAGAAAAAGACAGGAAACAGTTTACCTCCTCTAGCTATCTGGTTCTTTCCACTTTCTCAAAGATAATGGATAGAAATTCCTTCAGTCACCTAAGATGCAGTCTATCAGGCTCTGGAGATTTAAGCATATTCAGGGTCAGTTGTTCTATGCCTTGTTTTCTGTCAGCTTTCAGGTAAATCCTGCTCTTCAGTCAACTCTTCACAGTCTCCTGACAGAGTGCACTTCAGAGGACACTGAACCAAAATAGTAGTTACACTTGTTCTTTGCTATACCTCTTACCATTTTCACTCTGAACAGTTGAAACACTATTCCATTAAAATTTAGAATGTAACTGAAAAGGCCCTTAATGGTCTTATTATCCTTCATTAATCTCATTCTTGTTCTGAATTTTAGCTTTCCTGATACAATACCAGACTATCCCTATATGCTTTTTTTGTGATGATTTTCCACCTCCTATATATATTCTTTTTTATTTTCAAATCCTTATTAAGTTTTTGTGTAGCTTCTTCTAGTGTAGTTTCTTTTTTGCCTCATTGAAATTATTTTCAGTAGTACTTTTGGTATTTCATTTTTAGACACTCTTACCAATCATGAATTTATTTTCCCATTTGCATCTTCTAATATCTGAACTTATTGATCATTACTCTGAATTTATTAAAATCCAGCTCTTGAAGACTAAGATACATGTTTGCTTACATTTAGTTTTAGTTTCCCTTAATGTCCAGAATCCTTCCAATGTTCCTACTATTTTCAATTCATCAACTAAATCTCTCCTATTTGGTAGGATCAAGTCAAGAATAGCAGATCCCATTATACCTTTCTTCACCTTTTGAGGGAAAAAGCAATGAGCAAGACAGCTCCTACATTTCCTGGAAGAACCATCCTTGGCAGTGTCTCTCAGTGGATGTCAGGTAATTCTAAAGTCTAAGAAATTCTAAGTTCTAAAATCTCTTGGTTCTTTGAAAGATTGGCAGTTTGGTTTAGAGTACATCATTAACATTTTTTCTTGATTTGTGATTGGCAGGAAACATCAGCAACATCTGTTGTTATTATTCCTCTATTTATTTTGGTCTAGATTCTTTAAGTAAGGCCAAGTTCATTCCCTTGGATCTCTGTGCAGTATTTTCAATATTTAGTGGAAATTTGCCTCCTTTTCTAAAAATTCTGTTCATTTTGAACAAGCTGTGTTCATGAGTTCCTGTGCTCTAATCATGAAAATCATCCCAGTGGTCTCAGTTATACCATATCTATTAAATCATATGTACTAAGCTTATCTTGTTTATCAGTCATAGTCTGAGCATTAGTATATAGAAAATGAAGAACATGCACTTTGTAAGAAGATGTTATCTTTGACTTTTCATTGAGTCATTGAACATAACAAGTTTAATAATTATTTATTTCTACAGTATCAATTATTTATTTCTAACAAACCATCATGATATACTATTGTATGAAGAGGGGAAGGTTAAACTTAAAAGTGCATTTATAATTCTGAAGGGCTTTAAAATAGTCCATTAATAATCCATGTAAACGGACATAAAATCAAATTTGTAAACTTCTGGTCTATATTACATGAGTTAAAACACAATGGAATGCTGGAACTGCTGTAGAAATTATAAGGAATTCCAGCTAAACGTAAGATGTTTATTTCATTGGTGGACACACAGAAAGTTGGTATCCCGTTACAATAGCTACTTCTGTAACTAGCTATTGTGCTGGAATATTATGCTTCCCCTTTCTAGTCATCTTCTGTGGACTATGAAAGTTTTGGCAGTTTCTCCATCATTTGCCTAATCCACGCTCCCAGACATTAACATATAAGTTACTCTATCAGACAGGTCCTAGAGAAACCAATTATTATGACTTTCTTATCCTTTTACTGATAGCAGCACATCCCCTCTGCTTTTCAGGACTGTCATCCTCCAGAGATTGAGAGGCTGTTTCTTCTATAGGACACTCAAAGACATTTCTATATTCCTTTGCTGTTTAATATCTCCAATATCTCGTTGTTTCTCATTTCTCTCTCATTCATGGGCTACCTGTTCTAATTGGTTATTCTGTCAGTTCTTGTTGTAACATTCAGTTTTTTAGGTTAAAAACTAAAGTCCACTTTTCTATGTGATAACCCTTCAGATATTTGAAAACTACTGTCATATTTCTTGTGAATCATATTTTGGGGGTTAATCATATCCAGATCCGTTAACCCTTTCTCATAGGACTTCATTTTCAGACTCCCTTCCCCCACCATCTGGGAGTGGAAATCCTCATTCCAATTTTTGTCTTTTTTAAACTGGTGCTTGGAACTGGGCAAAGTACTCCAAATGGGGATGGAGGAAAGTAGAAGGGAACACTTATTTCTCGTGAACTGGGCTTTTTGCTTCTGTTAATGCACCCAAAATAATATTTGCCTTTTAAGCAGCTGCATCACATTACTGGCTCAATTTCATTTTTGTTCAATAAAAGCACGAAGTTCTGCTATCTGTTTCACTTGTGCTATTGGCAAATTTTTGCCCCCCAACCTATATTTTGCCTTATATTTTTCTTACTCAGATGCAGAGTTTTACATTTCTCTCTGTTGAATCCCATTCTATTCATTTTTGCTGGTCCCTCAAGCCCATTTAGATCCTTCCAAATCTTTCCTGTTTCATCTAAATTGGTGGGACACCCCATGAAGGTTTGTATCATCTGCAGCTCTTATAAATTTCCCTCATCCAACTTAACTGATAAAAATGTTGAAGAGTTGATTCCATGGAAACTGACTGGCTGCCTTATATAACTTTTACCATCTCTACTTATTTACAAGGAAATAATTGGTCACTTGGACAACGGTCAGCAACACAATGCATGTGTGGGAAATGGCATTATGAGCTGTTCAGATACATATGTCAAATAATCAATATAATTTGCTGTAAAATGGGTGAAAATAGCATCAGCAGTAGATATATTTTTTTCTTTACAGTGGGCTTATATGTCCAAGTGTAGTTCAGACAAAGCAGTCATCTTTTTAACATCCCTGAAGCTACTGAAATGAACTTTTCTGAAGAGCATTTGGTGAATGCTTCATTATTGCCATTTTACTCTATTTCACTTTGAATTGTTTATATTGATTTGTTCCTATTATTTCATTTGACTTTGATGACTAATTTTATGTATTTCTCAGTGTCACTTTTATATTTTGTCCTTGCATTTCTGTAAGTTTGATTGACGCTGAGCTTGTCGGTCGAAAGGTCGGCAGTTCAGCGGTTTGAATCCCTAGGGCCGCATAACGGGGTGAGCTCCCATTACTTGTCCCAGCTTCTGCCAACCTAGCAGTTCAAAAGCACGTAAAAAATACATGTAGAAAAATAGGGATCACTTTTGGTGGGAAAGTAACAGCATTCTGTGCGCCTTTGGCATTTAGTCATGCCGGCCACATGATCATGGAGACGTCTTCGGACAATGCTGGCTCTTCAGCTTTGAAATGGAGATGAGCACTGCCTCCTAGAGTCGGGAAGGACTAGCACATATGTGCGAGGGGAATCTTTACCTTTACTTTTTTACCATAGATATTTTAACGTTGCAGACAGTGGTAGTCCTTTTTTTACTGTTTTTAAAATCACCAAGACTATTGATTTGGTTTTTAATAAATAATATAATGTCCACAATAGAGATAGAGCAAGATTATAAATATTTCCTAATATCTGCAAAAATACTTGAATCACAGAATTCTTTCTAAATCATGTTTACAATAAATGAAACTTTTTTTTTCTTTCAGGTTTTCTGTTTCCTACAGCAAAAACTCCTCATGGATTTTTTTCTGTGAAGAAGATACAAGAATACAGATTGTAAAACTACTGAAAACACTTAGTAGATATGACAAAGCTAAGGTGATATTTTAAAAAATGATTTCTTATTGTTTGACTCCAAAATGTACTACAACTGGGAAAAAGAATCAAAAACTGAATTAATTTGCATTTTGATAAACCCATGACTATAATAGATGAGAAAGAACAGTTTTCTTCTTATTTAACATGCATCATGCCTAAAACCTAGACCAGTGTAATTAATGATAATAAATTATATACTGACAGTTGCATTATATTACAATTACAGTTTTATATCAACATTATAAGAATAAAATCTCAATTATCAAGATCTATTCAGTATAAAAGATCAAAACCATTATTGCATAGATTTTTTTAAAGAAGTATTTACAAAGAGCTGAAATATAGAAACTTACAATTATCAAGATTATTCAATATAAAAGATCAAAACCATTATTGCATAGATTTTTTTTAAAGAAGTATTTTCAAAGAGCTGAAATATAGAAAGTTACAAGTTATTTTACATCTTCTAGTAAAAAATAGTACAAGACATTCTAAAATAATAATTATTATATATTTAAATATATCAACAACATATTGATAGGAATAATTGTAAGAACACTAGTTCAGGTTCTCACCTTAGTTCATTTACTATTAATAAGAAACTGAGATGTTGGGAAATCTTGCATACATGTGTGAAAGTATTACTTCTGAGTGGTTTCTTATCTGTGGCTAAAATTATACTTGGTCATGGAAATATTCTTCCATAAAGTTAACACCTATTAATTAGCAGTCTAGTTCACACTTATTCATATAGTGTTACTTAGTTTGCAAATAGCTGAAAGCTAGGAATATGCATAGCATAGTAAACATATTTCATTTAGAACAGGGGTGTCAAACTGGTGGCCCACGGGCTGGATGCATCACATGTAGGTCATGCCCAGCCCAGCTCCGCAAAGGGAAAAATGTCATGAAATGTCAAGTGATGGCAACGTGACACTGCAAGTTTGACACCTGTGATTTAGAACAAATGAGCCCTAAAACCAGTACAAGTGGAAGAAGCACACAATAGAATTTGTGTCTGTTACTATAAATTGAGATTTTCTGTCCTCATAAAGAAGTTGAGTGAAATTAGTTTTTCTTGGGGCAAGGGGGATAATGTAATAAGCATTCAGAGGACGTATTTAAAGAAAGAGAAAAGTACTCTCTTGAGAAATTCAGCAATTGATTGAGGAAAAACTTTTAACAGATTTTTATTCTTACCTGGGGGGTTTTTTGTTCCTGTTTTTCCCCCATCCCAAAGCAGGGATTTTTGGGGTGGTTTGGTGGGGTGGGAGGCTTTGTTTTTTTTAAAAAAATGTTTGACTAGCTTTCTGTAAATTAGATAGTAGTTAGCATATACTGTTTTTTCACCTACTCTTGCAGCATGGTCTGACTCACATATAAGCTGTTAAGCTTATCCTTTGTTTTAGGTTTAGAATAATGTTGGAACCATCTGTTTTTGCACAAACAAGTCCATGTCACTTGTTCATCAAAACATACTTTTAAAAAATAGATTTGATATGATGTATGAATATATCAAGTAAGCAAAGACTTATTTGTTATCTCTTATTTCTTGGTTAAAAGTTAGTTTTGTCTGCCAGCCAATTTTGCCTGTGCAAACCTAGACTTTAATTTTGCTGAAATGCCACCACTAATAGAACCTCCAATCAACATAACGAATGGTGAAAGATGCAGTGAACTGTGGTTCCTCCATATCTCGAAGGTTACAAGTTTCCAAACCTTCACAATTGGTTTACATTTTAAGTTTGATAGATGAAGCATTAGTATGATTTATTATATAATTAAGGATGCCTTTACTCTCTGTGTGTTCGTGCACTCGAATAAGAGAAAAATAGTCTCATAAGGTTCTGTGGACCATGTAATAGATCTTCAGGATTTTAGTGAAGTTAAATTCATTAAGCACATTCAATAATATTTCTGTTCTCCCACAGGAATTTTTTTTAGGCAAAGCATTACATGATGATGAATCTACAATTATCCACCATTATGCCTTTGCAGAAAACCCTACAGTTTTCAAATTTCCAGATTTTGCTGCTGGCTGGGCACTTAGTATTCCACTTGTAAAAAAGTAAGATTGAATGATGTAATTTATTATAAATTGTTTTACTGAATAGTTGGTGTTTTTAAAATACTTTGGAGAAGTAATGCTGTTAAACATTAAAAGTCTTTCCATCTTGGTGTGTATGCATATAAAATGTACTGAGAATCTCTAATTACTTACCAGCTTTTATCTCATTTAAAACATTTAAAATCCAGTTTCATGTACCGTAAAAGTGACTATTCCACAAACATGTGATGTTATGTATTTGTGTGTGTGTGTGTGTGTGTAAGTAATCAGCAACTAATAAATTTAAACAGTGAACTAGTAAAATTGTGTAATAGGTGTTACACGATTTGTGAAGCAGAACTGTCAGTGCTTTGACCCTCTGGCCTAATTTAGCAGAAAGCTGAAAGAGCATAAAAGTGAAATGATAGGATCAATAACTTGCTCCATTGGATCCTGAAAAGAAAACCGGAAAATGCAGCTTAGCCTTTGTTCTTCATACAAAAAAGTGAAGGAAAAAGCAATAAGGCTACCTCTTCATGAATGACCCATTGTTTGTTTTTAATTTCATTTAACTTGGGTTACAATAAAATGGAACATTAGACATAGGATGGAACCCAGAGATGATGGGTGGGATCATACAGTCAGACCTTCCTCTTCCCTGCTACAGTATCATGATTTGGTAGATGTCTTTCCTATTGGCTGGTGATGTGCTAAAGAGAAAGAGAAGGCAGCAAAGCTGAAACAATCAGGAAATTATTTAGGTTACTATTATACATTGCCCATGCCTAATGAGGAGAAAACTATTCAGAACAAAATCAATAGAGGCAAGTTAAGATTAGGCAGCGGAAACAGAACATTTCATACCAGTGTAGTTTTATGTGAATCAATGAAAGATGGCTACACTTCAACTCAGCTTTGGAAAATGATCCAAAGAGAATTAGAGCTGATGTTACCCAATATTGACAGGATCACAGCATGTAAATGTTGAAAAACAGAAAAATAGACATTATTGGACTTTACAATATAATAGCACAGGTTGAAGTCAAATTCAGAATTTCTATAGCAATGTTCCTCTGATGCCCAACTATAAATCAACATAGCAAGATTGCTATACTCATGTTACAGTCTATCTCCAATAGAGGCATTCTGTCAGGCAACCAGAGGCATCTCCTTATCAAATCGCAGGATTATACCTGGATTGATAACCTGCTTACACCAGGGCTGTTTCGGTACAAAATCCAGGATGGAAGATGATTCAAATAATCTGATACATAATAAAATGCAAAGCAATGGAAGTGAAGAATTAAATCAAACACTGTAATAAGAAATGATCACAGATAAATAAAATCTATAGAGTAGAATGTATTTATTCAAATTTATATAACTGCCCATATCTCACAAACAAGTGATTCTGGGTAGTAAACAGAGTTATAACACAATATATGCATCATTATTATTATTAAAAAACTTTAAAACTATAAAAAGTACAAAACTAAAAGAAAAAAAATATTCTCGAAGAATGCATATCAGAGAAGAATGCATATCACAGATTAAACTAATAGATATATAATTTTATATAAAATATAAATTCTATAAAATGAAATATATAAATATTCATATTAAATTTCATATTACCAATTTTAGTTAATATATTACTATTTTAATAACAGGAGGAAAAAGAACTGTTGCAAAAGAGACACTTCAGGCCAGGGATTTGGGGAATATGAGAAGGAGCAACCGTGCTTTAATTATGTTAGACATAAACTAAGCAGGACAATTGCTTAGACAGGTTTTCAAGCAACTCTTATTGGGTATGATGAAATGGGAATTCTAGGAGTTGGAGTCCAAGAATTAAATAGTGCCAGGTTGGAAAGGCTGATTTACAGCAAAAGTATTTACCTGAGGTTTTGAATATTCCCCGCCTACCTGAAAAAGGAATATTATTAACAACTAAGAATCTTAGGTCCTGAATTTCTTATTGCTTAAACACATTTTTCTTTTCTTTTTTTTTCTTTTTTTGGATAATTTTTTTTTATTTTTTTTAAACAAAAAAACCCACATCTTTTCAAAACGAAGCTTTTGCTCCTGTCACAAATTAAAACAAATCATTAACAAATCTTATTTTCAATTAACACAACTCAATATTTTAAACAAATATTTCCCTCATATCTATCTATATAACTATGCCGTTATTTCAAAAAAAAACGTTTCTTAAATCCTAATCAGTTATCAATTCATTTTTCTCTTTCATTTGCTTAGATGGATATTTTAACAATATAAGTTTTACAATTATATTAGACAGATTAAACATTCATTAACTATTTAATTATTATTAAACCTAACATGCATTTTATCTTAACTATCACTCTCAACATACACCTCCTCATTTTAGTTATCCCACCTCTTTTTATTATCTTTGATGTTAAACCAATCATTTCTATTTCTTGACTGTTAATCACAGCGTAAACAAACCTTTGTTTTGGCTGTTGAATATAGCATATTTTTATTTTTTGGCCATTGCCCAGCATGACTTTTGTTTGGCTGTTAAACACATCATATTAATTTTGTTTTTTGGCCGTTACATGGCATCTTCAGGTTTGTTTGGCTGTTGAACACAACATCTCTATTTTTGTTTTTTGGCCGTTACATGGCATATTAAGTTTCGTTTTGGCTGATACCCAGCATGACCATTTGTTTGGCTGTTCAATACAGCATATTATAGCTTTTTGGCTGTGAAATAAAGCATGTTCATAGTTGGTTTAACAATCTCTACTTAAACCTTTCTTTGTTGTTTCCCTCCATCTATGCATTGCTTTTCATTTAATCATATTTTTCTTTATCCTTTTTCATAGCATTCATAACAGTTTAACCTTGAGATATGGTTCTTGCTTAAAACATATTTTTAAGTATATTTTTAAATTCCTTTTAACATTTTTAATGAATCATATTCACCCTTATTCTTTACCTTAACATGTTACCATTAAAACATAGTTCTTGCATTAAACATATCTTTACATGTATTAATTAGTTTCATTTAACATTTTTAATTTCTATAGAAACCTCCAAACCCCCCCCCTTTAATTTATTACAATCATCTTTATTTTATTTTTAATCACATTATCTTCATTTCCTCGTCTGCAAACATAAATTTCCTTCCATTTTCCAAGTTTTTAATTTTATTCTCCATAAGTCCAATTAAATCTCTCTTCATATTTTATTCCGGATATAGTGTATCAAATCTCTTTCTTTTAAGGCTGCGCTTAATCCTTCTTCTATTCCTGCGCCAACATTCAAATTATTATTTGTTCAACTGTAGGAGTTCCATTGTAAATTCCTTTTCTTCACCAAAGTCCAGCTGTTTGCAGTCAGGAAAGAAAAATCCTCCTCCAAAGTTCAGCAATATATATTTTTTTGGTCGAGCTCAAAGTTCTCATAACAAAGGGAGGTTACAAAGTTCCTCTTTATGCCAGATGGTGTCTCTCTATAATCCACATTTCCCATTAGTCATGCAAGACTCCATTTTATTTCTTATTATATAACCATCCACTTTATTTTCTTCTTTTAGTTAAAAAAGTATCAAATCTTTTTTTTTCCTTAGTCCAATTCAGATTTTTAAAGTGTTTAGTCCTTTTACCATATCTCTAAATTAAGTCTCTTAGTTCTTGTTCCAAAATTAGTTGTTTCTCGGGTCTTTGTTCTTTAAAGTTACAGTTTAAAAAAACATTCCCAAGCCCCTTTGTTACTTAGCTGCTGTTTTAGGCTAGGGGTCTTCTAGTTACTAATGTAGCTCCAAACCTTGTTGCAAGCCTGGACTGTTGTCACTCATCCGGCTTCAAAAGCCTCCATTTTACTTCGCTTTCCTCCAGCACTTTTCTTGCCCAGTTGTCACAGCTTCGTGGCAGCCGCCATGTCTGCCGCCCCCCGCTGCCGCCTCACAGAGGGTTCCCTCTGACCTCCGAAGAACTTGCCTGTTCCTCTCGGTCTTCCGAGGTGCCCCTCTTCTTCCCCTGCCCTACAGGACAGGTTTGGTCCGCAGACCCATCAGCGGCAGTTTGGCAGCTGGGGTTTTCGCGGGACTCATCAGAGTCCACTATTTCCCCGACTGTCTTGCCGCGACGTCAACCGGATGTTCCCTGCTTAAACACATTTTTCAAGTTAGTTGACAACACTGCTTTTCAGAAAGACAAACTATCTCAGCCATCGTATAATATGCAATTTTTTAATGGCAAGAATCAAAAACTCAGTTGGCTAGCTGTGTGTGTGTGTGTGTGAGAGAGAGAGAGAGAGAGAGAGAGAGAGAGAGAGAGAGTGCACACTGCGTTCGAGTCAGTTTTGACACTTGGCAACTGCCTACACCAGTCCCTGCTGTTTTCTTGACAAAGAAAGATAATTTGCCATTGCCTCTTTGCTAGGGCTGAGAGAGAGTGACTGGTCCAAGGTCACCTGGCTGGCTTTGTGCCTAGGCAAGACTAGAACTCAGAGGCTCCTGGCTTGTAGCCTGATCTTATAACCACTACAACAAACTGGCTATCTTGATCAGCTGTACTGCCCATATATTAAAGTTGAAAATAATTGCACCCAACAACTAAACAAAGTAGTATACCAAGTTTAAAGAGATATAGCTGACTTTATCTTCAAAGTGCCATGCAGGGTCTGGTTTTGACTTCCGAGGAAGGTTCATCTTGGTAGGTACTTTGATTGCCATGAGGGCAAAGAAATAGAAGTTCTCCACTATTATTGGAACAGCGTAGGCATTATCTATATTCTAAGCATTGTATTCTGTTTCATGAATCACATATCGTTTTTATAACCATGGCCAGATTCTATCAAATAGTCATTGATATTTCATCAGTTTTAAATTTGGAAATTATACACTATATGTCATCATCTAAGGTAGGGTTACAGAATTACTATGTAATGGTTGGTAACTTCATTTAAAAAGATCGATGTTTTTCCATATATCAGTATTTTGTTTTTATTATTATTGCTTAGGCTTGCAAGGAGACTGAAGAATGAACCTTTAAAGTCAGATTTTACAATAGATTTAAAACATGAGGTAAGCCCTTTCTGATTCACTTGAACATGATTTACTTCATATAATCAGGTTCCAAACAATACAAAGAAGTTATATTAGTATTTTTGTTCATTATATACAATAATAAAATTCAGATAACGAAGTATCAATAATCTCATCTCTGGTAGCAATCCTATGTAGCCAAAAATCACATTATTGCAGGAGAATAGCTGATTTTTTTTTTAACCTGGAGATCCACACATCTTTGCTGTAGCATAAATTGGTTTATTGATCCGTGCTAGAGGCAAAAGCAAGTCTAAAAGTAGGTGAGGTTTACAACCCCTCTTTATAGAATTTTGTATTAAAAATACATTAGCTAAGAATAATTGCAAGTAGCAAGTACAGGGATTATGAATACTGTGTATTCATAGTCTGTCCTCTGCAGGATGCCATTCAGTGACTCTTATCGACATACTGCTTTATTCATGAGTTTTTCAAAGGTGAAACCATGTCATATCATCTGCAAGAAGACAAATGAATGACTATAATTGACAACTCACTGCTGCAGGTGAGAAACTAACAAGATCTGTGGACTCATGAAGTGTGCTGTCTGCTAGGAGCACAGATTATTGATGGGACAGAGCAACTTTCAATTATCTCTCCCTGCTTATCCATGTGGGGACAAATGATATTGCCAGGAGTATCTAAAATATCTAATGAGGAAGAAAGATCAAGAACCAGGAGCCTAAGGTATTCCCATCCTTCTTTCAAGTTCACGCAAAAAGGATGGGGAAAAAAAGAAGAATGCTGTTGATGAACAATTTATGAATTGGTTTAGATACAGGAGATATAGTTTTTAAGGACTAGGATTCTGCAGAAATTATAGATTTGAAGAGCAAAGAATGATTTTGTATATAAACGGATAAACAATACATGTTGCTCCTATCAGGAACACCATAAGCAACTGCACCTTTTCCCAGGATTGAATGGCTGCTCATGCATGTAATAAACATATTTTGCGCTTTGAATGTGGCATAAGATGATAAAAGTCTAATAAAACTGCATTTGCTCAAGCCATGATGAGCTTCAACAGGAAGGCTTTAGATGGAATCCTAACCAATTTGTGCAGTGCAGAAGGAAATGGGAGTGTTGATGTAATGGGGGCCCTGTTAAAGAGCTCAACCTTAAAATTAAAAAAACATATAAAATTCATGATCTTCATTGTCTATTGTTTTCAACATATAAGAAATAAAAAAGATGGGTTTGAAATGTTAGTACTAGATGATTTAGTAGAAGTATGAAAGACCAGTGGGATGTCTCTGAGGATTATATTTCAGCAGCTGAAGGATATAATTTGTTCAAAAGGAACAGAAGCAAATGAAAGGGAGGAGGAGGAGATGAACTAAATATTAAAAGTATTCACACCTGCTCAGAAATTCAAGGAAATGAAGCTGTCAAGAATATCTAATTAAAACAAGTAAAAGAATGTTGCATTGCATTGTTGTTTAGGTCTGCTATTACCTGCCCAAGCAAAAAGACAATATGGATTAAACTTTCCACAAGCACTTAGATCTTTCAAACAGGTTTCAAGTGGTGATGCCAAGAAAAATTAATTACTGACATATAATTGTGAGGCAAACTCTGCCAAGCATAGTTATTTCAGGAAATTCCCAGCTTTTCTTTCTATATTTTTCTTCTAAGAGTAGTATAAGAGATTAAATATAGTTTTCTTCATTTGACATCTACCCTGGCAGTAGGGAGGGATCAAATGTGGAGCTAGCCTGGAGTCACTGTGCAACAGCAAAAGGGCAAAGGCCTCCCCCCTCCCCCTCCCCATGTTCCTTGGAGCCTTATCTAATTGATCCTAGGAGCAGGCTGTCAGACTGGGAAGATTTCTGTAGTTTAGGCAGAATATAATAAAGTAGTTAGCTCAGACTCTGTATACGTGAGTCTGGTTGTTTGTACCTGACAAATGGAAATAGCAGGAATACTGGACATAAAGATAACTACCTTGATTTCAGCAAAATATTTGAAAAAACCCTGTGAAATTCCAAATAACAAACCAGCTAAGGATGTTCTGGATACATGAGAATTTACTAAGTAGATACCAGGGTCAGAAATTGGATTCCAAGAGTAATGATTTGCTACAAAAACTGCAATTTTAGACATATTGAACCAGTATAATTTCCTAATCAAAAAAACAATTAATTTCATTATCTTTTGTGTTTGCCAAACCCTACTTTGTTCACAGTTATATATATCATAGTTTAAGAAGATTCAGACAAACTGAAATAAGTTCAGGGAAGGACAACAAGGATGATCTGTGTTCTATGTAGAATGATTGAAGGAATTAGGCATGGTCAGACTTTTTATTAAAAGACAGGAGGATTATATAAAATCTTCAAATATTAGAAGGAATGTGACCTAGAAGAAAGCCAAGATCTGTTCTCCTTCATTTCCGATAACAGGATAAGGAATAATGGATTTAAATTATACAAAGGGAGATTCCACCTGAATACTAGGCAAAAATTGACATTAAATCTATAGTGAATTAATTTCCAGAGAGATGGTAGTCTTTATATAACTACAAATTTTCAGGCAGATAGTAGATAGCCCTATGATATGAATGATTTAGATTTGATTCTTCTGTTGAGCAAAGTGACTATCATAGCCTCAAGAACCCTGTCATTTTATGATTCTTTGATTTCCCTCAGAAATTTCCTCAAAAATTCAACCTCATCCACTTCAGCATAGAAATTTTCAGTAATGGTAATTCCAATGCCAGCAGTCTCTACAACTGCCTCTTATGCAGTGAGAATTCCATCCTGAAGGGAAGGAGGCAATCTTTGTAAATAAGGAATATTTCTGAAAAACACCCTACCAAGCATTTAGATCTTTCTTTTTCTTATACATTCTGTTTTATTTCTTTAACAATGTAGAGATTGTAGAAGTTTGTGAGAGCCATTGAAAATTCTTTTTTTTTCCAGAAACCAAGATGAATTTATTCATGAGATATATGTTCAAACATTACTAACTGTTCTTCCTTTTATTGTGGCACTTTATGGTAATAATAGTGTTATTAAAGTAAAAAGAATTGTGATTCATTCTGCCTCAATACAAAGCATTGAAAAGTATTTGATGCCTCAAGTCATATTTTTCTTGATTTCCTCATTTATGTTCAGTGCTATATGGCCTTGGATAGAATATAATTATTTTAATGTATTTTAATTACAATCCATTTTTTTCCTGGCACATGCTGACGGTATTATGGATATCTTTAAAATTATTCTTTTCAAAGTGTCTTTAAAAAAAAGTTTCTGAAAATAATCTGAAATGGCAGGCTCCTACTGCATTATAACCTAATCCAATTCTTCACCAATGTCAAGTTGCATTTGAATCATTAATTATTTTCTAAAATGCTGCATGTTTTATATTACATTAAGAAATACTCAATCATTCCACTTTTGGTATAAACATGATTTTAAAGTAAGTCTTTTACTTTTATTATTTGATTGTTTGCCAAATGTATCTGAATGTTAAAAGTAGCTACAGAGAAGCAAACACAACTCTGCCCTTTGTAATCCTCCCTGCCATCTGTTCTTGTCAGTCCTGACTAAACTTATTTTTAATTTGTGTTGTCGTCTTCTCCACTTGGGAATAAACAATATTCACCAAGCGTATGTGCTGTTTTATGAGGTAATTTAGTAATATGTGTGATAAAATTAGTAAAAGGGCAAATTTGCAAATAAAGGACTATGAGATACAGACTCCCTAGTTTGAAAAATCAATCTTTCTTTCTTTCTTTCTTTCTTTCTTTCTTTCTTTCTTTCTTTCTTTCTTTCTTTCTTTCTCCATTCATCTTACATATGTGACTCTCGGTGGCCTTCAAGATTAAAACCAAACAATAGCTGGAAACCAGGAAAAAAAAGAAAGAAAGAAAGCACGCAAACAATGCAACAAATAAAACCATACTATATAGTCAACCGAGACCACAGTTAATTCATGTACAATGTAATTATTTTAGATTATATATATTGTATATATTTCTGGAAGGTCAGCAAGGTGGGGACCAGTCTGACCTCTGTGTGGGAATGATGTTTCATAGGGCAGGCAAAGCATTATGTGCTCAGTCTTCTTGATTTGTCCTTACTCTAAGCTTGGCTCTCCTCAACCATCCTAGTTTTCCCTTTCCATATCTCAGAGAAACAAACAATTGTGACTTTTGTCAGAGAAAGAGGTCCAAAGAAAATATTGTTTCTGGGCATGCTCAAAACTAACATCTAAGGAACATGTCATACATTGTTTCTTCTAATTCCAAATTGAATCTGAGAAGATTATAAAATTTATATTCCCAGCTGCATTTTTTCTTAGACATTCCTTGCTGATGTCTCTTGTGAGGAACATAAGAAGTTGCCTTATTGTAGTTCGGACCATTGCTCTATCTATCATATTGCAGTGTCTAAAGCAGTGTTTTTCAAACTTGGTAATTTTTAGGTTGTGTGGACTTCAACTCCCATAATTCCCCAGCCACCATGTTGCCAAGTTTGGAAAATGATGTTCTCAAGCCACTAGAATGGCTCGTCAATCATAGCATGGTATTTCCAGGCCTTATTGGAGATGCCAGGAGTTGTCTGCAGGGTTATGTGCTGGAACTTTTCATCTTTGTAATGGAAATGTATCATTTTCCTTTGGTTGATTTTTATTTTAATTGAGAAGAAAGCGTCATCTTTTTCTGCTTTGCATTTTTTTAGGTTTCTTAGAAAATCTCTAGGGAACATCAAGGGTTTATATAACATTTCTTTGAAAGTTGATAAATAATTTTAAGTGTAATTCTCTCTCTGATAATGTATATAGATAATGCATATCTACATAAATATGTGATTACATTTTGAAAGATTGCATTATATATCTGGGAGAAAGGGAATGGACCACAACTCACACCGGTGCCTGAATTCTGTACAGAAGACTTCAACTCTCCTAATGGTGTTACCTGTGCCACTACATTCACAAATTTCTTCCCACAATGTGTAAGTACTTCTTGATTGCTTCTCCTGATAGAGAATATAGAGAAAGTATTCTATTCTATCCCATATGTATCTTGTTAGAACTTTCCAAGTGGGGAACTTTGCAGGCATAAACAATTTGATAAAATTGAAGGAAAAAGAAATGAAGAAAAAGAAATATATCTATTTATACTGAATTTTGTCACTGGTTAGATGCAAATAAAGGACTTTTTAATCTTCTGCTGTAAAAGTAAAGGAATCTTACTTTTATAGACAGTAAAAGGGACATTTCTATAGTTTTCTGCACTTCGGGATGAATCTGTTTTTAGCATGCAACTTGCATCTTCTATCCACGCAGCAATTGTGGCTTAACGAAATAGGTAATGTTACCACTTCCTTTTGCTCATGCCTGAAGCTAGTAAAGTGGATGCTTTTCATTGCCTTTTCAGCATATACCTCTCTATCTATCTCTGTCTTTGTCTTTCTCTCTCCCTCTCTCTCCATTATTTGCTTCGGTACAAAGAAAATGCCTGCTAACAAAGGTAACTTTTCAGAAAACATAATTAAAATGGGAGTGGGAAACATTACCAATCTGTTTTTTATAGTCAGTTTCATCATCATTTCTTGATTTCCCTTGTAATCGTGCAAGGAAATCTATCTGATTTATTTTCCAAATCCATTCCAAAGTTGACATTTGCTTTTAAGGGGAGTCATTTTCCCAAATAGGCTAGAAAACTGCAGAATTTGTTTTCTTAGATTCTCGGTACTTTTCTTCCCATATACAAATAGATTGGGTTTTTTTCCCTCAAGACATTTGAAAGGTCTCCTTGATTCACTATATCTAAATGCCATTTCATGCAAAGAAGGAGAAAAATCTGCACTGTTTGTTAATACTGCGACTGCAAATTTGTCTTCTGTATTAAGAAGAACTCTGGTATGTCTTTTATAATCCTAGCATTTTGAGTTAAATAAATAAAGCAAACTTAGAGCCAGATCCTATATGTGCTTACCTACAATGTCATCTACTCCTGTTTTGCATGGAGAAAGAAGAAAAGGGACATTGCAGAGTAGAAACTGGTTCTTCAAGTTGAAATTGAAAAAGGGAGGGGGGGCAGTTCCAAGATGTCACCCATCTCAGGGGTTTGTTTGTTGGTATATTCAGGTCAGTTTTTTATTCCTGGTATTTGCCTGGTCTAGTCCTTGCAGTTTTCTTGCAAGGGTTTTCTCTTCTACCCAAGGCTGAGAGAGTGACCCTCACAAGGTCACCCAGCTGGCTTTCTACCGAATGTGGGACTAGAATTCACCATTTCTGGGTTTCTAGCCTGATATTTTAACTACTACATCAAATTGACTCGCCTCAGATTTAACATCTCCAACACCACATTTTTTCTTCGCAAATTCAGAAAAGAGTGGTTATTGCTGATTTTACCTAGATTGTTGGGGGCAACATGCTGACCCTGTAAACCGCCTAGAGAGGACTGTAAAGCACTATTAAGTGCAAGTGCTATTGCTATTTTAAAATGGGAAAACATAGAATTGGGAAACAACAGGCAGGCAATCCATTTTCTTTAACCCTCATCCATAATCTGTCGTGATTTGCTACATAGGGCTAATATTACTGGGATCTGCAATATGGCAATAGGAATGCTGTCATATAGCTGAAAGAATTATAAAATCATTTATGTAAAACATTTAGAATGTTCAGAGCTGGTATAATAGTAATCACCAGTGAGCTTAAATATTTTTCTTTTTCTTTCAATATGTTTTTCAATTGCTTCTGACTCTTGGTGATTCAGTGATCATCGCTGTACAGGACTAAGGGTCAGTAACTGCTTCTTTGTGCTCTTGTAAGGTCATACTTATGTCATGTAACCTCCTTATTGTCAGTTGGCTTCTTTTCCAGTGCTTTTGATTTGTCCAAATAGATTGGACAAAGTAGAATCTTGAAAGTAAAAGATAGTAGAATCTTTTCCGATGACTCTTGCTATTGCATTATGTGTCCAAAAATATTTAACGGTTAGGCGCATTATTAATGCTTTCTTTTAGCAGCCTGGTTTCACTTCATCTAATTCTGAGTGATTTGTTCTTATTCCAGTCCAAATTATTGCAATTTTCTCCAGCGCCACAACTCGAAGGAATCATTTTCTTTGTTAAGACTTTCCAGCAGCCATCTAGAATAACTAATAGCAACAATTTTGACAACATGTAACTTGGATGTCAGTGGCAAGTGTTTGCATTTTGGTATGTCGTATAGGCTTGTGATAGTCTTTCACCAAATAATAGTTACCTCCTGTATCAGACCCCAGAATTTCTGACATAATTTCAGTTCTTGTTAATATTGAGCAGCAGTCAGATAGGCGTTTCCCCTTTCTTCATCTTCAACAAGAGATTCCTTAAGTTAGGCTGCTTCTACTATCATAATATATCATGAACATACCTGAAGTACCGTATTTTCCGGCGTATAAGACGACTGGGGGTATAAGACGACCCCCTACTTTTCCTGTTAAAATATAGGGTTTGGGCTATACTCGCCGTATAAGACTACCCCTCTTCCAACGCACACCAAATAAAAATTAAAAAACATCAGATTTGATTTCAATATGGTAATTTTAATTCAAATGCTTATGCCTTTCCAAGAATCTAGTACACCAGGATACAGTGGCCTTAAATCTGTTGCTGTGATCTGGGTTAGATTTGGCCCACTGAAGTGCAAACAAACGTATTTTATTTCGTGTCACTACATAACCGTTTTGGCGATGCTCATTCACCATGTCTGCTACATGTTTTTCGAGTTCTGGCCAACGTGGGGTGCCTCTTCTTAATGCACACTTACCCCTTGGCATACTCTTTAATGCTTTTACATTTGCTTTCTAATCCCGAACCATCTTTTCTGTTACTCCATATTGTCTTGCAGCAGCACAGTTATTATGTTCCATGGCAAAGTTTACAACTTTAAGTTTAAAACTGGCTTCATATTTCTTTCTTCTTGCTGGTGGAGCCATGATGGGGTCTTGACTGTTATATTTGTATACTATACTGTATGTACTGTTGCTGTACTGTAGAGAAAGGTAATGGGCTACGCTACGTGTGGTGGCAAGAGGGCTATTTTGTACCAGGTTTTTTTCCTTCACCCATGCAGCCTTGTCGAGATCCGCACAGCTTCATGAATCTGAGTTGCTGGCACTGACTGATGACGCTAGGGGAGCGCCGACAACATTGACAGAAAGCTGTGCCGATCTAGTCAAGGCTGCATGCTTCTGAATGCTGGAACCAACTGGCTGCTGAGCAGAGCTTCTCCCAGGCATCTAGGGGGGTATTACCGACGCTCCGACTTCCCCAGCTGACCCCCACTGATGGCGAGCTCCACCGGTCTGGGGAAGTCAGAGCGTCGGTAATCTCTCCCTGGATGCCTGGGGGAAGCTCCGCGCAGCAACCAGCTGGTTCCAGCATTCCAAGACGATTCCAAGGAGGTCCACGGTGAAAGCGGCGCCGCGGTCGACCTGGGCCAGCACCTTGCACACCTGGCTCTGCGTCTCCATTATGAGAAGCTCCATGCGACTTCACATGTCTCCGCCCCAGACGCGCAGCTCTCGCAATCCGCTCACCAGAGGAGCCATGAAGTGCTCGTACCGCCTTGCCAGATCTTCCTCATCCTCCTTTCCCCATGGCTTTTCCGGTTGTAATTGCTGCCGCCGCCGCCGAGGCAGCTCCTTCATCTCCGCCCGCCGCACCAGACCCAGCCCGGCCAGCGCCGCCGTGGCTCCCGCAGTCCAAGCGGATCGGCACCCGGGCTCGCAGGTGAAGGGTGGGAGTGCGCAGCGCACTTTCCTGGCTTGGTGCCGATCCGGATGGCTGCAGAAGGAACTGGGCACCGGCTGTCATGTCTTTTCTGCTGTGCGGGATTCGGCACCTGGGCTCCCGGGGTTTAAGCCTCCGGGCTGGCCCGCGCTGCTCCAGGATGTTCACTTCGGGCTCCTTGGAATCGCTGCCGGCGGTTCTTCCCGTTGGGGCGATGGTGGGTGGCAGCGATCGGCGTTGCTTGGACTGCGGGAGCCACGGCGAACTCCTTCCCCACGAGGTATTGCTCTGCATTTCACCACCTCTTCCAGGCTCGCAGCCACCCACCATCGCCCCAAACAAACATCCTGGAGCAGCGCTAAGTTACCTTCCGGGGTGGAGGGGTGTGTGTAGAAGAATAGGTGAAGCTAAAACGGCTTTCTCGTTCATCCCGGTGTCGGGAGAAGCGGCTTGAGGGGCGCCCGAGCTTTTAAGATTTTAACCTGGGCTAATTGGGCGGGGGAAAGAAGTGCTCTAGTCTGCAAACGAGGCAGGGTCTTGGGTTTAAAGGGTGGGGGGGGCAGAGAAACTTTCAAGGCAGTTTTCTCTCAGCCAGAGGTAGAATCTGAACGGGAGAATATGGGCGTCGCTGCGTGGATTGCATTATTTCGCTCATTTCTGGAAATATCCCTGCGCCCCTTTTCGCCTCCCGGAATTATGTGGCTCCCACCCACCCCACCCCACAACAGATCTGCGCGAGAGGCCAGAACACTGTGGGTTTTGTGTGTGTGTGTATGTAACAAAAGGTGCAGATGTCTCCCCCCCCCCCCCCGTTTCTTTGCGGCTGCAGCCTTTCTTCTGAATGGGGTCGGCTTGGGGAAAAAAAAAACCGGTCTGCCGCCTTTACCACTACCTCCCCTCTCCACAAACACACACTTTTTGTTGTTGTTTGTTGCTGATAACATTCCCCCTCTCCCCCACCCAATTCCACGGGTTCAAAGCCGCCGAGAGAGAGAGAGAGAGAGAGGGAAAGAAAGAAAAAAAAGAGTTTTGATTCTGCCGGCTTATCGCGAAGGCATTGGAACAAGCAGACTAGAGCACTTCTTTCCCCCGCCCGATTAGCCCAGGTTAAAATCTTAAAAGCTCGGGCGCCCCTCAAGCCGCTTCTCCCGACACTGGGATGAACAAGAAAGCCGTTTTAGCTTCACCTATTCTTCCACACACACCCCTCCACCCCGGAAGGTAACTTAGCGCTGCTCCAGGATGTTCGTTTGGGGCTATGGTGGGTGGCTGCGAGCCTGGAAGAGGTGGTGAAATGCAGAGCAATACCTCGTGGGGAAGGAGTCGCCGTGGCTCCCGCAGTCCAAGCAACGCCGATCGCTGCCACCCACCATCGCCCCAATGGGAAGAACCGCCCGGCAGCGATTCCAAGGAGCCCGAAGCGAACATCCTGGAGCAGCGCGGGCCGGCCCGGAGGCTTAAACCCCGGGAGCCCAGGTGCCGAACCCCGCACAGCAGAAAAGACATGACAGCCGGTGCCCAGTTCCTTCTGCAGCCATCCGGATCGGCACCAAGCCAGGAAAGTGCGCTGTGCACTCCCACCCTTCGCCTGCGAGCCCGGGCGCTGATCCGGACGGCTGCAGAAGGAACTGGGCACCGGCTGTCATGTCTTTTCTGCTGTGCGGGGTTCGGCACCTGGGCTCCTGGGATTTAAGCCTCCGGGCCGGCCCGTGCTGCTCCAGGATGTTCGCTTCGGGCTCCTTGGAATCGCTGCCGGGCGGTTCTTCCCGTTGGGGCGATGGTGGGTGGCAGTGATCGGTGTCGATCGCTGCGCACTCCCACCCTTCGCCTGCGAGCCCGGGCGCCAATCCGCTTGGACTGCGGGAGCCACGGCGGTGCTGGCCGGGCTGGGTCTGGTGCGGTAGGCGGAGATGAAGGAGCAGCCTCGGCGGCAGCAGCAGCAGCAATTACAACGGGAAAGCCGTGGGGAAAGGAGGACGAAGATCTGGCAAGGCGGTGCAAGCACTTCATGGCTCCTCCGGTGAGCGGATTGCGAGAGCTGCGCGACTGGGGCGGAGACATGCGAAGTCGCATGGAGTTTCTCATAATGGAGACGCAGAGCCAGGTGTGGAAGGCGCTGGCCCAGGTCGACTGCGGCGCCGCTTTCACCGTGGACTGCTGGGAAAGGAAGGAAGGTGACCCGAATTCCGGGGTAGAGTGGGGACACGTTCCTTTCTCGTGGGCTGCGCACAGCTTCCCCTCAATGTTGCCGGCGCTCCCAAAGTGTCATCGGTCAGCGCCAGCAACTCAGATTCGGGTACCCGGCATATAAGACGACCCCCGACTTTTGGGATGATTTTCCTGGGTTAAAAAGTCGTCTTATACGCCGGAAAATACGGTAACTATTGCTCCAAACAATTTTACAGTAATTCTAAATATTACTTCTTCTATTCCTGCATTTCTCATGATATATTCTGCATATAAATTAAAGGAAGTGACAATAGATCATTCCCGATGCACTTTGTGCCAAAGTTGAATCACTTAGTTCCTCCATATTCCTTTCTCTTATTTTTTGTTACCATACAAATTCTTCAAAAGGCAGATGAGATGTTTTTAAGAGATACCCACAATTTATGTGTGGCCTACATCGTCAAAATAAAATTAGACATTTTTAGAATTTCCTTGCCTTTTCCATTATGCTAATAAAATGATCCCAAGGACTCGTGACCCTTCTAAACCCAGCTGGTACATCAGGCAGTTCTCTTTCTGTGGGTTGTTGAAGTTGGATTGCGAAACTCTGGGCACTGTTTTATTTGTGTGTGAGATAACTGCAATGATTGGGTAGTCTGAGCTTTCTTCACTTATTTTGCAAACTTCTTAACTTTCATATGAGTTTTTATAACAAAGCCATACAGGTAGTCTTTGCTTATTGACCGTTCTTTCAGCAATCATTCAAAGTTACAACTATGCTGAAAAAATAACTTTACAGACCATTTACAATCTTTTCAGCATCTCTCAGTCAGTAATCACCTTTACTGTCCGTAGCGTTATCTTGTGTTTGACCTGTGTTTTTTTCTCTCCTCCCCCTTTTGCGGGGCAAATTTACTGAAGAGAAAGGGATTGCAAGAAAATAAGCTGTTTGCTCTTCTACGCATTTGAGAGCAATGTGATTGCGTTGACAGCAAGAAAGGGTCAGACAAAGGAGAGGCTGCCTACAGAAATTGCTTGCTGTTTTTTAACCCATCTCCTCTCACATAGAGGAGAGATTAGAGAGGAATCGACTTCAAGAAACTACTGTAAACTGTATGCATTGCATGAATTTGGTCCCAGCCCCAGGCTACAATGCAGTCACATGACTTTTGGTGTGTATAAGACAGTAAGCAGGCATTCCAAAAGGGAATGGTGGGAATGATTAGGATGCAAACCAAAGCCAAACCTGTGAAACTGACTAGTCTTGTCTCTTTCCATCCAGAAATCACAGTCACAAGCACATGATTCCCCCCTTAGTAACCGCTTCGCTTAGCAGCAGAGTCACAGATCCCAATTAGGGTTGTTAAATGAGGACTAACTGTATTCCTTTGATAATAATGTGTTAGCTTTTTGATATTGAAAGTGCATTCATTTTCTTAACTTTAATATTAAAAATTAAGGAAAATATGATTGTTCAGTTAATACACATTTATTCTACTCTACTTCCAATTTGGTTTTCTGATTTTATCTTAGCAATATTTTCTGCAACTAGTGGTTTATTTATTTATTTATTTGAGGTGTTTCTCCATTCATGGTTTTGGGTTTTTCCCCCCAAGTTAGTTTCTAACTTTTCTACATTTACAGTTTTACCAATGTCTGATACCCAGAGAGAGGGGAGGGAGGGGGGGGGGAGAGGGAGGGAGGGAGGGATGGAGAGAGAGAGAGAGAGAGAGAGAGAGAGAGAGAGAGAGTTGATACACTTATCTGCTATTATTTCTGATATGTTGCATGAAGAAAAAAAAACCATTTGACCGAATGCTTGTAAAAACTGGATTTCCATCTACCAGGAAGCTACCAGGAATCCTTATAAAAAACATTTGCTGCTTAGATCCAAAGAATCCTGAAATTAACCATTTATAGCCATAAAATATAGCTCTTATTGAAAATACGTTTGTGTATGTTTGTATTTATATATGTTTATAAATATTTGACTTGATTACAGGAAAAAGGGGAAAAAAAGTCCTAGCAGAATCCTAAGAAAATGTGATCTAGTCAAAATTAGTGAGATATGACCTGCTTAACTCCCTCACATTAAAATCAATGGGATTCAACCAACCTTATCTTAGTATAGTATTCATTGACTGCGGTAATTAGACTATTCCTTTTTCTTATTTATCACTAATCATCACTGCAATCTGACTTTTTAGTATAGTTTAAATGGCAAATGCTGCCAGGAAACATTTGATTATTTAAATTGTTTACATTTTCAGATATAGAATGTATTTTAAATATTTTATGGAGAATGGAATTGCGTTCTTCTATAGTTTTTTTTCTTAAAAATGAATTCATAATTATCAGTCTAAATTGAAAAATATATAAATTGAAAAATATATGGAGATAGTATTTTATTTTTAGGGTGATCCTGTGAAGAAAACGGATATCTTTATTGCTGTAAAAACATGCAGGAAATTCCATGGAGACAGAAGTAAGTTCTGGAGTTAAGAGTATATTTACATTTTTTTTTCTGAAGCTCTTTTTATTAATTTATATAACATGTTGAAAAGTATATCTAGCCTTTTTGTTTAGCATATTCCCTTTTTGAATTTTTCACATATAATAAAAATCACTTGTGAGAAAATTAGTCGGAAAAATGGTAAGGAAGGAAATTGAAATTTGCATTGAAGGTGCAAATTCACAATTTTCAAAACAAAACATATCTTATGCCTTTAGCTTGTCAAGAAAAGATGGGATATAAATCTAACAAATCAATGAAATATTTATTTATTAAATATGTACATTTTTAATTTGTTTATTAAATTCCCATCCATCTTGCTATCACGTGACTCTGGGCAGTGATCTATTGGAGAGTTTTCTTTTTTTTTTTTTCTTAGATGCTTTGGATACATAAGACTGAGAATCTAGTACATTCATAAAAACGAAAGCCATGAATTGACACACATTTCACTCAAATAATTATGTGATTCTTATTGACATCCTAATGAAAGCCAATAGCAGCCTATCTCTAATGTTGGGTGATAAGAGAAATTATTAACCAGTGATGCTTTATTTTAGTTGAAATATATTTTAATGTATATATGGAAGTGAATAAAACCTTTGCATAAAATCCCAAAAGTGCTTTTCAAAAGGCAACTGGATTTTCTTGGTTTTTTCCTTGAAAATGTTTCACTTCTTATTCAAGAAGCTTCTTTACTTCAGAACTGAAGAAGCTTCTTGAATGAGAAGTGAAATGTTTTCAAGGAAAAAACAAATGAAGTCCAGTTGCTTTTTAAAAAGCACCTTTGGGACAACCATGATATGAGTGATTGAGAATCTCCATAGACACCATTACATATAGTATTGTGTTTTATAAACATATACATATTATCTAAATGTTAAATATTTACAGTAATTTTAACCAGAGTTTTGTTGAAAGTGAAAATTTTGGCCCACATGAAGCATCACTTTTTTCTCTTCTAATCACAGCTCTTTGAAGCGTGAAGAGTTTTCCTTTCACCATAACTGTCCTCTTATTTTTTGCATCTCTTCTATGTCAGGCAGTGACTAGTTTAGTAGGCTGTATTGTAAATTAATCTGATGTCCTTGTTTGAAGGAAATTGCCTTCAGCATTTTTCCCTTCAAATCACAACAAAGATGTATTGATCCTATTGTCTCTGTAAACTGATCTATCAGTGTGATATACACAGATAATAAATGAGTTTCAGACATTACTTTTATTCTTTGATAGTCTTTTTAGAGTGATGAGAGAATTTATTTTCTCAGTACCCAACTATTTCACTCATCACTTGTTTTAATTATAGCAAAGTCTGCTGCTTTTTAAACCCCTCACCTCTTTCTGAAGAAATCCAACCACAGTTTTACGCTCTTTGCATACCTCACAACCTTTCTCTTTTCCTTCATGTATTCTCACGCCTGCTTTACTTCCATCACATGCAGCAACCAAACCTCAGCTCCATATTCATGCAAACTATTCCATAATTTGGTTCTATTCATTGTGTCATATGCTTTCTCTAGATCAACACACAATGAACTTTTAAAAATAATTTTTGAAAAGCAAAAATGTGGCATACACTTCCCTGCCCTGACATAAGAGCTTGTTGAATTTTCCAGTTCATGAGCGACTACATCCATGTTTTGATATTTCTACAGCCACCAGCATTTTCATAGTGTTTATGTCTTCCTTTTCATCCTTTTTTCCCTTTGATGCGAACATTTAAAGCATTAATTTCACACTGTCCTGTGCAAACAAGGATTTCTAATCTCAGGATTACTTTGCAAGTCAATATATTGTGGCTGCTATATCCCACCAACTAGGATAGCGGCTTCAAATTCATGTCATTTCAGTGCTGCATAAGAACTACTTCATTAGCCCAAGTACTGCAAACACATAAGCTGTCTATGACTAGGACACCATCTAAAAGGATATATTAAATTGAACTTGGTATGAAGACGTGGCAATGTATTCTAAATGAGTATTATTATTTCCAAATGGTCATTTTGCTTCTCCTGCCTGTGTCTTCTATTTTTTTTTAAATTCAGTACCTATTGTGAAACAAACCTGGGAAGGAGAAGCCACTTTTATTGAATACTACAGTGATTATGCAGAAAGTTCAATACCTACTGTTGACATAGGAGTACCAAATACCGAAAGAGGTGGGTTTTAATATGATATTTCTTCCATGAGTTGTAGCAAGTATTCCACGTGAATATCTGTAACAATGAAATGCTTATTGCTAATATGGCTTCAAGTTGCAGCCTGAAAAGTGATACTTAAGTGATACTTGCAAACGGTGGCCCCAGTTCCTCTACTTTCTGTCATGTGGGATTGGGCTGAGCAGGAATGGTCAAATATTGGAGCAGAGCCCTCCCCTAGACTAGATGTTTGTCTTAATTACAGTAAGGAAAGGCAATCATATTGAAGCTTCCACATTACTTTTCATTTATTTTTCTGTCTCTGAGGGCTATAGTAGGCATGGACATAAGATTAAAATGTTCAGCCCATTTTAGAGAGTTTGGACGCTGGGCTTGGTTGTTTAAAAAGAAAAGAGCTTTACTCTAATTGCATCAAACAAACAAAAACACTGTCCCAAGTTAGCATTTTTATGGTTGAATGTTAGCAGAATGATCTGTGCTGCAGAATAGATGGCCAAGGATTACCCTCTTTTTAAATTGCTATATTAAGGGCAGCCAGCCAAGCAGATTGTGTTTCCAGTTCCTAGTTTTGTTTAGATGTTCTAATTAATTGTTACTAAGCTGATCGATCCATACTGTAACAGGACATACCTTATTTGGATATATAGCCAAAGTTTTACTCAATATCTACTTCCCAGTTTCCTTTTTTTTTCTTTTGTTACTTTCTAGGTCACTGTGGAAAGACTTTTGCCATTTTGGAAAGATTTTTAAATCATAGTCCTGCTAAAATGCCTTGGTTAGTCATTGTGGATGATGATACCTTGATAAGGTAAGAATTCCTGAATCAAATTAAATTGAATTATACTAATGTCTGTTATTGTTATTATTATTATTATTTGCAGGATTGCAGACTCCAGATGAAATGTGAAACATGACAATTCATGTTGCAATGAAATTTTGGGGGGATGAGACAACAAATCCAAACAGACCAAATTAAAAGCATCTCCCAAATGAATAATTTATTACTGGACATTTGAGCACATTGTGGCATAAAATTGAATTAGTGTCTAAAAAGATGACAATTTTGAAATATTGCTATAGCATTGGGATTTCTGAGGATATATGGGGGGAAATGTACAAATAATAAGATGGCATTGGTTGCCCAAATCAAGAAACTCACTCAAGTACTGCAGAGTGGAGGATTATGATGTTCAAGACAACAATATTTCTCTCCTGTCTTGGTCATGCAGTAAGCACTCAGCATGTCTGAGCCCATCACTGGAATTGGGGATCTGGCAACTGCTGTTCTTCACTGAATAGCTATTTCTTTCTGTATGCAGTTTAATCTCCTTGCCACATCATGCTCTGTTTCCACGGGGGGGGGGGGAGAGATTGACATAATTGATTATCGATTATGTCTCATCTTTGGATCACACAGGCTGACAAGCATGAATGTTTACTTGTCACCTAAAGGCTTCAGGAGATTTTTAAGAGGTTGTACAAGGATTTATCTGAAATGGTACAGTTTCCTGCCTGAATGGGGAGTTGGACTAGAATAGTGGTCACCACCAGTGGTCCATGAGAAAAATTTGGTGGTCCGCAGAAAAATTATTTACATTTTTATATTGCTTTAAATACTATTTATCTTTTTAAAAAAATCATATTAGTGGTCCACGGGATTTAAAATTATGAATTTAGTGGTCCCTGAGGTCCCAAAGGTTGGTGACTCCTGGACTAGAAGACCTCCAAGGTCCCTTCCATCTCTTTTATTCTGTTATCTTGAGGTACGTTACCAGGTTTTGACATTCTCAAAGTTCAGTTTCCAGGACTCTTTTTGGGCAGGGGGGAGGGGAGGGGATGGATTGATCCTGGTACACATATCACTTTGCTTAAGAAATTTATTGCAAAAACACTATTCTCCATTAGCCTAGCAGGAAAACATGTTTTAATATCATATTTTATTTTTCACTAGCAAGGAATACGATTTTCAAGAGAACTACGTCTTTATGAAGGGACGATGCATGACAAATTTTACTAAAAATGATGAAGGCGCTTTCAAGCCATGTTCCTTTAAAATCTGACCGTTACTATTTGTGCACAGAATGCAATGAAGTCTTTTATGCTAGGAGACCATATGATGGGGAGAAAGCATGCCAGATTTCAAACAGATGGGTTAAGGGAGATTATGCAGAGGAAGAAGTGTTCATAAGGAATGATGGTGTTTATTTCTGGATACAGTAGAGGTGATTTATAGTTTTGACAGTATAGCTGGCTGGTCCTTATCTTAAAATAACTAAGTTTTTATGAGAGGTCAAGTAGCTCCCAAAGCATTTTCACACAACCATGTAGAAAAAAAGACTGGATGACACTGAAAGGCTACAAATGATAGAGCTCTTTTTCAATCCCAAAGATTTTTCCAGTTTCCACAGTTCTGTGATTGCAGCAACCAAAGGTGGCCATTGTGATTTAATCACCCACTTACAGTATCTTCCCTCCATCACCTACACTGTCATTATGTCTTATCTAAGTAATAGAAACATCTTGTCCTTTTGGCATACCCGCTCATCAGCTTTTCTAAAGTATCAGCAGTCTGGTGAAACTAATCAAGGCTATTCATGTAAGCCCAGAACAGATGTCTATTCAGATCTATTTACTGTTGTCTGGGTAACAAAAGGAACTCCTGTTCCAAATTACCCTATTCCAGCTTGTCATCTGAGCTTTGACCAAATCTAATGTACAACCCTAGTAAGTATGCGAGTATGTTTGGAAGTTGGGTTCAAAAGTTTTGCAAGCAGATTTTTATAAAAGCAGCTTTTTAAAACAATTTTATCCTTCATGCCCCCAAACCTTTCCAAATATTTGGAGGTTTTCCTGAACTTTGGTATTGGAGCCTGATGGGCAAAGTCAATGACTTCTATATTTTTTATTCCAATTGTTTTTTTCCATGTATGGATGCTACTTATTTTGATTCTGGCAAACTGCCTTGAAAAACATTAGCAAGTACCAGGTTTGTAGTTTCCTCAGAAGTCCTGATTGTGAGATTCTTGGGACTCTCTGAGCTTGGTTGTTTCCTTGCAGATATTTCATTACCAAATTAGGTAATATCATCAGTACAACCTCAGAGAACCAAGGACTCCACAGTTCAGTTCAGAACTACAAATACTCAATTCCATTGGTAATGTCCTGATTTTAGTATTAAAAATTAAAATCATGGAACATGAGGAATTTAAAACATGGCACGTATGATTTAAAATTACTTTTTCCAATTAATACAATAGGAAAAAAATAATCTCTCTTTTCTGTGTTCTTGCATGCTTAATTTATTTTATTTATTTTCTATTTTATTTGATTTGTATACTGCCCTACTCCTG
Source organism: Arizona elegans (assembly GCA_022577455.1). Taxonomy (NCBI): domain Eukaryota; kingdom Metazoa; phylum Chordata; class Lepidosauria; order Squamata; family Colubridae; genus Arizona; species Arizona elegans. The sequence continues at coordinate 92,017,502 of JAKOOJ010000006.1, read as the reverse complement.
AAGAACTCAGGGCGGTGAACAGCCAAACAATAAAATACATAGATACAAAAAATTTAAAAACCAGATAAAATCGAATTAAACCATTTTGGCCCAGACATATTAAAACACCCCAATAATTTAAAAACAGATTAAAATTTACATATCAAAAAGAGGGAAAAGATTAGGCCAAGCCCGCCTGGTGGAACAAAAAGGTCTTCACAGCGCGGCGGAAGGTGTGCAGATCCGGGATCCTCCGTATCTCCGGGGGGAGCTCATTCCAGACGGTAGGTGCCCCCACAGAGAAGGCTCTCCCCCTAGGGGCCGCCAGTCGACATTGTTTGGGTGACGGCACCCGGAGGAGTCCCTCTCTATGAGAGCATACTGGCTGGTGGGAGGCTATTGGTGGTAGTAGGTGGTCCCGTAGATAACCAGGTCCTAAGCCATGGAGCGCTCTAAAGGTGGTAACCAAACCTTGAAGCGCACCCGGAAGACCACCAGGAGCCATGACGCTCCCATTACCACCCACGCAGCCGCACTCTGCGCCAGTTGGAGCCTCTGGGTGCTCCTCAAGGGGAGCCCCATGTAGAGAGCATTGCAATAGTCCAGGCGGGAATGAATGGAAGGAAATCTAGCATGTTTAAAACCCCATTATATTTGTTAAATTGAAGATTCAGTGCTTCATCCAATAATTTATCTTATACAAAAAATAAGCATGACTTAAAAACGAGAAATTTACCAGAAGGTATGCCTAATTTTCTGTGAAATTCTATGGTGGCTGTAGGTGTAAAATGTAATTCATTTTCAGTACTAAGAATTATTTTTACATAGTCTACACAATATTATTTATTTTTTTATTTACTTATTTTATATGTGTGTGTGTGTGTGAGAGAGAGAGAGAGAGAGAGCATTTTATACACACACACACACACACACACACACACACACACACCTCCCATCTCACTATCTAAAGCAAATATGGAAATGCCAGCATCACTGTAGTACATTTTAAAAATTAATGTTCACAATGTTTAAAGAAAAAGAATCTTCATGTAATGTGATTATATTCTTTTTGAATAGCTACATTTGGAAAAGTACTAAGGAGCAATTCTTGCATTGGGAACATAGGAAAGATTGTACATATAGTATTTTTGGCAACAAAAGAGGTCATATGATGTGAAAAGATCTCACTTTCAGATTTTTTTGGGGGTGGGGGAAACTAGTGATGAGAGTGGCATGCTTCTCAATCTTTTCCAGCGTCCAGGTCTTGAAGCAATAGTCTAATATTTACTGATGTGTAAACGAATTAACTGATGCCAAACAGATAGGACATTAGAAGAAATCCATTTAGGCATGCTTTTTTTGGTATTTGGAATATACAGCTTTTGCTGATCTATGATAGCTTATATTTCATGTTCCATATTGGCAACAGAATCACTGGAAAGTTAATCACACAGCCACCACTTCTGCAGAAGTAATTAAAATGTCACCGTTTGATGCCAAATATCCTTATGTACATCACACTTGAATATAAATGTAATTATATCATATAAATTCACCCAAACCTCCTTTCTGCATAATTTAAAAGATAGTCTATATTACTAGAGCAGAGCGATTAAATTAAAAATAAAACTATACCCACTTGTTATTTATCTTGTTACATATATTATACCTATTAAAAATGCAATATAGTGTATATTCCCAAAATTAATATCCCACCAACTTCCAAAGACTCCTAAAAATTATCATCATAAATAATAATTCAAACCAATAATTAAACATTTCAGATTTGACATCAAATGCTAAAATTAAAGAGCAATGTTAAAAATGACCTTTATGCAACAAGATATTCAGCCCACAAACACCATAGGGAATAGCAGTGCATTTGCCACTTTCCAAAGCACAAGCAATATGAATTTTTGGCAACAGCCAAAAATTAAAAAGGTCTGCTTCTGTGTCTGTGGAGCTTCTCAGTCATCCAGGTCATAGTTACCTCAAAGGTACTTTTTCAAAAAGCAACTGTGCTGGGGGTTTTTTCCTTGAGGAAGAAGAAGAAAAAATTTCGCTTCTCATCCAAGAAGCTTCATCAATTCTGATGTTGGGGTGTGTGTGGAAGGATAGTACTGACAATTGAGCCTGGATAGTGGGAGGATGGAAGGATACGTTCTTTACCTTACCCCAGGGGTGAAATGCTCCCGGCTTGGACCGACTCGGCCGATCCGGTAGTGATGATGGCCGGTAGTTCGGATAACCGGTAGCAATCGCAGCTCGAGGCTTCACCCACCCACCCAGAAGTCATGCACTGGCTGCGCAAGCGCACACTGTTTAATTCATTCATTCATCAGTGGCAGGTTGGGTGTGCGCTTGCGCAGCTGGTGCGTGGAACAGGGCGACGATGGAGGTGGCACATTCAAGAAGGAGAGTGGCTCCGGTAACTTTCTGGCGCTTGCCTTCCCTGGCAGCCAGGCGCGGGAGAAAGGTAAAGACATGCTGCATGGCGAAGGGAGAAGGGGCAGTGGTTCCAGGGCAAGGCTGGTGTCGGGGAATGGTGCATTCCCTGGCCCAGTTGAGGCAGGTGGTGAGCAGGCAGTGGCTCCCGGGCCTCGGGGAATGGCACGTCCCTGGGCCCCGGACCCCAACCCCAAACCAAGGTGAAGGGTGAGTGGGCGGCAGCTCCGGGGCAAGTTTGGAGTTGGGGAATGGTGCATTGCCCGAACTGGTCGAAGCAGGCAGTGTCTCCAGGGCCCCGGGGAATGGCACATCCCTGGGCCCTGGCCCCCAACCCAAAGTGAAGAGAGAGCGGGTGGTGAGCGGGCGGCAGAATAGAAATTAAAAAAGTTTTCCTACTGGGCTCTGTGGGTGTGGCTTAGTGGGGGGGTCTTGTGACTGAGAGGGCGTGGCTGTGAATGACATTGAGTTGGCCATGCCTACTCAGTCACAGGAAACACACCCCATCAAGCCATGCCCACAAAACCGGTAGGGAAAATTTTTAGATTTCACCCCTGCCTTACCCCTCCTTCAAACCAGTGATCCTCTTTATCCAACATGTAGACTTTGTTGTCTTCAAAAGAGTGCCCTTTGTCTTTCAAATGCAGATGGACCACTGAATCTTGTCCTGCAAGGTTTGATCTCCTATGTTGTGCCATGGGCTTGTGAAGTGGTTCTGTGTCTGCTTTTGTGTTTCTCCCCATCCAAGCTCAGGCATTTGTAGCTTCCCTATCCAAGTAGGTGAAACAGGATAGGCAGATTCCTTTTCAAAGGAGACAATCCCATAAAAAATCTGGTACTAAACAATATACAACTTATTTATTAATCAAATTTATATAGGTACCCACTTCGCCAAAGGTGATTCTGGACAGTGCACAGCAATAAATAAAACAATATAAAGCATAAAAATCTTTTTTAAAAAATCACAGTAATAAAAAATAAAGATTCTAACCATGGGAGAAACAGGATAAAAATGACCCCCATTATAAGTTAATATCAGCACCTTGAAACTTGAATTGGAAATAAAACTACTGAAATGTTCCTAAAATATCAGTTTGGTTCATGGCATTTTATAGCAACTATAGTGTCCAGGTTGTTTTCATAGACAGCCCTGGGTACTCATCACAATAGGGAGATAATAAAACTAGGAGTAACTGTCACTAAAGCCTTCTGCTCTAAGAAGTGCTGCATTTGGCAAACCAACCAAAACTGGCCAGTGACTCCAACCGTTGCTCCAGAAGAATTATATGTTCAGGAGGAACCTGGAGTCCATGGGCCTGCCTCTCAGGAGGAGAATGACCACATCCAGAAGTGAATGATAGCTGCCAGCAAAACCAAAGATTACTGAGAAGTTCCATACGGGAAGCTCCCTAATTTTCTGAGTATAATAGCTTGTGGATCAGTGCTGAAAAACCTTTATTCTGTCATTAGATAACCAAGATTTGGATGTAGTCCTCTGTGAAAGGGGCAAATGTTGAAATGTGTATCCTACATTTACAATGGAAATACTGCAATTCAGGTATTTGCACCAGGTGACAGACCACACAAGGGCTATGATAATGAAATCATCGAAACAGATCTTTATTACAATCACAGAGGAGCACATATCATCAACATCATTATGATTTGCTGCAGACATCAACCCTGAATTTTGTCATTTTTACCAGTGGGGGTGTAATTATAGAAATAAGTTAAATGATTCAGCCTGATACAAGAGTTTTATAAAAATAACTTTTGCTTTAGAATATTAAAATTAGGAGGGAACAAGGTTATAGGCCTTTATATTGAAGAAAAGACCCAAAGAGTATGACAGAAAAGCTTATTCTTTTTATAGTAATATTTGATGATTATATAGTTATTTTTAGAAGCAAAAAGGGTTTTTTTTTATAAAGTAACTACTGAAAATTTTAAATATTCAAAAGACATTCTCTTAAATATTCCATTTCAGGTACGTACATGTGCTTGCTTAAGCTGATAGCTTCAGGGTTTGGGATTTTTTAAAAGTAATTAAATATATTAGATGATATTTCACTATGTGGTTTTTGTTCTAGCATCTCTAGGCTCCAGAAATTACTCAGTTGCTATGACTCAAGTGAGCCAGTGGTTCTCGGGGAACGCTATGGCTATGGTTTAGGATCAGGAGGCTATAGTTACATTACTGGTGGAGGAGGGTAAGTCATTTAAATTATTCAAAGGAGTAAAGATACATAAGAGCAATAACTTAAGTTTTCAGTTGCTTTCATGATGGATAGATTTCTTCTCATACCAGGCTCTGCCACTATGAATGAGATTTTTATAGTCCTGTCATAGAATTTTTACAAGAATATGAAATATAAAAATGTCCTAACTTTGTAAATAGCAATATGGTAATTTACAGTAGCATTTCAATAGACAAATAAAAAGAAATTCAAAGCACCCTGAGTACAGTTTGAGATCATTTCTGATTTATTAAAGCTGTATATTTGAAGGGCCTCTTCCCTGAAAGACTAGAAGATTGTAGCTGTAGAATATCTTCTGTGAAAGGCATGTGGGAGTGAGGCTATTACATGATTTTTCTAAAATATCCATGGCTTAGTGCAAATAAGAAAGTTGACAGGCTTTTAAAAATACTGGCTTAATGTCAGTAACCCACAGATAATAAAACAAGAGTTATTGGCTTCTCTTTTTAACCTTGTTGTATTGTGAAAGGTTTTTTTTTTCCCCAGTTGAGTTGTATTTGGAAGTGGTATATGATTGAGCATCTAATTTGTCAATAATCCTAAAACAGATTCTACTATCAATAACAACTAATGATATCCATTAGGTTATGTTGACTAGAGACATGGAAGAACATAGAGCATTATGATTTCATTAGGAGACCCAGAGCAGTAATAATCTGTTTGCAATGACTGCTATGAACTCATAATTGCTGTTAGTAGATAAAACTTTTTATTCAATAATAATGTTTATCTTCTTGATTATTAATTTCTTTTTGGATTTGCCTTAAAAGGATGGTCTTCAATAGAGAAGCAATCCAAAAACTGTTTGCTAGTAAGTGCAGGTGCTACAGCAATGATGCCCCTGATGATATGGTAATTGGAATGTGTTTCAGTGGTTTAGGAATTCCAGTTACACACAGCCCTCTCTTCCATCAGGTGAGTGTCGTTATATGTCACTAAGTATCTCATGGTTAATATTAGTTCAATTTCCTTAAAACCTAATTAAAATGATACAACAGCTGGGAAATATATTACAAAACCATTCCTGCTTTTTCTTAGAATCTTTACTACTTAGACCTGAGAACAGGGATGCAAGGCCATTTCAAGTAGAAGGCTGTAACTTTGGCAATGAAGTACAGAACACTCATTATTGATAGGATAGTAAAAGATTCCTTTTTTTGGTCTGCACAAATTAAACCCTTCCAGAATAATAAAGTGGAAACAGGTGAACATACAATGAATATCCCGATGTTTCAAATCATACTTATTTTCATAAATATTATCAGTATTTATCAATATCTGGCTTTGGTACAAATTCCAACTAGAGCATCTTCTCACAACACAGCTGTCAAAATATTACAAGATGTGTTTAGATCATTTTTTAAAAAAAATTCAGGAGAGATTAAATATTTCATTGTAGTTTTAACCACAGATTTTGTGGTCTTCAATTTCCACATATAACTACACAATATTCTTCCCTAAGTTGTGTTTTATCATTGTTCGAACAAATGTAATTTCCAAAATATACAGTAGTGGCCAAAATTGTGGAAACCTTTTTGGAAAAGTGTATTTTCTGAAACTAGCTAATAACACCACTCTTTTTTGGAGAAGTACCATAAAATTATATATCAATAGAAAGATAATTTAATCAAGAATGTAATGCAGTAACTTTTATGAAGGATTTGCTATTAGAATAGCAGTTACAGTATAAAGAAGAAAAGTGAAACACATAGAATGAGATATACAAAAATTATCACCATAGAAAAAATGATATATACCAAAATTACCACCATAGAAAAAATGAGATATAAAAAAATTATCACCGTATCAGTTAATACTTAGTTGGGTAACCTTTAGCATGAATTACGGCCTTACAACGTCTTCCCATGGAGTGAACCAAGTCTTTTAGTTCTGCAGCTGTTATAATGTGAAACCAGGTTTGAATGATTGCTTCTATTAACTGGGTTTTATTGCTGAGTCACTTCTGACTAACAAGTTTCTTTAGTTAGCTCCATAGATTTTCAATTGGATTAAGGTCTGGGCTATTCCCAGGCCATTACAGCAGTGGAATATGATTATCTTGAAACTCAAAAAAAAGTGGTATTATTAGCCATCAAACTTCAAAAATACATTTTTCCTGAAAGGTTTCCACAATTTTGGCCACTACTGTAATGCCTTAACTTATTAACATGTGCTGATTATCACCAAATTTATTTAGAACCTTTTTGTAATGGTAACATGAAAGCAATAGAAAATGCTGACAAAGGGGGATTATATGAAAAATGGACTCCTAAAGTTTCAGCGAAACATGAATATCATTTAAAAACTCATGTAATTAGTATAACTTCTGAAAAATGTTGAAACGTGAAGAAATGATCATATGATTATATTGATATCAGACGTATTTAGTGGCTGGGGCAACTTTTTCTGTTTCAAATAAACAATTATTTATTTAAAATATTTATATTCTGCTTTTTTCATAAGTATGCAAACTACATTAAATAATAAATTAACAATTTATTCATATTATTAGCATTCTCATATCAACAATTAGCAGCCATTTCATGTTTAGACTATAGAGTTGGTTTCTAATAGGAAATGGTCCAATGCTATTTCACTTTATCCTTCTAGAAGATATAGACTCTGGGGAATCTACTTAAATACTCTTAATTTTTGATAAGTATATAATTAATGTCCTGGGATGATCTTGTTACTGTAACTGTTGGCTGAACAATTCAGATTATGAAATTGTTACCTCTTAAGCTTTTATTTCAATCTGTCTTCTCATTATGCGGCAAGTAAAACAACTTATTATGCCAAAATGCTTAACTGCAGATGAAGAAATGCTTTGGTGCTATCCAAAGTCATCCAGTTTTTCATCTATTCAGCCTTCTGGTACAATATGGTCTCAAGGAAGCATAAATCCTCACAGTAATTTTAACATTCTGCAGAGTCATAAGGCAAAATGTATGAATCTTAATATGAAAGCAGAATAAAAATTGATTAAATAATAAATTAAAATATAAAACAAATTAGGTAGAGGAAATTCTATAATTCCAGATCACAACTATCCATTTTGCATATTGATGTTTGATTAGCAGCAACTTTTCAGGATGCTGTATTTGACTCATGAAAAAAGAAGTTCCTGGAGATGCCACACACTGAATTTCATTAATAATTTAATGAATAATTTCATTATAAAATAAATATGAAAGTTTAAGGACAGAGCATAAATAACATTTGCTATGTTGAAAATTAATTCAGATTTTAATCATTTTTACAGTGCAAGCACAATTCTTAAAGTATAGCCCATTCATTTATTTATTATTCTTATTTCTTGGGATTTAGTTTAACATTTAAATTTCAAATGGAGAAAGCAAAACAGATGAGGAAGCAAAATGTATATTCAAGTTACCTTCATATACAAGTAGCTGATCAAAATTGATACATTCTTGTGTTCTTTAAAAATTCTCTTTATTGTGGAAGCAAAAGGCAACTATCAGATATAAGATTATTTGCTTCTGTTTAAATATTTCACTAATATGCATTGTAACATGAGAAAGTGAAAAAACAAATGCTGTTGTGGTTCTGAGAATGTATTCATGAATAAATGGTTTTGAATTGTCATATTCAATCAGCCGTATCCTTAATAGACTTTCCATATTCCCGAGATCTCAATATATTTACAGTGTTTCTCCAAAAAGAAGTCCGGATCTTATTTCTTTTGACCCTTGAAAAAACGGCTAGGTCTTCTTTTTGGAGGGTTCTAATTATTGACTCACGTCGTGGTGGTGGCACAAACAGCCATGCCCAGGAGGAGCCCGCTGCTGGCCCACTTCTTCTGTGGCCACTTACCACAGCTCCAGATCGATCCAGAGTTCTGTTATCGGCTGCAGATGCCTTCCAGCAGACATCTGAAGGCGAAACTGAGGCCAGGGCGATGCGTGCAGGTGGTGGCAAGCAGCCGCAGAAGAAGGCAAGGCAGGTGTCAGGGTGTGTGATGCCTGGTAAGTAGGGCAGCTCCACCACCCCCATCCCCACCCTAGCTTAATTTTTTACCTGTGTGCTTCGCCCCACTCCCTCACCCTGGGGTGGGCAGGGTCTTAAGTAGGGCTAATTTTGAGGGTGGGGCTTAATATGATCGCATGCACTCAAAAACATGATAGGGCTTCTTTTCAAGATGGGTCGTCTTTTTGGAGAAATACAGTATTTATTTATATATACAATATATGGTATAAAGTACAATGTATCTTCTCATGGCAGACAGATTATAGAATTTGGAGGGAAAAAGAGTGTTTTATATCCTTTTTATATCCTTATATCCTTTTATATCATCTAAGCATGAAGGTAATATTATTCTTAAGTGCATAATTTAAATCCATACTTTAATAAGGAGGACTAATAAAATGCTCATTTTTTTAATTTATATTGCTTCAAAGGCCAGAAGCTATGCTCTTCCCTTCATTTCACTATCCTACTTTCTCAGGCCTAACTACCTTTCTCTTAAATAACACAATATTTTTAACTTACTGGAAAAAATACGCTTAGCTTTTCTATTTTCTTTCAGAGTGTAATCTTTTGTTGACAGTAGAACAATTTGTTTTATCCATTATTGGTTATCAGATAATGGGATTTAGTAATGCTTCTCCTAAAAAGAAAAAATACAGCTTTGTTTACCATGTACACAGCGGTTACATTAGCTATTTGCAGCCATTCAAATTGTATATGCAAAGTTTCATTGGAATAATAATAGCCCTGTCTCACTGCCATATTAGATTCATCTTGTCACAAAGACCTACATTTGTAAAGGTCAGGGTGAACAGATTTTCTACAAAGACACCGTACATTCCTACTGTGCTTATCATGTCATCCACTTCACAGGGCTGTATCTGTATCTGATTTAAGAATACATTATCTTTGCTTCTTTTTTTATAATTGAAGAAAATATTTTATAAGTATGCAATTCATTTTCTCTTTTACTTCAATTCTAGGCTCGCCCAATGGATTACCCGAAGGACTTCCTATCCCATCAAGTTCCAATATCATTTCATAAACACTGGAATGTTGATCCAGTAAAGATTTATTTCACATGGTTGGCTCCAAAAGTACAAGATTTGGAATATGGAAGCAAACATGTCAGAGAGGATTTATAATCTGTGAAAGTATTTAAATATTGTTATGGTCTTAATATTTAGAATATAGATAAAATTTTATTGTTCTATTTATAATTATTTGTTGCCCATATTGTACAAGACAATATGGATACAATCCAGTACCACTTTTTGGCACAGTTTGCTGCTTTCTTCCTTTTGGACCACTATAATTTGTATCCCATAATTAGAACCACTGTTTAGGGATATAGTGTCTGTGCACAAGGCATTAAACTCTCCACTGCCACATTGTGCATTACTTTGTGTAGGTACTAATGAAGGATAGGTTGGAAATAAGTTTATATTAAATCTTGTGAGTGTACACCGCACAGGATCCAGAGTTATTACTAGACCATGCTCTAAATATTGCTGCTCTAAATCAAATGGATGCAAACTTTTATTTGTGCATTTATTCCTTCTTTTTATTGGCCTTAAAGTTTTAAAATTAATGCTTTTGACCTAGAATTTTGTAATCATTACCACCTTTAAGATGCTTTTGCCAGTTCATCAACAAGTTTTTCTTTGTTCTCTCCAATTCTTTTGCTTCCCAAAGAAAAGAATACATTTTGAAGGAAAGAAAATACAATAGCTCCTCCATGTACATATTTTATCTCATGTAATCATTTTGCAATTATTTAAAATAGGTACAGCAGAATAGGATAAAATGTTTGCCCAGAATCAGAGTAAAAAGTATTGCCTTCATTTTGTTTCTTCATCTAGCAAGGTTTAAGTGCCGTGTGACAATAACATGACATTCCATTTCCCATAAGAACTTTAATTGCTTGGAATCAATTCAAGAAGCAGCAGTTACTGGCAAGGATTGCAGATGCTTCAAAAATGGTTAGGAAGAAATGTTTCACCTTCACAGCAGCTCAGCATTTTTAATTTTTTGATACACATTAAAACAGCCCCTTTTTTCAAGCTTCTGTGCAAGTCTGCGTCTGCTTTAAGAGCCTTTGTGTTGTGCTTGCCCAAACATCCAAAGCACTTCTGTTGAATCATTTTTTAAATGCACACAGCTCTACTGATTCTTCATTTTTCCCCTCTTCTAACAGCATTGAAATACTAATGGAACAAACAAACTGAATGCAGTGAATCAAAAGGTAAATTAGGATCATTAGATGAATCTACCATCATCTCAGACACCCTTTCGTCTTAAAAAACATACAAGCAAAATTTATTGTAGCCTTAATTTAAAAAATTGTATTTGGTACACTATCCTATCCTAACTTTTCTAATACTGTAAAATTTCTTCCATCAAAGGCAGTTAAAGATATAAATCAATCTTTGCTATATTGTAACCAGAAAAATTCTTAAAGCGGTATTGTAGTTTTGTGGGGGGTTTTAATAGCACAAAGCATTGTGGTCCAAAGCACTGTCATTCTTAGACCATTGGCCAATTTGGAAAATTATTTAACCAAAATCAATAAAGCAGTATACACTTACTATGAATGCAGCTTGGATTTTTTTTAAGTGTACTCGGTGGTCTGACTCAAGATGACTTGAATTGAAGTGTTTGAATTAAACGAGTCACTGTTTTCTATAGTTTCTGTATTTCCTTCTCTCAGTGCCTTAAACAATGGATACATCTGCTGATTCAGATCTACTATGCTTTTTGTACTGAATGGGATGGATTATTATTTATGTTTACCATGTGAAATAAAACAATGGTTTAAAATAGAATAATATATCGTACTGTTACTTTTTGTCAACAGAGCAGGAGCTGAGAATTCAAGAAGACCCCCAAATTGCTAGGAAGAGTGCTACCCCATTTATAACTGAAAATCAAAAGTCAACAAATCTAGGGGGCCTAAAATCAATAGCTACTCAGTCTTCTCAGGAATAAGATGAAGTCCATTCTTCCCCAGACTCACACCATCTCCAGGGAAAGAATAATGAAACAAGCATTTGGTCTGACATGGAGCAGAACTATACAACACCATTGGGAAGATGCTCCTAACACTCACATGATGAATGAGTGACCAAGCAAGCTGAATAAATAAGAAGAAAAATATGCTTTCCTGTAATCTAAAACTATATGCCACGCCCTTCACTACCCTTCATTTTTGGCATGTTTTTTTTATGGCTTCCCTTCCTCCTCTCAATTACTGACACTGGAACATCTGTTCCTTCCAATGTCTTGCTGCCAAAAAAAAAAAAAGACTAACTCACAATCTCCATGGATCTCCGTACACAGAACAGGGTGAGAGATCATCAATATGCAGATGACACCCAGCTTTATATCACTACCCCAGGCCCTTCAAGTGATGCTGTGGACATCCTACCCCAGTGTCTGGAAGCTGTTGGGACTGGATGGGCCAAACAGGATCAGACTCAATGTCTGTAGAGATTCTCAATTATCCAGGTCATAGTTGTCCTAAAGGTGATTTTCCAAAAGGCAACTGGACTTTCTGAAGAAGCTTCTTGGATGAGAAGTTAGAACTGAAGAAGCTTCTTTGATGGGAAATAGAACTTTTTCAAGGAAAAATCAAGAAAGTCCAGTTGACTTTTGAATAAGCACCTTTGGGACTCTTGACTCAACCATAGCAAGACAGAGTGGCTGTGGATAGGATATTTGTATCTCCAGAGACAAAGTTCTTTCATCTTTGATTCTGAATGGGGTTGCACTACCCCCAAACACCCAGCGTACAATATGAGGGTCCTCCTGAAAGAGCAGGTGGCAGCCATTGCTAGGAGATCCTTTGTGCACCTTTGACTGGTGTGCCAATTGTGCCATTCTTGGTCTGGGAGGTGGTGCTCAAAGTAACCTATGTCTTTGTAGCTGCTCATTTCGATTACTGCAACATGCTTTACATGAGGCTGTTCCTGAAGTGCAAATAGCAGGACAAGCCCATATCACAAGAATAAGAATCTGCTCACCATTTACAACACAATGAACTGGACAATCAACCACAATGAACTTGACTATCTTTAAAACATTCTCTATGGTACCCACTAAGCAAGAAAAAGAACCTTTTGAATGGTTTGATTTTAAGGTCATAAAAATATACTTAACTACTATTTAAGAACTTCACAATTAAAGAGTTCTTGCAAATAACATCAATCTTAGCAATGCTTTTTAATTGTGTGTGTGTACATAGATACACATACACACAACCAAACTATGAACATAGAATCCTCCAAAATACATTCCGATATCAACAGTAAATTGGGAGTTTTAGATGATGTTTGAGAACTTTAATATGTATAGATTTCAACTCCTAGAATTCTCTAGCCTGGGAAAACATGATTGTGAAATCAAGAGAAGATTTCAATGAATACTGCCATTTAAATTTTTTTGACTATCTAAATTTCTCTTTTTGTAACTTAGTTTAAAGCATGTTTGACAATATGCTGTTCTACAGTAATAATTAACATAATGATAATGTTCAAGATTGCCAGACAAAGACTATTATACTATGGTTGTGTCCTGTGAGCTGACTCACTCAAAAAATCAATCATGCTGAGAGTGATCAGTGGAAAAAGAAGTCCTAATATTCTTTGGCTGGAAATTATAAAGGATGACACCGGGATAAGCATAGCATAGAGAATCTGAAGGAGGCGGTGCAAGACAGAGGGGCTTGGAGAATGTTGGTCCCTGGAATGGCCAACAATTGGACATGACTGTGGCTGACAACAACAATGACAATGTAATGTTCAAATTCAAATTAGGATTATTCCGAGGCATACCTTTCTTATATTATTATTCTTAGACATTATGCTTTCATACTAACTTCTCCCAATGTGTCTGCAACCTCCTATTTGGATTGATGCAACATGCTGTACATGGAGCTGCCCTTGAAAAGCATTCAGAAGCTGCAATGCAGAACACAACAGCATGGGCAGTTTTCACCATCTGTCGCTATGACCAAATAACACTTTTGCTCCATGAGCTACACAGGTTCCCCAGGGGCAGGTGCTGGTGCTGGTTTTCATCTATAAAACTCTGTACACAGCACAGGACCAGGCTACTAGCAGGGCTGCCTTTCTTCCACTCTTCCCCTCCCCTCACAGATCTACTACAGCAGGCAAGCTCCAGGTCCCCTTTTGTAAGGTAAGGCCACACTTGGAAAAATGCATCCAGTTTTGATCGTCACAATGTTAAAAAATATTGAGACTCTAGAAAGAGTGCAAAGAGCAACAAAGATGATTAGGGGACTGAAAGCTAAAATGTATAAAGAATCGTTGCTGGAGCTGAGTATGTCTAGTCTGATGAAAAGAAGGACTAGGGGGTGACATGATAGCAGTGTTCCAATATCTCAGGGGCTGCCACCAGGAAGATGGAGTCAAGCTATTCTCCAAAGCACCCGCGGGCAGGACAATATGCAATGGGTGGAAACTAATCAAGGAGAGAAGCAACCTAGAACTAAGAAGAAATTTCCTAACAGAACAATTAACCAGTGGAACAATTTGCTTCCAGAAGCTGTGAATTCTCCAACACTGGAAGTTTTAAAGAAGAAATTGGATAACCATTTGTCTGAAATGGTATAGGGTTTCCTGCCTAAGCAGGGGGTTGGACTAGAAGATCTCCAAGGTCCCTTCCAACTTTGTTATTCTGTTCTGTTCTATTTTGTAAACAGTTTTATTTTGTTGGGCCTAGAAGTTGTGTCCTCTATAACAGCCCCTCCCTTATGGAACAGCATCTCGTAGAGGGGTCCTGACCCTGTTAGCCGTTCGTAAGATTCTGAAAACGTAGCTGTTTCCCCTGGCATTTGAGCCAGAGTCTCTGCTGTTGATTTCATTGTATGATTTTACAGTTGGAAAGAATTTATCGCAAGACATCATGGAGTATTTTTTAAAGTACTGGAATTTTAATCTACAGAAAATGCACTATAAGATCTCAATACACTCACTTTTTAAAAAAATGAATGAAAGGGCTCCCAATTCCTCCTCCCAAAATCTGGGGGGAAATCAGAAAATAAGTGGCATGAAATTGTGCGTGCATTTTCACCCTCTAAATGCACAGTTCTGCTCCAAACAAGTACTCATGTCAACAGGCAGTTACCCATCCTAGCATGATCCCAACCAATTTTATCATGAATTTTCTTGAACGATGGAATATTTTTCCTTTTGGGGTTTCAAAAAATGAAAGGATCTTTGCAAAGGTTCCGCAATGTAACACGTTGTTTGGGATTTATGCTTTTGGCTCTGTCAAGCATTAAGGCTTGGATTGCAAATGGAAATCAACTTTTGAGATGCAAGCTAATGCTTGCTGCAAATCACTTGATTTCTCGGCCAGCAGCAGGGCATCGTCTGCATATAAAAGTACGTATAGATTCATGTCCCCAGCCAACATACCTTTTCCCTCCAAGCATTCCTGTTACATTTATCTGTAAATAAGATTAGACAATCAAAGAGGCACTATACAACTTGTCCCTGCATAGTATTAAACAATTTGCTAAGCACATAATTTATTCTCATGCACGTTTTACTTCTGTCATATACTGTTCTTATTACATTCAGCAACTAACCGCGACATTCTATTCATAGAAAGCATTTCTTAATTCAAACTATTCATTTTCTCATTCATTGTTTAATCAGTGAACATATGATAAAACATCTTTTGTATATTCGTACATTTCTTAATCACTTGGTGGAGAATAAAAATATGATCTCCACATACATTACTTGATATAAAGAAACATATTGCACATCCCAGATTTTGCTTAATGTTCTCTTTTGTGTACTTTCAATCAAATTTTTGAATGTGCCTTATTTCATTGAAATGTTGGTTCAAATAACCATGGGGTTTCTAGTAGGAACAATGGGTACCAGAGACATTTTCAGGGCATGTCAACAGTATCAAGATAATGGGATGCAACCAGATCAATTGAAGCCCCACCCCTTTCTTATATCATTGCAATGCATATAAGGCATGTTAATGGTGGGATTTGATTGCCCATTGCCCCTACTATTTTGATGAAAGAATGCATGACAAAACTACAGGTAGTCCTCGACTGACGATCACAATTGAGTCCCAAATTTCTGTTGCTAAGTGAAAGATTTGTTAAGTGCATTTCCCCCCATTCAACGAATATTCTTGCCACAGTTGCTAACTGAATCACTGCAGTTGTTAAATTAGTAACACAGTTGTTAAGTGAATCTGGCTTCCCCATTGACATTGCTTGTCAGAAGGTTACAAAAGGAGATTACATTATCCCAGGGCACTGCGACTGTCATATATATAAGTCAGTTGCCAAGCATCTGAATTTTGATCACATGATCATGGGAATGCTGTAAGAGTCATAAGTAAGAAAAACGGTGATAAGTCCCTTTTCTCAGTGCTGTTGTAACTTTGAACGGTTACTAAGTGAACTTGTAAAACGAGGACTTTTCTATTTCTTTTTTTCGTTACCCTAATATTACATTGCCAAAGAAAGTGGAGGAACTTAACGGCATTTGTGCTATAGGCATACCTTTGAAAACAATGTGAATTGGTCTAGAACAGGGATCCTCAACCCACGGCCCATGGCCCACGGCCCACTACCAGGCCGTGGCCTATTCAGAATTGGATTGTTTTTTTTAATTTGATTTATATGCCGCCCTTCTCCGGAGACTCAGGGCGGCTTACAGTGCGTTAAGCAATAGCCTTCATACTTTTTGTATATTTTTATACAAAGTCAGCTTATTGCCCCCACAAACTAGGTCCTCAATTTACCTACCTTAGAAAGGATGGAAGGCTGAGTCAGCCTTGAGCCTGGCGAGATTCGATCTTACTTTAATTGCAGACAGCTGGTGTTAAATTACAGTGCTTAGTCTGTTGAGCTATCCAGGATTGTGCAAGTGGGTGGCTGGAACCTGCATGCATATGCGTGCAGTTCAACTTGTGGGAGGCTGCTGGACATGTGCATGCCAGCCCGCTGCTTACGCAAGTTGAGCTGTGCTCATGCAGCCCAGTTCTCCTCTCCCCCTTCCCCACTGGGCTGCCAAGCCTCAAAGATTGAGAAGTGCAGGTCTAGAATATTATGAAGGATTCTTGTCAGTCTCCTACATCTGTCGTTTACTAAACCTATCTTTCTACTCTTTTTGAAGACTGGGACCATACTACCTCTCATCTAGTCATTTAGCATTTCATCTAGCATTTCATGCATAGCTCCCAGCGATCGGTAAGATCCCACAGAGTGGGTCTCCTCCGGGTCCCGTCAGCTAAACAATGCCGGCTGGCGGGCCCGCAGGGGAGGGCCTTCTCTGTGGCTGCCCCAGCTCTCTGGAACCAGTTACCTCCTGTGGTCCGGACCATCCCCACCCTATTGGCCTTCCGAAAAGCAGTGAAGACCTGGGTTTTCCGGCAGGCCTGGGGCCGTTGATCTCGCTTTGCGATCTGACGAGATCCGGCCATGAATGGTGTGAATGGGTTTTAATGTCTTTAATGTTTTTAATTTTTAAGTGTTTTTATAGTGATTTTTTGAGTGTATTGTGAGCCGCCCTGGATCTTCGGAGAGGGGCGGCATATAAAATGAATGAATGAATGAATGAATGAATGAATGAATAAATAAATAAAATCTGGTCTTCAGGATTTCTTAAATATAGTTTTTGCTCATGCTACCAGCTAATTCGTTTACTATTGTAGAATGTTGATCCTAGACATAAATTTATTCAAAGTAAAAACAAGTATTCCCTGATATGTTTTTATCAGTCTCATGCTTCAATCCTGCTCTTTTATTTTACTGTTCCTATTTCCTGGTGGAACAGATACTTTTGATGGAAAATACTGACTGTTTGCTCTTTATTAGAGTTTTGCCTCCTTCACAGAGCAGCTTGTACACTAATGCCTTTCTTTTTATTTTGAACATGGAAAAAAAAAAAAAAGAAGCCCTAATTGGTATTCTTACCATCCTTCACCAACCTAAACTCATTCCAAGCTTTCATTTTCTAATATCAAGTCTAGAGTTCCAGGCTATCTGTCTATACTCTGTGTTTATGAGCTGACCCACATTCCATTTTCTACATGCATCTTTTTTATATTTTCAGAACATTACTAAACTTTTTCTGTAGTCACAAGCACATGTCTTCTCTCTTCTCTCTCTCTCCCTCTCCCTCCCTCATTAGAATTGTTTGCCGTCCTTTTACATTTTTACATTTCTTTTTATAGGAATTCCCAGCCATCATAAATACCTTTTTCCATTGTTTTCTTTTGCTGTGGGATCCTATTGACAATTGGTGTGAATCAGGGGTGGGTTCTAAATTTTTTTACTACCGGTTCTGTGGGCGTGGCTTATTTTGTGGGTGGGGCTTGGAGGTCATGTGACTAGGTGGGCATGGCTAGCTGGTCAGACCTTCATTTCTGGAAGGTCCTCGCACTTACGACCAATCCTCGCACTTACAACCCGACTCATTTGTTTGCTTTTAACACTGATCAGCTGTAGGACGGCCCTTTGAAGCCCCGCAGCAAGAGTTTAAACAGTTTTTTTCCCTCTAGTCATCAGCTGGGACTCAGGAGGCAGCAATAGATTGGGGGTGGGACCAAATAAAAGGTAAGAATAACGTGGAGGGGGGGTGGGAGAATCGATTTGGTGACGTCATATCGTCACCGCTACTGGCTCGGCCGAATTGGACTGAACCGGGAGGAACCCACCACTGGTGTGAATGTATCAAAATCTGCTTTAAAAAATTCGGGGTACTCAGCTACATTTGGAGTTAATTTCCCTTAAATTCACCTTGCTTTTAAAATTCCTTAAAAGATTGTTTTTATGGTGATGATGACCTGTCTGTAAAAGTTCTTTCTTTGAGACTTTTTAAGTTCATATTTTCCAAAGTTGTTCTCCTCATAAGATGTTTACGATGCTTCTGTTACTAGTCAATTGTTTAACATTTTAAAGCTAATATTGAAACCGAATGGGCCAAAAAAGCAGCATATGTGTGTTTTCCCTTAAGCCAGCCATTATAATAACTTTATATATTTGATATTTGGATTTTCTTGGTTTATCTTTTTTTCCATATCTTTTTTCCCATTTGTGTTGTAAACCTAGAGGCAGGAACTATCCTGTTTTTATTGATTTTATATAAACTCTGAAAGCCTATTTCAGCTGAAAACAATTGTACAAATGAAGGGGCTATATCCATGCATGCAAAAAAAAAAAAAAAACAACAACCAAACCCCACAATAGCTAACAACAAATCAAATTTTAGTACCGTATGCACATATAGACATGCACAGAAAGTGAAAAGATATTACACTGTACATCATTTTTGAGGTTTGGAAATGATTGTTAACAATAGCAAGTGGAACTAAAAGGCCACAATGGCCTATGGGAGACAAACGATGTGTTTGGCTGCAAAAAACAAGCTTGTAAAAGTAATGTTTCAGGTAGCACTTGGTGCGTACAATATACAGGCAATTAATTGCAAGCCAACTGAGGTGTGAGTAAGAATAACATGTTCATACTGATAATAACAAATGGATGCCAAAGGAAACTATAGTATAGGAGTCTCAATTATGGGGTGTCCTGGCTGGGAATTCTTTGAGTTATTAGCCTCAAAACATCTGGAGGGCATGTTGTAGATGGCTCCAAATGTTAGAATTGTCCTTACCAGGTTGGGCTTCCCACTGAGTTCAAGAGATACCCCTTTATGTATCAACCCCTTAGCATATGTACAGAGCTGCCCTATATCTATTGAAAAGAGCAAGAGTCTTAAGAGATCATTTGATAGAATGTTACCTACAGATATATTCCACTATATACAGTATTAATCCTCTTTGGTTCCAATAATGTTAGTAAACTTAGATCAATCATTCATCGTGATACACTTCTGATTTATGTGTCTCGCCTCACTATCATCCCCTTTTAAGGGCCTTCCTATCTTACTCATTTCATAAAAACAGTGGCATAAATTCAGTCAAGAAAGGGAGGTCAGCCATTTTAAGACCTGCAAGCATAGAGGCAAACCTGTAAGTCTTTATATATGTGTGTGTGTTGTTGTTGTTGTTGTTGTTGTTGTTGCTGTTGCTGTTGCTGCTGGAGGGCCAGTGTATTCCACAGTATGTATGGAAACAAGTGATAAAAAATGCCTGGCATCGCAAACTCCATAATTTAAGCTCTAATGTCAAGATGAGAGCCTTGGTGGCGCAGTGGACTAAAGTGCTGTTAAGTAGCACTTAGCTGCCAGCTACCTGCAATTACTGTGAGTTCAAATCTCACCAGGCTCAAGGTTGACTCAGCCTTCCATCCTTCCGAGGTAGATAAAATGAGGACCCGGATTGTGGGGGCAATAAGCTGACTTTGTATAAAAAGAACACCGCTTGGACGGGCCGAAAGCCCTACTAAGCAGGTATATACAAAAGTATGAAGGCTATTGCTTAACGCATTGTAAGCAGCCCTGAGTCTCCAGAGAAGGGCGGCATATAAATCGAACCAATAAATAAATAAATAAATAAATGAACATTCAAAAGGATAGGATTTGCAGTGTGACATTATTGTACATATGTCTCATCATTTTTTCATCACCATGTTTACTTGTAGACACCTATGTAATATTTAATATTGGGAAGGGAGAACCAAATTAAGAGGTGTGCAAAAGAATAAAGAAAGCCCCATTTAAGTGATTACCTGCAACTAACAAATGCCATACCGCTGTTTAATTCTATACATAAATTTAAATATTCTGGAGTATATCACAATGAAATCTGTGGGGAAAAACATAAGTTAATGCAACTTTCTCTTCATGATCTTAGATCAAAATTAGTTTTAATAATTGGCAGCTAGGATTCTTTTCAAAACATTTTGCAACAATAAAGTCAGTCAATTGATACAGTACTTAGTGACTGTTTTTCACAATATTTATAAACCATCTTTTCGCTACTGCATTTCAAGGTAATTTAAAATTTACAATTACAATAAATAATATAATAGACATGACATAAGTGGGATAGGGAGCATGGGACAATGAGCGAATTCTCTTCACAATGTAAGATTAAAATCTGACATTGCTTTTCTTTATAAACCTACTTGCTCAATATTTTTATATCAATTCTGGTGAACGACTTTCCAGAATGAAATTAACTCTCCTTTAAAAATCCTAATATAGCCTCAACAACTCGAGAAATGTAAAATAAGTAATTTATTCTTTAAAATAAACAATTATGAATACAATCCAAGATAACATGACTATTTGGAATATTTACAGAATGGTGTGTATTACAAGGCCGTCTTTATCTAGAATAGGATAGAATTCTTTATTGGCCCAAATGTGATTGGACGCACAAGGAATTTGTCTTGGTGCATATGCTCTCAGCATACATAAAAGAAAAGATACATTTATCAAGAATCATAAGGTACAACACTTAATGATAGTCATAGGGAACAAATAAGCAATCAAATCCTATTAGGAAACAGTCAATATAAATCTTAAGGATACCAGCAACTAGATTACAGTCATACAGTCATAAGTGGGAGAAGATGAATGATAGGAACGATGAGAAGATTAATAGTAATGCAGACTTAGTAACTAGTTTGACAGTGTTGAGGGAATTATTTGTTTAGCAGAGTGATGGCGTTTGGGAAAAAACTGTTCTTGTGTCTAGTTGTTCTGGTGTGCAGTGCTACACCTCTTCATTACAACATCTATGAAGATTTCAAAATTAAATCACCAATAAAGCTTTTGTATCTTACTGCAATAAGAATCATAACAATAAAAACTAAAACCATAATGAGAGCGTAAATATCTTTTCCTTCTTGGACAATGGGTCTGATCATATACTCATTTTTATTGTGTATGGTAGACTAATGGTCATCCATGGTAGGAAAAGCATGGGTTGACTATTACTTACAATTATGTAAGAGCAGAGAAAGATCAATCCTCTAAAATATAAAAGAAACATCCTGATATAACAGCAAGAGGAAGAACAATTAACATGGAATTTGGGGAGTCACATGCAGTTTTCAAGGTCCATTTCTGTGCCCCTTAGGACTTGCAATATTGAGTCTTCGAAACTCAGCAAAAAAAGATACTGGATTTCAGTGATGCTATTTTTCTGTTTCTAAATAAAATTAGCAATAGTATAGATACATGAGCTCCTTTCCCAAGACTGAATATCTCAGCATTTTCTCATCACTTCATTTTCATGTCCACTCAGCCCTCAGCATTTAAAACATAATCACACATATGATGGTTAAAATATAGACCTGCAAACATAGCAAATACATTTTTAAAAAGTAGTGAGTATAACAGCTCTGAGTTTTTGAGAACATGCATACTAGATAGACCCTTTGGCCAATATACCACCCCAGATTGGTGCATTATTGCCAATATAGGATATCTTGGATTCCTGACCGCAGGAAAGGAGCTCTGCATTAATATAGGCAATCCATGGAATTCTAGATGTGACTGAACAACTCCCAGAATACCTCATAATTCATTATGTTTCCTAAGAATGCAGGAAACTACAGTTCCGCAAACATTTGAAGTGCCACAAATTATCCATCATGACCTACATATCAAAAGTATTATATGAGCAGTGTACTCTTAGTGTACGTGTTTCCATTAATGCATTTGTCCTTCTCCATTCATGCACTCAAGCTGTACATTCGAAAATGGTTATGCAGCTGCATTTATATCATCACGTCCATGTTTCTGAGGTTTGGAAACCTGAGTCCAAATTGTTCTGATTTATTACTAGTGTGCAAAACTGGATAAACTCAAATCCCTCTTACGTTTTATTTGACTTTTCCATCAATTGATTTTGTTCCACAAAATGTAGGACTATTGTTGGATGTTAACTCTTAATATCCTACAATTTTAAGAATGCATGCTCAGGGGGGGAAAATACCACTGTTTTCATTATGCCTTTCTCTCAGATAAGTATGCTTAGAATCTCAAACTTAGTGGCCATTGATTAGCATAAGAAATAAAGATGAATAGTTAATTAATCAGAAGCAGACTGACTTGTGCAAGAGCCATTAAAGGGATTTATAAAGCTGATTGATCTGCTATGAAATCTGATCACCTTGGAAACCATTGATGTGGATCTGAAGCTTGCAAAGAAAATGATTCCTTCTGGTTGCTGCCTTGATGAAGGATGGATGATTTAGAAAATGCATATCTTGACCACATCTATAAGCAGCATGGAATGGATATAATGGAGTCATGATAAGATTAGACTGACCTCACCTTACCCTTGTTTATTTTCAAAGAGCAAGATCTGTCATTCATTCCTCAAAAAACTTCTCTCTCCCTTGAGGGTGGGAGAGATGGATAAAAACAGGAGGATAAGTGTTATAAGGATTGGCCACAAAAGTATTCAGTCTGATGATGTGATTTAATTTCTAATACGATTGTATAATATAACAGTGTGAACAAAAATAATAGTTACAACATCCTGTTAGATTTTAAGTCAATGAATTATATTTGTATTGCCAACACAAATAAGATGGAAACCTATCATTTGATTTTAGCCACACATAATGCATATTTTCCAGCTATTTTTATTTTTATGTTTGAGGAGATTGTCTATTAGAAGGATGGTCTGTCAGACAAACAACACACCTACTCTACTGACTATTAACTCAATAGAATCCAAAGCTCCTATCTTAAAGAGAATGTAATCCACTTATCTAACCCATGCTGGGGAAGCTTTTTTGGATACCCATCCCCATGCTCTTGTGTTCATTTAACCTTTGAAAGCTCTGAATATTACAAGACAGGGGTGTCAAACTTGGTTTCATTGAGGGCTGCATCAGGGTTGTGTTTGATCTTAGGGAGGCAGAGGGTTGGGGGGCCAAGGCCAGCTCAATGTCACTCATGTCGGAGGAGCCTGTGGTGGCCTGAGCGCTGTCAGCAAAAACGGGCTCCCGAGCTCAGTTTTTGGCTGCAACCCAGCGAAAACTTTTCGCTGGCAGAGTATTTCAGGAGGCTGTTGCAACCAAAAATGGAGTTCAGGAGCCTGTTTTTGCTGGCAGGGGCACCATGGGCCAATCCTTTGCTGTTTCCAGGGTGGCCCTGCAGGCCAGATCTAAGCACCCTGTGGGCCAGATCCAGCACCTGGGCTTTGAGTTTGACACCCCTGCTACAAGATAAATGTTTAACTGAATACATAAAGTGACACCCCTGCTTTCTTTTTCTTTCTTTCTTTCTTTCCTTTCTTTCTTTCTCTTTTTCTTTCTTTCTTTCTTCCTTCCTTCTTTCTTTCTGTCTGTCTGTCTTGCTTTCTTGCTTTCTTGCTTTTTCTTTCTTCCTTTCTTCCTTCCTTCTTTCTTTCTTTCTTTCTTTCTTTCTCTTTTTTTTCCTTCCTTCCTTCCTTCTTCCTTTCTGTCTGTCTGTCTGTCTGTCTTGCTTTCTTGCTTTCTTTTGATTGCTTGAAAGTAGGCAGACTTTAGCACCTTACTAAGTTTAATATAAAATTATATTTCACATTTCAAAATTTTATACATTTTTATTTATTTATTTATTTTTGTCAAGAACGTATTTGGTAATAAGTATAAGCATGAATTGGATACATGAAATATATACATATGGAAGAAACATTAGGACAGGGACAGTAGGCACGCTGGTGCTCTTATGCACACCCCTTACAGACCTCTTAGAAATGGAATGAGGTCAACAGTAGACAGTCTTAAGTTAAAACTTTGGGGGTTTTGGGATGAAACCACAGAGTCAGGTAGTGTATTCTAGGCATTGGCCACTCTGTTGCTGAAGCCATATTTTCTGCAATCGAGTTTGGTGAGGTTTATTTTAAGTTTGTATCTATTGTGTGCTCGTGTATTGTTGTGGTTGAAGCTGAAGTAGTCATTGACAGGTAGGACATTCTAGCAGATAATTTTATGAGCTACACTTAGGTCATACCGAAGGCGGTGTAGTTCTAAATTTTCTAAGCCCAGAATTTCAAGTCTGGTGGCATAAGGTATTTTGTTGCAAGCAGAGGAGTGGAGGACTCTTCTTGTGAAATATTTCTGGACACGTTCAATTGTATTAATGTCCGATATGTAGTGCAGGTTCCAGACAGATGAGCTGTATTCGAGAATTGGTCTAGCCTTGGTGGCGCAGCAGACTAAAGTGCTATTAAGTAGCATCAGCTGCCTGCAATTACTGCAAGTTCAAATCTCACCAGGCTCAAGGTTGACTCAGCCTTCCATCCTTTCGAGGTAGGTAAAATGAGGACCTGGATTGTGGGGGCAAAAAGCTGACTTTGTATAAAAAAGAACACCACTTAGGGGGGTCCGGAAGCCCCTACTAAACAGGTATATACAAAAGTATGAAGGCTATTGCTTAACGCATTGTAAGCCGCCCTGAGTCTCCGGAGAAGGGCGGCATATAAATCAAACCAATAAATAAATAAATAAATAAATAAATAAATAAATAAATAAATAAATAAATAAATAAATAAATAGATAAATAGATAGATAAATAAATAAATAAATAAATAAATAAATAAATAAATAAATAAATAAATAAATAAATAAATAGCAAATGTTTTGTATGCTCTGGTTAGTAGTGTGATATTACCGGAGAAGAAGCTACGCAAAATTAGGTTTACAACTCTTAATGCCTTTTTGGCAATTTGGCACTTAGATCATTAGATATGAGTACTCCAAGAACCTTGACAGAGTGAGGGTCATCTACAAGCTCATGTCCACTCAGCATGTATTTTGTGTTCTGGGTTTTTTTGCCAATGTGCAAGACAGAGCATTTGTTGGTTGAGATTTGGAGTTGCCAATTGTTTGACCATTCTGACACAAAGTCAAGGACTTTTTGAAGGGTAGCAACATTGTCGGTGGTGTTAAATATTTTTACATCATCAGTGAAGAGAACACAGTTGCTTATAATATGATCATAAAGGTCATTTATGTATAGTATGAAGAGTGTTGGTCCTAGAACGCTGCCTTGGGGGACACCACTATTAACAGGTGCAGGATTTGATAGGGCGTTCCCTATTTTGACCACTTGTTGTCTGTTTGACAGGAACGCAACTATCCAATTATGTAGGGGTCTGGAGATGCCATAGGATTTTAGTTTTAGAAGTAGTTTGTCATGTATCACTGAGTCAAAGGCTTTACAGAAGTCTATGTAAATTGTGTCTATTTTTTTGCCCTGATCAAGATTTGTAGTCCATATGTTCTTGCAGTGTAGAAGTTGTAGTTTACAGGATAATTTTTTTCTGAAACCAAATGGTTTATTAGAGAGTAGATTGTTTGTTTCTAGGTGGAGGGTAATGGAATGGTTAATGATTGATTCCATGACTTTGCAGGTGATGCAGCCTAAAAAGATTGGTCTGTAATTTTCAACTAGGCTGGGGTTCTCCCTTTTTGAAGATAGGGATGACCCTGGCTAGTCATTCCTATCATCCCTATCTAGACCCTGGCTACCCTAGGTTGGGTACGGAGCTGGTCCTCATTGAGCAACTGCCTTGGACAAGAACTGTTTCCAGTTACAACAGTGATGAAAAAGTAACTTTACACCCCATCCTTGCATTTACAACTTTGCGAGTTTGCAAAACAAAGAAAGTAAAATTGTAAGCACAGTTGCAGTTTCACTTAGCAACCACTTCATTTAGCGGCTGAGTTACCAGGCCCCATTATGATTATTAAACCAGAACTATCTGTATGTGGAAATAGCATTTTATGCAGGATTGTCAAATGAAAGATGACCATCCCTAGATATAATAAAATCTGATATTCAAAAAGTTGGGTATAGTTTTGGAATTTTTTCCACTTTTGCTTGCATTCAGGACATGACTTTTTTTTTTTCCAGTAATGACTGACATGTGGAATATGAAAATCAATTGCTTCAGTAGCAGGAGCTATAAGTTTTTGCTTATTTTTCTGCAAAGTGACCTCCTTACTTAAAATCATGAAGAACAAAGTAATGTTGATGTTACTCACTAGAGGGAATAAAAGAAACCGCTAGCTTTCATGTGACAGATATTTAGAAATGGAGCATAACAGAACATGTCAGAATGCATGAATAAGATCCAAAATCTTTATATTTTTTTCCTCCCTGAAGTCTTTCTTTTGACATTCCAGTATAATATATTGGGGCTTCCCACAACATCCATTCCACAGACAAAACCTGAGTTATTTATTGAACTGCCTTATGTTTTCTGGAAGCTCAAAAATGAATCTAGAATTCATAACCAGTTCATACAAGCTGTTAAAGGATATTTGAAGTGAATAGCAAATATGACAATCAAATAATCACGTGGTAGCCAACAGTTATAAATAACAGTTTGTGGGATAACAAAGATGTAAAACAGGTATCAATCCCTGGGAAATATGCTGCATTCAGTTCAGTGAGAGAAGGAGTAAAGAGCATTCAAAGAAATATCTAGGAAGCAGGGAATTTCAAAAAGAGTACAGATAGAGTTCAGCCACAAATGAAGCAAGCAGAATAATAAAAATGGAAATGATACACACCATAGGAATTCTTCCCAAAGCAAGACTGTCAGGCTTCCCCCCAAGCGAACATGGAACATTGCACATGTACAGCTTGGCTTGGGAATAGAGAACAAAGGAAGGGAAGATTGAATGTTTTGGAAAGAAGGCAGAAAAGGGATTTCTGGCTTGAGCAGGAAGTGGGAAAGAATAGACTTTCTTCATAGGGTTGGCCCAGGGCCGGATTTAGATGAAAAGAGGCCCTAGGCTATTCCACTTATGAGGCCCTTTCACGAGCGGTGGGATTCAATCTTTTTAACAACAGGTTCTGTGGGCGTGGCTTAGTTGGGGGTGTGGCTTGGCAATCATGTGACTGGGTGGGCGTGGCTAGCTGGTCACGTGACTGTGTAGGCATGGGTAGCTCGTCATGTGACCGGGTGGGCGTGGCTATGTGCATAGACTTTTTTTCAGGGGGCTGAAAAAAGTCATTTCTGACTGGGCCTCGCACTTTTGACCGGTCCTCACACTTATGACCATCCTCACATTTATGCCCGTGCAGCTTTCTTAACAACCATGTCACTCATTTCACAACTGCTTCTCTTCACCATGGTGACAAGATAGGGCAAAAACGTAAATTGTGAGGACAGGCGTAAGTTCCAGGACTGGTCAAAAGTGCGAGGACCAGTCAAAAATAACTTTTTCAGCCCTCTGAGTAGTCCATATGCACAAAAGGACTAACCAGAGGGCTGAAAAAAGTCATTTCTGACTGGGCCTCGCACTTTTGACCGGTCCTCACACCTATGACCATCCTCACATTTATGCCCATGCAGCTTTCTTAACAACCATGTCACTCATTTCACAACTGCTTCTCTTCACCATGGTGACAAGATAGGGCAAAAACGTAAATTGTGAGGACAGGCGTAAGTTCCAGGACTGGTCAAAAGTGTGAGGACCAGTCAGAAATAACTTTTTCAGCCCTCTGAGTAGTCCATATGCATAAAAGGATACAGCAATAGAGAGGGATGAAGGAAGGGAAGAGAAATTAGAGTAGGAGGGAGGGTAAGAGAGGGAGGAAGAGAGGAGGAGAAGGAGAAAGGAAGAGGAAGTAGGGAGGAGAAGAAGAGGGGGAGGAAGAGAAAGTAAGAAGGAAAGAAAAGAGAGAGGTGGTAGGTTTGAGGAGAAAGATTGCTGTACAATAAAAAAGATGAAAGGGAAGAAAGCCAACCCCAAACAAATATAAAGATATTAAGATAAAGAATGAATTGTTAAACTTTAAAGAATAAAAGAGAACAAATATGAATAAATAACAATAATTAGAAACACACATACAAACATACAATGTACTTTCTTTGAACAGAGTATTTGGCCGGTTCACAAATTTAAACAGTGTTTAGTCATTTCAATTAAATTTACAATTTCTATATTTCCTTTTTGCCATATTTATTCCTCATCTATTTTTGTAAAAAACCAATATTACCCTTCATCCTCATCTCTAATCTTAATCAAATTCAATTTTTCCCTTCTATTCTATATTATATCCCTTCCCATTGTCATCTATTTTTATATCCATCCTCACATTGGTTAATTATGTAATATTAGTTGTTTAATATAAATTCAACATTTTAATATAAATCGATTAGTTATATAACTACCTTTTTTGTATATTAATCAATATGAACATGAATATTCCAATTATTTCCATGCAATCCAATTTCTTACAAATCCATTAATTATATTTACCAATAATAATAAACCAAATAATTTCCCCCATATATTCCGCGAAACCACAACTTAACCATTTCTGCTTTCAGAAATATACAATTAATAGTATCTCAATTATTACAATTCCCTAGTTAAATAGAGCTTTTTTTCTTTTGTGTTTTAAAATCCTGAACTCTCCTCTTTTTCTCTAAATTTCCCATTGTTTGCACCTACCTTTTTTGGTGAGGAAAAAGAAAAGAATTCTGCCTGCCTAATTTTCCAACCTTGCAGCAACAGCAAAGCAGTTTCACTTTCGTTTCTCAGCATAGCTAGGGGGAAAAAAATCAGCACTCTTTGCAAGGAAGCAGAAGAGCCCTGAGCAAAACAGCTGAGATAAATCAGCTGAGAGCCGGGAGGCCAATTAGCCTATACTGAAGCTCTGTGGGCCAATAAAATTACAAAAAAAAAAAAAAACCGAACCCTTTGTTAAATTGCTGGCTCCCCCGCCCCTTGCCCACCACTATTTATTGGCAATAAATAGTGGTGCGGAGGGACGGGGCAAGCCAGCAATTTAACAAAGGGTTCGGCTGCACAACTGGCTCTAGGGCAGCCCTTTGAAGCCCCGCAGCAAGAATTTGAAGTTTTTTTTTTCCTCTAGCCATCGGAGGCAGCAATAGATTGGGAATGGGCGGGGTAAGCGAACGACCGGCAATCCAACAGAGCAGAGAGTGAGGGTGAGTGAAGGCGTGGAAGCTGCTTTCTCCATCCTGCTCTCTTGCATCTGGAGCCGGTGGGGAACCACGTGGCAGCCCACGTGCATCCCAGGCAGCGGAACTCGGGCTAGGGAAGGGGTGGGCAATTGTGGCTCTTTTACAACCTCTGGCCTTCAACTCCCAGAATTCCTGAGACAGCCAAGCTGTCTCAGGAATTCTGGAAGTTGAAGTCCACAGGTTGTAAAAGAGCCACAATTGCCCACCCCTGGCTACGGTAGGCTGGCGCCGCGCGGGTGGGAGGCGAGGGGCGGGCGAGCCAGCAATTTAACAAAGGGTTCGGCCAAACCCCCTAGAACCCCCAGAATCCCACCACTGTGTAGGCCCCTCTTGATCTTGAGGCCCTAGGCTGAAGCCTAGTTAGCCTATAGGAAAATCCGGCCCTGGGTTGGCCAGTATTAACCTGCATTGCTGGGTTGGTTATGATGGGAAGTGACTTAGCTTTTTTTCCATATAAAGTGAGAGGGAGGGAGAGGGGGAGAGAGAGAGAAAGGAGGGGAGAGAGGGAGAGAGTTTTGGTTGAACAGAATTCTTGGTTCTGCACTGGCTCAATGGACAGGTGAGGGCCATTTTTATTCTTTCTTTAAGGAATTTAATAATTTTTTTAAAAAAGGAATAGGTTAATGTTCTTGATGGCAAATTGTGTTATTTACTGCTCAAAAAGATTTGTGATTTGTCGCATTGTCTGGTCAAGTTCCAAAATAATACAAATGGGTAAAGGATATTTTCAACCTTTAGCAATCACAATTTTGTTGGGAAGGTCGATCTCAAGAGTATTTTAGTATGTTTTTTGCCTATTCTTGAGGAAATTAGTGAGCAAAGTGAAACATGGAAGGAGGGGTGCCCACAGGGGATGGTAATAAAAGTGAAGTTGAAAGCCCTGGTTGATCAAGGCATGTAAAAAAAACAAATGGAGCTTCAATCATATCATTGGACTGCCATTTTTACCTTTTTAGATCCCACCCAACAGACATCCCTGCATGTCAAGGTTCTCTGAAAGCATTTCTCTGTCATGTAAGAATACCTTTGCAAGTCATTCTCTGTCATTTTCCTTCTCAGATGCAAGCATGCCAGCTTTTACAGTAGGAATGAAATAATTTGTACAACCAGCTTTTTGGGTTTAATGGCCCAATTGGAGTATTGAAAATATACAACAATGAGCCAATTGCGAATACAATTCAGGGAGCAGAGTGGAAAATCAGATAACACCCATAATGGAAGCATTCCATAGACACCAGATATGCTTTACTTTTAGTGGTAAAGTTATTTATATTCTTTCTTATTCTAATTTACATGCAGCCTACAAATAACAGTAAAATAACAATGAAAAATTAATACATAGAAAGTAACATTTTTAATTTCCAAAGTAGACTGCAAATAACAATGAAAAATTAAGGCAAACAAAGTAATGTTGACATAACACAACCGGAAGGCCCTATTATGCCACCAATCCGGCAACAGAATGTTGGTATTTATATATTCAATTCTAGACAATTTTAAATAGTGTTATAAATTTTATTGTCTCTTAGTGCATGTATCTATTCTGTCTCTATGCACCTACCCTCCCATGTATATTATTGGACGGATCATTGAAACTTTCTCCAACCTTCAGTCCTCCAGACAGTTGAAATGAAATCCTAGGAATTATTGTCACAACAGGGCATCGCATTTTGAAAAGCAATCATTGCACATTATAAAATTCTAACATTCCAAACAGATGGCAATATGAAACGCCATAGAGTTTGTGGTTGGCAACAACTGCCCATTCCAGATTTCAACAGAATCCATACTGAAGGAACACATCATCAAAGTAATGTGTACATCAAATTAGATAGGTTTTTGATTGATCCAAGTCCCATAATGAGCTCCCACCTCATCTAGCCTACAGAAACTAGCAGAGATAAAACTTGTTTTAGGTTGCAGGTATATTTTATTTCTACATTTATTTTATTTCCCTCTGTCGCTGAGACCTCTGTCCACTAAATCATATTGAGTGTTTTTTTTTTTAATTTTGATACATCACTAATTCAGAGAGCATTATTATGCTGCACAGGAGAAACAAAAAATATCAAGATTTCTTTTTCTCAACCATTCCATTAAATTCTTGATCAGATGGTCGCAGTTTACATTATTTTATTACTGGTCTGTTTTGGTTTGGTTTCGCTCAGCAAAGCATAAACAAATGCATACTTTCTGTAAATGGTGCAAAAAAAAAAAGTAGCTGTCTAATTACTCTTGGCATAATGTATTAAGAATATCTTTCAAGTATGTTGACCCTTTGAACACAAGAGCTAGCAAAAGTAAGCATTTGGTCTCTGTGGGCCTATAAAGGCACCGACCCAATTAAAAAAATGACTAGAATAGTGAAGTCACATATGCTAATTGACCATAAATGTCCTTGTTTCATTCTCATTACCCCAAGTACTATTGATTACTGTTATATACATGCAGACACATTAACACACAGAGGGAGAAAGAGAGAGAGGGAGGGAGAGAGAGAGAGAGATGTTATTTGGCATTCTATTCACTTGATATCAGAGCTGGGTTTCAGCAGATTCTGACCCGTTCTGGAGAACCGGTAGCGGATATATTGAGTAGTTCGGAGAATCGGTAGTAAAAATTCTGACTGGCCGCACCCCCATCTACTCTCTGCCTCCCAAGTCTCAGCTGATTGGGAGAAAATGGGGATTTTGCAGTAATCTTCCCCTGGATTGGGGAGGGAATGGAGATTTTATAGTATCCTTCCCATGCCACGCCCACCAAGCCACGCCCACCAAACATGCCATGCCCACCAAGCCACACCCACAGAACTGGTAGTAAAAAAATTTGAAACCCACCCCTGCTTGATATGAACATAAAATGATGGCAAATATTAGAGAACAGGTGGGATAGCTTTCAAAAGAATCACTTGTAGCAGCAACAGCGTTCATTAGCTTTTGCAATTCTCAGGCATCTTCAGGCAAATTCTGGCCCTAAAAATGTTTAGTATTTCAAATACTTGCTAAGAGGTCAACTTAATGAATAACTTAAAGTATGTTCCTCTCCTCCTCAGCCTAATATAATTTTATCAAACCAGACTAAATATGTCATGTATTTTCTAAATGCAGTCTATAAAATGTTCTTTCTGGATTATTAATATTAACATCACATTTAATGAACATGGCCCTTACTTTCTAAGACCCAAAGTAAAAATAAGCACATTAAAGCTGAAAAGTATTATAACTATACTGAAAAATCAACACTCGTTTCCAGTTGCTTTTTATTTTAAATTGGATGGATTTTAGGGATTTTAAATCCATAAAAATGTTGAGCTCTCCCCTTTGCTGAATATTTCAGCGATTGCTGGGAGGTTATCAGCCAGAGTTCCTATAACTATTCTTCATTGAACTATTTCATTATTATCCAACTTTAGATTCTCAAAATACAATATATAGGTAGTCCTTGACAGTTTGTTTAGTGGTCGTTAAAGAGTTCGTTTAGTGACTGTTCAAAGTTACAACATCACTGAAAAAGGTGGTTTATGACAGACTTTCACACTTATGACCGTTGCAGCATCCCCATGGTCACATCTTCAAAATTGAGATGCTTGGCAACTGACTCATATTTATGATGGTTGCAAGGCCCCAGTATCGCATGATCCCATTTTGCGACCTTAAACTCACTTAACAAATGTCTCATTTGGTAACATAAAGTTTGGACTCATTCAGCAATACCAACTTCAGCAATACCAACAGTTATGCTGATCAAAGGAGTCAGTCTAATGCAGTTGCAAAGTGTTGCACTGTCTAAAAAAAAGGTATTTTCAAAATATTTTTCAATATCTGAGTCCTTCGGGAGAAGGGCGGTATAAAAATTTTAATAATAATAATAATAATAATAATAATAATAATAATAATAATAATAACAACAATAATAATAATAATAATAATATCAAATTAAGCCTATTAAAGTGCAAAGATGCCAGTACTGATAAGCCTTTTCAATTTTGTATTGGGTTAAGACTTTTTGTCTGAGAACTGCCTATAGCGTGTGAATCAGCATATGCTCTTCGAACTGCAGACCATGGGTTACCAATCCCCAGATTAGCATATTTACATTTATACCTGTTAGATTGGCGCAGGGAAAAGAATACACGAGCAGCGACAGGTCCATTCAGCACTTTATTTAGGAGAATCAGAACTGCCAGCTGTGCTGCTGGGCTCGCCTTATAAAGGGAGTCGGCAGGCAAGCTGGCCAATGACAGATCTTCAAATCTCCCGCCGGTGGACTAGCCAATCTGGCGGGGATGCCCATATACGGACATAATAATACCTAATACCACTTGTTATAAAAATGGTTTGAGGAACAAAGTCTTTGTGTGCATGGGTTGATGAAATTTAGAAGTGAACTCACAGAATGAAAAATCTGCTTTCACAAGCCGGAAGCCATTTATGCTCCAGTAGGAGTAGTTCTGAAAATGACAAGTAGTAACTTTTCCCCCCAACATTGCTATCTGTGTTACATTTCATGGTCTATTTCATAGCACATAATTTCCACACAATTGCCCATCAAATTACAAATCAGTCTCTCCCACTCAGTTGCAGAACATGAGCTCTGTTTAGTACAAAGCAAACTGATGAGGGAACCGATGCATTTTTAGATGACCTTTTCTGTTGTTTTAAGCAGCAAATGATACAACAGTAAGATATTTCACTTATATTTCTCAGAGCCAGCCTTAGCAGTGTGCGAACACAGCTTTCTAATAATAGATGAATCAATACATAAGTCAAATTGAATTTTTTTTCTTGGAAGCCAA
The DNA here is from genome assembly GCA_022577455.1 of Arizona elegans. NCBI lineage: Eukaryota > Metazoa > Chordata > Lepidosauria > Squamata > Colubridae > Arizona > Arizona elegans. The sequence continues at coordinate 91,983,122 of JAKOOJ010000006.1, read as the reverse complement.
TTTGGGGCAATGTTTAAGGCACCAAGCTAGAAACAGGAGGCTCTAAGCTCTATTCTGCACCACAGAGGAAACAATTTGGTGGATGTGAATGATGTAACTAATATGGATACTCTCTGCCTATCATTATTGGCTTATTGATTGGCAGATGGATCAATGTTCTACATGGGAGTTGGTCTTCTCTTTCTCTCATATCCAAGCAGGTAATATTGAGTTTGAGTTTTACTACAGATCCTGTTGAAAATTTCTTCCCCTGCATGCTATTATTATTTGTTAATGATATCAGCCCAAGTGATTCATGTAGCACCTTCACATTTAGTTTGCCCTCAGGATCTTTTGCAGAGAAAGCTCTGGGAAGATAAAGTCTCTGGCAGAGGCTCCTGAAGGGTTCCCCTCCCCCAATTGACACAGTGAAATTACCTAAATTTAACAATAAGTGGGTCTGAGAAAATATGAAACCTCACTCTTATTCAATTATGTATGATTTTTCACAGTGTGAGAGATATTTAAAACTCAATAAATGCGGATGTTTACATTTTTCAGGTTCATCTATTGGAGCCATTGTCCTAACCAAACTTAAATTTTTTCAGATTATGGAGCTCATAGACATCCATAGAGCAGGAGCGTCTTCTAGTTTTATTTCTTATTTAAGTTATTGTCAGGCGCAAACAACCAAATCCACGCATGCTAGGTACTTTATTGTACTCTGCCTATAATACAAGAATCTTCCCAGCCTGTTGCCTTCCTTTGGGGACAGATAAAGTGCCATTGAGCTGGGGGTTGAGGGGTCAGTTCAGAATCTCTTATGGCTCTGCAACAATTCAAGGTTAATTCCCCATTTGATCTCTCATCCGTGCCTGGTTGGGCATTTACCAACAGTTCTAAACAAAGCGTACATATTAAAATGTGTATGTGTGTGTTTATTTCCTTATGAAAGTGGTTTATATTTTTTTACTTCACATTCAGATACTTCAGAATTTCTTTGCATAATGTTTCCAAACTCGCCCTTTTGTTGTAATATCATTTTTTTCCTTTAGGCCAGGGGTGTCAAATGCAAGGCCCGGGGCCCGGATTCAGCCTGCAGGGTGCTTAGATCTGGCCTACAGGGCTGCCCTGGAAACAGCAAAGGACTGGCCCACAGTGCCTCTAGCAGCAAAAACAGAGCTTGTGAGAGCTACGCCCTCCCGAGCTCCGTTTTCCCTGACAGAGAGTAGCAGGAAGCCATTGCAGCTGAAAACAGAGAAAAGGAGCCAGTTCGCTGGCAGAGCTCTCGGGCCACCACAGGTGGCCCTGACACAAGTGATATCGAGGTTGCCACCCCAACCCTGGCCATGCCCACCCTGGCCCCCCCCCAAGGTCAAACACAACCCTGATGCAGCCCTCACTGAAATCAAGTTTGACACCACTGCTTTAGGCAGTCACTCTCAGTCCAGCCCAACTCACAGGAAGCGTAGATACACATTTAACAAAGAAACTAATAAATAAGTAAATCAGCCCTCTCAACGCACATACAGCCCATTTCCTTACAATTTTCTTTGGAATCAATTCATTTCGGAACATAAACCCAGAGCGACAGCAATCTGGAAATGGGTGTGGAGAAATAACACTGTGTCTCCCAGTGGCCTCCTCCAAGGTTCACACACATTCATTTCAACAGAATTCATCAGGAACTGCCAAGAACAACCCTACTCTCAAACTGTAAGGGGTTGTCAGTGCCAGTCCACATTTATCATAGTTACTTTTTTTTCTAGGTGTTTTAGTCGTAGAGACACTGAGTTTCAGCATTCATATTTATTTTGTGCTATGAGAATCCCTCGTTGGATAGAAAATTGGTTGGATTTATCATTTCCGTCAGATGGATATACATGATGGCCATATCTGGCACACCTGTGAAGGATCCTATATGCATCTTTTCTTTGTGCACAAAGGTTCAAAAGAAGTCACAATTCCCCTGGCGTTGGTGAGACTGACCTTTTCCCCTTCTCCTTTGTAATTTGCACACTGAAAAGAATCAAGGAGAGAGGTGCTTCATCATTCGGATGATACAGGACACCAGAGCTGCTAGCTTCAGGCAGGAGTTCAGTTTCTTGTGCAGTTTGGCTTAGGCACAGCTGTGTCCTGAAAGGAAACACAGCATGTGGTTTTAATGAGACTTTTGCCAGCTAACGAACTCATGTATGTTTCTGTAGCTGTTAATTCCATTTTTCCATGAAGCCTAAAATCTATAAAGCTCTAATTCTCCTCTGCAAACCATTAGCCTGTATGTGTGTTTTTAAATCAAACTTGGCAGGCTTTCATAAAGCATCATGCCTAAGGCCTTGCCGCCATTTGTGGACAAAAAGCATTCTGGACTTCAATTCATTGCTAAAATTATGAACCATCAAACTGTGGCAACAGATGTGGATGTTGCATAGTTGAGTGAACAATTAATTGACAACTATTTCAGCAGGGCTGATTCTCTGCCAAACTATTGGTGGGATTGAGAGAATTTAATGTCAACTTTGGGGCTTGTTCTTTTCTCTTTATAGAACCATAAACTTGGAAGGGCCATTGAATCTTACTTTATGCTCAGTGCAGGAATCCTATGTAATATACCCTTGACTGGTGTTATTGTAAAGAGCAGAAGGAATGGCCTTGAAGGACAGAAGGAAGAAATGCTACAGTTTGGCAACTGTCAGATAAGAGGGACTTGAGCTCCTTGCAAAAAAATAACTTGAGAAAATATTTCAGACAGTCCGAATGATGGGCTGTCTGCTAAAATAAAGCCAGGTCATAATACACACTTGAAAGTAAATCAGGAAGTCTGTAATTGTGGAGTCTGTCTGACAAGAACAAAGACTGCTTATTCACAAGAAATATGCACGTGTAAAGCTTGTAACAATTCTGGATAGTTAGAAAGCTGATAAAAGTAACAAAGAGTTAGGCAACTTGCAGACCTCAGCTAAAATTTAGGAATAGAGATGGCGCGCAGCAAATAAAATGTGTATTAGGTAACTCCTGGGGCATTCATTAGCTAAGGCATAGGAATAGGGACAATGTTACTATGTTATGGATTCAGGCCTTCTTTTAATGCTACCAACATAAAAAAGATAGGGCCATGAGCAATTGAAAGCTTCTTTCCTTTGATCATTCCAGCTGCCCTATTATTTAATGACTGTTGAGTAAAACTAAAATAGTCAATTTTACCATTTTTATTAATTTTGCTGTAGGTTTGATTATATTTATTAATGAGAACATATTCAAATGTTTGTACATAATATTAAAATGATACCTTTAGGTAAAGGTACAATAAACAAACATGCTTGGAGGGGAAATCGTGCACTTTTCAGAATTTTCTGAAGCATTTCAGACGTCAAAATGTATTTATTATTGATTTATATATGAAAAGTATAGTTTCAAAAAATGTCTATGTACCAAAAGGTGTCCTGTGAGTTAAGAAAAATGGGCATGAAAGATATGTGTGCGTGCGTGTGTGTGTGTGTGTGTGTGTGTGTTTATAATTTACAGACAGATGCAGAAATTGGCTAATGCAAGCATACAGTACTTATTCTCCTGTATGTTAGTTCACTGTATTCAGCAGAGGTTATTTCTGAGTAAACAGGTATAAGATTACACTGTTAATGTTTAAGAAAGCCCAGCTAATAAATTTGCCCACCCTTAATTGCATTTTTGCCTACATCACTTCCATGGCAATTGTTAGGAAGTATTGATTAATGAACCTTCTGAAATGCCCAGAAGTGCTTGTATGAGTAAAAAATATAATGGTGCTTTAGAAGAAAGCCTCAGCCAAGGGAATTACTGAACATGGTAGATCAGTAGAAGGAGAAATTGAAACATATATTTTTGAAGGATAAATAATATATTGCACAGTATGCATATTTGCAAAATGAATGGGGTTTTATGGGGTAAAATCCCTTTTGTATGGTAGATTATCAACTGATTAAAGCAAAGATCTGTACTTGTTTTTATTCTTCTGATACATTGCATATATTAATGCTAGTATACCATATTCTTTTGGTTGTATAAAATCTGCTGGAAAACTGGAATATAGATTTCCCATCCCCCTTTATTTTCCCCCAATACCAGCTTGATCCTCTGCATCATTTCAAATAATTACAGAATTGGCCCAAATACAATAACGATGGGCATTAAATATGCTGACACAAATGGGATTAGTACCAATACAATGTTGTATTGTTGCAAGATTTCCCCTTTTCCATTGTTCTCCTTCCATTCTCTTTTATTTCTCTTATTTTTTCATTTTCCTTCCCAAAGTGCTCTGTGCTTATTGAGTGAGTTTAGTCAGTAAGATTTTAAAAGATCCCCCTTTCTCCCCCTTCTGAGTTGCTTAAGGCTTCCTTTTCTTCTCAGTGGCTCATTTTAGCAAGAACAATTACCATTCATTTTCCTTTCTTTTTTTTTCTGTTGTTCTGTTCTGTTTTCTTGTAGCAAGAACATTTTTATTTAGTTGATGTAGCTATGGTAGTGGAGCAAGAAATAATTAAGAATTCTGTAGGTTGGCAGACGGTTTTCTTGCAATAATATTTGTTTGACAGCTCTCTGACCCACAACCAGCAAAACAGATTGATACCTATCTCATCTGTTAAACCCTGATGTTTTCAAATTGTTACCCAAACATCATAAATCCTACATCTCCATCTGGCATGCATCTAGGTTTATAATAAACTCCTCTAAGGATTCCTTCCTATGTTAAGAGTCTCAATTGAATTGATTTTTTCCTACCCCTATAGTATATAGCTCATACAAGTGAGAGAACAATGTTTGCCTGGCACTAAAAACAAAAAAACAAAAACTGAAAGACCTAGGAGGAACAAGAAATGCATTCTGCATAATTTTACTTGGCAAAAATGTATTACTTTAAATTCTAAGCAACAGGGAATGTTTCGCTGTAACAAATATCTGAATATTTTTCATCCAGCATTTGAGCGGAGAGTAGGAATAAATGAAGGCATGTAAACAATGGGTTGCCCTGGAAGAACTATATTGGGGCCAGCTGTTATTTATTTATTGGATATTTAATATACAATCAAAAAGGAAAAACTGGGGAGAAAATGGTAAAATAAGACCAAAGGTAAGAACACATGAGATTTGCAAACCTAGCAAGACTAAGTAGATTTTTTCAAGGTGACTTTAGTTAAATTCTACCTAATAAAGTGTCCTAAACCAAGAATTTCAGCTTATTTTTAAGATCAAGTTAATATGCTACAATTATCAACAGTGATTAATATCGTACGGTATGTAAATCAAAGACATTGTGATAACTGCTGTTTAATCTAAGAGATCTATCCTTATTCAGTGCATCATATCTGAATGAACTACTGCAATGAGCCGTGGTGGCGCAGCGGTTATTTATTAGTTCGATTTATATGCCGCTCTTCTCCGAAGACTCAGGCCGGCTTACAATGCTTTTAAGCAATAGCCTTCATACTTTTGTATATACCTGCTTAGTAGGGCTTTTTGCCCCCCCCCCCCAGCGACATCTATTTTATACAAAGTCAGCTTATTGCCCCCACAAACTGGGTCCTCATTTTACCTACCTCGGAAGGATGGAAGGCTGAGTCAACCTTGAGAATTAGAATTAGGGTTAGAATACAATATTGCAGGCTGACTCTGCCCCAGCCAGGAGTTCGATTCTGATCAGCTCAAGGTTGGCTCAGACTTCCTTCCTTCCGAGGTCTGTAAAATGAGGACAATATGGGGGCAATATGCTGACTCTTCAAACTGCTTAGAGAGCGCTGTAAAGTATTATGGGGTGCTATAGCTATTGCTATTTTCACGGGGCTGCCCTTGAAGACCATCTGAAAGCAACAGCTGGTGCAAAATGTAGCAATGTGGGCAGTTATTTGTGCTCCTCGATCAGTGCATTTACTTACTGAACAAAGTAAGATTATATATAATTTCGAGAGTGATAGTGAAGTGGCATCAGAAGCAGAAAGAGGTTTATGACACCTTAGCCCATATATATTGCATGAACCAAAAGAGCCTCAATGTTTTTAGGTATTATAAAATGTGTAACTACATTGCATACTATAAACACCTCTGAGAAATAACACATATATTATGATATAAGCTTTTATTTCAGAAAAAAAAAAGAATTCCAGTTGTCAAAAAACATGTGGGTGATAACCAATGCCTTTGTCTTTAAGATGCCAGCAAGATTTTCTGTTGCCACAACTAAAGCATTTAAAATGTCCACAACTTTTAATTGCTTTTTCCGGATAACCCATGCACATTCCTGTAAGGTAAACTGATGTTATTATTACTTCCACGTTTGACAGATGGGTTAAGGCCAAAAGGAACAATGGCTTACCTACAGCAATTTACTGAAATTGTGGCTGATAAATGAATCCAGGATTTCTTGGTTCATGCTGCTAGCTACCCTACTTTAAGAGCACATTTGCTCTTAAAGGAAGATGGATGTCAATGTCTTAATAGAGGACATGTCTGGATGCCTTTTGAAATGCATCTTTCATGTTACTTATTACTGACTTATTAATAAAAACCAATTTTGATTTGCTTTCCTAACATCATGAGATTACAGCATGATTAGACAATATTTGGAGAGGGTTTTTTTCCAGGTTTTCATTGAGCATACTTCATACGTGAAAGATTCTAAGTAAGTAAAAACTGTAGCGAGCATAGTACTTTGATGGAGTAGCTGTCTACATTTGCTTGACAGTTAACCCTCTGGAGATTGTCTTAGCATTTAGAATAAAGGTGCGCCCTTTTATGAGATGTAGCACATGACCTTGATACTCTACATGTAAACATGCATTATTCCAAAATCTACATTAAAGTAATCATTTTCTCAACCCAACTTAATAATCCAATAATAAGTACATTTGTTATTTTTACATAGCATCACTATTGTTTGCCTTTGAACTGGCTTTTGTTCTGTTATGGATTTTGGCTATTTCTGGATAAGCCAGCTGGCTATTTTGTATGCAGATGACTGAATTTATCATGGGTTAGACACCTCTTCACACTTGAATTTATAATATTGATGGAGAAAATTCTTTAGTTTTCAAACATGTTATCTTTGGCATTTCACAAAGCTATCTTGTCTTCCGAAATAAGTACAGGGAGACCTCAATTTACAATGATTCATTTAGTGACAGTTCTAAGTTACAACAGTACTGGAAAAAGTGACATGACTTTTTACACTTACAGCCATTATAGCATCTCCATGTCCATGTCACTTCTTAGAAGCCTTTAAAAAGAGTTCTAACAAACACGTTTGAAGACACCTTTGGAGTATTGCATATATTAGGCAACAATGGTTCCAATCACAATTTGTGAAAATCACCAGTGTTGTATTTGCTAATATAGTGGTATCAGTGTAGTCATGTATAATGTTCAGGCCTGGACATGCATTCCTACAGGATTTGCTGGTTACTCCAATCCCTGGGCCCATATTTTGCAACAAAAAAGGATATTTAGGGTACAATATTGTTTTTGTTTATATCATATTTACATGATATGTCTGTTTCTACACTGGAAAGAGAGAATACTGAAGGCACTTATACCTAAGATGATTCCCTCTTCCACAAACTCCTATCGCTACTACCTGATATATATGAAACTCATCAAACAGCTATCTTTTCATCCATTCTTGGGTCTTCACATGGCCCATCACTTCCTTTGTCACACATTTTGGCCATTTGCATAGCAAAAGAGCAAATTTAATCCACACATGTAAATCAGATGAAGAAATTAACCAATTCTCATCCCAACATGTTGCACTTCGATTGAATGGAAAACCCACAACTCAGCATACACAACCCAAAATAAGGTACAGAGAAACATAGGAATGCAGCAGTTTAACAATATACAGCATCTAGATATGGGAGGGCAGAGGAGATAAGCAAATGTTGCCCATAGCAGGAGAGAAAATCTGCCATAGAAGCACATCAATTCTTTTTAATGAATTCAACATGTTTCTCATCTTTCTGGGTTGGAGCTGATCATAACCAAGCACATTTTTGCTTATTTTTACTTTGATTTATATGCTGCCCTTCTCCGGAGACTCAGGGCGGCTTACAAGGCGTTAAGCAATAGCCTTCATACTTTTGTATATTTTATATTTTATAAAGATCATTGCTTTTCTAATTAAATTTGAACATTATTTTAAACTTCATATTTATATGCAGATTTCACACAAATGTGTATTGATTTTTCTCCTAACATGATCACTGTTTTAAATAATCCCAGAAGTTTTATTCAGCTGGGATTCATCGACTATATTGTACCATAGTTCCCAAAGCTTTAAGTTGTGCTAGCACAGGGGTGAAACTCAAGGCACATGGGCCACATCCAGCCCACAGGGTACTTCAATCTGGCCCGGGGAGCCACCTTGGAAACAGTGAAGGACCGGCCCACGGTGCCTCTGCCAGCGAAAACGGACCTCTGGAGGGCTGCGTGTGCCCCCCAAGTTTTGTTTTCGGTTGCGATGGCCTCCTGAAACCCTCTGCCAGTGAAAACGGAGTTCATTTTCACTGGCAGAGTGGCACTGGCAGAGTGCTCAGGCCACTACAGGTGCCCCTGACATGAATGATGTCGAGCTGAGCATGCCCACCCTGGCCATGCCCACCCAGCCCCCCGAGGTCAAACACAACCCTGAGGTAGCCCTCAATGAAATTGAGTTTGACACCCCTGTGCTAGCGTATCTGAACTGCAAAAATCGGATGACCACTAGATGGTAGCAAATAGTTACAGTTTTATGGATCTCTTTGCTGCCATATAGTAGAAATCTGATTTTTTTTCAGCCCAGGTGTGTTAATAATATTTTGGAACTATCTGAACTATTCTGAAAACATCAGGTTGCAGAAGGTTGGGGTACAGACTGTAGCCAAAATTACATTGAAATGTTCATTTAAAATACTGTTTGTTCAGTAGCAAACACTTTGAACGTGTAAAATGATTTTGTTTAATTAGAAATGATGTGCTTATTTTATAGTTTTTTTATAGTTTCTGTCACAAAGTCTGTTTGCCATATGAGCATTGCACAAAATATTTACATCAAACCTTTTAGTCAATATGGTGCAAAATCTAATATTACTGATATAATATGGCCATAATAATATAAACTAGCTGGGTTTTGGTTCAAGTTATAGAGCATACTCACGTACTGTGGTTTGTAAACTATGATTTATAATTTATTTTATATTACAATCAATTATGGGTTATTCAATGAAGCATAGTTTATAACTTAGTGTATTATGTGAGTCAGTTAACTATGCTTCAGCCCAAAACATGATTAAACGAATTTTAACGTAGCAAATGTTTGAAGCCAACATGGGGTCAATGATGAAAGCTCTGGCAATATGCAATAAACTGGGGAAAAAATCCCAGTGACAATTTATGTTATATTCCAGGGTAATTGGTTTATTTGTGAGCCTAAAAAAGCATGAAATTGGTTGTTATCTAACTAATGGATATAGCTGGCGCTTAGGAAGGATGGGGTGGGGTACCAACAGAAAGGAATATACTGTGGTTATTCAGGGTCAAATTATGGAGTCCTTCATGCTCCCTGAGCTGGCTTTTTATTTGCAAATGTTTCATTACCCAACTAGGTAACATCATTTGCGCAAGTAAATTTGAGGTTTGCTCCTTAATCATATACAGTAGCGGCGGATGGGGTGACTTAACGTATATTGCAAGAGGTCAATGAATATTTAATATAATATCATTAATGATATTTTTATGCATGCATCAATCTTTCCTCGTGATCATGTCTGGAATTTAGGAACGGTACCTTATAGATGTTTTACCAAATACTTACACAAACAGGGATGAGATTTAGTGCTGTGCTGTTTATCTCAGCTACGATAATCTGAAGAAAACTAGAATATTTATCATTATAAAAGACATAGTAATCCCAAATCCCAAATTATCAAATACAGTAACATTAGCTACCTTAAAAAGAGATCTAATAAATAAGTGGCTGTACTTAATGTATTTTCTTGCTCAAATATTTTCTTGGGCTCAGTTGAAAAATATTGTATCAGTCTCCTTTTCTAAAATTTATGTGCTTGTTTATAACATCATCATAATACAGAAAAAATTGTTTTATAGCAACCTGATTTATTCAAGGTTACAGAAATTATTTACATGTAATGCTGAATAAATATCTTATCTCTTTAGGATGGTCTTTTACAAGTCCATCTGTTAATGTAGCCGATGTAATTTGAATAGAAGAAATTACTCATTTTGACCTTTGGTGATCAGCAGACATTCAATTTCCTGTTTCTGTAAACAGTTGTGCTCTTATAACACTTTCATAACAGAAATTGCAAAATTGGAATTTTGCGATAGCAAACTTATTTACAGGAAAGGTCAGACCTCAATGATTGGAATATACCTTGCAAAGAATTTCAGTTTTTGGCACATTCAGATAAGTGGATCCAGGAAGCTACAGCTAGTCAGAGTAGACAATATTAGTTTAATTTCTGATTGACAGGTCCTACCACTGTCAGTCAAATGTTATTGTATCATCAGTCTTCTTCCACTAAGAAAAAAAGGAACAATGAGAAAATGAAAAGCAGAAAATGAAATCTCAATACAATTTTATGAAAGCAGCTTCATTTATCTTTGTAAGCTGCCCAGAGTCACTGAGAGTGAGCTGGGCGGCTGCATATTTTTTTTCAAATAAATAAATATGTTTGAAAAAATAGAAAAATATTAGTGTCTGAGCACGTACTGTATTATTTATGGTCGATGACCATACTATATGTTCAAATACTAATCCAAGGATTTTCTCTTCTCACGCACAGAAGCATACATCTATGAATAATGTAGTAGTAACATAACATCCATTCAGATGTTTTTTTTAAAAATTCATTTAATTGCTTGTTGCTTCTATAGAATGTCAAAGAAATGTAAAATGTGAGACATTGCAAGATATTTACTGGGTGTTCTCTTTGTTATTTTTAGTTGTTTAAAAATATGATAGGCTATTTAAAACAATAAATCTAGTTAGAGTATAAAATTAATGATCCTATTTTTAAATAATGGGTGTATAAATATCTTTGAAAGGATCCATATAGCCTACTCAAATGGAAATGCAGAAAGTATTGTGTGGTACAAAGAAGTTAGGCAACACTGAGTACAAAAAAATCCGTATAACGAAATCCAAGCATGATTTTTGTGGATATGAATTTTATTTTAACAGCACTAAATAAATTTATGACATAGTTATGATGGCTTTCAGGCTGAGCTTACCATCTGCTAAGTGGTATGAACATTTTCATTTTACCAACATCACTTCATCCCTCCTTAATTGTATGCAAGTTTTTTTAACCAACCTTTGAAGTTTATCATTTTGTCCATTCTATCCTGTAACGTATGCTTAGCTGAGCTCAAAAATCCAATATCCAATAAGCAAAAATATATCAAAATGCTTTCTTGCCATCTGATAGTCATACCCAGCTCAGACATGGTAGCTCTACATATTTATAACAGATATTAATTTGATTATGTTATGCATGTGCTGGAAAGGAACTATACATAGTTAATTTATAATGTTGTGTGAATGCATTTTGTGAATGTCCACAGTCCCTAATGATACCTAGATATTTACAGTGTTTTCTTATGCAGTTTAACTCAGGAGGATATACTTCCAAAAAGCATAGTACTGCTGTCCTTAAATGGAATTCAAATAGATTATAACATGTATTTTAAATAGATTATAACATGTATTTTATGAAAATACATCATAACACATATAATTAATTTGGAGGATTTTCTATCAAACATACATTCGGGGTGAAATCCAGCAGGTTTTGACAGGTTCTAGAGAACCGGTAGGGGAAATTTTGAGTAGTGTGGAGAACTGGCAAATACCACCTCTAGCTGGCCCCAGAGTGGGGTGGGAATGGAGATTTTACAATATTCTTCTTCCAGAAGTGGGGAGGGAATGGGAATTTTGCAGTATCCTTCCCCTGGAGTGGGATGGGAATGGAGATATTGCAGTATCCTTCCCCTGCCATGTCTACCAAGCCACGCCCACCAAGCCACACCATGCACACCCACACCCACAGAACCGGTAGTAAATAAATTGGATTTCACCACTGCATACAATGCTCTGTATTAATTTAAATGTCTAGAGTTAGACAAATTCATAAATACCCCTCTGTTATGACACATAGATTTAAGAACCAGGATTAGGGAAAGTGAAGAGGTTTTGGAAAGAGTCAACACTGTCTTCATCCTTTATGAGCTTCAAGAACTTTTTAATAGCCATTTTGGAGATGCTGGATTAGATGACATTTGGTCTGTTCAGTAATTTATAATCAATACATCTTTGTTTATTGACTAAGCAGTAGAATATCCATTGAGTTCTGTTCCCTGTTCAGCATTTGGCTGATATAATTTCTTAACATTCTACACTGTGGAAACATAACCTTTTCATAGCAAAGCAAATTAGGGAACCTTATATATACCAAGCCAATGAAGAAAGATTATGGAGTACAACTCTCAGCATTTCTAAAAGGAGAGAGCGTGCTAGGCAAATATCAAAGGGGGAAAGAGACTTTCAGTAAATATCTCTGAAAGATATATTTCATATACCATGCAGGATGTTTTACAGTAAAGTACAGTTAATAGAATTACATCCCATATATTACCAAGACCCCTTCCAACTCTGATGTTCTATGTTCTTTTTAGTAATTTTCACCTTCTGTCTCATTAAACATTATGATAGAGGCCTTAGGATGTACAATCCTGCTTTCCCATATCTGAAGAACTGAAATTGCTGTGCATTAGCATCATGTCATCTGCTCAGATGTTTCATCTCTAAAGGCATACAATAAAATCATATCAACCTGTGTGGAAATATTGACTTCAACAAGTCTACTGCTCTCAAGCCAATACTGCCAGGTACTTGGCTAATTCACTCTTTTTACCTACAATTGAGTTGACTAATTTGCTGGTTTTTCTTGCAATTGATTTGAACACAGATTTCGATCGAAGGTTAGATGGTTCAAAGTTTGAAGGTTGGACCCAGCTTCTTAAGAAAGTGAATTTCTTGTCTATATTTGCTTACAGGAAAAATAGACAGGGAAAATGTGCTTCTCTTTGTTCTGCAGCCTCAGCCTCACGTTAGCAAAGCCATCTATCCCTAAAAGGGGAGATTTCACATGTATCGATTGGATTGTTGGTAAATGTTTTGAAATCTCTCAAGAGCTTCTAGGGCCATTCTGGGTAACTTATAGCTCACTACAAATTCCTACAAATTCCACTCTGATCACAAAGAGAAGAGGGAAAAAATACAGTTTAGCTGACATCAGGCACAAAGACTAATGAACTAGACTTAGAAATGTATTTAGTTACAACACATTGTACCAACTTAATTGCAGTGGATGCCATAAAAGTATACACTTAATAATATTGATATTCTAAAATATAATGATACTCCTTGTACACAATACTTATAAATCAGGGGTCAGCAACCCATGGCTCTGGAGCCGCATGTGGCTCTTTCATTCCTCTGCTGTGGCTCCCTGTCGCGGTTGGCTCCACAATTGATAGGGCTTTTGTTTAGGACAGGTAGAGAAAAAAGGCTGCCGTGCTAGGAGGAGACTCTATGGTGGGGGAACCGGACTTCCAGTCAGCTCCAGAATTGAATGGGGGGCTTCTGGTTAGGACCTTTGTGGCTCTTTGAGTGTTTAAGGTTGTGTGTTATAAATAATGCCATTAGCACTTCTGTCAGCATTCCTTTGTGTGGTGTAGTTTTTAAATAACGTGATCCCCAAAGACTATGGGTACCACCAGGTTTTTATAAGCCTTCAGAAAACAAAAGGGAAAAATCTGTTTTTGCCTCCATGAAAAAGCTGTTTCATAGGAATGGAGCTCCCCTCACACACCCACCCAAAAAATGCCTGTTTCTGAATCTTCTATTGACACACCTCAATAGGCATTCTTTGTTTCTATCACCTGGCAGATTCTATCTGGAATAGACAATCTCAAAAATACAGACTTCCAAGTGTTCTAGGGCTCTGTACGTAACAAGCAATATCTTTAATTGCGCTCAGAAACAAATGGAAAATCCATTCAGTTCCCAAAGCCGTGGTCTCAAGGCAGTCGTGTATATGGCCAACAGGCATACAAACAACCATGCTTTGTGCCAGCTGAAGTCTCCAGGTAGCCGTAAAGAGCAAATTAATGTGAAGCAAATCACAATAACCTATCAAGAGATGATAAGGTCATGAGTGACTATTATCAAGCCTACATTCCAAAAAAGGCCTCAATTGAAGCACCCGCTGAAGCTAAACCATGCTCCTCAACCAAAGAGCTGCAACTCCAGAATTGCAAATTTGCTATTTCAAGGGAAGCACAACCCCATCCAGACTCAATGTTGATAAAATCCTGGAGTTAGTAGGTTTTGAAGTAATAACCACTCTATCTCGCTTGGGTTGAGTGGTCTGTTGTGTGGATGATTGGGTGGTTTAGGAGTGGGAAATTGTGGTGGGTGGGAGTGTGTTTGGGGATTGTTATGTGTGTTGGACCTGGTCTTTGGGTGTTAAGTGAATTTCGTTGTATGGGTATACTGTGTATACACATACAATGACAATAAAGTTATTATTGAGTGCACTTGCTGCTCCCCATCCAGACATGACATTCTCGGGGCATTGAGAATTTCCATTTTATTTATTTATTTATTTATTTATTTATTTATTTATTTATTTATTTATTTATTTTATTCAATTTGTATACCACCCTTCTCCTAGTGGACTCAGGGCGGTGCACAGCCAGAACTAAAACACAAACCAATACAAAATTTAAAATTATTAAAAGAATTACATGACTTTGACCCAAATTTAAAACAGTTCAAACTAAAACCCATTGACAGTTTAAAAAGCTAAAAAACTAAAAAAGACTAAAAAGGGAAGGGGGGTTCATGCCAGCTCTGCTTGATGGAAAAGAAAAGTTTTTAGGGCACAGCGAAAGACCCGGAGATCCGATATCCTTCGTATCTCCGGGGGCAATATGCTCTTCTAAAGACAGCCGTGCATCCAGGAGGATGCCCAAGTTGCGAGCCCTGTCCGTGGGGGCCAATAACTCACCCCCAATAGCCAGTGATGGCACCAGCTGGCTGTATCGGGACGCCGGAAGCCACAGCCACTTGGTCTTGGAAGGGTTGAGGCAAAGCCTGTTACTCCCCATCCAGATCCCTATCCAGATCCGCACAGCCTCCAGGCACCAGGACATCACTTCAAGGGCATCGTTGGGATGGCCTGGGGTGGAGAGTATCTCTTACTTGCCCAGGGTGGAGATATATAACTGTGTATCATTTACTTATTGATACCTTGTCCCAGACTTATCCCTGAGACTTCATGTTAAATAAAATGCAAGAGAGACACAAGCCCCAAGGTATCCTGTACTAGAGTGCTTAAGGCTCAACCTCATTTTCTACCAAAATCACTCTAGACATCTCTTTACTCATTTCATCTCTTGGAATGTCTTAATACAATTGGCTGGTGAGCAAGGAAAGGCTGCACTGGAACAGTCCTTTAAAGCAGCCTTGTCACTTCTATATTCCAGGAGTTTGCCTCCTGGAATATAGAGGTGACAAGGCTGGTTTAAAGGTCTTGTCATTGTCATGGGGTAGTCCACTGGGTCTATAAGGTGCCTGATGCAGTCTGTCCTCCTAGCAGTGGTTAGTGGCTCTAGTCCATCCTGTAAGTGATCTGTCATTGACAAAGGAGAACTAGAAATAATAGGCATCAGTAAATCACAATTCATCTGCTCTTATGTAGACAGCTAATAGGCACGTCCCTGTGAGTCAGATTTGATTCCTGGCAACTGCATTGACTAGTCCCTCAGCAAGGTTTTTCGGAAGTGGTTTGCCATTGCTTCCTTCCTAGAGCTGAAAGAGAATGACTGGCTCAAGGTCACCCAGCTGACTTTGTGCCCAAGACAGGACTAGAACTAATGATCTCCTGGTTTCTAATCTGATGCCTTAAGCACTGTACCAATCTGGTTCTCAATATGGGAGCCTTTATATGGTAATCATATAAGACTCAAAGGTGACTTACAAGAATGATTATTTGAACATTCCTGTTCGGTCCCCTTTAGTTGCACGCTTTTCCTTCGATTGGATTCTACATTAAAGAAATGCCATCTATTTTCTATATTTTGACTAAAACAGTATTTTTGGTGCAGAAAAAATATGGACATTTTTCCTTTGCTAGCTTGTTTATGCTAGCTTCCGTTTCCCTAACAGAAAAAGTATTGTTTGTGCATTATTCATAGATGCTTGAGTATATATATTGACATATGAGAAAAGGGGGCCAGCCGTCTCAATTTAGTGTTAGCCCTTCTGTCTTATACTTTCTGGGGGAAAAAATCCATAGGTGAGGGCTGAAAAAGCTTTCCAACCATAGAAAACAGAAAGTGGGAGTTTGACCCCTCCAGAATAAATTATTATCATCATAGCCATAATCATTATTATCATAATCATCTCTGATAATATAACATTATAATTTATATATGCATATAAACAGTGGTGAAATCCGAACTGGTTTCCTACCAGTTCGCTGGCCGTGCATACGCAGAGGCTTGGGAAGAAGTGAGGGGGGATCAGCTGTGGTGCGTGATTTAGCTTCGCTAGAAAGCAGGATTTCCTGCTTTCTGGCAAAGCTAAACTGCACTGGACAGCTGATTCCCCCGCCCTCACTGTTCTACTTACCTTCCCAAGCTTCCTTTTGGTGCATGCTGCACCAAATATATAATATAATATAATAGGCAACAGGGCTACACTCATCCTTCGGATGCTTCCAAAGAATAATGTTAGGAAGTCAGATAACTAGATATCATTTCTATATGTACAAATAAAGGAGGCTCTTTGGAGGCTTGAATTCAGGAAAGAGCACGTATGAGATATTTGATTAAAATGCTATAATATTAAATAAGGAAAGATGCAGAGAAGCTGTAGATGGCTGGAAGAGCTCATGTGATACATACAAAGTAGATTCAATTCTAAATTACAGTTCTAAACTAGGAAAGATGACAGGTCTTTATGCCTAGGATAAATGAATCATCTGACATAAGAGCGTTGCACAGACGAGCAACTTGATTTTTGTGGGGGGGAAAAACCCATGTGTATCTGGTCTTCACCACTTTATCTGATCAATCCATAGGTATTTTGATAGGTTGTTCTGTTATGCCAATTCATCATAGAGTGAACTGGCTCATAAATGACACTAAGCTATGGCTTTTTTGTCATGTTTTGTAATTAAGCTAAAATTGGCTGGGGTCATATATAATGCGAAGTGTATTAGAAAAGCACGCCACATAGGATCCCAACCAAAAATGCCATAGAGCAGGGGTGTCAAACTTGCATTGATGGGATGGCGTCACATGACGTACAGTGATTTTTTTCCCCTCTATCACATGATGCAGCCCTGTCATAGAGCTTTGTAAAATAAAACTCCTTATTATGGGCTAGAATGATCTCTAAACCCAGTGAAGCATATTTGTTTAATTATGATTTACTGAATAAATTTGGGCTCATTAAAAAGTAGTTCATAAATTATGAAACATATTAGTTATATTTACTCAAGCCACATTATAAGTAATGCAAAATATATCCAATCATAGCATTATGTTGTGGTCAGCAGCTAACACATGTATTCCATTTGCAAAGGAATAGGGGGAATGATACCATCTAAGGGCACAGTATACATTTCAATGGGCCAACACATCCATGTACTTCCCCATATATTTTTTGTTGTGCTCTTACATCATATATTTCTACAATTTAGTACAGTCTCCATATGGTGGGCTGCCAAATGCCTTAATACAACACATCACTTGGATAGATAGGAACCATTCAAGTATAAAATGGCTTTGCAACCTAGCCAGATTTTATCTTATTTTCTTTCTATTAAATAACAATTCCCTCCAGCTGAACTCAATTGCAGGTGACTATATGCACACATCAATGTAGTTTCCTTGGCAACAGTAAAAAAAAGTGGTTTGAAATGGCCTTCTTCCTGGATGTCTTTTTGATTTCCCAGTTGAGTCTACAGCCTTTGGACTTTCCCATTTACTTACCAAATATGTACCAACTCTGCTTAGTTTCGGGGCCCAGATAAATATTAATCAAGAAATATTAATCCACAACTTTATCAAACGTTAAGGAGGAATATGACTGATAAAGGAGGAATATGACTGATAGCCAGGGGAATCATCATTCAGTGGTTGGATTTACAGAACAGGTTAAACCGTAATGTGGTTGCCTAGTTTGCATCTCAGTCTGTTGTGTAATTCAACCTGTGTAATGTATAGTTCAGCATGTTGTCCAAACCTGGGGAAGTAAGTTTATCTAGTAAACCAGAGCTCAAGTAATCATGGACTGGCATGTTGTGTGAATATAGCCAATATCATTTTGAAAAGGAAAAGTAGAAGTTTCATGATTCAACTTTAACTTAGAAATGTAAGATTCAATTTATAGAGTAGCATCTGTGCTAGTCTATCCGTTTAGACCTGCAGGGATTCTTTAACAACACAGAAGATATTAGAGAAAATGCACTTTGAATCCATTATCCCCAGATATCCCATTAAATAGCACAGTAAAGAATAAGAAATAAGAAAAACTGGCATGTATGAGAACTTTTATTTCTGGCAATGAGTTCTTCAAAAATATAACGCTGACAGAGAGGTAGAATTGTGCTAATTGGAGCATTAATGACTGTTTATTTTTCGTTGACACTATAAATGTTCATAAACTGATCCTAATTTCTACCGTAGGGGAAAACTTCTACAGGAAGGAGCTGCAATAATTTCCTTCTCTTCCATCCTACAGTGTGTACAGAATTTGTAATCTATTGTAACATCAGAAATATCCTCATTCAAATCAATATTAAGCACACATAATTTGAATGGGATTGAAATATTCCTGTGTAATAAAGCATTGCAGACTATGAATAGTTTTTCTCCTTAGATCGTCCCCTGCTTATAGACTTTATTGTAATCAGAACTGCTTAAACATCACATCAAGTTATGAATTGTTGAATTATAATTTACTGAAAAAAAATATAGTTGGTTGAATTTGTACAACCTACCAAGCCTTAAATCATGACTTAAATATCACATTGCCTACCAACTGCAAACATCTTAAGGTTTAGCAAAATTTGTAAACTATATTACTATTTTTACCATTTATACAATATAGGCTTAGCCATAAAAGTACATTTTAAAAAGTTAAAAATAAGGGGTAAAAGTAAAATTAAGAATTAAGGAATCCTTTTAATTCCTTTGAATAAAAAATATAGTAATGCAAAAAGTTGCCAATTTGTTCAATAAAAATAAAATAGTTGTTTAATTCCATCAAACAGATGAGGATACTATTGAAAACATGAACTTTAAAGCAAGCAAGAAGATGCTCTTCAGATGTTGTTATAGCCCTTCAGAGTTATGTCATTTATAAATAATCCTCACTTGGTTAAATGTGTGGGCAAAGATAAGAGCCATCTCTAATCCTCTATTTGCTACACAAGAAAGAATTACTAAGAGGAATTAATGTATAGGATTGGGAAAATCCTTGGCAGTTAACACTGCCATCCTGTGGATGCTACTTACATTCCTACCAATATAACTCTCTTAAGGCCTATAAAACTACTAAAATGAGTCAAACTATGGTAGACTGAAGATATAATCTTGGCTGGCAAAAGAATAACTTAAAAACAACAACCACATGAAACAGAGGGGATTATACCACAATAGGAAAGAGATTCAAGCAAAAAATATTATTTGAAATATTACATGGTGGAGGAGCAAGAACAAGATAAGATTCTTGCTTTCACTGGCTGGATCATTGATAGATGAGTTGGATTGCTTGATCTCTTGTTTTGATGCACCTTTTATGTTATTACTGTATGATTTTATCATGAAATTATTCTTATTAGAGTGGATTTTAAATATGACTTCAGTGTATGAGTTTTTAATGTGTGAATAATATTTTGGGTATTTAGTATATTATAATACTAAATATAATATAATATAATATAATATAATATAATATAATATAATATAATATAATATAAGAGAATATTTAGTTCTCACCATTTGAATTTGCAGCATACTGATAACTTGACAGCCAATCAGAATGGATTCTTCTTAAGCCAAAAAGTATCAACCAATCATTTCTTACCTGTTGACCAATAAGCAGATGGCTTGCTCTGTTCCCTCATGCTTGCACCAAACCCTAATCTCTTCCCCTACCAAAAGGCCAGTAAATGAAAGTAAACTGAAAGAATTCCAGCAAGTCTCTGAGAATATAAAAATCTGCAAGAGGCTGAGCAGAGTGTTGCAATCTAACCCTTTTGTGTGTGTATCACTTCACACAGACATGCAAAAGGAGTGAGGTGTGGTCATTACACTGTACCAGCTACCTTGAAGATTTTGAAACACGCAGACAGACATCCCCATGGACTCCAAGGAAACTTCCCATCTGCTTAGGACGGCATAACTCTTGGCATGTTTAGACTCTTTTGCCTGAACTCCATCACATTGCAAATATGCCAAGGGGTCAACAGGTGAGAGGCAAATGCCAAATCGTACAGCCAGCACTTCTGCTGCATCTGTTAGCTGAATTCTACAACTGCAAAAAAAAAAAAAAAGTCTTACATCTGCAGAAACAGGAAATGGAAAAGAGGAAGTAACAGTCTTGATTAATTGTCAGAAGTTTCTATCTCAGTGTTTCTTGGCAACTTTAAGATGTGTGGAGTCCTAGGAGTTGAAGTCCACAATTCTTAAAGGTGTTAAGATTGAGAAATACTCTTCTATGCATTTCTACAAGCTGAGCAGAACCGACTCCTGGTAAATGTCCTTAGCTGAAAGATGTAATACCCGTGTTTCCCCAAAAATAAGACTGAGTCTTATTTTCTTTCAGGCCCCAACATAAGCACTAGGGTTTATTTTTGGGGCGGTGTCTTATTTTTTTCCATATAAGGGAAGTCCAATTCTTCTTGCTTGCGGTGGAGCATGAGGCCACACCATGCACCAGTGCCACTGCTGTGAGGCAGGGCTGGTGCTGCCCCACACACCCTCCACCAATTTACCTCAGGGCCCCTGCTTGTGGCCGCAATGGAGCAGGATGCTGAGTGACTTTCTGGTGCCAGGCCATGAGGCGAAGTGGGGGTGGAACTGCCCCACACACCCCGCACTGGACTACCTCAGGGCTCCCATCCATGCCCCAACACTTGCCTCGCCTCTGCAGCACTGTGCCGCTCAGCCTCCTGCTCTGTTGCAGCCATGAGCAAGGAGAAGTGGCCTGTGGCATGTGGACTCCTGCTGCACATGGTTGCTGGTGCTGCCGCCGCAAGGCAAGTCTCAGGGCATGGATGGCCTGGCTGCGGGGGCCCTGAAATAAGCCAGTGTGGGGCATATAGAGCAGCTCCACCACTTTCCTGCCTTGCCTCGTGGCCACAGCACTGCGAGCAACCAGACAGAATGAGCTGCGCAAGCTCTTAAGTAGGGCTTATTTTGGGGGTAGGGCTTATATTAGGTGCGCATGTAAAAACATGCAAGGGTTTATTTTTGGAATAGGTCTTATTTTTGGGGAAACAGAGTATATACATCTTTTAAAAATATAAATATTAATGGTGCAGCAGACTAAAGTGCTGTTAAGTAGCACCAGTTGCCTGCAATTACTGCAAGTTCAAATCTCACAGGCTCAAGGTTGACTCAGCCTTCCATCCTTTCAAGGTAGGTAAAATGAGGACCCGGATTGTGGGGGCAATAAGCTGACTTTGTATAAAAAAAGAACACTGCTTGGGGGGGGGGCGAAAGCCCTACTAAGCAGGTATATACAAAAGTATGAAGGCTATTGCTTAACGCATTGTAAGCCGCCCTGAGTCTCCGGAGAAAGGGTGGTATATAAATTGAACAAACAAACAAACAAACAAACAAATCAATAAATAAATATTATATAAATAATGTAGTACTCAATCAGAGAGGTTTTCTAAACTCTCTGCTTCAGTTTATAGGGCATGCAGAAGTTCAGGAGATAACAACATGTCACAAGTAAATGCCTTATTCTCCTTTATGTAAATAATATATGACCAGGGTATCAGGGGTTAACTTATTCTTCTCTATTTAATATATTCATATTTAACCACTCCTACATCTAGCTCCACCCCATGTATATATAAGGAGCTGTATGCTTTCCTTCTGTGCTTCTATCTGTGAATATTCAGTGAATATAGAATGCCTTCTGTAAATAAACAGTGCTTTATTTGAATATCTAATTCTTAATCTACTTATTGAGTCTGATCCTGAAAATATCGTAACAATTTGGTAGCAGAGGATGGTTAAATTGACTCAATAAAACTTTAAATATGTCTGAGAGAGAAAACTCCAGAAATAAAAGAGAAAGACCCAACACCAGGGCATACAGCAAAGAAATGGAAGCAGATCAAGAAATAATCGATGAGTCCACGAATACAATATCGAGAGAATCTGAAGACTGCACTACTGACAATGAAGAAACAATGGATGAGACTGATAACCAAGAAGAAAACGAAATAGAAAACAACGAACTCAGGTCAGAGATACTAAAACTCTTAAAAAGCCAAAAGAACGATGAAAATCTCATCGCGAACCTCCAAGAAATATTAAAAAACAACGGAGCAGCGAAAGAGAAGCACATCGTTACGAATAAATCTAAAGACTCAAAAACGGTGAGCGATCTGCCTGAAAATAAAAATACAGCGAAAAAGAAAACTAACAGTCCCGCGCAAAATTTCGAATGGCAGCCATCTTGGTTTCAACGGACCCCTAAGATGAGCGAAGCAGAACCAATCAGAAAGCTAGATTCAAAATACCTGGCGCGAAAAGCCTTACTCGATGCAAGAAATGAAAAAGAGAAAATTTACACCTCAGAAGAATCAGACACAGAGATTGAAGAGACTTCGATAGATATGCAAGTAAAATCAGCAATGAAAACGCTCTTTGCTGCTTTTGGACCAAAATTGAAAATCACTAAAGAATCAACGAAAAGGCAAGCAAGCAAACAAACATCTCAGAATCCACCCACTTCTATTCAAACGATGAAAGCGCCGACGCCTGAACCCAGAGAGCCCTGCAGATACCACCCCACGCCACAGACGATACCAGGGACCAGCGTTCTCAACCAAAGAAAGCAAGTGCCTGCTATCACCAGGACTCCCAAGATCGAGCCGGAGACCGATTCCTCAGAAGAAGAGCGATGCGAGGGAGCTGCGGCAGCGAGAACCTCTCACGACGGCTTCAGGAGCGAAATGAACAACACGCATGTGCAAGACTACACAGACAACTTCGAAGGACATGAAGAACAGAGAGAACCATTCAGAATCGTCGCAAGCATACCCACGCCATTTTGTAACTTTCAACATTTGCAAGACCACAGACTACCTCCAGTTGTAAGTAATGGATCCAACAATATTGGGAATTTACCCAATGATTTCCCAAAACTGAGAATAGATGGCATTAATTTGCAAGAATGGTGTCAGCAGCTCCAGGTTGTCTTTCTAAAAGAAAACTTATTATTTTTTATCACTAATACCCCAAAAAGACCTTGGACTCTAAAATTAGACTGTCTGCACCATAGGGCATTTTTCTTATTGATTTCCAGTATATCTCCTGCCATGTACCACAGTATTAAGCAAAATCTAACTGTATCAGAAATTATTCAATGCATGTTTAAATTGTTTCACAGTGAAAGTGTAGCCACTACAACAAGAATCTCTAAAGATTTCTTCTCAGCTAGGATAAAACCAGGGGTTACCATAAGTGAACATTTAATATCTTTAAACAAAATTAGAGCAGAACTGCATTTAAGGAGGGAAATAATTTCAGATCAAACAATGAAGAGTGTTATCATTAACTCACTAGACCCATCGTGGGATAACTATATATCTCATTTAGACACAATCAATTTAGGATATTTATCCATAGAAAGTCTATCTAACAAGCTAATATCTGAAGATAATTCAAGGAGAAGTCGTTGTAACAAACACATGGAACATAAACAATATAAGAGGGTAGTTTTTCAAGAAAGATATCATGAACCAATAGGATGCCACAACTGTGGACCCAAAGAACATAATAGGAGAGACTGTCCAAAACTCCTCAGAAATAGAAAAAATCCTGACTATAGAAATAGGTATCAAAACAGACAGTCATCAATTGATATAGATATAGAAGTCCACCCATCTATAGGGAACATAGAGGGGGCAGGGATAACTCAAAAGATAGAAAGTCTGGTTCACTGAATGGGTTAAACAAACATGACAACACTAACATACAACAGACAGAGGACAATGATTGGCTTATCGATTCTGGAGCAACCAACCACACTACAAATAATAAAAATATACTATCTTCATTTGTAGAGGATAAATTCGTAATTAAGGTAGCTAATCAAGAGAAGGTTCAAGTCATAGGTAGAGGAAACATAACCTTACCTGGCCTAGGAAAAATAGAGGGGGTATTGTTAATACCTGAAATACCTCATAACATACTTAGTGCAATAAAACTAAGCAGAGATTCTGGCATAAATATTGTGTTCTCAAAAGGAAAAGCAACATTAGAGAAAAACAGAACAAACATAGGTACTGTGATTATTAAAGGAGGTCTACCTTATCTAATGACAAAAGAAAAATGGTTACACAACATTGATTCCAACATGGAAGATAACAATAACATAGACAACGAAAGCAGTAGTAATAGTAACAATGAGGAACATGAGATTATTCATAATCACAAAGACACACACAACAACAAAATACCTAATATTGGTAAACCAATTCATGATGAGTGTGCTCATGTCTTACATAGGAAATTAGGACATGCCAGTTTTCCTGTAGTTCAAAAGATGACTGAACATGCTGAAGGTGTTAAAATAAAAAATTGTAAAAACTATTTGGAATGCTCAGTATGTAAATCTACAAAACTCAAAACTAGCCCCAAACCCAAAAAATCAACAAGATCAACCAACAAAATTTTTGATTTGGTACACATGGACCTAGTTGGTCCATTAACACCATCAATCACATATAGAAAACGTTATTTCCTAACCATTGTGGATGACTATAGTCGTTATGGCTTTGTCTATACACTAAAGTACAAAGATGAAACTTTTCAGAAATTTAAGGAGTTTTACAAACGTATAGAAACACAACATAATATTAGAATAAAACAAATTATGACAGATAGGGGATGTGAATTCATGTCAAAAGAATTCTCCCAATGGCTTAAAGACAAAGGGATGTTACATTACACGTCTAGCCCTTTCTCTGCATTCCAAAATGGAGTGGCAGAGAGAAAGAACTCGACATTACAAACCATGATTAGATGCACATTAGAAGATGCTGGCTTGGGAAAACAATTCTGGTCAGAAGCTTTACAATATTCCAATTATACACAAAATAGAACTTGGTCCAGCATTGTTAACAAGACACCATATGAAATGATGTATAATAGGAAACCCAAAATAGCTCATATGCACATATTTGGAGTCACTGCAGACGTACACATACCTAAGCAATTAAGACGTAAAGGTGAGAACGTATCTAGGAGACTCAGGTTCATGGGTTACGAAACAGGCACAAAAGGGTACAGATTCATCGATAATAACAACAGATTTATAGTTTCCAGAACGGCTGTATTCCATGAACAGGCCAACTGGTCTAAAATACATCTTAATGAAATTTTCCCAAACAACTATACAAACACTAAACACCAAGAGGAAAGAACTGGAGAAGAATACAATCACAACATACATAAAAACAAAAACAAAACATGGACAAACAGTCAATACAAAATAAAGACAGATTCATTAACAAAAAAAGAAGCTAGGTATTTACATGACAATGATAGTAAACCAAAAAGAACAATCAGGAATAACAGAAACCAAATACCAAACAAATACAAAGATTATATAATGTATATGGATGGAGAAACATCAACACCAAACACATACGAGGAAGTGCTAAAACTTCCCCCTGAAGAAAAGGAAAAGTGGGAATCAGCCATGACTAAAGAGATGGATAGTTTGCAGAAATTAAATGTATTCACACCTACACATGCACCTAAAGATAAAACTGTTATTGGTACTAGGTGGATATATAAAATCAAAAACTTAGAAGGAGGCAACACCTTATACAAAGCTAGACTAGTTGCTCAAGGTTATGCACAAAAATATCCCGAGGATTACACGGATACATACTCTCCCACAGTAAGAACTGAGAGTGTTAAAACTGCACTGGTCATAGCATCAGCACTTAACCTTGATGTATTCCAATACGACATACAGACTGCATATCTACATGCAAAATTAGATAAAGAGATATATGTAAGAGCACCTCACAGTCAATATACAAACAAAAATGAAACGTGGTTACTAAATAAAAGTTTATATGGGCTGAAACAATCTGGCAAAAGATGGTATGAATGTTTAGTCAAAGTGCTCAAAACTATGAATTTTAATGCCACTACTGCTGATAACTGTTTCTTTGTTAAAAAAGAGGATGACTCTTTACAATTCGTGTTAATTTATGTGGATGATATTTTGTATATAGGTAAACACAAAGAGAAGAGAGAAACATTTGTAACGAAACTAAATGAACATTTCTCTTTGAAATCATTAGGTAAGGTAAATAAGTATCTTGGAGTTCAAATTAGTAAAACAAAAAAGGGATTCAAACTTTCTCAAAGAGATAAGATTATAGAACTCCTGAACAAATGTAACTTAAACGATGCTAAACCCTGTGATACTCCCATGCAAACTGATTTCCTGAGGAACACAGATGAGTCATCCCCTGAATTTAAAGATAATACACTTTACAGATCAGTCATCGGTTCCCTTCTATATATCTCCAATTGGACCAGACCCGATATCGCTTTGCCTCTCAACTTGTTGTCTAGACACGTCAGCAAACCACTAGTATATCATTGGGAAGCTGTCAAAAGAATATTAAGATATTTGAAAGGTAGCTTAGATTTTTGTTTATTATTGGAACCCAATAGTGTCAAAGAGCCCATCCTCACATGTTACGCCGACGCAGATTGGGCTGGCGACACCACATGTAGAAAAAGTACATCTGGTTATATATTTTTTCTTAACAATTGTCCAGTTTACTGGTATACTGGTAAACAAGACTTAGTAGCCACATCAACAACTGAGGCAGAATATGTCTGTTTGTCTAAAGCCTCAAATAACCTCGTATGGTTTAATGACTTGTTGTCAGACACCTGGATGAAACCTTCATTACCATTTATCATACATGAAGATAATAAGGCTGCTATTGAAATATCTAGATCTGATGCCAATGGACAAAGATCCAGACATATAGATATAAAATTCAAACATGTGAGGCAGTTATCTCAAGATGGATTTATTAAAGCAGTCCATTGTGAAACCTCAGAGCAAATTGCTGACATACTAACAAAGCCTTTACCCTCTAAGCAGCACAAATATTTGACTTCTAAGTTACAAGTTTTATATTGTTCAGAATCTGAATGTAATTATTGTTATATATCAAATCGGCATTTAGAGGGGGATTTGTCACAAGTAAATGCCTTATTCTCCTTTATGTAAATAATATATGACCAGGGTATCAGGGGTTAACTTATTCTTCTCTATTTAATATATTCATATTTAACCACTCCTACATCTAGCTCCACCCCATGTATATATAAGGAGCTGTATGCTTTCCTTCTGTGCTTCTATCTGTGAATATTCAGTGAATATAGAATGCCTTCTGTAAATAAACAGTGCTTTATTTGAATATCTAATTCTTAATCTACTTATTGAGTCTGATCCTGAAAATATCGTAACACAACATTTACTGAGATAGTTTGAACAGGTTTAACCTTATAGTGCCATCCAACAATGAATCCAAGCTTCCTGTGTGCAATGCACTTAAAAAAGGGGGGCAGGACTTTTCTTGCATGATTGTAGCCATCATCATGACTTTTTTGACCTTTCCAAAGACCCTGTGTGGGTTGATTTCTTTACCTTTTTTCTTTCCCCTGAGATGATTAGAGGCAGCAGAGAAAAATTAAGCTTAAAAACAAAGAAAGGGGCTCACAGATGGTATATTAAGCATCTAGACTATTATAACAGCTCCCCCTGGTGTTAAAATCCATAGATCAATAATGACAGTTAGAGGAAAGTGGTCTGTCTTCCTCAAAATAATAATAAGAAAAATGTTTGAAGCCAAACCCATTATATGGATAGTCAATTAGTTTGTTATCCTAGCCTTGCAATGAATCTAATTCTCAAAATTTTGCACTTTCTGCCAAGTAATTTCACTTGTTATGTATATTCTTTATTCTCCATTCCTATATCTGAGTAAATGAAAGCAAGTCCCACAAGTAGGTTGATTTAGGAGGGTTATGATCATAGTTTTCAAACTGTTTCCCCAGTTTTTGTCTTCATTTTTGT
Source organism: Arizona elegans (assembly GCA_022577455.1). Lineage (NCBI taxonomy): Eukaryota > Metazoa > Chordata > Lepidosauria > Squamata > Colubridae > Arizona > Arizona elegans. The sequence goes on along the minus strand of JAKOOJ010000006.1, from coordinate 91,954,675 downwards.
TTTGATTGTTCTTGCATTTTGTTCTTCAGTGGTTATGCAGGCAAGGGAATCTGGGAGTTGCAGTTGCAAGAAATACCTTTATGTAAAAACCTGTACCATATTTTTTTTTACTTTATCAAAAACTAAATGTTATCAAAAATCAGTTTAGCTGAATGTGTTTTTTCATGTTGCTTTACATGCTAATTGCTTTTATTATCTGTCTTAAAATACGTTTTCAATCTTAGAAATATCACATAGAATCATTTCAACTGCTATTTTTCAGCAAATTCAATTTTTGTTGTTATGCCAATATCTTGACTTTTATCCTGTGCTGTATCATCTATCCAATATGACAAATTAAAAGATGTTTAGTGGAATTATCCCCCTACCCACAAAAGGAAGATGTACTTTTGGTGCAAGATGTAAACCACAGGAAAAGTTTGTTTGGCTTTTATTGTAACATTACACAGCTAAATAAAGGATAAAGGTGTTTTATCTTTATGAAGAGAACATCAAAACACTATGCGCCTGTGTTTAGTGCTAAGTCTATGTGTAGTGAGGCTTTCTCTTAGGAAGTATGTAGAAGGTTGCAATTCAAAAATGTCTCCTGTGGATTAATTATAGAATCAAAATGGTAAAATGAGATGTACAAATTATTCAATTTTCAGTTCCTCAGAAGGAGTGATAATCAGCACAATCATTTATTTTTATGGGTATAAATTTTGCTCTGTTCAAAACTCCAGACAATACAAAAGGATCAATATTTTTAAAAATATTGTATTTGCCAATCAATTTTTCTGTACAGTAGTCACTGCTGCCATCTGCTGGATTCTTGTCTCCATGACAAAAAAATTTCACTGTTGCAAGTGGAAAGTCTAACAAAAATTAAAATGACACCAAAGAATGCAATTTTGTATTGCTTCTATTTGCTTGTGTGTAAATTATTCTACTTCTTCTTCTTTTCAATTTAAAATTTGTTTCAGAAGGACAAAATATAGGGGTGCAAATATTGGCTTAGAAAGCCTGGCTCATTCCTCTGCTCCCTCCTCAGTCAAGCAAGCTTACTGGGAAAAGCTAGGAGCACTCCAGACATCTTGAGATCCTGAAGAAAAAGCACAATATATTGTATATTTAATACATAGCTATATACATTCATATCCAATGCTCCACACATGTATGTAGATATATTATCAGCACTCTAGAAATTAATTAAACAGAATTGCCTAATTCCTTCTTTGTATTTGTCTTCATGTAAAAAGAAAAAAAAAATAGTCCAACCTACCAAAAGCAGCACCAAGGGAGATGGAGCAGGAATGGATGTCAAAATATGAAAGACATTAATAAAAGGACACCAATGCACACTAGAAGAGTTCAAATTGTCAGGACCAGATAGACTGCAGCCCAGGGTTCCGAAGGAACTGGCAAATAAGATCTTAGAACCACTAAACAGAATATTTCATAACTCATGGAGCACAAGAAATCTTCAAAAAAGGAGAAAAGAAAGATCCAGGAAACTATAGACCAATCAGTTTGATATCAATAGCCAGGAAAATCCTGGAAAAGATAATCAAGCAGTGGATTTATGAACACCTAGAAATGAATAAGGCAATAACTACAGTAGAAGCCAGCATGGGTTTGTTAAGAACAGATCATGCCAGACAAATCTTAATGCCATCTTTGATAAAGTGACTAAATCAGTAGGTCAGGGAAATGTTCCGGATATCGTATTCTTGGACTTTTCACTAAGGAGAGCATCATGAAGCGATAGTACTGCTTTGCCACACTTGGAATACTGTATCCACTTCTGGTCATCAAGATAAAAAAGGTGCTGAGATCCTAGAAAGGGTGCAGAGAAGAGCAACAAAGATGATAAGGGGACTGGAAGCTAAACTGTATGATGAACAGTTAAAAGAACTAAGCATGTCTAGCTTACTGAAGAGAAGGTTTAGGGCTGACATGGTAGCTGTCTTCCAGTATTTGAGGGGCTGTCACAGAAAAGAGAGGGTTAACTTATTCTCCAAAGCATCTGAGAGTAGGGCAGGAAGCAAAGGGGAGAAATTTGTTAAAGAGAGATTCAACCTGGAATTAAGGAGAGATTCCTGGCAGTGAGAACAATTATTCAATGAAACATCCAGAGTGTGTGCTCCATCGCTGGAAGTTTTCAAGAAAAGATTGGACAATCATTTGTCCAGGATCAGTGGTGGGTTTCTACCTGTTCACCCCGTTTGGGTAAACCCCGTTCGGGTAAAGTGGCGGTGGTGGGAGGGTCCACCCACCCGCCCGGATATCATCACGGACGCTCTGCGCATGTGCAGAAGGTTCTCTGCATGCGCAGAAGTGCCGCGTGCAAGCGCTCCCAGTTCCAAACTGGTAGCAAGGGTAAGTGGAAGCCACTATTGTCCAGGATGGTATAAGTTCTCCTGCCTTGGGCAGGAGGTTAAACTAGAAAAGCTTCAAGATCCATTCCAGTTCAATGATTTTAGTCTAGTGTAGTCTTTGTTTTAAGTAGTAATTGGGACACAGCAATTTACGATTCCTTTAGACAAAAGGAAATAGTTTCTCTGACTAATTAAAGGTATTCTCATAAATATTTCTCAAGTTATATGTGTACTTACGTGGAATATAGATTAGTTCTTGCTTCCATGGATGGATGCATAAGAATAAGTACTCTCTGTGTCCATCCGTCCCCCCTTTTTTTTACATCAATATATATGTATTTATACATCACAAACTCACAGGTGCAAATGAAAGAGTACAATAGCATAAATAAAATAGAGAATAACATTAAAATTAGAGCGTGCCTATAACGTATTCAGTGCCTGTTTGAATTATAATACGGTTCCTAACAACGTCCTATAATTGGACGCCACCATAAATGAAGCAGTGAAGTCTTTTTTTCTTCCTAGTAATCCTGCTCAAGAATGGATGTGTAGGTTTTGTGTTCATTTCTAAACCACTATAGAAAGTTAGCACCCACCCCTCTCTTAAAAGAATGAAATATTTTGAGAAATATTTAAAAAGGCAGAATATTAAAGAGTATTTTTAAAACAATCAAAAACAGATATTTACATCTTCTTTTCAACAGTTTCGCATCAGTAATCGATATTTATACATTTTCTCTTTCTTATCTTAATATACGGTATCTTTTATACATATATTGGTATGTATTTTATACATATAATGGTATATCATATATATACCATTATAATATATTATTCTAATTATTTTATTTACATTTGACATAAACCTGTACCTAATTTCCTTTTCACAATTTTTATTTCTTCCCATTTATTTCTATATTTCTCCATCTAATTTAACCATTATTTAGTCTTCCTTTGTCCTTTTTCTCCCCCCCCCCACTTTTCCTCCAACCATTTATACCATCTCTCCAGACTAAATAGTATTGTTTCATATTTTTCTTGTATCTCCTTCGTGAGCTTATCCATTTCTGCACACTCCATAATTTTTCTAATCACATTGTTTTCTAATGGTATATCATTATTTTTCCAGTTTTGGGCGAAAACTATTTGGTTCTGCCGAAATTATGTGAATGCTTAAGTATCTTATTTCTTCCCCCCCCCCTTTTTTTTAAACTTCTACTCTAGAAAATTCAAAGGCACCAACAATTAGCAAAGAAATGCAGCCCCCTCACTATTAAAAAAACTATAAATTGCCCAGAGTCACCGCAAACAAATCTAATAATAACAAAAATTAGAAAGGGTGCACATTCTTTATGATTTTCATGGGTAGGATCACAAATCACAGTGAGCCAAAAGTAGATGAAACATATGCTGACTTTTAGAATAATGTTAGATTTTAGCTAGTATGTCAGCATGAGAGCACACCAGAAATGCTTTTTCCAGCATGTTATGTGAAAGACAAGGTAGTAGTTGCTCTATTCTTAAACATGTCAGGGGACAGAAAAAGGTCCATTTATGCTAAGGCTATGTTTTTAATATGTATTAATGCTTCACAATTTTTGCATCTGTACAAAGAAAAAAAGATTTTTGCTTTAACTATTTCACCTATTTTTATTTTTTTTTGTTCTAGGCATTACTCTATCCTATATAAGAATGTTTTATAACCGTTCCTATTGTCTACAAAACTTGAAGCATTTACAGAAAGACTGGAGGTTGGTTCTAAGAACTAACAAAGGTTTAACTACTTTAGTAATTACTAATGCAAGCACATATAGCATTATATTGCATTGCTGCATTTGAAACATGGGAGTTTCAAACCAGAATGCCAACCTGGGATTGTTGAACTAAGATTAATTTTGAATGAAAGACAATTTTACAACAAAGCCACAATTCAGTTTAATCTAAAATGGATTAAACGGATGCCATTTCCTTATTCCTTTACCTGTCAAGTTGATAGCTTCCACTGTTACCATTTTAGTTTTGTTTAAGTCACAGCACATTGGTCATGCTGAGACAACAGTGCTTCTCTATTATTTATCTCATTGCCCTAAAGTTCAAAAGTATTAACATATAGATAACCCATGCTTTCTCTTTAATGATATTGGAAGTTGTCTCGGGTATTTTTGGGGCCGGAAAAGGAAAAGAACCAAAGCAGGGGTGAGTTCTACTTACCTTTACTACTGGTTCGCAACGGGATTGCAACAGGATGCGCAGAAGCTAATGCGCATGTGCAAATTGCCTATGATGACATCTGGGGTGGTGGGCAGGGCCTTCTGCTGGTTTTCCTAGTCCAAACCGGGGGCAACACACCACTGAACCAAAGTACATCAACTCCTCCCTTATGTGGCCATAATTTAATATAGCACTTGTAAATGTGATATTCTCTCCAGATTGTTGGTTATCATTTCACAGCATTCCAGGCAGCGATTATGATATGTACAATTCTGTATGTGTTTTGTTTGATATTTCCTTTTTAAAAGATCATTCAGGTTTAATCATTTATATGTGTTAATATTCCTGCCCTTTGCAGTTTGCCAACTGATCTTTGTTTCTTTTGAAAAACCAATGCAGAATGTTCTCATTGTAGAATAATGAGTAAAAGAACTGATTACATTTCTGGTATTTAAACACATATCCTTCCCGTAACACTTCAGCATTTCTGAAAATCTGGATAGTCTTGATCTAGCAGTTGAAGACTTTGAGGCACTGGAAAGGTTGGTACAGGTTAAAACTCAGCCATCAAACAGAGCTGCTCTTTGGTTCTGATTCCTGAATAATTCCATTCCTAGTTCTATGTGGCACTATGCCTGAATGAGCAATTGCACCAATGGTGGTTATCCCCGGTTCGGACTGGATCACAAGAACTGGTAGTAAAACTGGCAGGAGGCTTTGCCCACTGCCCCGGATGTCGTCATCGGTGATCTGCGCATGCGCAGAAATAAGGCGTGTGCACAAGTGAAGCGTGTGCGCGCGATCCCATTGCGAACTGGTAGTAAAGCTAAGTAGAACCCACCCCTGAATTGCATAATATCCCAGTTCTCTGATTCTCCCAACCCTACATCAGCAGGTGGAAATCCTGACCAGCAGACTCTTTGCCCAGCATTGTCTGGGACACTAAAGGTAGCCTTTCCTGGATCAGTAGACACTCACTCAATCTTAACTCACCACTGTATCAATCAATCAATCAATTTATTTATTGATTAGCCCTTTGGGCCATATCAAGTGCAGAATTACAAAGACAAATCATTACAAAGGTTTGGTAAAACAAATTAAGTAAGATTGGAATAACTCGCAATTAAAATACAATTAGAATAAAATACGGTCTAAAATAAAATCGGGATAAAATACAATAATTTAAAGTACCATTTAAATATAATTAAATTTATATTATAATGTCGCCCCTGCATCTACCCAATCAGTGTTAACTGCTATTAAAATTACATTGTTAGATCAAGCGATCATTCTTACAATCTACCGCATTTTGCTGCACCAACTTTGTCCTCCTTCCCATCAACTTTACCACAAATTTAGCAATCCATTTTACCAACTGCAAGTTGGAACCTAACAAACAATATCGCAAAAAGTGCTCTTTAGGCTTAGGGGTGCTGGTATAAAAGATCCTGCCCAGTTGATGTTCCCTCAGGTCTGAATATAGGGGGCAATCAAAAATTACGTGGGACGTTGTTTCGACTTCCCCCGTCCCACATAGACAGACCCTTTCCCTTACAGGAATACCCTTATATCTACCCCAGAGCATATTTGTTCCAAGTTGGTCCAACCTCAGTTTTGTAAAGAATCTTCTCAGGACGGGAAACAAAGGCACAGCTAAATATTTTTCTATTTTGAAAATTTGTTTATTGGCTGATAACCAGGGGCAAACTTTTACTGCTCACCACTGTATTGTCTTCTGTTTAAATGACATGGACTGCCTTTTAAAAGAATTTGGAAGTGAGAAGACTACTACCAAAAACCTTCTTAGTTATAGCCTCCTGACTCTAACATAATTGGTTCCCCAAGGTCAGTTTGGCCCTTCTCTCGTTATTCAAAAAGAGCATAAAATAATGCTCTTCCAAAGTGTTTCAGTGCGAGGGATATAACTTTATAGGCAGGATCTGATGAGAAAAGCTGGTAGTCTAGGATTAAATAAAGTTATTGTGACTGTTTTATTCTGTGATTTGTAAGTCATCTAGAATCTATTGTATAGGACAGTGACATGATAGCAGTGTTCCAATATCTAAGGGGCTGCCACAAGGAAGAGAGTCAACCTATTTTCTACAGTACCAGAAGGCACAACATGAAACAATGGATGGAAACTAATCAAGGAGAAAAGCAACCTAGAACTAAGGAGAAATTTCCTGACAGTGAGGACAATGAATCAGTGGAACAGCTTGTCCCCAGAAGCTGTGGGTGCTCCATCACTGGAAGCTTTTAAGAAGAGATTGGAAAACCATTTATCTGAAATGGAATATAGGGTCTCCTACTTGAGCAAAGGGTTGGACTAGAAGACCTCCAAAGTCACTTCCAACTGTGCTATTCTGTTATTCCTCACAATGACTGTTTGAAGTTACGATAGATCTCCCCAAAGGTACTTACATGAATGCATTTCAGGTGCCTGACAAGTGGCTCATGTTTGGTTGCAGTGTTCCACAGTCACATCACGTGATTTACAATATTTTTTGCTTTTTCAGCTGGTTTCCAGCAAAAAATGCCCATAGGAATATACTGACTCGCTTAATGACTGCAATATTCACTTAGCAACTGCAGCATTTGCCTTAAGACTATGGCATTTTGTTAACTACCATGGCATTTGTGTAACAACTGCTGCAAAAATAGTCAAAAAATTGGGTTGGTCATGTGGGTGCTTCGACTTATGACCATCATGACTTATGATGAAAATCCTGAACATTATAATCACAGGCTTAGAACTATCTGTCTATAAATTGAATATCAACCTATGTAATGTGTGACTCTGTGGGTAATTGCACTTCTGCAAACATTATTCACCAAGGGATCCAAGATTTACATTTTTGCATATAAAATTGCAAGCATATACACTTTAAATCATTTTTATGATTAATCTTGTTCATATTTTTTTAATTGCACGCTAGCACAATGTTTCCTCCCTTTCCTACTGTTCTCTTTTGTATGATAGTGGTGTGTTTACACAAATACAAAGCTGTGACATTTACATTATTGTTGATTGTTATTGTTAGATTATTTTTAAAAACCTTAACATACAACATACAGTATGAAGAAAAGAAAAATATACTCTGGACAACAGTGTAAAATTGGATGAAAGCATTGCTCTAAACATTGGACAGCTCCTCTTGATAGATATCACACATCCAGTTCTGTATAATGCCAAATTTTGCGGTAGCAGCCTACAGGCATACATTTATGTTTTCTTTTGAATTATGAGTGCTTACTTTTATTTGACAGTGGTGGGAGACATTGCTGCAACATTTCTCTAGTGTTTCTTCTAAGCAACGCCAAAGGAAAGAGCGCCAGCCAAAAAGAGTTACCATGACACTATAAAACCAGGGAAATAAGGTACTTCTGGCAAATAATGAGATCATCTTTCAAGAGGAAGGAAGAAAGGAAGTGAATATACTGGGCATTGCATATGCTGGCAAAACCCAAAGGTTCTGGATAGTGGGAGAGAAAGAGTGAGAGTGAGAATGACATTGAGAGAAAGAGTGAGAGAGAGAAAGTGGTGCACCTACACATAGACATCAGTGGTGGGTTGCTCCCAGTTCACCCCGGTTCAGGCGAACCAGTAGTGGCGGTGATGGGAAATTCCACCCACCTGCCCAGACATCATCAAAAACGATCTGCACATGCACAGAAGCACCACACACTCGCGAAGTGAGTGCCCGCGCCCTACCAATAGCGAACTGGTAGCACCAGGATTTGAAACCCACTACTGACACATATCCCACACACAGAGATACAAAATGATTTCTAAGAATTCTTTTAGAAATATAACATTCTGGAAGATCAGAGTAAACTAAGCTTCTTTTAAACCATAATAAGAATAGGCATTCCTCAATATAAAGTTTCACTTTTTCAAAGGATTTAGGTACCGTATTTTCCAGAGGATAAGATGCACTGGAGTATATGACGCAGCTTAGTTTTTGGGAGGAAAATAGTGGGGGGGGGAGAGAAATCTGCTTACCAGGTATTCATCTGGCTAGCATCCTTAGTCTGGTCAGCTTCAGCACATTAGTTTGCTGGTTTTTTATCCCCAAGCAGGGGATAAAAAACAGCTTCTAAGGCACGGCTGAGAGGAAGTAACAATGAGAAAAGCAGGCAAAGCACGTGGAGATCGCTTTACTCAGCTAGCACCTAGTTAAGACTGAAAAAAAGCTTCTAAAGAACAGCGGAGAGTCAGAACGCTTCACTCACAAGCGCCTTGTTAAAGCACAGCGGAGAGTCCAGGGAGCAGGCAAAGCTTCACTCGCTAGCACCTTGTTAGGGTTGAAAAAAAGCTTCAAAAAAGCTACATTCAAAGTATAAGACACACCCAAATTTTCATCCTCTTTTAGGGGGGGAAAGGTGCGTCTTATACTCTGAAAAATACAGTATATGCTTTTCCAACTTCATTTCCAGTCCTCACTTTTCAGCATTTCATAATCAATGTCAGAGATGTTTAATAAGAAGTCAATCCTATTCACATCAGCGAAAATAATTTTCTGTACGCCTCGCAAAATGAAAGTTCAGTAAATGCAGCTCACAGGGAAGTTGATGTTTTTAAAATGAAAGGAGTACATTGAGATACCAACCTTTATCTTCTGGAAAGCAATCCCAATGAATCAGTTGGCATAATGGAGAGACTGTGTGTGATCAGATAAACACAGGAATATTTGTACAAAATGCTAAATTTGATAATTATTAAGCTTGATTAGCTATTTTATTGCTTAATAATTTGGGCAGTGGTTCCATATTTCAAAAAGTTGTTAATGCAGTAACCAGGTGAAGCATGTTGTATGAATTCAATAGATATATCTATGCAGAGTTTTGTCTGTATATGAGAGGTAAAGTGAAGGGATCATATAACCCTGTTTGGAAATCTGCTCATGGGCTCATGGGTAAAAGCAAAATCCTCCTTTTATTCAGTGTGTTATTAAACAATTTAATTATATTTTACCATGATTTTCCCTCTACTCCTTTGCTTTTCTCCTTGAAATATATTGAATTAGGTTCTTCTCTCCCAACCTTTGCTCTCCAGATGAGGTATAACTACAGTTTTTGGAACATTCCCAACCAACACCGTCATTTGGAATTCTGAAAATTGGAGGCTCAACATATCTGGAAAAGGGATGAACTAAAATTTGTTAATCCTTTATGATTAATGATGTTAAGAAATCAATAATTATTATATACCTTAAGGCCAGGGGTGAAGTCCAGCAGGTTCTGGAGAACCGGTAGAAATTTTGAGCAGTTTGGAGAACCGGTAGTGGAAATTTTGAGTAGTTCGGAGAACTGGCAAATATCACCTCTGGCTAGCCCCAGAGTGTGGTGGGAATGGAGATTTTGCAATATCCTTCCCCCAGGAGTGGGGAGCAGTGGTGGGTTCCTCCCGGTTCGGTCCGGTTTGGCCGAGCCGGTAGCGGTGACGATATGACGTCACCGAACCAGTTCTCCGCCCCGCCCTCCCACCCCCCCCCCCACATTATTCTTACCTTTTATTTGGTCCCACCCCCAATCTATTGCTGCCTCCTGAGTCCCAGCTGATGACTAGAGGGAAAAAAACTGTTTAAACTCTTGCCGCGGGGCTTCAAAGGGCCGTCCTACAGCTGATCAGTGTTAAGAGCAAACAAATGAGTCGGGTCCTAAGTGCGAGGACTGGTCGTAAGTGCAAGGACCTTCCAGAAATGACTCTGACCAGCTAGCCACGCCCACCTAGTCACATGACCTCCAAGCCACACCCACAAAAGAAGCCACGCCCACAGAACCATTAGTAAAAATATTTAGAACCCACCCTTGGTGGAGAGGGAATGGGGATTTTGCAATATCCTTCCCCTGCCACATCCACCAAGCCACGCCCACCAAGCCACACCACGCCCACCAAGCCCACAGAACAGGTAGTAAAAAAATTTGGATTTCACCACTGCTTAGGGCTATCATTTAAATAATAATTTGTTCAGAACTACTTAGCCTTCTTGCTTAAAATTATATTCTATTATAAACTTGTTGTAAATAGTAGTAGAAAACGAATTCAGACCATAGAGATCCATACAAATAATGAAAAGATATCTAGTAATGAATAGAAGAGAAAGGCTAGTTATTTTCTGTTCTTAATTTTATATCTTTGAAAACATTTCGGTGAAATATCCAGTCTAAAATATTGCTTTTAAAATATTCATTCACGGCTCAGGTTCTGTTAAATACAGTATATATTTAAAGAGAATACAAATGCATCTTCTTCTTCCCTTTTGCTCAAAAAAAGCTGCCAAACAGACATTTGTGCACAGAGCAGTAGCAGCAGGAGCTAATGAAAGCTTCAATACATTTTTTCTGAAGTGCAGATGTTGAGTCTGTCTAATTTTGCTTGCAGAGTGGCTTACAATTATCTCCTGAATTTACATGTTTGTGCATGCCTGCTTGGGTGCGTGGCTTAAAAGATGGGCATTGATTAACCAATTCCTTAGCCTTCTTTCTAAAGTCATCTCAGTTCTAATTGCTATCAAAGGCAAATCATTTCTTCCTGGGAAGCCTCTGCATGATGAGGAAGGAGAGAATGAGGAAGAGAAAAAGAGAGAGAGAGAGAGAGAGAGCGCATGCAATGAGAGTCAGAAAATGAGGACAAGAGCATGGCCCCACATATTATTAGTCAGGAGTGCATCTGGATTAATGGGCAAAAAGATAAAGGAGAACTACGCCACAGATGGCAATGAAGGATGGGGCAAAGATCTTTCATTGGTTCTGGGAATGGATAAGAAGGCAGTAGAAAGATTTAAGGAATGACCATTACATGATCAGAGCCATTGGAAACATTAATGATTTTTGCAGCAGAATACTATATAAAGAGACCATAGGGAAATAATTAAGAGCAAGAAAAGTACAATAATCTATTTGGGAAATGAATAGAGTGGGACATCATGTTTGTTCAGGAGATAGAGATTAAGAATAATAATTCTACTACAATGGAGGGAAGTTTACTTGGTGGCAGAGTGTGGGACCAAAGGGTAGAGCAAGAAGTCAAAGGGAACTATATTTTCATTTAGCAGGATTGTATAGTAAACCAATGTCAATGCATATCCATCAGGGGTGAAATGTAAAATGTGTTACTACTGGTTCTGCGGGTGTGACTTGGAGGGGGTGGTAGTAATGTGACTGGGTGAGCGTGGCCAACTTTTTTTTTTTAACTTTTCAAAGTATCTTTTTCTAATGCTTTGAAAAGCCTCTGGCGATCAGGCAACTCAGCTGGGATCGTCAGAGAGGCATTTTAAAAAATGCTTTGAAAAGCCTCTCTGACAATCAGGCAACTCAGCTGGGATTGTCAGAGACTTTTCAAAGCATTTTTTAAACCATCTCTTCGGCCAAGAGGTTGCAGAAAAAAATGCTTTGAAAAGCCTGAGGATCCCAGCTGAGCCGCGCGATCATCAGAGGCTTTTTTTTTTACTTTCAAAAGCATTTTTTTCATCCGAAGAGGTTGTAGAAAAAATGCTTTTAAAAGTAAAAAAAAAACCAAACCTCTGATGATCATGGGACTCAGCTGAGCATGGGGGGGCCAGGGATTTTGCTACCTGTTCTCCGAACCACCCGCCGCCATCACTACCGGATCGGACAATCCAGTCTGAACCGGGAGCATTTCACCCCTGATATCCACCCTCCTTTCTCCAAATCAATGTCCCTTTGGGTTTTTTTTTAAAGTAACATTATTGTTGTTTTTATCTTATTCCAAGTGACAAAAAAACTGAATCCGTTTTTTCTTCTCAAGATAGCTATTTGCTTTTTTATTTCCATTTGTTATTTAGCCCACTTTTCTGTACCTCTTGTGTTTTATACTCTTCTTTGGAATCTGCTAAGCATGGAGAGGTGGAACATTGAATGAAACATTGATACTTGAGTCATGTAGTAGCTGCTTCTATTGTGCTGTGACTAACAGACAAAGAATGGAATGATGGGAAAACAATGGAGGAACCGAAGGATAAGAAATGTTGTTTGTGAAGGTTCAGTAAGCAAGAGATCACAAAGGAATTAATAAGAGCGTTCATGTCATAGCTTCCGACTCTACCATAGCAGATATTTCTATTCTGCTACAACATATAAAGAAAGGAGTTTTGAGAAAGGAGCATTTCTCTTCAACAATGGCACAAGAACACTGCAAAAATGGAGAACATTTGTCTGTTATACCTGCTGTGATGCAAGCTGGTCTGTATGCGGTTGGAGCTAAATCCAACAATACAGGCCAGAAAGTCATAAATCACAAGGTGGTTTTTGCAGACTGACTCTTAAGAATGCAGTATCTTTCGTTTAAGGGATTAATCAAAATTTTTCAGAATAAAACTTTAGGCAGTTTAGAACAATATGTCTATAAATATTTAAAGAGCAAGGGCTTATTGGATACAAAGATGGTTTCCATAAATTCCATAGAATATTAGGACTGCTGTGTGAAGAATGTCCAAATGGAATGTAATATTTTTTAGAATATGGAAATGATTCATGATCATTGTCAACATGGCAGAAGAAATGTGAGCTAAATTTAAACTAAATGCTTGGGGACAGGTCAAGATGGTGACAAACTAGCTGCACTATTAAAATGGGCCTTTTCTAACTCGGGTAAATTTCCCAAGCAGAAATCACACAAATTTTGTTTAACATTTGTTTAATAGTAAGCAAAAGCTGGAAAATAAACAGAAAAACTGAAGCCACACTTTAGCTATGCTGGAAAAATAGGTAAGACCAGTGGTGAAATCCAAATTTTTTTACTACCGGTTCTGTGGGCATGGCTTGGTGGGCATGGTAGGAGAAGGATGCTGCAAAATCCACATTCCCTCCTCACTCCTGGGGAAAGGATATTGCAAAATCTGCATTTCCACTCCACTCTGGGGCCAGCCAGAGGTGGCATTTGCTGGTTCTCTGAACTATTCAACTTTCCACTACCGGTTCTCCAGAACCTGTCAGAACCTGCTGGATTTCAGCCCTGGGTAAGACCCAACTATTTCTTTTCCACTATGAATCACAAGGAACCAGTACATTACATTAATCCCTAATAGGAATACATTTATGGTACTAGGCATGGAAAACTGAGCTACATACGCCATCTTTTTCTGTATTGCAGAAAGCTGAACCTGGAGCAGAGAGTCAGAAGACCCAAAAGAGCCAGATAGAGTTTCTCACCATCTGTGAATCTCTACCAAAATATCTGGGCAATATTCTTTCTAAACACAGAAACCATTATGCACATCACAGAATATTTCAGCATTATATTAGCAAAGGCAGATAAACCCTGGAATGCCTTTGATATATTTGTGACATGAGGCAATTGAAGAGACAAGTCAACTAGACCCCATAAAACAGTTCCTGGAGTTGTCTAGGCAGCCTCTGCCAAAATGTCATATGTGTGTCTATACTTCAAATGCCTCAGGTAATGCTACAAATTGCAATGAATCATAACAATGCAGAGATGAACATTTGGCAATATAATATAAACTCTCTGAGTTTACTTTTAAACAACCACCCCAGATTTACAGACCTGGATTCAGTCCAGTGCCTGCCCAGATACCAGTCACAAGAGAATTCTGCACACTATTAATAATTCTACCTTTCCATTTAAGCTCATTTGGATTCAGGGAGAGGGAAGAAGAATCTTCTCCAAAACTATAAGAATAAGGACTGCACAATACAGCTGTTATTAGCAGCAAAATTAGAAGTAAAACAGTACCTTCTCTAAAGAATCTTACAGCTAACACTGCCAAAATAACTTGTCAAATTTCAGAAATCACTGGAGACCAAATTTTTCTGGCTGGGAAACAGTGAGTATTGAACCGGTTCATTAGTTCTTTCAACTAAATGCAAAAAGTAATCCAATTTTCTCATTTAACACAGCTTTATTGCTGATCCATTGCATAATAAATAAAATAATAATAGATAAGCATATAAAGAAAAGAAACACGATTCTTTACCAGACTATTTCTTTGTTATATGTGATATACTTACTCAAGCAAAAAGTTGCCTGTGCATGCTAGCACAATCTTGTATATGTGGGTTGAGCAAATCACATTCTGAAAATCTCTAATGAGCAAGCACATGGCATTCTTCAATATTTCATAATGTTCTGGAAAGAAAATCCCAGAAATCAATATTCTTAACAGCCTGTGTTTGTTTTTACCTTTTACATCCCTGAATGTTCCTGTGCTTTAATTAAATTGTATTTTTAAATGCAGATTTATATTTGCTGTGTAGTGCAAAGCCTGTCTAATATTCTCGCTTTTTCCCCACTTGCTGAACAATGTTTCAGTATAGGTCCAGTGGTATTAATAATTACTTATGCAGAACATTAGGCTACTAACCAATCCCTATAATCCTCCATCTTTTACCCTTTACCTGTGAAGCTTGCATAGGTCTAGCTCAGGGATGTCAAACTGGAGGCCTGCAGGGTGGATGCATCATGCGCAGACCAGTAGTGGGTTCCACTTACCTTCGCTACCAGTTCGGAACTGGGAGCGTGTGTGTGTGCGTGCTTGCTTCGCTCACATGTGGCGCTTCTGTGCAAGTGCAGTACATTCTGTGCATGCGCAGAGTGTTCATGACAATGTTTGGGTGGGTGGGCGGAGCCTCCCATCGCCACCACTACTGGTTTGCCCAAACCGGGGCAATCCGGTAAAAACCCACCACTGACGCAGACCATGCCTATCCCAGCTCTGCAAAAGGGAAAAACATCGCGAAACATCAGATGAAGACAACGTGATGTGGTGAGTTTGACACCTGTGGTCTAGCAGATCTCAGCTGCAAAAAAAAAAGGATAATCCAAAAATAGCACAAAAAGAATGCTAATATGCTAATATGTTATTAGCTCTGTGTAACACATATAAAGGTCTACTAGAAAAGTTGCAGAAACCCTGCCAGATGTAGCACCAGCCTTGTCCTGATATCCTAGAGGGTTTTTTAAATACTTAGTATATCTTGTGGCAGACAAATTCAAAATAGGCATTATTCTTCCATCTGTAGTTTTAAGAGGAATATCTTTTACTTCAACTTAAGACTCTTTTAAGTTGCCTTCATTTCCATTTGTTTAATGAAGTAGTCCAGGCTGGACAATGTGTTTGAAAGCTTACCCCAAAACCCTCCAGTTTTACCAACTCATTCCTCTTCCTCAGCATCCGTTCTAACTATGTTTACAATAATACACTTAAAACAATTCTTCTCTGGGTTCTATAACCTTAATATCCTCAGAGGCTGATAAACATTCAATTATTTAACAGCATTTATCACCTTATAATGTACTAATATTTCTAAATTTAAATTTCTTCGTGTTAAGTAATGAAGAAGTGAAAAGTCTGTCCAACTTGTGACATGACATTGACATACCTGATAGATTTTGTCAGTTTTTGTAGTTGTTAACAAACATTGTATAAACATCATTTCTTTCAACTTGATTAGCAGTGTATTTTTTCCTGATGTTCTTGTTACAAATGTAGGTTACAGTTGCCTTGGATAGCATCTTATATTGCATGTTGTATTTTAAATAAGATAAAAGAAACCATGCAGACCGTATGTGCTTAAATTTACTTTGCTTCCTTTTACCAGCTGGCCAAAGAGGTTTTTGTATTGCCTCTAGGTTACAAAGATATGTGTTGGGAGGGGGGGGGGGGAATGGGACAAGCACAAACTTTCTCTCAAAGGACTACACAGAGTTGGTGCATACATGTTGTCTCTTTATATGCTTCTGAGGGTTTCTGCCTTTCTTCACATGTTGCATTTATAGCTGTGTATATGTATACTTGGAAAGCACAGGGCAGAACACATACAATATATGCTGCTGTGGGACATGTGACCAGGAGAAAGACTGAGGGAGAGAGAGGGAGAAGGGGGAGGGAGAGGGAGGAGAGGGAGGGGGCATTAGCAGATCATCAGTATTGCAAGCTGCTGCTAAGTTCCTTTTCCAGAAGATGCATTGGCAAATTTGGAGATTTTCTACACAGCTCCTGGCCTGCCTGAACCTGATCTATATTTTTTTGGTTTCTTTCCACACACCAAACTTGATCCTGTTCTTTTCAGTTTTTGGAGTAGTATAGGTTGAGGAACACAGGCAAATCTTGAGTCCTTTTACATGATTTATTTTCACTGTTCTGTTGGGCTGGAAAAAATGAGAATGCCCAAATAGGAACATGTGGTTGGTAAATGCACTCCACAGCTTAGTTTCAAGTGGGAAAATGCAAACACAATTGAAAGAGCACACTTCCCTATTTGCCACTTCCTTCAGGTTGTTAGGCAACCATCTAACTGACTGTTAGGCCTCGAAGTAGCTGCAACAAGAGCTTTTATGGTGGGTAGTAAAGTTCCTCCCTGCAGGAAGTTCTGTCCTTTGTAGCTTTGTGGCATCCTCTATTCTGTATTCTTTGAAATCCATAGAACTTTATAGCCTAGCTGAGCTCAGGTAGCACTGAGGGCAAACAGAGCAAAAGGAAATTGGAAATAAACAAAATACAGCACATCCCAGTAACAACAGTGCTGGTCATGCAGTCAACTTTTACCTTCTTCTTTATATTCAGAACGAAAAAGAAGGTATTTTGATGCCTTCTCCTGAGACTTTTGTCCTTCTCCCACAGACTTTCATTTATGTTAGCAAGAATAAAGAAGTTAAAGTTTGAAGATTCCGGAATCCCAATGTAATCATTTGAAAATCAACCAGAGAATAGCCTATGGTGGCATTTTAAAATCTGAATGATCTAATCTCAAATTCAGCCAGCGCTGAGAAGTGCCCGATGTTTCATCGGGCCTGTTTAATTTACTTTCTGACATAATCTGGAAAGATAAATTGGGCAGATTAATTTACCCTCTTCAAGGGATTTGGTGCAAGGGATTAGAATGCTACCATCAACACTTCAAAGACAGAACGAAAAAAGAAACATAAGAGCTGGTCTTGTTCTCCACCCCCATCTCCCCTTCCCCTGGGCATTGTCGGATCACATTTTCACCGACAAGCCGCCGGTCGTCGGAGCGAAGCTGCTGCTTATATTCCGGCACAGGGCGCCACGTGCAGCGATGGCGCAAGTGCAATAAACCGCGTTCTCTAGGAGGAATGGCACAGCCTCCTTTGTTCTTTCGTTTCAACTTTGAAGCGGGCGGGCGGGCAAACAGGAGCGCGAAAGAAGTGGAAGACAGAGGCAGAGCAAAGGGGCGCGCGCGGTCGTAAACCAGCCGAGGTTATCTAGGGCCGAGCAAAGACGCGCCCGCTTTTCTCCCCCCCCTCCCCCGTTTCCCGCGCCCGCCCGCTCGCCTTCCCGCGCCCTCGTTAACGAAGTGGGGAGGGCGGGGGCAGAAGGACCCAGGTGAGAGGAGGGAGTCGGTGCCCGGCTGTGTGTTATGATGGGCGGATCCTGTCCACGCGACGTCAAGAGGGTGGGGAACGGGCGCCAAGTTGACAGGAGGGAGGGAAGGAAGACGAGCCGGCTGTTGCCTCCTCCTCCTCCTCCTCCTCCATCACCATCTCCACCGCCACCAACAGCTCCGGCAGCCACGGGGTGAGGGTGAGTGGAAGGAAGCGGCCGTGTAAAGATTCGCCCGCTCTTGGAAGCGTCCACACGACCAAACTCCACTCGAGTGCGCGGCTCTTTCCAAGGGTGAGGGAGGATTGGGGTTGGGTAAGGGGCGGGGGGATTTGAGAGCCGCGCCTAGGAAGCAGGGACCGAGGTGGGGGGAGGGGGAGGCTGTCGGTGGTCGTCCGCTTCTCCTTTCCTCCGGCTGACAGGCGGGCCTCCTTGGGGGGGGGAGCTCTTTGGGGGGGAGTTCCCCGATGCCCACCCGGAATGGGTCAGGGGAGCCCGTGTGGGCATCGAGCAGGTGTCCTCCGCTCCGGTGCGGAGTTTAAAAGGCGCCGCTCTCCTTTTGGATTTGGCTTTTCAGGAGCACCACCTGTCCTGCCCCTATTCCATGATAAACCTGCGCCTCTTCTAGGGTTCCAACACTCCTCCTCGAATGACTTGGCCCACGTGTCGCCCAGGTCTCCTGCTTTCCCTTTTTTGCCTTTGCTTTTTCTGCCCCAGCTGGGATACCCAGAATAACAAAAAAAACCCTCTCACTCTCTTTTTTTTTTTTGTGCTTCTTTCGTTTCCTTTTTTCTTTTTTTATTATTATTTTGGGGAAGAGGAGGGGGTGCTTTTAAATATCGTTATTTACTTGCAGCATTCTCCCGTCAAGGTGGTTTTGTTTGTTTGTTTCTTCGGTATTTAAAGGAGGACCGATTGGATGTTTGTGGGTGACCAGTGCTGCCCTCTCTTGGTTTGAAGCAAAGCCTGAGAAAAGACTGCCATATGTGTGCCAGTTAACTTATTTTGGGACATAGTTTATTTACTTATGTGCCTTTATAAATAGTTTAATCTATATTTAAATAGTGAGAAGGAAGTGACTTCACCAGCCATTTCTAATAATATTTTAATGCATTTTCCTAAATAGGGTAATCTTGAAGTAATCCAGTCTAGACTGGAACAGTCTGATTTTGGTCATATTTGGAAGCAAGTGATGCTGGGTGTTGCAAAGTATTTATAGCCAATACAAAAATAAATGCATATAAAGTGTAAAGTTGATATCATTTGGGGCAGGGTCTGCATTTGTTAATTTTTCCAAATTATTGTGTTGGTTGGCTTTTAAAAAGTATTAGATTTATAATATTGCAGACTTTGGCAAAGTTAACATCTATAATGCTGTAGCCCTATGTTTCAATTAATTTTTTACTCAGCAACTCAATGTAGTTATTAAGATGATAAAAGGAGTAATTGATTACACTTAACATCAATAGTTCTTACCATTTCATGAATGAATAATGTTATTCTTTGATTCCATTAGGAGCAGTAAATTGGTGTACAAAAGTGCCTTTAAAATTGTAGTAGTTTTCACTTGTTTAACATTTATTATTGTATGTAAAAGAATCAAATGCATTTTATTGCACATCCTTATATATAATTAGACTGAAAATTTGTGTATATGTATCCACTTCAGAACAAATATCTTTGTCATAAACAATATTTCATCGGTATTCTATGCAATTGTGTCGAAGAATTAGAATTCATATTTTGAATTTGCTGAGTTTTCTTCCCCACTGAATGTTTTCAAAATTTCATGTGTGATGTGGTATACATAAACGAAGTCAGAAGGAACAGATAACATCAGCGTTCATACAAGTTTCTTTTAACTCATAAACAAAATAATCCAGCAGATTTACCAGTGTGAAGCCCCAGTTCAGTTTAATTAATAAGAGAAATAGGACCAGATGTAGTGGTACATGGTGTGGGAATGACCTTGAGAGATAGGGAGAAGAACTGCAACCAGGAAAATGGTCAGATAAGAGGTAACTTAGTATGCAGCAGGAATGTGGGTATGGCAAATATCTCAGAAGGGATTCTCCTAGTTTCTTGGGCTGAATATATGACAGGAGAGAAAATGTAGAGGTGAGACTTGCAAGATTCTGTTAAGATAACCTTACAATAAAGTAAAATCTAGGAGTGCTTTCTGAGAGGACTACTTCACAGGGCTGACATCTTGGGTGTACCCTGCCCTATACAATTGACATGAATGTTGGTTCCTCCCAACACAATAATGTTATTACCAGATTGTAGAGCCAACTCATATCTCACTTAAAAGGAACTTCCAAAGATTGTATAGAAGTAATTGATTGTTAGATTCAATTACTAAATTTAGTTTATTAAACTATTTATAAAATTATGGCATTCTACCACTCCATAACTAGAGACATTATCTTAAAATTGGGAAGATTTATAACAATAATGAATCTTCCTAAAGTGGCTATTTTGTCAGTCACTTCAAGAGTGCAACATAAAATTGTCAATGTAAATACAAAGAACCTAAACACCATAGAAACATTTTGCCTTGTCTAAAGACAGAATGACTCTACCATCAGAAAAACATGGGATTCGTAGGATAAGATAGCAATGCAAAAGCCATGACTCACTAAGGACAATGGTCTTAAAGTTGCTCAAGATGATTCTCCATGTTTCTGGAAAAATGTTCTGTAAACACATGAGCCAAAGAGGAATTTTGGCAGGCTTTACTGATATTGTTTAGTATTAGTTATTCTGTTCCACAGTAGCAACTGCATACTATCAAACATGAGAGTGCCTTAATTTTTTTTAGTTGCCACGGCACTTGGATAATATGCCCTCATTGGCTATAAAGTGAAGCCCAAGTAGGTTACCCAACCATGTTCCCTAATATAACAACAAGAAACTGACAAAGAAGAACTATAATAATTTGGAATGGTCAACTCAAAGTCTAGACCAAAATCCCATAGAAAGATTATAGCAAGATTATAGCGAGCCACCAGAGCCGAGGTGGCACAGTGGTTAGGGTGCAGTACTGCAGCTATTTCAGCTGACTGCTAGTTCAGCAGATCAGCGGATCAAATCTCACCGGCTCAAGGTTGACTCAGCCTTCCATCCTTCCGAGGTGGGTAAAATGAGGACCCAGATTGTTAGGGGGCAATATGCTATTTAGTATAATGTCTTTGGTGTAAGCCACCCAGAGTCCTCGGAGAGTGGGCGGCATGGAAATATGACTAATAAAAGATCTTAAATGAATGGTTTTTGTAAAAAAACCTGAAAAAGTGTCAGATGTTACAATTAAAGCAGTTTGTCAGGGAGGAATGGACCATAATTCTTATTCAGCAAGGTTGACAATTGATTACCAATACCATTGGTTATAGTTATTGTAGCTAAAAATTGTAGAACCAGCTACTGAGTCCAAGAGAATGATTAGTTTTTCATATTGGCACATGGCGTGTTGGGTGGTGAAACTAATGAAATAAGCACAAAACTTTGATGTTATTTATGCACTTATTCTCCTTTATATATCAGAAAGATTTACACAAAAATATATTCATGGGAAAGATATGCAAAAATTTAGAAAATCATCAAGATGGAGAGTACCTTTAAAAAAAGTATATTTAGTTCTTTTTCAATTTAACTTTTGTTTTTGGTAAGCCATAGACAATAATTATTTAGCAAAATTATATTTCTTTCGTTATCTTTTTGTTGCAGATAAATATGGGTACTTAAGAAGACCGTAAGATAATATTTTAATACAAAGAATAAGGCAGGTGTCTGTTTTTTTATTCCAGCTACACTGTAAGTATAATTGGATTATCACTATGTATTGTATTAACTTTATTTAAGATATTTGAAATTATCAATTTAAGGGATCTTATACTTAACAGATGAAAAATGTCATCAGTAATGCCTTGAGCATTTCATTTGTGGCATATGACAATGTAATATGACAACTTTGTAGTTCTGTTGGATAGGAAAGAGCCAATATAAGGGGTGAAAAAACTAGGTAATAGTTAGAATTTGTGTATCAGTTTCAAGATGCTTATGTCTTGTGAGTAATCACAACATTCAAATGCATGTATTTCTACAAAGTAATTTATATTTATTTGCTCTTATCTTGCAGATAGAATGGATAAAATAGCTTGTTTATGGTTACTGAGTAATGTAGTGCAAATGTGAGCTTTGATAAGTACCTGTATTACACTGTAGCCAGAAATCTACAATTATCTTAATCAGCTGCATTTCTCCTTGATATCTAATCTTTAAAACATGCTCCTGGAATTGAGGTGGGGATTATGCAAATTAAAATGAAAAAGGAAGTACCTCATTTAAAGCTAAATAGTAAAAAATTATTATGGTCTTATGCTAATGGAAGATGAAAAAAGAATAAGTATTATAAATTAATCTGATGATTATCTATTCTTGTATGTTTTATTTGAGAATTTTAAATGCTGCTTTTAATGACATTACACCATACTGAATCAATGACAATTCTGCATAGCATACTGAGTGCTTTCTTTTGTGGATTGTCATAGTTATTATGTTAATCAGGCATGGTCATAACTCATATCATGGTCATATATAGCTTGTATATATGTCAGTTGTACTAATGGCATCTTGTAATGTTTTTATTAAATAATTAATGGATAAATTGTCTGATCCAAGAATGACATCATTTTTCATTGAATGCAATTTGAAAGCCTTGGATGATATCCAAAATGATATCCTTTTGCTGATAGAATGATACTTTTATCTGGTGAAGGCTTTTATCAGAAGAAAACATCCCGGGTGCTTTGAAATTTGCTCCAGGTTAGGATCTTCTTTGAATTATGGCAAAGAATGAATTGAAGGAGGACAAGTTGGAAAGGGAATTGCCAAAAATTACTTGCATCCAAGTTGATAGAAGTTTCACTAAATCAAATATCTTTCCCTTGGCTTCTTAGCTTCAACCTCTTTCTAGCCTGGAAAATTCTGGGAATTTAAGAATCAGTGATTAAGAATCACAGCTCAGAAAGCTGCCAAAGTTAAGAAACGCTGACTATAATATAGATAATAATAACAAGTTCTATATAAATGCTACAACGATGTATTGTAGATATCATTGTTTTTATTTTCATGTTCATTTCAGGCAAAAGTTTCATGTCTGGTTACTGGACAGAAACTGATGAAAGATTTCTTCTTTCTTGTTAGAGCAATACATACAGAATAATCTATTTTGTACCATATACTCATTCCAAGAGCATGATTAAAATTAAACATACATAGAAAAATGAAATAAATGCAATAATAATAAAAATATTTGAAACAGTGTAAAAATAAAGTTAAAAATTAACCATACAAAATACTTTTTAAATTAAAAGGCCAGTGAAAGATAGCAGGCACAGAGTTAAAAGTCTGAGTCCTTCGGGAGAAGGGCGGTATAGAAATTCAATAAATAATAATAATAATAAGAGAACTCCTCTAAGGGGAATAAAATCCACAGACAGGTTGGCACCGTAGGGAAGCCTATAGCTCCTCTCTTCACTTCTTACATTCCATTTATAAAATTTATGGAATACAACAAACACATTATCTGAGATATTATGAGATGAATGTTATAGTTACACAGAAATAAAACTAAAAATTGAGATAGAGTATTACACAATTGTTTGAATCTGTTTGGATATGAAGAACTTTGGTGATTGTTCATTACCAAATGATGAGCCAATATTGTAAGCTTTTTAATGTAAACCTGCAATTAACTTCTCCATATGTTAAAGATTTATTTAGGAAGTCTGGGTGCTAATTCTTTTACAAAAAGAAAAAAATTATTTTTGATTGTGATTTAAAATGTTAAATTGTTGTGATTTTAAATGCAATCTAACAAATATTTATTGATACCAGTTTGTAAATCAAGAATCAATTAACTAAGTATCATTCATATATTATTACTTATGCTTTTAATTAGCCTTTTATATACCTTTCAAAAATATTAAAATAGTTTTAAACAAAAAACTTTTGCTTTAAGTATATAGCAATGATGTAAGTGATAAAGAAATAAGCACAAAAACAGCATGCATTATTAATTTTAATAATTAAATTTTAATTATTTTAATTTAATTTAATTTAATTTAAATTTTGTATCTATATGTTTTATCTTATGGCTGTTCACCGCCCTGAGTCCTTCGGGAGTAGGGCGGTATACAAATTTAATAAAATGAAAAATGAAAATGAAATTAATACCTTTTAAAATTTTCAAAGAACATCAAACAGCTTTTGAGGTCTCATAATCAATTTCTGTTTATACTCAAAACAATGTACAACAACCTAAGAGACATTTATGTAATGTAGTAAACATTTCAAGATAATTTATCAACAAATGCATGATGTAATCAAGTACACAATATGCAACATTCATTGAAATATCAAGTAAATATACAATTAAAACATTCAATTGCCAATAATAAACAATGCATTAATTGTTCATATTAATCCACAAGAAGGTAATGCAAGTAGAATAAAAAAAGATATAATCTAAAACATAACGTCAGTAATGTTTTAGATTACTGGTATATCTTTTTTGCCGCTACTTTCAGCAAAACTAGAAAACTAGATTCTTAATCTGCCCTCTGTCTATCTCTAATGACAAGAACAGCTTTTCTTGTCAGATCAAATAGAAATAAACTGATAAGAGGGAAGGACTAGGTTTCATTGGATTTATACTAGGTAAGATTATTTTGACATTGTTATGTGACATACTAAAGCTACTGAACTCATCCCCATTTATGTCTTTTCCTTCAGAAGAGAGTTTAGATATTAACCCATAACATTTCTTAATTGCAGTGGATAAAGATAATGCTGCTTGACAGACCATACATATTCTTTTATATTTCTCTTTCTGCCTTAATTTTTGGGTGAATCTTGGAACTAAAATGAGATCCTCATCTTCAAAACTGTATTTTTAGTGGAATTGAATTTTCTGTAATTTTTTTTGTAAAAGATTATCTTCTAAAACTAACACTTTTGGAAGCACTGTATGTGTTTGTCTCTCATGTAGTAAATGTCATTGTTGGAAAGAGAATATAAGGTAATACTGCTCTAGAAAAATTAGTGGAAATCATTATTATTATAGACCTAGCAGAAATTGAATGAGAGAAAAAAAATTGATGATTGTTCAAGTCCTTTAAAAACAGCAATTGAGTATGTTGTGTATGAAAAAAAGATGAATTCTGGTCTAAGAAAAAAAAGCTGCTAATGCTGTTTTGCACTTATTGGCATTCTGTATTATTCTGGCTATTGCATCTCAAAAAAAGAACTGAAATGCATAGTGAAAAACCCAAAATTATTCATTAGGGATCTGGAGCAACTTACTTTCATTAGATTTGCATGTTTAAATCATTGAAATATTTAGTATCATTTTAACATTTTTGTGCATCTGTTTTAATGATTTTTCTCTTGATTTTTTTCTGTATTAGTGTTCTTTTATGATACATGAATTGCCTAAATTGTACATAAAATATAGATGAGATACAAAGAAAAATAAATCATGAATTCCAAGAAGAAAGGTTATGTTTGGATCTTTTTATCTTAGAAAAAGAGGAAATAATAAGAGAAACTCCAAATGGCTGTAATTTACCAGTAGAGCACATAGTTTGCACATAGGTCTCTGATTAAATTCCTGGCAAAATCATGGAAGTGTTGCCAGGTAGTGTTGACAACACGCTAGAACAAATGGACCAGTAATTTGGCTTACTGTGTGATTTTGAAACTGACATTGAGGTCTGTACTTCTTGGACATTTTCTCATACCAAGAAATCTTTTGTGAACAAATCTCAAAATCATTTCCACCTCATCTCATCCCATCTTTGGGATTAGAATTAAGGAAAAATAATTTAATCACAGTGAAGTGATACTCAATGAGACAAAAATTGTGGATGCAGTCAATAAATCATTGAAATAAATTTATGTTAAACTTACATTATTTTATATTAATATAGGGCTAACTTATTATGGCTGCAGAAATCTGGATGACCAATGGATGGGAGCAAAAAGATGCAGAAAACCTGAACCTAGTAATTGTAAAACCTAGCTACCTAACATGGTAGCTCTCACTAGAGCCTATGTTAATATTATGTATTTTTATGAAATTATTTTGTTTCCTTAAGTTTAAAAATTGTAGATTTGATAGTTGCCCTGTTTAAGATTTGAAAATATTGATTTATTGCTGAATTTTATTTATTTTAACTTTATTTATTTTGGTAAATCATTTTTGTTAGGTCAAAACAGTCATATTTATACAGCTAATCTAATAAAAAATATTTTATCTAATGAAGAGTCTGCATAATATAACTGGGTTATTTATGAGAACTTGCTATATTACCTCATGAAGGAAACAGGAATATATACTTTAACTTTTAAAATTTAGTCCATTAGAATTTATAGTTAATACAATATTAAATCATAAAAACAAATTTTATATAGAAATAAATATAAATAAGTCTGTAAATGATGTGTTGTCTGGAAGCAATGTTCCCTTTGTTCATCTTTCATCTTTGAAAACTTGAGTCCTTGATAACAGTCGTGAAAAGTACCATGGTTGATTGTGGAGTTGCGTTGTGCTTTTGCTAACAGCAGGTGGCAGCATATAGCCAACCTTGGATAATCCGGAAAAAATATTAATCAAAGTAATTTGATTATACTATATGGACAGAAGACCACTGGAAAATTCCAGGGCTGTAAACTAGACTGGGATGTTTAAAAAATGTCACAAAAGGCAGTGGTAAATCATTTCCAAATTGTTGTCCAAAAGCCACAGAGGCCTTTCATGGGAATACAATACAACTCAAGGGAAATTATTTTGCCTTTTTACTGTTTTGTAAAAACTTATTTTGGACTGAAAATTAAATTTGTCTCTGGTATACACTTAGGTGGTTGATGATCTAAAGGAGAACCTCTGTTTTTATTTATCTTATACTTTGGGAATTACAATACAATCTTCCTGGTTTGCTGTTCTATGCAGTTTTTAAAACAAATTATTTCCAAGATTAAACTTTCTATTATTTAAACTTCTTTGTACCTAAATGGTTCAACATTCTTGCCACCTATAAAATCTTAAAATGGGAGCCTTATATTTTCTGGATGCTCAATAATACTTGCTGGAGTATATAAAAAATAATGGTGAACAATTGAGATTTGATTAGTTTAGGTGGTCTTTTAGAAGTCAAATGCTCTGTAGCTTCTCTGTTAATCCATTCACTTGCCTCAGGCTTAAATGCCAGACTGACTATATGACCTATCAACTTGTCTGCTTAAAGAATACTTCTGCAGTTTTGAGAGGACTTCACTCAATTAGACTGCAGCTTAATACTGAACTTTGTGTAGAGATCATGATGCAACAGTGTCACATCAAATAATCCAACAGTTGAAAGTAAAATTGGTTACAGAGTTAATTATTTAAGATAAGGAAGTGAAGGATGATGTTGTCATGGTGACATACCTATAAGAACATAAAAAGAACTGAGATTTTGAATAATGGATGGACTGTTAAGATTAGGAATTATTTACATGTTTTTGTCTTAAATGGTCATGCATATGCCAAACATTCATAAACAGCAGTGCAACAAACAATATCTTCTGACTAGCTCCACAAAATCATTTTGATCAACTGTGCATGATGTATTTATATATGCAAAACTAAAGAATATTAATGAACTACAATGACATTAATCGAAAACTGCTGTTAAAGCTTAAATTAGCTTTCCGTTAGAGAAAAAAGCAATGATTTAAATACTGTGTCAGAGAGTTTCAAGACATATGGATCAGAAAGCAAAATAAAACCTTTAAATATATCTGTTTTAAAAAGAACCCTTGACTCCATTACCTAATGTCATCCAGAAAGCAGCACCGTGCTCCTTTCCTTCAACGAGGCATGCACATAATTGATTGATTAATTGAGAAATCATAGCAATTTACACTTATTACCTGAGGAGTTCTGGATATACGTAGCCCCTGGTTTGATTAGAATGAATACGTTATGGAATGTATTTGCACACATTTTTAAATGTAAGCAGAAATCATTTTACATACTGATTTTAGCTTAGTTTTAACAATAAATTATTATTGCATATATATTATGCTCCTATATTATGCTCATTAGTAGGGAACATTAAGGTCTTAGGTTAAGAAATATTCAGACATATGGGATAGAGCATTCACCTCTTTGTGCTGTGAATTAGGAATGGAAGAGATTCAAAAATTAAAATGAGAAAAGAATTGTGCACCTCCTGGCCCTGTATGTGAGATGTTTGTATTCCGAATGTTTGTGGTCAGCTCAAACCTTGAAAGATAATTCCCTTTAGTAAGATGAAAACAAAGCTGAAAGTTTTTCTTTGGTGAACCCAAAGCTTGTTGTTAAAAACAGTACAGATGCCATATGATTTCCTCACAAATAGAATAAATTACATTTACCTGGATCTATTTGAATTTCATCTCAGAAAGTATAATAGCCCAAATATCCCTAATAGAGACTGTTCAAACGTAAAGGTTGTGGTCACAAAGGCATTTAAAAATGGGAGAATAGAATGACCAAAAAAATGTTCAAAAGGTCATGGAAAACAGGACTCAAAAATCTCATAAAAACTGATTGGCTGGAGGCTAAATTTCTTATTGCAAGTACCAAAGACAGTTAAATATTTTGTACCGGGGTGGGTTCTACTTACCTTTCCTACAGGTTCGCAATGGGGCTGTGTGCGTGTGCTCACTTTGCTTCGCATGCGCAGAAGCATTTTGATGACGTTGGGGTCGGTGGGCGGAGCCTCCTGCCAGTTTTACTACTGGTTCTATAGAACCGGTGCAAACCGGGGGCAACCCACCACTGTTTTGTACCTTTGTTTAATGCGAATCAGATGGCAAACTCTTTGGGTTCTAATTTTGTCATTTTGGTTCCTACTTTGCCAGTTGAAGTCTTTATAGCATGGGAGAGACAACGGAACTTTGCTTTTCATTTTTTTTATTTTAGAATCTTTACATTTTTATATTCAGGATCAGACTGTTTTTATAATGACCAGGGATTACATTCCCCCCTCCCTCTAATTACAGTATGGAAAGAAAAAAAGAATTCAAAAAGAAAAATAAAGATAGCAGACAGATATAGAGTTGTGTGTTTATTTGCTTGCTTCTTTTTTGGATTAGTATCTTTTGTTCAGGAGTTATAAGAAATAATAGAGAGAAGGTAACATGCTTGGGGAAAAGCATATATACAATATCTAGATTTGTACATTCTGGTAAATCATTATATGATTGTTTGCTTTTACCTTAGCATGGTATGCAAACATAGTAACCATGACTTGTTAATCATTGCTTAGGATTCAGAACTGTGTTTGTTAAAGAGGCCCATTTGTTGATTTATTAAACAGTACGATTAAAATGAATCATGGCTCATGATAAAATAAAATGGAAATTCTTCAGGGATTTTTCATTATCTACTGTGTAGATTTTTTGGAAATGTATCCCATAGGAGTATGACTGCAGAAACAGATCTAGCTATTGCATTATACTGTATTATATACTGCATAGAATAAAAGGATTTAATTTTTTCTCTAATGTAACATTTTCTCTACATTGCCTTTTTTCTTCAGACAAGCAAATTTAATTTGATGCTAAATAGCATTATAGAGAAATATGAGCTCAAGAATAATTTTTCCAGTGACTCCAATGTAGAGGAGATAAATTCTAAAAGAATCACATAAACATCTAAAATTGCATTTAACAATCATTAATTAAAACAATATTAAATGGGAAATTCAGATAAAACTGTTTTAACACTTCAAATAGTTCAGTGCTAACTGGATTAAAAAAAAAACATTTAGGCCTTAAAAGCCAAAAAGAAAGGACCAACATTTATTTCTTCAACAGAATATTTTAAAAATAGGGATTAGCACAAAAAAGCCAATGTTACTCCTTCAGCATATAGATATAAATGCAGGTGATTCTTTACATAGCTTCAATGTTGGTAGAGCCTTCTTAAATTGCATTCAGAAACGGATAGGCAAACCATATAATTAGTATAAAAATATTTAATCTCTTTGGCCGATGCAAAATCCATTACTTTAGATGCAAGGATGCATTTAATTATTGATGTTTAAGGTGGACTTGAAACTAATAAAGTAAAGTCTACCTTAAATATATGAACCTTACTTGAAAAAGATTTCCTCTGAAAATATAGTTGAAATGTTTGATAATGTACATAGATTAGTGTTGATCTGTTTTTTTACAACTTATGAAATGTACATAAATATTTGACAATAAATATTTCACATATATGATGGAAAGCCGTTTATAAGCAGGAAGGAATCATTACACTTCTTTAAAATCTGATAGATTTATCAATAGCTATAGGTATAAATGTCTTGTCAACTGGAGTAATTGCTATTGAACTGTAGTTGAAAAAAATTGTTAAATATATGTTGACATTGAATACTATCATAGGATTTATTTATATATAGTGTATGTATGCCTGGGTCTATATTTATATCTATAAAAATGTATATATATATATTATATATCATATATATATATATATATATATATATATATATATATATATATATATATATAATGTATATATCTATTATTATATCACTATGTTCCAATGGTTATAAGTGGTAAGGAAGTTAGCATATGATCACTTATATTTATCTTTGTATAATTCGCTTGATACGTTTTTCTTTAAATGAGAGAAGAATGTAAATAACATTTTCACCTTTAAATAATATATTATTATTGATTCCAGCTACAGTAAACTCTAATGAATATTTGCCATTCAGGGATCTGAAGTCAAGTATTTTTGGATGCAGAGGTTTGAAAGGACTGATATATAATAAAAAGTTGTCTCTTCTCTCATCAAATTAATAATCTCTTGTTCATTTAAGCTAAATAAAAAGATCTGATCATACTTTGCTGATAATACAGAGTAGAGCAGGGCAAGCTTGTGACATCACGGCGGCGTATTGGGACTTTTTTCACCTTCGCTAAACTGGGCATGGGTGTGGTGAGCACGTGATGCATCCAGCCCGCAGCCTATGAGTTTGACAGCCCTGCAGTAGAGGCTACATAGTTATCTCAAATTGTTTTTTAGAAGTATCCATTCTGAAACACACACACTTCTGTTTTCTCCACCTGAGAGGTGAGAATGAGCTCTGTTAATTAGCCCCTGGTGCATAGTCATTCACAGAGGAGGCTGAAAATGAGCTGTGACATCATGACACAAACCTCATGACTTACATACTGATATGAAAATCCAACTACAAAAAGATGGTTTGCATTCTGATGTCACAATGCACAAATCACCTTTTCTTTAGTCATCAATGCACCATTAATGCCTGTGTCCTGGAATTGATCCTTGGAATACATGATCTATTAATGCATATGCTCCAAAAGAACGTTCTGATATATTAAAATTGAATATATTCCAATGATATTTTCCATTGTGCCAGATGGTTTTCTTTTGAAATTAAATCTAATGAATGCAGTTTGGTTTGCACAAGGTGAATTTAGCACTGGGCAGTGGAAGAATGTTAACAGTGAAACTGGCCATATGGTATATTGTTTCAGTAATCTGATGTGGAGAGATATAAAAAGAAACAAAAAGGTAAATAAAGAAATAAAATAAGATAAACAAGATTATTTATTTTAGTACAGCATGGGAATAAAGATAGCTTCCTTATTATTGTGTCAGATAGCAGCCCATCCATCTAGTATTGTTGACATTGACCGATGGATGGAGATACTAGGGATTGAATTTTCACTGGGCTATTTTATTCCCAAAAAATATGATATTGATTTTTTTTTTAGTTTGCTCTGTATATATACAAGTTTCTATTGCATTTCTACTGAGTTGCAAAAGAAATTCGGGAGTGAATAGATAAGAAATGATACAATAACCTCAGCAGTTAAATATTAACATGATAAATTATTGAAAAACTGATTTGGTTAAGGTATATTCAGCAGGTTCTGACCAGTTCTGGAGAACTGGTAGTGGAAATTTTGAGTAGTTCGGAAAACCGGTAAACACCACCTCTGACTGGCCCCACCCCCATCTATTCTCTGCCTTCCGAACTCCAGCTGATAGGGAGGAAATAGTGACTTTGCAGTAACCTTCCCCTGGAGTGGGAAGGAAATGGAGATTTTACAGTATACTTCCCCTGCCACACCTACCAAGACCACCAAGCCATGCCACGCCCACCAAGCCACGCTCACAGAACTGGTAGTAAAAAATTTTGAATCCCACCATTGGCTATAGGGACAATAATAACTTTACAGCGAATTTGATGGAAAACATAGGTAGTGTTATAAAAGTGTCTACAACTGAAATCAGATTGCTGTTGTTGTGTCTATAACTCCAGTTGAATAACTTTTTGGTATTTTAAAAAATCTACATATTAGCTAGGGAAGACATGGGGAATTTAGCTATTAAAAGCCCTGCTCTAATGTAATTATATGTATCAATTGCAATTATAACCTGTGTATATGTTACTATTTCTGTAAAGCCATATCTGAATATCAGAATGGAAGTATTTGTTGAATATAAGGATTCAAATTCTGAATAAGTTTCAGGTGTATAAAATTCATATACAGCAATTGTCTGGAAGAAACAATAGATTTTGGGTGCTCCATCACTGGAAGCTTTTAAGAAAAGACTGGATGTCCATTTGTCTAGACTGGTATAGAGACTCCTGCTTCTGCAGGGGGTTGGATTAGAAGATCTCCAAGGTTCCTTCCAACTCTGCTGCTGCTGCTGCACCTAATGATGATTAATTGAAAAAAAGTTAACCCTAACCTTTGAAAATGTATGCAATAAAATGAAATACCCTACAAAACATGTAATTTGTTCACCTTAAGATAGGCCATATCTAGATTTGGTAATATAATTTATTTTCTTTTTGATTTAGCATTGAGGGATTTGTATGAAAGCTAAAATTGTAATGGTGATATACAGGCCATTCGTTTCAGTGAGCTAATTTCATTAAACTGCTTAGTCGCTCAGCCTTGCAATTTTTCAACAAAGGGACCAGAAGATGCTACCACAATTATGAGTACAGTATGTCCAGTTGATTCAATCAGAATTAACAAAACAGATGGTTTAATTGTCACATATGATTTAATCAGTGGTGGGTTGCCCCCGGTTCAGACCAGTTTGCAAGAACTGGTAGTAAAACTGGTGGGAGGCCCCACCCACTGCCCCGGATGTTGTCATCAGCGATCTGCACATGCGCAGAAGCAAGGCACGTGAGCGAAATGAGCGCGCGCACGGTCCCGTTGCAAACCGGTAGTAAAGGTAAGTAGAAGTCACTCCTGGATTTAATACTATATTCTCCATGAAGTCCTTATTAAAAGAAAGAATTTATTGTAAGTAGTTCCACTACTTTCTGAAGTGGGAAAAAATTATGTTCTCCTAAATACTAGGCTTCTTTAATCTGATTCATTAGCAATGTGATAAAGTTCTTTGTTCATGTGAGATGCCATTCTTTTTTGATGATATTTTTTACTTTAGCGTATTGCTCCTAAAATAGCACATACTGTATAGAAAAGTAACGTACAAGATTCAATCAGGGAAATAGTTTGAGCTTGCAGAACTGGTTTCACAACCTTTCCTCTCCACCTTCCACCCTAGGTGGTGGGAGAGGTGTGTTAATAGAACTCTGCAGCTGCAATTAACTCTGCTTGTTAATTAATCCAGAGAAAGAGATCCACAGGATTCCACACAGAGAGATAACTTTATCATTCCACAACTAAAAGAAAAAAGTTTTATTATTTTCAATCAATTTATATGGCTATCCAACTCACAAATGTAACTTTGAGCAGCTAACATAAGATTAAAATAGAAAAGCAAAAAAATAACCAACAAAATAAAAACAACTCTTTTCCTGAAGGAAGAGCTGGGTTTTCAAGAAGGCCAGCCACAATGGGGCTATCTTTCAAGATAGAGTGAAGATTGAAGAGTTCAAGAGGATACCAAATTGCGTATCAGATGTAGTACTGTACCTTCATATCTAAGTACATGCCAACTCCTGAGAAGCCTTAATCATCCAGGAGACACATGGATCTAACACACCATTGGCTGTACTGTAAGGACAAACAGGTTTGAATTCTTCCTAGGTAACCAAGCTATACTATGCCTTAGTTATTTCCAAAGGACCTGCACAATTTGGAATACAATCGAGAGTGGATCTGGCATATGCCTCAGATAGTTTTCACAGAAATCCTGAAGATATTCCTTCAGCTCCTCCTTACCCAGGAGAGCTTGAACAGGGCTGGTGGCTGGCTATCTGCAAATGCAATAGTAGTACATTTGAGGAGAAAGAGATCAACCATCTTGGAACTGGAATTTCTAAAATGTGGCTAATGGGCTAGAGAACTTCATAACACTTGGAATGAAGTTCCAAGGAAGCAAATTAAAAATATATGTGCTAGTATAATAATGCTCTTACATCTAATATAATGTGTGCTTTTTAGCCTTATTCCAAATTCTTGAAGGGCAATCTCAAGATGTGTAAAATCTGTTGAATGTCAAGGATGACTGTTCAAAAATGGCATTTTAATGATCTAGTGGATAGTAGACTTATCAGAATATGCAATTGCACAAAATATAAAATAAGGATAAAAGCAAATGTCACTCCAACCATCAGACCAGAAAGGAGGCAAAGAATATTTTGATTTACAGTATTTTTAAGCAAGCTACTATAACAGACTAAGTACCATTTGAGGAGAAATTGTGTGTCTATACAGAGCTTTGTAACATTTGGCCATAGATGTTTATAAACTATAATTCCTTACATTCCGGATCTCTTCCCATGTTGGTCAAGGTTGCTGGAATCTATAGTTCAGCAATATCTTGAGGGGCACAATTTCCCATTTCCATCTTTTACAGCTTATATAACAATGTTCCGTGGTTTCATTTGTAGCATCAAAAACACATGTGCAGATTACCAATTACATTCAGATTAAACTAAAAATCACAGTTGATCAGATACTAAAATAGACTTGAAAATTTTAGGTCTACATTTTATCTCACCTTCAGCAACAAATTCAGTGCTATTTTAGTCAGCATAATGATGAGAAAAGTTGTTAATAAATCTGATTTACTGAGCCATCATTTTTTGCTAGTGCTACAAATTTGGTCTTGCTTTCTTCCTGGAGACTTTTTGTATTGTGTACTTGTAGTATTGTCATTCTCCCTATGTGTGAACTACAATACACACAGCTTCAGTCCTAAAAAGATACTGAAAAGCTTCAATTTAATCTGCCACAATAATGACTAATATATTGCTCCTACCTGTTGATCATCGCTATTAGATCACATTTTACATACTATCTACATTAGTAATTATCTCTGCATAAATGTAAGACACATAAGCACTTATTGTTACTATATTACATTTGCATATAATAAAAAATTTAACCAAGAGGATAAATGATTTTCTGTAGTGTAAATACATCCCAATATTTTACTATATGTTTTCATATTACAAATGGGGAGAAGGAATGTAAAAACAGCTGACCAGGACATCAATGACTCACTATTAGACTATATAAAAGCCATTTTGTGCTAGGCCCCTGATGCCTTTAGCAATAGTTGGCATCACACATTTCCACATAATGTAAATAACAGATAAGGTTTTTGACAATCTGTTTTGTTTGATAGGCTATCAAAAAACAAGCTAACAGATAAGCTATTTTTTCACTCTTCCTTCTTTCTTTGTTCTTTATAATCTTTATTCCTAGAAACACTTTTACAGTTTCAGGAGAGAAAAGAAATTCATTATTGATTATCATCTGATACAAATTAAGGCAAGATTTTTATCCCTGTCATTAAGGGCAATCCAGCAGAAGCAATAAAACACACCAGTTTCTAGAAGCAAGTCCAGTTTTAGCATAATTGATTTTTGAGCTTTCTCATGGTGCAGGAACACAAAACTGTCACTAGTAGAGTTATGAAATATAGTCCTTTGGTTCCTGTTCAGTATTAAATGAAGAGTTGGCTATAATCAGTTATTGTATAAAACAGTAGCTGGATTGTTACTTGACTAGATATCAGAAATATTTGGCTGAATCTGTGCCTTAACTCTGTTTTTTGCTTAGCAGACAGGTACTGTGCATTATTTTTTACATTTATTTTGAAAACACGTACTATACAAATTCCATAAGTAATGAATGCTAAGTACAGCTTAGTCATTAATGTCAGATAAGTACACATTAACTTTGATAATGGTTGTACAACAGCATATTAGACTAATTCAGAATTATTAAGATGACTGGAAGAAACAGATAATTTAGCCATATAATAAAAAAAAACTTTTCTACTTGTCTAAAACAGTTTTATAATATGGTCTTATATTTAATCTTATAATATGGTTTTGTGTTTATAATGTGGCCTTGAAATATGGTCTTATATTTATAATGTCTAAAATGTGTCCTAATGGTGCTATGTATAGATAAATGTTACTTAGTAGTATTATATTATCTATTATATTGTTTAATAGAGATATCTAGATAATTAGTTTTAGGTAAGCTATTGGGCTGCATCTGGGATTTATCTACAGAAGCTTCTGGAGGATTTCTAGAGATAGAATAACCACAAATTCATAAATTTCCCTTTAATTCTTCTTTGAAAAAAATCTGCTTCAGAAGGTTGTAAGGGGGAAAATTAACAAGTAGTTTTTCCATCCATTTTCTCCCCACCTGAAATGTCCTGAACAGCGCTGTGTTTGGGAATTGTCCTTATCATGGGGGAGGGCGGGGGGGGGCTAAAACTAGATCACTTCTCATTCCCCAACCAATTTCATCTCATTTTGAGGAGAATAGTTGTCTTTCCCTGTAAAGAATTTGAAGAAAAGACAAAAGAAACATGGAATGAAGTTAAAATAAAAATCAGTGCTTTTCCTTTTAAAAATTAAACAACAGAACAGAGAGAGGAGAACTGGTATACAGAATGGTTGGCATACATGCATTATTTTAAGTCATAATGGATTTCAATTGAGTTTTGGCTTTGGCTTTGTATATTTTAATAAACCCAAATCATGGCTTTTGGTTTAGTATGTTGCGAAATTATCTTCTTTTTGGATATTTTGTTGATTTCTCAGTTTAAACAGCAATTCCAAATTGGTTGGTTGCTTCTTTCCTTCCTTCCTTCCTTCCTTCCTTCCTTCCTTCCTTCCTTCCTTCCTTCCTTCTTCCTTCCCTTCTTCTCTCCTTCGTATTGCCTATTTAGGAAATTTAAATATGCTGACATTCAAATATTATTTATTTATTTATTTATTTGATTTGATTTGATTTCTATACCGCCCTTCTCCCGAAGGACTCAGGGCGGTGCACAGCCAAACAATAAAACACATACATACAAAATTTAAAAGTAGAATTAAAATCAAATTAAATAATTTTGGCCCCGACAAATTAAAACCCCAAACTATTTAAAACCAATTTTAAAATTGAATGTATAAAATACTAAAAGATATTTAAAAATTAAGAATCTTTTATAAAAGAGAGAGAAAGTTAGGCCAGGCCCGCCTGGTGAAATAATAAGGTCTTTAAAGCGTGGCGGAAGGTGCGCAGATCCGGGATCCTCCGTATCTCTGGGGGGAGCTCGTTCCAGATAGTAGGTGCCCCCACAGAGAAGGCTCTGCCCCTGGGGGCCGCCAGTCGGCATTGTTTGGCCGACCGCACCCGGAGGAGCTCTCTCGGAGCGTACCGGCCGGTGGGAGGCTATTGATGGTATTAGGCGGTCTCGCAAGTACCCAGGTCCTAAGCCATGGAGCGCTTTAAAGGTGGTAACCAAAACAATGAAGCGCATCCGGAAGACCACCGGAAGCGAATCCGGAAGACCACTGGGAGCCAGTGCAGCTTGCACAGGAGAGGTGTTTCATGGGAACGCCATGTCGCTCCCATTACCACCCGCGTGGCCGCACTCTGTGCCAGTTGGAGCCTCTGAGTGCTCCTCAAGGGGAGCCCCATGTAGAGAGCGTTGCAATAGTCCAGGCGGGAGGTGACAAGGGCATGAGTGACTGTGCGTAACGAGTCCTGATCCAGAAAGGAACACAACTGGCAAATCAGGTGAACCTGATGAAATATCCTCCCAGTCACGGCCGTCAAGTGCTCTTCTAAAGACAGACATGAATCCAAGAGGACGCCCAAGTTGCGCGCCCACAATAGTCAGTGAGGGCACCAACTGACTATATCGGGACGTCGGAAACCACAGCCACTCGGTCTTGGATGGGTTGAGCCTGAGCCTATTCCTCCCCATCCAGATCCGCACGGCCTCCAGGCACCGGGACATCACTTCAAGGGCATCGTTGGGGTGGTCTGGGGTGGAGATGTACAGCCGGGTGTCGTCAGCATACTGGTGGTACTTCACTCCAAAACCATGGATGATCTTGCCCAGCGGCTTCACATAAATGTTGAACAGGAGGGGCGAGAGGACCGATCCTTGCAGCACCCCGCATATGAGGGGCCTCGGGGTTGACCTCTGCCCCCCTGTCAACACAGATTGCGACCGGTCAGAGAGAAAGGAAGTGCCTCCCACACCTAACTCTTCCAGCCGGTGCAGCATGATACCATGGTTGATGGTATCAAAAGCCGCTGAGAGATCTAACAGGACCAGGACAGAGGAACATCCCCTGTCCCGAGCCCTCCAGAGATCATCTACCAATGCGACCAATGCCGTTTCCGTGCTATACCCGGGCCTGAAGCCCGACTGTAACGGATCTAGATACGTCGTTTCATCCAGGTGCTGGGGGAACTGTTGCGCGACCACACTCTCAACAACCTTCGCCATGAAGCGAAGGTTGGAGACCGGACGATAATTTACCAACATTGCCGGGTCCAGGGAAGGCTTCTTGAGGAGAGGCCTCACCACCGCCTCTTTCAAGGCGGCAGGAAAGTCACCCTCACCCAGCGAAGCATTTATAATCCCCTGGAGCAAGCCTCGTGTCACTTCCCGGGAAGCCAGTACTAACCAGGAAGGACAGTTTTTAAAATATTTAAATAATATTCATCCATTGTAAACATCTTTGTTAAATACACATTGGATAGTGTTGAAATATTTCAAGTTGTTTCCCTCTTTAATTAGATGTTTTCCTCCATTAATACGATTAATTCACCTTGTGGAACAATGCCAAGGACATTTTTAAAATGATATGTTCCCTCATGTCTTCCATGAGGGAACATATCCGGAAATGATTCTTGTTCCTTTGCCAGTTCAATTGTAACCCGTTTGGAAACTGTCAGTCAAATAATTAAATCTTTACTAAATTTGCTAAATAAATTTGCTACTGTAATTTGCTGCAGCTCTGAAGCATTTTGCAAGAACCAATTCGATATTTAGCCTTTACTCTGCTTGTTTTATACTTAATACCTATTCATCCAGTTTTATACCAACATACCTACATACCCAATGGAGCCTTGACTTCTATGTTAAATTTTATTCTCAAAGATTGCAAAGTAGTATCAGGCAGGAAAAATAAAATCTGTAGAAAAAAGTAATAATTCAGTGGGTTACTTTCATCTTTAAAACTGATAGACAAAATTGGCTTTTGTTTTCTTTTGACATGTGTATGCTATTAATAGAATTCCTGTTAATAGATCAATATCAATAATGATTCAAAAATAAATGACAAGTAAATCTAGTCTTATCTCTCTTTGATGCTTAATGTTAATCCAACTAGGTGATACATGCATATTGGATTGATTTCATGTTATATAAATTATGATTATATACAGAATCACAATAATCATTGTAATATTAAATTTTGTGCACTAATTAAAAAGTTTCTAAATTAGAAACTCTTTTCTATTTCCCAGTTT
Source organism: Arizona elegans (assembly GCA_022577455.1). Taxonomy (NCBI): domain Eukaryota; kingdom Metazoa; phylum Chordata; class Lepidosauria; order Squamata; family Colubridae; genus Arizona; species Arizona elegans. Next base: position 91,914,933 of record JAKOOJ010000006.1, on the reverse strand, counting down.
CTAAAACATTAATAGTAAACATTTTAGCATCAGGATGGGTACACAGAAACCAGAAAAGAAACGTGAATTAGAAATTCAAAAGTTGGACAATAGATGAATAATAGCATTGAAAGTAATTTGCTATCAGTGAATCTGCAAATGTTTTAAAAGACAGTTAGTTAGTAATAGTAATTAGATAGCAACATATAACCTGATCAAGCATAACTTCTAGAAGTGTGGAAAGGTACTTGTTGCTTAAATACATGTCTATTGTGATAAAAGCAAGAATTCTGCTGTGTATTTCTAATGAACTACATTAGAAAAAGAAGAGCCCAGGGACCATGTTCATTTTTTTTTCTGAATTTGGTTGGACAGATAAGCATATTTTTATTTTATTGAAAGCGATTTCAATTGTAGAAAAATCCACTGGTACTGCCCAAATGCCTTTACATAATATGGAATAATTAAAACATGTGCCTGAGGTCATTCCTGAAGATCAATATTTGTCATGTTTTCTGATAAGCTATCTATTAGACTAAGTAAATGTTATAGTTATTTATTTAACACATCTAAATAATTTCACAACTAATCAATGCCATTGATAAAGTTTATAGTGCTGGACACACTTACTTAGAAATAAGTCTAATCAAATTTATTGAAACTTGTAAATAGATTATGATGGAAAATGTATGGTGCTTCAAAATATTTTTATTCTCTTTTCTTTGGGAAAAATGTTTTGTTGTTGTTGTATCATTTAGTAATTATTACTTCTAAAGTTCTTCTCATCAACGTTTAATTTGTTAGATTTCATCCAAAAGACCAAAACTACCCAAATTATTAAAAATCAGACCTATTATGAACAACAGGAAAAAGTGAACAATGGTGCAGTGGTTAAGGTATCAGGCTAGGAACTGAGAGACAATGAGTTTTAATCGTGCCTTAGGCACAAAATCAACTGGGTGACCTTTGGCCAGTCACTCTGCCTCAGTCCTAGGAAGCAGACAATGGCAAATCACTTCCAAAAAAAAACTTTGCCAAGAAAATTGCAGGGACTTTGCAGGAATCAAAAGTGACTCTCAAAGGGAGACACACACACATACAAAGAGAGAGAGAGAGAGAGGGAGAGAGAGAGAGAGAGAATTAAACTCAGTGCAAAATAGTTTGGGAAAATGGGCCAAGATTTCAATTTTTTTTCTTATATTCTACATGATCATTAGTCAGAGGTTTTTACACTGGCAGTATATGCATACAGGGTAAGCAATGCATTTTGCTTGAATAATCCCATTTGATTCTTCTTGTTAGCAGGCAAGCAAAAACAATGCCTGTTCTTTGTTTAGCATTATACATGAAATAGGATCCTTGATTTCTTCTATACAAGCAATACAAGCTGCAAGAAGAACCTGTCAGAAAGGATCAAATCAAGTGCATTAGAGCACTCTTTCAAGAGCATGATGGTTACTGAAACTCCCTGGCAATAGAGTTTCTAACATGAAAGAAAATACAAAGGCATATAGACTGGATTCACATATTGTACCAAACCAAAAGTTTGCTTAAACATCATTTATTGAATAAATGATAGTTAATTGGATTCACACACTATGTTAAGCCATAAACCATGATTTACACAGTACATTAAGCTCAAACCAACAAACAATAATAATAATACAGTTTTGAACTTTGTATAAACTCACTTTTTATTTCCCATTAGTCAATGTTGGTCCCTGTTGCTGAAATGGAACCATTATTTTTTTGTCCCATGGAAGAATATTTTAGCATTCCAAAATATAGTTACTTTTTCTTCCGTGCTTTGGAAAGATCCCTTCCCTCATATAGGGAACCTGCTGAAGCATGCGTATGTACAATACTATTTGATATAATTGTAAGATAGTGTTTTAAAAGCTTGGCCCCAAGCAATTGGAGAAGTACTGTGCTGTAAGAAAGGGTGGAGTGGAGTGCCTTTGTTATGTCAAAATTAGCATTAGTTAGATTTGAACTAGTGCTGTGGTTCTTTTAAGCTACAGAATAAATCCCTTTGAATGGATTTATTGGAGAATCTGAATGGCAGAATTATTGTTTTCAAAGTTAGTTTTGATTTTCTTCAAGAATATTGTGGGAATAATATTAAATCAAGATATCAAAATATTTCATTTATCATAGCATCTCCTATAAAGTTTAATTTTTCAACAAATTCTGTTCAAAATATTTAAGTTAAGTATTTAAGTATTTAAGTAAAAATAAAAAGAGAGAGTTTTTTCTAGGTAGAAGATATAAATGAAGCTTTTCTAAATCTGACAATCAGTCTTTCAAATAGCCAGAGACACAAAAAGCCAAAGTGGATGCAAGTCCATTATGAAGAGAAAGTGGTGAAGTGGTAATGTGGGATTAGATCTTATTTTGCCTCTGTTTTCTCTCAGGGGGAAAACGGAGTTCAACTGGATCATTGTTATTCCACTGAGAAAATGAAGGAACTTCAGTTAGGATACATAAAGAGAAAATAAGAGAGAATTTAGCTAATTTAAATGTATTCAGGTACCTTAAGGTCACTTGTGTTGCATCACAGGTACAGAAGGATTAGCAGAGATGATCTAAGAGACCTGTTGGCAATCTTCAAAAATTTCTGGAGATCTGGTGAAGACCCAGGAAATTGGAGCAGAGAGAATATTATGCCTATATTCAAAAAGAAAGAAAACTGAAGACTTGTCAATTTGATGTTTAGCAGAGTCTTTGTAGAGAATATCAAGCAACATGCTTGTGGTGAGAAAGAATAGCAAAATTAAGAGAAGCTAGTGTAGGTTTTTCACAAATTCGTATCAGACTCTGTCTTACTTAATTTAATAGACTAGGATAGTGTTATATATAAGTAGAATGTAAAGAAGATGTTGAGACTCTAGACAGAGTGCAGAGAAGAGCAACAAAGATGATTAGGGGACTTGAGGATAAAACATATAAAGAACGATTGCTGGAACTGGATATGTCTAGTCTTACGAAAAGAAGGACTAGGGGTGACATGACAGCAGTATTCCAATATCTCAGGAGTTGCCACAAAGAAGGAGTCCTGCTATTCTCCAAAGCACCTGAAGGAGGGTAGAATAAGAAGCAATGGGTGGAAACTAATCAAGGAGAGAAGCAATTTAGAACTAAGGAGAAATTTCCTGACAGTTAGAACAATTAATCAGTGGAACAACTTGCCTGAAGAAGTTGTGAATGCTCCAACACTGGAAATTTTTAAGAAAAGATTAGGTAACCATTTCTCTGAAGTGGTGTAGTGTTTCCTGCCTAAGCAGGGGTTGGACTAGAAGACCTCTAAGGTCCCTTCCAACTCTGTTATTCTATTCTATTCTAGAGTATATGTGGTTCTTGCAGAGTGTTTCATTCTCTCCATAAAATAATGAAATATGGGATGGATGATACTATTGTGAGATGAATCTGCAGATGGTGGTGTGATGGTTCAGTTCCTTTCTTCAGAGTCAATTCCAGTAGTTTGGAAAGGAGATATTTATTATTTGATTTCTATAGCTGCCCAGCTCTGCAGGTGACTCTGGGCAGTGTACATCATAAAATGTAAATACAAATTAAATACAATTAAAACAGTATAAAATAGATATATATGGTTGCCAAGTAGAAATACGCTGCCTTTGGACCCTCTAATGTGGAGTGCTGCTGGAATCAGTGTTCTCCTTCTTCTCCAGAAGAAATTTTACACGAAACCCCTGGGTGAACTCCTCCATCGCCATAGGATAAGGTATCATCAATATGCTTCTAATACCCAACTGTATATATCTGTCCCTAGTAAATTAAGCAATGCTCTGTATTCCCTCTATATGGAGACTGCGAAGGTCTGGATAGTGAACAGTAGGCTTCAACTGAATCCTGGCAAGACTAAGAGGTTTGAGGTTTGAAGGCTTTATATTGTAGGAGTATACTATCTCGGGTGTTGAATGGGATTGTGCTATTCCAAACTAACTCTGTGTACAATATAGGTGTCTTTCGGGACTCACAACTCCTGCCCAAGAAGCAGGTGGAGTTATGACTAGGAGGGTCTTTTTGCAACTTTGTATTGTGCACCAGTTCCATCCATTCCAGGATTAAGGGGCCCTACAATGTACTCTACAGAGGCTGCTCCTGAAGAGTATCTAGAAACTTCAGTTGCGTCTGAAAGAATGCAGTGGTACAAGCTCCAGGGGGGGCCGCATGCGCATGCGGGGGGCACATATGGGGCCGTGTGCATGCATGTGTGTGGGGCGGGGTGCATGTGGAGGGACGGGCGTGTGCGGGGGGCGTGTGCAGGGGTCCATGCACACATGCACAGGGGGCAGGGGGCATGTGCGGGGACTGCACGCGCAATGCATTTTGGGGGTTCGCTTTGGGCACTCGGTCCGGAAAAGGATAGCCATCACTGGTATATTGGATTATGGTCAAATAACTGGTTGGCATTTATGGTCCTTCTCTGTGTCCTAGGGAAATTTACAACTAAAACATTCAAACACTGGCATTTTGGATTTTGACATTTACTTGAACTGCACCTATTCAGAAATAAAGGTTCCAGGCAGGCAGCAATAAATAAATCCAAACCGAAGAAAATGCATCATAATATATAGCTGGACATATAATTCCATATATAAAAAGCTAACTGTATTTTACAAAAAGGTCAGGAGGTATATAAATTGTCACTTTATTTAGTTTGCAGAAGATTCACATTTAAATCCAAACTTCCGGGGTATTTAGATTTGAGCTTTGAGAAGAAGATTTGAATGATATTATATCAATTTATCTCTTTAATTGTAAAAAAGAAACTTGCTTTTGGAGAGATTGAATCAGAGGCAAGAAGTGGGAAAGAAGAAGTAGAAAAACAGAAAAATTGTCCAGGTGTAAACATGTTTACAAAGCTGTGCAGCAATTATTCAAGTTTTAGCTGTGCAAACAAAGCTTGTTGAAACTTTACCATCTGTACTTCAATTAACTGAAGAACTTGCCCCAGGGTATCTAAGGAGTTTGTTGACTATGCTGAAGGATGGATGAAAACAAGGATAGAAATGGAATTAATGCAAGATTTCTTATATACAGGTTTTGTGTAGTTTTTGAAGAATTGCAGCTTATTAACAGGGTTGGTTTTATAATACTGCATAGAAATAAACTAACTCATTTGCCATCTGTAACACCTGCATGATTTTTTAAAAATAAAGTTTAGCTCAGCATCTCCACTTTATCAATAGCTTCAGGAGGCAATCTAGTTAAAAGTATGATACGTCTTTACAGAAATGCAGAATGTCAAAGAGAAGAGCTTAATTTTATTTAACATAAATATATTGAAATTGATAAAATGTTACGACAACAAGTTATACTTGTGGTTTCATTAGATTTAACATGCATTTAACCTAATAAATTGCAATGCTGTATTTTTCTATACATACATTAAGTGATTATAGAAAAGTACTCATATTCCAGGTTTGCAGATTTGAAATCTGTTATAAAACCTGAATATCCTTCAATGTATAGGTGTCAAAACAGTTAACATTCTCAAAATAAATAATATGCTGCCATTTTCCCTAACTTGACATATTCCAACCAGTGGGATTATTAATCCAATCATTCTCATTAAATAAATTCAGGTTAATGAGTGGCATTATGGGACTTGTGGTCCAAACCATCTTGAAAGCAGTAGATTGAACAGGTACTCTGTTGAATAAAATGTTTTGCTCGTATCTGATATTTAAGCAAATAACAGCACATACTAAATTGCAGAGCTCCTATATTTACTGAGACATGTCTCTGCATTTGATCTGTCGCTAAGCAGAGAAACATGAACAGTGAAGCATGAATTACAGCAGCTTTTCAAAACCAGTTTTTTACTCTGCCTAATGGGAGTTGATGAGCTTAGTGAGGTAACCTTCTCAGTAATCTACATGTCTCTCTTTGCATTAATGATTTTGTTATGCCTCCTCCCCTGAGGTACTTGACTTTTAAAAGGAGGGACTTGGTGGTAATTCTACACTCAGTTCTGCCCACGCCTATTCACACTTGCTAAACTTACCAAACAAGTGCTGGGCTAAACATTAAAAATGGTTGGTGACTGCTTTTCATCAGTAAAAGATTTGATTGATCTGCAACTCTGCTTCCATAGCTGTTTTGTTTTCAGAAATTGAGTAGTCGTTTTAATATATGTGCTGCAATGGCAATTGGTGACAGTAATCTTCATTTTAGAACTAAGTGTCAGTTAACTTCATACCAGGCTGATTATAAACTAAGACGGAGTAGTCTACCATCGGATCTCCTCAGAAATGACATTAAAGGAAACTATCAAAGAAATATTAGGAATTTAGAACCCATCCATCCGAGACGCCCTAAGAAAAGACCATCACTCTTTCCAGGTAGGACATGTCAGGAAGTTGCTGTTGCACGTTCTTAATGTTTTCTTTATGTTTTAAAAATACAGAGATTTCTAAACATCTATTACACATAAATGATACATATTTTAAAATACCAAATAATGGTAGCGTACAGTAATAATATTGAACTGAATCACCTCATTGCTTTGAAACATGTCTATTGAAAAATGTAATATTGCTTCCTATATTGTAGCATTTTTGATAAAGAGGTTTAGGATGTTACAGTGCTTTTAAGAAAGCACAAACAACCAGATTCTATTTTGAATTATTTGTATGCAGTTTTGACAGTTCTTACTATATCAAGTTCTAGTTCTTATCAATAAAAAACATCATTCTTCTGAAAAACATGCTTTTAAATCCTTATTTTGCACTGAACTAGGAAATGTTTGCAGTAATGGGTATATTTAATCCTCAGGTTTATTTGTGTTTCTTAATCAGATTTTCAATTAAATAAGGAACAGTAATTTACGGCTTTAATTTAAAATAGTAGAGGAGTTAAGACAACATGTTGATTACTTGTAAATTTATTGTACAGATAGAAAAGTTCTAAAGCATATTAAGAACCTATATTTTTGCATGTGTGCAACAATTTTTTTCAAATACTAAATAAAATATCTGGATAAGAAAGTTAAATTGATTTTAATTCAGAATCCCATTTAAGAACTCATACAGGCTTGATATCAAAGATTTGGGATTCTTGTTTTAAAAAGGACACATCCCCTAAAATTTTAAAATGAAAGCAGATCTGATTTAAGAACACATTATAAATGCAAAACATTTTAAAAGCCCTGGAAAGAAAAAAAACCATTTGTAAATGACTTTACATTTTTCGTTTAAATTGTCAGCTATAAGCAGACATCTACAAGGTTTTAACTAAATACAGAGTCAGGTGATTTGGGTGTGCTCTGCTATATAAAACTTCCTGATTCCTGAATCAGATATTTGAATCAGATATTTCACAACACCTGCTTCATGTGCAGAGTTAAAATCACGTATGGATCTTTTGGACCAGGCCCAGTCTGCATAATTATATGTAGTCCTTGACTTATATCCACAATTGAGCTCAAAATTTCTGGTGCTAAGCGAGATATTTGTTTAGTGAATTCTGCCCCATTTTAAGATCTTTCTTGCCACATTTGTTAAGTGAATCACTGCAGTTTTTGAGTTAGTAACATGGTTGTTAAATGAACCTAACTTTCCCATTGACTTTGTTTGTCAAAAGATTGCAAAAGGGACCCCAGGACAATGCAACTGTTAGAAATATGAGTCATCTGAATTTTGATCATGGATCTGAGGGATACTGCAAGAGTCATAAGTGTGAAAAATGGTTGTAAGTCATTTTTTTCAGTGCCGTGGTAACTTTGAATGGTCACTAAATGAACTTTTGTAAGTCAAGCACTATCTTTATTAGAACTCTAAGATGAGAAGGAACGTACTGAAAGATGAGAAGTTTTGGATACAGTTTTCATCTGTCTTGAAAAAAAATTTTTTTTCAGGAATATATATATATATATATATATATATATATATATATATATATATATATATATATATATATATATATATATATATATATGTAAATTTTCTTACTTCTTCGTAGGGTCTATGTGTGTTTTTCTTCTAGCCAGGTTTTCCCTACGTAGCCAAGGTTTTTTTGTAGCTCCAGCTCAGTAGAATCTCATCTACTCGGTTCTGGGCTTTTTTCCTTTCTAACACCTAGCAAGCTCTAACTGCTAGGTGGGAGACCTAAATAGATCCATTTCTAGCTCGTTAGCTGTCATCAGTAGGCCACACCCATCTCCTCCCTGTAAAGGCATAGTATCAATTTTCTTACTTCTTCGTAGGGTCTATGTGTGTTTTTCTTCTAGCCAGGTTTTCCCTACGTAGCCAAGGTTTTTTTGTAGAGTATATGTGGAAATGTACATGCAGTTAGTCCTCGATTTATAACCATTTGTTTAGTGACTGTTCAAAGTTATGATGGCACTGAAAAAGTGACTTATAGCTGGTCCTCACACTTACAACCGTCACAGCATCCCCATAGTCATAGTCAAGTCAGCATGATTTGGGAACTTGGCAACCAGTTCACATTTACAGTGGTTGCAGCAGGATCACATGATTCCTTTTCAGCTGGCTTCTGACAAGTAAAGTCAGTGGGGGAGCTGGCAGGGAACATTGCATGACATAATCCCATGTTGTCTCTCTAAATGACCATGATGATTCGATTAACTACCACAGCTAAAAAATTCATAAAATTGGGTACTGTCCTGTGAGGCCTTGCCTAATGACAATTGTTATCAGCCCTAATTATGGCAAATTGAGCACTACCTATATATACTGAGCATAAAAGTAATACATACAAGACAATGGGGGATTTGTAGTAGGTCCAGGCATTATTTATTTATTTAGAAAATGTATATAGTTGCCTATTTGCTCACAGCAACTTTAGGCAGCTTACAAACAATAAAAACAATTATAGAAAAAATAAAAAATAAAAGATACTAACCCCACCCCACCCAATGACAACACATAGTCAAATAAGCCATTTGATGGGTTCCATCTCACTGTGAGTTCCCCAGGCCCTATGGCAAAACCAAGTCTTCAGGGTCTTATGAAAGAGTGTCAGAGTGGGAGCCAGTTTAATTTCTGAAGGGATGATATTCCAGAGGGAGAGAGCCACCACGAAGAAGGCCCTTTTTCTGAGTCCCACCAGATGTACCTTCTTGGGAGACAGAACTCGCAATATTCCTTGCCTCCCCGCTCTAATGGGTTGGGTGGATGTGACCGGCAAGAGATGGTCCCTGAGATAACCTGGTCCCAAGCCATGAAGGGCTTTGAAGATGACAACTACCATCTTGAATTGCATCCGGAAGCAAATCGGCAACCAATGCAGCTCCCGAAGGAGAGGTAACACATATGCACACTGAGATCTGCACAAAAGCATGTGGGCTGCTGCATTTTGAACCACCTGGAGCTTCCAGATGCTTTTCAAGGGCAGTCCCATGTAGAGTGCATTGCAATAGTCAAGGCAGGAGGTGACTAGGACATGAGTGATTTTTGGTCCAGGAGAGGGCGTAACTTGCGCATAACCCCTTAGTTGCGCAAAGACTCTCCTGGCCACGATTGCCACTTCCTCGAACAGGAATCGGGAGTCCAAGAGAATCCCCTAGATTACACACTGGAGCAGTGCTACCCTATCCAAGACCAGGTGTATCTACTTACCTTTCTTATCCTTTCTTCTCCCAGTGAACTTGTGAATGGGATTTATTTTCTCCCCTTTTCTTGACCACCAGGATATATATAGTTTATTGAACAACTTAAAGCAAGGATTGCAACTGTTTGCTCAATAGAGGCTATTCCTATTTCTTATTCCTCTATTTCCTACTATTCCAAGGGCCACAGTGGATGCATCTGCTAATACAATATACAGGCACACTATGCACAGAAACATATTTGTAGCTTTTGAAGGATGGTAGGATTTGAAAATTATGCATATTTAAGAATAGAGTATTTATTGTACTCAATGACAATGATGTAATAAAACTTGCTATAATAAACAGATTACATATATGCAGGGAAGTACCAATTATAAAGCTAAACATATTATTTGATTTTGCATTTTACATATAGCACCACCATTAGGCTACGCCTCAAGTAACAGAATCATATGTACTGTATCAACATAAAAATGGTAAATATTAGTGATCAGGATGCCTGAAGAATTTGTTTAAGTGTAAGCTGGTCAAGACTAAATGTGTATCAGGGTAAAATAGACAATATAATAAACATAATTGATGGTTTCAATTGCCCCTCCCCCACATAGACAAAGTCTTAACTCAAATGAAATGCTCTTCAATCTCCCTTTTAAAACGGTTACATGGGCATTAAATCAGGCAGACATTAAATCATGCCAGAGAGACTGCTTTCCTATATTTAGATTTTATAATTTGGTTTAAATATCTAACAGGTTTGATGAGGATAAAGGAACTAACAAGGAATATAATATTGGGAAGAAATATAGGTCCAGTTGCACAGCATATCAATATCCTTAATCCATTGCCTCAAAGCTACTATTGCACATTCATGACCAAGCATTCAAAAATGAGTTCAATAGAATCAAAGAATTTCCAGTTACCATATTTTTCAGACTATAAGACGCTCCAGAGTATAAAATGCACATTAGCTTTAGAGGAGGAAAACAAGAAAAAAAAAATCTGCCTCTGCCTCCACAGCCTGTTTGCCACCGCCACCCATTTGCCACCGCCGAGGCCCGTTTGTGCCTCCCATTTTCAGCAACCCGTTCGCTGCTGCCTGTTCGCCGCCGCCGCACCCCATTCACCCCTGCAGCCCGTTTGCTGCTGTTCATTGCGAATGGGCGGCAGCAATAGGCAGCAGGGATCACCAGCTGATTGGCACCGCACCAACCCCCACTCCCTCACCACAATATTTGCTATATAAGACTCACAGACATTTCCACCACTTTTGGGGGGGGGATGTGTCTTATAGTCCGAAAAATATGGTATTTTATTTCTGTAGACCAAGATGAAATGTAATTAACAATAATAATTGGAGGAATCAAACTTAATGAAGGACTCAGATGAATGAAAGTATGTGGCCAGATGCTGCTCTCATTCTTTCTGATACCAGGCTTGCTGTGAAGAGACACAGAAGGAAACTTGAAATAAGTCCTAAGAAATTTAGTTTGGCATTGATTCCCATTTTGGCTTTATAGTTCCCCAAAATTATTTAAATAAGCAGAGGGGAGGCAGCTTCAAAAGGGTATTTAGATAAGCTTCAGATCAGACTATAATTCATTGGTATGTGTATGTGAGTAAATTGAGGGAATATATGTATTATTAAAGCAAGGAAATCTTAGTAAATTGGAGCAAGACAGGCTGAGCCTAATGCTCAGTAGAAGAATGTGCTGAACAATATATATTGAATCCTCCTGGTGATCTGCCCAACTGTTCTTTACTGTGGAGAGTGACAGAGATTTATAGTATAACAATTTATGCAAGAGTTACTTCTTCCTGGATCTCTTGGATAAAATATTTTTCAAAGTACATAATACAATTTATGAATCCAAGATCTTCAGATCTTATGTGTCATCCTGTGATGTTCCATGACTAAAATGTCACAGAATTCTAAGCCTAATTCTCACATAGGTTTAATAGAAAACTTTTAATGGGAAATATGAGCAAAACACTACTCACTTGTACGACTTTTTTTATATATTTCAGTTGCAATTTGGGAATAGATTCTGGGGCAGGGGGTTCAACACAGTGGTGGGTTCCTCCCAGTTCGGCCTGGTTCGGTCGAGCCAGTAGCGGTGACGATATGATGTCACTGAACCAGTTCTCTTTGTTCGGGAGCTGGGCCCTCCCACCCCCCTCCGCGTTATTCTTACCTTTTATTTGGCCCCGTCCCCAATTTTTTGCTGCCTCCCGAGTCCCAGCTGATTGGCTGGAAGGAAAAAAACTGTTTAAGCTCTTGCCGCGGGGCTTCAAAGGGCCACCTTACAGCTGATCAATGTTAAAAGGCAGTGTGGTGGTAGATCATTGTGCTCGAAAAACAAATGGGTAGACCAGGACGCTCCAAAAACAAATGGGTAGACTGGGACGCTCAAAAAAACAAATGGGTAGACTGGGACGTTCCAAGAACAAATGGGTAGACCGGTACACTTCTACAAGCAGTTAAAAGCCTGGTAGACCAGTATCTCTGCTAAATCCTAAAGAATTGTCACATGACCATCAAACCACGCCCATAAAATAAGCCACACCCACAGAACCGGTAGTAAAAAAAATTAGAACCCACCCCTGGGTCAACAATAATAAAAGTGGGTGTGGTCTGGTATTGAAGTTCTGCCTGTTTTATATATGTGCAGTGGGTACAAAAAATGTTAATAAAGAGTAAGACTTTGTGCCCACCATTTTAATGTTGTTGGCTTTTCCTATGGATCCCCCTATGCTTTTCTTTCATAAATTTGCAATGTAGTAAATTATAATGCGAAATGCAAACAAATGGCTGACTGGAACTTTTCTTTGTCTAATGCTTAATTTAAAAAATAGAAATACTTTTAAATACAGAGTTTCAAACCTGTTATGTACTAGGTTATAAGCCCAGGGATGATTGTGGCTCTTCATAGTTTTTAAATGTGAGAGTGTTATGAATTTCCTCCTTGCCTTTCAGTTGAGTATTACTGTACAATAATTTTTTAGAATAAACCTTTCATTCTCAATTAGTTTTTGCGATACATTAGATATTGACAGGAAAAGTTGGATATAAACTGTTAATTCACTACTATTATGACACTTACTATAGAAGTCATAAAACAATCCAGTTAATTAGTTACATCAGGTAATTGTTCTGACTACCTATACACTCTCCCAACTGCTGCCATCCAAGTCAGTACATGCTGATAATATCTTACATTATTTTTCCATAGCTAGGACTGCATAATCCCATCAGAATTATCCGGATATTTCTAGTATGTTGACAAGCAAACACCATCATCCCTGCCAAATCCTCTTTCTCATCTCAAAAGATAAGAAGCACTCATAACTAGTGATCATTGGAACTATACTATTATTCCAAATCACTGAAGTCACAGTGACTAAGCTAGCAGGGGGTTGATCATAAAGGCCTCCAAGGTTACTTTCTACTCAGTCATTCTGTATTATGTAGGAGGGAGTTCTGGGGATTGCTTTCCAAGTATGCACAACATTGGGATGAGACATAACTTTATTTAATTGCATTTAATTGTATTTCAATGTGTTTCATAATTTTCTTCAATATATTCAGAACTAGAGGTATTTGCATTTTCTGTACAGGTTTTTCAGGATTTATCCAAGTGTTCAGGAACTGCATGGAGATTTAGTTTTTCAAATTGTGCACTCAATCTAAATTTATGTGACTAGGAAAATCATGAATACATTCTGCATGCTGCTACATTGTTTCAGAAAACATAGGAGCTTCTATGCTTGAACAATCCTTCTGATTTGGCATGTTAGAAGTTTAAAACTTCATGGAGAATCTAAGCTAAAGTTCTTCCTTTGAAACCTATCTGTATGTGAACTGGGAATTTTTGACAGGCAGAACTGTTTTGACTGATCCTTATATTTTCCATATACTGTAGAACAAAAAATATCCTGAAATATTTTGTTCTTTCAGGCTTATAGGAAAACTGATTATTTTGCTGTGATTATTCTAATCTTGTTACAATTATATTAATTTACCATTTGTTTGTTTCTTCCCATGAAAGGAGAAAAATTGAGTATAGGTAAAAAGTGTTTTGAATCTTATAGCGCTGATGCCTACTCTAAGCCACAGAATCCACTTAATAAGTTGGAGTTAATTATAATCTGTCAACCTAACCCATAAGATTCCAATGGAGAAAATTGGACTACTCATCTGTAGCATATGGATTATAGATTCTGAACATCACTGTTTGGAGAGAAAAAAAACACCAATGGAAAACTGGAGCAAGATCAAAAGAGACCTACTAAAATGGGGAATGTCTGAAAATTAATCCCTATGATGAAAGATTAAAAGCTCCAAGTATGTTCAGCCTACTATAACATTTGAAATATTGGTATTTGAACATTTGGAAATACCTGTACACATAAGGCACAAGTATAGGAGAGGGCATTTTTTGCTTGGCAATAGTACACATGAAAAAGATCTGGGTGTCCTTGTCAATCACAAGTTAAACATGAACCAGTAGTGTGATGATGATATTAAAAAGACAAAGACTATCTTAAAGTGCATCAACAAGAACAAGACTTCAGATTACATAAAGTAATTTTCCACCAGACTCTGTTCTGACCAGGTCCCCATTGATAAAAAATGTTGGACAGCACAGGGCCCAGGATAGCATCCTGTGGGACCTGATAACCTCCTCCCAAGCTAATCTGGAATCATTACTGAACACTTTTAGGGTGCATTAATTTAACTGTGTCTACATCTAACAGTATAATCCAGAATGGATTTAGTTGAGATTCATCTCTACACTATATCCAATGCATTCTCCTGAACTACTAAACTAGTCTGTCAAAAAACAATGTTAGTGTAGCATGGTTTATCTCTGATTAATCCATGCTAAATCCTGTTATTTGTACCATACTTATCCTAACTTTCACAAATATGTTGCCTTTTGCAGTAAAGATCTCAAGCATACAGGACAGTAGTTTATTGAGACCTTCTATTTTATTTTAGTTTTAAAAGATGGAGATCATATTTGTGCTCTTCCAATCTTCTGGAACTTTGTTATTCTCATGGGAGTTCTTTAAGATTACCAATAGTCCATCTGATACTGGAAACTTGAATTCTTGACAAGTTCTCAATTATTTTTTCTTGTCTTTCCAAGTTTCAGTTTCATCCTTTTCTCAATGGCATAACCATGATCAGCTAGAACCCTATTGGAGATCTAACAAGACAGACATGAAACAAGAATTAGGAAGTCAGTCTTCTGATTATTACCCATTACCACTTAGTCATTTTCTTCTTGAAGTCAACCTAGTTGACCAGCATAGTTTTGTGCTGGTTAATAGACAAGAGGAAAACATGGTAAAGTGGTTGTTTATTCATACTATAGTTTAATGGCTCATCCTTGTGCTGCGCTAACATTGATTTCTGAAGCCACTTGGGGGCAGCAGAGGAACATGTTTCTCACAGGAAAAAACAAATGTAATAAGTATCTGCATTTGAATCCTACATTTTATCCATCCTAAGATTTGATACAGTATTTCAATTTCTCATTCATCAGCTTCGGTCTACTTGGGAAGGAGGTTGAGGATTTTTCTTTTTCTGATATTTTTACAGGTAGAAAATATGCAAATCAGTTCCTTTTTTCAGGTCATACAGGTAGTATTGCTGATTTGCATTTCAACTGGTAATTCCAGAGCAAGGCAGTTAATGTACACCATACCATGCATTGCCAGTTTTGTGTATTATGAAAGTACTTGTTAAAAGTATACTGGCAGATGCTATGAGAACAATTCTATTATAAATATTTTGATCAGAGGACACTAGACAAAATGGTTCAGAAAAGAAATGGACATTAGTAAGTAATTTAAACTTTGGAGCAGAGCTGGTTAAATAAATTAAGTATTTAAGGTTGTTCTTTAAAAATGCATGAAAAGATGCCCTGGTCCTATGTCAAATTATAATAGAAAAGGACATTTTTTTCATTCTAAATATAATTGTGCATTTTATTTTCCTCAAATTATAATGTTCATCAATATAGTAAATTTGTATTTTAATTTTACTAAACTTATTAGAAGTTTTAAATTATATTATATCTGAAGTTTAATTGCTATTTTGTATGCTTAATAAATTTGTACCTCTTCAATCTAAAAGCTTCTAGGTCAGGTTGTAGCCATCAATTAAAGTAATTTAAAATAAAAAATGAGACAGGAAATTGCATAAGACCTTTAAAAACTGATCTGATTTCATACTGTTCTGAATTATACATCAATGTTGGCATCAAGGAAGCCATTCAGAGAGGAACAGGTTCTTCCCTGTTCGCTAATAAGTCTAACTTTAGAACATGGGGCACCAAGAGCAAGCTTAAAATTTAAAATGTACGAACAGGCTTTTTTCCAGATATACAGACTGCAGCCATTAAGAGCTATTGTCAAAATTAGAAATGTTTTCAGAAATGGACAGTGAACCAATGACATTATTTAAAATTTTGCAATAATTATATTTGCCTGTTCCATTCAGTAGTCAATGGCTGTGTTTTGATCACCTGAGAAATCAGCTGAGATATCTCAGCATTCTTCAAAGGTAATTAAAAATGGATACGAAATGACTGCAAGTGGGCAGATCCTGATTTTGCAAGGGTGCATCTGAGAGCCAGGGATGTTTGCAGCATAGGTCAAAAAAGTCAAGATAGTGGCCACAATGTAGTGATCAAAGCTCTGCCTCTGTAATGGGATGTGAGAATGACCTTGGGAGGTAGGAGAGGGAGCCACAGACTAGGTAATGGTCAGAGAAGAGCAGCTGAGTTTCCAGAAGGATTGGGGCATAGCAAATGTCTCAGAAGGACACCCCTGCCCCCAGTTTCTTGGACTGTAAAGATGAAGTGCAAGAGATGAACTTTCAGACTTGAAAGATTCTGTTAATGTAATCTTACAATAAAGATAGAATTAGTACTTCAGGGTGTGCTTCTTGTCTCAATTACTTCTGCTGACATCAGTCTTGCAAGTGCTGCTTTTTGGAGTTGTGTTCAGAGAGGGTTCTGGAAGTAATCAAAAAGGGATATGAGGATTTTATATTCTATGAGAAATCACATATGCTTGTGGTACATAAATAAAGGATACTATTTATGGCTGTTTGGATATACACTATCTTTAAATCAGTAGCAACAAGATATAATTGGTATAATTGATGGAATTGAAGAAATTTTCAGAGGGATAACTTGTGTTTTTATTCTCACACTCACTTATGGCATTTTAAATACTACCATATTTAATATAATTTACTGTATAGCCTTTTTGGCTATGTGTGCTAGAAATCTGTCAAAAGCCTTTCTTTCTTTCTTTCTTTCTTTCTTTCTTTCTTTCTTTCTTTCTTTCTTTTTTCCTTCCCTCTCTTTCTCTCTCTCTCTCCCTCCCTCCCTCTCCCTCTCTCTCACACACACATGTACATGCGCATATATGTATACACATACATGCACATACAAATACACAGTGTATGCATAGAATCTTGTCTGTGGAAATACAGCTGCTCATCATATGGAAAGTCCTCTATTTTTGCAAACAAATACTGCTTAATGACAATATTCCAGACACTGAAGCCCTGTACAAAGTGCCCATATATGGGTAGTCCATAGTCATCCAGTTCAGAGTAGTGACAATTTTTAGGGCTCTGTTTTTGTAAAATATACCTTAATTTTGAGGGGGGGGGAGAGTAATCAGGAAGTCTCTTTGATTTCAGTACAATTTTCATTTCTTCTGCTAAATGGCCAACTTGGTACAGAAAAGGGATGTTGTAGCTTGGCCATATCTATGAAATAAGGGGCAAACATAGAGGGGCTTTAATATAGTAAGCCATTAATCTGCTGGCTGCTGTCTCTTTAAATCTGACCCAAGACAAAATGGTATCAGCAGCCGCTCCGATTTGTCTGGTGCCGAGAGAGAAGAAGAACCCAAACAACTAAGGCAGCGCGGAGAAGCGCCGGGCAAAACCTGGGGGAGGGAGAGGAGGAGAAAAGAGGCACCGTCACTGCACCCTCTGGATGGGTGCAGTTTGGGCTTTACCGCAGCATGATGCAGTTGTTGAGAATTAGGCGTTGTTGTTGTTCTTGGGAGGGAAGCAGCTGACAAGGCGGCGGCAGCAGCAGCAGCAGCAGCAGCTGGCATCAAAACAAAACAAAACCACTCCGGCTGGCTTCCCATCTTCCGTCCCGCGCGCCGGGGCTGCAAGACAGGAAGGCCCTTGAAGCTCTTGTCGGTGGCGAATCACCGGGCCGCCCCGGTTGCCTGGACTGCTGCGGGGCGTTTTGCAGGAAGAGGTGTTTTTTCCTTCCGACCGCTCCTCTCTAATACCCGGCAAGGAAGAAGAAGGAGACAGCGGCGTTCATGCAGCAGTAGCCGCCGCCGCCGCCGTCGCAGCCCACAACAGCAGCAGCAGCAGCGCTTTAAGCGAGCTGGTGGATGGTGAGAAGGGGCGCTTAGACTCTTCCCGGGGAGACGCTCCGTGCGATGGGGAGGCGGCACGCTCGGTGAAGGATGAGCCGAGGACAAGCATCGCCAAGGCTGCTTCGTTCATTGTCCGTGGACGAGAGACCAGCAGCAGCTGCCGCTACTGCAGGAGCAAGCGCCCCTCAGGAGCGGAAGGAGAGGCTCTGCGGAGACTTCATTTCCTCTCCTGACCCCTCCGTTTACATCACTAACTGGTGACAGTCCCATCTCGCCGGCAAAGTACCTGCCGCTCGACGAGCTGCTCTCGGAGAATCTCCTTGTATGCAGCAACCATGGCCAGCCAACAGGATTCCGGCTTCTTTGAAATCAGTATCAAATATTTACTGAAATCCTGGAGCAATAGTGAGTGAGCTTCTTCCCTCTCTCTTCTTCTTCTTCTTTTTTCTTTTTTCTTTCTCCACCTCCTACAGAATTGCTGGTAGCATGAACCCAGTGCATCCTTGCCTTGGGGCTGATAGCTTGGTGACCAAGTGATGTCTTTCTGTGGGGAGAAGGCTCCCATGATGTACTTCGCTAGCAAATCATAATTGCGGTTGTAATTATAGCTATGATTATAATCATCATCTTTAGGAGGAAGGAAGGATTTCACTTCCTACCTGCTTTTGCTGGGATTTTCAAAAGACCTCTCAAGTTCATCTTTTGAATCTAGAGAAGAGCAGGGTGGCATGATTTTAGTTTACCATCCTTAAATGTTTTTTGCTTGGTTTTGTGACTTTCATTTGTGGGGAGAATGGGTCTTCAGCTGAATAGCAGCACTTGACATATTTTGTGTTTCTCCTACAGGGAAAAATGATAAATCATCTTAATATTTTTACATATTTAACTGAATAATAGAGTAAGGTAGGAAGGATGGACTCCTGGTATAATAAACAATTCAGTATTCACACTCTCCCCTCTTTTCTGGTTTTATTGCTTCAGTTATATTTGCGGTAAAGGATTCTGAACCAAATGAGAGAGATCCACAGTGTAAACAAATGGGGCTGGAGCTATGCAATGTTTGCAGAGGTCACTATTACTGATAGTAATTAAAGTGGCCTTTATTCTATATTTTTATATGTAGGAAACATTCTTTAAAATAAAGCTTAGTGAATGTCAAGAATGTACACTACTAATGTGAAGTTAATTACTACTGTCTACTTCGATTCTTTTCATAAGTGAAATTTCATTTGAGAAATGTATCCTGTTCATGCCTATTTTACGTCAGCATACTTGAATGGCATCAGATTCTACCCACTTTTACATGGTGCACAATTATTAAGCAAGTGAGTATTTTGACCATATTTTTTAAAATTATTTTTATTATTCATATTCCTATGCCGCCCACTCTCCGAGGACTCTGGGGGGCTTACACCAAGACAGTATATTAAATAGCATATTGCCCCCAACAATTTGGGTCCTCATTTTACCCACCTCGGAAGGATGGAAGGCTGAGTCAACCTTGAGCCGGTGAGATTTGATCCGCTGATCTGCTGAACTATCAGTCAGATGAAGTAGCTGCAGTATTGCACCCTAACCACTGCACCACCTCGGTTCTTTTTTAAAAATTTAAAAATATCATCATTTTAATGCATATTTTCCACCTCCAAGCTGTATAAACTTGAATGCTTATTGGATATAAGCATATCAGGTGATGTGTTTTTGCGTAATGAGGGAGGGTGTGGCCTAAGGAGATCAACACCCTATATCAAGGTGTGCATAATTATTAGGCATCATCTTTTCCTCAGGCAAAATGGGCCAAAAAAAGAGATTTAACTGACTCTGAAAAGTCAAAAATTGTAAAAAGTCTTTCAGACGGATGTAGCACTCTTGAAACTGCTAAGGTATCAGGGCATGATCACAGAACCATCATACATTTTGTTGCAAATAGTCAACAGGATCGCAAGAAACATGTTGAGAAAAAAAGACGCAAATTAACTGCTAAAGGTTTGAGAAGAATCAAATGTGAAGTTAGCAGGAACCCATTATTCTCCAGTGCTGTCATATTCCAGAACTGCTACCTATTTGGAGTGGCCAGAAGTACAAGGTGTCCAGTGCTCAGAGACATGGCCAAGGTAAACAAGGGTGAAACCCGATCATCACTGAACAAGACACCTAAGTTGAAACGGCAAGACTGGGCTAAGGAATATCTGACGACAGATTTTTCAAAGGTTTAATGGACTGATGAGATGAGAGTGACTCTTGACAGAGCAGACAGATGGGCCCATGACTGGATCAGTAACTGGCACAGAGCTCCACTTCGGCTCAGTCGCCAGCAAGGTGAAGGTGGAGTACTGGTATGGGCTGGTATTATTCAAGATGAACTAGTCAGACCTTTTCAGGTTGAAGATGGACTTAAAATCAACTCCCAAGCTTACTGCCAGTTTTTAAAAGACACATTCTTCAAGCAGTGGTACAGGAAAAAGTGTGCATCTTTCAGGAAGACCATGATTTTTATGCAGGACAATACTCCATCGCATGCATCGAAGTACTCCACTGCATGGCTAGCCAGTAAAGGCCTTAAAGATGAAAGAATAATGACATGGCCAGCTTCCTCACCTGACCTAAACCCTATTGAGAACTTGTGGACCTTTCTTAAATGGGAGATTTACGGTGTAGCAAAACAGTACACTTTTCTGAACAATACTGGGAGACTATGGTTGCTGCTGCACAAACAGTTGATCGTCAACAGATCAAAAAACTTGACGAAGTCCATGAATGGGCTTATGACTTATTGAAAAGAAAGGCTATATTGGTCACTGATTTATTTATTTATTTTTTGAAATGTCACAAAAATGTTTATTTGCAAATTTTGAATTGTTTGTTTATTATTCTCACTTTAACAGATGGAAATAAATGAGTGAGATGAGAAAATTTTCCTTTTTCATTTAGTTGCATAATAATTCTGCACACTAATAATTGCCCAATAATTTTGCACACATATTCTCCTAAGAAAGCCAAACCTCACTTTTACTTTCTTAAATATTCTTAAAGGTTTGAGATTTATTAACATTTTAGATTGACCGAGAACACTGTAGTTGTTCAATAATAAAATTAATCCACAGAATTTGCCTAATAATTGTGCACACAGTGAAAAGTATGCAGTCTTTCAGGAAGGATACAGCTATTTTGTATTATGTATCATTTGTATACTATGATATATAAATATGATATTGAAAAATTTACATATGTAACATATAGCTTATGGAGGCCATTTATTCAATTAAATATCACTGGCATATGCTGTGTTTTAAATTTGTATATGAGGTGAGATGCTGATTATTCAACTATAGATCTAAAATATGGTGTAGAATCAAATGTATCAAGAATATCATTTGTGAATAATATTGAAAGACACTGGCTTAAGGTTTATCTGAATTTCTTAACCATAAAGTGGCATTCTAATAATTCTAATCATCATTCTTGTGCATAGCATTAAAGCTTTGTTTCTGAGTTATTGTTAATTGATTTAAATAGAGGCTGTAGCAGGATAGAAGAAAGAAATAAAACTGTTGGTAGATTTTTGTTATGAACAGATTCTGATTTTAAAATATGTAATATGAAAATGATGGCAAAATAGTTTTTAAGTTATAGAGTTTCTAATTTTAATGAAAATTAAGTGATTATCATGGCATGTATTTTCCATCAGGCTGAATCATTTTCATTAGCAATATAATTAGAAGTTATTCAGCTTAACTAAACTATATGTTAAAGTAAAATAAAAAAAATATCAACAGAATTCTCTGCAGTTCTCCATAAAAGTTAAATTAGTTATTATCAAACTTCTGTCATTCTATGAAACATTTTTCTCCCCCAGAGAATTTAAGAGGTAAGTGGGGTTATAAAAAAGAATCTGAGTATCAATGAAATCAAGAATTCATTCAAACTTGTCCTCTGATTTATTTGCTTGAAATATAAGAAAACAAATTAAAAGCTACTTAGTTATTTTAAAAATTGGGGGGGGGGGGAAGAAAGCTGCTGCAAATAAATTGAAGGATGTAGAACTTGGATTGTATATGGAAAGACTACATTCAACTTTCCTAAGATCAGAATTATTTTATGTGTAAGCCTTTAGCTTCTGGCAGTATTTAGTAGACCCCAGGGTACTCATAAAAACCAGAGTTAAACCCACAACCCTATCCTGGCTGTGAGATGAGAGGCTTTGGTGTCACTTGTTTGAAAAACTGTTGGTGAACTTGCTTATGCTTGAGTAGTGGCCTGTTTTTAAAATAATGCTTGCCTGGGTTTGGTGCACAACCATTAATATGTTTGCAAACAGAGGCATCAGGTCAAGGTACAGGGGTTGAAAGTCTTTATCTGCAGTTTTCTGGCTTGCTTTCCTTGTTTGGTACACTACCAAGTAACACATTAAATACTTTTCATTAAAGACAGATCGAAAACCATTTCGATGTAGTAGTTAAGGCATCAGGCTAGAAACCAGGACATTGTGAGTTCTAGTGCCACTTTAAGGACAAAGCCTAAAGGTGAATATGGTCATTTTCGCTTAGCCCTAGGATGAGGTAATGACAAACCACTTCTGAAAAATCTTGTCAAGAAAATTGCAGGGATTTTTCCAGGCAGTCTCCAAGAATTAGACATGATTGAATGGAAGACAAAAAGGAGAGGTTGGGAAGGTCCTGAGTTATAGAACAATAATATTAAAAAATGCAAACAAACTTTGTCATTCAACTAGTGGTCTATTTATCTACTATCATGCTTAGTTTTGCTAATATCCAACTGATCACCTGGAAGAAATCATAATAAACCCTTCTGTTCTTCAGGATGGTTGTGAAAGAAACATTAGAGAGGTTTACATTTGTTTTTCATTAATTGCAATCTAGTATTCTAGCCATACTCTAAAATGTGATATAAGATAAATAGCAGTTAACTCAAGCTGGAAACAGAAGTTTCCCATTTCCTACTTATAGCTCTGTGAAGAAGAGGTGAGAAGGATTGTGATACTTGCCAAATCATAGTAAATGAGATTGGAACTAGCTCAGTCTTTTTCCTTATTATTTGTTTCTGTAACTTAAAATATAATAGGATTGCATGAAAAAGAAAAAAAATTCCAGGATGGAGAACTGCTAAAAAAAACCCTGCAAAACTAATCCATTTAGAAAAAGGACAAAATCTCAATGAAACACAGGATCAGAATTAAATTCAGGCTGAAAATAAAATGAAAAGCATGCATTGATTGTTCTTTTCTTTTACCTGAATTTTTTAAAAAACTGACCATGGGTGAATCCTTCAAAGAAAGCTGGGCATTTTCCAATACACATATTTGACTCAGGTTTTTCCTTACCTTTTTTTTTCTTTGTTCTTATTGAATTTTTCTGTAGCTGAGCAATATTGTACTCTGAAATAAAATACTTGGTATTTTACATTTCAGGAGGGGACTTAAAATGTTTATTTTCACAACACTTTAATGTTATTCTTTCAACATACAGTACATAAGTTAAGATTTAATTTTAGATGTATTGCTTTTATTGCTTGTAAGATGCCCAGAGGCATTAAGCAGATGGGTGGCAAGGATAAACATTTCCATGTAAATGAAAATGTACAGAGGAAATAGTTACTCCTAGAAATTTGTCACACTGAGTTGTTTGTTGGTCAAAACACATACAGTATTTAGGACCCACTGAATCAGAAAGTTTTGCTTAAAAATGTTATCTCAGCCATCTTCAACTACTCTGAGAGATATATTAATGTATTTGTATATCCCAGTGTTAAAACAGAGTCATCTTTATGTAATGGTTTCATGAGGTCTGCTCTTGAAATAAGATACTATTGAATATATAGATTAATAGTACATCAGAATGATAGATTTGAATGATATTGTTAAAAGCTTGCTTTTAAAGCTATTGCTTAACACTCAAATAATGTGACTGATGCTTATTTATTTAAAACATTTAGATGACCAGCTGTCTTGAACCAAATTCTGGGCAGCTCAAAACCTCAAAATAAAAACAATATCTAAGGTAAAATAAAAAACGGTTAAAACAAAAAGCCCTTTGCATCATGGCTAAGTTTTCCCATGCAGTCCAGAACATGTTCCTCCCATGCCAAACTCAGCTTATTCCAGCCCTTGGGGGAAAATACCGTTAACTATGACAGATATTTCACACTTGGCATCATTAGGCTGGAGATTCAGTCTGCTAAGCATATTTTTTTTTGAGTATGATTTAGTGAAACGTGACAATATGATGAATCAAGATTAGAGTAAATGTTTGTGCAGCGATGTTTTTCATAGGAAAGCAAATCCAGAGTTTTAGGTGAAGTGTAGACTTTTGGGCCTTTAATTGCAGCCCTTATTTGAAAGATCAGCTGATCAAATTAGGTGGCTAAAAGGCAGTGTGTTAAAAGATGTAAAAATGGTTTGGGCGACCTTGTTGCAGAGAGAGTTTTCAAGTTTCCATTTAGACTTCCTTCTTAAAGCATAATCCTATACTAATTTGTTCTATTTATCAATTATTTTATAAAATAGAATTTTAAAAAATATATGGCATATTTACTAATAAACGTTTCTCTTCACACGTACAGTATTTGTTTTTTTCCGAAACATATAGTTTAGGGGTGCACTTGAAAAATCAGGAACAATGTGATATCAATCAGTGCAATTTGGTTTGGCTTCGTGTACTTACTCCTATTTACTCCTGTATTTATTCCTGTAAACTTGATTAGGCTGATTTATTTATGATACATTAGTTTGATATGCAAAAGATTTTCCTGGGATAGAACACAGGAACAACTGAGATACATAGAATAGAGTTAAACTTAAAAGTGACTATAAAAAACAAGCATGTACATGAATGCACACACATCTCAATCTGCAATATCATATAACATACTGTGCTTTGCTATGAATGAAGCAAAATAAATTAATCATTCAGTAAAATATAGTTTTTTTAATAAATACTGTATTATTATCAAAAATAATAAGAAAAGTCAATATTTAAATTAAACACCCACACATATCACATCATAACTTGTTTGGACATTTGACCCCAAGATTATTAAGAGAAGGTACACAAGTTCATTCAGATCTCCATAATACTCTTGCTCATACTAAAATTAGTTCACATTGCACATGCATCATATAGTAATGTGGACCTTACTCGTATGCTCTGGGATATATGCTCAAGACAGTGTATCTAATGAGATCCAAAAGGATGGTGTTTTGCCCCCCACTTTGGAATATCCCCCTTCCCCTCCCCCCAAGATCAGATTTTAGCCAATCCTACTGGCTTTTCACAGGAATTAAGAATTTGCTTCTGCCATCAAGATTTAGGTGCTGATAATATGCTTGAGCCTGTTATATGGTTATACTGTCTGTGAGGTGTTTGATTATTCTTGGCTGTTATTTTATGCTCTTAAGTTTTTAATCACTGGTTGTGTTTTATTTTGTTCCTATTTCCCATATAAATTTATTAAGTAAATATTACTTAATAATATAAATTTATTAAGTAATATAAAATTATTTAATAACTGAATTTTCATATGAATTTATTAAGTAAATAAATGTATAGAAAGAATTCCCAAAGGTGCTTTTTCGAGAGGCAAGTGGACTTTCCTGTTTTTCTTTGAAGACGTTTCACTTTTCATCCAAGAAGTTTCTTCAGCAAGAAAGTCCAGTTGCCTCTTGAAAAAGCACCTTTGGGACAATCATGACCTGGATGACTGAGAATCTGCATAGAAATTTAACTATGCACTATAGAAAGAATTATAATTCTGTTAATTCCTAGCCACATTGGTTGTGATTTTAATGAATTGTGTTGCTGTTGCTCTTCTTAAGTTTACATTTTGATTTAAACATAAAAGTAAATGGATCAAAGAGAAGAATAAATTATTGCAGCAGAGCAACTTATAAATGCTGCATGTTGTTCAATTGTACATTTTGCAATATTTAGTCTTACTTACTTATTTATTTATTTATTAAATTTTTATACCGCCCTTCTCCCGAAGGACTCAGGGCGGTGTACAGCCATATTAAAGCAACATATAAAATGAATTTCATTTTACACTTAATAATAAGGTTAAATATTGCACTTACCACACTATCCCTAATGCTATGAAGAATTCAATGGAAAATGTTTTGGAATCTTTTTTGTCTCATTTTAGTGGTCCTTGACTTTATCTATAGTTTCATCAAGCTCCTTCTTCCTTATTATGCTACATGTTTTCACGCAGTCCTATGCTTCTCATAGAGTTAGTTCTATGTTTATGATGGCACTTGACATCATTGCCATTGATAAGCTATGCAGTCATAAAGTGCAACCCCATTTGATAGTCACAAGATATTGCAAGGACTTTAAGTATGTCTTGACTTTTAAGAGATGTGTCTGAAACATTCTGTGTGAAACTCATAACGGGATGTGCATGTGATTTCCTTGTTTGTTTGATCTGACATTTTACAAGTTTCTATAAAAAAAACAAGAACATGTTGGATGCTGCAATTTTATATAAACTTGGTTTTATAAAGACTACACAGAGAATTGGGGAAATTATATTTTGGAACATCGGTAGTTTCTGTATAATCTTCAAGGGCAATCCAATGTAAAGCGAATTACTGTAATCCATACAAGAAATTAGAGGAATGTGAGAACCCTTGCAGTAGGTAAGGAATGGTTGGTGTACCAGCCAAAGCTGGACAAGTGTTTTCTTTGCCTCAGTCTTCATCTGTTATTTTAGGAGGAGCTGGAAGTCCAGGAGGACTTTCAAATTGTGAGGTGATTCTCCATCAGTGATCACAAGAGTAAAGACAAAATTAGCAGATTTATGGAGATAATAGGAGAAAGGAGTGTTAGGTATATTTGCCATTTTGAATATTTATAATTTTTATTTTATAAAAATAATAAAGGTGAGATAGGTAGGTAGATAGCTAGATGATAGATAGATAGATAGATAGATAGATAGATAGATAGATAGATAGAGGTAGATAGATGATAATGAAAGCAACTCAATTTAATGATAATGTGGCTATTAAACTGAAGTGGGCTCTTATCATAGATGTCACAATCCCCTCAAATAAATTATATTTCCTGCATAAAGAAGTTAATACTCAACTCTTCCTAAACTTAAATGCCCAATAAAAATATTTGATTGTTTAATATGCTCATTTTAGGATTATGATACCACTGAACTGTTAAAATAGCCTATAGTATTTCAATTTTTTCATCTAACATTCTTGCAAGTTACCATTATCTATCTTAGTAACATTTCAGCTGTCTGTAAAAATAAATTGTACTTTTAGAAGCTCCTAGAACACATTCCAAGAATACTTCGGGAGGTTCAGAAGTTGCTAACACCAGATTCATATTATGAAATTAAAACCTGCCTTATGAATATGAGTGTGGCCTTTGTTATTCACATGGGTTCTGTTCCAGGCCAAAAGCATGAAATAACAAGACCACGGATAATGGGTTTGTAAAAAATTTATTTTGCACTTGTCTCCATTTTGCATATCCATAAAATTAAAAAATATGTAAAAAACCACAAATACATGAAACGTAGACACCAAGATCCAGGATATATTTTCTAACCAGAGATCATTAAAGCCATTTGCACTGTTATTCAACAGCATTGTTAGGTGCTTATGTATTTTTTTTCTCTGATAGACAGACCAAGGTTAATTCAGTATTCCTGGGTTTATTCAAAGCAATTAATGACTACAGTTCATGTCTACATGAAAGCAGCAGTCTCAGGCATATAGACAACAGCTGTGTACACCTGGTTCTCAGAATGGAATGCAATTGCTCTTCTGAGAAATTCTGGCAAAATGATTGTTATAGCATGGAATTTTTGCATTACTCTTAGCAGAAACATTCTTTGCATATATTCCATTACATATTGCGCTGTACAGTAATTTAATAACCTCACTCATTAAAAGCTTAACATTAAATTACTAATGAAGTATAAAAAATAATCAAGCTCCATGATTATTTCCACTTCTTAGTCAGCTGAATTAAATGTCATGATTTTAAGGAGGATTGTCAAAACATTTGTTATGAATCATGCTGTATATCAGGTATCTTAACATTTACATGAATTCTTAACACTTTCATAAAAACAACCTTTTCTGACCATGAGAGTTTCCCTAGATTATATTTTCATTTCCCTTTTTATTATTTTCTGTAGATTGATTTGTTATTCTATAAACGAAAACTTTCATGGAGACATTCAAATTATTCAGGAACAAGTGTGTTTAGCATTCCTGGCTAAGGAAGTTGGAATGCATTGTACTACTTTCTGTACAGGCACTTCAAGAAGAATTAAGACCAAGAACAAAGAAATTCTCATTAATACATTTATACTAAACTTTTTAATAAAACTAATATTTGCCATAACAATAGAATGGGAAAGAGAACTGAAATATACAGCAATCAAAACATGTTCTAATAGGGGAAAATAACTGAATCATGGAAACATCCGGCAGATATTTGCAAATTAGTTTTGCAACTTGATGATATTCAATTTTGAAGCTCAAACCTTAAAGATGTAGATAACTCAAGGTTGATTACGAATGAAGGCAAATATATGTGCCTCGGAATAATATTGCAGGATCCAATCTGGGTAGGTCACTGGGATCAGAGGTTTAGTCTTTCAAGCTTTTGGACTTGTGCTGGAACCCATCTTAAGGGAATTTATCTACCAAAATGTATAAGACAGAAATTCCCTAAGGATGGGCTCTAGAATGAATCTGAAAGCTCAGAAGACTAAATCTCTGATCTTGGTGCCTGATCAAGGTTGATTAATTACATATTCTAAAAGATATGACTTCTGTAAGGTGGAATTTATTGCTGAGGAACTTTAAACTTGGACATTATAAAACTTTAACATTTTAGTTTAGAGAATTATAAATCTTGGTTTGACACAAATATACTGAAGCCGCCTGAAGACCCTAATATAAGGAGCAGTAAATATTAAAGAAATATATTGTACCTATCTCTTCCTTAAACAGGAAAACTAGAAAAGAAATCATCCCAACAAAAAGGTTTTATTTTACTTCTGCTAAATTATAGTCGTGATACTTTCCAAGGAAAGCTGCCTTTTGCAGTTGACTGATGGTGATTTTGTCAATGCCAATGGCATTTAAGTGGTGCTCCAATTGTTTTGGGATTGCACACAAGACACCTATTAGTATTGATATTACTTTTGCTTTCTTTGCTTTGCCACAGATGTTCTATTTTTATTTGCAGGACTTTTAATTTTGTTGTCTTCTCCTGCTCTTTCTGTTGTATTCTGCTGTCTCCAAATACTGTCACATCTACTATCCAGTTGTAATTATTAATTATTAAGTCTGGGATGTTACGTGATAGGTGTTTGTCTGTTTGAATTCTAAAATCCCAAGGCACTTTAGCTTCTTAGTTTTCTATTACTTTCGGTATTTTGTGGTCCTGCCAGTTCTTGCTTTCAGGCAAATGTATTTCTTGCAGATCTTCCAATGCCCTATTATTACTGCTTGGTTATGTGTTTTTTGTAGTCAGTCTGTGCAACCTTGTTGCAGCAGCTAACCAGACGGTCCACTGTTTCTTCAGGTTCTTTGCAGAGGCAACACCTGCTGTCTGTTGCTATCTTCTCAATTCTGGCTTTGTATTCAATTGTTCTTAAGGTTTGGTCTTGTGCAGCCAGAATTAGCCCACCTATCTCTTTCTTCAACTTTCCTGCTCTTAGCCATTGCCAGGTCTTGTTATTATTTGCTTTGCTTGAGTTATTTTTTTAATGTATTGGCCATGAATTGTCTTCCCATCTTTCTTTTTTCTTCATAAGGTCTTTTTTGTAGTGTTGTTTGGTCTCTCCAGTTCTCAGTAAGCCTTCCTGATATACTTCCTTCAGTGCATTTTCTTCACTGTCCTTCAGCTATTCTTCCAAAGCCCATTTTTCTTCTTCAACCATCTGACATACTTGCAACATTCCACGCCCATTCATTTTCCTTGGTAAATAAAGTCTGTCAATATCCCTCCAAGGATGAAAGACATGATTCATTGTCATTTTTTTGGTCTTCCTGTCCAAGGCTTTAGTTCTGCTTGAGTCCAGTCCAGTATTCCAGCTGTGTATTTAATGACCGGAATTGTGCAGGTGTTAATTGCCTTGACAGTATTTCTTCCCCTGAATTTGGACTTTTAAGATCTTCACTCACATGATGTATTCATTTCTAACCTTTTTCTTGACTTCAGTGTGCTTGATGTTATCAGGTTGAAGGATGCTCAGTATTTGTAGTGATCATCTTTATCCAGACTCTTGATGCTAGTTCCATAGGGCATCTTGATTCCTTCAGTTTTCATTATTTTTCTCCATTTGATGGTTATTATTTATTTGTATCCCACATTTATTATTTTTACAAATAATTCAAGGCAGCAAAAATATCCAACATACCTTCTTCCTACTATTTTCCCCACAACAACAACAACCCTATGAGGTGGGTTGGGCTGAGAGAGAATGACTGGCCTGGTGGCTCAGCAAACTGATAGCATTGTGATTAACACCAGCTGTCTGCAATTACTGTAAGTTCGAATCTCACCAGGCTCAAGGTTGACTCAGCCTTCCATCCTTTCTAAGGTAGGTGAAATGAGGACCCAGTTTGTGGGGGTAATAAGCTGACTTTGTATAAAATATACAAAAGAATGAAGGCTATTGCTTAACGCATTGTAAGCCACCCTGAGTCTCCGGAGAAGGGCGGCATATAAATCAAATTAAAATTTAAAAAAAAATAAAATAAATATGTCTGTGTGTGTGTCTTTTTTTTATTATAAGATCCATTATGCAGGTAGTGCTCAAGTTATGAATGCTTGTTCAGTGACCAATCAGAGGTACAATGATGAGGGGACTTATGACCAGTTATCTGTGTTCTGGCCCTGCAGTCACGTGATTA
Organism: Arizona elegans; assembly: GCA_022577455.1. Lineage (NCBI taxonomy): Eukaryota > Metazoa > Chordata > Lepidosauria > Squamata > Colubridae > Arizona > Arizona elegans. The sequence goes on along the minus strand of JAKOOJ010000006.1, from coordinate 91,884,022 downwards.
TAATTCAGTCACTTGCAACTTTCCCTGCTGGTTTCCCACAAGCAAGGTAATGTGGAAGTCACTCTGGAAAGTCACACTTCTCCTTCCATTTTTTTACCATGGTAACACTCCCTCCTTGCCTCTCTGCACTTCGTAGCACTCGTCCATCTGCTATCCTATTTGTGAGCTGCCTAAGGAAAGACTTATTATGGCTGGGACTTGCTACTCCCTGCTGACTTTCCCATTGACTTTGCTTATTGGAAGCTGGCAGGAAATTACAAGTCATGGTCCTTGCTTAACAACCTGCAATCCTCACTTAATGATGGCAACAGGGACTGCCAGTATTGCTGCCACTAAGTGATGCAGTCATGTAACATGTTTTATGACCACATTGTGATTGGTTGTTAGAAATCCATATATAAAATCCAGTTCCATATTTTCTTGATTTTGCAGCAGTCTTGACTTCATGAATTCCATTGCAACAGCATACCTTGGTTGTAATATCCAATTTCCTGATGTCAAGCAGAAATGTTTGATTTCTGCTCCTTGGAGAGATTAAAAATTAACATAGTATGAAGGAATTATACATCTTCTTTCAAATTTAAGTCTTATATATGAGTCTCTTGGAAACACATTTTTTCTCCTCACCACAGTCTTACCACTTGCTGCTTTTTTGGATATAATTTGAATTGTGAGGTATTATTCCTGAGCTTGGCTTTCCTTGATACTCATTCAGCCTTCTTACCTCCTATCCAAATCTTCCTTCTATCGTGCCCATTGTCTGTCCTGTTCAGTTTTCCTCTGACTTTCATTTCACTTGACTTTCAGCTCACTATCTATGGCAAGATTGCATTAGTGGAAATTGAATACCATATTTCTTGATTAATGTCTATTAAGTACAGTATCAATTAATGATCTAAAAGGCAGTATAGTTATAAATAACAAATCACATAAAGAGAATATAGATTGTTTTTCTGGATTCAGGAGTAAAACTATCACCTATTATGAATTATTCATCCACAGTGAATAAACCTAATTATAGGATCTCTTGTTGGATAAAATGCCAACATTCACTTCAAGGCTGCAGTTCAGCAATTTGCTGTCCATGTTATTTTGAGTCCCACAGCTGTTGAACTGTTTTGATTGTTTCAGCAGATCAACAGCTCAGCATCTGTTAATTTAGAAAAGTGTTTTAACCTGGATTCCTACTCAAAGCAAAAACACCTAAATACAGTTTTAATACGGTAGCCTTAGTCATGACCTATAATGCTCTACAGGTGAGTTACATGAAACAGAAGCTGAAAAAGTAGTCAGTCGGGTGGGGAAAAGATCTGGAGTGGAAAGCAAAGTATGATTTGGAAAGTGCCTAAGCACGCACATAGCACCTGTTCGTGAAGCAGCTGTGTCTTTTCCTGGAGTCATGTATGGGTTGTCTTCCTGGTGAAAGGGGACCAAACAAGTTATTTCACAGGAACACCTCACATGCCCCAATTTGAGAAATATTTGATATTCATTTCTGAATAGGTGTGTTTAGAGGTAGATTCATGGCTATACTTTTTGGTGGAAATATTAGCATGTTTCCATTTTTCCTCGGCTCCGTTTGTTCTTCCCATACATTTCTATGTAAGTGAACAAAAAACAACAAAACTTATGAAGCGCATCCAAGTTTCTTCTACTGAAAGCCTGATAAATTAACATTCTACCTTAGGTTACAATTAATATCAGTGATTGTTAGTATTGATATAGCAGTCATAGATAAAGGAAGATTTTGATTCTAAAAGCAAAAATGGAATTCACTTGATTCCACCGAATGTCAAAAATGCTAAGTGTTGTTGAAAGAAGCAGACTTTGGGTTCTTGGGAGGGGATGGCATAGATTATGCCTGTAGAAGAAGAAGTGAAATACATATATGCATCCTTAAATATACAATACAAAATTAAACTTTCATTCACATGCCTAATCTCATAATTTGTGTTTGCATTTACTTGAACATGCAAAATCCCCCCCCCCCCAGAAGCACCATAGAGCTGATCTCATGATACCAGGAATAATAATTCATTATGCCAAAATAGCATGTCATTGTGCCTGTTACACAGTGATGTCCCAATACAAATGCTCTCAAGGGGCATGTGATGTTTATTGTTAATGATCTATACAAGTTGTTTGTTTTATTTACACAGTGCTTCACATTGTTTTATTTTCATGTCAACTAAACATCAATAATGACAAACAAGTTTTAAATTCTCATTCGTTGACTGATTACTAATTGTTAATTTGCACTCATTTTGGGGAGAATGCCTACCCACTTGTGGAATGAAGCAAATACTCAACTGTATCTTTAAAGGAAGAACTAAAAAGGTGGGTACAAAGGATGTACATTTGGGAGAAACTGCAGCTTTTTCATTTCTGGTGGGTTTATAAAGAAATGGCCAGAAGTTTGTAGCATACAGTATAAAAAGTAGAATAGTATCTGGATTGCCAGCAGATGATCTTGTATTTATTTGACTCTTATAACTTTCTGGTTTTAGAACACTCTGGCATTGAAAATGCAATTTAAAATGTTCAAGATTTTAGCTAATTTCTCCTTTTTTATCTAGGGCAACTAGTGAGGCATACATGAAGATAATATAGGAATCACAAAAAGAATGAGCTCCAGGTTTCACAAGAAGTTATTCTTCGATGTAAACACATCCTATTGCTGTAGCTTTTATATAGATTTTATCAAAGATCAGGCCCATAGACCAGCAATGAAAAGTTTTATTAAGTTTTTCTTTTTCTTCAGAGAAAACGTTACTGTATTTGGGAATGTTCAAAGATCATGCATCAAATAAATAAGTAATTGTTTAAAAAAATGGCAGCCAATTAAATATAATAAGTTGTCTGTGGTGGCTTGACTTTTGATACCCCCTGAAAATTTGTTTTCTCTTTCACCTTGAATGAGGAAATGAATGCTGCATGTAAGCAGGCAATAATAAAGAAAAGGCAGCAGAACAAAATTAGAGTGTTCTAGAAGTTGTTAGTAGGCTTTTTACACATACTTAGGATGCTAAATTTTAATAGAACCACAAACCAAGCTGTTTTAATACAGGTCTATAGCAGCATATAATAATAACAATAACAACACAACAACAACAACAACAATATACTGCATGCTAAATCTAGAGTACTTTCAGACTGGTACAATAAAGTTAAGGTTAATATAGATTTTAAAAATCATTATGTTAGACGTGCTGTATTGAGAGTATGGAAGAGATTTAAATGTAGGATGAACCTGAAAACTCCTTTATGGCTCTCAGCACAAGAAACTTTATAAACAAGAAATAATCATAATCATAATATATTTGTGATACATCTTTAAGTGTTCAGTTTAATGTTTAATGAATATAATAATAATAATAATAATACAATAATAATAATAGGTTAATATATTCTGAGATCAAGTGGAATGTAAAATAAAATTAAGAGAACTACTGATAACAGAGGGTCATAGTTGTCAATAGTTTTTGTACTTACAGTTATCAGAAATATTTAAAGTAGACAGAAGAATTTATTGTATACCATGTAGTACAGAATGGAATTGTGTACAAATAATGAACATATAATTGCTAAACTGTATCAACTTTTATTGAAATTTGAAAGAAGGTCAAAGAATGTGATAAAGTGGGCTAAAAACTTTTGTTTATAATATACAAATGGAACAATGGGAACATATGTCATTGAAAGGATTGGAATTTAAATCATACTATAATCTCAAGAAGAATCTTCATAAAATGATGTGCCTTTGATATATGATACTGGAAAATTATCCAGAATGTATAAAGCTATTTCAAATTTATGTTGGAAATATGAACAAGAAGGGTCATTTTATTATGGTTGGTGGATATGTAGAAAAGATAGAAAATTCTGCCAAATACATACAGGGTCAAATACATACAGTAATTCAGAGGATTTTACAGGTTAACATTCAATTGAAACTATAACTTTTTCTCTTGGACTAATGAATAAACAGGAAAGAGCCACGAAACACTTTTTATATGCATAATTATTGTCTGCACGAACATGGAAAGATTCGGCAGTACCTACAATGGAGAAATGGTTGGTGGAGATGACAGAACTTACTGAAATGGCTAAAGTAACTTGTTTGATTAGACAGAGAAGACAATATCTGTATATATTGGTGATTGGAAACTGGTGATTGACTTTTTGCATAAAAATAAGAAAAAATAAAAATGATTTATGTTTTTGATGATTAGACAGAATAGATCATAGAAAAAAGATTTTCTAACTTGAGACAGAGAAGCTAAAATAGTTATAAGCAATATCTAACTTTTGTGAAGATCAGAAGTCCCTTCTTTATATATTAGTTTATATCTTTTTTCTTCTACATTTTTTTGTTTCTGCACTTTAATTTTTTTCTTTTTTCTCCCTTTCTCTTTCCCCTTTTTTATTCTATATTAGTTTGTAATAGCTCTTATTACTTTTCTTAAAACTTTCAATAAAAATCATATATAAAACTACTTTCAGACATCTCCTTAATCAGCTATAACTTACAACAGTAAGTCTTGGTGTAGGACAAGTCTTATCAATTTCTACAATGTAACAAGTACAGTAAAGTACAGTATTTGCTGTACTGGCCAATGATATTGGATGGAATCAGCTTTAATTGGCTTGCCACGTAGAGTTCACTGAAAGAAAGGCAGGATATGCATGTAAATATTTTTCTATAGGCATCTGAATGTATGTATTTACTTATGGGCAGTTTTCCTATTATTTTAACTTTATTGCTATTAAACTTATTTGACTGATAGTATAAGAGAAATGAAAAGAAGGAAGGATGTGCTAGTATTCAGCTAAACAAAAGTACTTGAGACAATTTATGGGAACATGTTCTAAGATTAATTCTACTGTCATGTTTGAAAGTATTTTTCCATTTAACAGGACAAAATAACATATACAAAATTATTCGTTTATGCAAAGTTACATTTTGATGCTCTATTTATACTGGTTATATACTAGCAGTTATAATTGTAGATAGTTATTTACAGAGAAATTTAAAACAGCAGTGGAACTTTTTTTTCTACATTGTCTTACAGGAAAGTTCTCATTTGAAAGGCAATGTTAAGTAATTTCTTAATAAATACTTTATGGCTAACAGTATTATATTTACTTTTTATGTGACTGAAGACATAGTAACTGAATTTAATATTTTCAATCTGTCAAGAAATGTGACCATATAGACTTTTGTTAAGACTTGTGTACAGTCTTGTCTGATAAAGAAATATGGTGATAAACTCAATAGTTTATACATTGTTCATTACTTTAAGGAAGGTGATAGAGATACTGCACTATTTTTTTTCTTCATCATCCTTGTCATCTTTTAACCATATCTTTTATTGGTTTCACTGAAATTTCTTCATTTCATTGTTGTGAACTGCCCAGAGTCATTGAGAGTTGGGAGGTACACAGATTTAATATTATTATTACTTAGTATTTTTAGTATTAGTGTTTAGCATTATTATGGTATTTAATACTAGAATTAGTGTTTAGTATTTTTCTTATGGCCATTTTTTATATGTAGATTTTTGATTTTGATATAAATATACAGGTAGTCCTCAATTTAGAACCATTTGTTTAGCAACCATTTGAGATTTTGATGGAAATGAAAAAAGTGACTTGTGACCAGTCTTTATACTTATAACCACTGAGGCATCTGCGTAGTCATGTGATCTAATTTTGGCCATTTGGCAACAACTGTCAGTTTTGGAAGCCATATCAGGCCGGAAGCTTCTATGCTGCCATCTTCTCATGTGTGGGAAAGTAAGAGGGGGGATTTAGTAGAGGGGTGGTTGGTAGACATAATAGCATTCTTCCTGTCGGTCAAGGTCAGGGCGATCCGGCATCTGGAGAAGGAGTGGTCGGAGTGCTGAGTCGAGATGGGATTGATGTTGATTGGAGCATGTGATTGACTGAGGAGTGAGGGGATGGTTTGGGGGGTTTTGATTTACTGAGGGAAAACCCGGACCTTTCAGATTTGGGTTTTCCCAGATGTGCCAGTTTACCTCTTCTAGTAAAGAGAACTTTGAAAAACGCTTGCTTCCACATCTTTACTCAGAATTGGGCTTTTCTGGAACATTTACTACAGTTGCAGTATTCCAGGTCACATGATCCACATTTGCTATTTTCCCAGTTAGTTTCTAACAGGCAAAGTCAATGGGGGAAGCTGGATTCACTTAAGAACCATATGATTTGCTTAGCCACCATGGCAAAAAAAAAGATCTAAAATCTGCACCACTCATTTAACTGCCTTGCTTAAAAATGAAAGTTTGGGTCCCTTTTGTGGTTGTAAAACGAAGACTATCTGTAGATTATGGATGTCTATGGGGAAGCAGGGAGGTAATAAATTCCTTTATGTTTTCATTAAGTGAGCATCATGTGATCACGACTTGCAGTTGTTTCTGATTTCTTTGTTGGCTCTAAGCTGGTTGTGAAATGCATAAATGGTGATTGTGTGACATAGGATGCTGCAATAGTTGTAAATATAAAGACTGATTGTAAAGTTACTTTTTCAGTGCCATTGTAACTTTGAATGGTCGCTAAAGAGCACAATCGATATGTGACATCTATCTGCACTTGTGTAGGCTTTCACGGTTGGTATCAATAAAGTAGCAATGAGCTTCTGGGCTGAATGTCCATGGTCTGGTTTTATAGTGGCCTGATATTTCACTGGCAATTTAAAGGCAGAGTGAGCAGCTTTATTGGGCTGGGCTATTCTGAACTTGACAAGCTGATCTCTGAATTGTCCATGTTATAGGAATACAAGAAAATAGACAAATCAGAAGTCTACTCCAGAAAGAACTAGTCAAAGGCCTAACTCAAGGTTTGACCAATTAGGAATTGGTCCTCTTGGAATTTCTTCAAAACAAACCAATTGGAAGTTTTAGATGAGGAACCAATTAGGAACAAGCCTCAAAGATCATAACTATGTGAGAACCAATATAGTTAATGAAAATATTTTTTTAAAAAAAATTTAACTGATGGGATATAAGTTTAATCATCTTTCCAAAGCAATAACAATTGAAAAAGTCTGCATCTTTCTCTCTCTCAGGGCTTTTGCCTTCTTGATATGAAATGTGTTTGCATTATCAGTTAAACCTTTCTGTATGTATGGTTGCATCATCTATTCAAAATAGAGGCAGGTTCTTATCAGATATTGGTTGGCAGTATACCATTCACACCAGCTGTCTCATAAGATTCACATTTGGTACTTTTGAATTATATTTAGCCACTGTAAATTAATATTTAATAAATGTAAAAGGCAGTGTAAGTTTCATTGTTCGATAATAAATCATATATTTTTTGCAGAATTGCTAATGATTCTTGCGATTCTGCCAAAAGCTTGCACATTTGATGCAGTGTCTCTTATTGAGCCTATGTTGGTGAGATTTGCTATGTGCATATATTCCACATGTTTTCAGAAAATGGTTTTAGGCAATTGATGAGACTTTGTATTTAGTTTCTTTAGGTTGATTGCATTGTCATAAAAGTCTTAATACAGCATAAAACCAAGTCTTGCTGATTTCCAACTTCAGCATATTCTTTTATGTTTTGAAATATAGCCAGTTCTACTTCTGACTAATTGACATTCATCATGGTAGTTCTGATGGCATGATAGCTACTAGTGAGTCAGGTGATATAATTGTGCTTTTTTTTACAGCTGTTTTTTTAACAAAAGAATTCCAGAGTGTAAACTAAATAATCTTTGCCCCCCCCTCCCCTCCCCCAAGTACAGTTCTTCTGGTTTCTCATTCAGTCTACAGGCAATTTAAGGAAGCTATTCCACCACCCCACCACCCCAATGCACCTGAGTTTGCTCCACAGGGGGAAAAGGTTGAATGGAAATAACAAGTTTTCCTCCCCACCCCAAGGGTTTAAAATTGCTTCTATTTTGAGGGTTATTTTAAAGGCTAATGATTGTGCAGAAGTGATTTTTGAAAAGAAGGTTTGTGCGCATGAGAGAGAGGTTAATTCTCTACCCCATGTTCTGACCATCTTTTAGAAAATTGCTTCTGAACATGTGGAGGCTTTAAAAGCCTCATTGCATGCAGAGGAGCTTGTGTTATGTGTTCCTCTGCTTGAAAGGTAGAAGGAAAGGAAGGAAGGAGTGGAATTATATTCTGTCCATCACTAGTGTGATCGTCCTAGTATGATTGTTTGAAGTTGGTTGGCTTGATACTGGCTCTCTGTCCTTTCTTGCTTGAAGCTGAAGTCATGGATGAAAAGAAGAAAGTGAGTACCACTGTTTCAAAACTGATTGCACAAAAGGTTGCAGAAATAATTCACCCTGCTATAATTATCTTAAATTCTGCAGCTTCTTTTACAAGTAGAAAAACTGTCTTTGACATTTACCTTATAGCACCATCACACACCATGTAAACTCCTAAAGTGACTGGAAGTTAGCTACAGTACTAATTAATTGTCCCAATTGTGCTTTTTTTCAGGAGGGAACTGGACTTTCTTGTTTTTTCTTTGAAGACGTTTTGCTTATCATCCAAGAAGCTTCTTCAGCTCTGACAGAACAATGGGGAATGGAAGCTATCCTGTCAAAGCTAAAGAAGCTTCTTGGATAAGAAGCGAAACGTCTTCAAAGAAAAAACAAGTAAGTCCAGTTGCCTCCTGAAAAAAGCACCTTTGGGACCACCATGACCTGGATGACAGAGAATGTCTACAGACTTTTACTAATTAATTGGTTTGATTCCATATCCTGTTTACTTTGGCTTAGTCATTGTGCTTTTGATACCTCTATTCTATCTCTATAGAATATTCTTTATTCTACATCTCTCTATATCTACCTATATTATAGATAGATCTCTATCTATATTATAGATAGATCTCTATATCCACCTATATTCTTTATCTATATTCTACATTTCTAAACTTTGTGCTCTTGATGATCTGTATATCTATACAATTGAAGGATCTATATCTATTTATATTCTGACTTTCTTTCTATAAAGAAAGTTGAGAGGATCTCCCTAAATCCTAAATATACAAGAAATGTATATTTCTTGATCAGAAGCAGAATTCAGTAGGCTGAAGTCTTCCCTTCTTCTCTTTCTGGTTCCACCCTCTTGGGGCTGGGTGGGGGGGTGAACTGTTAGTTAGCTGCTCTTAGTTTTAGCAAGTTTGTTTGGAGAAACTCCTTGTGATCTCTGCCTAAGTTACCAAGATTCATTGTTGGAAAGATACGACTCTATGAATTGAAGAAGAGAGGTTGTAGACAGTCTTGCACTATTCTTGGCAGCTAATCAGATGTGAGCCATCTTGCATTTTTCATTTTAATTTGTTCTTGAGAAGATAAATGTTTCCTTTTGACATAGTTGTAGTTATTGTTGTTATTTGCATTATAAATAATAGCTTGTCAATTCAAGCTTAAATGCAGTTGTTGGAAATTTCACTTTTTTCTTTGGAATAACTTTCTATTCATTATAGTTAATATAATTTCCATAGAATTCATTTTATGCTGCTGTTTTTAACATTTTAGATTGTGTATGTGTGAGTTTTGTAGTCAGTCCTGACTCGGGTAAATGCCTAGAAATGTTCATGTAGTTCTTGGTGGTTTAAAAACATTTTGTAAGTCATCTTACAACATTTGCTGTGAATTGTAGCATATTAAATTCTATTCAGTGTTGATATTTCATACTAGTTTAATATTCTAATCCTGTTCAGGAATAAGCATGGAGGGTTTGTCCTCAACAAATGTGGAAATTTTAGTCACAGTATAAACTATAACTTTCTTTGAGGATGTGCAATTTCACACTTCTTTTGACACTGTTAAAAGGACGCCCTCTGTGTTGTGTCTAAAGGAATTCATATTGTTTCTATGTGTGATTTAGGACCTTTGGTTACAAAGCAAATGTTTTTATCATTTATTCTGTGTTATCTCAGTGTTGCCTAACTTTTCTGGGGAGAAATGCTACCTTCACCATGGTCTGTACGATAATGTATGTTGTTGGTATGCAAGAGTTGTTTACGCAGGCTATACAAGCAAGTCTCATGTGCTTGGAGTGCATGAAGTAGTTTTGCTAATCTGTCAGTATAGTATGTGCTTGTGGATAAATATAGGCTGGCAGCTACTCTGCAAGTTGTAGATCATCATCATACACTGAGGCTAAAAATTACCTCTGGTTATGGAAAATGTGTTCTGATCAGGAAGCTGCAGGTTGTCGTCATTTAAAACCCCAAAGTTCTAGCTTTGAATCTGAAGTTAATAAAAACTTCTGTAACAAAATGACCAAGCTAGGGACATGAAGCAAGTCATTTTTTTTTGTCAGCTATAGAAACAAATAAATTTTATGATCGGGAATTTTTTTGATATTGTCATCCTCATGGAGATTTCACTGGCCTGCTGGCGGCGATCCAGTGTGATCAGCTTAATAAAAGGACTTGGTAGGTAAAAAAAGAAAGACAAAAAGCCTTTCCATAAATTTGAATTTTAAATCGACTTGTTAATTTAAAAACCAGATAGATAGATAGATAGATAGATAGATAGATAGATAGATAGAGATATAAATATAGATATAGATATAGATATAGATGTGGGCAGATAACAAAAATACTGCCTGCTTTTGGTAAACTTAATGAGGTTCGGGTTTTGCCTGATAATATCTTTCTTCATTGATTTTGCTTTATAATCAAAGGAATATCTTTGGTTTTATTGTGTATATGAAAAGTTATGGAAAGGGCATCATTTTTTTCTTGAATTCTTCTAATGCATGTGTCATGTTATACTGGACTACTATCCTATCTGCCGTATTTAATTCTAATTATCATAAAGGATACAGCACTATAATATAGGAAGAAAATTTGGTAATAAAGGATTGAAGGTGGAGAAAGATTATCAGCCAGGAAACCTACTTATTTAGATATTTATTTTTGGCCAGGGGAAAAATAGCTAATTGATGCATAACCACAGGAATGGGATATTTATGTTTCATTTTTCTTAATTTTATATTTTATAACTTATTTTAATTATAAAATTAGAGTGGTAACTTAATGGTAATTAAATTGTAACTGTAGTTTAAGTAAAGTGAAAGTACGTGGTGTACTGATACTTGTTGCCATTGTGATGTTCCTTGAGTGGGAAAACAGCTGAAATTAAGAAATTTTCTTGAACACAAATAAGGTTAAATGATGAGGGGTAATCTACAGCCTAAAAATCTCAGAATCATGTACTGTATGTGTTTTATTAATTCCCAGATAATTTTCAGCAACAAATTGATTGTTTTGATTGTTTGGAAATTGTCTGTAGTATTTAAGATTTTTGACATGGGATTAAAACAAGACTATAAATTTACAGGACTAACAATACCTTAAGTAGTTTTACTATAGAATCAAAAATATGAATTCAATTCAATTTTTGTTTACATTTTACCTTAATCTGCTGTCCTATTGTCCATGGATACTGTGTTACTTTCAAGAGTAACGGTTGTTGATAATGCTGTTATATCTGACTCACTTGTCACATATATAAGATGAAGATGCTATGTTAGAATAGTTTGCACCGGCCAGACATTTTCACATTTAAAGCAATATTTAGAATATTGATAATCTATATTTAGTAAATGGTGGCTTATTATGCTGATTTCAAGTGAGTGGAGAAATAAACCAGGAAAACTATATGTATTTGGAATAATGTTAGTTAAAAAAACAGGAAGGGCTAAAGAAAAAGTCTCTTATATGATAAAGCTTGAATTGTATGCTGTAATACTTGGTATGGAAAAATAAAACTACTTTTTTTGTTATGTAAACAACAGAAAAGTGACCAAAAAATTAATTTGTGTGGTGTCCTCTTACATTAGCTTGATTTATCCAAGTAGAAAAAATTGAGAATTAAGTCAATCTGCTTCTGATTAATATTGACTACTATGCAAAATCAGAGTTCAATGTGCTAACTATATTTCACTTCTGGGGATTATTATGAAAAATGTGTATCAGCTTAAAGAAATATTGCCTGTTTAGACTGCCTCCCGGAGGGAGTGGAGCATCCAACTTTAAATGCAACTTTCAGATATGAGTAGTTGTCTGATTTATCAGTATTTAATATTCCCATCAGTATTTATCATTCTAGACAAACATTCAATCTGGCACAATATTTATTTCGCCTTTTAAAATCCTGATTTCTCTGGGTTTTACTTATTTCTTATTCTTTTTCGCTCATTCTGCACTGTTACATTCCTATTTGTTGTTATTAGAGTTATTTCCTGCCAAACCTTAACGCATTTTTGGAAGCAGCTCCCCCTGAGTTATGTGGAGCTCATTACAACCACTAATTAAGAAAGCTTCTTATAAAACCTTTTCGAAAGATGTAACTGCATATAACCTTAATGACACCATTATATGATGGCATCGTTATTTCTTAATGAAATACTAGGAGAGCACAGCAGAAGAGAGACTGTTGTTCAGAAAAGATTGTACAGGGAAATCTACATCCCCTTGTCTGAGATTCTCCCTGCAATATAATTAGCTTATTTCTGTGTATTTGTGTGTGAGTATTATGCTCTTGTGGTTATACACACAGACACACACGAAAGGAACTGGCTGTAATACTTTATTTGAGTAATACAGTTTCAGACTCTCGGTGTGCTTTTATCTTCTTTGTGTTCAGCATTTTAGAAGATAGTGCCACTGCCTAATATTTAATTTTAATAGCTCTACAATGTCTTTACATATTCACATTAAAAATAATATTAGGCTTTAATCCATTCAATATCTTAACAATCTACACTTTGCAAACTGCTTAATAAGATTATATAGTCTATATTCGAATAAAATTATAAGATTATTTAGTCTATATTGGAATAAAACCATTTTGTAATCTAAATTATGTTTTATTAAGTATATATTGCATTTTTAATTTTCAGCATCTCCAGTGGGTAACGGATACATTAAACCACCCGTCCCTTCTGTTTCTGGCACACAAAAGGAAAAGGGACCTCCAACCATGCTACCTATCAATGTTGATCCAGATAGTAAGCCTGGAGAATATGTCTTGAAAAGTTTATTTGTTAACTTTACCACCTTGGCTGAACGCAAGATCCGCATCATCATGGCAGAACCTCTGGTAAGTCAAAGAAAAATTAACATTTCAATGTAGAATGAACTAAAACTAATTTGCAATCAATTTGCTAGAATCTCTTGAACCAATGGAATATGACTGCTTTACTCTGTGGGGGGATTAAAGACCTGTAAAATAGCAACTTCACTAAAATAAGAAATATGTATGGAATGCACTTGGAAAATATGTTGCCTTGCCCAACTCGGTGGATAAGGGAAATATAATTCTAATACAAGGGTGTCAAATTGGATTCCTTCGAGGGATGGATCAGCATTGTAGTTCTCCTCCGTGGGCCAGCCAGGGGGCGGAGACAGAATGGACATCTCATGCAGTACCTCTAGCAACCAAAATGGGGAGTGAGGCCCTCCACGCACTGTTTTCGGCTTGGACGGCCTCCTGCAGCACCCTGCCAGCCAAAATGAGGCACAGGGGGCCTCACGCCCATTTTGGCTGCCAGAGGCACTGTGGGCTGATCCTTTGTTATTTCCAGGCCCGTCCTGCAGGCCAGATTTAAGTACCCCGCAGACCGGTTTTGGCCCGCAGGCCTTGAGTTTCACATCCTTGCTCTAATATGTTGACAAAAATGATTAACAAGATTTAACAACCCAGGCATTTGCATCAGACTGGGTTCAGGATTATTCTTTTGAATGCCAAGTTTGCCTATAATATATTTAGCACCATCCATAGTCAGTTGTGGATAACAGGAGAAACCTGACATGTATCACCAAGAGCTGGCTTGACGAAGGGGGAAGGAGGTGTATGCCTGTCACTGAAATCTCTTTGACCAGGTTTCATGTGCTCTGTCAGCTCTTGTAGCAAGGGGAGAGAAGTGACAATAATATATTGGCACACTACGGGTGTTATGAGAAACATTGCTGATATTTGTGAGATTAGTTTTTGGGCAAAGTAGAGGGTGTTGCTCTTTTACCATTCTTTTACCATCCAGCCTCTTAATGTCATTACTATACTGGATGTTTATTCACCCAGGCTGCTGACTTGGAGAAATTTCTGCTTCCTCTTTCTGTGTTCAAAAATAGTTTAGGAATTTCTGGCTGCCATGATAACTATAGGCTTGGACATCACTAGCCTGATTTATATACAGTATCTGGCCTTTATCTTGGAGATAGAAAATGTTACTTGGTTCTTATGGACTTTTCCATAAATCCCTTGTTGTAGGAAGATCGCTTTCTTATAGTGATGGATCTAACTGAAGCCAGCAAAGTCTGTAGCGTTACAGTGGCTCTTAATGGGTCCATAGGGTTTCCAGATGACACTATGTTTTCCCAGTTATCTTGTGGACAACTCTGTTCAATGCCTTGTTAGACCACCAAGGTTCTCAATAGGGTTGCTCTTATTGAATGACCTCTCCCTGACTGCTGATCCTGTGGAAATTATTGATTCTTTGAGGAGCTTCAGGAAATGAAATACGTGAAATAACATCGGTAGAAAACAAAAAGTCAGAGTGACCAGGTTCAGATATGAAATTTAATTCAAGCCTATTCCATGACATAAGGTAGCAAAGCAGAATTATATTTTCCAAAGAATATCTAGTTTATGACTGTGCTTGTGAGATACTTTTAAAATAACACTTAAAAGATAATGGAAGAATCTGTGCCGTATTCATTCTCCTGAAAAAAATCAATGAGTTTTGGTCAGCGTTTTCATGGTCCAATGACATAGTTCCCACAACTTTTTCCTTGTGTCATTGTGTCTCTTTGAGTATATGGAGTAACTGTATATAATATCAACCTTATCTATTAATCTATTAGAGAGAAATGAATAATTTTGTAATAATTTGGGGGCACCCTATCTGATATAGTACAGGCTATAACATGATTGTAAGCCTTTAGGCACTTTTCATATACTATATTCTATGTGAAAGGAGACTGTTTTACTGATGACTTTAGGCCTATAGGAAGCAAAATACTTCTCGTTCCTGAAGATTTTAAAATATATTTCTTTCAGAATAGTTCAAGGCTCCTTAACTGCTAATAAACCTGTATTTTTCCACAGAGATTAGAGTCAAAATGAAAAATGGAGAATATTTTAGAACCATAGATATACAAGAATTGGTCCATCACTATAGTTAATTCAACTTTTCTATATTTGACATAGGCCCACATTACTAGAACAAGATGAGTGGCCTTTACAAATCATACTGTAGTCTAACAGATGCATTGAATGAAAACTAGTGAAATGTTAAATTTCTATTTATTTCAAATGAAAAGAAAAAATATACTTATCACTAAATATTTGATAGTGACAGTGCTAAAAATTACAACACTCTGTAAGCAATTCACAGATTGCCCCCAACAATCTGGATCTGCATTTTACCGACCTCAAAAGGATGGAAGGCTACGTCAACCTTGAGCCAGTCAGGATCGAATGCCTGACAGTGAGCAGAATTAGACAGCAATACTGCATTTTATCCACTGTGCCACCATCTTATTGTATTCTGTTGAAGGAAGGGTTCTTTTTTGCACCATTTCTGTTCATTTGCTTGTAGAAGGCTTAGCATTTGTTCAGATGACATACATAGCCATAATTTTTTTTATTTATTTATTTAAATTTGTATAACGCCCTTCTCCTGGTGGACTCAGGGCAGTGCACAGCCAAGTAAAAAACATCCAATACAAAAGTTAAAAATTTAAAAGAATTATATCCTTTGGCCGAAAAATTAAGAACCTTACGACTAAAACCCATTAAACAATTAAAAATCTAATATCTCAGAAATGGGATATAATTTGGGAAAAATGGGAATCGTTTGCAGATTACATTTAAGGCTCTCTACCATAACCACAGTTTTGAATATGTACTTAGTTCAAATGTCCACAAAACCTCACCACAGAATATACCTTTTCTTATTAAACTAAGTCAAGATGCAGGGCACTTTAGGTACTGCCTAAGCCACAGGTTGGCTCAGCTACTGCTGCCTTCTTAGCACAAGCATATATTTTCCTGGAACCACAGAGCTACAATGCAAGCTGAGAAAAAAACACAGTTTCTTTATCAGTCTGTTGACAGATGTAGTGAGTATGCATGCCTATGCAGATCCAACGTACTTTTCCTGCTTCAGATAATTCTGCATACTTCTAAAGAAGACTCTAAAAACAGCTTCAGTCTCAGAACTTTTCCATATCAGAATATCCCTTTCAGAAAAGTTGTCTACTTTATGGTTAATTTGTTTATGTACTCAAAGCCTGGTGTCTGTAGATCAAAATTTCAGATAAGTACAAATGGAAGAAAGCAATCTTTCATATAACTAGATCCCATGCTGTAGTAAGATGTTGAAGTAAAATCAGCATTTGGATTTGAGTTTGGAAATACATTGGAAAGTGGTACAGCCAATAAAACACAGCCTGTCCCAGTTTAATAATCTTGCTACTCTAATATCAACTAATTGCAGTTTCCATTTTTTTGAAGATGCAGTGCCCTGTCATACTTTAAATGGGAGATTATTAGACTCTATAGCCATGTCTCAAATGCCAAAAGCCTATCAGAAAAGGGAATCATTGCTTTGGCCTTTTCCTTTCATAACAGATAGATAGATCTAATATTTTTATTGACAATTGCTGGTGAGGATATGTTTGGGGGTATACATCAGAATTCAAATAAAACTCAGTTTGATATTTTAAAGATATTTTCAGAAATGTCTTTCTTGTACTGTTTTTATTTTTTCCATAAGGGTAGAAAATCAAGTTTTGCATTAAGAACAAGTCCACTTTCAAAACATATTAAAGCGGTAGTTAAGTTGATAATAAGTCTATCAGTATGTTAAGGTCTTTTGAGCTCCTCTCATGCCTTACTCATTATATCAATTGAAGTTGAGGTCTGACAGCCATAAATATCGCATTCATTAAGTTGAAAATTTTACATGAATTATTACTCAATTTATCTGCATATTATTTATTTATTTTTATTAGTATTAGCAGATTTCTGTGGTTTAAAAGAGGTTGCCAAAAATGTTCCTGCATCTTGCTTTTGCCTGATATTTCCAAATTAAAACACTTATCTAAATTTTGGGTATTTCCTTCCTTTATATTATTTTTTTATTAAACATGTCACAAAAAATATGCAAACAATAACAATTTTTAAAAGGCAAAGAAAATACTGAAGTAATGGATAAATAAATAAACAAAGAATCCAAGATGTCTAGAAAATTATAATTTTCCAGTTTATCATTAATCAATTATGAACAAATGAATATAATATATAAGAAACTAAAAATTGAAGTTCTAAGCAAGGATACATATCAAGAACCATGCTCAACACAGTATGAATCACCAAGGAAATTTATTCTGATTTAAATGTCTCATGAAACTAAAATGTGAACATTGAAAACCCAAATCTTGGTTGAGTCACAAATAAGTTGGAATACAATTCTGTTTCTGTTTTACTAGTTAAGGTACAAAGTTATTTTGGACATTGAAATGTACTCCCACAATTTGTTTAATCATTTTTCCAAAGAGACAATCAGATGACCTTTTCAATAAGAAGCACACAATATCCTTCCAGCAGTAAACAAAAGTAATTCAGTTTACTTAGAGGGAAGATATGGCTTAATAAAATATTGTAGGTTGAAATGGAAATTTGACTTTTAAAATTTATTTCATTCTAGTATGAATCATTTTCCAAATAGGAAAAAAAAAATCTGACCTATTCATTACAGTTCAAAACAATTTTTAGAAAATGAATTATCAACTTTAGCAATAAAAACTGCAATGATAATACCAATGTAAAATATCTTACACCCATTTTCTATGAATATAATATTTAGAGTAAGCTTAAATTCCCATTGTTACATCTTCATTACTTGTATTCAAATTCTGCATCTATTTAATAATGGAATCTTTGTGGGTTCAAATACATATAATGATATAAAGAATTTTAAAGATCAACATTCAGTTGAAATTAGCAGTCATCTTAATAGCAGTCATCTTAAAAAGATGACATCCCTCTTCCCCGTTCTGGCATATCCACAAAGGCCCCCTCCCTCCAGGAAGGAAGAGACATCTGAACACCTGTCTAGGAATTTCCTTCTGTTCTCATAGTAGATTTTTTTCCCTTGTGGCAGAAACAGCTTTTAATCAAAGAGGTGTGATATATCAATGCAGCTAATATATTACAGTTTGCTATGATTAATTTGAATTATATTATATAAATATTTAATGTGGTCATTTTTTATTTGCATATTTCATTTGCATTTTTATTTATGATTATATATATTGATATATGTGTGAGGGAACAGATGACTTCTCTCTTGTTCATAAATTTTGTGGAAATTATTTATTCTCTGAATGGATCAATTGCTTTCTGCCAACATGTCAGTGCATGCTTTTCAAACCTTTGTTAATAGACCATCATCCAGATTGTTCAGACCAAAGTCCCGGTAATCATCTCTCTTTTGTCTGCATCATTTCCGCAGATAATATTAATGTTTCCTTTTCCTGGTCCTCTTCTTTGGATTGATCAAAATTCAGATACTTGGCAATTGGTTTCATATTTATGACAGTTGCAGTGTCCTGGGATCATGTGATCATCTTTTGCGACCTTCTGAAAAGCAAAATCAATAAGATTGACTTAGCAACCCTGTTACTAACTTAACAAATGCAATGATTCACTTAACAACTGTGGCAAGAAAAGTAGTAAAATGGGGCAAAACTCACTTAAATGTTTCACTTAGCAACATAAAGTTTGGGCTCAATTATGGTCATAACTTGAGGACTCCGTGTACTCAAGTCTACAAGCTAAAAAAGAATAATTGGAAGAATATTTGTAAACCAAGAAGGAGTTCACACTTTAATTTGAAATTTACCATTGAGTTCAAGAAACATGGCACTATCTTTTGGGGATGCTATAATTCTTCCCTATTATCTCACAAACTGTAATTATTTATGACTTTTAAAAATCATTATGATTAAGAGAAATAATTGTGATCTTGAAAGCGTTTTCAATTTTAATTTTTTAAAATATATTTTGTGAAAAAACTAGATTACCTCTTTATCTAAAATTCATTATATATTCTTCTGATGAAAGTTCAGGATATGAAAATGAGACTTTAATGGGACATTGTTTATTAAGATAGGAATATGTTTATTTGGTGTTCTTTGGTTCTTATATAACAGCTGCTTCAGTCCAAAATACAGTGAATCATTGAAAATGAATAAACCCCTTTTGTACTAAATTTAGTGGCTGTAGATTTTGGCTCTGTATTTAGCCTTCCAATATGAAAGATAGTGAATAAATTGCAATAGACATATTTGGGTGGAGTAAAGAATGTTCTTCCCTTTTTGCAAACACTGTAAATAGCCAAATAGAGACTTGAGAAATCTCTGTGCAGCGATTTCTTAGAAGAGATTAATTTCCATAAAAAAATTAGTTTTGCTAAAATGGGAAGACAGAGAATCAATGACTATATTTAGGGAGAAAAGCATATAAAAGAAATGCACTAAAGTATTTTGGGTCCCAAAGTAATTAAACCCAATACACCTATGAGTAACATTTATTTTATGTTTTCTTTTCATGACTGCTGCTGCCAAATATTATCTTTGTGTCTATACCAGACTACTTGCATAACCCATCTTTGATTCTCTACCATCTTCTCTTCTTTTGTGCAAGCATTGTGCAAGCAGCATGATCATCTATCAGCCTTCCTGGCGCAGAACCAGCCGTTTCTCTGTTGTTACCCAGTGAGACCTCTGCTGTGTTCCTGGCATCGGCATCATTTCCCTTCCCGTTCATCAAATGAATCCAGAAAGCATGTGCAGGCAGGCAGATTGCTCTTCTGTGGCTGACCTTTCTCTGAGTTGAACAGAGAGAGAAATTTTCATGTTCCCAGGAAGCCATTTCCACTATAATGACTAATTGGCACAGGACTGCCTATTCAAGTAACTGGGGTCATGGCCCACATCCTTTTTGTAAATCTTTGTGAACAACCTGCCGCTTGGCTAGTAATAGTTTATTTAGAGAAAATAGTGCTGGATAATGACTTGGATTTTTTTCTTCTTAAAATTTTGAAAGAGAATCTTTTTTCTTTTTTTAAAGAGTTCATTTCTAAAACATTTTTCCTTTTTTCAGGAAGGTGGAAAACCCTACAAAGATATTGTACCATAGCTTGTAATTCATTTCTGGAAATTTTATATTTGCATTTCATTATTTTAAAATTCCGCTGTGGTATTTCTCTGGAACTGATTTCTAGTTTGAAGTCTTAAAGAAAATCGGCGAGCATTTTGTGTTGAGGGATGACAACAATGATTTCTCCTCTTAATCTCCTCATTTGTGAGTGTTTTGCATTTTAGGCTCTTCAAAACCTGGAAGCTACCTTTAGTTCTGCTTCAGTAGAGCAATTGTTCCTAGTCGTGCCTGTTCTGATTAGTTCTAAATAGTGCAAAGAGCCATTAGGTTACGAGAGTGCATCTATTCCTTTATGCTGACTTGTGAAGCTGCTTGGTTTTTCCTAACTAAAACTATACCTTTTTAATCTGTTTCCATCTGTGAGCCTTTGTTCTTCATTTCCTCAGCATGGAGCAATCATGCTTTTCCATCTGCTATATCTTGAGGCAGAACTGAACTTAGTTCAACTTTTTGTTAGTCCTGCAAAATGCCATAAAATAACTTTAATGTGCAAAAGTTGATTGCATAGAGGGCAGAACAAGAATTCAGTGACATAATTTCAAGAAAACCAGACTTTTTCCTGCTTCCATTCCGTTTATCCCTGGAACTTTATTTTCCTTTGTTTCTGGTAGACAGTTATCAGGAAAGTGCTTTGGAAGGACCCTAGGGAAGCTCTGGAGGCCATAGGATATGATGCATCTGAAGGCATCTTCTGGGAGAAGAGTGGGCCTCCATGTGTAGTTAGTTGGCCTCTGTAAGAAAAGTGTGCTAGATTAAATGGCCTGGAATCCAATCCACCAAGATGTTGCTTATGTTTTTAAGATACAGACTGGATGTTATAGGTCAGGGGTGTCAAACTTGTGGCCTGCGGGCTGGATGTGTCACGCACTGGCCACGCCCACCCCCGTTTTAGCAAAGGGGGGAAAAGTCATATGTTAAATGATGATGTGACGATGCGAGTTTGACACCTCTGTTATAGGTAATACCCAGGTTGCAATTTTTCCACTCAGTTGCATCTAACCTTAGCGCTCTTAGTGATAATCATAATTTGTTTCCCTTTAATTTGTCAGTTGATTTGCTTGGAACAAAATCTTCAAAATAAAAAAAGCAAGGTGATCCATTGCTTGCCCATGCTAACCACATATTTGACAATTGGACACAGTGTATTTTCACAGCTTCACTGTGAAATTCAGACTGGTAAAACAGCTAGAGTGTGAACAAGAACTAAATAATTAATGATAGGGTAAGGTGATAGGAATAAAATTACTGAGTAAAGACAACATATATTTGGAGTAGGCTTGGAAAGATACAAAGGTGAACTAAAACGGGAAACATGCCCCAGATAATAGGAACTCCAAAAGAACAAGGGCTTTGTTAGCGCAGGGACAGGTGAAATCTGAGAAATCTAGTTGAAGAACTAAAAATACTTTTGTCTGTCTCCTAATGCATTCAAGGTTATTTCCTATAAACTTACAAAGGATGACTATTGTTACTTAGGACATTAATGTTAAAAAGGGTAATTATAATTAGTCTGACAGTCTTCTAGAATGTCTTCTAGATTTTACAGATATATATTGTAGTGATGCCAACAGTTTGCATGATAAATATACAAATCCAAGACTGGAACAATGAAGAAAAACAATGTAAAGCAATCCTTCCCTAGATTTTCATTTTGTTGTAAAATATTCAGAGCAAAATACACCTAGTTAGAACATTGTATATGGGGTATAAATTAATCTTTCCTTCCTCTGTAATTTCTGCAAGATAAAACCCACTTCACCCCGCCCTTCGATTACTCTGGCAATATGACTATTATGACTATAATAGTCCTTCAAGTGATGGTAATTGGGACTCAAATTTTCATCACTGAGCAATGCAGATGTAAATTGCAGTGTCATGTGCCACATCACTTAGTGATGGCAATCCCCATTGCCTTTGTTAACCAAATTCCAGCAGTTTTCAGCTGAGGACCCATTCCAATCCAAGCCTCAAGCTTTGTTCCCTCCCAGCCCCAAGCCTTGGTAAGATAAGGGACTGCCTTCAATTCCCCCCACTGACCTATCTTGAGAAGACGTTTTGAGAGGACATCACCATGCACAATCTTGGGAAGAAAGCCTCATGTGGTCAGCAGCTACCTCATGAAGGGCGGGGCAGGCATACTTGGTCAGCAGTGGGAGCAAGAAAACAGCAAAGGTCAGCTAGGGCTGCTGGAGCCAAAAGGGATAGAGATAAGTGGTGGGAGATAGGCAGGTGAGGGGAATTGAAGTGCCTCTGCTTTGTAAGTGGAGGATAAATTTTGATCATGTGACCACAGTGTGTTGCACTGATGCATTTCTCTTTGTTCACCATCACCATAGCTGCAAACAGTCACTGAACAAATAGTTGTAAGTTGAGGACTACTAATTGTAATTTCTCAAATATTAGGTCTGTACATAATTCTGGATCCAAATTCTAGTTTAATAATATGCACAGTGTGAGCTATGTTGTTCTTCCATTCATGTAAATGAACTAACAAATTAGGATTCAGTACTTAAAGCTTGTAAGCTTGTGTCTATAACTAAATGTTAGCAAAGAAGACAAGTTTCTGGCTATGGTCCCAAGATAGCTTATAAATCTTACCTTAGTGAGGTATTTATTATATGTTTATTATATGTTTTGATATTTATTATATGTTTTGATATTTGATGTTGTGTATAGAATCCTGAAAAGCATTTTCAATTATATTGACTTCTGATATAAAATGACTATATAACAAGTCTAATAACATTTTACAACGATAAATAATATATCTTATATATTTTATTATAGGAAAAACCATTGAGCAAATCTCTGCAACATGGAGAAGATCCACAGTTTGATCAAGTAAGTTATATTGGAGACAAGTAAATTATATCTCTTTTGCTGTCTGCACTGTAGTTCCATAGTTGCTTATATGACTAAAGCAGAAGAATTACAACTTGATTAATCTTCTCCTTTGAGGCTGTTGATATCTTCAATTTATTTTAGTTTTGTTATTAAGAAAATATATACTGTTCAGTCATTGTAGGTTAGAAAAAAAAGTGCAAGACTGAACCTACAATATATCATTGTACTTCCCCCCAATTGTAGAGCCAATTCATTAAGACATTAAAAATTGGCAGCTTTTGCTAAACATAAATATAACAACCTTAAGTATTCACTTTAAACCTTTCTCAAGGCTGAATAACATTTTGTTTCAGCCCACATAAATCTCTTTGCAGCTCTGAAAAACTTCAAAATGTTCTTACTGTATATTGCTTAATAATACAATCCATTTCTTTCACCACATGAGACTTTTTGATACCAATTGTAAAGCATGGTGATGGCAAAGTTATGGTTTGGAGCTGTTTTGCTGCATCAGGATCTGGGCAGCTAACTTTCATAGAAGCCACTATGAATCATTCATTGTGCCAGAAGGTGCTTGAGGATAACATGAGACCATCTGTCGGAAAATTGAAACTCAATCAAAAGTAGACCTTGTAACATGATAATAACACTAAACATTCCAGTTTATCAATGAAGGGATCTCTGAAAAAAAACAACCTGAGGGTTCTGGAATAGCCAAGTCAAAATTCAGATTTTAACCCATCGAGATGGTGTGGCATGTACTTGAATGCTCCTTAAACATCAACAACTGAAAAAATTATACATGGAGGAGTAGGAAAAAATTCTTCTCAGTTGATGTCAGAGAGTAATAGATACTTACAGGTAGTCCTTGACATATGATCATTCATTTAGGACCATTCAAAGTTATGATGGTGCTGAAAAAACTAAATTATGACCAGTTTTTACACTTATGACCATTGTAGCATCCCTACAGTCATGTGATCTCCATGTAGGACCTTCCTAGTCAGCTTCTGAAAAGCAAAGTCAATGGGGAAGCTAGCAGGAAAGGTTGCAAGTCATGCTCATGTGATGTCTCACTTAACAACCAAGGTGATTTGGTTAGTAACTGCGGCCACAAAAGTAATAAAATCAGGTGAAGTCACATTATGCCTCACTTAATGACTACAGCACTTAATCATGAATTTCTAGACCCAATTGTGGTTGTAAATTGAGGACTACCTGTATAAGACACTGCTATGGGTAGAATATCAAGTATTAGAGTCAGTTACTTATACTTATTGTTTCTGCAGAAGAGAATGGCGTAGCTCTTAATTTTGAGTAAATGGCTGCAAAGATAAATTTGTATAGGTTGTTTTGTTGAATTACATTACTTTTATCTTTCATATACTGTTTGAATGTAAATAAATACCAATATGTCCACATATATTTTAAAAGAAAAACAATCTTTACAAGTGGCATGCTTATTTTTTATGACTGTATTTGTTTTAACATTTTTATCATGTTTTATATGCAGTGAAAAAATTACAACATAGTTTATAAATACAAAGAAATGATGAAATAGAAGTTCTTCTGCAATATAAAAAAGCTACCTGAGCTATTGTTGATTTGGCGTCTGTGACTTATGTTTTTCAATGGTGCTGAGTTTAAAATTAATTTCATAAAAGTTCTGGAAATTGACATATTGACTTCTTTTATTTATTTTTGGTTTCTCCCCCCCACTTTTTTTTCTCTCTCTCTGTCTCTTTAATGCATACAGATGTACACTTTTATTCCAGATGTTGGTTAAAAACAACTTTATATTCAAATCTTATTCAACTTGTTCAAGTTGAAGGTGCTATTAGTTTTATAACAACCTTAGCAACAGTTGAGTGGCTGTCAAAAGTTTTCCTGTCTCATTAAAATGTAAGACAGCTGTTGCTGGCAAAGTTGTACCAGTAATGTTTTTTGGCAAATGGTGTGTTGCAGAGGGAATCAACTGAAGTTTGTGAAAAGCCTCATGAGATTTAATTAGTACAACATGGAGGAGGACTCATCACTAGAGGGATAATAGTGTTTTAATCCCACTCAATGATCAGGATAGGTTGGTTGTAGAAAAGGATTGTGAAGACTGAAACGTGGAGACAATATCTTAATGTTTTAAATAAGCAACAATATGTGCAGTGGACATTTCTTTTGGGGGCAAGTATGCTACAATGGCAGAAGCAGCAGCAGCATGCCATAGTGATATGAGCCTGTAGGTTTGTACATGAAGTCTGCTGCGGTCACATATTATGCGCGCTGTGGGC
The DNA here is from genome assembly GCA_022577455.1 of Arizona elegans. Lineage (NCBI taxonomy): Eukaryota > Metazoa > Chordata > Lepidosauria > Squamata > Colubridae > Arizona > Arizona elegans. The sequence continues at coordinate 91,858,666 of JAKOOJ010000006.1, read as the reverse complement.
ATTGCAGTGTGGCCTATAAAAGGAGCAAGATCTTACAGAGGCCTATGGCCTGTGCTTGCTATTTCTAGGCATATGCAAAACATTTGGAGGAGTGTTTTGCAAAGTGTTGACATACTACATCCAGTTAAAAGCTCAGAACAGATAGATAAAGGATACACCATATTGTCTGAGTACTTCTGAAATTATTGTGAAGATGGAGCAATTAGAAACCGTGTGGTGCCCTTTGTTTTGAGGAATGGTTCAGAGGTTTACTTCAATAATTTTGTGAAGCAGGTCTTCAAATGACTTGCCTATCCCTACTAATAATAAATTTAACGAAGATATATAGTATTTATATTCTGATTTGACAGTTCAATAACTCTTTTTTTATTATTACTTATGTCAGAGCAAAAATACTTTAGGTGACTTATTTTTCAAATTCTTCCAAAATAATTATGAAAAGTATATTTGTAAAGACTAGCAGGGCGTTTGCTTGTGTAGGGTGGGTATCTCAAGCTGCATGCTCTGTAGTTCATTCAGGTTGGAAGAACATGATCATTTTGTGTAACAAGGACCCATTTGTACATCTGCACACTCCCTTTCAGTAGTAACACAGAGCTAGAATTCTTCTCACACTGGCTGTGATTCCAATAAATGGAGGGGTTGAGTAACCAGCATGCTGACTTAGACGTTCCTCCCTTCCTGTATTCTAAGAGTCAGTCTCTGTAAATTCCACCCTTCCTTCCTGACTTATAAGACCAATGACCAAAAAAGTTAAAAAGCTAAGGAGACACTGTGTATTTAATTTACATTACATTGGGCAGCACTGTTCAATAAATTAGGCATTAATAGGTGAAGCTGCATACCTGTAAGTTATACATACTATGCTTAATAAACCAAGCTGAGACCCGTGCAGTTGCTTGTTCAAATCAAATCAGTACATTTATAACAATTATCTTACTAATAGACCATTGGGACTACACACCCAGTGACAAAAATAGGAGAATATTAATGAAAAATCATGTGGCAAAAATTATTTATTTGTTTGTTTGTTTGTCTATCAAACTTGATAACCCACCATCTCCCTTGTAGAAGGGCTTTATGGGTTATCTCCATAACCATCAGGTGAAAATCTATATGAACTCAGAATTTCACTGATAGTACATCCGAACAGGTAGCTGACATTGCAGTTCTGCCAATTGAGAAAAGCAGGAACAAATGAGAGAGAGGTGAGGCATTCAGAGAAAGAAATGGTCACTCTTCACTTATCAAGAAAAATCTCAGTATTTGCAAAATTCCATTACCAAGGATCAGCGAATTCACAGGAATTGGAAAGAAATCTGTAATATGAATTTGAGATAGGGTTTAAGAAAAAGAAAGCTGAGAAACACTACAAGTACTATTTCAGTTTCATTAAAGCTTTAGATATAGCCTAAGATTGAATGACACAGCATTTTATTTTCTGTCTTCCAAAGGACATTTATTTTGGCAATCTTTGTTTTTATTGTAGCTTCTTCATTCAACACTGACATGTTTGTGCAGCTGAAAAGAAAACTGTACTGATATAAAATTGTGAGAGCTGCTATTGTCAAATTCAGATCGAATAAAAACCCAAGATGGAATCTCAATATTTTGTTTCCTTCACTGACTTACTTTATTTAAAGAAAAACTTAAATACGTTTTTCCTATTATGGAATTAACAATTGATTAGGGAAAATTGCATGGGGAAACATCCAGCACTGCATTTATGATTCATTTGAAGGGAAAAGGGGCTAGAGATGTAAAGAAAACAAAAATTTCAGGAGGTTCACTTCAGCTACACATTCTGCTGAAAATAATGGGATAGGTTGGCTGTAGATTGGTTAAGATGTGGAAGCAGGAAGCAGGAAATTCATATTCAAATTTTATGTCAGCCTTGGAAGTTTATTGGCTAACTTTCCTCCCCTCAGATATGCTTGATATAGATTCAGGAAGATTCCATACTGGAGAGACAATGCTCCTAGGATTCTGGAAACAACAGAACATATGCTTCTTAGTGGTTCCTTCCACTACAGAGACATTCATACTAGCCTCACTCACCATTATTTCATAAATACCCAGGGTACGCAGGATAATTATATACTTCCCTGCTGCTTGCAGATACCAAACCTGCTACAACATATAATATTACCAGGTTGTGCACAGGAGCACTTAAAATCTGTCAGAAGATAACCTGTGCCATAAACCAGTTTTAATAAGCACTTTGTTTGTTATTTTAGAGTGCTCTGTATTGTGATATATTTAGCTTGCCATGTTCCTCTATGCGAGGACTGTCAAACCCATGGCCCATGGGCCAGATGCATCACATGCTGACCATGCCGACGCCCTGTTTAGCGAAGGGGGGACAAGTTGTGATACGTCACGTGACGCCGCCATGACGTATCACGACTTTTGATTTGATACCCCTGCTCTATGCTCATCTACTGTTCCTGTCCTTCCTCTTAGATTCTTTTTAGACTTTTAAAAATGTTTTTAGGTTTACATTTAACATTGATGTCTAAATTTTTTGATATATTTTTTAATTCTCATGTTTTTTAATTTTTTTTGTACCCTGCCCTCCTTATGCTACCCTCCTCCTTATTATTGACCATAAAAAAGATTTGGTTTTATTACTGATTAATCAAGCTTTCTTGCTTTCTCTCAACTATACCTATTTTATACTTTATTTCACCATGGAAATGAAATATATCTACTTTGAGCTTCTGGAAGAAAGGAGAATATGTACTAAATAAATAATAATAATAATAAATATAGTCTTAATTAAATTAAGACAACACATTTATTATGTATTTATTTATTCTAATATTCTGTATTTATTGGACATAATGTATGACAAAATATGTTTTAACGGCTGGCTTTAGACCAGTAGCTGGAAGTGTAATTTGTGAGTAGGAATATTTAATTATATGGTCTGATTTGACCTATTATAGTTTTGGTTTGAACTTTCCAGATTTGTTGTTGTTGAAAATTATATATTCTTGTATATTCTTCTAGAATTTAGATCTAGGCTATAGTTTTGTTAAAAAAACACTTCAGTATGAGATTTGTAAAGCAAATCTTTACAATTGAATTTTATCACAACTTCATGTATATACTTTTTGTTCATTTATTTCATAAAGTAATCCAACATGTGATGTGCTAGTATGAAAAATTAACCCACCTCCAGTTCAGTTATTTAATAAAAGGAATACCAGAGTCAATTGTATGAATGTTTCATTAAATAATCAGGGCTGATTTGGGTCAGTCATTTCCTTATATAAAGTATCTTAAACTTTAGCTCTCACATACAGATTTTAAAGGCATGTTCCAGTCAAAACAAAATATTACTAAACCAGTCAGTTTGGTCTAGTGGTTAAGACGCCAGGCTAGAAAGCCAGATAATGTGAGTTTAAGTCCTGCTTTAGCCATGAAACTTGCTGGGTAACTTTGGGCCAGTCACTCTCTCTCAGCCTAACCCACCTCACAGAGAATTGACTAAAGATTACAATTGATTTTTAGTAGACTGTACCTAAATATGTTTTTATTATTATGCATTTTCCCATAGGTAATTAGTTCAATGAGTTCCCTTTCAGAGTATTGTCTACCTTCTATCCTGCGTACTTTGTTTGATTGGTATAAAAGACAAAATGGCATTGAAGATGAATCTCATGAATACAGACCAAGAACAAGCACAAAATCCAAAAGGTATGTACCTGGATAACTTTTACTACTGATTTCTACTTACGGTTTTGTGATTATTTCTAAAAAACAAACAAACCTGCTTCTATATAGAATTTAGCTTTAAAAGATTTGCTTTAAACAATATTTGTGGGTGTGTTAAAGGATATGCTCCAGACAATAGTTTAAGGGTGCTTTCATTTTCCAATCCAGTCAAAGCATCATGAAGCTAGCTGTGGAATTCTCTTCATTACTGTTGAATTTAAATTCCTGTTGAATTCTCTTCATTCCTGTTGAGAATAGACAGAGAACTCATGAGCCAATCAATGCTTCCTTAGAAGGGTGCAAAGAGTGCAGAAATTGAAAAGCAGAGGCCTGCACTCTGAGCTATGGTGTTGTATGTCTCAAAGTTGTGTGATGGCTCTTCCTAGTTGAAAAAATAAGCTATAGAAGGAAATGTAAATCCAATCATAGAGACCCACTTTGGCTTATTCCAGCAGACTAAACCATCATGCTATGTTTGGCACCATTAGAGAGGGCTGTAAAGCACTGTGAAGCGGTATATATGTAAGTCTAAGTGCTATTGCTCTTAGAACTGCTTGTTTCAGAGAGATTATCTGAATCCTGGACTGTGGTAGTTTGTTAGTGGAATACATCCTTACATAAATTCAGTTGTCACTGTATTTTATCTGCTGGTTAATATTGATGTCTATGTTTTATGTCAATTGCCTTACTGGTTGTATTTTTATATGAGATGTATAAAAATAGTGAGGGTTTGGAAATAGTTTAATGAGGAAATATATTTGAGGGAGAACCAACCAACAGAAACTAAATCTCTTAAATTGGGGAATAATAAAGGAAATAAAAGGAGTAGATATTGAAGCATCCTTAAAAACTTGTCAGATGAATTTTTGACCCTCTTGCCCTAAAATAGACTAATTAAAAACTGTTTAATTTTATACTTCATTTGTGTACGACAAGATAACTAATTATGTTTTCTCATTTTTTAAAGTGATGAGCAGCAACGAGACTATTTAATGGAAAGAAGAGATCTTGCTATTGATTTTATTTTTTCTTTAGTATTAATAGAAGTATTGAAACAGGTATGTCATTTTGAAATTTTTAATATTTAATTTTAATGGCATATGTTGATCACTCTTTTAGGGAAAAGTATGCAAGCCTTTCAAATAAAGAAATAATGTATATAAGGGGCTATGGGTTTCCACATAAACTGGAAAACATTAATTTTGAAGGTTTATTATTTTGTAAATAGTATCTTAAGATTCTGGGATTCTTTAGTCACAAATCAAGTGTATTTGTGTGCGTGTGTATGTGTGCATGTGTGTGTTTGTTATTGACTAGAAAAATGTGAAATAACGTTCTCTGATGTACTCAGCAGAGAATGAAACCAGGTTACTGTTTAGGGTGTGCTTTCATTCTATTCTTCCACTTTTCTCCGTCTTATCTGCTAGATTAGGCTTCATTTTCTATAAGAGGTTGAGTCATAGAAAGACCTTTCTGTTTTTCCTGTATACACAAAGGGAAGAAAGAATTATATCTTAATTCTAAATACATTTTCTAGATGGAAAGCTTCATAATTTTAGCAAAATGTACTTCTAAATGTAAGAGAGCAAGAGGTAAAGCAAATTAATTAAATTGATTCTGTTTGGTGGTTTACAATTTGTTGCTGTGTTTCCTATTTCACATTTATAAGCGCTTATACAACAATTCTTAAAACTCAACATACTGCATCCCTGTCAGAATTAAGGAGCATTATATTTTGGAGGAGAAAGCAGAAACATGTAGTGGCTGACTATACTTGCCGGTAGTCATCCTCAAGTATGAATTTTGTTAATTGGTTGTTAATTTGTTTTTCAGATTCAGCTTCATCCTGTAATTGATGGTTTGGTACATGATGTTATTAATTTGGCTTTCAAGCACTTTAAATACAAAGAAGGGTAAGACTTGTTCTTTCTTTTCTATGAAATCTCAGGGATTTAGACCACACTGGCATCAATAGTTACTAACCCCTGGCAGTATGACGTAGTTATGAGATAGGAATGTGGGAGTCTAAATTTTGGGAGTAAGGACCTCCTTTTAGAAGACACTTTCTTAATCAGAAACTGTTCTGCCTTCCTTTAGGGAAGTTTGATATTAAGAGCTTAAGAGCCCCTTCATAAATTTACTATTTGTATAAATCTCAGATAAATAGAGAAATCCTATGTCATTCTGTAATGCAGGCATACCATTTCCCTTATTTCCAATTGATTAGTTTTTATCGTAGGGAAGGCTTACTCTTTTGCTAGTATAGTGATGAATCTTAACAAGATTTGTCTGGCAAATCAAATATTTCATGTCTATTACTGCCTCTATAACTTTCTCATACCCTATGCTGGTGTGTGACCACAATAAAGATTGATTTTATTTATATGACTTGTGAAATTGTGTAGAATTAGATTTTAATGGGGTTACTACTCTTTATATACTAAGCCAGATTTCAACACTATGGAGATAATGCTCTTTATATACTAACCCAGGTTCAGACATTCAGCTAAACCATAAACCACTACATTTGGGTATTCAACTACACGAAATCAAAACCCAATGTATGTAAACCGAGCCTAAGTGTGTGTGTGTCCATTGAGAAATGATAGGAATACCTGAAGATTATTGGTCATGTGAAGCTAAACCAGGGGTGAAATGCTCCCTGTTCGGACCGGATCACCCGATCCGGTAGCAATGGAGGCGGATGGTTCAGAGAAGCAGTAGCAAAAATTCGCTGAAGAGGTTGTAGAAAAAATGCTTTTAAAAGTAAAAAAAAAAAAAAACTGGCCACACCTACCCAGTCACATTACCACCACCACCACAAAGCCACGCCCATAGAACCTGAAGCAACAAATTTTAGATTTTACCACTGAGCTAAACCTACTGTGGAATTTAGTTATGAATGTTTTAAAATTCTATATTTTCTTAACTTTAAACAGGTACCTAGGTCCCAACACAGGAAATATGCACATTGTTGCAGATCTCTATGCTGAGGTAATAGGGGTACTAGCACAAGCAAAGTAAGTATATTTAAATAATCAAAATATTAGATATCTTTTACTCAGAAAGCCAGATTCTTTAATGAGAAGTTTTTTTTCTCTCTCTCTCTCTCTCTCTCTCTCTCTGTGTGTGTGTGTGTATTAGAAAGAGAGAGACAGAGACAGAGACAGACAGAGACAGAGAGAGAGAGAGATAGACTGTTTGTGTGTATGTATGCACGCAGACATGCACATTTTCAACCTTTGTAGGAATAGATTCTTTCCTTCACAAATGCTTTGTTTTATCAAACTAGGTTTTGATGTAGAGAACTATCTGATCTTCTGTAGTTTCTGCAGCTAGTTAAACTATTCTAAAAGTTATAATCTTCTTCCATTGATACTTTCTTTGGAAGTTCAAGAGCAGGAATTAAGTGCAGTGTTTCCTCAGAATAATCTTCTAGGAGACCACTCCAAGACCACTCTGGCTGATCATAATTTAAAAAATAAGTATATAAAGTATAATGTATTGTAATATATATATATATATATATATATATATGTTTTTCTTCTAGCCAGGTTTTCCCTACGTAGCCAAGGTTTTTTTTTTTGTAGCTCCAGCTCAGTAGAATCTCATCTACTCGGTTCTGGGCTTTTTTCCTTTCTAACACCTAGCAAGCTCTGACTGCTAGGTGGGAGACCTAAATAGATCCATTTCTAGCTCGTTAGCTGTCGTCAGTAGGCCACACCCACCTCCTCCCTGTAAAGGCATAGTATCAATTTTCTTACTTCTTCGTAGGGTCTATGTGTGTTTTTCTTCTAGCCAGGTTTTCCCTACGTAGCCAAGGGTTTTTTTTTTTTTTTTTTTTTGTAGCTCCAGCTCAGTAGAATCTCATCTACTCGGTTCTGGGCTTTTTTCCTTTCTAACACCTAGCAAGCTCTGACTGCTAGGTGGGAGACCTAAATAGATCCATTTCTAGCTCGTTAGCTGTCGTCAGTAGGCCACACCCACCTCCTCCCTGTAAAGGCATAGTATCAATTTTCTTACTTCTTCGTAGGGTCTATGTGTGTTTTTCTTCTAGCCAGGTTTTCCCTACGTAGCCAAGGTTTTTTTTGTAGCTCCAGCTCAGTAGAATCTCATCTACTCGGTTCTGGGCTTTTTTCCTTTCTAACACCTAGCAAGCTCTGACTGCTAGGTGGGAGACCTAAATAGATCCATTTCTAGCTCGTTAGCTGTCGTCAGTAGGCCACACCCACCTCCTCCCTGTAAAGGCATAGTATCAATTTTCTTACTTCTTCGTAGGGTCTATGTGTGTTTTTCTTCTAGCCAGGTTTTCCCTACGTAGCCAAGGGTTTTTTTTTTTTGTAGCTCCAGCTCAGTAGAATCTCATCTACTCGGTTCTGGGCTTTTTTCCTTTCTAACACCTAGCAAGCTCTGACTGCTAGGTGGGAGACCTAAATAGATCCATTTCTAGCTCGTTAGCTGTCGTCAGTAGGCCACACCCACCTCCTCCCTGTAAAGGCATAGTATCAATTTTCTTACTTCTTTGTAGGGTCTATGTGTGTTTTTCTTCTAGCCAGGTTTTCCCTACGTAGCCAAGGTTTTTTTTTGTAGCTCCAGCTCAGTAGAATCTCATCTACTCGGTTCTGGGCTTTTTTCCTTTCTAACACCTAGCAAGCTCTGACTGCTAGGTGGGAGACCTAAATAGATCCATTTCTAGCTCGTTAGCTGTCGTCAGTAGGCCACACCCACCTCCTCCCTGTAAAGGCATAGTATCAATTTTCTTACTTCTTCGTAGGGTCTATGTGTGTTTTTCTTCTAGCCAGGTTTTCCCTACGTAGCCAAGGTTTTTTTTTTTTTTTGTAGCTCCAGCTCAGTAGAATCTCATCTACTCGGTTCTGGGCTTTTTTCCTTTCTAACACCTAGCAAGCTCTGACTGCTAGGTGGGAGACCTAAATAGATCCATTTCTAGCTCGTTAGCTGTCGTCAGTAGGCCACACCCACCTCCTCCCTATAAAGGCATAGTATCAATTTTCTTACTTCTTCGTAGGGTCTATGTGTGTTTTTCTTCTAGCCAGGTTTTCCCTACGTAGCCAAGGTTTTTTTTGTAGCTCCAGCTCAGTAGAATCTCATCTACACATAGACCCTACGAAGAAGTAAGAAAATTGATACTATGCCTTTACAGGGAGGAGGTGGGTGTGGCCTACTGACGACAGCTAACGAGCTAGAAATGGATCTATTTAGGTCTCCCACCTAGCAGTCAGAGCTTGCTAGGTGTTAGAAAGGAAAAAAGCCCAGAACCGAGTAGATGAGATTCTACTGAGCTGGAGCTACAAAAAAAAAAAACCTTGGCTACGTAGGGAAAACCTGGCTAGAAGAAAAACACACATAGACCCTACGAAGAAGTAAGAAAATTGATACTATGCCTTTACAGGGAGGAGGTGGGTGTGGCCTACTGACGACAGCTAACGAGCTAGAAATGGATCTATTTAGGTCTCCCACCTAGCAGTCAGAGCTTGCTAGGTGTTAGAAAGGAAAAAAGCCCAGAACCGAGTAGATGAGATTCTACTGAGCTGGAGCTACAAAAAAAAAAAACCTTGGCTACGTAGGGAAAACCTGGCTAGAAGAAAAACACACATAGACCCTACGAAGAAGTAAGAAAATTGATACTATGCCTTTACAGGGAGGAGGTGGGTGTGGCCTACTGACGACAGCTAACGAGCTAGAAATGGATCTATTTAGGTCTCCCACCTAGCAGTCAGAGCTTGCTAGGTGTTAGAAAGGAAAAAAGCCCAGAACCGAGTAGATGAGATTCTACTGAGCTGGAGCTACAAAAAAAACCTTGGCTACGTAGGGAAAACCTGGCTAGAAGAAAAACACACACAGACCCTACGAAGAAGTAAGAAAATTGATACTATGCCTTTACAGGGAGGAGGTGGGTGTGGCCTACTGACGACAGCTAACGAGCTAGAAATGGATCTATTTAGGTCTCCCACCTAGCAGTCAGAGCTTGCTAGGTGTTAGAAAGGAAAAAAGCCCAGAACCGAGTAGATGAGATTCTACTGAGCTGGAGCTACAAAAAAAACCTTGGCTACGTAGGGAAAACCTGGCTAGAAGAAAAACACACATAGACCCTACGAAGAAGTAAGAAAATTGATACTATGCCTTTACAGGGAGGAGGTGGGTGTGGCCTACTGACGACAGCTAACGAGCTAGAAATGGATCTATTTAGGTCTCCCACCTAGCAGTCAGAGCTTGCTAGGTGTTAGAAAGGAAAAAAGCCCAGAACCGAGTAGATGAGATTCTACTGAGCTGGAGCTACAAAAAAAACCTTGGCTACGTAGGGAAAACCTGGCTAGAAGAAAAACACACATAGACCCTACGAAGAAGTAAGAAAATTGATATATATATATATATATATCTGTGTTGCTGTCAAATATCTACTTTGAAACAAGCATCATCATAATTTGTTTTTGTTTTGCCTGTTTTTAGATTTCCAGCTGTGAAGAAGAAATTTATGGCAGAATTAAAAGAGCTGCGGCATAAGGAACAGAATCCTTACATGGTTCAAAGCATTATCAGTCTAATCATGGGGATGAAATTCTTCCGTATTAAAATGTACCCTGTGGAAGATTTTGAAGCGTCCCTTCAGTTTATGCAGGTAGCAAAGTTCCATATCAGGAAGAAACTGTCCTTTTCTTATACAAAGAAACCTCAGTGCTTCATAATGCTTGTGTAGTAATTAATTTCAGGAACATGTGGTTTTTATTTCACAGGTCAGATAGTAATGAAAACTGAAAAATAAGATATGCCTATCATAATGACTAAAAACTATTTTCATTTGATTGTTCATAAAGTTTGCTTATATTTTTCTATTTGGCACATTATTATTCTCTGTAATTTGTTGTACTTAATTTGGAGTAAGAATACCGTGGGATCACCTTTGATTAAACATACATAAATTTGCATTGCCTTTTGAATCAAACTGTCAAGTAAAATAAAGGCAAAAATAGTAGCTTTGTCAAAAATACAAATATTCTTGTTTATTTATGAAGCTTTATTTTCTATTTTTGTTTATTCCAGGAATGTGCACATTATTTTCTTGAAGTTAAAGACAAAGATATCAAACATGCATTAGCAGGCTTGTTTGTTGAAATTCTTGTCCCAGTAGCTGCTGTAAGTTCTTGTTTATTTGTTTACTAACCCATAACCATCACCCAAGTCCCTGGTTAGTACATATTGTATCCAACAGCTAGTAATAGGTTAAAATAAGAGCCTTAGTGGCGCAGCAGACTAAAGCACTGTTAAGTAACACCAGCTGCCTGCAATTACTGCAAGTTCAAATCTCACCAGGCTCAAGGTTGACTCAGCCTTCCATTCTTTCGAGGTAGGTAAAATGAGGACCTGGTTTGTGGGGGCAATAAGCTGACTTTGTATAAAATAGAACACCGCTTAGGGGGCCCCAAAAAGCCCTACTAAGCAGGTATATACAAAAGTATGAACGCATTGTAAGCTGCCCTGAGTCTCCGGAAAAGGGCGGCATATAAATCGAACAAATAAATAAATAAATAAATAAATAAATAAATAAATTACATAAAACTTTAAAAGTATAGTCTGACATTAAAGCAGAATTAAAGTAGCATTTTTACCAAAGTTAAATTAATAACAAAAGTTAAAAATAAACCATTTCAATTGTAAGCTAATTGAAAGGTTTGTGTTTTAAAATCATCTTAAGGGCCAGCATGGACAGCAGTTCTTCTATTGCACTGGGAATTCGACTTGAGGCTTCCACAGAGAAAGTTTGACCCCAAATAGCAAATAGGCAGACCAGCTTCCACTGAAAAAATGGGCTTTTGGTGGCTTATGTTAATAAACGATGGGAATCTTACAATAAGAAGTATTCTGCCAGTGTCCTGTGCCCAAGAGCTTTAAAGGTAGTAAATGACATGTTTCACTATATCCAGAAACAAATAAACAACCTGTGTTAACACTTCAAAATTAGCACAGTGTGCTCTGTCCAATGTTTTGTATCAATAGAAATTTCTGAATAAAACACAAGAGTAGCCAAGAAAAAGGATGCAAAACAAATAGTTGGGGGCTAAAAGTATATCTATAGTTGTGTTAGATTATTATTATTTAAGATATGATGACGGTAAGGGGCTGGATTTCACTTCAAGGTTCATGGTAAAATTCAGATCAAGAACTCCCAAGCTGCATATTGTGTTTATTCTTTCTGTCTCATCTTGGACAGATAGTAGATCTATTAGAGTTGCTAGAATTATGATTCCCCACAGTGCCTTCCCTAGATTCTGTTTAAATTTATTTTCCCTTGTTTAGCCAATGACTGTCTGCAAGCCAGCATTATCTTTTATATGAGTATCCAAGCTGTAGTATTAGAAAATTTGAAGCAGAACTTTATTTTATTTTTCTCTCTCTCTTCAGGCTGTTAAAAATGAAGTGAATGTTCCCTGTCTGAGGAACTTTGTTGAAAGTCTCTATGATACAACACTCGAACTATCTTCACGAAAGAAGCATTCACTGGTTAGTAATGTTGAGGTTAATATCTATTATGAAAAGTGTTTTTAGGCAGTATTTTTTTTCTTAAAATGCTTTCTGAAATGTTTCCAAAACTATTTCCCTTTATCTCATTAGATTCACTATAATTTGTTAGAAGGTCGTTTTTTAATGAAAGTGCCTCTTGGTCAGCATATGCATAAAACTGTTTATATGTACAATATTTCTGTCATATTTAGTCGTTATTGATTTCTGGCTATTAAAAAAAGCACACCATTATTTCACATCTACATGAAATATAGTCCAGCGGTTATCATAAGGCTTAAAAGAGTGAATGGATATGTTACTAAACAATGCAAAGTAATAAAGTTTTGTTAGTAAGTAATTGGTATCCTTAATAAACAAGCCAATATGACTTCTGTTAAAACAATAGTTTATTTTTTGTTTCTAAGTATAATTATACTTTGTATGAACTTAATAGTAGCATAGACATTTCATTTTGAAAAGCTATAGCAGAGATGAAGATACGATGCACTGGATCTTAGCGTTTCCTTCTTTCATTCGATTATATTACTTTTGTGGGTTAATTATTCTGAAGCATTGGGTTTCCTCAAATACCTTTAATATCCTAAGTACAGGACCGGGTTAGGGAGGGAGAGAAGCTTCTGCATTCATTAATGGCTCAATAAATATTCGGCAGCAGTGGTAAATGTTAGCACTGTTTCAATTTTATTTATATTGATAAGATTAACTCTTCAATTTGCTAAACAGTTGTTAAACTGTATCAATGAAGCTTGCAAATGTGAATATATTATGAGTCACTGTAAGAAAATAATTATGCTGAATGTGAAGAAAGTAATCAGTTTTAAGTCTAACTGAGGTCATTTGGAAAGATTTAGATACATGGTTAACTCTTGAAATAAGATGCGGTTCTCTAACTAGATCATGTCCATTGGCTAGGTCAATTGAAAGTGAATGGGGCTTTAAGAAAATCAAAAGTATTTTATAATATTTCAATTTACAGTTTAAGTTGAAAGTAGATGATTTAATATAACAATTTGCATCAGAATCAGAGGAACACAAGATATTATAAGTACCACGAAGCACCAATCTTCCAGTGCTTTTCAGACAAAACAGAAATGTTTTATACTAAATTATTATTATGAGACACTAACCTAGGTATAACAAGGATAATTGCCCTCTATTATTAGGTGGTAGTGAAGACACTATCATTTGACCTCAACTAATTTTATTTTTGTTCTGTAATTTATATTTTAAAGTTTTTTTTTATCAATGATTGTAATAACATTTGATTTGATTTTGATAATAATGATGAACGGTTGTAATTTAAATAGTTCGTTTAATGTTGAGAGTGTTAAAATCCTACTGAATGTAGTGGACAATCTCCAAAGTACATATAAATCATACTTTGTTTTTCTAGCTTTTAAGCAAAACAAAAGGGGGAAAGGAAGAAAAAACCCATTAAACTGAAAGTGCAAGGTAGAACATTTGGAAGAGGACAAAAAATTGGACAAAAAACTACCCAAATATGCATTTTGGATCATCTAGCGTTCCCTTTTGTACTTGACCTGTGAATTGTGGAATCTTTTATTTTTTATTACAATATTTTAATTGAAAATGAAACTTTAAGAATATTTTTAACTGAAAATAATATAGTTGAAGTGTTGCGGGAGAGTTAAGACATTTCTGTGACCTTATAAGGGACAAGCCATTTCTCTAGGCTATTTCCAGTAACAGAGCCAAATAAAATACAGTTCTAAGAAAAAACATTTATTTAGTGGCTCATTATTATATAAAATGGGATGAAAAAAATACCAATTGTTTGAAGAAGAACTCAAACTGCTTTTTTGTCACTACCATGAATGCATTTGTTAATTTATCCATTAAAGACGAGGGCCACATTAGTCTACACAAATAGTCTATTCTGTGGGAATTCTAATAGCTTCATGACAGCAGATTCTTAACATTCAACAAATCTAACTGGTACAATAATTTACAGCTTACTACAATTTGTCCTTGGAATGTTACATTATTCTGCACTCTATTGCTGCATAATGTTGGAACGCATTTCAAGTGTCCTGGATAGCGCTAGATAGAAGTATTGTATTATTTAATTGTAAACATATTCCTTCATTTATACCAAATGATCACAAAAAATCATAATAAATAAGCTTTTAAAAATTGTAAGAGTTAATTTTTTATTTTTAAAAAATCATTGTTTGAATTCTGAATTCTATAATCATTGTTTATATTGGCTGATGCATTTAATATAAGCCAGGAGAGAAATGGAGCTCTAATATTTACTGTGGATCTGTTGATAAATTAGATTTCTCCTTTGTTGTCATTAAAATAATCTTGTATTTCTTTTGTCTCTTATTTAGGCTTTGTATCCTCTGGTAACATGCCTGCTTTGTGTCAGTCAAAAACAGTTCTTTCTAAATAGATGGCATATTTTTCTCAACAACTGCCTGTCCAATCTCAAAGTTAGTACATCTTTTTTTTTTTTGCTTTGTAGTTAGCTCTGGGTATGTGTGTCATGAATCTGCCAATACTACCTGTGCAATTTTATATTCTTAATTTAGAGGCTTCCTTGCAAATCAATACATGGTTTTCCAAATCTCTACTAATTATAAAATACACATAGCATACTGACTCAGTCAGGATGCATTTATATGATATAGAACCTCTTGTCATAATTAAGTACCTTTAAAATAAAATAGAACTAGTACTTGCAAGTACATTTGTAAATGTAATAAGATTACTCTTTTTAAAATAATAAAGTCCACATCTTACATTTAACAGGATGATGATGAAGAAGAATTGATTATAGCTGCCCTCTCCGGTAGACTGAATTGCTTAAAAATACAAATACTAAACAATAAAAACAGTTAGAAACAAATAACCTTCAGGCAGTCCAGACTAAAGATATGGTTATTAAAAAGAAAATATAATTATTTTCTTTAACATCTACTTAATATAGTTGTTAAGAATACTTAATATAATTGTTAAAAATAAAGGAATGACAATCTTTGTACTTTGAAAGGTAAAAAAGGTAAGTGGGACCTACAAAAATATTGCAGCTCTATTAACTGAAATATGGCTTTTAATCATAAATAGAATTATGATTGGTGAGATAATTTAACAGCCAAGTTTATTATCTTTTTATGTTTAGCTGGATAAAACAACATTGCTTAAAAACTGTCAGTTGCTTTACAATAAATAATAATTTTTCCTATTTCTAAACGTTGCTACCAATTCTTTTGTCCTACTGCATAAATACTATCTGAATGTTGTTATTCACTGAATTATATTTAAAATTATTTACTGAAAAGTTGACTCATTTTGCTTAAATTCAATTTGAGCATTTCTGTGGTATTTCTACAAAGGTTGATTGGTTACAAAGCTAAATAGTTGCATTGCTTTTAATTAGCAAAATGTAAAGGAAACTAACAGATCCTTAGCAGAACTTCTGTGGTGTCATAGAACATTTATTGAATTCCAGAATTAAAGAACTGTTTAGGCCTCAGTTCTAATTCCTGCTCAACGCAGGAATCCAATTGAAAGCATCCCCAACAAATGGTTTTCTAATGTCTGATTAAATACATCCAATGAAGGAGAACCCAGGTTCAGGATAACTGGTTGAACATAACTACAATGACACCATCTCTGAACTGGACTCCACATTCTCTCCTGCATCCATGAAAGAGCATTCTAGAGCATCCATAAAGAGCAAGAACATGTCTTGACCTGGTATTTCAACCAGTATTTTACGATTATATTACTTCTTCAACTTCTGAAAATTAAACATGCTCAGTTCTTTCATCTTTCATCATGCAACTTTGTTCCTTGTTGCCCTTCTCCAAACTTTTTCCTATTTCAAGTGAGCTATCTGACCACACTTACGGTGAAGTCTGATTAATCTATCATAGTTACATATAATAGCAACATAATATGATACAAAAAGGACACAAATCTTAATATATGATTCTCGTATACATTTTACTAAATCATATGGTTCACTGAAATGCATTTGTCTGAGTTCATACAATACATAAACACCTTGGTTTACAAATAACAATTGCTAGGTAACATTGACTTTTATGTAAAAGTCATATACCAGTTATATGTTTGAGATAGGAAATATTCACATCTTGCCATTTTTTTAAAAAAATATCTGTCTTCAAGTCAGTTTGCTCAGCTGGCTTTAAAAGAACACTCCAAATGAAAATGTTGTGTTTGTCTAGCAGATTATTTAGCTTCCAGCACACTTAAGAATTACAGTAGATGCTTGACTTCAATGACAAAACAAAGCTGAAGACATATCTATCCATTCAAAGCTTAAAAGTTATCGCCAGTAAGAATATTTCTGATTCCAAAGGCTGAGAAGTCTGCACTTTTAAGATACTGTACATAGACAAGACATGTCTTACCCATTGCTACAGTGAAAAAATAGTGTTCTTTCTCAAATCTGTTGAATTCAAGCATATATATTTCAAGCTAGAAGCACCATAATTTTAAATATCTTAAATGTTTGCTCTCTATTTCACTCTCTCAGATCACCATGCATTACTTTTATCAAATCTAATTGATACTAAAGAAACACATGTATTTTTTATTGTTTATGTTATATTGCTATCTTTCCCTCTGTGTAGGGGAATGATAATAGCATTATTTTACTTATCATCCACATTTTAGCAGTTCTCCAGGTTTACCATTTATACAATTTGTCAGCATTCATAATATTACTTTCTTTTCATTGGGTTTCTCCTTGTACTCAAACATTTACAGCATTAGCTTCAGTTTCAGTTTTCAAAATTTAATTACCATATGTTTTATAATATATAATACATATATTATAAATTTCTTCATTCTATACCATACATTTTGATCCTTTAATTCATTATCTTCACCTTTTCTTTCTGGCATGTATATTCCTCATCTGCACGCCACAAAATTACTTCATTCAGATCTGTTACATACTTCTCGTTTTTCTCAATTCCACAAAAATGCAGCATGCTGTATCTAATTCTCTCTCTCTAATATCATTACTTAGCTCAGATTGTTCATGCCATGAGAACATAGCCCAAATACTTTGGCTCTCATATCATTCTTGGCATAAAGTCTACTATGTATTTTCCCCCTTTTCTTGCAGGACCCCAAACAAGGCCATAATCCATATTTTGTAGATTTGTCAGTTTTAATAGTTCTCATAGGTCCATTACAAATAAAATACCCTTTTTCAGGTTCCATGAATAAAAATGTATGTGCCTTAAGATTTAGCCGTTATATGAAATATAAATCAAGGTTACAATATTTACATTATTTTATTTTTTTAGAACAAAGATCCAAAAATGGCTCGAGTTGCACTGGAATCTCTCTACAGACTGCTATGGGTTTATATGATTAGAATTAAATGTGAAAGCAATACAACTACCCAAAGGTATTGTTATATATTCATATTTCAATGTAATTTTTCTCATGCAGTGAGCAAATCACTAAAGCTACCTTCAGAATAATTCAAGAGTATAATTAGTGCCATATAATGCAAAGGAAGAGATAAAATATCTTAGTTACATTTTGATAAATATCCTGGGCATATTTGTGGGTTATAGTTTACATTCTGGAATTATCCTTTTATTTAACTGCATTTGCTGTGCTGTCAGTATTACAGTATGTTCCTGACACAGAGAATTTCTTCTTGTCTCTATTTTCAAAAGTTTGATTCAGGTAGCATAAAGCTATATTGCAAGAAATGAACTTGTCACAATGTTTTGTTTTTTTTAATTTTACAGTCGGCTTATAACAATCATCACAACCCTTTTTCCAAAAGGTTCCCGAGGTGTGGTACCCCGAGACATGCCTCTGAACATTTTTGTGAAAATTATACAGTTTATTGCACAGGTTTGAAAAACTTTTATGCTTTTTAAGCGATGGAATGTTTTATTTTTAAGTTTTACATTATGTTTCCTCTACTTTGCGTGTCTGAGTTTTGCTTCTTTAGTTATAATGTGCTTAAATAGTCAGTTTCAGCTTTCAGTTGGATGAATTATAGAAAAGTCTCACATTGAAAACTACACTAAATTCTGGTAATGGATTGAATACGTCTCAATTATATCATCTCATATCTATCAGAATATGATATTTAAATTCTACATAGGATACATTACAATTAGGCCTTCTTCTTCTGCTTTACAATTTCCTAGATAAGCAGTAATCTCCATTCATTGTTTATGTAGAAAGTCTTGTTATAAATATGGTCTTGTTAAAATAAGTTGGAATTCTATGTTGATTTAAAACTCTGATCATTCCACTCAGATTTACACTAGAGATGCAACAAATGTTATCATATGTTCATGTGCAATATATATTTTGCTACAGGAACGTTTGGATTTTGCAATGAAAGAAATCATATTTGATTTCCTTTGCGTTGGAAAGCCAGCAAAAGCATTTAGTCTAAATCCAGAGGTAAGGTATCATTATTAATATATTTTTTTTAGATTTAAAAAAGTATAATATGTTTTTAAGAGAAAAGCAAAGAAAATGGGTCAGTGTTATCTAGTGCTCTTTGTTTTGGCATAAGGGATCAACTCGCATCTGTATCGTTCATCAAGTCTTTAATTGCTCTTTAACACTACCTAAGCACATGTTTTTACAGTGCTCTACATACATGGAACAATTCCACGTAGTTTGTAGAAATTTTTGAAATTTATATGGCTCCCTATTATAAAGAGATAATTTTGGATGGCTATTGGTGGATATACCAATAAAAACAGTATAAAAAGCAGATATAATAAATAACAAAAAACAAAAGCTGAGGAATTTCACACATTATTCTTAATCACAGACTTGCCTACTTGTGCTATCACCTCAACACTAACACCTGAGGGAACAGCTGGGTTTTTGCAACCTTCCAGAAAACAAACAGGATTCGGGCTATCCAGATCTCCATGAGAAACTGTTCCATTGGGTACACATTTCAGTAGAGAAGGCTTGTTTTCTCGATTATGTTGTGTTGGGAAAACTAGAGAAAAAGCAACAGTTTGGCCTGTTTGCTAATTGTAGCACACTTTTAAATATTTTACAAATATTCTGTATCTGTTATACTTCTAGTTTCTTGAGTAACTAGTTAACCTACAATTACTGACTTGACACCCCACTATTTCACACAACCATTTCCATGTTACTGTATTCTTATCAGTCCTCTTTAATTCTCACTGGAATCTAAATTCACACGTGGAACGTGTTCTTTGGAATCTTTTGGAGATACTGCATTGATCTCCAGCTATTAGTGTAATCTCTTCAGGTCAGGTGAGAGTAAAAAACGCATCACTGCTAACCACATAATTGTTATTTTGCTTTCATCATCCATCCATTAAATTTGCAGAGAATGAATATTGGTCTGAGAGCTTTCTTGGTTATTGCGGATAGCTTGCAGCAAAAAGATGGAGAGCCTCCAATGCCCGTTACTGGAGCCGTACTGCCTTCAGGAAACACGCTACGAGTGAAGAAAACATACTTGAGCAAAACTCTCACAGAGGAGGAAGCTAAAATGATAGGCAAGTATCAGACATGTCTTCTGCCTGTTCACAAATGTGTATGACAGCTTGGCCCAAATTTTACCCACATTGCCAGCCCTGAGACTTCATTTCACTGTTGAACTGAGTATACCCAAATGCTTCTTTTGGAGAATGCAGCTTGAGGGAAGTTGAATCACAGTTTGGTTGCCTGGGGATAATTTCTAGTTGCCAGTAGCAACCAAAAATTATGCAAATATATAGTGACATAATGTATAACCCATTTATTATGGTGTAATGTTTATTTATTTTTGTATTAAATTGTAGCAGAATTTAACTCTGGCAGAATAGGACTAGTAATTATTAATCTATATAATCAAAATAGGAATCACATGGAAAAACTGTTCATAATGTAATATTCACATGATTAATATTGAGTTATAACTACTGGGAAAAAATAAAGCAGTATTCTAAAGGAAAGATTTGTCAATGGCCGTTTGTTAAACTAGTTGTAGTGTCAGTCCTTTGCTTGTATATGTCTTGAATGTAAATACAGGAAAAGGATAGTTGTAAATCCATTATCTTATTACAGCATGCTGATAGAAATTCCAGAGTTTTAAGGATATAGGCATTATTAAAGAGATGATCCTGTACCAGCCCATAAGTTTGATTCAATACTGCTGTTAGAAATGTTTCCCTATTTAGAGCTAATTGACCAATTGAACAAGTCCTCGTATAATACAAAGCAAAGCAATGTTTCTCTAAGAATCTTATATGATTCTATTCAGAGTTTTATAAAAAAGAGCTTAGGGTATACAGCTGTTTGTTCTAAATTTAAACATCTGCCTTTGTATCACTATGTGTTTAGCTTATAAATTAATGGCATTGATTCTATCCTAAACACCATAGTTTGGGAAAATCCTCGGGACACCTGAAATTTTTCTACCAGAAATCTTGAATTCAGCTGGTCCAATACAATTCAGCATTTTCTGGGACTTATTCTTATCTCAAAATAATTTTATCAGGAAATTCATGAAGTAGATTTAAGTAAACAAAATCATACTCCCAGTACCTGGAATATTCAGTGACTTAAAAAAAAAAAGTTTTACTCTCACTTTCTAGTTTGCCTAAGAATCACATAAGGAGTCTATTGCTTTAGCAATAGTGTTGTACTTTATGATTCTTGATGAGCGTATCTTTTCTTTTATGTACATTGCGAGCATACGCACCAGGACAAATTCCTTGTGTGGCCAATCACACTTGGCCAATAAAAAATTATATTCTATTCTATTCTTTAGCATCCTCATTTTATGATCCTTCCTAGCTCTGATCTCCATTAATATAATGTCATCAGATACTAAAGTCATAATCTGCATGTAAGTTCCTTTTCTGCATTTCACTTATCTGTGAGGGAAGGTTTTTTTTTAATTTATATTTTCTTCATTTGGTTCATTAATATTCAAGTCCAAAGTAAATTGTGAAGTAGAACATCTTTATTACAGATCAAAATAATCAATTGTCAATGATAACACCTAAAATGCACATGTTCACATTTTTTCCTGAAATTTTAGATATACATTTTAAGGGTTCTTCAATTATATGTTTTTCTAGGCATGTCAATGTATTATTCTCAAGTAAGAAAAGCTGTAGACAACATACTGCGGCATCTTGATAAAGAAGTTGGGCGGTGCATGATGCTCACAAATATACAAATGTTAAACAAAGAACCTGAAGATATGATCACGTAAGTCTTAAAATGATAATTGATATTGAACTGAATTTATTTAATTCTTTTTTTTAAAAAAAGCAAAACCTTATCTTTATAGGTAGACTTCTGGGAATTGTGGTCCACACATCTTCAAGCTGCCAAGGTTGAGAAGCATTGACAATAAATTCCAGAATTGTAGTTAATCATAGCCTTTCTTTATAATCCTTTAAAAACAGTAGTGGAGTTAGCATCTCCTTTGTGATTCTGCAAAATTACTTTTTTTCATCATAGCTCTGATTTTGCACAAGATCTTACTTGAAAGGTTTTGAGACAAATTTGATTTTAGCAATAGAATAGTACCACAATGCTTTTGCTAGACTGGATTGATTTATAAATAATTACTGCCATTTTTGGGGAGAATGATTAATAAGATAAATGTTTATCATTTTACTATTGTTTATGTCAGGGTGTCAAACTGGCAACCCGTGGGCTGGATGTGTCATGCACAGGCTATGCCCACCTCAGCTCCACAAAGGGGAATAACATAATGAAACTTCACGCCACAAGTTTGATACTCGTGATTGTATATATTTCTTTCCTCTGTCTGGTATTAAAAAGTGATTAATCAATTTCATATTCTTTTCAGAGGCGAAAGAAAACCAAAAATTGACCTTTTCAGGACTTGTGTTGCTGCTATTCCACGACTCCTTCCTGATGGGATGTCTAAATTAGAGCTAATTGACTTGCTATCAAGGTAAATTGTGTACATATTAAAGAATTTTTAGAATTAAAAATGACATTGCTGATCAATTTCTCAAGCCATAATAGGATTTTGTAGCTTCTTGGAAGGAGCATTGAAACATGTTTTGGGTGCATGTAGGAACTGCTGGCAATTCCATAAATCACTTTTTTTTTGTATCTAACTGTAACTGTTGAAGCCAACCATGGCTTCCTGAGAAAAGATACAGCTGTTCTAAGGGATTATGAAGAGTGAGCAATCAGCTTAGGCTTCTGTGTGAAAATAACAAAACACACACAAAAAAATTGTCTTCCATTTTTTTTTAATTTATCTTTACTGATTAACAAATCTCACATTCAAGCATAATGTTTCTAATGTTATGCTAGAAGCATAACAATAATCAGTTTAAATCTAAGATTTTAATATTACTCAATGTACATGGCTTGCCGTAGCCAACCAAATTACTGCTAAATTTAAAACATAGAATTGAATCCATCAAGCAGACTTCAAGCATCTACCCATTTAAATTTTCCAGTTTAAGGTTCAGATCACCTTCATATCTATCTGTATCACCATTCCCTGTATTTCTTGTTTGTCTGGGGCTTGGAAAGTAATAATTGCAAATAATGTCAACAAACTAGCAGGCCCCAGGATTGATGGTGGGTTGATTTTCCTTCGTTCTGCAGGTTAGCTGAAATGCATGCCTATTTATTGCTATTATTGTATACGCTTTGAATAACTCCAGTATGTGGGTTTTTAAAACATTGTTAGATTAAGATGTTTGCTTAAGAATAAACTGTGTTCATGTCAAACATTGTGATGTTGACCTCCTAATATCCTTCTTCATATTTCAAAAATCAGCATTTTAATACAGATTTTATAGTGCTAGTCACAGTTAAATATTAAACACCCTATGTATAGTATCTGCACCTTTTGAAATTCCTCAGAAAGGAATTTGTATATATACAACACTCAGAATGACAAAATGGGTGTCATGATACGAGTGCCACCCTAGGCGTTCTTGCATGTGATTCAAGTACAAAAATCGATGTCAGTATGTATGTGCCATAATTTGCCACTCCTTTGTATTCAAACAGCTGAAGAAAATTCTAAGGCATGTGTCAAATGTCAAATCAGTTACTCCAGTTCATTCCAAATTCTCATTGTGATATTACATTACACAACTACAGGACAAGAAACAAACACTATTATTTTTTAAGATATTCTTGCTGGAATAAACTTGAATTATGAACCAGATAACAAATAATATCATTATTGTTTATATACACACTACCAATCATTGCTATTCTGAGTTTCTCTTTCTAACTCATTTAGTTTGAATAAAATAAAGCTAGTATGCAAATTCAGTTTTTTTATTAGTCTTCTTCCAGTATCTGTCTTCACGTGCATCTTCTCCCAGAATTGGGGAGCTCTGGTTTGTTTCTATTTCATAAGTGTCAAATGTCTTGCAGTTGTATCTCTGTATTCAGACACTCGGTGACAGTTTTGATGTATGACGTTATAAAAAAGGTACTAGGAATGAGCTGGTAGAGTCAGTATCCAATTTTATTTCAATTAAATTAAATTACCAGAGGAAAGAATAGTGAATACTCTAAAATAAACTGCATATTGTTATATAAAGTTTTATAAAGTTAGTAAGGCATTTTTAAAGAAATGAAGGACATTATCCTTGTTATGTTTGGAGCTAGAAGCAAAATATTTCCTGGTTTTTCAATCTATAGTATTGTAATCTCCTAATGCAGAGCAGGTCATTTAGTACTTTCCAGATATCCTGAATTTTAAGCTTTACTAACTCTGATCATCAGAATGGCCAAAAATCAAGGAACTGTATGAATTAGAATAGAAAGCATATGTCAGGCATCATTTTGTCTATATTTAAAAGTTGAAACAAGTATTAAAAATACCACTTTGCCCATTGGTCTACTATTCTTTTCATACCAGAGATTAGGGGAGAAAATTATAGCTTAGATAGCTTAGATATCTCTTGAAAATTAAAGTTTCAAAATTAATCAGAACTTAGTTGTAATAAACTGTAAGAAATTGAGCAAATATTAATACTTTTAAAATCAGCTTTGAATGGTAGCTTTCTTGAAAGCCTGCTTGTTATGAAGATGAATTGGTATTTATCTATATAGATAGCTTGGTAATTTTGTTGAAATCAGAATATTAAGAATGTTGTTTGTGTCTTGAGCTTTACTGCTTTATTTTGAAAATAAATATATGTATCATCTATTTTAACTAAACTTGAATTAAAACAAGATTAAATTTATGATACTATTTGCATTGCATTTTACTTCAAAATTAAATACTTTATGATAAGTTATTTCAAGAAAAGTTTAACATATAAACTTATTCAAATCTCCTCAGAAACAAATTCCATTATATGTTGTTATTAGAGATACTAAACTATGTTGACTGAGAATAAATTTATAACAATAATGGTTTGTAGATCTAAATGAGTAGCTATTACAAAGAAACTGGGATTATTTTTGCTATAGAAGTTGCCCATAATTTTCATTTCACTTTTTTTCCTTTTTTTTTTTTTATAGGCTTTCTATACATATGGATGATGAACTTCGGCACATTTCTCAAAATTCTCTTCAGGGACTACTAGTTGATTTTGTCGATTGGAGAGAGGATGTTCTTTTTGGTTTCACAAATTTTTTGTTGCGTGAAGTGAATGATGTGCATAATAGCCTCCTGGACACATCGTTAAAATTATTATTACAGTTGCTAACACAATGGAAGCTTACAATACACACTTCTGGGAAGACCAGTGAACAGACAAAAGTCAGATCTTCAGAGGTAAGATTCTAAAAGCAAAGATAACACTGCCTTCTTAACATGTTCCTTCACTTTATGGAATTGGAGTACCATTCTAAATTTGGCAGACCTGTTTTTTCAGCAAGTGTAGTAGCCTCCTACATCCATACTTTCTAGGGAGCAAATCCACAAAAAATTCATGTAGAATTCCAACCTCCCTGAAAATAATGTCTACAAATTTCATCACCATATAAAAAGGACAGGAAAGGTGCTTGAAGCAGCCAGTTTGTGACTGAGCTAAAATATGCTCAAGTCCTAGTAACAGCTAAAGAAAACAGAAAAATACTCAATATCATATATATCTAACATGGGAGGAAATACCTATTCCACACATATTTTATTATTATACTATGATACACACACGAAGAACTACATAATATTTATATTTAATAATTATATATTTTAATATAATTAAATATAATTGAGGAGCCTGATGCTTCCCAGGCATTGTTCATCATAGTTAACTACAAAGGCCTTTATTGTGTATCAGTAGAATAAGAAAGGGCCTACAATGAAAGAAGAGCATTTTCTTGGAATTTCTATGTGTTTAAATAATGTTACCACAAATAAGCTTAAGAATGGGAAAAACAGAAAAATGTTTTATAAAATGATTATAAAGAAATGTTTTATAAATAGATTATAAACTAGTACCCTGAAAGGACCTTGTTTTCTTCCAGTTAATTCCTTCTGCAATTATATATATTTGTTCCAACCCTGCTTTGTTCAACCCAACAGAGAACGGTAACAAGACTAGGTGTTTTCAGAAGAGGTTTCTTACTGAGTCTTTGCATTTCTTATTGTTTGGATTTTGCTTTTCAGATCTGTCCCACTGTGATAGGTTATGCTACATATCCTGAAATTGTTTTAATTGGATAGCATCTCCATAAAAGTATAATTATTTTGCAGAAGAAGAATTAGCCAGATTAGATGAAATGCATGATTTGGCCATTTATGTAATGCAAAATTATATTAAATTTTCAAAATTATGGATGATGAGATTTGAATATTGGTTTCCCATGCTTATAGACTTGTTTTAAAAGTATCTGGCATGGAAATTGAGCTTCTCTTTTTGTCCTAATTGTAATTTTAAATAGTAGTAGGAAGCAAATATCCTTTTTTTTGTTGTTGTTGTTGTTGTTGTAAAAATCCAATTATGGCTGAAATCAAATGTCAGACAGTTAATGTTACATATACATACTGTACACCACAGGGTAATCAAAATCTTTATTACAGCCATAGACCAGCATAACATAGGGTAATGCTTTGAAGAATAAGAATGAAAAGTAGTTATTATTTCAGTGAACAGCAAAACATACAAGTCAATGCCTTTTTGTTTCTATTTCAAATTTTACAGTTCAACTTATATATTTTTCTATATTAGAACAGTCTAAAGACTAAAACTTGAAATATACTTGGGTGAGTTAATAAATGCTTTATATTGCAGCTGATAGCAAATGGATCCAGTCAAAGGACCCAAACTGAGCGAAGTTCTTATTCAAATGTACTGCATGCTGTTGAAGGTTTTGCACTGGTATTACTCTGCAGTTTCCAAGTTGCCACACGTAAATTGGCAGTTTTGATTCTCAGAGAGGTCCGTGCTTTATTTCATGCACTAGGACAAGCAGAGGTATGGCTTTCTTGACTGTATCATGACTTTGATTTTCCCCAACAATGAAATTTCGCTTTATCAGTTTGGACTGAGGTTTAGTGCAAGTTTACTTAAAAATTAATCCCTACCAAGATCAATAACCAATACATTTTGCTTTTAGGTTCCTCTAGTTTTCATCACTGTTGTGGATGTGAGAGTTAGTGAGTGCCAAATCAGCTATGACAGCAAAAGATATGTGATTTATATTTAGAGTTCTAAAAATATAAACTCTGGCTATAGAAAGTTCAGATTAGGACTACATGGCAGAGGCAATAAGGTTAGTTATTTCTATATGCATTACATTTCTGATCAAGATTAATTTCTTAAAAGCTGCTATTTAACCCCAGCAGTGAAAATGTGCAGGTATCATATGGATATCAATTCTATGGAGTATCTGATATTGCATTTTAAGTTAGTTTAATTTTACTCATTTAATTTATGGTTGAAGATGAAAACATATTGAATCAGAGAACAGTAAACCTATTATAAACACCAAGAAATTTCCCAAACTGCTTACATTAAAGTATTGAGGTTTCCAAAATGAGTGCCTGATAATAATAAGAATAGCAATAAATATTACAAATTTTCCAGAAATATCTATCAGTTAAGAGTAGCTTCTTGCAGCTTCTGAGCTACAAGAAAATGAGTTAGGACAGGGGTGTCAAAGTCGATTTCATTGAGGGCAACATCAGGGTTGTGTTTGACCTTGGGGGGACTGGGGTGTGTGTGGCCAGGGTGGGCGTGGCCAGCTTGATTCCACTTGTGTCGCGGGGCACCTGTGGTGGCCCAAGTGCTCTACCAGCGAAAACAGGCTCGCAAGCTCCGTTTTCAGATGGAGTGTACAGCCCTCTGCCAGTGAAAATGGAGCTCAGGAAGGGCCGTGCACGGCAATATACAAGAGGGGCTGGTTTTGTTTCTTTCTATAAATTGGAGCAGAATTTGTTTTTGCAGAGATGTTATTAAAGCTATCTTTGAACAGTGAAAATACCAAAACTATACTGCAGGCTTTGAAATAGATTTTATTCCCTACATGAGAAGGCCTTTTTCAATCTTAATAAGGGACTACACAAGTTTAAAGGTGATTTGCTCACTCTTAAAATCATCTTTCCTGCTTCTCATTGTCTATTTTACCCAGCTAATATTTTTTTCAGGCTCAGAAAAAATAGTGTAATATTCATTATTGAATTGAGTTGGTTTTGGGAAGGAACATTGCTATTAAGACATATTAAGACCAAGTCACCAACTGCCCCTTCCTGATATGAGATGTTGTAAAAAATATTTCTTCATACATTGCAGTTAATATTTTTATAAGGTATGACATCAGGAAAAACCAGGTGGCAGTGTGGTCTTAATACAGTAGACCAGTGTTTCTCAACCTTTGCAATTTAAAATACTGAGAATTCAATCTCCGCTGACTAAGGAATCGTAAGAGTTGAACTCAACCTATTCTAAACTTCTAAGGGTTCTAAAGTTGAGAAACATTGGAATAAAGGTTATTAAAACCTATTTGTCAACTATAAGATCATGGATATTGAATTCCTAGTTTGTAACCCTACTTTACAAGAGCCATGGTGGCGCAGTGCTTAGAATGCAGTACTGCATGCTACTTCTGCTGACTGCTGGTTGCCTGCAATTTGACAGTTCGAATCATACCAGGCTCAAGGTTGATTCATCCTTCCATCCTTCCAAGGTCGGTAAAATGAGGACCCAAATTGTTGGGGGCAATATGCTGACTCTGTAAATTGCTTAGAGTGGGATGTAAAGCACTGTGTAGCGGTATATAAATCTAAGTGCTATTGCTATTACTGTATTTTTCAGAGTAGAAGATGCACCTTCCCCCCCCCCCAAAAGAGGCTGAAAATTTGGGTGCATCTTTTTTTATTATTATTGAAAAGTTTTACAAAGAAAAATTTTCTCCCCCCACAATAGGATAAAAAACCAGCAAGCTAATGTGCTGAAACTGACCAGATTAAGGACGCTAGCCAGATGAATACCTAGTAGGCAGATTTTTTTTTTCCTATTTTCTTCCCCAAAAACTAAGCTGCGTCTTATACTCCGAAAAATACGGTAATTGTTAAAGAAGGCTCAAAATATTCTAGCTTCATGCCATTGGGATGTCTTAGCAAAAAGTAATCTACTTTTTCAGACCATTAGGTTATATTGACTTCAATCACATAGAATCTGGTAAACACGGAATGTCACATTGCTATGATTATGGTATTAATTTGTGCCACATTTATATAACTGTTGAAACTTATAAAAGGGAGTATTTTAACAGATTTGATTAAGACGTCATCAAATACACGAGATTTAGTATGTAATTACTGGGTATGGTATCTCTTTTATTTTTATCACTTGCAGAAACATGAATAAAATTCAACAAACAAGGTAGGGCAGTTTATTTCTTTTCTTCCCAGCATTACTGGAATAGCTGGAATTCATAAGGAAAAGCTTCAGTTTCTGTCAAAAGAATGTTTTCTTAAATATTCTAGCTACTGATAATGTAATTCCAAATGCTCTGGGAAAGTAGAGATAAACTTCACTACCACATTCTTTCTAGAGAATACATGCATAAGTGTAAATATGTGCTTGCTAAAACTGTCAATAAAGTGATAGTGTTTTGCCCTAAAATAAGTGTTTACTTACTTTTGATAAATTTGATAATTCTTATTAATATAACTTGAGTCACTTTTTTCTGTAAGAGATTACGATTATTCATCTTTTACCTTACAAAATGCTCTCCCCATCAGAGTGGGGGGAGGGAGTGTGTGTGGGGGAGAATGAGAGAGAGAGAGATCATTTCCAGACATGCAATTAATTATTGCTACTTTCATGTGTACAGGATGATGATAGACCTATGATTGATGTTATGGACCAGCTAAGTTCTTCTATTCTAGAAAGTTTTATTCATGTGGCTGTTTCTGACTCAGTAAGTAATTTCTCATCATTAACAATATATACATGCCAAATAAACATTGTAGCCTGCAATTATTGTTTTATAGATTTTTCCATTTTTAGCAGAAAATCAAAAATCTAATAGCAATTTTAACTACAGGTTGTCCTTGATTTACAATCAGTTGCACCCCCACCTCTGCAATCACCAATCACATTTTGAGCTCTTGGCATCTGGCTTGCAATTATGACCAGTTGCTTTGGCTCGTAGTCACATGACTATGATGGAACTTTTTGCTGTACTTTCTGGCAAAAAAAAACCCCATTGGACATGTTTAACAGCACTTAACAGAAAAGATGATTTGCTATGACCATTAAAAAATTTATAAAATCAAGTCTAGTCATATGGTTCCTTGATTTATGACCAAAATTTATGACCAAAATTCCAGGCTCCATTGTGTTTGTAAGTCAAGAATTATCTGCATCAGCCCATCCAGAGACTTCCATAGAACCAGGTTCAGCTCCATTATCTACTAGGTCTATCCTGCTAATTTAATGCACTTCATCTTCCATAAGAACAGACTGTCTGCTTATTGGATTAATATAAATGCACAGAGCTTGAGTAAGTTAACCAAATAAATGAACTAAGAAACCAATTCCTCAAGTGGATTTTGATGAAGACAAACTGTTCTGTATCTGAATGCTGAAGAAACAACTGCAATAAAGAGAACATTTGGTTATTTAAAATAAGAGATATGTAAATAAATCAGGAACGGAATGCTGAATCAGCAAAATGTAATGTCAGTTCTATATATGTTAGAGAATCCATCCCAGTAGAGAAGAGCCTTGTCATCAGACATGAGGCCTGGATATCTAGCAGAGCTTTGTACCAAAGAAAATATGAAAATGTTGATTTTCTGAGATATCGTTCTTTTCATTTCTTTTCACAGACAACGTTGCCACTAACACATAATGTGGATTTGCAATGGCTGGTAGAATGGAATGCAGTACTTGTTAATAGCCATTATGATGTAAAAAGCCCTTCCCATGTCTGGATATTTGCACAGTCGGTCAAAGATCCTTGGGTTCTCTGTCTTTTCAGTTTTCTTAGGCAAGAGAACTTACCGAAGCATTGTCCTACAGCTCTTAGCTATGCTTGGCCTTATGCGTTTACAAGGCTACAGCTAGTGATGCCTTTGGTTGATCCAAAGTAAGTTCTGTTAACGTTACCTATTAATATTACCTGTTTTCAAGCTTACGTTTATTTATTTTTGAACCACCTCAGAGAAGTTACTTTGTTAGATATGTTTGATTACTTTTTAATGAATAAATCTAACGGTTCAAGGATATATGAGAATTATATATTTGTAAACAATAATTATATTTTAAGGCTTCTGCATGGTCTATTTAAAGTATTTCAGCTGGACTTCAAGCACTTTTAAAAAAATATTCTTTGTCTCCCCTGGTCTCTAAATCTCTTGGTTTTACCTGTGGGTGAATTTTATTATTAGCATGTCATAGATCGAGTAACAAATTTAAAATTAACAATTTAAAAAACCAAATTGAAGAAAGCTCTGTTGCTGTACCCACTATTAGGTACATTGGAAAGTATCTTTTATAGATCAAGTCTATATGAAATGCTATTTCATATAGTTATTTGTTTTGTGTTACGCTTAGTGTTATATCACTCATTCAGCAAAGTGTGGCTCAATGTTATAAGGCTAGTTACTGAGTTGGACCATCGCTTTATCTTGTTTACTATTAACCTGCTGTTACTCTCTAAGATTTTAGAATGAAATATCTAGTTTGCTGTTGATTCAATTTCTTAACTGAATTTCATTTTATAACTGGGTTGAACTCAAAGTCTTAATTTCTTTCTCTTTTTCCTCATCATATTGGTATTGTAAAAACTATAGAACAAAATTATATTTAATATTTGAATTTGAAAAATGTTTATTTTAAACCATATTTCTAGTAGTCCTGTGAATGCAAAGAAAACAAGTACACCCAGCACTGGGGATCATTATGTAACTTTGTGGAGAAACTATCTGATTCTCTGCTTTGGAGTAGCTAAACCCAGCATTATGAGTCCTGGACATCTGCGTGTTTCTACACCAGAGATCATGGCTACTACGCCTGATGGTACCATTAGTTATGATAATAAGGTAATTACATATTTCAGCAAAAAAATTTATAATGTGACTAAAATGTTTATAGTTATTATACAGAAATGTTTATTATACAGGTTTGCACAATGTCCCGAAACTGTTCGTATATATAATATGCTGTTTCCTGTAGATTTTAAAGAGGTGTTGCAGTATATGCACAAAGCAAATTTGTAACTACTAATCTGTTGTTAGGATATAATTTTGGAAAAGAGGAATTGAAGAAGATATCTTGCCACTTGGAGTTAGCAATATTGGCCTCAGCAGATCATACTGCAGTTTTACTTTTATTTTATTAAATTTAGAAAGCCACCCATCTCCCAAAGGATGTCTGGACAAGATCACTCATTAGAGTATGTTTAAAAAATATATTTGTGGCTCAACAAACAGCCTAACCCCATGTTTAGGAGCAACGTTGGATTTTCAAAGATTTGGGGAATCCTTGTAGGATGGGAATCAAAAGTCTCTTCTGTCATCCAGTTTTGATCATTTCTTTCTTCAAACCAAATAGCCCCAAATTATGTTTCTTTTTACACTATGGAAGTATGGGTATCATAAAATGTATATTGATTGGTCTTTAGCTCATTATTAATGGATAAGATTCAAGTAACCATGTTAGTATTTCCTTTTTGAGTGATAGTTCTTTTGCTATACCTTCATGGTATGAGCAAAAACTGCCATAAAATTTTAAAATATTATTAGTTTTGTGTTGTAGCTAGAAGCTCACTATTCCAATAGCATTACCAACTATATTGTACTAATATGGACACATTTTTCATTCTGGTAGCACATTCACAAATATAAAAGTAGAGGGTTTCTCATGTTTATTTCTATTGTTTCTGCACTAAAATGTTTGGGCAATGCTATGCTATGGGAAGAAAAATTGTAACAGATCTGAATGGACTCCTCCAGAAAAGTTAACCTATCTTCTGCAGTCTCACAATTGTCCCCCAGCAGTAAGGCACTGTTAAATCCTTTTTAAGCACCTTCAAATGTTTTTGCCCAGAGTCTCATTATTTCCTTGGCCAATTTATTGTTTTTATCTAGTTAGTTTTGGTATTCTGTTTTAGTCCATTGTTACCAGCTCAAGATTGGGGCAAGGTATAAAAGTTGGAAAACAAAGAATGAATGATCTGGTCTTTCCCTCTGGTTTGACCTAATGCTTTGTAAGCCATTCTGTTGGCAGGAGAGAAGTATGAAAATATAATTCCATTTGCTTTTAGGATTATATTTTCCACCAATTACATTTTTGTCTCTGAAATGCACCAGCCTCAGATGCTTGACCTTTGGGTAAAAAGCAGGCTTTCTTTTCAAAATTAGCAGTGAGGTCAAGTGAAAGATAATGAAAGAGATAAGTCTATTGATAATCATTTCTGAAACAATGATTGGGGTTTTGGAATGTCTCTGTTGTTATATTGGGGTAAAGAACTTTAAATGTCCCCAGCTGTGCAGGCCTTTCTGTTAGATGTTCTTGTTTTGCCACCAACTCACACAATGTTTATTCTCCCCTTCTTCAGCAGATAATAAAGAATGTTGTGGCAGGGTGGGTACTCAGGAATGTATTTTCTGTATTGGGGATTTTTAAACAGAGCTATAATTAAGAGATTAAAGCAAAAGCATTCAGTAGTCATGAAGAAAATAAAATTGAATCCTCTATCTTCAGGGTAAATGTCCAAACTCCATAGATCAGGTGTGAGATAAGTTACCAAAATCTAATTTTCAACTGAGAATGACCCTATTCCAAAACAATATATTACCAAACTCGACATACCATTCAGAAATGTCTTTCCAATCTCATTCTTGCAAAGATGCAGTGATATTAAACAGGAGTAAATCAGATCGTGTATGTTAAAGAGAAAAGTACTTGTTACAGTTCTGCTGCTGAACTACCTTTAAACATTGCTTTAATAAACATGCCATTTATATTGCTTATTTTATTTTCTTGGCTATTTTGAACATAATCCTCCCTTGCAAAATGTGCGTTTTAAAAATTAATTAGCAACAGTTATAACTATGCATACTTTGTTAGCCATAATTTTTTATATTTTTAATGACCATACCCATTAAAATTATTTTCGTTTTATTTTAGGTTATAGGAACTCCATCCGTTGGTGTGTTATTAAAACAGCTAGTGCCTTTGATGAGACTTGAAAGCATAGAAATAACTGAATCACTTGTACTAGGCTTTGGAAGAACTAATGCTCTTGTTTTCAGGTATTGCACTAAATTTGTTTTAGTATTAAATGTAATAAAATGTACTATTATTGGAATACTGAATTAAATAGAAAACTAAACATCTTGATCATAAATTTTGAAACATTAATGCAGAAGGCATTTTATTTATTAAATAATCTATAATATGCAGAACACTAAAAAGTAAAATTGTTATATTGCATGGTAATTATAATTAATACTTATGGTTGAGAGTTCAAGTGCTAGATGTTTCTCTCTTAGGGCGCAAAGTATGTGCTGTGAACTCCATGTAGGCATCAGGAAGGGCATCTGACCAATAAATGCTCAGCTCCACCCAGTCGCCCCAAATCTACCCTGAATTAAGGGACTACAAAGTTGTAAAAAGAAAAAAAATATTTAATTAATATTTCCATTATTTTTTTTCTTTCTTTTCTGCACTCTTTCTTTTTAGTTTCTATTATTCTTTACCTTAGTTGCAACTGTAAACTTTAATAAAACTTTAATAAATTTACTATTAAAAAAGAAGCCTAGGTCACAGTCTCAGATTCCTCAATGACATTGTTTAACTGGAATTTGTTGGCCTCATCTATTAGATAAGTTTCAAATTTTACCACCTATAGTTGCTCTTCTAGGAGTTCTGTATAGAAATTCCACCCTCCATCTAAAGCAGAGTATTCCTGTTTAAGAACTTAATCATTTTGATGTGCCTTCCATATATATACACCATCACAAGGTTATTGAGCTGTTTTTTGTGGAAACATTCAAGAATTCACTGTCTCTTTTCACAATACACCCAAAAAATAAACATACATTTGGAGAAGGCGCATATACTCTCATACATATTACAACTGCAGTCCTACTTAATTTATAAAGAACTTTATTTGAAAAATATTTTGTTTTTAATTTAGGGAATTAGTGGAAGAACTTCACCCTCTAATGAAGGAAGCATTAGAGAGAAGACCAGAGGTTGGTAATAAAGTTAAACTGTAAATATTTAACAGATGGTAAATTGGATTGAAATTAATTAATAAATCTATTTTGGACAAAAATATTAAATTAATTGATTTTTTTATAAAATTTCCTTTGTAAGATATCTGAAAATCGTGTGGATAGTAATCAATAAAAAAATAGAATACTTGCAACATAAAGCATTTTAATTTATCACAATGAAAGATGCTACAAAGAAAAAAGAAATATGAAAAATATTATTGATTTGAAAGTTGGAAGTTGGTAGTGATCAGACAGTGTTGGAAGATATGCAGTGGTTTGGAATGCCCTCATTTCTCTTCTCCTGTTCCTTTATATCTCTTCCTTAAAACTATACAAACCAACTCTTTATAGGGCTATAGCACTGTGCGTGGCAACCTAGAAGTCAGAAAGGGAAGGCGAAAACAAGGATACTGAAAAAGGAGGCAAACCTTGGCAGATTCAGTGGGGTAGAAGTAACCACAGTGAGCAGCAGCTGCTGTGGGATACCTGAGAAAACATTGACTAGGCCCTTGGAATGGCTTAGCTGTTGGCAAATAGTTCACATGCTGGCATCTAAAAACAACTCAAAGGCCTATCACAGCCTATTGAAAGGCATCCGTAGCCTCCTAGGAGCAACCACTTAGGTCATTAACAGTTTCTACATTAGTGCTTTCTCTGCTGGACCATAACTGATGCTTGATTTCCTCTTGTGTAAACCTACACAGATTTGTTTAATAGCCAGCAAGATGGTTTTTATAGGAGCCTCCCGCCTCGCCTCCCAAATTGGTGTGCCACTGTCAGTTCTCTGGAACTGACATCTTCAGTGTTAAAAAGTTCAGACCATTTGAAAATTGCTGGATAGCTTTAAAACCAATTCTGAACTCCTACTTGGCAAGGTTTTATTTTTAAGACCATCATGCAGAGAGTAGATATAACTAATATTGCCCTATTTTTCTGCAATACAGAATAAGAAACGTCGTGAGCGCAGAGATCTCTTACGATTACAGCTGTTGCGAATTTTTGAATTACTTGCTGATGCTGGTGTGATAAGTGATAGGTAGGATATACTGTTTTTCAAATAGAAGAAAACCCTGTGATGATGCCAATTACTTGTCTGATCACAGTCATTTCTTTATTCTCTGTTAAACTAGCTTTTTCCTGTGTACTTGCTATATAGTTTCCTTTTTAATTCTTGATGACAGTTTTGACTGTTATACTGTAAAATCTAGTCTATCATGCACACTTGTGGTTTCCTCTGGATGATTCCTTAATCCATACTGTTTTCCTTTGTTACAGTACAAATGGTGCCTTGGAACGAGATACCCTAGCACTGGGAGCCTTGTTCTTAGAATACGTTGACCTAACTCGCATGTTGTTGGAAGCTGAAAATGATAAAGAAGTTGAGATTCTCAAGGACATGAGAGCCCATTTTAGTGCAATGCTTGCTAACTTGATTCAATGTGTGCCAGGTATGGTAATGCAATAATTATATCAAGTACAGAATCATTAAGATGAAAAAAAGAGTTTGGTGGTTGACAAATCATGGTAAGGACTGCTGGGTAAAGAAGTAAATGTTTCATATGCAGGTATTCCTCGACTTACAACCACAATTGAGTCTAAACTTTCTGTTGTTAAGTGAGACAGCTGGTAAGCATATTTTGCCCCATGTTATGACCTTTTTGGCCATAGTTGTTAAGTGAATCATGCACTTGTTAAGTTAGTAACAGGGTTGCTAAGTGAATATGGCTTCCCTATTGACTTTGCTTGTCAGAAGATCACAAAAGATGATCACATGACCCCAGGATGCTGCAGCTGTCATTAATACAAGTCAGTTGCCAAGGGTCTGAATTTTGATCATGTGACCATGGTGATGCTGCAATGGTTGTAATTTGAAAATGGTCATAATAAAAGTCAGATTTTTCAGCGCCATTTTAATTTTGGACGGTCACTAAATGAACTGTTGTAAGACGAGAACTACCTGTAGTTGGTGGGGAGAGAGGAAAGAAGACACTAAGTAGAAGTATAATTTATATCATTTTAATCATGCAATTTCTAGAGTTGTAATCATAAGAAATTATGGTAAAAGTAATAGCTTTCAAATTGTTTATGGCACAAATTCCATGAATGATGTCTGATGTAAGAAATGTTATATTGAGTTCCTTATTTATCCTTTATTTAACAGTATAGTTTGTGAGTTGGTCACTGTGTAATTATCACTGTCAGTATTTTGCTCATTTCATTTCTATTTGATTTCCAGTGACAGTCCATTCCATGAGTATCTATATTGAGTTACTTACTTGCGATAAATGTTTTAATTATTTAATATCAGTCTATTCTTTGTACCCTATCTTTCCTCTCGGAACTGAACAGAATGCACATAGAGATGCAAAACACAACCTTATGAAGTTGGTTAGGCTGAGACAAACTAACCAACCCAGAATCACCAGTGAGTGAAGTGTCAAACTGGGACTTTAATGTGTGGATTTTCCATATTGAACTCCAATTTCTGAACTTGTTGACAGGATTCCATAAAAAAAATGTGCTATATTAAATGCATACATTTAAAATGTCATAATGCTTACTATTAAATGGATAAGGAAAAAAGTGCAAGAAATAAATAGCAAGTAATTAACAAAGAAAAGGTGGACCACATGCAATCCTGTGAAACATGCCTTATCTGTCGAATTATTTGTTGTGTTTCTCATCCTAATAGTACTGCGGACATATACTATAAGGATTATGGATTTAGTACTCATATGAACTAGGATGAACATATGACCACTGTTATAAATCAATATAGGCTACATGAGTCAGATTATTTGCTTTTGAGTTTGTTCTTTTTTCAGTGAATGAACTTGAAAGTCTACTTCACAGTTTTTGGTTTTTAAAAACATTGTCAAATATATTTAATACATATGTGTACAATTTTAGTATTGTGGATCAATCAGGTTGTCTTTTAATACCTATTTATATTGATTTCTAATTTGCAAAGGAAATTTGAAATACAGGGTTCCTTGTATTTTTGATTGTATTTTTGTAGTCGAAATTCATTAATGGTTGTGGTGATTGTAGGAACAGCCAAAGAACTATTAGCTTTCATCTGCAGAAAACTAGCATCCATAAAGTAGAGTGATCATTAATTTTCCTTATAGCAGAAACTTAATTTATTTAAGGTTATGCATGTTGAAAGATTTCTTTGAAGGTTGAGTATATTTCATTTCTTAAATCAGCCTGCAGGTTTGTAGCTTAATTGGGGCATCGGAAAACTTCTGTTTTCTCTGAAAATTTCCATTTCCAAACTTTCAAAGCATTAAATCCAGCTGTGCCAAATGCTCAATGAATGGAATTTTCTTAGTACTAACAAAGGATTTTCTGTTTTCATTCATTACAAATTTTATATATAAAAAGTGGGAGAGGCTGGGAGCAAGCAAGAGAGATTAAAAAGCATTTGGATTTTTTAACTTTTTTTTTAAAATTTAATTTAATTTAATTTTTTAAATTTGATTTATATGCCACCCTTCTCCAGAGACTCAGGGTGGCTTACAATGCGTTAAGCAATAGCCTTCATACTTTTGTATATTTATACAAAGTCAGCTTATTGCCCCCACAAACTGGGTCCTCATTTTACCTACCTTAGAAAGGATGGAAGGCTGAGTCAACCTTGAGCCTGATGAGATTCGAATTTACAGTAATTGCAGACAGCTGGTGTTAATCACAATGCTTTTAGTCTGCTGAGCCACCAGGTCCTTTAACTTAGCATAATATTTAAAATATCCATAGCTCTATTGTAAAACTGAACGTTAAGGGATTTGGATAGCATAGTAAATATCTCAGAATACATCTTTTCACTCTGTTTGGCATCTCCATGTAGCATTTCAGTTTGGGATGAAGGATCTACATGCATAATATACAGTGTGCATTGGTCCCATCTATACTCTTGTGTGTATCTGAAAATTGAATAGTATTTGTGATATAAGTGCAAACACTCATGATAGTTAGAATTTGAAAACTCTTCAGATGCATTATCTGAATGGTTCTCAAATTTTGCCATACTATGATCTCTTGAAAATGATAAATGAATTTGTGTGACTGCCCCATGCATAAAACAAATTTAATAATTTGGTGTTAGTGTCAAACTGGTACAAAAGGGATAGCCATGTAGTTTTCCTTATTGAGACTCTGAGAAATCCATCTTTGTTTCTGAGCAAATCTCTCTCTCTCACCACACCACATTCTTTGTATTGTGTATATTTATTTATCTTAAAAAATTACTTTTTTTATATGTGATAATCTTAAATTCAAGGCTCTTTCCTTTCCAATAAATATATACATGACAAATGCTGTTAATGTGTTTTAGGAATAATTTCTTAGCTACACAGTTTTGCATAAGATTTATGTTTGAGTTTTGATTAATTAATCAATATCGATAATTTTGTTTTATTTTTTTATTCACTCAGTTCATCATAGGAGATTTCTTTTCCCTCAGCAAAGCTTGAGGCACCACCTCTTCATCCTGTTTAGTCAATGGGCTGGACCTTTCAGTATCATGTTTACACCTCTGGATCGTTATAGTGATCGAAATCATCAAATTACAAGATACCAGTATTGTGCTTTAAAGGTACAACATGATTCCTTTCATTGCATATAAATCTTTATCAAATTAAATTATTTTAAATTTAGAAATGAAACGTGGTAAGACAAGTTAAATTTGAAATAATTTCTACAAAATAACAGATTATTTGATCCATCTTTGTGGTCTGTTCTTTTTCTGAATCTTGAGTGTATCATTTGAAAAATGATTAGTAAATATTTTAAATATTTCAGTTAAGATTAATTTGGAAATACAAAATTGACTGTTAATTCATACTTAATTGGCTCAAGAGGAAGAATGATAATAAAAGGAGAGACTACCAAAAAGTGTTACCTGGAGTATTAAATTAAACCCAGAACTAGCTAGTCATTCAAGAATTACATTAACTTCTTGCCACCACAAGACACTTAACCCAATGTAATCCAGTCATCCACTACACAGTCATCTTTCCTTACTGGTAGTTCTGGCAGCATGCAAGCATACTAACTGTGCTGGTGGGTTGCCCCTGGTTCGCACCAGTTCTATAGAATTGGTAGTAAAACCGGCAGGAGGCTCTGCCCACTGACCTTGACATCATGAAAATGCTTCTGTGCATGCGCAGAAGAGTGCAAGCGAAGCATGCGCGTGCGGCCCCATTGCAAACCGGTAGTAAAGGTAAATAGAACCCACCCCTGACTAACTGGTTTAGAATACACAATTTGGGCAACACATAATATCTACATGCTTTGCCCAGGAAGTACTTTGTATCTCAGGAACCCTTGGATCAGAAGAGGAATGGCATCGCTATACATTCGCAGGAAAGCAATGAAGAGTATGATTGGGCCATGATTGTAGCATTTGGAAATACGTTTTCTGCAGACATGACTGACAGCATGGAGTCATACATGATTAATCTTCATTACTACATTGTTTGATTTGTTGCCTTTCATTTAGAATTTGAAACTGATAACCTTTCAGTAATCAGGACTATATCCTCTTTTTTTTTTTTAAATTAGGCCATGTCAGCAGTGCTGTGCTGTGGCCCTGTGTTTGACAATGTGGGCCTTTCCCCTGATGGCTATCTTTATAAATGGCTTGATAATATTCTAGCTTGCCAAGATTTACGGGTAAGTAACTCAGCAATGATTCTCACTTTTAAATGTATTAAATTTTACTTGTATTGCACGTGGTCTACTCTATGGGTGAATTCATGGTGATTCAAGTGGAATTTGTTTAGTATTTGTACTGTGGGGCAAATGATGTAATTTGTGTTTTATCAGAGGGCCATACTCTGTGAACTATGTTAAGGGACAAGGTATGATAAGTCAAGAACTAAACTTAATTTGAGAGAAGTAGGGCATCCTAAACTCATGTTGTGTACCTTTCTTATAGCAGT
This sequence comes from Arizona elegans, assembly GCA_022577455.1. Lineage (NCBI taxonomy): Eukaryota > Metazoa > Chordata > Lepidosauria > Squamata > Colubridae > Arizona > Arizona elegans. Next base: position 91,817,797 of record JAKOOJ010000006.1, on the reverse strand, counting down.
TCAAAATGATCTACTGTCATCATTCCATTACTGCAATAATGAAATCATATGTTTCCTTTTCAAGATACATAATTTGGTGTGATTTATTAATATGAATTACTGTTTTGAAAGACTCCAGGCATTTTAGTGGTTTACAGATTAACAAGATCGGCATGATATCAATTTGTTTACATTTTTGTTTGAAGTCTTTCCACCCTACATACGCACCAGATTGCAGGCACTCTAAGAGGCAAATAGAAAAGGACTATCTTGAAAAGCTTGTGAATCAGTTGAATGGGCTGGTATTCAGAGTATGGTTAAAAGTGGCAGTAGTCTTAAGAAATACAGGTTATCCTTGAGTTATAACTGTCATTTAATGATCAATCAAAGTTATGATGGCCTCAGAAAGTGTGGTTTACAGCCCTAAAAGCACTTCTGGTCATCAAAAAATGTTAAAACACCCTCTCATCCCCCTGTAGTCACATTTCAGGTGCTTGGCAAACAGTTCACATTTATGACTCGTTGCAGCATTCCTTACAGCGAGATGGATGGCAAACAAATTTAATAAATTAATCTCACAGTCACATGACTGAGATGTATGATTTTTTTTTGCCAGTTTTTTGTTTTTTGCTAGTTTTTGGCAAAAAAACACTTATTCAGAAGAATGGATTTAGATTTACAACCATATGATTAGCTTAACAATCACTTTAAAATCAGGTCAGGCCACATGGGAGCCTTGACTTAACAATTATTTTTATTTTTAAGAACATCTGAATAGAAAGATTTGCATCAAGGGAAATTATCTTAGGAAATGGTATTACTATATTAAAAATATTTTGTATAGAGCCACATTTCCCCAGTTCAAAAAACAGAGTAATGTAAGATTAGAAAATATGTATAAAAAGGACACGCTAAAACTATATATAGCATTTCAGTAGGAATTGGAACCAAATTAAGGAGACATAAAAAGATACCTCTGGAGATTCTCAGTCATCCAGGTCATGGTTGTCCCAAAGGTGCTTTTTCAAGAAGCAGATGGATGTTCTGGTTTTTCTTTGAAGATGTTTCACTTCTCATTCAAGAAGCTTCTTCAGCTCTGGATAGTGGGGAATGGAAGGATTTATACTCCTTGCAGACAGCTGGTCAATTGCATTCTTTTAGCGAGTCGTTAAGACCACCTGGAGGTTTAGCTGTGTCCTTAAGGTCACCTGAGTAGTGCAAATGGGTGTGGAGCTGTCTTGGAACTGTTGAAAGGACTGTATTGTATATTGGAGATAGATGATGTCGTATCCCTCCCCCGAGGGATCCTTCCATTCCCCGCCACCAGTCAGAGCTGAAGAAGCTTTTTGGATGAGAAGTGAAATTTCTTCAAAGAAAAACCAGAAAGTCCAGTTGCCTCTTGAAAAACGCACCTTTGGGACATAAAAAATATATTTTATTTATTTCCCGCCTTTATTATTTTTACAAATAACTGAAGGCAGTGAACATATCCAACATACCTTTTCATCCTTTTCTCCCTCACAACAACACTGGAGTGAGTTGGCTGAGAGTGACTGGCCCAGCTTGATTTCATGGCTAAAGTGGGATTAGAACTACATGTTCTTTCCAATAAGTAATAGGGACTAAGTGAGTAGATAGGTGGGCAGGTAAATGGATGGATGCATGGGGGTGGGAGGTGCTAATCACAATAGATTATAAAATATTTTAGAGCATAAACAAAATGTTTATAGAAAATTGCCACTTCTTAATATAATGCGTATTGTGAACCAAAGGGACTGGCAATAATTTCTGACCTGAAAAAATATTTTTGCCTTAATCTTCACAAAACAGAAATTCAACTAGTTCAGTGATTTTTTTTTAAAAAAAAAAGATTAGAAAGTTCATGGGAAGCAAATATGCAATCCATTACAATTTTGGGTATGGGAGTTAATGAGGATCCCTTTCTTGCAATGGCTATTATACAAAATTGTTTTAAAATGTCCCAAATTAAATATATGTATATAAGAATACCAGGAGGGTAAGGAGCCTTGTATAGCAGTAACATTTAGGTAACATTTAGTTTTTTTGCTTTTGTCAGGCTCCAAAAACCAAGAAAGACACGTTGTGATTCTTCCAACCAGATTTCTTCATTGTTCCTCACCTGTGGACAGAATTTTGCCAAACTAAAGCAAACTAAACCCTCATAAAGCATATACTGCAGGAACTATTAAGGAGAAGTTGTCCTTAGCCTCTTTCTTTCAGAAAAATAATCTGAACTGAGTTGTCACTTACTCCTCTAGCATGTACTTCCTCCTTCCTGGGAATCCAGACTATATTCCATCAGTTAGCCCATTGAGGTAGGGCAGGTCAAGAAACGGACTCCATAAGAAATACTGGTATTCTATTTATTGATACAGGATAGAGTAACAGAATCTTGAAGCCTCTGAGTTTTCCCTTCCCTTCCTCTTATACCAGAGAGTCAAGGCAGAGTCACTTTTATTAAAAAAATATTTTTTGTGAGCCGCCCAGTTTTATGCCACATAAAATGAGCAGCTATTCAAATATTTTATACAAACAAGCAAGTAAAATGCGTTTCTTTCTAACTTAGTTCCCTGGGATCATTAATGTTTTGGTAACTGCCTCATTTCTTCTCTAAGGGGTTCGCTAGAGATTGCTTTTAAAAAAAGGAATGGCATTGAAGGGGTGGATAGGGATAGTGCCAAATAGATAAGACTGGAGGAGGTGGGGAAGTAAGAGGGAGCAATCTAAACAAATATAACCACAAAATTGCAAAGAATTAAAGGAAACATTTTAACAAAAGAATGTTACAAAAAGAACACACTTAACACTGTGAGCATTCAAATTTCAATAACAAATAATAGAGGTGCTATGAAATGGCCAAGGAGTTACCTAATCTTGCCTCTTAATGTCATGTTTATCAGCACCCTAAATTTGGCAAACACACAAAAGAGAATATTGATCTCAATGAACTTTTGTCAGTTGTTGATATAAAACACTGTTACTTTTGTTTTAAAACCCCTTACCCATTCTCTGCATTTTCAGGTTCATCAGCTTGGCTGTGAAGTTGTTGTCTTGTTGTTGGAGTTGAATCCTGACCAAATCAATCTCTTTAACTGGGCTATAGACCGATGTTATACTGGATCCTATCAGCTTGCTTCAGGATGCTTCAAAGCCATTGCAACTGTGTGTGGAAGCAGGTATCAACAATAAGCAAAGCAAAAAAAGTGGTCCTTGCAAGTGAATCGGGATCCGTGTAAAAATTAAAAGTAAATTACCCTAGAACTTTTGAAAAGGATAGACTTAAATTATATGTTCATGCTTTGATAGGACTGTATACAGGCATGTTCATTAAAATAATCCCTTTTAGCCTAAACAACATTATACAGAAACAAAAAAATAAAAGTCAAGAGATGATAAAAAAAAGGTAACATAGCTAAACCTAATTAACACTACCATTCATAATACAGTATATCTTTCTATACTGTATTTTCCTGTCCTTGTTTCCCCCATATCCATGTCACCTTCTTTTCCTCTTAAACTTCTCACCTCTCTCATCTCATCCAACTATGACTTTCTTAGTCTTCCCCTTCTTCTTGCTTCCTTCGCTCTTCCTTCATGTCCATTTTCCATTTTTAATCCTTGTTCAATCGCTGTGACCATACCTCAGTATATTTCTTTCATATTGGTCATCCACTTTTATATTCAACTCACATTCATTCACCACCATTTATTATTGACTTTATCTCTTGTATTACCACATACAGGTAGTTCTTGATTTAAAACCATTCATTTAGTGACCATTCAAAGTTACAATGGCACTGAAAAAAGTGACTTATGATCGTTTTTCACACAACCGCTGCAGCATCCCATAATCATGTGATCAAAATTTGGATGCTTGACATTTAGCATGTTTTTATGATAGTTACAGTGTCCCGGGATCATGTGATTCCCTTTTGAGTTTCATTCAAAGCACACTCACATTTGCACTCTGTACAAATCAAGAAATCTGACCTGTAGTTACTTAGCAGTAAAATGGGTAGCCAATACAATAGATAGATAGAGGGAGGGAGGGAGGGAGGGAAGGAGAGAGAGAGAAGTGCACTGCTGTTTGCACTGACCAACTTGGCAAGTAGTTTAGTGACATCCACTTAAGAATTAAAAATTCATTTTAACAAATAATAATTTTCATGGGATCTGGAATTATTGGATCTAGCACAGTGGTTATAATGCAGTATTGCAGGCTAACTCTGCCCACAGCCTAGAATTTGATCCTCACCAGCTCAAAGTTGACTCGTCTTCTATCTTTCCAAGGGCGGTAAAATGAGGACCCAGATTGTTGGGGACAATATGTTGACATTGTAAGCCGCTCAGAGAGTGCACTTTGAAGAACTATATAAGTCTAAGAGCTAGTGCTATAGAGCTGGCTTTTGGAAAAAGAAAGCGAATTCATTGTCATTATGTTTGATATAGTTCATTGTTTTCTATAATTGTTAGATTATTGAGTTTGTTGCCTTGAGTGTATTCTTTTGTGGAAAACGATTGAGAATGTTCATTTAAACCTAAAAATCTCAAACAATCACTTTTGTTTGCTATTTCAGGAACTACCCTTTTGACATTGTGACTCTTTTAAATCTAGTCTTGTTTAAAGCGTCTGACACCAGCAGAGAGATTTATGAAATTTCCATGCAACTCATGCAGGCATGTATGAAATATTTTTTTAAAAAATCTTATAAACTATAAGGAAGAGTAAACAATGCCCTGAAGACCTTCCTTTTTCAGCAAGCCGGGCTGGCTTAATGCTTTTTAAATGTTTTTAATATGTTTGTTACTGTTTTTTAACTTTGGGGCCAAATTTATATATATCTTTTTAAATTGTTTTTAATGTTTGTATCTATGTTTTTTACTTTGGCTGTACACCGCCCTGAGTCCTTCGGGAGAAAGGCGGTCTATAAATTTGATAATAAATAAATAAATAAATAATGCAGTTTGCTTTACATTCAGCAGGATATTACCTATTTGTTGTTTTAATGCAGAACAAATAAAGGAAAACAACTGGAGCAGTGGTGGGATTCAATTTTTTTTACTACTAGTTCTGTGGGCATGGCTTTGTGGGCGTGGCATGGTGGGCGTGGCAGGGCACGCAGTAAACAGTAAACAATCACAGTAAACAAAATAATTGTATGAAACAATAATATATCCTTTAGAGAGAAAATGATTAGGAAAATCTTTCTGCTTTTTTCAATTTCTCAGAAAAAAACAAAATTACAATAGAGGGAACAAAGATCCCCCCCCCCTGCCATTTTCCTGCTTCTTTTTTTACTTTGATATCTTTATTGTATCTGAGTTAACTTTTATTTTCCTTATGGGAGGAGAAGAGAAGGAGGACCAAATCAGTGGTAAACCTAATACTTATGACTACTTTTACCTCTGGTAACAGATACAAAACAATGGCAGAGAATGCTAATCTGAATAATCCATTAAAATTTATTTACAATAATACTCCACCATTCATTTATCATCTATATCATTTCCGTTTCTTTTTAATCTTCTGACAGATTTTGGAAACAAAGTTTTTTGTTTATTCTAAGAAAATAGCTGAGCGAAGACCTGGCAGCATTCTTTATGGGACTCATGGTCCTTTGCCACCACTTTACAGTGTCTCATTAGCTCATCTGTCCTATGAACTGGCAAGAATGTACCCTGAGCTGACACTTCCATTGTTTTCAGGTACAAGTTTCTATTTATATCTTTAGCTTTAGTAGTGGAAAGATGATCTATTAACCTCTTGTGGATCTTGTGGATCTATCATATATGTAAACTCTTAGAACTATAGGACATGATTTTGCATCTTTTGGGGGTTTTTCCTTTACATATGCCAAAAACAGTAGAACTAAATCCAATCTAAAACATGAGTGTCCAACCTTTTGGCTTGCCTGGGTCTCATTGAGAGGAATTGTCTTGGGCCACATATAAAATCTATATTGGTAATGTATATCAATCAGGTTTATGATCTTATGGGGCTGCATTACTAGCTGTCAAGGGCTGCATGCAGCCCATGGGCCATAGGTTGGACATGCCTGATCTAAAGATATGATTCCAATTTTCTTATACTACTTGAATAACAAGAAGGATTTTTATTACCTTATTTTACCTCATTATAATTACCATACATATTTGAAACTTTGAGTAACTATTTAAAAGCTCATGTTTTCCTCTTAATGCATTTATCTTTAGATACTACTCTTTCTTTGTGAAAGTTGTGCTTGGAATATAATCTAAGTTTAATAATGGGCTGAATAAAAAAAAGAAATAAGCAGTAAACTTGATTCAGTTGAGAGACTGGCCCAAACTCTCCCTGTGAGCTTTCCAGTGAGCAGATCTGTAATCTGGATCTTCCTGCTTCTATTCTATTCTACATCAAATCACTGTTCCACAAAGACTCTGCTTCTCTGCCAGTTGCTGAAAATAAAATATGCGCTACTTCTGTCTTTATAATAAAAAATGTTGAACTCACCTTCTTGACATTTGATCAGAAGAAATATACTTGTCAGAATTTATTGTTGAACTAAATGCTTCATTGTCTTTCCCCTAAAGCTAAGATCCTAGCAGTGGTTTTATTTTTCAATTTTAGAAGTGAGTCAACGATTTCCAACAACTCATCCAAATGGGCGCCAGATCATGCTCACCTACTTGCTACCCTGGCTTCATAACATAGAGCTATTAGACAGCAGACTTCTTCTCCCAGGTTCAAGTCCTACCACCCCTGAAGATGAAATAAAGGATAAGGATGGAGAAGTAATTGTTTCATGTGGCTTGAAGGGAAATGGCTGGGGCTCACCAGAAGCCACATCATTGGTGCTTAATAATCTGATGTATATGACAGCCAAAGTAAGCAAGAAAATACTAAGTAGTCTATAAATATGAAATGTGGTGGAATTGAAAGTCGCATAAATAATTCTTCCTCTTTTTTATCTGCACAATGCTACATAATGATATATTGGAAAGGTCTGATTATTAAATATCAGTCAATACGTGTTTGTCAGTACTTTTTTCCAATTTTATGCCAGCAAGGGCTTAATGTAGCTTGACCTTTATTATTCAAATGGATTCTGTACACAAAAAACATCTTTCTCCTGTGTCTCTTTACCTCATTGATTATTTTTCAGTTTGTCTTATATTTCTCTTATTTTAGCAATCACTCACTGTATTCTGATCACATTCATTTTTCATATTTCTGTTTAGTATGGAGATGAAGTTCCTGGACCAGAAATGGAGAATGTCTGGAATGCTTTAGCTAATAATGAAAAATGGAGCAACAACCTGAGAATAACTTTGCAGTTTCTGATAAGCTTATGTGGGGTTAGCAGTGATACAATTCTTTTACCTTACGTAAGTGATTTTTTTAAAAAAAGTTGTATTATTCTTATGGAACAAAACAATATCTATTCAAAATAATGTATCAGGAATAATTTTATGAATTTATTCTATTGAAGTTAATAAATTTCCCCTACATAGGAGAAAAGATATCAAATAGTCAGTAGACTTTATAAAGGATATCTCTTTATTTTCATGTGAAATGTGGAACCCAAAGGTTCCGCCTCAGAAACTGCATTGTCAACATTTGATCACAAATTACCAATTTTGGATGATACTACAGTTTAAACAAAAAAAGCTGTAAAAACAGTTTTTAAAAGTTCTGGTAAATTTCAATGTGCTGAACTTATGGATAGCACCTAGTTGTATCTGACTGATCTCAAGCTAAGTAGGGTGAAATCTTGTTAGCATTTGAATGGGAGACCTTTAGGAAACACAGAGCTGTAGGATCAGCCTCGGAAAAACATATCGGAAGAGTTTAACAAGAAACCACTTCTATATTATTGCTAAAAATACAATATAGATGTGCCCATAAACTCATCAAGAATTAAATTCAAATTGTATTTATTTACTTATTTATTACATTTGTATGCACACAGCTTCCTGTCAAGCTGAAGGAAACTATGCCTTTGTTTAATTTTAGTGAGCATTTTTTGAGAACTCTCTGACCACTCCAAAATTAACCAAAAATATAGCCGTATCCCATTAATTAAAATCAATATGTACTCTGAAGTCCTTGCAGATCAACTTCAAAACAAAATTATAACCCTTTACAGATCAGAAAAATTATTCCCCATTTCTATCTTATGTAATGAAAAGTTGTTCAATGGCATGACAGTATTATTTTACAATGTAGTTGTGATTCCTTTATTTCTCTATTACAAAATCTTTCTGTAACCAGTATCTATCTGTATGCTTTCATATTCTAGGACTAATCCTGAGTAGCTGTTAGGCCCATTAGTTTCTGGGCAAAATGGTTTTTCCCCATCCAGGTACTTTCCAGATTATTCTGCCATCTGGCAGCCAGTAATATGAGGAAGGTCATTTTATATTATTATTATTATTATTATTATTATTATTATTATTATTATTATTATTATTATTATTATTATTATTATTATTGTTATGTCCACTGTGTACATTTTCACGTTACCAATTTTGTAGATAAAAGCTGCTAAATGCTACTTTTTCTTCAGATCAAAAAAGTTGCCATCTATTTGTGTCGGAACAATACTATTCAAACAATGGAAGAACTTCTATTTGAGCTCCAGCAAACAGATCCCGTGAATCCCATAGTTCAGCATTGTGACAATCCACCATTTTATCGTTTTACTGCCAGCAACAAAGCTTCAGTTGTTGCTTCTGGTAAGAATTAAATCTTTCTACTTTTATTGGAAGAGGTACTACATTGGAAAGAATTATGGACCTTTCAGAACAGAGTTGCATGTGTTACATTGACTGTCTCTCTTATATCTTGCTCGGTGCTTCTCAGACTGAAATATTTCATCAAGATATAAATATGTAGGTATAGTCCTCACAGTTACTGTAGATTAGAGTACACTCTTTGAAATCAAGTAACCATGATTAAGTTAAATATTCTTGATCATAGTGGGCCTACTCTAAATAATTTTGAATCTAACATTTAATATCTGCAGAAGAAAAAATGTAGCTTTAGATTTATTTTTATTTGCTACAGAATAAATGGCAAGTTTTTATCAACTGAAAACCTATATAGGCTTTTTTTAGGATAGTTACATTCATGAGCTAGCCCTAGATCTATTGTAACGACAGACAAATGCTTTCAGCTAAGTTTATTCACATTGTACTTTGCCATTATGCTAACCCTTAGGTCCTGTTCCAAGATTCTGGAAAGTTTTTATTTATTTATTTATTTATTTATATGCCGCTCTTCTCCGAAGACTCAGGGCAGCTTACAATCCGTTAAGCAATAGCCTTCATACTATTGTATATTTTATACAAAGTCAGCTTATTGCCCCCACAAACCGGATCCTCATATTACCTGCCTTAGAAAGGATGGAAGGCTGAGTCAACCTTGAGCCTGGTGAGAATTGAACTCTCAGTAATTGCAGGCAGCTGGAAGCTAAATACTATCTTTAACAGTAGCATTAGTCTGCTGCACCACTCAGGCTCCTGCAGTTCATGCAGATGTTTGATCTGGATTGCATAATTTGTGTTGTAGTTCAAATATAACTACATATAATATGCATTATATATGTATGGCTATGTATGGCTATTAGATATGTATGTATTCATGTGTTGAGCCTGAAATATGTGAGTTTTAATCATATATGCCTAAAATGATATAATCATCATATCACCATCATCATCATCAATAGGAATCTATGATAGGGAAAAATATGGAAGTAACTTAAGGATGGGGATCAAAAGATGCTTTCTCTGATCTGATGTTCTATTCCAACAGTTCATAATTTGCAAATAGTTGCATATGTGAGAGAGATGGAAAGAAATAAGCTGCAATATAAATGTTTTTTACTTACACAGATAATAATTTATAAAATGATTCAACATGTTATAAACCAACAAATATAGTGTGGGCTTGTTGATTGTTGAGTTATGCATTGTGTTGGATATATGTTTATGTATTTATGTGGTTTCAAAATGATTATTTTTAATAGTACTGTAATACTTTTGGTTTTACATATATAGGAACTACATCAAGCAGTAACACTGTTGTAGCTGGCCAAGATAGTTTTCCAGATATTGAAGACAATAGAATTGTAAAAGAGACAGATGAGAGGTTTGTAATAAACATCTCAGACTTTTTTCCCTTTTTCTGGACTAGTTCAGGTTGATTGTCTGTTTGGGGAACATGTATTTGCGCCTACTTCTCATTATGAGGTTTCAGCCAATCTCACTGAATGTCTGGTTTAAGTCTCTCTATCTTTGTTCCAGTAGCTAGTCTTCTTCAGATCAACCCATTTGCATGTTGAAGGAAAAGATAGCTCTTCTCTAATACAAGGCTATGCAAATTTCCCCAGTCTGCTCAGATCCTTCAAGATCTCATTGGAGAGGCCACTAGTGAGGTAGTCATTAGTGTTGTCCTAGTTTATGGTGATCAAAACAAAGAGCAAATAGTCTGAAGGTAGCATTAGCATCCAGTGGTGGGTTGAGAGATTGCCGCAAGTAATGTGCAGGCAGCACTAGCATCCATCAGGAGCGTATTACAATTGACTACGATTGTGTCAAATCACAGGCCCTTTATGAATAACAGTAGCATTCAGTGGGACAGTTGAGAGCCTCTTCTATTGAGTGTAAAAGACCAGTGAAATTAGTTTGAATGGGTGATCCCTTCCACCACCAATAGCTGATTGTGTTGGTCCAAAAGAAAAAGGTTAATTACTGAAAGGAAGCCAGAGAAAATTTTGGATCAGGCTGATCCAGCAAGGAGTGAGTGAGGAGGAGAAGCAAATACAGATATTTGGTGCAGACAACCATTATGGCAGAAAGACGGCATGGAAGCATTTATGGGAGGAAGAGAACAAATCTAGACTCCTGTTGTTATTATTTCAAGGCTACAAATTTCCCTAATAAAGCTGCTTTTACTTTCTGGATCTTACAATTCTATAAAATAGGCTTTAACATTAAAAAAAAAAGTTTACCTGTAAGTGTCTCAGTTGTATTATGCCTAGACATTGCTTACAGAAATGCTTATATTTTTAATATCTAGTTTCTATTTTTAGAAGTTCTGCTTTCTGCTAATAAACTAAGCTTTTTTCATTTTTGAAATTCAGAAATTTTCATGCACAGGGAAGTTATATCCTATTGGAAATGATTAAACTTTCTAGACTGATTATGGAGGCAGAACTTTTAGATAAAAATGCTACCAATTTTTTTACCTAACTTTTTGTTTGGAAATAATCTAAACTAATATGAGCACAGGCCTAATGGATGTTAGAGGTGAAAAAATTGAGAAATGAATTTAAAACAAGAATGGATACATTTTTATCCATCCACCAGGATATATAATGCTATTATGAACTGAACATGTATTAAGATTTTAAATAGGTTTTTTGTGGGTTTTTTCCCATTTGCAAGGTTTAGTAATGTGATCAGAGCACATAACCGACTAGAATCAAGATACAGCAATAGTTCCGGAGGATCTTACGACGATGATAAAAGTATGTCTTGATTTTTGGTTAATATTAATTTTTGTGAATGGTGTTATTTGTGAATACTAGCCACAATTTCGACAATATTGACAATATTAAATATCTGTTTCAATCTCATTTATAACTTTCAGTTAATTGAATTTAAGTGTTTTTAACACTCAAATTTCAGTTAAGCATTAATATTAGCATCTGATTAGTATTTGTCTTATCTAAATACCTGTGCATAAAAAATGCATCAAGTATTCACAGTGTGCATTGACTGGTTTGTAATGGTGGCAATATCAGACTCCCTATCTATTAAATTTTCAAACAGAAAGCAATCAGCAGCATATACCAGAGCAAACAGATGGTTCAGCTATCGGAGAAACAAACTTCTCTGCTCTCTAGCCCCATACACCTTCCAGTACCTTAGTCTCCTCTTACTTTGAATTCAAGCACACCATGTCAAAGTGGGTGGCCTGCCTCCTCCCCCAATCTTCCAGATGCCTTTCTTTCCCTACCTCCCCTTAGCCACTGCAAGGTATTGTTGCCAATGACCGTTCCTTGTGTTTTTTTTTTTGTTTTGTTTTGTTTTTGCCTCATCTCAGAATGCCTCTACTCAAAGTATGTGTTTGGGGGCTGTGCCTGGACAAAACACATATTTTAGTCCTGATACTGATCAGCCAAAACTGGTTGTTCCATGCACACTATTATCTTGATGATTTTGAACACTTTGTATTAGCTTAATTTAGTAGTCTAGTAAGAGCAATGTTGTCAATGGCATTAGTGATCCCATTGTGCCAATATCTTCTATCTGCACTGCTTTTATCTAGTTTTATTTAAAGTGCTGTTTTAAAACCCTATATGGCTTGCTGACCACCTATTCTGGGCATCATCTGAGGCCCTAGGATCACCAAGCAACAGGGCCTTTGTAAAAATAACATCCTAGTATTCGAATATCTATATTTTGAATATGCCACAGACACCGTAAGTCAAATAGTTTCATCTGGCGGGGTCCAGGAAAAGAGCCCCAATGGGGAGACATCATTCTGGAGATGGCTAACAGACTAAGACAAAACCCCACTCCTCCCTTATGCATCTTGTTTCCTTCCCCCTTACCTTTGTTAATCTTAATTAATGTTACTATTGCTTATTGTTTTAATATTTTTATTTATTTTTAATTATTGTAAGCCGCCTATGGTCAGGCAAAATGGGCAATATATAAGTTGAATGAATATGTTAATTAATAGCCTCCCAAAGGCATATATTGTTTTCTTTTAGCTATCCTATAAGATTTGATATTTGCACTGCATTGTTTCTCTGATCTTAATTTACCCAATGCTGCTCCAAAAAGATTGGCTGTTGGACAATGTAGAAATATAATAAATGTTTCTGCACAGATGATCCTATTTCTCCATACACAAGTTGGCTTCTGAATATTGTGGAAATGAAACAACCACAACCTTTGCCAATGCCATTTAATGGAGGGTGCTGGGCACCACTTGTTGACTACCTTCCAGAAACAATTACACCACGGGGACCCCTCCATAGGTAAGCACAATATAATAACACCTCAGTTTCCTAACATATTTTAATTGGTTCAATCAGCTGCTCAAGCTAAATCAGGCTGAACCTGGCCAGGCTATTTGCTGTTTGCTGCAAGGAGGTAAATTGCTGGGAGGCAGAGGCTGGCGGGTGGGGCTTCAGCAACATTCGCTGTATAAGACACACAGACATTTCCACCCACTTTTTTTGGGGGGGAAGTATGTCTTATACACCGAAAAATATGTTATAAATGTATTTTGCCACATGGAAATGATTTGATCTATTATATTCTGAACATAAAGAAATATTAGCATCAGATAGGATCAGTAGTGGGTTTCACTTACCTTTGCTACCGGTTCAGAATCGGGAGCGCATGTGTGTGCTCTTGCTTTGCTTGCACACAGCCCTTCTGCGCATGCGCCACCGCCACTACCAGTTCACCCGAACCGGGGTAAACCGGTAGAAATCCACCACTGGATAGGATGATCTAAATTAATTAAGTTTAGGTATCATATTGTGATATTGTACTTAAAACAGACCTTTGTGACATTTTGACAGATCAATCACATTGTAAATTACATTTTTAGTGATTGGTGTATTGAATTTCAATATATACAAATCTCCATGTTTCTCCCATGATGACTCCTGAAATGCCAAAAAATATTTTGAATCAGATCCTGCAAAAGAGTACTTTTATTTTGCCATAGCATTTTGACTATGAAGATTCTCAGTCATCCAGGTCATGGTTGTCCTAAAGGTGCTTTTTCAAGAGGCAACTGGACTTTCTGATTTTTCTTTGAAGACATTTTGCTTCTCATCCAAGAAGCTTCTTCAGGTCTGAGGTTGGAAGGGGGTGTTTTTGGCACTGGTGAGAGTGCCAAAACACCCCCAGAGCTGAAGAAGCTTCTTGGATGAGAAGTGAAACGTCTTAAAAGAAAAACCAGAAAGTTCAGTTGCCTCTTGAAAAAGCACCTTTGAGACATAGCAATTTGACTTCCTCCTTTTCTCATTTAATCTCTTGTACTTCTACAAAATTTATTCCAGGAAGCTCTCTAACCTTTCAGATGTGGAGAATTGTGAGGGACCAAATATGGAGAGACTATTTTCTTAATATACTGCAGACAGAATCACTGACATGCATTTAATGCAGAATATATAATTATCAGTGCCTCTCCTCATATTAACCACCCTTCTATTTCCATTACTCTTACTACATCTTAGAAGTTGCCACATATCTATGTTATTCTTGGTATTTTGTGATCAGCTTCTTCATGTTTTTTGCTTTTTTCCTATTTCTTATTGCAATTTTTGAATTGATTAATTTTATTTTTTTGTTAGATGCAATATTGCTGTTATCTTCATGACTGAAATGGTAGTAGATCATAGTGTAAGAGAAGACTGGGCTCTTCATCTTCCATTGCTGTTGCATGCTCTGTTTTTAGGTAAGAAATAATGACTAAACAAGAAATTAAGTGGAAATTGAGTTTGTTTATGTTAACAAAGCTTTTCTATGCATCTCCTCACTAAACAATTATTCTCATTCATTCTTGGCCCAATTATTATTTTTTTGTACTCCTTTGTGTTAATCCTACCAACCTACTCATATCCCCTAATAGAGTACCTTTTCCCTCAAATAAAAGAATCACATTTTATGAAAAAAATGGCATTGTGAGAGAGGATCTTGGGCAGAAATCCCCACAATAATATCCTTATAGAATCAGAAACCATACATTCTGCATGGGGGAAAAAACCAAACAAGGTAAAAGTTTCTCTAACTTTTCATTATGATACTTTAATTTTATTTTATACTTTTAATTCTAACATGGCATCAGTCACATTATACTATCGGTGAGAAGTTATTAAATTGAGACCATTTAGAATCTGAAATACTATTAGGACTATTATCTGGTTCTTGGGATCTTCACACTTTGAAAGTGAGATGAATCATTAAAATAATACATGAATTTGAATGACATTTCTCCAAGAATAAAATTGGCAGACTACATTCTGACAGTACTGTAAACTTCCTGTCATGAGGCCTCATGTTTCTGCAAAAATAGAGAAGACAAAGCACTCGGGCTGCCTGGAGCACATATCCAGGTTCAGTACCAAGACTTGGCATGATGCCTTCCAGGAAGAAATCCCAAGTGATCCTTGGAAGAGAGGAACAATGAGATTAGGCAAGAACACCTCAATCCCGGCCTGAAATGACCCCACAGAACAGCTTGGGGATATGATAGGAACTGTTGCTGCAAATGCAAAGGTTATTAAAGAAAACCTAATAAACTTAGTGCCAGCAGCTTAGCAAAGGTCATCTACATCCAGGCAGAGCAGAGTAAGTGTAAACCCCTCAAATTTGGTCACAACCCAGCCATTGTTGTAATCCACGATTTGATAATCTCTGGATTAACTGACTGTCCTATGAGATTTTTTTATGTTTACCTACCACTGGATTCAATTATTTTTCTCTCTCTCTAATATTTAGGATTATAGTCTTAGATAGTGTAATGTTTATTGTTTTAGTTAAATTTTTGGCTGTTCCTAGGACGATGGGTCATGTGAAGTACTGTCTTCAAAGGCATGAATATTACAGGTGGAATTCCTCTAATGCCTACTGTCATATCTTAATGGGAGATGTCTATGGAATTTCAGGGCTGTAAACTAGATTTTAAAAAATCCCAGAAAATGCAGTGAGAAACTACTATAGAATTTAGTTATGTCTGCCCATGTACATATATGAACAGGAGTCAAGATTTATTCAAATGTGTTAATACTTTATTACAAACAATTATTAAAATTAATACAATTAAATGTTTCAGCTCTAATGCTAATTAACTTTTTAATTATGTGGCAAATCAATTCTTAGCAATCAGTCAAATAAAACTTCCAGAATGATCTATCTCCAACCCAACCAATCAGGTCTCCCAATAATGCATTCGTCCATCGATAAATCAATAGATTAATCCAATTACGGTAAATGTTACAACTTTTATTTTTAGAATATACAAAAATCATGTAAACTGTATAAACAAGAATAAAATTATAATTTTGGTTTTCCCAAATAAAAGGCTCTTCAAATACATTTCCCTTTTTCTAGCATATGAACTTTTTGTGCTGCTTAATTAATCAGACTTCCTGATCGTTTTCTTTAGGCCTTGATCATTATCGTCCAGAAGTCTTTGAGCATAGCAAGAAGCTGTTGCTTCATCTGCTGATTGTGTTGTCATGCAACAGCAATTTTCAAGCCATAGCCTCAATGCTTCTTCAGACTAGAGAGATGAATGAAACCAAGACGCTTACAGTCCAGCCTGTGCATTTGCCTGAATTCTTCTATACAGGTAATGAAAAACCAGTTCTTTGGCTTTATTTCAATTTTGCTTGAATTACTTTCATAATTCTATGGTGCTCAACATAGAAAAGAATGGATATAATGAAGGTTCCTTTTCTGCAGAAGCACATTTTAGACACATATTCTGTTTTAGTACTATGTTCCAATTGGACCTGTCTATATTAGATTTTTTTTCAAAGACATATTTTCATATGTTTCTTAAGAAAATATATATGTTTGTACGTATGTGACCTCCTATCTCACAGTGACTATAACAAAATTATGACTTCTATGTTTATATAGATTTTTTTCCCACATTTTTGTTAGGTGGTTTTGACTTTTTGCGGGAATATCAGTCTTCCCCTGTACCGGACTCTGGGCTCAGTTCTAGCTCCACTTCTTCCAGCATCAGCCTTGGAGGAAGCAGTGGAAATCTCCCACAAATCACCCAGGAGATAGAAGACATTGACCCAACTGCGGAGACAAATGAAAAGGCAAACAAACTAATAGAGTTTCTAACTACCAGGTAACCAAGGCAGAATAAATATCCCATTTTAATTCTTAAAAACAGTATTCTGTGCTTTTAAAAGAATTTGTATTCATAATTCATGAAAAAAAGTATCCTTCACTAACAGGTTTCTTGGATATAACAGCACAGGCATGATGTCTCATTTTCTGCTTTACAAGTAACAGGCAGGTTTTTCAAATGCCACTGAGGTTTTCTAATCTTAGCCAGAAGTGAATGTTAGTATTAAGCAGGTGTAGGAAACTGATGTAAAAAGGCATTTAAGTTGCTTGGAGCAATTTATTTCAAGTTGTGGGGAGAAGAGTATAATACAATAATTCTTTTTTGGCTGGTAGATTTCTTCTTAAAAAATATAGCATCACTTTATGAAATTAAGATTGGCACTGTCACTCAAATGCTTCATTCCCTGTTGAAATTCAAAGCAGACTCTTGAATTAATCTTTGTTTTTATTTTTCATAGTTAGCTAAAATGAGAAATATTTTCTGCATCAGAGGCTAAAACTGTCTTCATCTTTTCTTAGACTTATTAAAAATGGATAAACATATTTATACATTGTGCATAGCAATAGTCTCTTAGAACAATTACAAGGTTTACCTAACTGTCCTGACAATACAACAAGTTTTAGTGAGAATGAGCAAGGAAAGAGCCATAGTTAAATGAAAGAACATCACCTCAAGAGGACATTCTTCTGCTTTCTGTTGTGACTATATAGTGACTGTGAAGCTCTTCCTTCTTAGCATTTAGCATGAGGGTAACATAATTCAGAACTTTTCATATGATCATTTGCTCTTAATAACAGTATCAAATAATTCAGCCTCCCCCAAAATGGTGTCTATAGAACTATTGGAACCTGAACTCCTGGGATGACTGAAAGGCACCTGGATGGAAAAGGTTGATTCATTTCCTAATTAGAGCGGTATTGAAGTGACAAATTGATCTCTTTATTAAAAGAATGAAAAATAGTGTTGTATTTGGATAAATGAAGCCTAGTTTGGTGCAGTGGTTTAAAACACTAGACTAGACCCTGGGAGACAATGAGTTCTACTTCTGCCTCAGGCACAAAACCAGTTAGATCAAGGGTGTCAAACACAAGGCCCACGAGCTGGATCCGAGCCGGCCCATGGGGCCGTCTTGGTCTACCCAATACAAAGAGGAAAGATCGGGCCAGTCTACCCAATGTGAAGAGGAAAGATCGGGCCAGCATGGCTTTAGCCCAGTCTACACAATGCAAAGAAGAAACATGCCAGCATTTTGGGGTGTGGCGTCAATCTGGCCACACTCACCCATACCCAACCAGTCAGCCATGCCCCCCCCCCGAGATCAACCACAGCCCTGATGCGGCCCTCAATGAAATTGAGTTTGACACCCCTGAGCTAGATGATTGTGGGCTGAGCGTAATTTTGCTCAATCCCAGAAAGGAAAAAGCAAGGGCAAATCACTCCAGAAATCTAGCTAAGAAAATTTCATGGGCTTGTCCATGTGTTTGACAGGAGTCAAGATTGAATCAAAGGTATGCCCTCTCCAAGTTTTAATAGAATTAATAGAATTGAATCATTGTTTATTTACTAAGACTTTACACAAAGTTACAGCTTGCCTATACTGTAAACCATTTGCCTACAGTATTCATCTGAAGGAGGATGTATGTGAACTCTGCTAATGTGTTGTACTATTTAAAATAATTTATTTTAATCTCAAAATAAAATATATCAATTTTCTGATTTTTAAGGGCATTTGGTCCGCTCTGGTGCCATGAAGATATCACACCCAAAAACCAGAATACAAAAAGTGCAGAGCAGCTTACCAATTTCTTGCGTCATGTTGTGTCTGTCTTTAAAGATTCTAAATCAGGTACTAAACCAATTGATTTTAAAGCACCTTTATTTGACAAGCAGCTTTCTCAAATTTTATTTTGCTGTTTGCTGGACAAAATCTAATTTTCACATTAAATGTTGCTCAATAATAAATCATTGCATATAGATTTATTTTTATGATTTGAGTATTGCCACAAATTAGGAGCATACGTTTTTCTTTAGCGTATGGCAAATACATGGACTTATAGTGGTTCAGATGTTAATGTCCAGGGTGGGTGAATTCAGAGTATGATGGAGCCAACCGTCAAAAGGCTGAGAGTACTTTTTTGATGGTAGTTGAGTGCTCTTTCACCCTTGGGGCTTTAGAAGGCCTGTTTTGTTTACCCATTGCCATGTATTTAGAGAGCCAGGAGTTCTACAAAAATGTCTGACTGCTAACTCTTGTTAACTGCCAATTCTTCAATGTAGTCTGGCTACAAATTGTTGCTAGTCATTTAGTTCACACTACTGTGCTATCCATGGTGCACCACAAGGAGGCAAACTAGCATCACACCCCAGGAGCATACAATTTTAGATGTATTGCTTTATTGATATATTTGGCTTTGGTTTATAAAAGAGGCAGAACAAATTGAAGAGAATCTGATTTTCTCAGGATTCAGGTGAGGGATTTTTCCAGCATTCCTTAGGGATTTAGAGACAAAATTTGTAATACCCTTTAATGCCTTGTTAAATAAATCCATTGAATTCTTCACTAAAGAGGACATAAAGCTTTAAAGAGTTTTTAAAGGCATTTCTTCAATTGGAGACCAAGCATGGTACATTGGAGATGCCCGGGGAACAGTCTTATCTGGGATCAGTTTGATTTTGTTGGTCCTGAGGAAATGGACAGAGTATTTGGTCTATATGATTAGAATTAGAATTAGAATTAGAAGTTTTTATTGACCAAGTGTGATTGGACACACAAGGAATATGTCTTGGTGCATATGCTCTCAGTGTACATAAAAGAAAAGATATGTTCATCAAGAATCATAAGGTACAACACTTAATGATAGTCAAACCCATGTCCATTCTGGTTGATCGAAACACCTGGGAGGTAACATGTAGGTGGATCCCAGAGGTGAATTATTCATTCTTAATAGAGAATGATATTCTCGGCACCATTTAAAGAGGCATTTGTACATTCCCTTTTCAAGAAGCCATCGCTGGACTTTATCATTCTTCATAATTTTCATTCAGGCTCCCATCTCTCTTTTTAGGGAAAATGGTGAGTAATGGTTGTGCTGCAGCTCTAAAGGATTAGCTGGGCTCTTCCAGTCAGGTTTTGGATCTGGATTTGGAGTAAAACAGCATTGGTCACACTTTGGGATGACCTCTGGCAGGAGCGGGATGGAGGTAGTACATCCATCCTGGCTGTTCTTGACCTTTTGGTAGATTTCATCAGTCATGGTATTCTTTTGATCGACTTTAGGAGTTGGGATAGAGGGCACAGTTGTGCTGATTCACCTCTTTCCTATGGGGCTGGTCCCAATCGCTGTTGCTAAATCGCTATTTTGCAACTGCAGTCCTTGATTTGTGGGGTACTGCAGGGTTCATTGCTCTCGTGTCTCCTTTTTAACATCTACATGAAACTGCTGGGTGAGATCATCCATCACCATAAGAAGAGGTACCATAAATATTCTGATGATACCCAGTATACTGAGGTCCCATCCCACCTAATCAGACAGGGAGTGTATATTGCAAGTATATATCTCCATCCTGGGTCAATTAAATGATGCTGTAAACCTTCTTTCATGGTGCCTAGAGGCTGTGGGGAACTGGATAGGGTACAAACATGCTGCAACTGAACCCTGGTAGGAAGGAGTGGCTGTGTTATTCTGTATCTGTGAGCTAACATCATTGGTTCTGGATGGGGTTGCACTGCCCCAGGTGGACCTACTGTATAATTGCAGGCTACTCCTGGAGTCACAACTGCTAGAGAAGCAAGAGGCAGTTGTGGCTAGGAGAGCCTTTGCTCAACTTCATGTTGTACACCAGTTATGCCCTTTCCTGGATCAAGAAGCCTTTCTTTCAGTCACTCATGCCCTAATTATCTCCTATATGGAGTACTACAATGCATTTTACATGGGCTACTCTTGAAGAATATCCAGAAGTTGCAACTGGTGCAGAATGCAGTGGCATGAACAGTTTTGAGATACTCTCAGACATGTAACACCTCTGCTATGCAAGCTGCATTGGATATCAGTTTGCTTCTGGGTCCAATTTGAAGTTATCAAATTTAAAGCCCTTTGTGGGACCAGCCTTCCTAAGGAACTGTCTTATCCCAATTACATTGTCCAATCTCACCGGATCAATCAGGAAGGGTATATTGCAGATCCCATTGGTTAAATAAGTTTGACCAGTGGATCATCTTTGGAACATCTTACTCCCAGAAGTGAGGTGAGATCCCATTCTTCTGTCTTTGCAAAAGAATGTTAAGACCTGACCCTGCCAATTGGCATGGAAGTTGATGAGTGATATGGGCCTCAGAGGTGACTGGTGACGGGCGAGTGCTCCCTCCATCTTTTTTTAATACATAATAACTTAATTTCAACTTTGTCCTTAAGTCTGTTAACATTGTTGTATTTATGGTTTTATGACACTTTTTATGTTTTTATGGTAAATTGCCCTGAATCATCTAAATGAGATGGCTGGTGTAGAAATTTGATAGATAGATAGATAGATAGATAGATAGATAGATAGATAGATAGATAGATAATAAATAAATGCTTCAGATAATCATTTTCACAATAACCTGCATTTGCTTCCTCCCTATGATTAAAAATGTAAAGGTTCCTGACAATGTTTTCCTTTATATTTTTGTTGCATCAAAAATGAAAATTTGCAATATATATTTCAAATTCATGTATTTTCTATTAAATTTGGTTTGGTTTGGTTTTCTCATCAGGCTTTCATTTGGAGCAGCATCTTAGTGAAATTGCATTGCAAACAGCTCTTTCTAGTTCTTCAAGACATTATGCTGGCCGCTCTTTTCAGATATTTCGGGCTCTAAAACAGCCGCTTTCAGCACACGCATTGTCCGATCTGCTTTCAAGATTAGTGGAAGTTATAGGAGAACATGGAGAAGAAATTCAGGTATAAACACTATCCTAGCTTGTCTTTGTAGAAAAGTGCCTTTCATTGTTGGATGATCTAGCTCAGTGCTTTTCACAAGGATTAGCAGTTTCTTTGTTAGTTTTTTTTTAAATTTTAGTTTAGCAAATATCAAATGTACACACCACTTATCATAAACAGTATCTCTTTCACAGTTAATTTCAGAAGTCAAGCTAGAGTCTGTTTGACTATTGAATGAAAACTAAGATTAGGCAGTAGACATTTAATAATTCACATTACTGGTAGTAATGGAATGATTATATTGTTGTTGTGATCTTAAGATGGGATACCATATAAATCTTTTAAATAAGTGAAATACATATACTGAAATGATCATATTTCTGTATTTTTGGCAGGGTTACGTTATGGAAGCCCTTCTTACATTAGAAGCCACTGTGGATACTCTGTATGACTGTCTGAAGAACAGTGATCTTTTGACAGTTTTATCACGGTAATGAGTTTTTCTATTCAATTAAATATAACATTTTCTATAAACATTTGACTATAGAATTCAGAATGCAACTGCCTGGTGACAGGGTTCCGACCGATGCCCTAATAAAAGCAAGAGTCCCAAGCCATTTAGCAAGAAAAATCCAGTAGTTTATTAGGAGCACCATGTCCGCATGAACTAAGTGAAGCCAAGTCTGACTTCATCCAATTCGTGCCTTGCCTCTGACCCTGTTTTTCCCTCCCCCCAAGGTGTGTCACCAGTCACATTTCCCAACAAAGCAATTTCGCAGGTCATAGAAGTCACTCCCTCTAGCCATTGCGGATCTCCTTGGAGATGGCCTTGACTTCCGGCGATTAGGATGTGTTTTGTTTTGACTGAGGTGTGAATTCCTTGGTGCAGCTGTGAGGTGCGATTTTCCATCCCCCTTGCCTATGGCAACTCAGGAGCAGGTCAGGAAAGCTTTGTGAGTTGACATTCGGCTTTCCTCACTTCCAGAAGTTTGGAGACTACAGAGACGTGAGGATGTAATTCAAGTGCAAAATATACAGTTACAGTGTAGAGATTCTGCAATATTGATAGAAGTTTATGTTATGTCAGCTCAACATCTGAGCCCACTGGGCATTTCAAAGAAATGGATCTTGTAAAAAAGTAAGCGTTAGTAAATCAATTTAGGATATTGTTCTTTTTGTGAAATATTAACAGTATTAAAATGAGTGCCATAATTTATGAAGGCTCATATATTCCTGTTTCATTAGATAAGCATACAATATTTAGCTTTCTATCTGTCCATATGGAAGTCTTTTGTCCAGATTTCAGCTGTGATAACAGCTGCAAGTGTGTCATTTACTTCTCCTATCAAAGAAGTTATTAGAATTTAAAGAACTGAAATAAAGCATCTACTAAAACTGGCATAGCTTGAGGCAAAGTCGCCTTTTATGTCAAAAGCCTTCCCACCTTGGTTATGTTACATTTTGCAATGATTTGAATATATTGACATTTGTGAATGATTACAAAACATTTGATATTGGAATACTAGTAGTTTCCTTGCTTCCCAGCAGTGAAGCACAATAAAATATGAACCCTTTTAGAGATGAACATGTTTTACCTTCACCTTAATGTAGTCCCCTGTCATGTCAAGTTACTAGTTTGTTGGTAGAGTAGAATGCTGCATGAATAAACAGAAAAAAAGAGAAACAGAAAAGAAAATACTCTTCTGAATGCTGCACAAAAAATAAAATCGACAGCCCGGGTTCAAGACCCGAGTGTCATGCAATGGGGGCAAGCGTTTGTTTTTGCCTAGCTACGGCTCACCTAGCAATTCAAGTAGATAAATAGGTACCACTTCAGTGGGGAGGAAACAGTGCTCCATGACATCATGCTGGCCACATGACCACAGAAACTTCTTTAGACAGCGCTGGCTCAACCTTGAAACAGGGATGGGCACCACCTATAATCAGCAACAACTAGCAAAGTCCACAGGAATTCCTTTCCTTTCTTTTCTTTGACTCAGTGCTGTATTGTATGCATTTAAATCTTTCATACAATAGTTCCATTATACTTTTACTCTCTGTTTTCTAAAAAAAGTGTTCTTCTTAAAACATAGGAGAAAGAAGATGGCTTACATAGTGTACTTTTGCTTTTGTCCCTTCGTGATATGATCTCTTGAGTTCAATGAGCAGAAAATCTATGGAAGGAATAGCTTTGTTTTTTTTAACCTCTCCTTGAAGATATTTCTACTTAGTATTACAGCTACAATTAAATTGATAATTTATTCGTATGATTGTTTTCTCTTAGTTCATCCTCACCAGACTTGACATCAAGTGCAAAACTGACAGCCAATCGGAAGAGCACAGGACAACTTAATGTGAATTCAGGAGCTGCCAGTGGCAGTACAGGCACTGCTGAGCGTAGCAGACATCAGAGGAGTTTCTCAGTGCCTAAAAAGTTTGGGGTTGTGGATAGAACTTCTGATCCCCCTCGCAGTGCCACTCTGGATAGGATTCAGGCTTGCACACAGCAAGGCCTTTCCTCCAAAACTAGGAGCTCCTCTTCTTTGAAGGACAGTCTTTCAGACCCTACCAATATTAACAATCCAACTAACCTGCTGGCTACCATTTTCTGGGGAGCAGTGGCTTTGATGGAATCTGATTTTGAATTTGAGTATCTAATGGCACTAAGACTGCTCAGTAAGCTACTCATTCATTTGCCACTGGATAAAGTAGAAAACAGGGAAAAATTAGAAAAGCTACAAGGACAACTAAAATGGACAGATTTCTCAGGGCTCCAGCAACTTCTGCTTAAAGGTTTTACTTCTCTAACAACTACTGATCTCACACTTCAGCTCTTCAGTTTGCTGACTCCAGTATCACGTGTATCCATGGTTGATTCCTCTCAGGCTATAGGTACATCTAATACATGTTTTGTTTATTTTTTATCAAAAATAAAATGAACAGAAAATCCTGAAAGCTAAACTTGTATTTGGTAATATGTATTTATATAAATAGCTAATTACAAAATCTTGGAAACAGGCTAAGCAATTACATAGGTCATAGGATTACTGTCTACGCTTCCTGGTAAATTATAATGAAAATAATGCATATTGTGTCATATTCCAAATTTCCCAATTCTTCCTCTACTTCATTCTCTAATTCCTTCTATTAATGAAATGGGTACTAATTTATAATTTAAAGAGGAATAGGAAAACCGCCTTTCTTTTCTTACCTTTAGCTTTCTGTCCAAGTTATTGTGACATTCCTCCTTACCTCTATGTAAGAAGATGCCCAGTTAACCCTTTACTTTAATAGTATGAAAGTATAATCTACTATTTTATCATTGTTACCCCCAGGCATAAAAACATACAAACTACACCTTCTTATACAAATCTTATGTGTATAATTTATATACATTTATATTATTATATGCAGTAATTAATGGCAATACATTTTGCATATTACTGAAACTATAAACGACTCAAAGTACCCAATTATTATTTTCACATAATCGGAATTAAGAAAAGAGACATGGATTGCATTTTTGGTATATAATGTATGTTTTCAGTCAGTTTCATTTATTATCATATAATACATTACAGTGTCACATTTATGTTTATTTCTATTTTTTAATGCCAGGATTTCCATTGAATGTTTTATGCCTTCTGCCTCATTTAATTCAGCACTTTGATGGCCCAAATCAGCTCTGCAAGGATATAGCAGAGAGGATTGCTCAGGTACTCTATGTTTAATATTAGGTGGATATTATTAAATCCAGGGCTGCTTTTTTTTCTTTTTGTTTTTAATGTTGTTGTTCACTTGTTAGGTCTGTCTAGAAGAAAAGAACCCGAAGTTGTCAAATCTTGCACATGTCATGACTCTCTATAAAACACACAGCTATACAAGAGATTGTGCAACTTGGGTGAATGTTGTTTGCCGTTACCTTCATGAAGCATTTGCTGACATTACTTTGAATATGATTACTTATCTTGCTGAGGTATGTTTTAATTAGTTCATCCTTTCTTCTCATAGTTCAATAGATCCTGAAAGATTTAAAACAACACTGAGTCTAAATACACACATTACAGAAATTATTTATGATATAAAGAAGGTGGTGATGATTATAGCCAGTTAGGCTGTGCAGTGCTCTAGGTTCCTTGGAGCAGGAGCAGTTGTAAATTTATTTATTTAAAAAAATTTGTATGGCTGCCCATCTCAGTGATGCTGGGCGGCTTACAAAAATAAAAATCCATTATACAAACAAACAAAAAAACAACAACAATTCAACATACCCCCTCCAGTGACAAAAATCAATGAAACAAGCCACTTGATGGGTTCAATCCCACTTTGGGTTCCTCAGGCCCATTGGCAAAACCAGGTCTTCAGGGTCTTGCAAAAGAGTGTCAAAGTGGAGGCCAATATAAATGCAACTTTAGAGCCACTATGTCAAGGGTGTCAAACTCGCGGGCCATGGGCCAGATGTGTCACATGTTGGCCACACCCACTCCCAGTTTAGCAAAGAGGGGAAAAAGTCGCGATACATCACATTACGACAATGTGACACTGCAAGTTTGACACCCCTGCACTGTATGATCTGGGAAAAGACAGAGCTCCTTTAAAGATTTGTAGGCAGATGCTGCATTCATTCATATATGCTCTGAAGAATCCTTTGAAATTAATTGGAAAAATTGTCTAGTCATAACATCTATGTTTTCTAATTCAATATATCAGATGCCCACATATTTTTGCTACACTAATCTATTTTCTGTTACAATAAAAAATTATAATCTTTAGCTGTCTACAGTAATTATTATTATGGTTTATTTAAAGATTATGAGTTTGTCTAATTTTTTTCACAGCTACTGGAAAAGGGGCTTCCTAACATGCAGCAATCACTTTTACAAATAATCTATAGTCTTCTTAGTTACATGGACTTATCAAACTTACCTGTTAAACAGTTTAACATGGAAGTACTAAAGACCATAGAAAAATACGTACAAGTAAGTACATTTTTCTCATAGTACTTGTGTAGAAACCAGTATTAATTCAATCATTTCTTCCCATGTGTCTCAGTCTCAAAGACCTACCACTACTCTTCCTTCATTTAACATTGTTAAATAAATGGGGGATTAGCACTTTACCCAACGTCTTTCTTGGTATTGCAATGCATGTCAGAAGTAATCACAGTGTAATTAAAACTGCAGGTACATTGTGGGGACTCAATATAAAATTCTGTACCAATTAAATTCTTCTTCTACAGAAGGATAATTGAACTTCACCAAGCAAAATGTATTTCCTGCTAGCAGATTCTGATAACTTCGTAATGTAGCAAGTTGTGTGATTTGTACAAGCTGCAAGGAGGTTAAGAACAAAATAATGGCAACTATGGCAATAAATTGTACAGTAGATGACAGATATTAATTATGGGCAAATACGATGTTAATGTCTGCCTGATGGTATTTAGTAAAATACTGTAACTATGTATGATGAAAACATCCTTTGTATGTTGTTTTTTTATTATAGTTACTTTATTCGGGAATTGTTAAAACCAAAGTTTCCATTAAATACTTGTATCTTAAATTGGAATGGTAAATGTGTCTGACATTGGTAAATAATGATAAAATAAAGAAAAACAGAAAAAAGAACCAATGGGCAAAGACATCACTATACTCCTCAGCTTGCTATTTTAAACTTGTTATTGTACAAAAATAATAAACTCTAATCAGTAGTGTTGATAGAACATTTACTATTTTTATGATTCTAGAAAATAAAATAAATCTGGGAATCTTCTCAAAATATCCAATATTGTCTTGCTTTCTCTTAAAGTACTGTGTTTAGAAAACATAAAAAAATGCCAAGATGTCAGATTCTGTGCCAAGTAGAAGCCTAACAAGAAGCCTTGATAATATTTTGTAATATTACTAACATTTTCTTCTTGCTGTATTTAGTATATGGTTTTTTAATATGGAAAATTTCAAATTATTATTATTATTATTATTAGTAGTAGTAGTAGTAGTAGTAGTAGTAGTATTACAGAGTAGTCAGATTTTCTATATTCAGTACAATCAGTCTCTGATGTATTTAATGTTACAAATATATATTTTGTTCAATGTGTATGATTTTATGTGAATATTTGTTTACAGAGCATTCATTGGCGAGAAGCCTTGAATATACTTAAATTGGTGGTTGCACGCTCAGCAAGTCTGGTTCTACCCTCTTATCAGCATAATGATATTTCAAAAATGGAAATACATTGTATCTGGAATAATGCATCCAAGGAACTGCCTGGGAAAACTTTAGAGTTCCAGTTTGATATTTCTGAGGTACGGTACCATAATTAAGATATCAATAGCACTTAGGCTTATATACTGCCTCACAGCTCTTTATAGCTTTCTCTGGGAGGTTTACAATGTGAGCATTATTTGCACATTGCCCCCAACAATCTGTGTCCTCATTTTACCAACCTTGGAAGAGTGCAAAGCTAAGTTAACCTTGAGCCCTGTCAGGATCGAACTCCACGCTGAAGGCTGTGAGTTGAATTTGCCTACAATATTGCACTTTAACCACTGCGCCACCAGTCTACATATTATAAATTGTCAGGTATAAATGCCCTACCCGTGCCAGGGACCAGCTATAGCTCAGCAGTGCAAGGGTTAACCCAGACACCCACCTGGCCAGCTCCTCCCATAGGCCCCTCCTTACCTGAATCCCCGCCCACAGGTACAAAAGGTGGGCACACTCCTCCATGTTGCTCAGATCCTAATGTAACCAAGTGATGATATGATGAACCTGCAAATAAAAGGAGAGATATTTTACTTGAAGTCTCAAGTCTCTTCATTGGGCCTGATCCATCAATCCTTGTAACATAAATTAATATTACAAACTAATGATTTAAGCAGAATAGGCAATTTAGCCAAAGTTTAATTAATAAGATCATGGGCAGATCAGAGATAAACCACATGCTATACATATGAAATTAATCTACTGCCTCATAGTATTTATTAAATTGTTGTAATTAAGTATTTCAAAAAACAGAATTTCTGAATGTTAAAACCAACTACTATTCAGAGTTGCTATATGCACTATGGGAATAATATATGTAAATTTTAAATTTTTACTGATATTTTACTTTAAGACACCAATTATTGGCAAGCGGTATGATGAGCTGCAGACTTCTTCAGGTCGTGATGGAAAACATAGAATAATGCCTGTCACACGAAGCACGTCGTCAACATCTTCTGGATCTAATTCCAATGTCCTTGTGCCTGTTAGTTGGAAGAGACCTCAGTATTCTCAGGTAAACTTCTTACTGATTTTCTGTAATGGTGGTTTGTTCCATTCATTTTAGATTTAATTATTGTACAGAAATATAGAAATATTGTTTAACAAGTACAGAAATATAGAGGATCTAAATTGCACCAAAGTAATATTTTGCCAGATTAAATGATATTTAATTAACTAATTAAAATTATGAAGAATTAGAGCCAGAGTTATGGTTTTCTCTACAAGCATTTCTACTTTTTCTCTTATTATTAAAAAATCATATGTGTAACATTATTTTTAAAATCTCTTCTTTCACCTTTATTTTTTTTTAAAGAAAAGAACAAAAGAAAAGTTGGTGCATGTTCTTAGTCTTTGTGGTCAAGAGGTTGGTCTGAGCAAAAATCCCTCAGTAAGTGTCATATTTCTTCTTATACCATTTGTGTACAATTAATTTATATCTTCAGTTTAAGATACTATCTTTCATTTGCCTGATATAGTCCTCCTGAACTTATGGCTCCTGCTGGATTTGCAGGTGGTGGACATGTTGGCTTTTGACAAGCTTTGGCTGAGGTGCCAGTTGTGAGCCTATCTAGAGTGGAAGGCTCTGATACTGGGGACTTATGCCCTCATCACCACTGGAATAATAATGCATTTATGTGGACTGTAGTATATCTTACATGCCAGCAGACAAGAACTGCTCTAGCCGTATAACAGCAGTGTTGTGGATGCTGTATTAACTTCCAGCAGGACATGGATGCAATTCAAATTATTGACTTAAACATATGAAGCCCAACATGGGTTGGGCTCTGAGTATAATCAGGACTATTTCCTCCATGTGCAACAGTCTATCCTCTAGGTTTAACAAAATTATAGTTGTTAAGTGTTCCTCATGTATGGGAGGTGCCAAAGTGGTGGTGGTCAGCAACAATGCTTTTCTGGGTTGCCATTCCATCTTCTGGATTATGTTACCCACATGGATATCATTCCAAAAAGCCATCATCAAAACTTTTCTGTAAGGCCTTAAAGGTATAGTTATTTATACTATGTACTTTGGGGCTGGCACCTAAGGTTCTTGTGTAATTATTGTTTTATTGGGCATTGTTTTATTTAATTGTTTTATCTTTATAATTTTATTGCATTTTGACAATCAGTCAAAATATCACTCAGCCTAATATTCAAATAAATAAAATACATACAGAATATATTTTTTCTATGAAGGGCATTATTTTGTGGAAAAATCAATTGGTTCTACCATATTTAAGCCAAAAATGCATGTAAGACAAAATTACCCTGGTCTTTCATGTCATCCCATCTGTTCCTCTCTATCTCTTCTATCCAGCATACAATTGGATAACAAATCCTTCTGTCCAGTATTAAATGCAGTTTAATAAAACACATTGTATTAATTTTTATCTGATTTTTGTCTTTTATTTTATACTGACACTTCCTTTGAGAACTCTATATGCCACTTATTTTTAAAGTGCAAATCTATATTATTTCTAGTATGGTAAATGAAACAGTAAAAATGAAAATATCTGAAATATTGGGATTGCCTAATTTTTGAGCTGGGATTTATTTTTTGTTTCAGGAATTATACAGTAGTGAGACTTAATTCTCTCAAAATTTCTCCTGTAGGGAATGTCCAGTATCAGCATCTAGACTAGTTAAACTTTAGTAGAATAATAGATAGAGCATACCTATTTTTTTCATTTGTCTTATTTACTGATAGTTTATGATCATGGTCTACCAAGAAGCAGCTCTACATTTTTCTGCAAATAAGATTAAATTTAAAAACTAGGTCAGCAAAATTAAAATGCTTTCTAAGTAATCCACATGTTTTAACTTGAACAACTGTGGGGAGTGGCTGATTTTATGAAGCTCCTTGAATGCTTATTTTGTAGTTGTTTTTATATTATTGTGTCTCTTGTTTCTATAAACGCTTGGATAAACTAAGACCGCATCGGTCTGCAGCCATTAGGAAGTAATTGGATGGGTTTCTACAATTCAGAGTTGTGTCTTTGTTCAAGTATAATCTGAAGGCACCTGTCCAACATAAATAATAAAAAAGAGTCTTCTAAAAATACACTCTGAAGGAATTAGGTGTGTACTGAAAATACTGTTTCTGAATAGTCCATTAGTTTTAAGGCTAGTAGAAGGAATCATAGAAGAATTTTAAAAAGAAAGTCATCCCTTTTCAATGTTTAGGTCATTTTTTCTTCCTGTGGAGATTTGGATCTGATTGAGCACCAAACTAGTCTGGTAGCTTCAGAAGACGGACAACGTGAACAAGAGAATATGGATGATTCTAACAGCGAGCAACAGTTCCGAGTTTTTAGAGATTTTGATTTCCTAGATGTGGAATTAGAAGATGGTGAGGTACGGTACATTCTTTTTGAATCTTTACTCTTATCATAGATTAAGCCCCATATTTGCCTTCGCAGTAGCGTTCTGTTTATATTTTAGTAAGTACATAACTGAATAGTTATAATCTTGATTTTGCATGAACATTTTCAGAACATTTTTAACAGTAGGGGCCATAAGGACATAACACTTAGCAGGTTACCATGCCAAATATATTTTAAGGGTTGTGATATTTTGCTGCCTTGCATGGAAACCTTAGCACAATGTTACAGCTTAATAAACTACTCTAATATTAAAATTAAAGCTAAAAGTTTGTTTTCCATACATTAAAATAAAACACAATACTTTTACCATTCTTAATCATCTGCCTGACATGCTGATTGATGATCAGAACACATGCTTCATAAACCCATTGCACAACCATTTTAAAAGCAGGCAATTTCATCAATGACTTTCCAGAAAGCTAAAGCTAAAGCTTTCTCTGTAAATCTTTAATGCTTCCACTGCCTTAAGATAGTGCACTTAAAAAGCCTGTAGAAGAAAAACAGGAGCTTGAGGGCCTGTAATTATGCCTCAGCAGGTAAAAGCTTGCTGTTTTAATTGAAGTTGCTGAAAGTGCCTGCTAGCAGATTACTAGCAACATTTAATCTGCATGGTCCTGCTTGTGTTTATTTTATTTCTAAATAATATTTTTATAGTTAATATGGATCCCTTTCCTCTAGAAATAACTGTTTCTGGTTAACTAGAGAAAAGATCAGCATTTGGTGCTAAAGAATACTGCTTAGTGTCCTGACAATATCTTGCCCCATTCCTTTCTGCAAAGAAAAACAGGCAGTGAATGTAAGAAAGAAAGGGGATTCATAAAATAAGGAGTAATTTAGGGATAGTATATCACCTGTGAGCCTCACCTAAATCCTGTAAATAAATCCCCTTAAAGATAAAGATCCCCTATATAACAGGTCAGATTTTGGCTGCCCTGAAGAGGGAAATGAGAGACAGGACAAATAGTAGCAACAATTTGGTATCTTGATCTGTTCAGAAACTTGTTCAGCAGGATTACTAATGTCAATGATAAGAGAGGGTGCTTTGCTAAAAAGGGAGCATCCGATACTAGCTATTTAGTAGGGTCTGAAGCATATCCATCACTACCAAGCTGTTTAATTTTGAATTACATTATTCTACTTCAGTTTGATGAGCTGAGCTGGAAATAAATTACATTGAAATAAAAATCAACTTTTACCCTGTGCCATGTTTAAATTTGGAACATTTTAACAAAGCATTCTAAAGAAAATATATTTGCTGGAGTAACAATGATGTTTTGTAGGTAAAAAAGATGCAAGGAATTATAAAGAATTGATCTGGAATTAGAACAGGAATTATGCTACAAATTTTCTTCTTTTGATAGCAAAACTCAGAGCCAAATCTGCTGAATAATTCCTGAAATTCTACATTTCTTTCCAACAGTTATCAATATGAGATATTGATAATTAGGTATTCTAAATATTGAGCCTATACTTCAGCTGGGACAGTAGGTGTCAGGATACAAAGTGGGATGTATGTATAATAGAAAAACATGTTCAGTAACAATAGCAACGTTGCTAGGTGGTGTTGTAATATGTTTCCTGTTATTGACTCTTAACTTCTTTGCCCTTAACAAATAAAAAATAAAAAGCAGATTCTGTCTCAGGGAAGAAGGTAACTGTGTTTTGGTTTTCAAGAAAATCCTATGCATGTCTCCTTCAGGTCCCTCTGAGTATATTAGGTCTTCCTCTCTGGTTAATGTATAGAATTTGGCTCATTTTCTTAATGTAGCTTTAATAGATCTGATCTTACAAGATATAGAAATGAATTAACATCAACAAATTAAACCTATTCTAGGCTTTATTTCCACTTTTTAAGCTTAATTTTATGTGAATATGAATTTAATTTAGTTGGATCATTTAGTTGGGTTAAGAAAAAAGTGATTTAGTATTTTAATTTGTTTTTCAAACCAATGTTACAGTATTTTAAGCTTTTAAAAATGAAATACAGGAATAAATTGGTCAGCTGCAGTAATGACTGTAAGTATATTTAAATCAAATATGTTTACACAAGCTTTTCTTTATTTGTTTCCTATTTGTTATATCTGCTATTCAGGAACTTCAGGTAAGATAATGCTATTTGAACTCATGTGCTAGTAAATGTAATGCATTGTTTGTATCCTATAGTATTTACTGAACTGCTCTTTCAGTATGTGTATGTTTGTTTACATGTATGAAAGTTTTATACTTACACACAGGTTTAGAAATGTTTTAGAATTCAAAGAAAAGTGTTTCAAGATTTCTATAATATCCACAGTAAGACCACAGTTCTCATCCATTGTGAAGTTTACAAATCATGAGTTTGACAAGATCAAATTTAACCTACTTATTTGTACATTCTGGTTGTGGTTTAAATATGACAGGATATTTGTAAAATAATAAATTATGTATAGCTTAATTCTTGCATAATTATTATGAGAGGTGGTAGGAAATGTAGTGTTTGCATTTTCCAGAACTGTCTTAGCACTTCAGGGATCCTTCAGAGTTTTGCACAATTGCCTAGGAGATCCTGTCAAATTCTATTCTTGTGATAGCAATTGTGAGAATAGGAAAAGAAGCAATATATTTTTTGATATATTGTCTTGACAGATGACAGTAGGAAATATTTGTGGCAGGAAAATATTTATAGCAATAAGCTGTCTAAATATAACATTTTTATTTTTATTTTACTATTGTAATAAATGCTGTAAAAAATTCCACACTATTAGATTAGCACACTTTAAAATCTTATAAAATGTTCATTTTTAATAGGGGCTCCCAAAAAGTAAACTTTCAATTCGCTTGCACAAATAATGAGAATATGTGCCATCAAGTTGTTTTTGACTCCTAGTGACCATAGATAGATAAATAATAAGAGCAGTCTGTTAATGTTAGACTGTGCCACAAATAGAAAAAAGTGCAAGGAGAATTGGAGTACATGCTATTAATCAAATTCATTCATGTTTTAAGCTAACTGTACAGATCTTCAGTGTTTTCAATGATAAAGACCCAAGTTTGCTTACTTCATTTTTAGAAGTAAGCAAACCTGTCAACACATCAATGACTGAAAAAAAATCTATTAGAAGTTCAGCCCAATTAAATCCTTTAATACTTGTTTCTATGGAAGCAAGTGTAAGATTGCACTATACAATGTTAACTAGATTTAAAATGTAAACATAGAACATTTTTTTTAAAAAAGTAAACTATTATTAAATAAGAAATGGTTATCTGTTTTTTTACACATAAAACAATTTTAGATTTATTTTTAGAAAATCAGGATTAAAAATAAGGGCTCTTTTATTGTGCAATCTTGTATTATGCATGTTAAATTGAGTGTTCCATTTTATTTTAATTTTGCTCTTCAACATTGTAGATAAACAGATAGATAGACAGACAGACAGACAGACAGACAAGTTCTTTTGGGATTTGGTATTGTTATTTTGGGATTTGATATTGTTTCTGTTATTGTAAAGGAAGTATACATAAATTGCTCAAAATACTTTTTTCAACTGCATGAACAAATAATTTCATATGTGTAGAAATCCCTCATAATAGACATTACTACTAAATGTGTACAGTGAAAGGATGTCTCATAATTTAAAAATTTTAGTCTTCATTGTCAGACATGAAAATAAATAGAATTTCATCATTCAAACATTCTGAAAATTAAAGCTTTGAAAATAGAAGAATTTTTAGAGGAGACGATCATAATATTATTAAGCTTCCCTCTGTAAAAAACTATGGTTTTATATTTCTGGATTTAAAATATATACTAAAGGATATATATATATCCTTGAAATGCACAAACTTATAAATGTTTTTTAAATGTCAGGTAGGAAGAATTTGTTGCATAGTGGCAGAGAAAATAAAGCACTGCTATGATTGCAGGGTGAAAGCATGGACAATTTCAACTGGGGAGTTCGTAGGCGTTCTCTTGACAGTCTGGACAAGTGTGATATGCAGCTTTTGGAAGAAAGCCAGCTTTCAGGAAGTATTCCCAGCCTAAACAAAATCAACCATGAAGACTCTGATGAATCATCGGAAGAGGAGGACCTTACAACAAGTCAAATCTTGGAACAATCCGAACTTGTAAGTACTTAAAGTTAAGCTGCTAGAAACTAAACTGCATTTAAAAATGAGGAAAGATTGATATTTGAATTCATTTCAAATGAAATTGGATGCCATAAGCTTTAAGTGAGTAAATATGTTCTGAATTGCTTCACCTTTTGAGAGTCAACAAATATGAAAAAAATGCATTTGAAAAAATGTTTTCAAAA
Source organism: Arizona elegans (assembly GCA_022577455.1). Lineage (NCBI taxonomy): Eukaryota > Metazoa > Chordata > Lepidosauria > Squamata > Colubridae > Arizona > Arizona elegans. Next base: position 91,782,053 of record JAKOOJ010000006.1, on the reverse strand, counting down.
GTTGCCAGATATTCTCATATCAGATACTCTCATATCACTCTTTTTAGTAGAATGTTTTTTTAAAAAAAAAACCTTCACAAGGAGTCAGCATTTATTTTTAAAGATGTGGTTATGAAACTAATACATATATTCATTGTATTATTTTCACCAAAAGAAAATCATAAATAGTTTCAGGAAGACTGTTTGTAGGAAAATGATATCAACTCTCTCCCACATATTCAGACTTGTATGGGACAGATAAAGGAGGAATTTTTGGGCAGTTCTCATTCAGTGCTTTGGCCTGCGCAGAAGCATCTCTCAGAGGAATGTGCCCTTTCCCTCTTTTTTAACAGATCATGACACTTTCCCCTTCTGAGGACACAAATCACATTGATGCCCTTTCCACACCATGTGAGGCAGCAGCATCAGGTCCGCCTCCTTTCAGTTCAAGAACTTCTAGCTTTAACACGTCTTTGCCAGAAATGAATAATCTCCAGGTCTCTGAAGATTCAAAGGTGAATGATTTTAAAATTTCAAGAAACAGTGGCCGGGATTGGGGGTGGCGGGGGGTTGCTTATGAATACATATTTGCTAAAAGATAAGAGTTTTAGGTCTGCAAAATAACACTTTACAATTTTGCATAACAAAGTCAGATGTTTTTGGGCACCATATTAAATATATAAGCTTCTCAAGTTACCCTGGAAAATGTGGCGTTACACTTTTACAGCTTTAATAGAGCAGTGGTCTGTGGGAGTTAATATGAATTCTATTCCGTCCCCTAAATGTGGGAGTACTATTGTGCTACTGACTGTAATGGATTCAATTTTTGCTTGTTTGAGCTACTTTGAGAATGCTGATTACAATATGCAGAGTTTTGTAAGTCTCAAATGCCTGAAACAAAGCTTATCGTGGACACAACTATCAAAAGTTAGTAACAGTTAATAAGGGCTTAGTAGATTTGCCTTGGTTGTGCTTGTGATTTTTGTTTTCTTCCCTTGGAAATACTTTCTTTTAAAAATGTTCAGTAAATTTTCTGACCCAAAAATAGGATTTTTTTTTTCAGTTGAAAAAAATTGTATTTTCTTCTCTTCCATAGGCTTCTGTCCTGTTTTTTTCTTCCTTCCTCTGCTCTAAGTGAAAAGAATTAATTCATCATAGTAACTTTTTGGTTTGATTGCCCATGTTTGGAATTTTCATGCAAATGAATAATTTTAGCTCCATGCAGCTATATAACAAATACTACATCATATCATATGATCATATTTGCTAAAGGAACTTTTATTTATTTATTTATTATTTATTTATTGGTTCGATTTATATGCCATCCTTTTCCGGAGACTCAGGGCGGCTTATAATGCGTTAAGCAATAGCCTTCATACTTTTGTATATACCTGCTTAGTAGGGCTTTCGCCCCCCTGCCCCAAGCGGTGTTCTTTTTTATACAAAGTCAGCTTATTGCCCCCACAAACCGGGTCCTCATTTTACCTACCTCGAAAGGATGGAAGGCTGAGTCAACCTTGAGCCTGGTGAGATTTGAACTTGCAGTAATTGCAGGCAGTTAGTGTTACTTAACAGTGCTTTAGTCTGCTGCGCCACCAAGGCTCTTGGCTGTATCAATATTATTTGACTTTATAAGTACCCCTAAATGATTTTGTCTTGGCTTGGAAGTAATCAGAACTAGTTTTCGCTACCAAGAGTTGTAGGCTAGACTCAGAAATTTAAAAGTAAAATTGTTCTGGAACAAACAAAGAGCAATCCACTGTATTGTTTCTAGCAGTAGCATGGGGACACATTCATTAAGTTATTTGAAACAAATTTGAGTTCAAATTGTAATATTAATTGCTCTACTTATAATTATAACTGATTCCTTTAGGTGGAAGGTGCCCAAGAAGAAGAAGATACCTCAGTTCAGGAAGATGATCTATCTGGATCTACCAATGAACTCCCAGCAGCATTTGAATACAGTGATAGTTTTAGTCTAGATATGACTGAAGCTGAAGAAAAAGGTGACCGACTGCTAGACCAATATGCACTTGCCAGGTGAGTTGGTCCCTCCCTCCCTCCCTTCTTTCCTTGGAGTTCAAGGCAATATACATAGCACCAGGGGTGGATTGTACTTACCTTTACTACTGGTTCGCAATGGGATTGTGTGCGCGTGCTCGCTTTGCTCACACACACACCTTGTTTCTGTGCATGCGCAGATCGCTTCTCATGACATCAGGGCCAGTGGGCGGAGCCTCCTGCCGGTTTTACTACCGGTTCTATAGAACCGGTCCAAACCGGGGGTAACTCACCACTGCATAGCACTCTCTTCTGTTGTTCCCAACAACAACCTCACTCTTTGGCTGTGAGTGTGAGTGACCCATAGTTGCTCAGTGAAATTCTGTGGTCGTCAAGTGGAATTGAATCCAGCCTTCTTGCTCTTAATCCAGCACCTTTGTTGCTGCTCCAAACCAGTTGGTTTTCCCTACGTAACCAAGGTTTTTCTGCAGCCCCAGAAACCCCTTGGTTACGTAGGGAAAACCTGGCTAGAGGAAAAACACACATAAACCCTACGAAGAAGTAAGAATATATATATATATATATATATATATATATATATATATATATATATATATATATATATATTCTTCATACAGTATTTACTTGAAAGGAAAATATATTTTTAGATACAGACATAGTGGTGTCTGTGTTTTTGTTGTCATCTTGTTGTTTTCTTTTGAGGCAGCAGTCATACAATCAAGGTTGTGTTTCTTTATACATATATTTATGTACGAGAGCAGTTTAATCTGTATTTCTTTTTAGTAAACTAAAAGTGCACACAAAAAAATTCACAGCATAGCAAAACATAGTAAAATGGTCCAAATAAATGAAAACTATTTCTTAAAATTAAACTAAGAGGAAATGTTTAAAAATGCAACATAAACTCCCAAGTGGCAGAGGTTTACTCATAGGTATGCGAGGGTGAATTGAAAAATGCACACATGACAGAGTTTAAGAAATGGTTCATGTCAAATCATTAAACTCATTAAGATTGTACATGTATGAAAACCAAGACGTTTTAGACACATTATCTATCCTTATCTAACATTTTGAGATTTTCTTTGTTACAGTTTTGGTGAAGCTGACCGCACTGCTTCACCCCCACCTTCCCCATTCTTTTCTGCTATCCTGGCTGCATTTCAACCTACTGCCTGTGATGCTGCAGAAGAAGCTTGGCGTAGTCATATCAACCAGCTAATGTGTGACTCAGATGGCTCTTGTGCTGTTTATACCTTCCATGTATTTTCTTCCTTGTTTAAGGTAAGGAAATGGTTGTAGAATCCTATATGATCAATCCTGGGTAAATATTGAAGTGGACCATTTATTTATTTACTTAATTTATTTTGAATTTCTATACCGCCCTTCTCCCTGGGGACTCAGGGCGGTGTACAGCCAGAATTAAAAAACATGTAGAACAAATATTAAAAACAATTAAAAGATATAAAATTTGGCCCAATTAAAACTCACTACCAATTAAAACATTTAAAACATTTAAAAACATTTAAAAATTTCTTCTTAAGCCAGCCCAGCTTGCTTGAAAAAATGGGTTTTAAGGGCACGACGGAAAGCACTGAGGTCCTGGATTCTCCTTATCTCTGGGGGGAGCTGATTCCAGAGGGTAGGTGCCCCCACAGAGAAGGCCCTCCCCCAGGGGGTCACCAGCCTACACTGTTTGGCTGATGGCACCCTGAGGAGGCCATCCTGCCAAGTCCCTACAGCCGCTCATTCACCCAAGGGAGATCAGGCCAGCTGTAGCATCCAGCTTGATCTCTCCTTGCTTGCACACTCCAGCAAGCCTGATTTCCCCCAGGTTGCTGGATGGGAAGGAAGCTGAAAGGCTATGAGGAGCCCAAGGAGTGAGAAGCAGAGTATGGGATGCCTCAGGGTGGACGAAGCCTTGGGAAGCTTAGGGAAGACAAGCCTGAGCCTGCGGTGGGCCTCTCAGGGCTTCCCTCATCCCTGTACCAGCTTAAGAACCCATTTGTTTGTTTCAACAACTGCATCAGGGAGAGCAGAGGATGGATGTCGTCACCGCTTGCAACCTTAATGGGCAAACTCCATTACGGTCGTAACACAAGACCTGTGTATGAAACTAAAAGATGCATTCTACAACAAATATAATTCTGCTTTACAGAATATTCAGAAAAGATTCTGCTTTCTAACTTGTGATGCTGCCAGCTATCTTGGTGACAATCTGCGAGGAATTGGCTCAAAGTTTGTGAGCTCATCCCAGATGCTGACTTCATGTTCAGAGTGTCCTACCCTTTTTGTAGATGCTGAAACCGTGAGTATATTTACATAAGCAATCACACAAAAGCAGCATGTTTTTAGAATTTATTAGAATTATGTGGATGTGTAATTTCATCATCTCTTTTCATGATCAGCATCTCAGTTCTCCTGAGTATTTGTTTCCTGGATAATTAAAGATATGTTGCATATTATGGAGCATACAATACAGCCTTTAATGCATAATTATATTTTATTTTTATTTATTTATTTATTTGCATCCCATCTTTATTATTATTTTTACAATTAACTGAAGATGGCAAACATATCCAACACACCTTTCTTCTCCATTTTCCCCACAACAACAAACCTGTGAGGTCGGTTGAGTTGAGAGTGAGTAACTGGCCCAAAGTCACCCAACTGACTTTCATGCCTAATGTATGAAAGGCCCGATGCCTTAATCACCAAAATCTGTTTTTATACGAATTACCATGTCAGACTATAAATGGAAACTTACATTACCAAAGTGCTACCATTCAAATCCCAAACCATGTTCTTCATGAAGTAGGCTAACCGTCTGAAGATCACAGCACCTGGATTTATTTTCTTGTTTTCTTGTACATTTTGATGGTCACCCAAGTAGCTTCATCAGTCAGAGCAAGTTAGTCAGGCAAAGAGTCCTTGGAATGTACCAACTCCTCCCACATCAACCCCAGGCATTTTTTCCCCAAAGTGCGTTGTCAGTGCAGATTCTCAGTCATCCAGGTAAAGTTATCTGAAGTTTGAATCATGACAACTGGACTTCTTCTCTTGATTTTTGAGATGTTTCACTGCTCATCCAAGCACCTTCGCCATTGGAGCAAGTTAGTTAGGAGGAGAGGTTGGTGCAGGAGGAGTTGGTACATTCCAACGATTCTCTGGCTAAATAACCGGCTCTGACTGATGAAACTGCTTGTATGAGCAGTGAAACATTTCAAACCAACGAGAAAATAAGTCGTTTCCATGACTCAGCCTTAAGATAACTTTATCAGGATGACTGAGAATCATCATCAGCTAGACCAGAGAGTTTCTCTGCAACATCTGATCTCACATGAATGACAAAGCCATTATGCATGACCATTCTAGAGTTTAATTCTTATAGGATTGTCCCTACTGATTTTCATTACTCAATGAGAGCAATTTTTACCAATCTTTGAAAGAAACAATGTTCACTGAAGCATCTTTATTTTTTTCCAGCTTCTCTCTTGTGGGCTTCTAGAGAAATTAAAGTTTAGTGTCTTAGAACTACAAGAATACTTGGATACATATAATAACAGAAAAGAAGCGACACTTTCTGTAAGCATGATCGTTATGTTTTGTCTTATGTTGATTTTGTCTTACTTTTAAGTATAAAATCTGGAAGGAGATTAGTTCATCAGTAAGCTATTTTTTGGAGAACATAGAGCTAGTTAACCCTGATGTATATTCATTACTCTCAGAATATACTGTATGTTAAAGATTTTAATTTTAAAAACTTAAACATTTTAGGAAGTAAACAAGATTTTAGGGATTGGAGTTGTCATAATGTGATTAAATTTGACTTAAGTTACAATGTAGTATCCACATTGTACATTGTATCTACATTTTCATTCAAGAATTTGATATTCAGCACAGTAATGCATCCTTTCTTAGATTTATTCCAGAAAATATTTAGAAATTCAGTAAAATGTATATTATCTCAAAAGTATGGTTTTTGAAAAATTGAAAGTTTATATGTTCTGTGCTAATGCCTATATAAATATGTGTGGGTGTGTATGTGTATGTATGTATGTACACACATATATACATATATATTGTTTTTTATAAACAGTGGCTGGCAAACTGCAAGGCAACTTTTTCAGGGGGTTCAAGAGATGGGGTTATCACTTGTCAGCCAGGAGATTCAGAAGAAAAGGTAATAAAAATTCTGGTTATATGGTGATGTTTCTGGAGGAAGATTTTTGTGTGCCTTGTGTTGCTTTCAATTTCAGTCTAATACCATAGCAACTATGAAACTTAATATAAGCAGATTCTGAATTATTCTCATACATGCTGAAGAGAAGTTTATACTCCCATGTTTGTTTGAACATTGAAAAATCCCTTCTTCCTTCAAATCCCCATCAGTAAGTCAATGTGTACTTGACCTAGTGTACATGTACATACCTAAAAATCATGGAGATTTATTAATTTAATTGCTTCTGGCTGCCCATCTCAATCAAATGCCACTAATGGAAAAAGAAACAGGCATTTCTATGGAGATTCTCAGTCATCCACGTCATGGTTGTCCCAAAGGTGCTTTTTCAAGAGGCAACAGGACTTTCTGGTTTTTCTTTGAAGACATTTTGCTTCTCATCTTGGAGAAGTGAAACATCTTCAAATAAAAACCAGAAAGTCCAGTTGCCTCTTGAAAAAGCACCTTTGGGACAAGCAGGCATTTCCTTTTCTAGGATTGCCAGCTTCTCTCTGGGGAGAATGCCTCTGATGAGTCTGTGCAAGGATTTGAAGGGAATCTTCAAATGGGCCAGCCTCATCCGCCAGAAGGAGGTTGTCTTCCAACGGCCATCCTCCAGCTGCTTCAAACGCTTTTTCAGGTTGTTCATGTACATATACAGTACAGAGATTAGCAACAAAAGGTCTGTGCCTGCTCCTGCACTCAGAGGTGACACAGGGAAGCCCATTCAACAGATACAGCTGCTCAATTTCAATGTCTTTGCAAACAACCCCTTGAATATTTTGCACATCATTACTATCTAATCAGAAAGTCGATATGTATTAGTGATAGAGTTGTGTCACACTTTGGACCAGAAGGCAAAAGAGGGCTTTGAAGTGAATGTAGTAGCATTAGTCCATTAGTCCTTAAAGCAGGAGCAAGAAAACTCCTTTTCCAGGATCATTTACTGCAAAAGCATCTTTTTGCCTTCAACTCAAAAGCACTCTTTGAAAAAGCATGAAAGGGATTCCCCCAGTAATCTAGAACCTTGGCTTACATTCTCTTTGGGAAAGAGATTTGTGTAAGTACATATATATTATGTTTCAGGGCTTATAGGCAGTCTGCCAATTCTGCACACAGTTTAATCCCCTAGCTGGTATTAAAATCATACTATTAGTTTGAAAATAACCACATAAACTTAAAAAGAAATATTCAGATCATTTAAGTACCATACCATAAAAATAGGGAGTACTACTTTGATCATGGCTGCTGACTTATCATATAAGTAGATGTGAATAATAAAGGATTTCATCATTCCTGTCATACCTAGTGTACAAAGATCCTGTCCAACCTTGTGATTCTTTGACTTGTTCTGCTTGGAATAGGACAAAACATCGTCTTCTCTTCTGGCCTATTAATATGTTCCTGTTTAAGAAGCTCAAGGAATAAATCAGCATTGAAGACATATTGTAATGTTAATGGACTGTTAATTCTAATGTCTTGGTGTGAATCCAGTGCTGAATAATACACTGGCCATACCATGTTCAGAGTCAAGGGCTGAACAATATATTCTGCATTTATGTATTTCTTTACAATGTGTGGAAAGCAAAGCAGTACTTATGGCCTATTTCACTCCTGGTCAACACAGAACAGTTTCTTTGCAAAAGGCTTGGAAATGAATTTCACTTCAGCTTCTTTGAAACAATAGAATCGGGAAGAATTATGAATGAAAGCTGTCAGGGTTCCAAGTAACACCCCCAACAAAAGAAAACTCCGAGGCTTGAGTTTCCTCAAATTTCCATTTTATTAGAGATGGCATATTGGCACATTTGGGAAAACCCAAATCTGAGAGCTTCCAGGTTTTCTCCACCCAAAGGAAAGTTCAAGTCCCTGCCCAACACCCACATGTCCATCACATGGTCCAATCCAAGCACCATTGCAACTGGAGATGGCTCCCAGTTCCAGTTGTCCAGGTGCAGGGCAAGATATCCTTGACTTTCTGAGAAAGGAATGTTATTATCACTCTTGCTTCACACAATCCCCCCTCCCAGTTTGCCACAGTAGTAAATGTGGCAGGCCTGAAGATCCAACGAAAAAGATGGCCTGACAAAAGCAACATATCTGCCATAACTGAAAAAAAATAGCTTATTCCCAGGATCTGGAGATTGCAGATAATGTTACAAATAACAACATGTAGCTGGAATGGATTTTTTTTCCCTGTAAAGTTTTGAAAATTGTGAAAGCTTTTGCTTTCTGGATTTATTTGCATATTACTCTTTCAACTTCCCTTCTGTCATAATGTGTGTTATTGGTTTAGTCAGTGCTAAAAATATTTGTTTTTAATTTCCCACATAATCAGTTTTCTCTCTTTGCACTGGGTCTCCTCCCAGTTTTTGGCCATATGCATAAAATAATAACAAGAGAAAATAAACCTTTGTCCTTATTTTTGTATATGGAATTAGAGAATGTTCAGCTTTAACTTTCCATCAGCATATCTATCTTTCTGGGATAATAAGGTTTGTAGTTTCCAACCCTTATAGGATTTAACCAGTGATAATTATTTTAGTGAAAAAGCATTTATTAATGATCTATTGGTTTGTCATGGCATGCCATAAGCTTTATATAGCCTGGCAGTGATGAAATCCATTTGCCACAAATTAGGGGTTTTTCGAAACTAAGCAAATCTATCTAATGTAATTAAAACTGAATTTCTCCTGCCTTTTCCCATCCAGATGACAATATATTTTAATTCACAGACCAAAGCAACATTCCAAGGCCATATTTTGTGTTCCCTCTGGACACAAGATTACATTATTAGAATATGCTCATTCATTTACATTGACTAATTCAAAGATTATATATTGCCTGATTGCTCTTTTTATATTAGTTGAATTAAGTATTCAGAGGGTACCTCAAGTCATGCAGAAAGTTGGGATATTGGCTATAAGACAAACTCTGACAAAAATCTGTCAGATCTCATATCCCTTTCTATCTGACTTCATATTTAGATCATCAAACCGGACAGAACTAGTTAAATGGCATTTTACAGGAAAGACTTATGTATGTATCAACTAAAGCAATAAATGCTTAAAACTGCAGTGTTTCCTATATTAAGTAAGTTAGGATTAATTCACCAATAACTGTCTGTAGTGGATTACAGCTAACAACTTTGTCTGATTCTTAGCTGTGCCTTTGTATAATATTGTACAGCAAGGCAACTTTCAGTCAAATATGCAGCATTAGGACATTTCAGGATACTGCTGAGTAATTTAAAAATCAATGTTATTATTTTATTCATTTTCTCATGCTGTACAGCAAACAATATTGGTTTCATTCTGGCTAGGGAAACAGGGTGGCCATAAAGAAAAAGCTAAGTAAGGAAAAATATTGAAGGCATGAGATTTTACACAAATTTATACAGGTAGTCCTTGACTTACAACCACAATTGAGCCCAAAAATTTCCATTGCTAAGCAAATAGTTGTTAATTGAGTTTTGACCCATTTTACAAGCTATAGTTGTTAAGTGAATCACTGCAGTTGTTAATTTGCATGGTCATTAAATGAATCTGGTTTTCCCATTGACTTTGCTTGTCAGAAGATGCAAAGGTGATCACATGACCTCAGGACACTACAACCGCCCTAAATACATGTGAGTTGCCAAGCGTCTGAATTTTGATCACATGACCAAGGCATACTGAAACAGCTGTAATTGTGAAAAACGGTCATAAGTCACTTTTTTCAGTGCCATTGTAACTTCAAACGGCTACTAAATTAATGGTTGTAAATCAAAGGTTACCCATATGTGGTGCAACTGGAGATACTGCTAAAACAAACCTTTTAAATGCCAAAAATTCATTGTTTTTATCCAATGAAGGATGTAGGCAGTGGTAGAATTATATATTTGAAGTCCACCCATCTTCAAGCTACCAAGGTTGAGAAATACTGGTCTAAGTGAAAAATAACAGTTTTTGACTAGTTCTGGAGGTTCAACTGTCATCATAATTTAGTATAATATTAGTAAACATAACAGCTAGCTATTATAGTCATAATAATTAGGTATGTTCATTGCCTTAGTCATACATGAAAAAGTGAGATAAAAGTCTAATAATAAAAATGACATTTTAATGTTATTTGTAATGTTTTTGTACTTCTGGGTATATAAACTCACACATTTTGGGATTTGTGTCCTATTGTCATAGTCAATATCATCAAAATATATCCAAATACTTCAGTTTTAGCTAGATTGCATAGGTGTAAATGCTGCATTTCTTAACATTACTTTCCATGGCAAATTAATTATGATTTTTTCCCAAAAATGAAGTGAATATATAGCAAGAGAAAATCACTGAAGCAGGAGATCATTGGAGGAGCAATCATCTTTCATTTCCTTAGTTTCATTTCCTCAGAAATGTTTCCCTGGCAGGGCACTCTCTTTCTCCTTTTCTTACAGTGATAGAGCACCAGTCCTCTATGATGGTCAATATGGCTTTGGAGATTAGAGTCACTGATCTAGGAAAGATGGTTCCAGAGTAGATTGTTCCCACATACTGTATTCCTTATTGACAGCTGAACAGATGTTTGAGAAAGAGCTTTCTTGAAATAGGTGACTGGTGGTATTTTTATTAGGAAAAAGAAATATTATATAGGCTCATGATTCACAGAACCATAATCTTTCGTATTCGGGTTGGATATAACATGTTTTAGTGCAAATATAGATGGTTTTGTCAGCAGTTTGAATGCTATGGGCAATTTAATTTGTCAGCTATCCTAAAAAAATATTCCTATACATTATCTTATGTTATATTTTAAAGATATCAATACACTAAAAATGATAGCTTAATTTACAAATGGCTTTCAGAAATAGGTTAACTATAGTTAACATCTACAGTACACGAGGCTTTTTATCAGAATCAGCAACTACAAAATTGTACATAAACTTTAGAGATTCACAGAACCTTTTAAGCACAATACAGATGAGGTTGAGGTGGGGGCAGTATTTTTAAAAAATGAATCATATTATTTGTTTTTATTTTCTTTTTAGAAAGGTATATGCTGCATATTCTGTCATTGCTCCAAACGGATTACAACATACAGAAAACCTATTTTAAAAAATCATAATCACCATCTTTTTTAAAAAAAAATTCTAAAAACACTAGGGAGCTTTAAATCTCCTCCTAAACTGTAATAAGTAGGTAGTAGAGCATGCTGTTAAAAATATGACAGTGAATATCCTGCAAATAACTTGGACCTGACCTTCCATTTTAAAAAAATGGGACAATCCTGCTTACCTTATATGTTTGCTTACCTCAACCCGCCTAAATATTGTTTGAAACCTGCATGATACTAAAAGAGCCTAATCAATTTGCATCCACAGCTTTTTAAAATTTCTTAAAATGGAAATTTTAAAATTATGAAAACATAGACTTCATAATTCCCACATTATGTTCTGTTTTTGTAACCTTTTCCTTCCAGTCTGTTGCATCTTGCTGGTGAAGATTTTGGAAATCACAAGCTAGTATATATTATTTGGCCAGTTCTAATACATACTATCTTATTATGGGATTTGATTTTTTTCTTTCAGATCACTCTGGTCTATAAGAGAATTGCAACTATTGATTTTACAATGATGATTAAGATTTCTGAGCCATGCATGTTGTGTACTTGATACATCCTGAATCACTTTAGCAACTCAAAATAAACTCTGCTAATTGTAGTAAGAGACTAGTAGGAATGGCTGTGCTTTTCCAGTTGCATGCATTACACTGACACTTTACTTTCTTTCCTTTCCTTTTTCCTGTGCCATGCTTGCTGTGTAGCAAATGGAATCTCTTGCAGTAAGTTAAACATTCTTTTCATATTCTTTGTCCATTAAAATATGGACTAATACACTGTTTTAACTCTTAGCATGTTTCTCCCTTTTCACTTTCTTATTTATTCAGTGTACAATCATTGTTATTAAATTATTTGTTTTTATTTTATTTTACTATACAGTTTCCCAAGTTCCTTGAATGGAGCTTTCTTTGTTTATAAATTCTGACCATGTAACATTTAACTCCAATTATTATATGAATTTTATTTGAAAGTATATTAGCCTTCTTTAATTATCAGGGCACTCAGTTACTTCTCTTCTGAATAAATCAAACTAATAGAATACTTTATTAAAGAAATAACTTGTTTCCTGATCTCATCAGCCATCACTGCAGCAAACTAGCTACATATTATTTCATATGAGACGACTGTTATTTGTAGCCTTAATTGGTCATTTCTCTTGAGGACCAGATACCTAGTTATCAATTACAAATTCACTACATATATTCATAATGCAAGAAGGAGTTCAACTGCTTTTAAGTGGCTACTGTATAATGACTTATCTTGTAACAAACGATAATCTACAACCACATGGATTGATATGACATTAAGTAACTGACTTTCAGAATTGACAGTAGTCATTTGCAGTCACATACAAAAGTTATTGGGCAATAATTCTGAATCTGTAGTCTGCAGATAAATCTATTATTTTAACCATTAAGGTAGTATAAATTTTGGATAACCATTTGTCTGAAGTGATGTAGGGTTTCCTGCCTGGGGAGGGGATTGGACTAGAAGACCTCCAAAGTCCCTTCCAACTCTGTTATTCTATTCTATTCTAAGTGCTTCTTCGAGTGGGCACCAAAATAAAATGGGGTCCAGATCATACAATAGCATCAAATTCTCACAAGAGTTTGGCTTTTTTACACCAAGTCCGTAAGATTTCAAGAGGGAATGTTAATAAAACAAAAACAGTAATAATTCTAATATAACATTACAGTTCCACAGTTTAATGTTTTTGGCTTATGTGGTGATCCTGAAGGCTTTCAATGAAAATAAAATCTTCTAGATAAATGAAAAGTTTAAAGAACAGCTGCTATAATTTTTAAAGTTAGGGAATCACCATGAACATAAATAAACCATGAAACAAATATAGAGTAAATCTTTTAATTTTAATTTATCTGGCTCAATTTAAGCAAGAGTTCCCATAAAAATTATTTATCTATTCTCAATATCTGAGTCCATTATTTATTTATTTATTCAAAGGGTCAATCATTCCATGAAATTACAATCCCAGAATCCATTGTGCCATTTCACAATGAGCCATGTGTTTTGCAATGAAATCAACTATGAGCTCTGCCACTAGGAAACTTAATATTTCACCCCGTAACAATTATATCTAAACTATATTTTTTCATAATATTTTTTATAATAAACTAGTTTCATAACCCATGTTTTGAAATTCTGTTGTTTTAACAAAACATAGATAAGATTAGCCACAATATTTTGATAGAAGACAAAACAGTAAAATAAAATTAATAAAAATAGAAGAGAAGGCTTTGAAGTTTCTTCTCATGGTCATATAGGAGAAGAAAAGGGAGAATATAGAGGCATTAATCTGTTTCCTATCACAATAAATTACAGTTTATGATCCCAGAATGTAGTTTGATACTACTTGAAGTAAAAGCACAACTTGCTGGTTCTTACATTTCATGTCACAATTAATTTGTAAAAGTAATGCACATTGCATTGAGAGATAAAATAGATGAAATGTTAAAGTCATTCTGGTAATGTTAGCTTAATAAAAAGAAATGATGTAAGAAGAGATTCTGCATCATAAAGTTTAATAAGACTCAGCATTTCAAGTCCTACAAGATAGATCATCATTATTAACTCCATATTGCTTGGGAGTAAGAAAGAATGGCTTGCAACTGTGTTCATGGCAGTGGAAAAAAATTATATCAGGGATAACTGATATAGAGGCTTATATTTTAGCAGCTCTGCTGTTCTAATTCATCATCAGCCTAAAGAAACATTAAACAAATGATGTAGAAATAGCATAAAATACTCATAATAGTTTCATATTGTTTTGTAACTCCTGAATCTTAGTTTCTGTTGCAAAGCACATTATGGAAAAATCCAAGCTCTCACCTTTTAATAGTAACTCTCTCTTCTACTATTGTTTTTTTTTTTTTAGCAATTGGAACTGTGTCAGAGATTATATAAGCTGCACTTCCAGTTATTGTTACTTTTTCAATCATACTGTAAACTCATCGGACAAGTGCATGAAGTTAGTACAATGCCAGAGGTATGTAGCAAGAAAAGAAAAGACGAGAAGCATCTTTTCCTGGAGTAATTGCTGTAGTCTTCTGATTAATGTTTATTTCTTTCACCAGATCAGGTGAATTTTAAGTGATCGGTAATGAACGTTTAAATTTTGGTGGACAAGAATCATAATGGAAGGAATAATTATGAAAAGTGAATAGGAGTGGAATTAAGTACTCTTTTTTCCTCTGTCCACCCCCACCCCACTCCCAGTTTTTTAACTGTGTAATGCCTATACTAGAAGTTATCCCCACAATTCCTATTACAGAATCATGGGGAAACTCTGGTGCCAATCACACTCTTATATTTTTATTGGGCCCTGAACACATTGTGGTCTGAAGATTGTCTATTAAGCACTCTCTTTTAAAATTATAAATGTAGAAAACTTTAGAGCATTTGGTAGATTTTATGAAAATGTCTCATTTTAAGAAAACATTTCGATATTTTTACATATACATTTTGCTTCTCCTTTATACAGAGAGAGAGAGCTAAAGTTGGCACGTCATTCTCAACACTCCAATTTTTCCCCACAGGAATGTTGAATAAAATATTGGCAAAAAGTGACTAATGTAATATCCATCAGCTGAATTTCATGGCTGAGAAAAGACTTCCCTACCGTAATTTTAATACTGAAACTATAGTATTACAGTAAGCTGCATGTAGCATATAGTCGGCTACTCTTAAATAGGCTTGTGGAATGGTTTTTAAAAAGCATAGTTCATCTAAATGCTATATATTTATTCTTTAAGTTATAATCCAACACTAATCGTGGAATTATGAAATGGTATTTCATGATAGTAGTATGATGTTCCTTGGAATTAGTATTCTTGCTCTATTTTTGTCCAAAATGAAGCAGAACCTAACCACCTAGAAGTATAAAATGTAACCTCCAGGTAAGAATTGCTGATGAGTTGCCTTGACTTCAAACATCAAGGAATTGATGTTTAAATTGAAATCAATACAGCCTTTTAAATTTAATAGTACTGGTAGTATATCATTACAGCCATAAGCTTCAGTCTACAATAACGTATTGTTAATTATTGGCTTTCATGAAGTCATAAAGCCAACACCTGCAGTGTCCCACCTGATTCTAAAAAGAAGGGAAATAAGTTTTATGTCCTTTAACAACCTCATTTTATGAGATCTTTCAGATTTTTTAAAATTATTGATACAGTTTTCCCCACCTCAATTTATAGAGAATAGGCTGAATAAAAGAGGTTAAAAATACAAGGATAACCATCAGTGGTGAAATCCAAATTTTTTTTACCACCAGTTCTGTTGGCGTGGCTTGGTGGGCGTGGCAGGGGAAGGAGACTGCAAAATCCCTATTCCCTCCCCACTCCAGGGGAAGGATATTGCAAAATCTCCATTCCCATCCCACTCTGGGGCCAGCTAGAGGTGATATTTGCTGATTCTCTGAACTGCTCAAAATTTCCTCTACCGGTTCTCCAGAACCTGTCAGAATCTTCTGGATTTCACCCCTGGTAACAATACTATGTTATCTGAGATTTATGATCCAGAAGTCATGGAGTTAAGCAGAATCCACCCCTTGAAGCCACTCCCAGAAGTAGAAACAGAACCATTGAAAAAGAGTGCCTTTTACTCTGATTTTAGGTAGTCAGTTGAGAGGGATACCATGTTTAATGTGATTCACAACCCATTTATTCCAGTCTCACAAAATACAAACATGCAGTTGAAAAGCAGTGTGGTTTAGTGGTTAAGATGTTAGACTAGAATCAAGGGGCTGCAGGTTCTAATTCTTTCTCAGGCATGCAAACCAATTGGATAAGCTTGAGTTAGTCATTTTCTCACAGCCCCCAAACAATAACATAACACAGTGTAAGGGTCTGCAACAAATCAGCTGAAGAACAAAACCCTTGTCATGCATTGATCTTGTAAACTGGGCAAATATAACACAAAAGAAGTAGACTCTGTAGCCAAGCTGGACAGGCTAAAAAGAAATAATAAGATAGCATGAAGTAGTGTGGAAGATATAAATCTTATTTTAGAACAGGGGGGTTGAAATGTATGATTAAATGCTTAGAGCATTTTATTTTGGTTAAAAAATATTCTTAATAAATCCATAAAGTTGGGTTAATGTACAATGATTTGATTGAGTTTAATATAGTAAATAACATTTTATTTTAATTAATATCTGTTACATTTTTTAAAAAGCAAGAATCAGTTTATGGTATTCTTTAACTTGTAAAACACCCTATATTCCTCCCCTGGTTTTAAAATCAGGACAAGATGTACCAAATATATTGTATATTCTTAAATTAATTTTCATATGGATATTGTTCCTCCTAATTTAAATAATTCATCTGTCCTTGAATTTTGCATCTTTTATATGAGAGAGAAAAATATATGTTGGTGAAAATGATTGTTTTTTTCCTTTTCACAGCTGCTAAATATGTCACGAGAACTGAGTGAATTAAAGAAAAACCTTAAGGAAGCTAGTGCTGCCATTGCACTTGATCCATCGATTATAGAAAGTGATACCTCTGAACCCATGTTCACTTCTACAGAAATAGCTATTCAATTTATGCTAGAGTGTCTGAAAAACAATGAACTTGGAAAAGCTCTTCATCAAATAAGAGAATGCAGGTACATTGGAATAGATGACTAATGTATTGTATTTTCCTATTTTCTCTGAAGAGCAGCTATCAAATACTGTATGTTTTTACTGAATAATACTGAATATTATTGCTGAATTTATATAGATAGATCCAGATTAAAGGGACTCATTTCAATCTAATAAATGAGAAATAATTAAACATTCATCAGGTATCTCTATACATTTTTTAAAAATGTTATAATTTGGAACACAGTCTATTATCAGTTTCCCTTGCTTAGAGAAATGAAGGTTCGGTATTGAAATTTTTAAAAAACCCTGTCTTGATCACAAATTAAGTTTTGTATGTTGAAAGAAACAAAGTTCTAGTATGTTATGCCAATTTAGTGGTGAACATACTGGTTTTGTCCACTAAACTATCTATGGATTGTTTTCAAGCTTCTTTTGCATGGAATATATAAATGAGATAGTACCAAAAGCAAAAAACAAAAACAAAAAAACAACCGATCATATCTGTTTGCTTTGTCAGAAGCATTATCTTGTAAAACCCAATGGATTCAAACAAATAAAAAAGAGAACCTGCTTTATACAAAAAGCCAGGAGTTTTAAAGTTACTTTACTAGCTAATAATGAAGCTTCCTTCTCTTCCTTCAAAAGAGAAACAAACCTTGAAGAGGAATCTTCTTAAATACATTGCAATGCATATTGCAATTATCTTTGCACTTGAAGGTTTTTTCCCTTCATTTTGTGATATCCATAACACTGGGTTGTTTTTTTTTGTTGTTGTTTTTTACCTTTTTATATGCGTAGCCACAGAATTAAAGAAATGAGATTTCATTTGCATTAAACAGCATTTCAGTAGCATATCCTGTATTTTTGTTTCATTGCAGGAATTTATGGCCGAATGACATTTTTGGAAGCAGTTCGGATGATGAAGTCCAGACTCTACTGAATATTTACTTCCGGCACCAAACACTAGGGCAATCTGGCACTTATGCATTGGTAGGCTCTAACCAAAGCCTGACCGAAATCTGTACGAAGCTGATGGAGCTGAACACAGAAATCCGGGACATGATCCGGCGAGCTCAAAGCTACCGAGTGATCAATTCTTTTCTTCCAGATTCCAGTGTTTCTGGCACGAGTCTCTGACAAAAGTCTGGTGCCCCCTACCTCTTTCAGGGTGGGATTGCTTCCATGCTGGGATGAGATGGTTCAGTGCATTTTCAGCTTTAGAAAGAGTTGGTCAAGTCATACTCAATGTTGTTACTTTTACAATATTTTCCAAGAAAAGTTGGGCAGTGTTTTCAGAGTGCAGTCATAATATAAGGACAAAGGTAGCGTCAAATCCTTTGTTCTGAACTACACACCCAAATGACTTTCACAGGGCAACTGCAATTCACTACTGAAGAAGTGACTTCCTTACATACCAAAGACTACTACACTGAGCAAGACTTCCTTTCTAGAAAATAGTTTTAGATATCAAAAGTGCAATCTCTCCTTCACTTGAGGATTTTTTTTTAGTTTTGTACATTTATTCCTTTGACCAAGTTATTAAAAACAGGCAGAATGAAGCTAGCGACAGGATATTGAAAGACTGTCACTGTGAAAGCTGAGAGCCTCTGCATATGAAAGTTATAAAGGACTACAAATGTGCACTGTATTTAAATATGATTACTGTATCTTCTAAATAGAGAAAAAATAAGCTGCTATGAAGTACATTTGTTGATGTTGCTAGGCTACTGTCTTGGAAGGTACTAGATCCTATTTCAAGAGGTCTGTTATTAAGACCCAAGTACCTATGAATGGACGAAGATTTTTTTAAAAAAAGATTTTGGCTGCTTTTTACTAGAGAGTTGCTTTTATGTATATTTATATTAAGAATGCTGGCCTGGCATAAGTTGTCATTTTGTAGAAAAATATCACGTCTGATTTAAGTTCTTTTGAACTGGTACATGCATCTTTTAATTTTAATGTACATTTGGATTTTAACACTGAAATTATTGAGTACAGATCAGATTTACTTTCTATTTTCAAGTGGGGGGTTGCTTATTAGTAATATATGTTCGTTTTCTGGCAATATTTTTTTGCACTTACTGCTGTAAAGAGTTAAAATAAGTGCATGTAAGTTATTTGCACATTTGAGACACTTTTATTCCAACATTGTGTGTGTCGCTTATTCACCCTGTAAATACATTTAAAGGTTTTTGTGAATTTTCTTTTAATATTTTGATCATTACAGATCTCAAGTATAAAAGACTATATATGTGTATGTCTACATACATGCAAACATCTATATACATACACATTAGCGTGTAAATGTACTAAATTGTAATGAGTTTATGGTATAATATATATGGAAACAATTCTATAAGAATATTTTGAAATCAGGTTCTTTTATAGTTGGGCTTGAATCAACATGTAAATTAGTCCAACTTTTATGTGCTCACTATGCATCCAAACATTAACCTGCACAAATTGATATAAATTGAACAAAGTCCCTTAAATTTAATGTATTCTTGCTCAACCTGTTCTCTCTAGCTAAACTTTGTCAATCTGGCATCTTCCAGAGATGTTGGGACCACTAATACCAGAATTTCTAACTAGAGAATATACTGGAATTCTGGGACTTACAGTCCAAACAAGTGGGAAAGGAACCAGGCTGAAAGGGCTTCTGCGAATATATGAAAATCGATAGACTTCTCTGTTCTCCCTTCCTCAAAACACTAATTTGAGCATATTTAAGAGAAAAGCAAGTATTAGTTTGAATTGTAATGGAAAAATCAAGCTGTAAGAAATATATTATGTTATGCAAAATGTAAGTGTACTTATTCTGTAACACCACGATTGAGCAGATGGGCTCTAGAGGTGTGAACCTCCTCCTGTTGGATTGTGCCGCCTTTATTATAGAAGCCAATTTAAAATTTTGTTTCCTAAAAATGATTCAAACAGGGATTCAAAGAGTGTATCTCACATTCAGACTATAAAATCAACATGTCATTTGCTAGGTATATATCTTGGTTTCTTTTTCCCTATTGAGTTGGAAGAGAGACTAGCTTTATGCTTAGTGATTAAGGCCTACTACCATAATCATATGAATTTGAGGAGTATTAATGGGATATAAAGTTATTTTTATTGCTTATAATCTTGTGTGGCAAGTCCGTGTCAGCTAACCCTCATGAAAGCTAACATGAAGTGCCTCTTTCACTGTGTGACTCAAGTGCTGCCCTACTCACTTAGTTACTGTTCTCTTTAGAGGAATGCTTTGTAAGAGATTAACAGATGTTTCTGAGTGTTAGTAAACCTAATATAATTGAACGAATGAAATTCATGTTTCTTCTTCATTGTGCTACTTACCAGCTCTTGTATAGCACAGGCTTAAATCATCATTTTCTGAAATGAAATATCAACCTACGCACACGTAGATATCTCTACGAACTATCATAATCATGCTTAATTGAACTGTGTTTGCAACTTCAGAACATGTGTTGTTTTCAATATAATTTTGCTACTACTTTTATCATCCGAAAACCACTGAAAATAAGATGGAAGCTTCATTTAACCATCAATTTCCACATCTCCTTGCTAAAATCCAACAGAAATGGGGGCAAACTCATTACACGTGCAACTACTCAGATTACTTTTTTTTTAGCAGTGTATGAAATAGATATGAAAATCTCAGTTGCTTATGAAGAGTGACCAAATCTTATCACATTCTTCCTGTTTTTACATTGGCTTGAAATTGCATATTTAATCTATAGTGCTATGAAACTCAGTATGCATCTCTTCTAATATAGGCCTAATCAGTCAATTTTGCAAGTTAGTTTTGAGAGTAATGTCCCTCCTAGGACAAAAGTGCTAACATGTTAATAGTTTAACATGTGCCACAAAATTCAAAGTAGCAGTACATCAGCAATCTGATGTTATCTTATATTATTAATACCAAATACCGAAGTAAACTTAACTATTAATATGTTCAGGTATTTTTTCAACAAAACAGACAGGCCATCTGTTGATTCAGGAAGACTACTGTTACCCCTATCATATAAATCTATTACATATTCTATTTTCCTTCAGTGATTTAAAACTTACTTTCATGTGTCTTTATAGAATACCATAGTAGATATGAAAGTATACTGCTCAATCTTTATCAAAGTTCAATATGTTCAATTATATTCAGAATCCTGATACTGTATCACTGTTTCTACAAAAAGATTGCAGGAATATAGTATTGTTTGCAAGATTTAATCTAGCATGTAATTTCCCTCTAAGCTTTCCACTTTTTTCTAGTTAAGCATGTCAGCTCTCCCATCTCTTTTTAATGCTCATCAAGGGAAATACAATTAATTAGAATTTAAGTTTTATTAATTAGGCAGTACAGTGATAAATTACAAATATATCTTAGCATTACAAACATCTTTAGTCCATTATCCATTGCCAGGTCAGAATCCTAAAGTCAAATCCATATTATGAAACAAAGTGCATAGCTAAATGCAACCTCAGCACACAAACTGCACAGATCAAACAATGTATTTGAAGCTGTAGGTGTTGTCACAAGATAATCTTTTGCCTTTACAGCGGCCACATAGCTCTTGCCGGTGGGGTCTCTTGAGGTCAATGTGCCTTTTTTTCTGGGGACAGGAGCAACGAGTCTTTGAACAGATCTTAGGATAACAAACTTGAATTAGTAGAAGAAATCAAAACCTATTCCAAAGTTTATTTTTCTTGTGATTATACTTAGTGATCTTCTAGAAACTTTTGAACTATAAAAGATTTAAAATATTATATTAACTAAGATACAAGTTAATCCTATTGCATAAATGTGCCACAGATGCCAAGTAACATTAACCAAAGATACGCTTTCATAAGGATAAGCACCCTACACCATGTTGAACCAAAATTAAGGAAAGTTTTAAAAATGGCCATATCCTATATTTTTAACAGTGTAGTAACAACCATGCTCTGAAGTTCTCTATCCTTCAGGTTAGTTTGGTTATTAAGAACCGGGGTGTCAAACTCACAGCCCATGGGCCAGATGTGTCATGCGCTGGCCATGCCCACCTGTTTTAGCAAAGGGGGAAAGTCACGATGTCACGTGACATGAGTTTGACACCACTGAGGAACAAGGAAATGAAGTATCTGAATTATCCATACTTATTGGTGAACAGCAGATACTTATTAAGTCTTCCCAAATATCTATTAAGTCCAAAAGTATAATTTGACAAAAAGTTATTACATATGAATGATATAATGTACCATAAATGTAAGTGCCTTATAGTTCAGATGCACCAAACTTCCAATTTCCATGGGCAGTCTGAGCTAACACTCTGCCTATTGTATCCAAAATCTGCGAAATGATAGCCTTTCTATGAGAAGTTTTAAAGTTCCACATTTATTGCTATTTGTTGAGGTAGAGGAAGACAACTTACGGAAGTCAATTTATCTCCGAGAATTGTATTGCATATTACAATATTATGATTCCCAATAGTTCTTTAATACACTGCAATTTTAAGCCATTAAAAAAAATCCATTTTTTTGGATTCTTTTTAAAATGTGCTAATAGAAGTTGCTGAATATCGAGTCTTACTTACATGGCATTGAATTGCTTCTACTTTATAGGGATTAAAGCTCTTTTGACACTTGCGACAAAGCTGCTTAAAGTATACCTAAAAATGAAAGTGGTACATTTGAGAGGGGAGAGTCTCAGAATCTTTAAAATGTAGCATCAAAAAATTATACATTGAAGCACAACTGAACCAAAACTCATTGTGCCAAACAGACATTAAAAGTTCTTAGCTCATTTTATGATTTCCTATTAACATGGCACCGTTTAACCCAAAGCAAAAAAAAAAAAAGTTTGTGCAGCAAAATTTAACTTATAACTGATGTTAAGAAAAAGTGAAGAAGAATATCATGAACTGTGAACCAACAATATGCTGCCTTCCAGCATTTGCAGTTGGTCACCACTATAGTTAACAGGTAAACATTGCACAAAAGCATCACTTTAAGTTTGCACCTCTCATTCAATTAAAACTGCCTAAAAAGATTCTGCAAGTTTGAGACAGTTACATTTTCTAATGGGCAGTCCAGACATTGAATCCTTTTCTGAAATTTACACCTTAAACAGTAGAGGCATTTTTTTCTAATGTTCCCTTAAACATACCTTATTGGTTCCAGAAATGCACCATACATAGGCACTTTCCCATCTGGTCTTACAGTCATTGCAATGGAAATAGCCATATTTCTGTTCTAAGAACTGCAACGGAAAGATGTTCATGAACAGTAAATACTAAATTTGCTTTGCAAGATTATTCCTAAATCATAAACATTTACTTTAATTAACCAAAATAACATTTAAAGCAGTTTTTAAATGCAGAACTTTGAGGAAAATAATAACTTTGTCATTGTATGTATATACACAGTATACCCATACAACAAAATTCCCTTAATACCCAAAGACTAGGTCCAACACACATTCCCATTCCATTGACCATATATTTACCTTGTTCTGCAAGCATGGAAAAAAGCATTCTCCAAATATTAAGATTCAATTATTTCTGGCCAAATACAGATTTGTTCTACTCCCACAGCCAAATATATCCATTCTATTTAGACACCTTCAAGGACTTTATACCCATTTCTCATTCAGAAGTTACCCCACACACAGGGGTGAAGTTACCCCACACACAGGGGTGAAACCCAGCAGGTTCAGGAGAACTGGTAGTGGAACTTTTGAGCTGTTCGGAGAGCCTTGGTGGCGCAGCAGACTAAGTGCTGTTAAGTAACACTAGCTGCCTGCAATTACTGCAAGTTCAAATCTCACCAGGCTCAAGGTTGACTCAGCCTTCCATCCTTTCCAGGTAGGTAAAATGAGGACATTTTACCCCCCAGGTTGTGGGGGCAATAAACTGACTTTGTATAAAAAAGAACACCGCTTGGAGGGAGGGCCAAAAGCCTTACTAAGCAGGTATATACAAAACTATGAAGGCTATTGCTTAACGCATTGTAAGCCGCCCTGAGTCTCCGGAGAAGGGCGGCATATAAATTGAACCAATAAATACATAAAACCGGTAGCAGAAATTTTGAGTAGTTCGAAGAACCAGCAAATACCATCTCTGGCTGGCCCCAGAGTGGGGTGGGAATGGAGATTTTGCAATATCCTTCTCCTGGAGTGGGATGGGAATGGAGATTCTGCAGTATCCTTCCCCTGCCATGCCCACTAAGCCACACCAAGCCCACCAAGCCATGCCCACAGAACCGGTAGTAAAAAAATTTGGATTTCACCACTGCCCATACAACAATTACAGTACTACCCCAGAGAGAAAAGCTACTAAACAGAAGCCTAAGTACTAAACTCAAAAAAGGGAAGCCAGAACTATAGGAGTATAAAAAAAGTCAGATTCTATACAATTCTTAATCCCAACCCCTCTTGCGAATATACTGTTAAACTCCTTGCCTGTGTTTGGGGTGCAGGTAGGGCGTCAGAAACGTGACAAAGGAACATTACACCCTGGCTGTATTCGCACGTTCGCCATACACGTTGCCTGGTTTGTTCAAATGTCAGGCCTTGTGGGCTAGTGTAGTGTTTCTCAACCTCCGTTACTTTAACTCACAGAATTCAATTCCCAACCGGCTGGGGAATTCTGCAAGTTGAAGTAAACACATCCTAAAGCCGCTAAAGAGGTTGAGCTAAGCCAGGCAAGCCAAGGCTCCAGCTAACACCACGTTTCTTCCAAGGCGTTTTGAAAAACTCCCCCCTTCTGCGCCTTCCATCATCAAAGCGCGGCCGCCAGAGGCCGCGGAGGGCTTTCCAACCGAGCGCAGCGTCTGCGGGAAACCACCGCGACGCTCACCTGGAAGGTGGTTCTTCTGCCCTCTTCGTCGAGGCGACTCCCGCCTTCCTCAGCCTCGCCTCCTTTTCCGACCTCTTGCTGCTGCTGCTGCTGCTGCTGCTGGGCAGAGTATCCGACGGCGTGCCCCGGCAGCTCGTCCTCAGCTCCCGCCTTCTCATCGGCACCGCCGTCCCCTTTCTTTACGGACGTTCCCTTTTCCTCAGATTCCTGGTTGAACTGAAACGAAGCCGGCCCTTCAGGGTGCGCCTTCGGTTTCTCCGCCGCTTCGGGCAAAGTGAAGAGGCGGCGACCGAGCACGGGGGAGTAGAAACCTGGGAGCGGTGGCTCCCGGTTGATCCGGCCCGAGGGGCTTTGAGGTCGGACGGCCTGGAGCGGCCGGGATCCGAGCGAGCATTGCACCGCGGCGTCGGCCCGCGGGTTCACCTGGACGCCCACTTCTTTGGTGTTGGCTTTACGGAGCCGCGGGGTGAGGCCCGGGCTGACGTGCGACAGCAGCGCCTTTAGCTGCGCTCGCTTGTAAGTGTCCAAATAATCCGGCGAAGTCACCGGAGGAGTCGCGGAAGGGGCCGTGAGCACCCCTCGGTAGGGATTGGAGATGCCGCTGCATTTGCTTTGCTTCCAGCTCGGCTGCTTCTGCTTGGGCGGTAGCCTCGAGGCCACGTTGTGGCTTGGAGTAAAGCTGGTTCCATAACTTTGATAAACGCTGTAAGACGGATAAACGAAGCGGTCCATGCCGGGACAGGGAGCCTCGTTTAAGGGGAGGCTTCCTGCCTCCCTCGCTTTTATCGGTTCCAGGAGTACCGGTTGCAATTAATGCTCATTAACTAGTGGCGAAAACCAATAAACCCTCTTAACGAAGGAACAGTTGCACTGACTACGTCGCTCGTAAAGTACGCTGGAAATTTACGCACCGGAGTTGTGCGGAGTTAACAGATTTTGGACCTGCTAACGACCATGCGCGTTCGCTTTATAAAGCGCTTCCACTAAATGTTTGCAACCAAGAACCAACCATGATGGATCGGATAGGTTTTAGATTGAGTTGGTTGTAACCGGAAAGATGAAACTACAAGAGGATTCAGCAGATCTTTTGAAGATAAAGGGTTACTTTACCGAAAATTAAGTCGTACCAAAATATCAGGGAGTGAAAACATTTATTCCAAGGTAGTACATTGATATCAACTGACTTTTGGAGATGCAATCCAGTAAACATCTAACATTGGCCCAGTTGCGATACAACACTCTGCTCTTTACAAACCTAGTTATCCAAACAGCACTGGTTCTCATAGTCAAAATGTGATTTAGTATGCTCTGGAAATCCAAACAATAAAGTTAAATTATTTAATATGCTCTGTAAATCCCGACAATTTGACTCAATGCAGTAAAACCAAGGTCCTCTGTTTGTCTGAATACAACTAATCTCCCATTTGTCAAAAAGCAACCTGGCTAGATTGTTCAGCACTAACCTCTCTGGATGGTTCTGTTAGTCTTTTAAACAAGTGAAGCATAATTCAAGTAGCATTGGTTTGTTTTCTTTCATGTGTATTTTTATTTTTAACACTTTTTGTGGGATATATGCATTTTCTAAAAGGCTTTGTGGAATTTTATGATCAACATATTGCTTAGTAATATGTTAACTTTATATTTAACTGTTTAAATTAAAACAAGCTTTAAAAACATACAATGATGAGGCATATTGTGGAGGCCATCATGTTGAAGATATAGGTCCCAGCTCCTGATTTTACTGAAGAAATCACAATTACTATGTTAATATAGTGTACTAACCCAGAATAAACCACTTAATGGCTCATTGTTCATGCAATACACTAACTCTTAATGTGATGTTTGGTTTCAGCTTAAGTATTGCAATTTGTTAACTAGGTTTATGGTGCAGAATATTATGTGTAATGGCTTCAGACTCTACACAATATGTAAAATAAAATCATACTGGGACTTAGCATTATCTGTATGAATCCAATTTCTGTCACATGAACATAAAAATGTGTGTGTGTTTATATCCAAACTCATCCAGATTCAAGACCAAAAGCATACCAGTGACTTTGAACTAATTACGCATAGTACACCAACCAGAGTGACTAGAGATTTTCAATCATCCAAGTCATGGTTGTTCCAAAGGTGCTTTTCCAAAAGGCAACTGGACTTTCTTGGGGGTTTTTTCCCTTGAAAATGTTTGGCTTCTCATCCAAGAAGCTTCTTCAGAACTGAAGCAAAACGCTTTTAAGAAAAAAAAATCAAGAAAGTTCAATTGCCTTTTGGAAAAGCACCCTTTGGGAGAAACTGGAGAAGGGAGTAGTCTCTTATGTCTCCTTGAAGTCCTGGAAGAAAGGCAGAATATAAATAGCAAATCAGTTAATTGTGTAAAATGTAAACTTTTTTTCACAAGAGATTTGCAGGATCAGATTCTCATTGTTGTACTTAATGTGCAGCTAAAGTTGCTTAATGTGCAACTAAAAGAAGTGAATATATTTTTTAAAAATAGTATTTATTGAATTTTCCAACATTTAAAACACAAAACACATACTGATTTGTGAGTAGATATTATTATAATTTAAATAAGGATATAACATAGGATAGTGATGTTTATAAATAGAATTTTTGTAAATATGATTGTTATGAAAGATATTGATACCGATATGGAAAAGCTGTTATAAGTGTAAAATATGTGTTTTGAGAAGTGGAATATGTTTCAATGGGATAATTTGAAGCTTTTTGAAAAGAATTAAAAAAAAGGGGAAGGATCTTAACAGCTCCTGAGAGAAAAATGAAAACGATGTGCCTGTCTCTGAACTATTAAAATTCCTTGGTTTGAGGCATACTTTTAAGTATTGAACATAAACCTAAACTCGTGAGCTAGAACGGACCAATTCTTTTTTGTATAAAAAAAACTACAATTTCCATGATCCTTTGAGTGCGGCAGGATTAAACCATTACAGTCTACCCTCTGGCTCTTGTCTTAGTTTCGGGCCTTCACGCCATTGCCAGTGAAAAAACGGAGACAAGAGCTTGGCTCCATCGTTCCCAACGGGACACCAATTTCATTTCCGTTCGTAGGGCGGATCGGTATGTACGGAAAAACCTCCGGATTATGAGACTGGATCAGCTGTGAGGAAATGATTGCTTCCCCCCCTTCTGAAACTGCGCATGCGTTGCCTGGGTTTTGGCGCCTTATTTTGTCTTTCTGAGGAAGTTGTTGCTGAGGTGAACTTGGAGCCCGGTGGTATCGGGGGCGCGTCGCTTCTTCTTCGCTTGACCTCGAGAAACCCTTTCATCCATTGATTTATTTTTATTTTTTGCTCTCGACTACATTTCCGCAGGGCTGCTCTTCTGAGGTCCTTCTTGGCTCAGGAGAAACTCGCTGTCCCATGAAGAGAGGCACTGAGGTGAAACCGTGCGTGAGTGGAAGACAGGTCGGGTTTTCTTAAAAGGCTTGAGATCTGGGTGTGAGGGAAAGGGACGCTGACGGTGCATCCCGTTGGATAATTTATTCGGTCGTTACGAGATCTGAAGTATGATGATGAGCATAAAGCAGAGGTCTTCAAACTTGGCGGCTTTAAGTTTTGTGGACTTCAACTCCCAGAATTCTCTAGCCAGCTGGCTGGAGAATTCTGGGAGTTGAAGTCCACAAGTCTTAAATTTGCCAAGTTTGAAGACCTCTGGCATAAAGATTTCTGTGCCTCCTAGTCAGTATTGTTGTTTTTTTTTACTCCTGTCGACTGTCTGGACAAGTCCCTGCAGTTTTCTTGGCAAGATTGTTCAAAAGTGATAGGCTGTTGCCTGCTTTCTAGGACTGAAGCAGTTTAAGGTCACCCAGCTGGCTTCATGCTCAAGGCAGGACTGAAACTTGCAGGCTTCTGGTTTCTAGCTTGATGCCATAAACAGTAGACCAAACTAGCTCCAAAGATGATTATGATTATATTTTTATTTCCCCTATACTGGATAGTTAAGGTGGTGAACATACCTAATACTTCTTCCTGCTACTCAGAGTACCTTAAATTAGTATATGAATTAAATATTCCCAACTAAGTGTGTAGAAATAGAAAATATTGGATCATAGCTTTGCTATGTAGGTCAAATACAATACATCTGTGGCTATATACTAAAATTAGTCATATTAGTGCTTAGTGTGTTATGTTAGCACAGCTGACGGGTATTTCATCAAAGGGGTGGGGGCAGGTAGTCCTGCAAAATATGTAGCCGTGGCAAGCCTCATTGGATATTTTTCACTTGTAGTTATTATGTAAATAGAAGGGTTTAACTTCCAGATAAGTATATCAGGATGGCAGCTTAACAATGATAGGATTGATGAGCTAAATAGTCATTCAAGTTTAATTTCCTGCTTTGTGAAGAAATGCATATTAAAGCAGCAAAAACAGAGGCAAAGGCTGTTGAGTAGGCTTGCAAATTTGTCCAATTGGATTCAGCCCTCCTGTTTTGTACAGGCTTATGTTCTTAGAACCCAGTTAGCAGATGTGGAGGTGGGAGAGGGATAGACTTGCTGTCTAACCTTCATTCTCCATAATAGTTTTGTGGAGGGAATGATGAAATACAGTGATGGATTTGATTCTGATTTCAGAAAATGCAAAGCTTCCATAGAATGGGATTTTTGTAATCTTGGTTGGAATACAAGTATCAGCAAATATACGATATATCAAAAACATTTTGATATTTGAAACATTTTTCCAACTTCCTTTTTTTTTTTTTTTGCAATTGCCATTGTTTTTTTACACTTTGTAAATTTCAGTGGCTATGTAGCTAGTACCGATCCTTCCATCACAATGTAATTGGACATTAAATTTGATAATTTTAATGTCCTTTTTCTGGTTTTCTTTTAGCTACACCATTTCCACCAGTTACAAGTCACAGCCAAGTTATTTCCCATAAACTGTTATTTTTAGAGTTTGTCTTAATCTGCTGGGCTGGGATTTACAGCAATTCCTAAATTTATGAATCCTTTTGAATTTTCAATGTTTCTGCATAAATATAAATCTAAAACATGACAAAATTCCAGACCTACATATGTGTATATGTGTACATATGTG
Source organism: Arizona elegans (assembly GCA_022577455.1). Classification (NCBI taxonomy): domain Eukaryota; kingdom Metazoa; phylum Chordata; class Lepidosauria; order Squamata; family Colubridae; genus Arizona; species Arizona elegans. The sequence goes on along the minus strand of JAKOOJ010000006.1, from coordinate 91,752,242 downwards.
TAAAAATGTAAACCTTTGCATTTAGTAACTTATGGGTCGTCTTTGGGCAGCAGTAACCAATTAAACATAACCAGTAACTGTTGATCAAGCAATTTTCAGTCCATTCCTCCTCAGAGAACAGGTTTAACTCAGGGATGTTGGTGGGCTTCCTCTCACAAACTGCTTGCTTAGATATTTTAATATTTTTCTAACTTAATGTCAAGATCTTGACTTGGCCATTCCAAAAACTTTTTTTGTTGTTGAGCTTCAGTTCCTAGACATATACCCTGACATTTTCATGTAGAATTTTCTACTGGTAGTAGAATTCAGAATTCATTATTCCATCTAAGATAGCAAGCTCTCGTGATCAGAGGCCTAAACCATATTACAGGTAGACCTCAATTTACAACCACAATTGAGCCCAAAATTTCCATTGCTAAGTGAGTTTATTATCTTTCTACAGTTTATTTATTTATTGTTTATATTTATATACCACCCTTCTCCCGAAGGACTCAGGGCGGTGAACAGCCAACAGATAAAACACAAGAAATACAAAATTTAAAAACAGTATTAAAATCCAATTAAATTAATTTGGCCCACAATTAAAAACACCCCTGTATTAAGACCCATAATTAAACAATTTAAAAATTAAAACAATTTAAAAGAGTTAGGTCAGCCCGGCTTGCTGGAATAAAAACGTCTTTAGGGAACGGCAAAAGGTGCGAAGATCCGGGATCCGCCGTATCTCCGGGGGCAGCTCATTCCAGAGGGTAGGTGCCCCCACAGAGAAGGCTCTCCCCCAGGGGGCCGCCAGTCAACATTGTTTGGCCGACGGCACCCTGAGGAGCCCCTCTCTGTGGGAGCGTAGTGGTTGGTGGGAGGCTATCGGTGGCAGAAGGCGGTCTCGTAAATACCTGGATCCTAAGCCATGGAGGGCTCTAATGGTGGTAACCAATACCTTGAAGTTGTTAAGTGAATCGTAGTTGTTAAATTAGTCAAAATGTTAAGTGAATCTGACTTTCCCATTGACTTTGCTTGTCAGAATATAGCAAAGGGGATCACAGGACCCTGGGACATTGCAACCCTCACAATTATGAGTCAATTGCCAAGTGTATGATAACATGACCAAGGAGATGCTACAACAGCCGTGTGAAAACTGGTCATAAGTCAGTTTTTTTAGTGCCATTTTAACTTTGAACAATACTACCTGTACTGTTACCACACTGTTTCACACATGTGATAAAGTTTATGCTGGAATGCAGTGTTGCCTTTCACCAAATATCTTTTTATTTAAGCCAAAAGTTCTCTTTTAGTCTCGTCCATCTACAGCACTTTCTTCTAATAACTTTTTGGCTTATGCAGATGGTAATTCACAAACTCTAGATGGGCAGCAATTTATTTTTTTATTTTTTATTTTTTTTGAGATTAGTGACTTTCTTCTTGCAGCCCTACCATGCGTACCATTGTTGTTCAGTATTTTCCTAATGGTGGTCTCACCAATTCAATATTTTCCTAATGGTGACATTCACCAATTCAAGATAGGCTTTTGGTTTCTTAGACTTTATCTTGAAGTTCTCCCAGAGCATTATGTACCTTGCCCTTAGTATGCCTTTGGTATGCTGATCACTTCTGGGGAAAATAACAATGAGGTTAAGTTGTCTCCATTTGTACACAATCTTCCTGGCATCTGACTGATTGGTAGAATCTAAACTATTTAGAAATAGTTTGTAACCCTTTTCCAACCTGGTGTGCTTCAATTAACTGTTTTTCAAAGGTCATCAGAAGTCTCATTTGTTCAAGCCATGACACACTTCTTCCATGCTTGTGTTGCAAAGATCCTATATTTTCAGTCTTTAAATAAGAAAGGACCTCCCACATTCATACCTGGTTATCATCCCAATAATTGAAACACCTGATGATGCTAGTTTCCCTTCAAATGAACTGATAATCCCAATTCTATCTTGTCATATAGAAATATGTAGCTTTGGATCATTTTCCTCAATAAATGAACAAGAATAATGTTTTTGACACATTTCTCTAATGGATTTGTTATCTAATTTTAGGACTTGTTTAGACAACCGTTCACATTTTAGCTCATATTTATGCAGAAATATTAAAAATTCAAGAGAGTTCACAAGGTTTTAAGCATATGTTAAATCCTGGTTATTTGTTACTAGTTTAATGAATATGAGGAAGTCTTTTTGGATCTCTATTCCATCCCTGTTCATTTAATTTGCCAGTCTGATGGCACCTTTTTAACAAACACATTTTATTAAAAGCTTTTCTGAGCAACAACTCATTTCTGCAGAGTTGATAAATTGGAATTGGATTTATATTGGAATGAGATGAGTGGAGGGAATGGAATGGAAGATAGGTTGGTTAGCCAGATGCAGGTTACATGTAGGAAAGATTTATAAGCACCTTTATCAATTAACAATTGTATTGACAATATATGTTTGTTTGAGCCCTTTTGTGGGAGCCTGGTTATAATGTATCCAGGTTCAGGAATCTTTTGCTCAATTTTGCATTGTTTTGTTCTAAAATAACATTTTTAAAAAAATCTGGAAGTGTGAACTGATATTAAACTTGTTACCTTTAATTCTTTTACAAAAAATTTGTACCATTTGACCTGACAGAATCCAGAGGGGGTGGGATCATTGCTAGTAGATGATAGCATATATCCCATTAGAGGAAAAGCCTATGAATGCTCTTCAAACTTTTTGAATATACTGTTGGGGCCTTTATTGGAGCTGTTGATTTAGATGTAGGTACAATCTGGGAATAGGGACGCGGTGGCTCACTGGCTAAGACGCTGAGCTTGTCGATCAAAAGATCGGCAGTTCTGCGGTTCGAATACCTAGTGCCGCGTAACAGGGTGAGCCCCTGTTACTTGTCCCAGCTTCTGCCAACCTAGCAGTTTGAAAGCACGTAAAAAATACAAATAGAAAAATAGGGACCACCTTTGGTGGGAAGGTAATAGCATTCCATGTGCCTTTAGCATTTAGTCATGCCGGCCACATGACCACGGAGACGTCTTTGGACAGCACTGGCTCTTTAGCTTTGAAACGAAGATGAGTGCTGCCCCCTAGAGCTGGAAACGACTAGCACATATGTGCGAGGGGAACCTTTACCTTTACCTTTACCTTACAATCTGGGAATGTTGCAGGAGTTGGTTTCCACGTTAGCATCATTGTCTAGATTTTTTGTTGCTTGTGAGAATCTACTTCAGATTTATTGACTGTATACAAATATGGACCTATCATTCAATCTCTGAAAAATTACAGTATTATTGTCCAGTGTAGGATGTAGCTTATTCCCATAATATCATTACTTTCAGGCAGTTTGTTTCTATAAAACACTTGCAGTTGTAGGATTTTTGTTCTATATTTTTGGATTTGTTGTGGCAGTACTTATTTATAGAAATTGCATACTTAAAAACATGTTACAATTTTGCATAGGAATAATGAGTCTTATAAACTGACCATTTTGAAACAACATACCAATTTAAATGAAAAATCTGGCCTAATTTTCCTTAAAGATCAATACTATAGTCATTACACAACAAAGACTGCCAGCAGTTTTCATTGATTATATTTTGTCTTGGCTTTCTTGCCAAACAATTAAGGGAATTAGTCAGAAATTAAAAAATCCTATAGTCTGTTTTTAGTCTTTTGATTCTATTTAAGAGACTCCTAAATCTATGTTTGAATCAGTCCTCATAATTTGTCAAAATAAATTTATCTGGTATTTTCATATAAGCTATAAATTATACAGTTTTATTTTATAAATTTATTGGTTCATTCATGATGTTAATGCTGTGACCATAAATATTTGCATTTCTTGTGGGGAGGGTATATGATGTGTAAGCAGTCTAGAAGAAAAAGAAACAGAATTTCTGTCAAATATGATAAATTACCAATATAATTTTAAGAACACTTTATTTTTCAGACTTTAATTGTATTAGCAGTGCAATGGAAAAGAAAAATGTTGATATATCTGCGAAGAAACCATCTTTGTTTGAAATATTCAAAACACAATACAGTGAATCAGGTACTATTTCAATTCAAGCTCCTTTTAGTGTGTGTGTCTCTATTCCTTTCTACTTGCTCTGGAGACAAGATTGGAATTATTTTGAAATTCCTTGGTCTGAGGAGGATAGTTGCTTCGCCAGTTTCAGATTGACAAGTCAGAAAAAGAATTTAAAGAAAATTTAAGCAGATTGTTATACAATTAAGATGAAAATTGTAGCTACTGTCAGGTTCTCAAGTTTTTTCACCTTTTTCTTTTATTGTCTGTTGTTATAAATAATATAATTAATGTGTGATGAACCATAATTATATTATTATAAATCATTAGCAAGATATATTAAGAAGGATTACAATAGCCTCAACAATTGAGCTGTTTCCCAATTGGAGCCAACATATACCTTAGCCTAGAGACTTTGTTTCTCTTTCTTAAACCTTCCAGTGATTTGGCATGGAGGTGAATCTTTTTGCTGATAACAGAGAAGATTGCAGTTAGTTGTTTACAAAAGAGTCACCTGATAAAGAATCTTTAGCTTGTAAGCAAATCTTGGTCACATGCCTAATAGGCATGCATGTTATCCAGACAAGGCAGAGCCAGATATTATTATTAAAATTTATTTCCACCCATCAAGGCGACTGTTCTGTCCCTCTCCCTCAAACAGGCAAACACAATACCAAACACGCCTGTCAATAGATATTATATAACAGACCTGAATCCCTGGCAGACAAGGGTTTTGGCAGCTAACTGCAAAATGCCTGCTAAGTCCATTTGCGCTCCCAGAAAACAGCAGAGGGCTTATCTTCAGTCCATTCCAGGAGCAACAAATTATCCGCAAGACAAGAGTTTAGTCAATGTTCAGTCCAAAATATATTCAAGCCGAAGTTCAGGGATCACGATGTGACAGAGTGTGAACTTTGTCCATCATAAAGCCTGAAGAGCAATCCCACCCACTTTTATCCCTTGTGGGGTGTGGCTCAGTGACTCAGCTCAATCTCTGGCCCTCCCACGCCGCTTCCTTTGCTGCGCACACCTCTCCCTCCGACGCTGCCTGGGATCAAGCCAGGATTCATCATCATCACTCCCTGTCAATGGGTGCTCCGAAATGCCTTCCTCCTGGCCTTCGGATGGAACCTGAGGCATTGCCAAAAAGGAGGGTCCTGGAGAGGGAGGCCTTGTCAGTTCCTCCCTATCATCTTCTGAGTCCTCTTCCTCTGTGAGGACAGGCTCGGGAGTCGGGGTCACAACAGCGACTCTGAGCGGCTGATATGGGAAAAGACCTACAGAAAGAATTTCAGAGTAGTTTTGAACTCTGCCTTTAAAGTAAGTGGGAGGAGATATTCTCCATAGCATCCCCTACTATTAGAAAAACATTTTATAGTAATAGTAGTAATATTTGATGATAGTTCATATTTATTTAAAAATCTAGTATTACATAATACATTTAGAAAGCCAACCTACATCGGTACTTGTGTAAAAGAATAATCTTATGAATGAAGATGAATATACCTGTCCCAGGATGATGTTGCAGGATCCAATCTGGGTCAGTTACCAGGATCAGAGGTTTTATCTTCTAAGTTTTCAGACTCATGCTGAAGCCCATCCTCAGGGTATTTCTCTTTGAGGATGGCTTCAGCATGAGTCCGAAGGCTCAGAAGACAAAACCTCTGGTCCTGGTGACCGACCCAGATTAGATCCTGCAAAATAATCTTACTTCTAAGGTTACTATTTTCTGATGACATTAATATATAGTAATTTAGTGGAACCAATTATTAATTTGTAGTAATCATTAAATCATAACTTGAAACATACATTAAATAATGTATTGACTGCTTTTCTTAGACCTAGGACCAATAAGTCTCAATTGGTTTGAAGAACTCAGTTCAGAAGCTCCACCTTATGATGTGAAAAAAACAGAATACCCCTTACACAAAACTATGGATCAAAATACTTTCAAAACCCCAAAAGGGAAGTTGTCTAGAAATAACTCATCGTTATCAACGCCCATGATTTTTAAAGACCGAAATAAAAATGTAAAAACATTTACTTCTCCTATAGAAAAATCAGCTCAGTCCAGTGAAGAAACAGGTAAGGTAAGAAATAATATAATAACCAAAATTGTAAACATTTTTGTATGTATAGCATTTACAAAATGGATGTAGTATGAAAATGAAATATTACAATGCAGATGCATCTTTTGTGGAAATTTTACTTTTCTGGCTACATAAAGGTCCACAACTAGAAAAGTGACTAATTTTGGAGATATTAGGTGTCAGCTCAAACATTGTGGTCTGTATAAAACAGGAATGTTGGGTTGATGATTATGATATAAAATAACAGCTTTTGCCCCATTTCCATAAAAACATGAAACAATAGAAGACAATTTCAGCCACTTCTGGGTTTCTAGTGTATAGACCAGATTTCATCTTGGATATATATTGTCTAGTATGTACTTGGCAATCTATATTTCAACTTTTGCTTGCATCTTGAAGGCAAAATTCATTGTTCTAGGAACAGAGCATTTTGTTTCCTTCAAAACCTTTCTCTTTCTACAGTAGTTGATCATTTCAAAAATCCTTTGAACTAGGAAACATTGAGGTATTTCAGGGGTAGTCTGGCCATGAAGCACAATAGTGACAGGGATCATCCAGATCCTCGAATACATCTGGAACATTGGTTCAACAGACTTCTGTAAATTGCAATTGTGCTTGGAATGGCATATTCAGGAGAATATGGAATTCTCTGAAATTCATTTCTTAATCACTAAATATTCCATATCCCGAATTAGTACTCAAATTTACAAAAATATTGTAATGTTTTGTTAAAATAATATTTATCTTTAGAATATTCTTTGTATTTCATATATTTTATTAATCATTACTATTCACTCGGGGCACAATAGCTCAGTTAAAGACACTGAGCTTGTCATCTGGAAAGCTGACAGCCTGGGTTAACCCAAGCGCCACACAACAAGGTGAGCTCCCATTCCTGCCCAGCTCCTGCCCATCTAACAGTTCAAAAGCATGCAAATGCGAATATATTAATAGGTACCACTTCAGTGAGAAGGTAACAGTGTTCCATGCGCCCATGACATATACGTAGCCATGCTGGCCACATAATCACAGAATATGTCTTAGGACAAAGCTGGCTCCCTCAGCCAAGAAACTTGTGCATCGTGCCCTAGCATCAAACACGACTGATAGGAAAATGTTTACCTTTTTCTTTTATATTCACTCACTTTATTTTATATATATATATATATATAATATATATATAATATAGATTGCAAAATCTCTGTAAATCATGTTTCATAGATTTAATGTCTTATGTTCTCTGAATTCTTTAAGTTGCCAAAAATGGTATTGCCCACCGATAAGAAGGAATTGACAGCAAATTCAGAGTAACCAAGCCAATGTGCGACTAATGACTGGTATTGACTGAGTATTTAAATCCCATTCCCTTTGTGGAATTCACTAGCTCATTCAATTACTATTCCTCAAGTGAACCTAACCCGTAAGAGTGGGGTTTGGAGGATAAATAAAAAGAATAGAGATCCTAGTGTTTCCTATTTTGAGACCTTAAAGGAAAAACAGAATCTAGATGGAGGTAAGATAGGTGGCCTTTACATTTTATAAATAATAAATAAATAAATATATCTAGTAATTATTACTATCAAATATTTAACTTCAGTACTTTTTCTCATAGATTTGTCAGTTTTAGTTAACCAAATGAGTTTTGCTATTTCTGGTAAAAAATTATTTAATTTTACGGTCAAAGACTAAAAAAAATTATCGCATAGACATATTTGTGACAGGATCTCATTTCTATAAGCAGTTTTAATTCTCAAGAATGCCATAAATTTACGTAGCTAAAATCCCAAAAGCGCTTAAGGGGAAGAAATAACTCTTCTTTTTTGGCTGAATTGGATTCTGGATTATTAGATCCTGAACCACACTAAACGGATTTAACTATTAAAAGGGGGAAAGTGAGCATAAGCAGAGAGGGCAATGGAATTGTGAGGCTAGAAATGGTTTAAATGGTTAAAAAATGAATAAGCAAACTTACTTCCTGTAACATTCAAGATTTAATTAGACAAATGTAGAAAAAAAAATGAACTACCTAGTAGTGAAAGGTTTTTTGCTTACATTTCTTTGATACAGGTAAAACTTTCAGTGAAATGCCTAGACTGAGAACACAAGTGGATGAATCAAATGAAGGAATGAATCTTTCTAGTTCCTGTGTTATTGCAAGGTGCATCTTATTTATTTATCTATCGATGCTGATGTAGATATAGATCTTTCTATAGCAACACAATAAAGAATTCCATTGTTACAGCTAAATTTGTCTTTTAAATCAAGGTAACATCACAATGCTTGGGCATATCCATGATGATTTCTTGGAATCATTTATTGCCTTTTAGGGCTGACTGGCTAAAATCACTCAGCTTGCATCTGAGGAAAGACTAGTCTTTTAGTTTCTAGCCTGATGCATTTAACCAACCAAACTAGCAAATTGGCTCACTGCTACACCTGATTGACTCAACATGTCAACAAGTGCCTCAGACTTTAGCTGTTTAATTATTTGGTATATTGAAATGAGGGTAGTGACATTGATGTGGATACATTTTCTGGAGGCATAAGAAATAGCCAAGCAAATTAGGGCACAATGTGTAAAAAACAACATAGCTATATCTAGTTAACATCTGTTTCTTCTCTCTACCTTTTTGCTGTTGCAAAACATCCTTGCACACTCTGACACTTTCATGCAGTACCTTTTTTCTCCATTTCTAAGAATCTTACCAACTCCAAACACAATTTTCTGCTTTTTCCTCTTCACCCAACAAAAAGGGCAGAAACATATTCTTATTTTCCACTATCTAGTTTCACCCAAAATAATTTCAGTACTTTTATTTTTAATAGTTTTCATTCTGCTGGAAGATATTGTTTAGTGTTTTTCTCTTATTAAAAATGTTTCCAGCAAAATCATTCTGCATTTTTTCTGCTTATTTTAAATTTAATTTTATCTCATCTTCTTTAAATATATATTTTCCTGATTATCTAATTCTCTTGATATAACGTATTTCCTAATTTTTTTTTAGCAGTCATCTTCCTATATGAACCTATTTTGCAGCTTTCACTTCGTTATTCTACCAAGCATCTTTTTGCATACTCTCCCTTAGCATTACTCTGTAGCACTTTTTTAAATTTTAAACATAATATTTTCCAAGCAGATATTCAAAGATACATAAATTATTATTTTCATTAATTTTTGGATCTCTGAATGGTCCAGAAACTTTCTCTTTATCTTCTATGTTCCTATCTGCCCTATTCTATCTGTATTTCATTCACGTTAGCAAACAGAGATTTTCATTCAGAATGTTCCACAATTGTTCCCAAACTCATCCCTGCTCATTTTTAATCACAATGTGTTGAACAGTAACAGCTATCACTGAATTTCTACTTTCATACACATCAACAACAGTCTAGATGACATGAATTCATACCTTGTGACATACATTTTAGCTTTTTCATTTATAGTTAAATTTGCATCTCCATTTACCCAACATATATATATATCTTAACTCTATAAGATCAGATCAGCTCACCTTCATTCAGGCCATCCTATTTCAACCTATGAACCCCTTATACATACATGTTCTGTCCCCTCCCATGAGTGGCCTTGCAGAAGCTCAAATAGCCCGGCAATAACAAATGCAGGCTAGAGAGATTGAAGCTGGCCCGTTAATAAACAGTTCTCTTTCGAAAGTATATCAGTTCAGTAGTTACCGGCAATGTTCCAGAGGTCTTGGCAGACAGCCAGCAGGCTAATGCAGGAATGCAGACTCCTTCTCAAAACGCAAAACTAGCAGTTCTAAACTCCAAAGCGCCAACAAATTGTTCACCACGCCTTTCCGGCCCAGCCATACCCCTTTTATACTTTGTAGGGTATGGCCCTACGTCTCCTGACCACACCTCTTGGGACGTTGCAATAGCTGTTCTCTACGACGTCTCCTACATCTCTCTCTTGCATCCAATAGGGGCTCCCTCTCCTCGTTACCGGCCTCTGTTTCCTCCTCAATTTGGCCAGGGTCCAGAGGCACGTCAGCAACTGTCAGTTCTTGTTAACTCACCAGTGAAGACGGCCCCTCTGGCACATAGCTCGTGCCAGCTTCCTTCATATCATTCTCCGACTCAGCATGCGAAGATAAATCAGCCTCCGGGGCTGGAGTCACAACAATACATTTTTCTTTATATGTTATGTCTGTCAGCACATGGACTCGTGTATTCTAGATCATAGATTTGAACAATTGAGGCTACCAGTTTGGTAGAATGGGAAAGAATTACACTAGGTAACTAATTTTAATCACGGCCATGTCACATTCACCATATCAAGAACAGTATTAATCAGTTTGGACATGTTCTGATCAAAATAAGTGCAATCAAACCAGGGGTGAAATGCTCCCGGTTTGGACTGGATCGCCAGTAGCAATGGCGGCGGGTGGTTTGGAGAACCGGTAGCAAAAATCCCTGTGCCCCCGACCCCACCATGCCCAGCTGAGCCGCACGATCATCAGAGGCTTTTTTTTTTTACTTTTAAAAGCATTTTTTCTACAACCTCTTCCGACGAAAAAAATGCTTTTAAAAGTAAAAAAAAAAAGCCTCTGATGATTGCACAGCTCAGCTGGGATCGTCAGAGGCTTTTCAAAGCATTTTTTTCTGCAACCTCTTGGCTGAAGAGGTGGTAAAAAAATGCTTTGAAAAGTCTCTGATGATCCCAACTGAGTTGCCTGATTGGCAGAAGCTTTTCAAAGCATTAGAAAAAATGTTTTGAAAAGTTAAAAAAAAAAAGTTGACCACGCCCACCCAGTCACATTACACACACCCCCACCAAGCCACTCCCACAGAACCGGTAGTAACAAATTTTACATTTCACCCCTGAATCAAACCTAATATTACCTCGCTGTTACTCTAGTGCAGGTGCTCCAGAGACTCCTTTGCAAGCCTATTGCCCACATCCCACCAACTAAGAAGTATATATGGTGCATAACATACCCCTGTGATATGTAAATTTTCCTAAAGATAAATACTGATAGGTAAATATATTTCTGCAGAGAGATAAGAAAATACTTACCTTCAAACTATGATATAAAATATCATTATATAATCGTTATTGTTGCCTTTTGGAGAAATTAAAGTGACTAATCTTAGCTTCATTAGTGCTATAGAATCAGGAGCTCTCAGATTATCCATATTGACTTTAAAAAGATACACTTTATTTAGATGAGCAGGATATATAAACATTGTTCATTATATTTTATGAAGTTATAGAAATTAAAATGGTGTTTAAGGATGCTTTTGATTTAAATAACTATTTTTTCTTTATATTTCAGTCCGGTCGTACAAGAAAAACAAAATAATAAATATGGTAAATATTAATGTCTTTATCTATTGCACTGAAAGTTGTATTAGTTTATAAATATATGCTCATTCTAAGAATACTTTCTTTCATATTTTCAGTACTAAGTGAAAGTTTATTACAAACACCCAAGATTTTTGAGGTAACTTTATTCTAAAATATTTTAATTATGATAATGTCATATGTGTGTTTGTGTGTCTGTATCTGTGATTAAACAGTTCATTATATTTTAGATTCAGACACAGAAATGCATTTCTGAGAGCTTGGGAGCAGAAGCAGATCCTGATATGTCTTGGACAAGTTCATTAGCAACACCTCCTACACTTTCTCCAACTGTCATAATAGGTAATGAAGGTAACACGGTTATGACTGAAATATGAGGATAAAGAACAGCTACAGAGTAGCTACAAGAGAAAGACATTTTGCAATTGTAATTAATATACATGTGAAACTTGAAAAATTAGAATATCATGCAAAAGTTCATTTATTTCAGTAATGCAACTTAAAAGGTGAAACTAATATATGAGATAGACTCATTACATGCAAAGCGAGATAGTTCAAGCCTTGATTTGTCATAATTTTGATGATTATGGCTTACAGCTCATGAAAACCCCAAATTCACAATCTCAGAAAATTAGAATATTACATGAAATCAATAAAACAAGGATTGTACATAGAACACTATCGGACCTCTGAAAAGTATAAGCATGCATATGTACTCAGTACTTGGTTTGGGCTCCTTTTGCATCAATTACTGCCTCAATGCAGCGTGGCATGGATGCTATCAGCCTGTGGCACTGCTGAGGTATTATGGAAGACCGGGATGCTTCAATAGCGGCCTTCAGCTCTTCTGCATTGTTCGGTCTCATCTTTCTCTTGGCAATGCCTCATAGATTCTCTATGGGGTTCAGGTCAGGCGAGTTTGCTGGCCAATCAAGCACAGTAATCCCATGGTCATTGAACCAGGTTTTGGTACTTTTGGCAGTTTGGGCAGGTGCCAAGTCCTGGAAAATAAAGTCGGCATCCCCATAAAGCTCGTCTGCAGAAGGAAGCATGAAGTGGTCCAAAATCTCCTGGTAGACAGCTGCGTTGGCCCTGGACTTAATGAAGCACAGTGGACCAACACCAGCAGATGACATGGCTCCCCAAATCAACACAGACTGTGGAAACTTCACACTGGACTTCAAGCATCTTGCAGTGTGTGCCTCTCCATTCTTCCTCCAGACTCTGAGTCCTTGGTTTCCAAATGAGATGCAAAAGTTGCTCTCATCAGAAAAGAGGACTTTGGACCACTGAGCAACAGACCAGTTCTTTTTTTCTTTAGACCAGGTAAGAAGCTTCTGATGTTGTTTGTTGTTCAGGAGCGGCTTGACGAAGAATATGACATTTGAAGCCCATGTCCAGGATCCGTCTGTGTGTGGTGGCTCTTGATGCACTGACTCCAGCTTCTGTCCACTCCTTGTGAATGTCCCCAACACTTTTGAATGGTCTTTTCCTGACAATCCTCTCCCTGCTGCTTGTGCACCTTTTTCTTCCACACTTTTCCCTTCCACATAACTTTCTATTAATGTGCTTTGATATAGCGCTTTGAGAACATCCAACTTCTTTTGCAATTACCTTTTAAGGCTTTCCCTCCTTATGGAGCGTGTCAATGATGGTTTTCTGCCAGGTTAGCAGTCTTTCCCATGATTGTGATTCCTACTGAACCAGACTGAGAGACCATTTAAAGGCTCAGGAACCCTTTGCAGGTGTTACGGCGTAATTAGCTGATTAGAGTGGGACACTTTGATCCTAGAATATGGAACATTTTCACAACATTCTAATTTTCTGAGATTGTGAATTTGGGGTTTTCATGAGGTGTAAGCCATAATCATCAAAAGTATGACAAATCAAGGCTTGAACTATCTCACTTTGCATGTAATGAGTCTATCTCATATATTAGTTTCATCTTTTAAGTTTCATTACTGAAATAAATGAACTTTTGCACGATATTCTAATTTTTCGAGTTTCACCTGTAATATATAGATTGTTATTAAAATTACTGTTCTTTTGAAATCAGCTGATAATTATTAGCCATATAATGTTTCATTTTCAATATGATTAAAGAGGTAGAAATAGAATTAGTGTAGCATACTGTTACTGTAATGGACTAGTGGAAAAATGCAATTTGACTATATCATCAGCCACTGCTTACTGGATAACTTGGAGCTAGCTGCTATCTCTCAGTTCAGCCTACTTAACAAAGCTGTGTGGAAAGAAATAGGAGGAACTACAGTGATTTGAGTTCCTAAATGAAAGGCTGAGTAGAGATAAATATGAAATCAAATGTATTCTTAAAAGTTTGGTTAAGTTGAATAATTACAGGACTACTACAAGTAGTCCTTGACTTATGACTATAATTGAGCCCAGAATTGCAAACATAAATCACTGTGGTCATTGGTTGGTACCATGTGATCAGTTTTTTTCAGTATTTTTTGCAGATGGGTATGCAAAATATGCATTACGCCACACTAATGCTATTGCTAGAAACAAGAATTAAATACTGTAAAACTGGCAAAAAAAATAAAAAAATTGTAGTCATGTGACTGTGCGATGCTGCAAATAATCTGTGGTGAGCCATTTGCCAAGTACTGAAAATGCAATTATGCGGCTGATTATGTGGGGGTTTGTCATAAATTCAAACAGTCACTAAATGACCAATCATAATTCAAGGAGTATCTGAAGGAAGATAACTAAAAGAGATAAATATGTTGGATCCATATAATTAATTCACTGCAACCATTACAAGTGGTTGCATTGTTCAATCTTAATATAAGTGCCAATAGTTTCATTAGAGTATTTCATTGTTCAGTTTATTTCATTAAATACGTTCTGTATTTTGGAATAAAATTCTCAGAAAGCTTCATTAAATACAAGTTGGACATAAAACATTGATTTCCATCAATGAGTCATAAAATAACTACAAATAATATATATTGTTGTTTGAATTGTAGAAAGAAGAAAAGATACAGTTTCTGGAACAACGATCCCTAATGAAATAATTGATGCTGTAAGTAAAGAATGTGCATTTTTGGTATTAGAAATTTCAGCTGATATGTAAGTTTATAAATTAATTGTTATTGCTTTGGATTTTAGATCATGTATGGTCTTTTTTCCAAAAACGGGAAAAGTCTCAAGAGCAATAATAGGCAATCTTCATCAGGAATTGAAATTTCATGTGCAGAAATGGACAGCAAAATCCACAGTGAGCATTTATCCTTTATTAGTTTATAACTCTTAGATTGCTTCTTTTTCTTTAAGATATTTATTTATTAAACAAATATTTGCCACTATTGCAAATATTAGAATATTTAAGATACAGTATTTATTTGTTTATTTTTTTCCTAGTAATTAAATTAACCATAATTGATAATATTTTGGATATTGTTGGCCTTACTAAGTAGACCAGACAGACAACATGACCAGATGAACTAATTCTGTTTTGTTGTAAAGTTACATTAACAAACTCTTGCAAATCTGAAAGTACTTCTGAACCTCTTGCACATTCCTGCTGCAGAATAATTTATTTTCCTCTTCCCTTGGCTGTGTCTTGTTGCCCTGTTTCCCATGATTATTCCCACATATCATTACAGATAGTTAGTTTCAAATGGAACATTGGATTTTCATGTACAAATAACTACATTAATATTTCCTAGGCCTTTACCTAGATTTTATAACTGAATTCTCATATAATTTTTGTTACCAAATTTCTTTAGTGGGATTTTATTTCTGATGCTATTGTTTTACAATTATTTACAGATCTTGAAAGTTTTTTAAATGAATCTTTTGATAAGAATGCATTTCCTGTTGAGCTACATGGATACCAAAAGCCATCAAATATACCAAAGGATGAAAATAATCATGGTGGAACAAATGACTTTTCTCTGAACATTGCCAGCAGCAGAGTTTTTCTAAAAAAAATTAACTCAGTTGAGGAGAATAAAAAAGCTATTTTTTATGAAAAGAATCATGATGAACTTGAAGGATATCATGAAATGATTAAGGCTTCTCATGAAAGACAATGTGAAAGAAAGTTAAAATCTTCTAAATGTAACCTGAATACAAATGTCCCAAAAATACAGAATGCAGTGAACAGAAAGGAGAATATGCCATCATCTTTGCTTTGTCCGTGGTCTCAGTTGGACTTGTCTGGTCTTGAAATAACGCAACTTGAAAAAAAATTCATGAAGAGCATTAGTTCATCTTCTACCTTACAGGTCAAGAAAACTTCTCCGGATAGTCCATCATCTATTGAAAAAGAATGCAGTAATCCTAAAATATTAAAATCATATATGTTAAACACACCATGTCTAATACAAAGTAGAAAGATGAGTTCTCCAGAAAAGTTATCTGTTTCCGAAAACTCACCTTTATTGATTAAGAATGATTCAGTGTCATTGAAACATGCTGAGAATGAGGAGTTTTCTTTTGTAAATTTTTCAGAGAATAATTATTTCTTAAAGAGCAGAACTTTAACAGAATCCTCAGAAGTCCAAAATATTCGCTCTGATTTCTCAAGGAAGGATAAAAGTTCTTCAGGCCATCTAGGTAATATTTCAAATCAAGCTTCTAGTGATGCTAGACAACACACAAAATCAAGCTTGAAAAATATTAGCTCACTTTCCAGTTTGAAAAGGCGGCCCAAAAAATTCATTTATGCTCTAAACAATTCTCTAATTCAGCGGGAAGAAGGAACCACCCAGAGAGATGGATCTCTTACTTGTTTTGTGCCAGTATGTACAAATTTAGAAACTGGCATCTCTGAATTTTCTGAAATCCAAATCAAGAATGAAGGTACAATATTTATATTCCTTTGTGTATTAACTTTTAAAACGTAAGTTTTAAAATTCCATACATGTCTCAGTTCATTGTTGTGACTTCTGTTTACTGCATTGAAAAAGTCTAAAATATACTGTATATATGTTAGTAAAATGTTGCTGAAGTCATTTTCAGATAGATAAAATAAGTATGGTAAATTATAAAAACAAAAATACTGGAATTTCAGATACTGACTACGAGGAGGCCTGCTTTGTTCTATTTGAGACTTATCAGGTATACACAGCCCACCGAGCTTTGTATGGGGTCTTAGTAATTGACAATTGACAAATTTCAGATAAAATGAAACTGGTCATACACTGCCTCCTGCTGGTCATTATAAGTAAAAATAACATTAAAAATAAAGGAATTCCTCCTTTCCCCCATCTCTTGATGGAGAAAGGTTTCTCTAAGAGCTAATGAAGAGGAAGGTGGACTGAATATACCATTCCAAAAGTAGATTGTAATTTCAAATATTTCTAGAAAAAAATACTTGATTTTGCTAAGAATATATTACTGAAACCCAATTATTTATTGTGTATTGAAAAGGTATACATTTTATTTTTAAAAAAATCAACTGGTATGTTCTGTTGGGGTGGTTTTGCAGGGAAATCAGAATAAAAAATATGTATTTTGTTCATATAGGCATGCCTGAAAAAGATTTAAATATCTCAGAAAAAGCTGTTTCTTTGATAAAGACAAACTTGTTCTGTTTAACTCTATAAATAAAAAAGCATACAAATGCTTTACTATCTGATGGTTTTTCAGATATAGAATAAAAATCTACAATTCAGATATAAAGCAAAAGTTGTGGTTTCTCAATTGACATCCTGAAAAAAATACTTTAGTACAATATACTACAGAGGTTTAGGATATGTTTATATTGGTATCATTTTAACTCACATCCCTGTTGCAATTCAACTTCTTACAGGACAAATTGAAACTGCTGATAATCTTTCCACAAAAGAAAGAAAGCAAATAGATTCTGAAAAATGCTATATATCTACTAACATGTTATATGAAACTACAGGTAGTAAAAAGTCAAATATTCAACATAACACTACTGATAGTTCAACACTACTTCTAAAAAATAATACAAAGAAGGAAGCTATAATGTTTTCCAGAGATATTGCTGCTAATTATCAAACAGAGGTAACTGAAAAAGGATTCCATGAAATCTGTCACAGCAATACTTGTGTGGATAGAAAGACTGATTTCACAAATTATAGTTCATCACAAGAAGCACAAAAATGTACATTGCCGATGCAAGTATCAGAAACAGAAAATAAGCAAGTAAACTTGGAATTAACTGCACAATTTTTGGACAGTGGTATTCATTCAATGAAAGCATCAAAATCTAAAACTATGGTATTGGAGAAAGAAATTGATACAAAACTGTCTCCATTACTAAGTTTAAAAGAAGGTGCGCCTGATGATAAGCAGAGAGAGTTAGGATGTCTTTGTCATAGGAAAATCCAGGAATGCAAAGGTTTTAAGACTGCATCTGATAAACAGATAGTGCTATCTGCTGATGAAATCAGAAAAGGCAAATTACTGTTCAAGGATATAGAAGATCAACTTCTTGTAGACTTTCAGAATGAAGAAAAAGGTGCTATTTCAAGTCAAAATAAACAGGAAAATACTGAGAATTTTTCAGTTGGACAAAATGAACTAAATTTACATGTTTCTGATTCTGAGGTTCACTCAGATGATGTGAAAATTAGTTTTCCTGAATATGGCAATAAGTCTGTTCAAAATGTACTTAAAAATCAGCACTCTGAAGAAAAACACAATTTAACAGCAAGCCAAGTAGCTGAAATTACTGAACTTTCTAACATATTGGAAGAAACAGACAGTCAATTTGAATTTACCCAGTTTAGAAAACACAAGATTATGATGGACAATAACACTAACGAAACTAAACGTTTTGATAAAAAAAAATTAAATTCTAAGAATTGGAAAGATATGGGATTTGTGGACGATCCAGGTAATAATCAGTCCTCTTTTAAGCATACAGATACTGGGGAATGTAATACTGACAGACAAAGCAACGAGCAGGTTATATTGCTGAAATCAAATAGAAAAGAAAAATGTTTTGTTCCAGTTATTTCAGATCCCTTACAATCTGATCTGGGAAATCATAATTCAGTTAAAAACAAAGATGAGATTGCAAGAGGTACAGAATTAGCCAGCAATATGAATGGAATGGGTGAAATATTGAACTCCTATAAAATAAAAACAGATAGTTCAAACAAATGCAGTAGTTGGCACATGCCTATGAAAGAAATAGATATTGATTGGCCTCAGAAGGCCAAAAAAGGAAATGCTAAATATATAATACAAGGTACCACAAAAGATACAACAATTGCTTTTGTAAAAGAAGATACAGAAAATAAGTTAAAAGATGTGGACTGCCATAAAGATAGTGTTGTCCAGATTACTAGTACCACAGAAGTAAACTTGAAAATTATTCAAAAATATTCTGTACATGTATCAGAAAATGATCTGTTATCCACTAAAAATCAAAATGCTTTACCTGTACATCATTTTCTAAATTGTGGGAAAACTTGCTGTAACAATAATTGCCCAGAAACTTTGTCTGATCTAACATGCTTAGTTGAAGTTGCTAAAACTGAAAAAAATAATACTTGGAATGATGCAGGTACAAAAGAAAGTTTTATTTCAGAACAAGAAGAAAAAGTAAGTAAGCCAGAAAAACAATATTTTCTACAGAGCATTCACACTGTTACTGACAGGGACACATTTGCAGAAAAAAGTAAGAGACTTAATTTGTTGACAGGCTCTGATATACAGGAAGAGATAAATAATATGTCATATTACAAAAGGAAGACAAATGCTAGACATAAAGAAGTTATCCCTTCTATGAAAGAAAGTACAGAATTAAATCAGACTGAAATCTTTTTTGGGAGCAACCATAAGAATGTCTCTGAAAACAGGGAAAAGCAGACAGGTGGTTTTCATACGGCTAGTGGTAAGCAAATTACATTTACTGACAAATCTTTACTTAAAGCAAGGCATCTTCTTTCAGAAGAAGCTCTGTTTTTTGGAAATATGAACAATACTGGTAATCTTATAAAACCTAGTGTTGAAGATTCAGTTAAAAAGAATTTTAAATTTGGAGAAGGAGCTGAAAAATGTAGAGAAATTGGACATTCTAAAGATAATTTTGAAGATTCTTTGGACGTGCTGTCAAACACGGTTAAACAGGGTTTCAAGAGTGGATTGATCTTTAAAGGACTGACCTTGAATATAAATACATCTGAATCATATTTTAATGGAGGAAAAAAAATCTGTATTTTGAAAGAAGCATATAAAAATCAAGATTGGATGACATCAAAATGTGACTTACCTTTACTGGATATTGGCACCTTACAGAAATACTCAACTAATGAAGAGAAAACTTCAACTTCAAAACAATTAAAAGTTAGGCCACCTGCATTCGGTTTCAAAATGGCAAGTGGTAAAACTGTTAAAGTTTCTCCACAAGCATTAAAAAATGCCCAACAATTTCTTCATAAAAACTACAGTAACTTGGAATCTCACTCTGAAACAAAAAAATGTAATATGTTAGGAAGTTCTTTGGATGCTTTTGGCAGTAAAAACTGCATTACTTCTGGTTACTTGAATGTAGAGAAGATGCCAATGGGATATTTGGATATATCCCAGTTTCCTACAACCAAAGAATTATGTAGAACTGCCCAAACATTACCGTGTGCTATGCCCATATTAGTAGACACTGTCTCTGAAACAAATGGTGAAACTTCAGATGAAAGTTTTGAAATGGGCAAGTGTTTTAATACCTGGGTTTCCACCAAAGGGAACTGCATATCAGATTTTTCTACTGATAAATGTATGTTTTTTAGCACAGCAAGTGGCAAACCTGTTCAGTTATCTAAAGAATCGCTGAATAAAGCAAGACAACTTTTTTCTGAAATTGAACCTAATTTATCAGATCATCAGAATTTTGTTTCAGATGACAATTTCAGCTGTAATGAGATACATTCAGTGAAGAATGTGAATGCATCTGAGTCAGATGTTAATGAAGGAACTAATGTCAACATATCTGGAGAAATCTATAAAAATGAAAATTGGATGACACCAAAGTGTAGCTTGCATTTCTTGGATGTTAGTACGTTAGAGAAATCCACAACTAATGGAGAAAAAGACTACCCTTCAAAACAGTTGAAAGCTAGACCAGCTGCATTCAGTTTCAGTACAGCAAGTGGTAAAACTGTTAATGTTTCTCAGGAAGCATTAAAAAATGCCCAACACGTTCTTCATAAAAACCTCAATAACTTAGAATCTCAGTCTGAAGCAAATAAAGGTAACACCTTTGGAAGTTCTTCTGATGTTTTTGGTAGCAGGGACTATATTGGTTCTAGCTATTTGAGTGTAGAGAAGATTCCAACAGAATATTCAGGCCTGTCCCAGTTTCCTGTAACCAAAAAGTTCTGTGAAAGCACCCAAACATTATCATGTGTTGCACCCAAATCAGTGGAAACTGTGCCCAAATTAAATTGTAAAGCTTCAGATGACTTTATTGAAATGCATATGTATTCTGATACCCGAACTTCCAACAAAAAGAAATGCAAATCAGACTTTTCTACTGACAACTGTGGGTTTTTTAGCACAGCAAGTGGTAAGCCTGTTCAGTTATCTAAAGAATCACTAAAAAAAGCAAGCCTACTTTTTTCTGAAATTGAATCTGATTCCTCTGGTTATCAGAATTTTGACTCAGATTGCAATTATGAATATAACACAGTGAATTCTATCAGAAAAAAAATATTTCCCAGAGAAAATAGATTAGATATATCCCAAAGGGAAAAAAATCCAAATGTAGAGGAGCATTCAGGCATTCCATGTGATTTTAATACAGCATGTGGAGAACAGGTACGGATTTCTCACAAGGCTTTTCAAAATGTTATGGGACTTTTAAAAGAATTCGATGATATCAGTGCAAGTGATTTCTTTGTTGATGAAAGTTTAAAGCAAACTCATAATTCTCCAATAAAAACTCCCATTACAAAAGTTAAAGCTTTTGAAGCTAATTCATCATCTAAACCGAAGGAGAAATGCAAAACCAGAGAGAATCAGAATAAAAATGAAACTTCTAAATCCTTGCTAAATATTGAAATACCTACGTGCATCACTTCAACTGAGAAATACAAGCAACCAGCAGAATTCAAAAGAAGGTTTTCATGTTCAAAAGAAGTAACTGAACCTTTGAAGATAATACAACCGTGCCAAAGCAGAGTCAGTACTAAATATGCAACAGAAGGGAATCCAGATTGTTTTTGTCCTGCTTATTCCCAAACTCCAGATAATTATTCAGATGTAGAAGCTTCAGAAAGTGCAAAAGCTTTCATAAAAGATGACGATTTCACTGATTCAGAAGTACAAAGAAATATTCAAAAATCTATCTTGACAGCTAATAATTCTCTGTTACATACAAGAAGTGGGAAAAGACATCTGGAAAAAGAAAACATATTTGGTAAGTACTTTTTTGCTTTCTTAAACCTTAAAATTCATTTAAGGTACTGAACATTGCACGCTGCCAGTAACTCAGATTGGTGTTCTACACAATTATTTATTTCAGTGAAGAAAAATCTTATTTAAAAAAATACAAAGTATCAAATTTATATTGTCAAAGGATTGGCAGTGTAGCTTTCACATGAGTTTTAGTGAACATTGATGGAAGAGTAGAGTAATAGCAATAATAGCTGTTTGTATAAATATTCTACAGCTTTTATTCTATTAGCAGGACTCGCATTGAGAGAAAAAATATGCTGAAAAAAATTGGCAGCTGTCCCCTACAAATAACTCGACCCTTTTTCTTTAGCCATTCTACATTTTTCTTGAATAATGAGAAATGTTTATATGAAGAATTGTGAATGTGTGGTGTAAAATTCTCACATTCTTCCATGATTCAGGTTCTGGTGACTACATCTGCCATTTTTAACAATTGTATGGATTTTTTTTTTTACCTCTATTGCTTCCTGGTTTTTTGACTTTTTAGTCTGGAATTTCTGATAGCAAATGCCAAGATTGTAGGCCAGGCTGGGAAACTGAAAAACATTTTTTTAAAACACAGTGGCAAATCACTGCTGTATGACTGAGAAAAAACATGGAAGGTTGTATCTCTGTAGTTATCGGGAGCCGAGTTAATTAGAACTTGGATTTATTTGTAAATATTTTATTTACAAATATTTCAAAAAGTAATATTTATCTGTTTAGTTTAGAGATACATATCAGTCCAAAATGTGAATACAATAAGTCTCATGTTTTCAAAAGAAAGCCCTGCATCTACATAAAACATGATTTAATAAATCAGTTAAATAAATATTCCATAGTAATTTGTATTTATTGAATATGCATTTTTGAAATGTTCAGTGATATACCTTTTTCAGGACAACCTCCTATTAAAAGAAAGCTGCTGCCTGAATTTGATCAATCCGAAAAATTCAGTAGATCATCTTTCAAATCTTCAAGAAGTTCTCCATATGGTAATTTTTGTTTTTCAGTCTATGTAAGTCATCTCAAAGATGCATACATTTTGTCTTCATTGGCACTTCATTTCTTTTCTTGCTTGTTATTTTATAGTGCCTGCATATTTTTCTTGTTTTGAGATTGACATGTGAGGGACTACAGTGTAAAAAGTGAGAGGATTGATCCATGGTTGTTGTTACCTGTTCATTCCAAGTGATGACTAAAGCCTTAATTGAACTTTCCATTTTAATCTTAAACCCCAAACATGCTCTGAAAACCAACAGCCCATCAGGCATATGGGCAGACTATTCAGCGGTCCCAGCTCCCTATGGGAGAGGGAACACTACCAGAAAACTGCAGGCCAAGTTGAGAGTAATCTTACTATAGCAGGTGACAGATGTTAATATTCTTCAAATAACATAATAAATGCCCTAAGATTAAAAAAAAAACATATTCATTGTGTGACCTCTATGGAATGAATCAGACCAAGGATTACAGTTGTCATGGTAGCTGTGAAATCCCAAACCACCTCATAATTTGAGCAATAACAAGTTGAAGTCTCCCAATTACATAAGTCTGAGAAAACATCATCAGTTTGTCCACAGGCCTGGTTAGGGAACCTGCTATGGAGAAGAGAAGTTAGTATAATTGCAGCAGTCACAACTATTTCCCAAAGCCCAACTTCAGAAGCAGGATCTTATTTCTGGTTAACAGAGGCGAACTAAAGGCTGTTAGAGTTTCCCCCATAACTCACCACTCCACCTCCCAAGACTTGGAGTTGTTGCTTGATCATATGTTCTGTAATCTGCAGTAATAAATGCAATGTAGTTAACAGAACATTTGATCAGTAATATTTAAAAATAAATTATTTTGAATCACTTATTTCTTATTTCATTAGGAATTTCAATGTTGGGATTGTGGTCTCCCAGAGAGAAATAATATGCAATCTGAGGGTCTGCTGCTTGAAGAGCAGATATAATACATGGCCAAGAGGAATTTGTCTAGTTTTGGCTAGTATAGTTTGTGACCTTTTCTGGCACAGGATATTGTTGTGACCGAGGTAATCATAAGTAGTGATTACCAAACACAATTCAGTCCTGAACAAACTTATTTTATTAAAACAGCTGAGAATTAATTCATTCTCAGCTTAGTCCAAAACTAATTCTTCATAACCAGTCCGTCAGCCTTATCACCAAACTTTGATGCCTTTGGCAACCTGCCAAAGGCTTTTCTTGGCAAAACCCCCACAAAGTTCAAGTGACATTGACAAGAAGTACTGGAATCAGCGTTGCTTTTCTACAAAGAACCCAATGGCTCGTTGCTGCTCTTTTAAGCCTTGTGGGAGTGGCCAATCATCTTCTGGCCTTACTCCCGAGTCGTCCTTTTTGCTTCAGCTGCTCTTGCCTTCTGGCAGCTCTTCGCATGCGTGCACTAGAACAGACTCCTCCTATTCCTCTGCCTCTCTGCTGTCCACCTCTGGAGGCTCTGGAGTCCGCGCATCACTCCCAGATGGCCCTGGCCCCATCTCTGCCTCTGACACGAAGCCCTCATCCGGGCCTTCCCCTAACTCCAGGACTGGCCCATTGTCCTCCCCAGCCTCCTCACTGTCTGACTCTGCTACCAGGTCCACAGGCTGCTGGCGGACCACAACAGATATACTGATATAGACATTTATGATTTTGTCACTTACCGGCTTGATTATTGTAATTTACTTTGCGTGAGACAGCATTTGAAATCCATTCAGAAACTTTGACTGATTCAAAATTAAGTGCTCTTTGTAGTGGTAATAGTATTTCCATATTACTACTGTCAGGTTTCGAGGTCGTCTCAAATAAATTGCATTTCAAACAAAGTCTTTGATGAAAAACTCCCATTTATTAAGCACGACATTCTAACTCCGACTCTATCGTAGCCAACACTGACTTCTTGACCCAAAACCCTCTCTTTCCTTTCCCCACTCTTCTGCACTCATTGGCCATCTTCCAAGTCACTCTACCCCTAATCTACTGCTCCAGCTCAAAGGAATTTCCCCCCTCCCATCCCATCTCCTAGGGGATATTATCTCCAGGGAAAATAAGTAGGTGAAAAGTCAAACGTCCCTTTCCAGACGCCTCCGTTTCTCCTTATGTCAGCACTAGAGTAAATGCAGGTTGAAGTGCTGACAATTACACTATCACAGAGCTTTGGCAGATGAACATTTTTCATGTATAGACAAGAGAGAAGGTATTTTCTTTTCTTTGGTGATCAAATATATCTTTTGCATTTAAGAATGGGCTATATTCCAGAACTCTGAGAAAAGCCATATTCCAATAGCAGTAAATCTTTAATATAGATATGTGAGCAGTAATTCAGATTAATGTTAAAATTGTGCCAGAGAGGGCATAATAAAAAAATTACAACCATGTTCCAAAGTCTGCTTGCTTTTTCAGTCATCTAAAAGTGACAGTTTTTTTCAATTACGTCAGGCATAGGGTAACATATCTTAGGGACCCCAAGGATCTTGCTATTGCTTGTAGAATAATATCCCATAATTGTTTTCTATCTATTCTTACCTATCTATTCTCAATAAATGGAAGCTCATGGAGAGCAATTCTACATCCAAATACCAGTTATTCTACATCCAGTTATTTGCAGCAGGCATAGTGGTGATTAAGTTATACAATACTTGACAAATGTTATTCAAATTAGTACAACCTTAACTAATTCTCCCAAAAATGTTCATGAGATAATTTTTTAAAACTCAGCTAAAATTGATATTTTATCATAAACATAGAAATCCCTATTCTTTTAAATGTCATTTGATTCATAGAACTTATTTTTATTTAGGTATAATAAATGACAGGAAAAAAATATCCAACAAGATCTCTTTAAAACCAGTCATCTGTGGCTCATTTAGGTAAGAGGTAGTCTGTCATTTCATTTTAGGTTTAATTTTTCCTTAAAAATTATTTATACTTTGTCCAAAACTTTGCCCAAAGGTCTAAAACAGTAGTTGTGAGTTTTGGAAAAATCTTAGCTGACTAGATTGAATTTCCTAGATCATAGTAGCAAAATCAGTGTAGAAAAAGTGATTCAAGGAGTCATAGTTCTATTTGATTTACTGAATTTTATTTTAATTATATAAAATGTAATTTGTAAACCATCAAAAGGTTATAATGAAATCACAAAAATATAAATAAAGTAGCAAATATCTCTGGTTTTCATTTCATTTAATAATCATGTAGCCACTCATCTCAACTAAGGAAATTGGGCAATGCACAGCAGTAGGTATTATTTTTAAAAATGCATTGGATAATCTTTGTAACATTATTCTGGAAACTACTAAATTATTATTCAGTATTAATATAAGTAAATTACCAGTAAATTAAATGTGTGTGCAATACATGGCGACTTAACTGTGTGACTTTCCTAAAGGGAACATAAAAAGATTTCTTGTTAGTCTTCCATTCAGATTCTTATAAAAATGTTTTTATTTCTTCAGTTCCACAAATGAACAACAAGAAATACTGAATCCAAATTTTAGTATTCAACAAGTTATGAAAGGATCTAAATCTGGTGGTTTTTCAGAGCGGTCTTCAATTAGGTCATTGGCTCAGTTTGGAATGATCGTAAGTGAGGAAAACAAAACACATAATCATTATTCAGGGAAAAAACCTACCAAGATCTTTGTGCCTCCTTTTAAAATAAAATCAAGAACTTCAGAAGGTGGAATAAGTAATGTCAAAGACCATCTCTCATTCAGTTGCAAAAGTATCAACAGAATGGAAGAATATAACACAAAAATTAACAAAACCTTCATTGAATCAGAAAAAGATAATTGTGCACGAATATCAGCTTTGGATTCAGGATGTAGTAAAATAGTTCAAGGTACATTGGATATCTCATTCTTGTTTTTATTTTGGCATGTATGTAATGTTTATTATGATCATAACAATTTCTATAAAAATTCAATATACAATTAAACATACTTTTATGTTGCAGACCTTTGAAAATTAGATATGAGATCTGTTTTATCGCCACTTAATACCTTTAACATCAAGTACTTTAATTTTTTTAAAAAGATCAATGTTTAACCTGAACAATTTCATTTTTTCCTACTTATTAATTATTGCCAGGTCCAGAGATATTGTCAAAAACTCTTATTATAACAAAAAATACCATTTAAGAAGCAAATATAGAAATAATGCTGACTATATTCTAATTGGATAACTTCCATATACAAAATAACTATTAGATTTCTAGTTATGGAAATACACAAAAGTTATAGATAGCAAATTCACAAATGTTATGATTTGTTATGACTTGTTAATTTTATAATTTCTTTTCCTAATTTTTATATAATGCCATCTCTAGACTAGGGAATTTCAGTTATATAGAATTATATGTACTCTTTGAAAATTTATAATACTAGTCAAGAATATCTCTCTTATTAATTAAGGATCTTTTTACATGGATTTTTTAAAAACACATGCATTGTTACAAAAGTAACTCAGATATATAAAAATTACAGAAGTAGCTTATTCACTAACACTGGTTTTGTTGGTGCACTAATGCTGAAATAAGGGCAATACGTCTCTTATAAATTTTTCATAGATAGTCCATATGTGATCTGCACTAATTAGAATTCAGTGTTGCTATCTTAGGCAAGTTGGAACTTTCTGATTTAAATTAAAATTGCTTAATATTAATACTTTGGCAGACATAACAAAAATGACAACATATCTTCAGTATGCCAGAAATCTACAACAAATGAGAATTGCAAAGAAACAAGATCAAATAATTCATCCACAACCAGGCAGCCTGTACCTTATAAAAAGATCTTCTGGTCTTTGCAGAATTCCCTTAAAAGCTGCAGTCAAAGAGAAATTGCCTGACTTTTATTCCAGTGAACAGGTAAGCACAGTATCTTTTAAGAGGCTTATTATTAAAAATTATCTTGTATGTGCATATACGTCCTCTTTGGAATCTTAAGAAATTGAGTCTATAAACTGAAGTTTTCCATTTCATCCAGGGGTGAAATCTAAAAATTTTTTTGCTGCCAGTTCTGTGGGTGTGGCTTAATTAGTAGGTGTGGCTTGGTGGTAAGGTGACTGGGAGGGCATGGCTTGTTGGTCAGGTGGGTGTGGCCAAGTCAATGTCACTTCTTTGCCCTTTTTTAACCTACAAAACAGCACAACACAACTGGCTCACCTACAATGTAAAAGCAGCTGTGCTAGACCCAAAATGGCCCCTGCAACAAGCAGGAACCTCACACAGCCACAAAAAGCAAAAAAAACCCCAACTTTCACACTTTACACACACAAAATTCCACATACAGCTTTGTGAGATTTTGTGTGTTTGTGTAGTTAGAGTGAAATACTACAGAAACACACTAAATCTCAGAAAGCTGCACAAATATTATTTTATTTTTATTTATTTTTATTTTTATATAAAAGCAGCTAAATTTAAAACTTCCTAAACTTTAAATGGCTAGGTCTAAAAAAAGAACAACTAAAAAAACCCCGATTAACTATTTTTTTAAAGCTCCCAAAGGGGAAAAAAACTTACCCAATAGAACAGGGCTCTCCAACCTTGGCAACTTTAAGACTTGTAGACTTCAACTCCCAGAATTCCTCAGCCAGCTTTGCTTTGCTGGCTGAGGAATTCTGGGAGTTGAAGTCCACAACTCCCTGCCTGCTTGATTGCAGGCAGGGAGATTCAGTTGCTTGCTGATGCAATAAATTGCAGGGATTACAGCAAGGCGTTGCGACCAGCAGCTAAGGTAAGCAAGCTGAGGGGTGGGGAGGGATTTTTGCTACCGATTAGCAGGCAACTCAGCTGAGATTGTCAGAGCCATTTAAAAGAAAAAACTTTTTTTTCTTTTAAATGGCTCTGATGATCCAAGCTGAGTTGCCTGATTAGCAGGCAATTCAGCTGGGATCGTCAGAGCTTGGCTCATCAGAGCCATTTAAAAGAAAAAAAGGCTCTGAAGATCACACGGCTCAGCTGGGCATGGGGAACGGGGGCAGGGATTTTTGCTATCGGTTCTCCGAACTGCCCGCCACCATCGCTACCTACTCACCCAAGCCGGTCCGAACCGGGAGCATTTCACCCCTGATTTCATCCTGTCTGGAAACTTGTAACTTGTTTTAGAAAATACAAGTTTTTTCATGGTTTGAAGGTGGTATACTATAATAAGTTATTGTGTGCTGAAGCTGAAAAACAAAACTTTTTCATTTTGTCCAGTCCAGTTAATAGGGGACTTTATAGATTGGTTGTTTGCACAAAAAGCAAGAATACAATTAGTCACATAATACTTATTATAGCCACTGATCAATAACTGCCATAGATGTTACTGTGTTTCCCCGAAAAGAAGACACTGTCTTATACTTTTTGAGCCCGGAAATAAGCACTTAGCCTTATTGCCATGCGCTCAAAAGCCCGATTGGGTTTATTATCAAGGGATGTCTTATTTGGGGGGAAACAGGGTAGCTACAGATTAATTTCTGATGACTGTGGGTATATTTCTCATTCTTTGTAAGCAAAGATACTAATTTTAGTGATGGTGGTAGATCAAAATTAAAATAGCACAGATTTAGTGACAATACAAAGACACGTAATACAGATTTCTTTGGCTTTTTATTGTTTCTTCATAAGTGCTCCTCACACAAGCTAAATTAGTGCACCATGTGCTTTGCACTTGAATTGTAATTACAATTGAAATTAAGCAGCAATGTGTAACAAAACTACAAACAGCTTATTTGTCTTGAAAATTTCAAGTCTTCATACAACTAGAAATACTTTAGAATTATATGTCCTGTTCCAACAACAGTTGGTTATTGTTTTTTTATCAGTTTTAACTTTTTTTTTGATACATTATGCTATCTTCAGCACCATTTTTTACATAGAATGGTATATATATTTCCATTATTTTCTCCCTTAATTCTGATTGATAGCTTTCTATTCTTTATTTTTAATATGTTTTTGAAACATAAGACATACAGTATGTACTGTATGTACTGTATGTAACCAATTTCCCCATCTCCATTTTTTCTCCTCTTTTTCCCTCTTCATTTTCTTTGAAGAGGAAAATAATACTAACATTCCTAATCCATTCAGTGGCATATTGATCTGGTTTTGATATATTAACTATAGAATGTTACATACCCAAGTTTCAGATGTATGTTTGTTACTCTTTCTTTTTTTATCCACAGTCCTGAGGAGATCACTTTTTGCTTTTAATTTTGATTAATCTGGATTAATTATTATTAGTGACAATATGGTTATTGTATATTTTGTTCTGAACTTGGATAATTTCAAGTAATATTAACTCTCTTTTTGTCCACAATCCTGAGGATATTATTTTTTGCTTCTAATTCTGATTAATCTGTTAATATTGTTAATGACAATATGTGGTCATCATATATTTTGTTCTAAACTTGGAAATTTCAAGTAATATTAGCTAAAATATTCTGTCTGCCTTTTATCCTTGCAGTTGTATGCTTTTGGTGTTTCCAAGCAATGCATAAAAATTAATAGCACAAATGCAGAAGATTTTCAATTTCTCATCCAGGATTTTTTCAGTAGAAAATATTTTCTAGAAGACCATGGAATACAGTTGGCTGATGGAGGATATATTATTCCTAATGATGAAGGAAAGGCCGGAAAAGAAGAATTCTTTTGGTATAATGTTTAAGAAATGTATCTATGAGTATGTAATACGTTATTAAGTGTTAGAATTATTAATGTTTTTAATGCCAGAAAGGTTTATATTTCTCAGTACCAGGGCAATGCAGAAACTATTTGTTTAAAATTAAAAAGTTGGTTTTTATTGTTCTCTCTGAAAAACTGTTAAGATTAAGACACTGTTTACATTTTAATACTAAATCCAGAATCAAAAGCCATTTAACATTTCTACAGAAAGTCCTGGTTGAAAGCAAAGATATTTTTCAGATATGTGAAAGAGGTAACTCCAGGAACCTCATATACTTAAAAGAGAATATTTCAAAATATATTCACACCTGCATGAAAAGCCTGTTTAGAAATGACTCTAACATTTCTAAATGGCATTCTGTGGTTCTCATGACACATATGACACTTCTGATTATCTCAGGGATTGACCAGGTCACTAATGGTGAAAGCTAAGAAGTTGTTTAGGGCCTTATAGGTCATAAGTAAAATCTTGACCCCGCTTGGTCTCTGAATGGCAGCTACCAGTTGAAAAGTTTATTCAGCTGTTGAGCTACTGTAGTATCAATATTTTGGCTCAGTATAAAGTAGGTTCTTATGGTTGCTTGCTTACTTATTATTAGATTCTATTCTATTCTGCCTTTGTTTTATACAGTTCAAGCCTGGATGCATAATGTTCTGTCCTATTTTCCCCACAACAAGCTTTGCTAAGAGAGAGGGCTGGTCCAAAATCACCCAGCTAGCTTTCATCTTTAAGGGAAGACTAGAACTCATTATTTCATTTTTTTGGGGTGGGGGTGGGGGTGGGAAAGAAATATCCTTAATATCCAAATAAATGCTCCTTTTTGTTTATTAATTTGAATAGATCATTAATATTACTAGAATCAATTACAAGTATTGCTGCAGGCTTTTCCTTCTTACTAAAATAATTTACAAAACTTATTTTTTCATTGAAATGTATGACCTCTAGGTTCATGTACAAGAAAATAATAAGCACACTTCTTGATCATGCTTTATCACATGCATAATCCTTTTTTCCCTAGCATATATGCATACATGCACGCGTGCACACACACACACACACACACACACACACACACACACACACACACACACATCAAATCCATTAATCTTTTTGAAATATATTTCTAGCATGGATTCTGTCATTCATAGAATTTGCAACATACATCCAAACCTGACATCTGCTTTCTTCCATGTCCCCTACTCCACTTGACAGAGTTCTCTCAAGTACCTCTCATTTATGTTCATAGTCTTCTACATCCTAACTCTAGCATTTTCCTTTATCTTATCACATCCAATTCTTTCCCAAATTATTTTTCATTGTGTTTTGACTAAAATATAGAATTTTATAAGATAAATATGTGTAGTTGCCTGTAGTGATTTAGAGCTTAAATGTGAAAAGTATTAATGCAGGAGATAACACAAAGAAACTCCATAGGACATTTCTTAGCTTCTATACTAGTGGGAGTCTAGGCTGTGTTTTTATTTATCACTCTTTTCAAAACATGCATTTAAAAAGTTGAATTGTGATTGTTCTTGTTGTCTTTTCTATATTGAAACTCAGGATTTATCTTCTAATAGTTTGATAAATTTTCTAATATTTTTGTGCAGGGCTTTGTGTGATACGCCTGATGTAGAGCCCAATCTAATTTCCAAAGCCTGGGTGTATAACCATTATAAGTGGATTGTATGGAAACTGGCAGCTATGGAGGTTGCATTTCCACAAACTTTTGCCAGTAAATGTTTGACACCAGAAGGAGTATTACTTCAGTTAAAGTACAGGTAATGTAAAGATTAAGATTTGGGAAAATGACTCTTCTGAATTTTACCTTGTGTCTGTATAGCCTTAATTACTGCTCTGCTTTCAAATGAGACTATTGTTGTTTACTCCTTAAATTAAGTGCTATTACTTAGCAAGAGAATTGCTTCTCAAAAACATAAAATTCAGTTTGAAATATTTGTTCAATTTTTTTAAAGGTATGATATAGAAGTGGATAAAAGTCAACGATCAGCCATCAAAAGAATAACAGAAAGAGATGATGTTGCTGGAAAAACAATCATACTGTGCATCTCTAAAATTATATCATTTAGCACAAACATGCCTCACACTGCTGACGGCAAAAGCAGCACTGAGGACAATAAAAAAGAAGTGGCAATCATTGAAGTTACAGATGGTTGGTATGGAATTAGGGCAGTCTTGGATCCTCCTCTTCAGTCACTGTTATCTAGGCAGAAGCTTACAGTTGGGCAGAAAATTGTTGTACATGGAGCAGAGCTTGTGGGATCTCAGGATGCAAGCACTCCTTTAGAAGCACCAGAAACTCTGATGTTAAAGGTACATTTATAACCTATGATTGTACTTCAAGATGACTTTTATATATTGTTGTAGGAATGGGCAGCAATAAACATTTCTGCATAGTTGTCTCTTCTTTTTGTATTTTCCTTTCAGAGTTGTAGGTCTCCATGTCAGGTATCTCCCCCACCCCCCCTTAAAGTGAACATCTGTGTCTATAATTTGAGTTGCTTACAAATCCTTTTATTATCTGCAGTATTTATAGGGCATTGAACTCAAAAATTTGAACTGCAGAATGAAAACAATCAAGGGAGGGACGACGATATAGTGTTAAAAAACAACCCAATATATAAAATATAAAATGTCAACCAAAGATGATAAATCACCAACCACAGATAACTCATTTGACTAGATCCAAATGCTTAGCGGAGAAACAAATATTACAGTAAAATAGCAATAGCAATTAGACTTATATACCACTTCATAGTGTTTTACAGCCCTCCCTAATCGGTTTACAGAGTCAATATATTGCCCCCAGCAATCTGGGTCCCCATTTTACCGACCTTGGAAGGATATGGTTGATTATGGAAGACTCCTGACACATCAAGGAGGGCCAGAATGAATGCACTACCCCATCCTAAATTTGACTAGATCATTGACCAGCACAATAAAAGCCATCTCTGTATTTAACCCACTTATAAACCCTCAAAGAATCCAGATAATCTACTTCCTCCAGAGTTCTCTGAAATTGGAAGCTGAACACCACCTTAGCAACCTTCTCTGAAGGTTGGAGACTGATGAAAGCTTGATTGGGCCCAAGAATGGTCTCTTGAATAGCAGGTGCTCCTCCATCTTTCAGAACTTGAAAAATCACATCGCTCTTAAAGAGACATTTTTATCACCACTTGATATCCACCTATATGCACCCTCCCTGGAAGCATTAACAAATCAAGAGGCCTTGATTTAATTGTGTAAGAAAATCCTGGGGAAAAAACTAAACTCTCTGAAACCAAATAAAGTCCTATAGGTACCTGGACCAGGTTGATCCAATAAGGCCACTTCCTTGCAAAGGTGGTTCCAGGCTCACTCTGTCCATTACAAGGGACAGAGGCCAACATCCCATGTCCAGATCACATAGCCACCTTCCTGAGACCAAATATAGTACCTTCAGCAAAATCAGAGTCACTGGTCAGAAGGGCAACTATAGAAATCAAGTTAATAAATAAAATGTACACAATTTGAAAATGAGTAGTATAGACTACTTTTATTGCACTTACAATTGACAGATCTAATTTATTCCCTTTCTCTGAAATTTAACATTTGCTCTATAACGAGATGTGCTATATGTTTAAAAATCTACATGGCTATCAGGCTACAACAATGTGTTCTGAAATAAGTACTTGTTTTGTTTTAGATTACAGCTAACAGTACTCGACGTGCTCGATGGTATGCCAAATTAGGATATTATCGTGATCCTCGGCCATTCTCTTTGCCTTTATCCTCATTGTTTAGTGATGGTGGGACTGTTGGTTGCATTGATGTCATTGTTCAAAGGATTTATCCTATACAGGTAATTTAGTATATTAGCCTTCAATACATACATAATTACTGGTATTTGAAAAGCAAATCTTAATTCAAATGTGTGACCTAATTTTCAACCAATATTTATTTCAGTGGATGGAAAAACCATCAATAGGGTCCTGTGTGTTTCGAAACAATCGAGCAGAACAAAGAGAAGCTGCAAAATTTGCTGAAAATCGACAGAAGATATTAGAAGCATTGTTGGCAAAAATACAAGCAAAATTCGAAGAGAGTGATGGTAAAATATACATCTATATTTTTAATTTTTTAGAATGTTATTTTGCATGTAATAAAAGAAAAATGTCTATATAGAGAGAAATATGAAATCTGTTATACATCCTATCTGTTCTGTTTAACCTTTGTGTGTCAGAACTGTTTAGAAAACTGTACTATCTCTTTTCTTCTCAATTATATTTCATTCCAGCCCCTATAAACAGAATTAAGTTACTGAAACGTTTAGACTTTGAAAAAATTGCATTTCTTAAGTATAGAAATATATCCCATATATAGTATATGCCTGAATATTATAAAGTAATATTACTGATTCAATAATGTTTAAATGGTATTAACAGTTAAAGAAGTATCAGATTTTAAGAAAGTAATTGTTCCAGTTACTTAAACAGAATGAATGTTAAAGTTTCTCTTTTAGAAATGATTTCCTCTGAGTATTTCTCACTCCAAAATAATAATTCTGTCCTAACTATAAACCAGATTTACAATTCATTGCATTAAGTAATTTATGCCTAGTTTAGAACATTGACAGATCATACCCTATATACCCGATTGTTTAAATTAAAATCACCCCCATACATTTAATAAATGATCTGCAGGTTGCCCTTTCTATGATAAAATATAAAGCAATAACAGAAGGAATCATTTTCTATTTAAGCCTATTAAAGCACCATCTTTGTGTCTGCTGTATGCAGTGTTAAAACCAAGCTTCCATACATAGGGTTTACTGCTTTGCTTGATTGGATTTACTACTGTGTTTATGAACACAGTAATCTGCCACCATCATGATGTTATTACTTCAAATTAGATTGAAAACTGTGTGCTACTGAAGTTGTAAATCGATTTTGATGCAGAAATATGTTATCAGTCTCCTGATGAGTTGAAGTACTAAATAACACAGGTTTATGGAATACAAATTAGGTGGTCAGAGTTTCTGTTTTTTCAGGGAGAAAATGTGAGCCACAGGTGGAGCAAACACTTGAGTTTGGACTGTGCTGTCTGACTTCTTATTTAAGCAGTAGCCACCTGCCAAAAAAAGATAGCTTGTTATTTTGACTGAACTGATATCAAGAGTTACCGACAATGGTTATGGACAGCTAATGGAAGGTCTAAAAGATAGTGGAGAGAATGTTCTCGGTTGTGTTGCAATATTCAAAATTGGAACGCCTGCTGCCAATTCTTGATATTTTAATAGTATTTTTAAAAATAGGGTGATTCTGTTTGGTTCTTGTTTGGGTGTGTTTTTAAATGATGTTATAAATATAAGACATTAAATATATTTGTATTGTTTTTAGAAAAAACAATGTTATTTGGAATGGTAAGTTTAAATTAATTGCTGGTGCTTCCTTTGTAATCTATCATGATTTGTTACAATTTCCTTTCAAAAGCTTAACAGTCACCTTAACTTCAGTTCTATTTGATTACTGTTAACTGGGAATTCACAGCAGTAGATATTTAAGACATATTAATTTTATGTCTCATTAATTTTTAAAACAGATAAAGGCAAAAGAATACTGCGATCCCATGCTCTAACAAGGCAACAGATACGTGGTCTACAAGATGGTGCAGAGCTTTATGAAGCAATTATTAATTCTGCTGATCCATCTTATATGGAGGTAAGGTTTTTTTAAAAAACAATGCCAGAAATAGTCATTCTACAATTTTTTACCTTTTTGCCAGAGAGTTCCAGTTAAAAAACAAACACAATGAGTAAAGAGGATAAAGCAAAAGGAGGTACAGGTGGGGGAAAGCAGGAAGACAGAATGACCTTCTCCCCCCCCCCTCAAAAAAAAGAGACGGTGAAAATTGAGAGAAATTTCACTTAATATTTTAAAAGAGCTACATTTCAACCATTGTTACAAATATTGGCAAATTTAAAAGGACAGGTGTATAACTAAATTTATTTGCTACACAAAAATGTTTGGGGGCTTAGATTCTTTGTTTGAAGTAGTCATTTAAATTCAACCCCCTGCTTAGTGCAGGAATCCACACTAAAGCATCTCGGTAACAACATATCCTATCTATTGATGTCAGACTGATTGGTCTGTTTGTGCTTTCAATATCCCCTTTAGGAACTCCCATCTTGAACTCTTCCCAAGAGATCCCATTTTCCTTGAAAATCAAGAACTCTATTATTACACTTTCCCCCTAAACATTTGCTATTATTGATTTGTATTCTTTGAATCCTAACATAGTTTATTAACCATGATTTATGGGTTGAATGTCACAACTGAACACAAGTATAGTAGATTGTTCAGTAACAATTAAAATGAACATAAAAGGGTTCATATTAACCTTTTTATATGAGAGATCTAGCATTTGGCTTCAATAGTACTTTGAATTTTAACATGAAGAGAAAAAAGAAAAGGTAGGATTCATTGTATTGCTTATTGCAATGAATGTATGAGCTTGATTGTATAAATTCAATGCCCATGACAAATTTAGGTCTTGTAGCCGTGATTGGATAGAATATTAGTACTTGATTTAAAAGTAAGATTTATTAAATTCAGTACAAACTATTGGTATTATCTTTAAACTTTCGTGGGCTTTGGATTACATATCACAGTGATTTGGACTTGATTCTTCTCTATAGCTACTCTAGGATTTAGAGAGAGAGTTTTACTGAGTTAATTTATCTCTTCGTTAGGCTTTATTAAACTAATTATATATTAGTTTAATAAGTAAGTGTTACAGTAGCAACAATAGTTTTTGGAAGTCATTCCATTTGTGTAAATCAGTCATACTTCAAGAGTAGACCTCGCTATTTACGTTCAGTGGGCCATATCTGGCTCTTTGCCTGTCCCCTCTGGTCTGTTCAAGAATATAGGGCTGGTAGACAAAGCAGAATTTAAAATATGCTGTTTGTCAGATTTTATAACATTTTCTACAAAAAAAGTTCAAAATTCCTATATAAACATTATAAAATAAATTAACAAGAATTTATGACCACTTTACTCTTTGATTGATGCTTTTAAAAACAGAAGATTAACATGAATTGGTTAAACAAAAGGCAAGTTAATTGGAAAAGAAGTCTAAAAACAGTCCTTTTTCCACATCATTTGAAAAACTATTTGAAAAGTTTTTAATTATGAGAATAGAAAACACTTATTGGACATTTTAGTGTTGCCCATGCACAATAACAGTGAGAGTAATAGTGATTATTACTCCCAAGGATACTTTAATTTGAATTCTTTCATTGAATAGGAAATTGAAACTGATGGGTGAATAGCTATTTTTGATTCGGATTCTACCTATATCTAAATAAATATGTATAGGATTTAACTGGGAAAAAATTACATTTGATAGTCAAACATGTTCATATATTTAATATTCCATGTTATAATAAAAATGGGGCTTATTTTATGTTTTCCTTTTGTAAAATCTATATACAGTAGCTGTTTCAGTTTTACCATTGTTTATTGCAGGGTTTTTTCAATGAAGAGCAATTAAAAGCCTTGAATAGTCACAGACAGATGGTCAATGATAAAAGGCAAGCCCAGATAGAGGCAGAATTCAGGAAAGCTGTGGAAGCTGCTGAGCAAGAGAAAAACAGCTCCTGCAGAAGGGATGTATCCAACATAATCAAACTACGAATTGTAGATTATGGGACAAAAGAAAACTCAAAAGGTAAATATGATCTTAATCTGATCTGAAAGGCATACTGACTGTAAATATATGTAATAATATAGTATCTAAGTAACGCTATATTCATATAACCTGTTTATTTGAATTCATTGTATGTCACATTGGATGCATTGTTAAACTGTAGCACTATGCAAATAGTAACATTTCTAAAAGTAAATTTAATTAAGTTCTTCTGTGGCACAGATATGAATGGATATTATGTGTAGTTTTTGTTTATTAAGAATAAAATACAGGGAGGCCTCAACTTGGTGACCTCAACTGGGACCAGAACGTCCATTACTACACAGGACATACTTGATTTTATGACTTTTTTGCCAGTGTTTAATGAATTGCACGGTCATTGAACAAATCTGGCTTTTCACAATGATTTTGCTTGTTGGAAGCCAGCTAAGGTCACAAATGGATTGTGTGGCTGGGATTCTGCAGCTGGGATGCCAGTTGCCAAGCACTCAAATTTTGATCATGTGACTATGAAGAAACTGATAAACTAGTCATAAATAACTTTTTTTCAGTGCCATTGTAACTTTGAACGGTTACTAAACAAATGGTTTTAAGTTAAGGACTACGTGTATGGTCAATGACCAGCAAGAGTATTTTTTTAAAGATGCACCATATTGTTGTCAAAATACAATCTGTATTTTTAATTCTAAATCTTAGAAGTTATACTGAACATCTGGCGTCCACCCTCACATGTTTGTAGCCTCTTAAAGGAAGGAGGACGATACAGAATTTTACAGTTATCTGCATCTCACTCCAAAGGCAAGTTGAAAACCAACAATATGCAGTTAACAGCTACCAAGAAAACCCAGTATCTACAACTGCCAGTAAGTGTTCTTTAAGACTTAAATTGAACTACTTAAGTTACAGGTTTTATGCAATTTTCATAATGTTATTATCCATAATGCTATTAGGTTTCTCAAGAAAATCTATTAGAAGTTTACAGACCAAGGGAATGTCTGGTATATGGTAAACTAATGGAACCCTCCTTCCGACCAGCTTGTTCTGAAGTGGATTTGGTGGGATATATAGTTTGCATGACAAAAAGAGCAGGTATGTTACATATTGTAATCACACTTATTACATATATGTAAGTCATTATGTATGTTCCAAATTTGTATCTTTAAAGTCATTTTTTTCCTCCCAAACTGAAATGTAGAAGCTGTAAAATTTCTCTGAAGTTTTACGTAAGTGATGAAATAACCCACCCCATCACCTGAGAAAAATGGATACCTTCTGCCTTAGTTTGTTTGTGTAATATATGGTGAAAAATCACTGGGCTTTTAGTTTTAATTAATTGCAATATTGCAAATTTAAATTGTCTAGATCTAGTTATGAACAGAAATCATAGAGGCACCATATAAACCAATCAATGTTAATTTGATCGTGGATCTGTATCAATATAAACCAAGGATTTCCATCTACAAATCCTATATTTTAATGGTATATCAGGAAAGTTTTTTAATATTTTTAATATTTTCCCTTCTTTCACTGTACCAAGCTCCATCTAAAAAATGTGTGATATTCTATGGACCTGTGTTTACTTTCTTTAAATTGGGTTTCATAACAGCTGAAAATTTAAGCCACAATAGTTTTATGCATAAAAAAAGAGTGGGTTACTTTTTAGATTTCTGGTGTTTGTTATTGTGTTGCTTTTCACAATTGTGTTTGTTTAAATTATTCGCTTTTCTTTAGTGGGAGTTGTGGGAGCTTTCAATTTTGTAGAAATTAAAAAATACTAATTTGATGGATTTTGGGGTAATAGTCAGAAGCAATTTGCTTCTTCAGTCCATTTCTAATGAAACAAGGTGATCCTTAATGAACAGCTGAGTTAAAGAGCAGATCAGTAGGATTACTGGGTAGTGATGGCAGAATGCAGTATAGGAGAAAGGGAAGAGTTGGCATCACAGGACTTGTTGATTATTCTTTTTTTCCCTTGCATTTCTGCTGCAAATAGATTATAATTTTCTATCAGCGGTAGCTGCGAGTAGAGGATTTTTTTATTTTGAATTTCAACTGGCCAACATGTAAACTTTAATATTAAATCCAACACGTTGTATATTTCATTTTTACATAGGTTTTTCTACATTGGTATATTTGTCAGATGAACATCATACTATAATAGCAATTCAGATTTGTACAGATCTCAAGCAGTTTGCTATTGAAGATATAATCATTCCATCTGCATTGATCTCTGCAACCAATCTTCAGTGGCGACCTGAATTCAAATCAGATATTCCCACCCTATTTGCTGGAGAGCTTTCTGCATTTTCTTCAAACCCAAAGGAAAACCATCTCCAAGAAATATTCAAAGAATTTAAAAATACCATTGAGGTAAAGTTACTTATTTCTAAAGAACATTTAAGTACACTCAGTGCATGCAGTGCACACATTACTTTTTTTGTGATACAGATTAAAACACAGCATTCTACAATTGATTCAGTAAGTATCTACATCATTTTTTTTTCTATAACCTTCCACATTTCAAAACCCCTTTGTGGAAATGAATCTAAATGCTGCAGTCCTACAGATAGTCTTCATTTAACAACCACTTGTTCAGCAACTATTTAAACTTACAACAGTGCAGAACAAGTAGTAGTAATGACTGACCCTTGTATTTGTTGGTTGCAGTGTGCTTGTCACATCTAGGTACTTGATGCCCACAATATCAGTGCTGCAGTGTCCCATAATAACCCAATCACCAATTACAATCTTCTTGCCAGTTTCTCACAAGTAAAAACTATGTGAAAGCCAGCAGAAGTTCACAAATGGTGACCATGTGAGGTCCTCACTTAAAAGACCATGTTGATTTGTTTAATAGCATCTCTTAAGTGCTGGAAATTGTGTCACTAAACAATGAGGTCACGTGCCTTAAAGCCATGGCATTTAGCATCAAATTCCAGTCCCAATTGCCATTATTAAGTGAGGACTACCCATATATATTTTGTTACAAAAATCATATGTTCTTTTGGTAACTCCTAACATTTAAAAATAAGGTATTAGTTGCATACTTAAAAATAATTTCATAAAACATGTATTGATACTACAGCTGAAATACAGTATGTGTTATTTCAGTTTTTGTTGTTTTGTTTTTAAGTTGCTGTTCATTCCCCAGAGTTGTATGTCAAATGGATGGTCATATAGAATTAAATAATAATATCTATATTTTACCAGAATGCAGTTATAATACAAAAATATTGTTTTTGTGTTGTAGAACAATGGCTGCTTTAGCAAAGAGGCACAATACAAAGTCATGAATTTTCTAAAATCAGATCCCTTGCAATTACTTAATTT
The DNA here is from genome assembly GCA_022577455.1 of Arizona elegans. Lineage (NCBI taxonomy): Eukaryota > Metazoa > Chordata > Lepidosauria > Squamata > Colubridae > Arizona > Arizona elegans. The sequence continues at coordinate 91,710,733 of JAKOOJ010000006.1, read as the reverse complement.
TTCCAAAGAGTGTGGCTTGGATCCTCCCTGGAAATCTGATGCAGGAAATAAACAAGAAGTAAGTTTATCAAAAGAACAATATTATAAATGCTGTTCAAAAGTAAATTATTCTATGTTCATTGGACTTCCTATCAAGAATTTCAACTGAAATATTTAAGATATTTTGTAATCTTATATAGTCATTGCTGAGAATTCTAAGAGTTTAGACACATCTCCAGGGCGTGTAGGCCAGGATTGCTGTCTTATACTGATCATTTAAATATCTGGTAGAGACATTTCCTAAGATTGCTTTGAAGGAAGTTATTTTAAAAGCATACATATCTAAAGAGAAAGACATTATTTAATTCAAATGTTTTTTTGTGAATAAAAATAACAAACAACTCCTATTTTTGTTGTCTTTTAAAGATTACAATTCCCAACAGTGAACGAAGACATCAGAGTCCTTTGACTATTGGAAAGTCAGATATAAAACCATCCTTTTCTCTTGGATCTGCAAAAGTGACACCAGATTTTCAAGAAACTCCAAAGAACTATAAGAAACGAAAGGCAATGGATCTGCTCAGTCAAGTCCCTTCCCCTCCACCTGTGAAGCCAATCTGCACATTTATTTCGCCACCTCTAAAAAAAGCATTTCAGCCCCCTAGAAGCACTTGTGCCCAGAGCAAAACATCAGTTAAAAAAACTGAATGTAAGAATAGCAAACATCCGCTGCTAAAGTTAAATGGGACTGATTTTGCTCCTGAAAGCAATTTTGTTGCTGATGAAGAACTTGCAATGATAAATACTCAAGCCCTCAAGTAATTTTTCAGCAGAGCAAGGAATTGTATCTATCTATGGGTGACACTGCACATGTGATATCCAGTACATGATGCTACAGTTTTTTACAGGCTGATCATTCTGTCCAGCCTACCAATAAAAAAAAGACATGCATCCGGGAAATACCAAAAAAAATTAATTCCTATACAGGAAAACAGAACTAACAGTTCATTATTGTATAGGAAATGTTACAGAGGCAAAGAAAATGTCACTGTTAATATAGTTTATATTTAATGTGTGAATTACCTTTTAAAACTCTGAACGTTGTAAATGCTTGTTTAGATTTGTTTATTATACGTTTTAGCTCAAAACAAACATTTTAAGACACTTCAGTAAGAACTTGCAAATTCCTGATATGTAAGCTACAGGTACATTTCTGGGTCAGAAGTTATTAGTTTCAAATATTTATCTCAAATATTTAATGCATCAAAGTTAGCTTTTGAACAAATGGCTTAACAGAAGAATACATAAAAAGGTTGCACAAAAGGATTTTTCTCGTTTTTCTTTCCTAAAGATGCTGTATAAACGGCTATTCTAAACAGTGTTATATGTATCAGAAGTTGTCAAAGGGACTAGTGCCCAAAATTATATGAACGTGTTGTTTTATCAAATGTGAATATTAAAATAGCATCAAATTATCCTCTTTCCTAAAAAGAACAAAGAAAATGATCCCTCATCCTTTAATATTTACAATTGAGAATATCACCTGATCTATATCTTATTACACTTGGGAAATTAATATAAATTATTTATTGCCAGTAAACAAATTCTGCGAAAAGATACAATATTATATTATATGATCTCTAAATCATAATGAAAAATATGTCCCTGAACACTATCTTTATAAACCAGTAGCAGTTTTTAAGTATGAATAAAATGATCATTATGTGTTTGGATAAAATAGCCAAAATTTCATAATAAATCTACATAATATCCATGATAAAGGAATTAAATTCATTGCAAACGATATGTTAATTCCTGGCATATTTAATTATATCTTAATTGTTTGATATACTTCACGAATTTCATTGGGCTTGGGGTACCTAAAATTGGAACCTGTTGCTAGATTAGTCTCCCTAAAATAAACATTTTTTTAAAAAATAGAATGTTCTGGCTAATTTTTAAAGAATAAATAGAAAACAGATCAAGAGAAAAAGAATCCAGTTTTTGCTACAAAGTGAAAAAGTTACGTTTTTTTCTTCTGAAAAGTTTACTCTTTCAATATTAATAGCAGCTGTAGTAATTTCAATATTTTTGTTTTAGTCGGTATCTAGTTTTTTATGCTGGCTTCTGACTCATCTAAGTATTTATTACTTAATAGGAAAGTTGAGATGCATCTTGCTTGTTTCACAAAACCCAATTCTACAAAATTTCCATTTTTGTAGAGTAAAAATAAAAAATTGAGGCTGTGCTTTGGCTCTGTACTATTTTATGTTAGCAAATTACTACCAGATATATAAAATCCATCAGAACCAGGAATTCCAAAATAGGGATCTAATGAAGCACCTCATCTCTTTGAACAATACACTGAACAGGTTTTTCAGTTTTTTACACAATGTTTTTTTGTTTTTTTTAAAATCAAAAATCAAAAGTAAAAGCCACATACTATGGCTACATATTTTAAAAACAGAGAATCTAGAACATAGAAACTATAGGACTTAAGAAACAAGATCTTATGTTAAATACTACTTAACCACCATTACAATTTATCTGTACTAGTTCTGAGGATTTCACAAATCTATACTGGTTTTGGGAGCAGCTTCAGGTTTACTTATCCTGCAGCTCAAAAGCTTCGCCCACACCCATTCATAAAATGCTTGTTTCTGGTTCTTTTGAAAGCTCAAGGCTTCTGATACCGAACATAGACTTAGACATTGGTAAAGGCACAAATAGAAAAGGTTTCTGCCATTGGATTGGAGTCCTTATTTTTGGTCTTAGTGAGAAAACAAACATATTTATGACTACTGCTACCACAGAATTGTTCTTAATATATGAGGATTTGGGAAATGATATCTCATATATCATAGTTAGCATTTTAATGCCAACAGTCAACATGGTATTTGGCTGACATGTAGACCTAAATAGGTGCCACCTTGTAATTTTTTGTGTGAATATAAAGCCTAGTATGAAAATGGTTGCAGAAAAGAATAAATTAAAAATGTGAAAATGCAACAATGAGATTATGGTTTATGTTTAAATTATTTCTTCTATAATTTTCTTTAAAATCTGCAAGAATTGTGGAACATCAAGTTTAAATGGGATAAGACCTACTTTAGTTCAATAGAAAAATAGAAAATTGCTAAGAATCTAAAACAATATACAAATTGATAAAATCTATAAAATCCCACTAAAATCTCCCACTAGGTTTCCCATTAAAATCCTTCAATTTCATGATCTATTCATTCTGTTGTTGGAAAAATAACGTCCAGAATTGCGGTATCTGGCTGGTTCTTCAGAATGAAGCACTGAATGGAAGGTAACATCATGTTCATATTCATCTTTCATCCATCGTATTTTCTCAAATGAAACACCGTGATGATTACGTCTATTAAAAAAACGTAAAAATAGGTCAAGGAAAGCATGAGAATATTAATTGCCCCTGATCCATGCATTAGTTTTCCTTGTATGATTTCGAACCTGTATGAATCTGATCCATACAGATTCCTATATGTAGTCAGGAATTAGTCCATTAAATGCATGTATGGATTTGGTTGAGATATGATTATATACTGATTAAGAGACCAATAGATTCACTTTCTCTAATATTGAACTCAACTACATCCAACACCTATGTGATCAAACTGACCACTGAGAAGGGTCCTTTTCAGCAAAGTAATCCCCCGATTCTCCCAATGGACTGCGGAATGGTCCAGAAGTGGGTTGATACAGTGCAATGTGCCCAGAGATTGAGTCATAATTCTGCTGGCCACACCCCCACTTGTGTCTGTTGGGCCCAGTTTTCGACTCAGTCGTCTGACAGACACTTTTTTCTGTTGCTCCTGTTTCACCCACTTCCGGACAATTCTGGACAGTACCTTGCTGGATTAGGGTTTTTTTCCCCCTCAGTAGCTGTTCCCTTGCTTGAGATTTTTTGCTGGCAAGTTCAGTGTGACTGATAGCGCCACCAAACGCCTGGAGCGGCTCGGGCTGCCTCCTATGGCCATGGCCATCTGGTCATTTGCAGAGGGTCAATTCTCCTCTGTGGAGAAGATTCTTGCTCCCTCCAATCCTTGCGACCACGTCGGATACCGACGCCATTTAAATTGCTTGGGCTTCGGCGCCGCAGATTATCACAGAAGAAAGAAAAAGGCTCCAAGTTAGACTCAATTTTATTTTTAATAACTATCGGATACTGACTAGAGGGAAGGAAAAGGACCAGTCGTTACAGCAAGCCTCTAGGCCCATGATGGCGAACCTATGCACATGTTATGTTATGTTATGTTAATTTTATTTATATACCGCCCTTCCCCCGAAGGACTCGGGGCAGTGTACAGCCAATTTAAAAACATAAATATACAGACATCATTAAAAAGTAATTAAAATCAATTAAACAGTTTCGGCCAAAATTTAAAACCCCAAGTTAAAACTCCAATTTAAAACCACTTAAATAGACAGCCCCGCCTGTCAGAACAGTAGGGTCTTGAGGGCACAGCGAAAAACCCGGAGGTCAGAGATTGTACGTATTTCCGGGGGCAGTTCGTTCCAAAGGACAGGAGCTCCCACAGAAAAGGCTCTCCTCCTGGATGTCGCCAGCCGGCATAATTCGACCGACAGTACCCTGAGGAGTCCCCCTCTGTGGGAGCGAACTGGTCGGTGGGAGGCTATCGGTGGCAGAAGGCGGTCTTGTAAATACCCTGGTCCTATGCCATGGAGCACTTTAAAAGTGGTAACCAACACCTTGAATTGCACCCGGAAGACCACTGGGAGCCAGTGCAGCTCGCGCAGGAGGGGTGTTATACGGGTGCAACGAGTTGTGCCCATAACCACCCGTGCGGCTGCATTCTGGACCAGTTGGAGCCTCTGAGTGCACTTCAAGGGGAGCCCCATGTAGAGAGCATTACAGTAGTCCAGCCGGGAGGTGACAAGGGCGCGAGTGACCATGCGTAGGGCATCCTGGTCTAGAAAGGGACACAACTGACGGATCAGGTGAACCTGATAAAAAGCCCCCCTGGCCACAGACGTCATGAGCTCTTCTAAAGACAGCCGTGCATCCAGGAGGACACCCAGATTGTGAGCCCTCTCTGTGGGGCGCAAAGATTCACCCCAAAAGTCAGTGATGGCACCAGCTGACTATACCGGGACGCTGGAAGCCACAGCCACTCGGTCTTGGAAGGGTTGAGTCTGAGCCTGTTTCTCCCGATCCAGACCCACACGGCCTCCAGGCAGCGGGACATCACATCAAGGGCATCATTGGGATGGTCTGTACTACAGGTGGCACGCAGCACCCTCTGGGCACGTGAGCCATAGCTGTAGCCCCAGTTCAGCTCCATCATGCATCTGTGCACGCCTTCCACTGGCCAGCTGATTGCGCATGCACGGAGGACGGGGCACATGCATGGAGGGTGCACACCATTGCATTTTGGGGGTTCAAGTGCACATTCACACATGTTCGCACATGCTTTGGGAATTCCGTCCGGAAAAGGCTAGCCATCACCACCCTAGACAATTTAATATGTTCAATACAAGCAGAAAAAAAAATTGATCTACTGAAAAAAGGTAGAGAGTTATCAGACTATCTGTATGAATGTTAACACTGGATTTCAGAACATTTTTGTTATTCTAATTACAAATAACATGAACATATCAGTGATGATTGGCTATAGGAAAGAACCTGAAATAAAAACATGTTACAGAAAAATAGACCCATTCTTGATCATTTTATAGAATACCACATGGGTGTCAAACTCGCGGCGTCACACTGCTATGTGACATTTTGTGATGTTTTTCCCCTTCATGGAGCTGGAGTGGGCATGGCCTCTATGTGACACATCCAGCCCATAAACCGCCAGTTTGACATCCCTGGGATAGAAGATAAATAATGGGTTTAAATTATACAAAGGCAATTTCAGATGAATCTTGCGCAAAAAATCTGGGTAGTAAGAATTATTCAGCAATGGAACCAATTGCCAAGAGAAGTGATGTGATTTGCTTCAGGTAGGAACTGTTAAGTCCTCGCAAGCTGCGACCCGGCAGAAGCTGCCTTTGTTACTGCCCTGCCCTGATTGGCTATGACGCGGCAGGCTGGAAGCGGGAGAATCTTAGCCGCGCTATTGGTCCTTTTCTGACAGCTTGGTTTTTAAGCAGCTGTCAACAGGCAGAGTTTCCTCAGTTGATGTGGTACCTGTTTGTGCCTTGCTCGAGTTCTGTTAATAAAGGGTTTATGCTTAGCCTCGTCTCCACGCCTCGTTCTTCAAATAGAACATTGGCGACGAGGACTTAACAGGAACCATCAGATTGTAATGTTTTAATTAAGATTCCTGCCCTGAGCAGAAGGTTGAAGTCAGTGGTCTAAAGAGTCCCTTTCAAAACTATGAATATAAAGCTCCTGATATGCTTTGTGTGAGATAACGTTGGACACAAAAGAAATAAAATTCATGCTTTCGCAATTGAAGCTTTTGCTCCTAACTTTCTCACTTTTAGGAGATTAATACAAAGATTAATATTAACAAGAAGATCATACTTCTTCAGAAATCATGCCAAATAATTATCAATTTAAAAATAACATTTAATTTTTCCCATATTTTATTTTCTAAATCTCATGTTTTTAATTATTGCTGCAAGTTTATCTTTAAATACAAATGTTTGCTATTTGCAAATTGCTGTATTTACAAGATATTTTCAAATACTGAAAATTATGTTTAAAATGGGATATATACTCCATTTCTGACTCATGAGATATAGTACTGACATGGCAATCTGTCTTCATCGTAGTATCAAGGTCACAATTTTTGCAATATACCCAAGAAACTACACTACTATGATACATAAGCAGGATGAATATTTAGCTATCTCCAACTAGACTAGTAGAAACCAACTTTCCTACATGCTGTTTCTCAGGACAAGCCTATTGCCTAAATCAGGATTCAAATCAATCAATGATTACAACAATGGTCTGCCTCATTTTTCTACATTTGGTTATAAAATGTACCTAGCTAATTCCCGAACATGGAACTTCCAACGTGTATCTGGCTCCCGAAATATAACTTCATATCTGTTTTCAAGTGCCTGGAAAAAAAAAAAAAACAAATTGTTATAATGCTACAATTTTAGAAAATACTATCATGTTTTAATCTATTAAGCAGTGTTAATAGGGCATATTTTTCTCTACCATGAGGGAGAAAAAAATAGCAAAGATTTGAGTTGCACAACCTGATTACTGAATAAACCCAATACACTGATTAATAAACTGCATACCACACACCAATCCACCAAAAAATAAAAGTTAAAAGCAGCTTGTTGTGAGAATGTAGCTCATACAGCTGCAGCAGACTTGGTTAAGTAGGTTGTACTTTCTTCTTAAGCATGTTGATCTTCACTATCCACATTTTATGAGTGCCTAAAAAGAGTTTTTTATTTGACGTGAATCCACAGCATACAGAAAGGCCCTCCTAATTCCTTTTCTTGGAATGACTAATTCAAGTTCCCCCAGCACTTCCTGAAAGGACTATCCACGAAATAATCATTTAGAGAGTACTGTACTGAGTTCTAAATGAAATGGGCATTCTCACAAAAGTTGTTAGTCGTAAGAGGCATTGCCTCATGCATTTTAGCTGTTTTAAGCATAGAAACTAGATCTTGGTGGTTTATACATCAGGATTTATTTCCAGGCTAGTAAAGTCAGCAGATTTACTAATCTAGTCATATACCTACTGCTATTGACTTTGACTGGATGGATTGACATTAGAAGTGCCGAATCAAGTCTGCTGTTATCTAAGCACATTGTTCAGGATTGCAGACCCATGGCGAACTCTGTTGCAGGACAAAGCACACTACAGCCGATTAACTTCCAATGTTGCGAACATAGGCTGCAAATACAGAGATCACTATGAATGCCAGAGTGGGAATTCTGGCGTATGTTTGAATGGACTTCAATGGATATGGATATTCCGTGTGTCCTTTTGAGTGAGATTTGATTGGATTGGATTGAATTGAGTTGAGCTTCAGGATACAATTATGTGCAGATGTTATTAAATTTTTGTTGTTTATTTTCCCATGTTGATGTTACTGTTCATGCAAGAGTTAATTAAGCAGCAGCATTTTTTGCAGCAAGGTAACAGAGACAGTTCATCCTGAATGGATGACTGACTTTAAAAAAATAATTTTTGCTTTAACTTGCCTAACAGTGCAATGGTAATCTATAAAAAATAACTACAAGGAATAATTCTTTCCATGACCTCCTGAGACTTATTTTTAACGATTTGAAAATAAAATAATCTGCCCAATTCTTTTGTAAATTGGGTTTTTCTTTTTGAGTAGCATCCCATCCAACCTTGTATTCCTGGGATGAAAAGCAAGAGAAGTTCCCACTGTTTTCAATGACTGGAATACTTGAAATGTTTTACTAAAGTACAGCAAATTATATTCTGCCAAACAAAGCAGGATTGTTTTGTTGGAAGCTTAAGCAAAATATGTTTTGTAATCCACATAGAACACATCTTCTATTATTTACTGTATTTCTCAGAATTATTTATTCAAGCATGACTATACTATACTATTCATACTTTTCCTAATTTTTTGTCAGTAAATTTCAGTATGATTTTTCATGATTTTTCTAACTACTCACCATTAATTATGTAAGACTTTTCATCATCAATGCATTATGAATAAGACAGCAAACAAAAAAAAATCCAACATTGCTATTGAGTTATCTCAAGGACTTTAAAATATTGCTTCTCAAGAAAAGAAGCAAAGCTGGTTAGACATGCAGTAATCTTTAAATTGCTCTCAAAACAGACGATTGTGAGCTAGGAATATTGAAACAATTACCTGTTGATACTGTAGGTGCTGTCAAAACTATATTAAAAAAAATGATTGGAAATTTGAATTAGCAGATTTTCTGAGAATTACATTCATAAGTGATTTTTATTACTAACAGGGACAGAGATTCTATTTAATTGGTGTGCCAGGCAGCATCTAAAGGAACATTGGCAGATATCTGGTTGGCCAGTGAGTGAAATGCAAGACTAAGAGGAGCTTAGACTATGCTTATGTCCTTAAGCACGTTCAGCTGGTATTTCACTCAAATTATTTGAATGCTAAGTTACCACCAATGGTAACACAACGGAAGGAAAACATAGCATTTCTTACAACTTGCTTTAAACTGAAAGATAGTCTGTAGCACTATCAAAAAGACATACTTTTGCCTCCATAAAGTCCTTAGTATCTCCCTTAAAAGAGCTTAGAGTGCCAGAAAGATCTGTATTTTAAAAGAACAACTATCAATCAGAAAGTATCTGATACGCTAAAGATTTGGATCAATATAAGATAATTTCATATTTTAATTTAAAAAGTGATTGCATTGATTGCAAGGTTTATACTGGCCTAGAAACAAATATTCCACAAAAGCTGGAACTATGCTTTCAGTGTCTCCGTAAAGCAACGTTCCTTTCAACTGTGCATGATTCCCGAGAATGTTCTCAATTTTAAGAAAAAGTGCTAAATGTAACCTAAAAAAGAAGGCTGGATTTATATTGGATGGCGTACCGATCTATTGCCTTCCAAATGCCCATAAATCCCATCCAATGTATTATGGTTGCAATATTGCCAAGTTGGAAAATGCAGTTCAAGGAATTGGACAACGTGTTGAACAAGAATGCAAGCAGAAAAAAAATGGTATTTGAAAACATTATGGACATTACAGATTCTTCAAATTTCCTCCCTAATTTGATAACGATAAAGTTACAGGTTTCTTTTTAGCCCGAACTACAAAGAAGTCACAATATTACATACCATTATCGCATATGGCTTCATTTCCCAAGCGTGGATGTTGGTATTATCAATTATAACTGGGGATTTCCCTTTCTTCATAGCTTTACGTGCTGTAATAAGGTATAGGTTTTTAGTAGGTGAAATTAGTTATCGTTTATCTAGATAATTATATTAAATCCTTCAGATAATAAAAGAACTTGAGATTTCCAGGGCCTGTAGCACAGCTGCAAATCACTAAGCTAGGATTGTTTGGGGGATTGTCTGCAACAGAAATATTGGTTATTTACATTACAAATAAGTATGATATATAATTAGCAAAGGACTTTCAAAAAGCAGGGTTTTATTCCTTTCATATTTTTTGGCATTATATGTTCAGCTTATTTCCCATATGCCATATATATAATACTACAAAATTGAAACAGAAAAGGAAGAACGCATTAAAACTGGAAATAATAATATTACTGTAGTACAGAAAAGCTAAATTGAGCTTTCTTAATAGAAGAAAAGTCAACTACTGTCATAATGAATAATAGTAAATAAATCTCACTAGTTATTCTACAGAGAGCTGCAGGGATAGGAACTGTATTTGCAACTCAAAGATTCCCAACCTCTGAATGTTGCCATATGATATTAGACAAAAGTAGAAGGCCAACCTAATAAGTCAGCTCCCAGACATTTAGCAACAGACCTGACTTTTAACATACATGGCAAAGTGGGGTCACCAGGGCCCGTTATACTAGTGCTGCTACTGAGCAGTGATATTTTTAAATTATGAGGCCTCTTCAGGGAAATATAATTGGCACTGTTTTTTTCTGTTCTGATCTACATTATACTTCTATTTGTCCATTTGGTCTGGTAGTTAAGGCACCAGGCACCAGATAGGCACTATCTAGATCCGTGCCAGTTGGGCTTCAGAGCGGGTTACAGCACGGAAACGGCATTGATCGCATTGGTTGATGATCTCTGGAGGGCCCGGGACAGGGGTTGCTCCTCAGTGGCTTTTGATACCATTGATCATGGTATCATGCTGCGTCGGCTAGAGGGGGTGAGAGTGGGGGCCCCCATGTTACGGTGGTTCTCCTCCTTCCTCTCTGACCATACGCAGTCTGTGTTGACAGGGGGGCAGAGGTCGACCCCGAGGTTCCTCACTTGTGAGGTGCCACAAGGGTCAGTCCTCTCGCCCCTCCTGTTTAACATTTATGTGAAGCCGCTGGGCGAGATCATCCGTGGCTTTGGGGTGAAGTGTCAACTGTATGCTGATGACACACAGTTGTACATTTCAACCCTAGCCCATCCCAATGATGCCCCTGACGTGATGTCCCGTTGCCTGGAGGCCGTGCGGATCTGGATGGGGAGGAACAGACTCAGACTCAACTCCTCCAAGACTGAGTGGCTGTGGTTTCCGATGTCCCGATATAGCTAGCTAACACCATCGTTGGCTATTGGGGATGAGATCTTACCCCCCTCAGAGAGGGCTCGCAACTTGGGCGTCGTCCTGGATTCATGGCTGTCTTTAGACGATCATATGACGGCTGTGGCCAGGGGGGCTTTTTATCAGGTTCATCTGATTTCCCAGTTGCGTCCCTTTCTGGATCAGGACGCCTTGAGCACAGTCACTCACGCCCTCGTCATTTCCCGTCTGGACTATTGTAATGCTCTCTACATGGGGCTCCCCTTGAGGAGCAACCAGAGGTTCCAACTGGTCCAGAATGTGGCCGCGTGAGTGATAATGGGGGCGACCCGTCGCTCCCATGTAACACCCCTCTTGCAAGAGCTGCACTTGCTCCCAGTGGTCTTCCGGGTGCACTTCAAGGTGTTGGTTACCACCTTTAAAGCGCTCCATGGCTTAGGACCTGGTTACCTACAGGACCACATTCTGCCACCGTTTTCCTCCCACTGTTTCGCTCCCACAGAGAGGGCCTCCTCAGGGTGCCGTCGGCCAAACAATGTCGACTGGTGACTTCCAGGGGGAGAACCTTCTTTGTGGGGGCTCCTGTCCTATGGAATGAATTGCCCCCGGAAATACGAAGGATCCCCGACCTCCGCGCCTTCCGTCGACCTCTGAAGACCCTATTATTTCAGCAAGACGGTCTGATGGGATAAATGATTTTAAATTGGGTTCTAAAAGTGGTTTAAAATGGTTTTAATTGGAAGTTTTAATTTTGGCCAAAGATTGAATTGTTTTAATATGTTTTTTAAATTTTGTCTTGTATGTTGTTTTATCATGGCTATTCATTGCCCTGAGTCCTTCGGGAGAAGGGCGGTTTACAAATATAATAAAAACTAAAACTAAACTAAAACCAGGCTAGAAACTGTGACTTCATGGCCTGCCTTAGAGACAAAAGCCAGATGGGTGACATTCGGCTACTCACTCTCTCTGAATGAATTTACCTCACAAACTTGTTGTTATGGGGAAAATAGAAGGAAAAAGCGACATTAGATATGTACACTGCCTTGAGTTGTTTATAAAAATAACAAAAGTGGGCTGTAAATTATATCTATAGCTCTATCTCTGTCTGTCTGTCTATCTGTCTATCTAATTTTGAAACTTAAGATGTTGGTGACTTTGATCTCCACTAATATCAGACTTTTTACTATAATTAATAATTTTTATTTTTCTACCTGTTGTAATTTTATGATAATATATTAGTTTTAATGCTAAGCATATTGACTTGGAAACTCTTATGGACGAAAGACCAGTTAAATTATTGCTTTAAAAAATGTAAATGTGCTTGATCATAATGCTTCCATATCCTAATCAAGACATGCAATAGAAATATGCCATGTACAAAAATGATAAAAGTAAATATACTCTTCATACATTTTTCTTCAGCTAAGAAGTGATTAAATTTAAACTATATATCTATGTAACTAAATAGTTATAGACATAATGCTAGATTTTTCATTAGTTTATGAAAAATCTAGCATGTTGTCTATATTTTTTTAAATCCTCACATTGCTCCTATTTTCCTCACTTTTCATCTTGCTGGAATTATCCAGAAGCTTTTTCATCATCTGCAATTTCTAATTCTAGAAAACAATTGTCATTGCATTTAAAATCAGCAAGTACATTAATTACTGATATAAGAATTCAGTTACTTCCTGTTCTGGCAAACTTCATGTTTAGGGTATAATACAGATAGGCAGTTTTTTTGTAGCTGGGGTAGGCATGTATTAGACAAATTTTGATCAGGTAAGAGTTTATGATACCAAAATAATGTTACATCTTTTTGCATGTTTTTTTCACTTCAACATCTAAATTTCACTGCAATCTAGATCAATGGTTCTGCAAAAATAGGTCTAAGAAGCTGTTTGATTCCATACAGATCACAATTGCTTTCCTAGGATATAGCAGGAAATGTTTGTATTGTTAAGTGTAAAGTACCTGGATTAATTGCATTATATTGAAAATAGTGCAAAGATAATGTATACTGGGAATCAAAGTAGAAATGGAATGAACTTAAAAAAATTAAGTTCAAAGCAGATTTTTAAACCCAGATAACTCTTCAAACCCTAGTATATTTTTTGCCCCTGTTCTAGGCTCATGTTTCCAGATGGCCATTTCTGTCCTACAATTTATGAAAAATTGTAAGGGTCCAGGTTATTTTTCATCTACTTCTACCCATTTTTCAATATCATCCTAGAAGTCAATTGGAAGTTACCATAGACTTGGCAGAAGAAATCAATTTCTCACAGCCATACCAAACATCCTAATGCAGTATAATGTTTAGCTTCCATATCAAAAAGTCTTTAAACAGTAAGCATATCAGCTTTCACTTCAGAATTAGGCTTATTCTGTTCTTAATTCTATTTGTTCTAATCAACTTTTAGAAAGCCACTTTGATGGAGTAGATAAAGAGGAATGTTGAGGAGAACCAGTCATACATGCCTCTTTCCTGGTTCCACTTATGCGCGTCTCCCAAACAATCAGGATTAAACTCATAGGTGCCATCTTCCATGATGAAATACTCGTCAGTACTAAAAATGACTGCATTAGGAAATTCACGTTTCAGTTGCCTGACAAGCAAAGAAAAAAGAACAAAGTGCTGATTGGTTATCATCACTGGATACAACAATATGATGTCACAAGAGAAAAACTTCTACCACTTTGAAAATGCCATTTGGTGCAACTGTCAAATGCAATACTTTGATTTTTGCAAATTACTTGAGCAAACAAATGCATTTTTATAATTAACTACAGCTACATTATAGCAGAAGAAGGGATAACAGAATGAGGTGGCTGGATGGAGTCACTGAAGTAGTAGGTGTGAGCTTAAATGGACTCCTGTTCTGCCCCAGCTATGGACCCCAAAGAACGCAGAACACACAAAGTCTGTTCAAACCTTAGTTTACTAAATAAACCAGTTTTTTACAACGGCTGTTAATTAACTGCATTAACAGCCGCCAAGAATTCAAAGAATAATACTGAAAGCTTACTGTGGTTGGCAGAATGCCTAGATGCAATTTGCAGGAAGCTGATAAGATAAGCAAGACAAAACACGAAGGTATGTGAACTAAGTTGTTCCCTGCAAATTGTTTCGGTCGGTGTTCCTCCTTAAATAGGCTAAGGGAGTGGCCAATTAGCCCCAAGCCTTACTCCCGAGGAGACCTCCTCCTGAGGAGCCACTCCTGCCTTTTGGCAACTCTGCGCGCCCGTGCATCGAGAAAAGGCTCCTCCTCTTCACTTAAGGGAGCTTCTGGAGGTTCTGAAGGCCCTGGCTGAATCCCCACCTCTAGCGCCACATCTTTTCCAGCCTCCTCATTGTCCGACTCGAGTGCCAGCTGCACAGACTGCTGGCTCAGCACACCAGCGTCCTCGCTGTCTGAATCAGCTACTAGCTGCACAGGCCGCATACGGGCCACAACAACTCCAGAGGATGGTAGAAGACAGGAAGGCCTGGAGGAACGTTGTCCATGGGGTCTCGATGGGTCGGACACGACTTCACAACTAACAACAACACATTATAGCAGGGCAGAGGTGTACAATCTAAAGCTCCTCTCCTCTGTTGCCATCAGAGGTCGTCCAATTTGCTGCCTGGTTATTACTGTGGAAAAAATGCAGAAATCATTCAAGTGGGTGTGTTCTGGAAAAAGCTGAAGATGGAGCTTTTCAGTCCTGATGCCATGAATTATTTGGTTGTTTTAATCATCTTATGTTTTTGTATTGTTATGAAGTGTGTTCATTTTTGTGAGGCACTGAGAGTCCTTAGAATTGTGGTGGGATATATAGTGGATTTGATGCATAAATAAATTTCTGAAACACTGTGTTTGTATTTGTTCTGTGCACAATAAGAGTAAAAATAACTTCTTAACTTGGATGATTATGATCTAAAATACACAGCATTTTCAATGTAGTTCTTATCACTGATTTTTGTTCATAAAAGTCAGCAGCCTATCTCTGAGCAGCAAGAGTTCCAAATTAAACAAAGGAAGTAACTTCCTTCACATATAAAGCAACAAAGACAAATTCCCTGTGTGTCTAATCACACTTGGCCAATAAAGAATTCTATTCTGTTCTGTTCTGTACAGAAACTCAGTATATTGGATATATATCACATAAGGGTATAATGTTGCCATAATTCCTGGCATATACAGAAACAATGGAAAGGAAAATACAGTATATTTGCAAACTAAGCTGACAAAAGCAGATGGTCCCTCATTTCAGGACAAATGTACATTCAAAAGAACTACCGTATTTTTCGGAGTATAAGACACACTTTTCCCCCCATAAAAGAAGCTGAAAATTTGGGTGCGTCTTATACTCCGAATGTAGCTTTTTCGAAGCTTTTTTTTCAGCCCTAACGAGGCGCTAGCAAGTGAAGCAATCTCCCCCTGCTTTGCCTGCTTTTCTCATTGCTTCTCTCTCCAAAGATCAGTTGTGCTTTAGAAGCTATTTTTTATCTCCAAGCAGGGGATAAAAAGCACGCGTGCGTGTTCAAAACCAGCAAACTAATGTGCTGAAGCTGACCAGACTAAGAACGATAGCCAGATGAATACCTGGTAGACAGATTTTTTTTTCCTATTTTCCTTCCCAAAAACTAAGCTGTGTCTTATACTCTGGTGTGTCTTATACTCCCAAAAAATATGGTATACTTCGTATGCAATTCCTTTCTACAACTCCAAAAAGCTATGCAATGTAATCTTTACATGTCTACCCAGAAGCAGAATTGAAATCAAACCCTTCTAAGAAGCATCAAGTTGGAAGACTGAAATCTCACAATTCCTAAATCACAATACTAAAACAAATAATCAGCATGGAGAGTCTACTTGGGGAGAAGAAAATAGCACCACATAGACAGTATTAGGAATACCAACACATATCTGTTGAGTTAAAGTGTTATCTGTTCTGGGCATATCTTTGTGAACCCAGATAACTGCAGTATGGTTAATAAATGATTCTTAAACAATGGTTTAGTACACTTAGGTCATTCTGCTGGATTTCTGAGGCAAGTTTCACTCTGTATTTGAAGGATACAATGCCAGTTGAATTTTTCTCCTATTCAAAAGGTCTTGAAAGATTGGTATATTGTCTCCATCTATGACACAGCAGATAAAGCACTCACTAATCTTGGCTGAAATCAAAAAAGCTAGGTTAGTGTAAGGTCTTGCCTCTCCAATCTTCCCAAGAAAACAGGACTCTTGAAATTGCAGTTGTTCCAAAAGGAGCTTTTATTGAAAGGTTTGTGATAACAAGAGATCTAGGCAGAAACTGAAGCTTCTCACTTGTCCTTCCCTCATGTGCTTTGGAGAATGGGTTGAACCCAGGGGTGAAATGCTCCCAGTTCGGACCGGATCGCTCAATCCGGTAGCGATGGTGGCGGGTGGTTCGGAGAACTGGTAGCAAAAATCCCTGCCCCCCCCCATGCCCAGCTGAGCTGCGCAATCATCAGAGGCTTTTTTTTTTTTAACTTTTAAAAGCATTTTTTCTACAACCTCTTCAGCCGAAAAAATGCTTTTCAACGTTTTTAAAAAAAGCCTCTGATGATCATGCGGCTCAGCTGGGATCATCAGAGGCTTTTGACAGCCGTGACCGGAGGATTTTTCGACAGGTTCGCCTGATTCACCAGTTGCGTCCCTTTCTGGATCGGGACTCCTTACGCAGAGTCACTCATGCCCTCGTCACCTCCCGCCTGGATTATTGTAACACTCTCTACATGGGGCTCCCCTTGAGGAGCACCCGGAGGCTCCAACTGGCGCAGAGTGCAGCCGCGCAGGTGGTAATGGGAGCGACATGGCGCTCCCATGTAACACCCCTCCTGCGCGAGCTGCACTGGCTCCCGGTGGTCTTCCGGGTGCGCTTCAAGGTTTTGGTTACCACCTTTAAAGCTCTCCCTGGCTCAGGACCTGGGTACTTGCGGGACCACCTACTACCACCAATAGCCTCCCACCGGCCGGTACAGTCTCATAGAGAGGGGCTCCTCCGGGTGCCATTGGCCAAACAATGTCGACTGGCGGCCCCCAGGGGGAGAGTCTTCTCTGTGGGGGGACCTACTATCTGGAATGAGCTCCCCCCCGGAGATATGGAGGATCCCGGATCTGCGCGCCTTCTGCCGCGCTCTAAAGACCTTTTTATTTCACCAGGCGGGCCTGGCCTAACTTTCTCCCTCTTTTTTAAACAATTTTAATTTTAATATTTTAATATTTTTAATACTCAAAGTTTAAATTTGTTTTAAATTGATTGGGGTTTTAATCTGTCTGGGCCAAACTATTTAATTCGATTTTATTTCTGCTTTTTAAATTTTGTATGTATGTATTTTATTGTTGGCTGTTCACCACCCTGAGTCCTTTGGGAGTAGGGCGGTATACAAATCAAATAAAAGTAAAAAGTAAAGTAAAAGCATTTTTTTCTGCAACCCCACCACCAAGCCACGCCCACAGAATCAGTAGTAACAAATTTTACATTTCATCACTGGTTGAATCCCTCTTCTGTGTGAATACTGGAACACAGCTATCATATCAACCCAGTCCTTTTCTTTAAACTAGACGTATCCAGCCCTCTAATCATCTTTGCTGTTCTTTGCACTCTTGAGTCTCGACATCTTTTTTCTATCATGATGATCAAAACTGGACGCAGTATTCCAAGTGTGGTCTTACCAAAGCAGTATAAAATAGTACTAACACTTCACATGACCTTTATATTATCCCTCTGTTAATGCAGTAAAAGGCTGTGTTGGCTTTTTTGGCAGCTGCAGCACATTGCTGGTTCTTACTTAAGTGGCTGTCCACTAGAGTTCTGAAATTACTCAACAATTAGTGCTGTTTAGCCAGATACTACCTATTCTATACCTGTGCCTTTGGTTTTTGTTAGCCAAGTATAAAAATTCCTTTCTTAAACTCGTAATACATATTTTATAAAGATAGCACAGCTTTCTTTTCATGATGCATTAAGGTTTGGCTTTTCTTCAATGCCCTTTTCCATTTAGGGATTTGAGATAGAGGCCCCCAATACTTATCCCTATATTCAATTATCCACATGCCTTGATTCTCTTTTCAGGAATATGCTTCCAAAATGCATTCCATTTTGGCATAGAACAGAAAATGAAAATTAAATTTAGGACCTGTTCTGTCTTTATAACTACTAAACAGAACCTTCTGCTAAACAGAACAGGCCTTCTTTTACATTCAAATCCTGAAGATTAGTACACCTGAATTGTGAAATATAGATCAAATATAATGAAATATACGGTCAAAGGGAAAATAGCAGTACTTTCAATTTGTCAAATTTTATGGAATTACTTTTATGCTGTGCATTTCCTGGCATTTTATTCTCCATTCTCCCTTTTATTTATTTCAATTCATCACATATATGGATATCTTTATACTATTACTATTAGTTATTGATTTAGGTTGATTTGTGAATATTTGCATAATTTTGAAAGATCAGTTTGGCATGTTTTGTTTTATTATCAAAATTATAGATTTTGTTCAGCCAGTAAAGCAAAATAATTTTTGAAGACTGTTTTTTCTTAAATAGAGTCAGTATTAAGATAAACCACAAATTACAATTCTCCGACTAGACTAGACTAGATTTTTTTTATTGGCCAAGTGTGATTGGACACACAAGGAATTTGTCTTGGTGCATATGCTCTCAGTGTACATAAAAGAAAAGATACTGTAGGAAGTTAGCACCCACCCCTTTCCTGGAAAAGTGAAATATTTTGGGAAATATGAAAAAGGCAGAATATTATATTTCCCTGGGATAAGCATGTTTTGAAGCAGCTCCCATCTTCCTGCCCCCACCCTTTGTCAATGGGCCATTAAGGCTTGGGCCAGTCTATTCTACATAACAAAGATCTACCTCCTTCATAGTAGGAATTGTAGGAATCCAACAAAGATAGGATTAACCCTTTACACAATAGCAGCAGAAACTCACCACATGTGACCTGGGAAGCATGTGACCTGGGAAGCACATATGACCATCAGCCAGCAAAGCTACCTAAGACCCCCACCCCCTGGGAGTCTGACAACCAATCAGGATACTCTTTCGGGGCCCCAGGAAATGCAAAGCCAGAGAGAGCATAAAAACCCAAGGACTTCCTGTTTCTGCCCCTTTTCTGTTCAGGAACTCAAGCCATGTGATCCTGTCCACCATTAAACCATCTTTCCAAGCAGCCTCCATGTTTCCAGTGTCTGTTTCCCCACTTGGAGCAGAACCTAGAAGGAGATTTCTTCCAACAATACGTTCATCAAGAATCATAAGAGACAACACTTAATGATAGTCATAGGGTACAAATAAGCAATCAGGAACAATAACAATATAAATCGTAAGGATACAAGCAACAAAGTTACAATCATACAGTCATAAGTGGGAGGAGGTAGGTGATAGGAACGATGAGAAGATTAATAGCATAAATATAAATAGATGCAGCTATTTATCATACTCCTGTTACTCATCTTTTAAATCTGCTTCTTGTTATGCTCCTTCAGTTTAGTAAATAAGAATTAAAACTCAATTATGGAACTTTTGCAGAATTGAAACCATTAGAACAGAAGTGAAGGAAGTGAATTAAAAAATAAACAAACTGGCATTATTAGCACATAACAAAATGTACACTTCCTCGTATACAAACAGTGACCTTTTGATATGCATGCAGTATAAAATATTTATGACAAAATAGCTGCTACCTGCAGAGAAACAGTGGATCTGGCAGGATTCAGCTGCCAATCTAAAATTTAAATAACATGCAGAAAATATATTAACTAATTTCACTGGGCTCAATACTAAAGTATTGTATTCAGTGGAAAGAATAAATATTCCATTTTCACAGTGCATTTTCGCAATCACTTCTCCAAACCATAGCAGGAAAACAGGTATCATTTCTAACAGGTGGGTGGGAATTGCCCCTTCTGATAGTTGCATAGTTTGGGGGAAAAGTCACACATCACCTTAGGGCAGTCTTTCTCAACCTTGGTAGCTTGAAGTCCACCCATTCAAGCTACCAAGGTTGAGAAACACTGCCCTAGGGCAACCCAAACACAGCAGTGCGACTTTGCCAAACAAGTTCCAGAGTTTGAAGAATGGATGGCACACAAATTTCAGCTATAAAAATGGGCGTTCTCATCGACCCACCTAGCTACGGCTGCTTCCTTATATTTACTAGTTCCTCATCACGTCTAGGTTTTCTGTTGGTGCTTATCACTGTAGTGCAGACCTAAGATGGCCCCTTGAGGGCAAAGTACCCTTCCCATCACCCACTCTCCCTATTATTCTCTGCTTTCCCTGACTGGCTCCGACTTCTCTCCTGGCCACCATTAATGGTATTTCCCCACCCCCAGAATTGCTGTTCCTTTAAGTTTAAGATAATACACTCCAACAGATTTATGAGAGGGTGGGGGAAAACCCCAAAAGCGGAACAACGGCTCCTATCTGGTCGTACCACCCAGCGACTTAACCGCCTGCCTCGTTATCAACTCGGGCCAGGCGGTTTCGGCTGTGGCGGCGCTTCCTGCAAAGCCGCCGCCGTCTACAACCCCTCCAGGCGTCGAACAACTCCTGGAGACCTTCGAAAGTTGCCCTTCGCGCCGCCCGGCGCCCCTCCGCTGACCCCCCCCCACTAAGTTTCTTTTTTCCCCTCCCCCAACCTGAACCCGGCGCGACCTCCCGAAGGGCTGCACCTGGGACAGGCTTACCTGGCCAGAGTACTTTTGCCTGAGCCGGGCAGGCCGCGGAGCAAATAGAGGCTTTTGCTGAAGCGGCGAGCGGGGGTGCTGCCTTGGGAGCGGCGGGGCTGCTGGAGGCTGAGGCCCCCGAAGGCGCGAACCAGGCTATCTTCCATAACGGCAATGCGGCGGCGGCAGCAGCTGCAGCCACTTCATCTCCGCCGGCGGCTGAGCCTTTCGGAGTCACCTGGTGGTGTTTACAATGCCCTTCGGCCGCGTGACTTGAGATGGGCAGCGCCGCCCCGCCCTCGTTTCCCCGGAGCAGAGTGAGGGCCGCGCCAAAGAAGCCGGCCGAAAGCGAAAATGATGCATTGGACGCTCCTCCTCCCCCTCCGAGGACGGCTCTTTGGAGGGAAGGCCGGCCTGTGGCACTTTTGCCGGAAGACTAGAGTCGGTCCCGGCTAACTAACATGTAAAACCCCTCGCTGAGGAGGGCCGTCGGTCAGGAAAAGTCCAATCCGATGGAGGCTCCCGCCAAGTCAGCTCGGTCACGATCCGTGGGATCAAGCAGTTGAATGGACTTGGCGCTTCCCCCCAAGCTATCTATTCAGTAACTAGGCAGCGCTTGGTTTACCATAGATTGGGCAAAGCAGCTGTTTGGGATTGCAGGCTCCGATAGTGGGACGTTGGAGCCCCCAGCTCTGGCTGCAGAAATCCGGGCAACCATTAGGTGGCGAAGAGTGTTTTGTTTCTGGGGAGTGAAGTCCCGCTCCGGAGACTGGGTGAACTCTATTAAGGAGCCACCGAAGAGCATAGCCATACTGGCAAGCGCTGAATAATTTGCCTAAATTGCGTACGGTACCTATTTGTCACATTCTCTGCCATCGGACAGCGGCTGATACCTTTCGTAACTTAATTTAGTTTTGAATGTGTTATTGGGAATTATTATAAAAAGTCACCCGGATCGTTTCTCTCTATATTGTACATTTCAGCTTGCACAACTACTTGTATGCAGTCTGTATCATTTAATCCTAGCGTTTATTTTTTTCCCATGCCAGTCAATCAGTCTGTTATCTGTTTATAGTTACTGTTTATTATACTGTAACAAAAATGTTACAGTATGTAAATACAATATTTTAAAATATCCACTGGATATTTTGCAATTGATGAGCTTAGTTACTTATCTCTATCAATAAATTACTTACTTATCTCTATCTGGAATTGGATCATTTTGAGTGAGTGGATGGAAAAACAAACAAAGGGTTTCCTATTACAACTAGTAAAAGTATTTAAAACATTTTGTTATATTTGTTAAAGTAGATAAAAGTAGTTGGTACTGTAACACAATACCGTACTCATTTAGTCAGAATTGGTAATTTCTTCTAAATATTTTGAAGATGAAAATTCTTTAAAATATTACTATCCGACTTCCAAATGATAAATATAAGTGTTTTAGATAGTAATTATATGTTCTCATATTGGCTCTTTTCTTGACAGAATATTTTAGATACTAGAGTTTATTGTATTTTGCTTCATATTTATTAATAGAACTAGTTGATTATGAAGTCACAATGTATGAACAGAGAATATAAGTTATTTTTAAACAGATTCATCAACAAATTTTTGTATTTATTTATAGAATTGGTTAGTTTGCCAATCTTTTTTAATTTTTCTATACTATATTGGTTATTTTATTTTTCTTTTCCAGCCGTTAAATATTACTGGTTATCCAGTATTATTTAACTATTACAGCTACTTCTACCTCTTTCCCTTCTCCCCCTTCCCTCTCCTTCTCCTTGTTCCCTTAGAGTTCTATTTATTGTTCTTATAATGAAGTAGCCAGTTATCTCTTTATGTACTTAAATTGTAC
The DNA here is from genome assembly GCA_022577455.1 of Arizona elegans. NCBI lineage: Eukaryota > Metazoa > Chordata > Lepidosauria > Squamata > Colubridae > Arizona > Arizona elegans. The sequence goes on along the minus strand of JAKOOJ010000006.1, from coordinate 91,688,019 downwards.
CAGAACAATATACTATGTACTATTTAACCTGAAAGCAAACTACTGCACAACTAAATGCCCATCAAGTTGCAATTCTATTTGTGTACAAAGGTCTTGTGTTTTATTGTAGGAATTGGAATTTACCAATTGTACTCATAGATTAAATTAATGGAAATATAATTTAGAAATAATAGAAATAAATAATTCAGCTCTGTACTACCTTCGGCATGGTATCCAGTTCTGTGTGTATACATTTTAAGGAGGATTCGGAGAAAAAAAGTGATAGAAAGAAAAGCAATAAGGATAATTTTGGGATTAGAAACTAAAATATATGAGGACATGTCTATCTAGCATTGTAAAATGCTTATTGAAGGCATAGGATAGCGTCCTTCTAGCTAGCACCAAAGAGGTATCACAGAGAAGACAATTATAACTTGTTTTCTTGTTCCAGTATGCAGGACATAAAATAATGATCTTACTATAATGGCAAGCGGATGCCAGTTAAATGTTAACAAATTTTCTAATGGTTTGAAGAGTTACACACAGTAATTCATAGGGAGGAATTCCTCCTACTGGATATGTTCAAGAAGAAGCCGGATAGACCTTAGGCCAGATATGACGTTCATCTGGAAGATGGACTTGAGGGCCTGCATGACCTTTCCAAATCTATGATATTATATCCCTTAATTTTTTTTTGATGTGGGGGGGTCATATATACATGATTTAAACAGTTGAAGCCACATTATTTCACTTTGTCCTTTTAACAATGACAATCACTCTTCACAATTTTATTTGAAAATGAAATTCAAAAGCAGCAGGTTACTCGGATAGGGATTCAAAAAGTTTGATGCTTTTACTTTTGCTGATTCTTGAAGTTTACTTTTATTCTAGATGGTCCACCCGAGGGAAAGCCAAAAAGCAAGCACATTCTGTAATATAATAATAATAAAACTGGGATGCAACCAGATACAGATAGTCCTCAACTCAATGGAGTCCAGAATTACAGTAGTAAGTTGTGCCAATTATTATGACCGAGCCAATTTTATGACATTCTTGTGGTATCACAATGGGTTTTTTTTGCCAGAAACTGCAAGTAAACCCCAGTTTCTGGCAAAAACATGATAGTTTGTGGTCACATGACTGACCATGGGATGCCATAAAAGTGGGCCAGGTGCCAAGTGCAAAAAATGCAACCATGTGCCTGGAGGGGGTGACTTTTAGAACTTGAATCTGGGTTTTTAGTACCATTTGATGGGGGGGGAGGGTCTCATAAATTGAATGGTCATGAAGTGACCAGTCGTTAAGTGAGCACTACCTGTATAAGTAAAGAGATAAAAAATGATGGTCATGGAAGAATTTGAAGGTAAGGAAAGACATCTGTGTGAGATCTTGAAGGACGGTAAAAATTATTGCAGTTGTTTTAGGAGGACATATTGGGATCAAAAAACCAGAAAGAGAACCAATTATCTCAGCAAAACTTTGGATAAATATGAAGAATCCATATTAAACCAAGAATCAGAAGAAAAAAATTTAAAGGAGATAGCAGAAACAGTTCTTTTTGTTCAGGAGATAATTAAGAATTACTGCATGTTTGTACAGGACTTCAGGCCCCACATTGCATATGATCCTTGAAAGCTTTGGGGTATGACTGCCTAAACCTTACTAGTTTTGGACAATTTAAAATTGGGTAGTTTTAAAAACCTGCATTTTTAAAATGGGATGGAAGAGGAAAATTAAATACATGGGGAATAATATTAACTGAATATAATTAATTTAAATTACAATAAAATATAAATTAAATTAATCCAATTTAGATTCCATCCCAGATTCACCTACTCTTTTTCATACTACCTACTTTTCACATACAGCCTCTGTTATGCCATTGATAAGTTAGTGCCCTTGGCCTGGAGAAGATTGCACACTGGTGTTGTAAAGGGAGTTATGGCACAATTTGGTTAGAAATAGTCTACAGAGAACAAATGGGACGGAGGAATCAAAAACTAAAGTAATACAATGTCCTCTTTAACAGAGTGGTAAGATGCTAGGGGATTTTCACACTGAACTATGGGTAATCAACAATATTAAATAATACACATTTTCAGCAATTATGGTTTTAAAAAATATATGAGCCTGCTATTGCCACAGTAATATTGATCTTCTCTTGGTAAAGCCATTTTTTACTCTTGGTAATATTCAAAACAAACCAATCAATTCCTTTTTTCTTTATCCCGTCATTTTTTCTACAATGCAAAATTCACCTCAACAATTGAGACTAGCAAAACCAGAAGTAAACATGTTGACTCTGTGGGGCTCCAGTCTATGAATTTCATATTCAGAGTGGGACAAAGCTTAGAGCTAACAATCAAAATATTGGAAGAAATTACCTTTCTGCAAAAAAAAGGTTGATTGTTTTTAAATAAAATTTCAGAGAGGCTAGCATTATTGCTTGGATTATGTAGCTTGAAACAATTTTTTCAGAGCAATGATGATTCTCCAAAAGACATTTCTGGTTTTATCTCTGAAGATTTTCTTTCTTGACCATCCTTATTTGAACCCTGGAGAGCAGCTGCAGCAACTACAGATAGGGAGACAGTATAAAACAGTGTAAGGATTTTACATGCCTTTGTTTCTGTGCTGGTCAGGATCTTTCGCCAAAAGGAACAGGACAGGATTCCCAGTTCCCAGCATCAATCTACGGTCGCTTGCTTACCTGGCTCTATACATTGATGCAGTATCGCCACTTTAACTTTACTACAATGTTGTATTATGACAAATATTTTGTTGCTGGTTATAAATCAGCAAGTCACAAAAAGTCATAAAAAGTCACAAAATTGTACTCACCGAGCAAGGAATTCTCTTTCAGTAGGTTATTTTCCTGTTTCTTCTGCAATAAAATATAAAGGAAAATGCTATATGTACCTTATATTTCTTTTGTCCACAGGAAAAAAAACATCCTTTAGCAAAGCTGGACCTGACAAAAGGAACAAGCAATGGTTGTTCCATCATCACATCCATTTTGTTGTGAGCTGTGGTGGCACAGTGGTTAGAATGCAGTATTGCAGGCTAACTTTGCTCATATTGTCAGGAGTTTGATTCCTTCGATCCTTACTGGCTCAAGGTTGATTCAGCCTTCCATAATTCCGATGTGGGTAAAATGAGGACCCAGATTGTTGGGGGCAATATGCTGACTCTGTAAACCACTTAGAGAGGGCTGTAAAGCATTATGAAGTGGTATATAAGTTTAAGTGCTATTGCTATTGTCTAATAATTGCTGTGTATCATTGCATAAATTACTAGGTATAATTTAACATGACTAACATCGGGGTGAAATCTAAAATTTTTCCCTACCAGTTCTGTGGGCATGGCTCCTGTGACTGAGTGGGCGTGGCCAACTCAATGTCACTCACAGCCATGCCCACTCAGTCACAAGACCCCCTCCCACCAAGCCACGCCCACAGAACCCGGTAGGAAAACTTTTTAAAAAAAATTTCTGCCATCCACTCGCCACCCGCTCTCTCTTCACTTTGGGTCGGGGCCCAGGGCCCAGGGATGCGCCATTCCCTGGGGCCCTGGAGCCGCCGCCTGCTCGTTGCCTGCCTCAACCAAGTCAGGGAATGCACCATTCCCCAATACCAGCCTTGCCCTGGAGCCACTGCCCGCTCTTTCATCGCCAAACAGCATGTCCTTACCTTTCTCCTGCAGCTGGCTGTCAGGGAAGGCAAGCACCCGAAAGTTATCGGAGTCGCTCAGTTTCCTTCTTGAATGAGCTGCCACCATTGCCGCCCTGGTCCATGCGCCGGCTGCGCAAGCACACACCCAACCTGCCACTGATGAGTAAATTAAATAAATGGTGCGCTTGTGCAGCTGGCGCATGGACCAGAATGGCGATTGTGGTAGCTCATTGAAGAAGGAGAGTTTGCGACTCCGGTAACTTTTGGGTGCTTGCCTTCCCTGACAGCCAGCCGCGGGAGAAAGGTGAGCAATAGGATACACCACGTTGCGAAGGGTGAGCAGGCAGCAGCTCTGCGACAAGGCCGGAGTCGGGGAATGGTGCTTCCCCAACTCCGGGGAATGGGGCGGGTGGGCGGAGCCTCCAGCTGCCATTGCTATCGATTCTCGGAACTACCAGCCATCATCGCTACCGGATCGGCCGACTGACTAACATCCATCAATTATTTTGTATAATATATAGGTGAGTAATGGCCATACCTCCACAGATGTCTTCCATTGTAAATAGATCTCCTTTGATATTTCCCAGTCAAGAGGAACTACATAATCATCTGGCGATAAAATATCTACAAAACAAGGTCACACAAAGTGTTTTTAATCATCTCATAGGTTTGAAAGTTTACATTAAATAGGTGTGACAGTCATTTTATTGTAAATCAAGCCCAAGAACACATTGGTTATTTAATTATGATGTTACAATTAATGGCATACATTGAATTTGCAAGATAACTGGGCTATGAAAGCTTGATTCACTCTTACACATATCACTTTTTTACTTAAGGCTTATCAACTTAAAATTGGGTCTTGTGCTGAATGAAATGAAAACTATAAAGTTTTTTTAAATTATTTGAGATATTATAGTGGGAGCAATGAAAATAAAATATGCAGTGTGACTTCATTTATTGTTTATTGAAATTGTCATTGTTTTATATACCTGATGCTTTGGAACTGCATAAATGAGGGTATGTAATCCAGGATAGAAAATGTTTGTTATAATTGCAGCAGTCAAATATGAAATACAGGTAGTCCTCAATTTACAACAGTTCATTTTGTGACCATTCTAAGTTACAACGTCACTGAAAAATGTGACTTATCCCCTTTTTTCATAGTTACAACCTTTGCAGCATCCCCATGATCATGTGATCAAAATTCAGATGTTTGTCAACTGGTTCATATTTATGACAATTGCAATGTCCTGGGGTCATGTGATCACCTTTTGCAATCTTCTGACAAGCAAAGCCAATGGGGAAGCCAGATTCACTTAACTCAAAACAGACTGAATCCAGTCTCTGAACTATGGTTTGTCCTTTACCACAACATCACCACATACTAAATTTACTGCAACAGATATAGTGCAGTAAGGAGGTGTAAAGAAAAAAATTAGAAAAATTATGAACAATTGGGGAACCATAATATCTGAATGGATTTTACAAAACAATAATGGAAAGACAACTTGGATGAGTAAGGTAGATATAAATTTAACAACCAGTTATTGATAGATTTAGGCAAGGAGAGGGTGCTTTCCACACTTAGACTGGGAATATCAGCTGGCCAACTGTGTGTGTGGTTTTTTTTGTTTTGATTTTTTTGGAAGCCACCAGAACCATTTGGAAGTGGGCAGCATATTCCATTCTAAAACAAACAATTGGAATTCTTCTGGCAGTTTCCTTTGGACAGAGATAATTGGTTTTTAAGGCTCTATAAGCCCTTCCATCTTAGGTAATGGATTGGAAAGAGCAATCAACTCCAATTCACCTTAATAGCAAGAATAGTGTTGCATTAATGGTGATCATGATCTTGGCTCAGTTGCTTTTAGAGACCACTTGCTGCTACTGCCATTCCACTTTGGATGAAATGATGAACTCATCATTTCATCCAAATTGGGAACTGTTTCTTAAGATTTAAAATGGGGATCATTGGCAGAGAGAATGACCAACAGCTAGACTAGAGCTCAGCTGTGATTTTGAAGGTTGCTGCTCGCTGGATCAAGAAAGTTGATTTAGGCAACTGCAAGATGGCATCTCAGTGGTAGTAAAACCAGTAGGTGTTTTCACCCCCATCAATTATTCACTCTCTCTTTTCAGCCAAGGAGCAGTTGATCCAGTTGTAGTAAATTGAATTTTAAAGTAGAAGCCAAAGATTTATTCAATACAATTGGTTAGCTTTCAGTCTATATGTTGAAGCAACATGACATAAGGTGAGTCATAGTATTTATATGTTGTTATAAAATGATTAATAAGCTAGAGATGATATTGTGTAGTATCCTTTGTAAAGCTACATGGGGAAAAATCTAGAGAGTTTCATTTAAAAGTTCTAGTATTACTAACTGGCAAAATTAAACTATTGTCAGTGTGGTGACCAATTGAATAGTATGATCATGTGACCAGAGTAAGGAATATCAACAAGACTGTGAAAATTATTTGTTGTAGTGATGTTGCCATTGGTCCTATAAGCAAAACACTCCCAGAATAGTTTGAACAGTACTACCGTATCTATAAAACATTCTCAAAGAGAAAAGGCATCAAGGGATGGAATATTTTTAAAATATCAATCTTCTCACTTGAACTAAATATTTGAAAACCTATAACTATGGCATTGCTTAAGCAAATGTGGAACTGATGTGCCCATTTACGGGACATGATTAAGAAACATGTAAAATAATTAAATACACAGAAAATAATTTAAATTGAAAATTGGCAAGCCTGAAATATAAAAATTAATCACAGGATTTTTATGAGGTTACTTTTAGTTCACAAAGGTATACCCTAATCATTAACATTAAAATGGGATTTTCAGTTTTTTTAACCTGGCATTTTTAACCCCCAAAGTAAGCAATAACATTAACTTCTGTATAAAAAGGCAATGAATGCTAAAAATGCGTGCTAAAGTTTAACCTACTAAATTATTTTTTAAAATTCAACTATATGAAATTCTACATTTTCCTCAACTTTATTTTAGCTAATAATTACCTAATGGAACTCCTGGAGAACCGAAAAGTTCTACTAGTTGAAGTGCAAATCTTAGTGATAAAGGAAGCTCCATATTACTGGATTTTGTATATGCGGAATCTTGAACATCTTTGATCTGAGAATTTACTTTTTGTTCACGTTCATTAATCACTTCCATATTTTCAAAAGGTTCAGCCATAGTGTTTGTAAGGCATTCAGTAATTAGTTTAACTGAATGCAAAATATCTGGCTGAGTAGTTGAAATATCTGGAGATACCTTTTCCTTTTCTTTAATTTCTATTGTTACATCACATTCAAACAATTCTTGCTCACTTGGTGAGGAAGCTTTACACGAAACAAAAGTACATTCATGAATTGGAGTATCAGATTCTTTTGTTGAAATATTCACAGATTCGTCTGCAAGTTGATTGGAACCATTGTGTAAGGGAAGTTCCACATCAAAATCAGAAAATTCAACTACTGCATTGTAATTGGATGCTTGAAGTTCACAGCATTGTTTGTTCTTTTCTAGAATGTCTTCATTTGAAATGCCTTCTTTCTCTGTTACTGTATCTATATTGTTTAGCACTTTCTGATTCTTTTTAGGAGGAATATGCCGTGGTAAATCAAAGTTTGGGGCCAATTTGAAGATCCTTTTATATTTCTCTTTTTTCTTTGGTAAAGCTAATATACATCCATCAGTTGTGAAACTGGCTTTCCTTCCACTTTCTCTGACAAATTCACTAGCATTATCACATATCTTATTTTCCATCAGCAATAATGACAAAGGCCTATTTGTTGTATTGTTACTTTCATGCAGAAGTTTTCCACTGTTTTCCTTCACTAATTCTTTACTAGAATTATAATCAGTTATTTCTGTTGTTGAATCTGAAAGCATCTTCTTAGGCCTTTTGACCTTTTTTGGTCTTTGCTGAAACATTTTAGATACATCCTCAGGCCAAATCAAACAGGATTCATTTTTCTCTGTCTTGGTCTGAAATTGTTCATCAACCAAATCAAAGGAAAAGAAAGCCCAGGAATTCATTTCATTACTTTTTGAAGTTCCATGTGGATGTGGAAGAGTTGTTTCCTCTTCATTGCTTAACTTTTGGTTTCCCTGGACCAAGTTTTCAACAGATGTATTTTTGTTTTCTTTTTCAGTCAATACAGTATTTTTTCTTGCATCATTTTGATCTGATCGTTGAAATGAATGTTGACTATGATCTAAAGTGTTATTGTCACTTTCTGCAAGCGATATGCTTTTGATCCCATTTGATAAATGACAATTGGATAATTGGCCACCTATATTTTCATTAAGAGTAATTGATAGTGTTACATCTTCAGTAATATCTGCATTTAGTGACTTCTTTAAAGAGACTGAATTTACCACGACAGAATGAAGGAATTCCTTTTTTTGCAATTCAGAAAGCTGTAAATGATTATACTTCATTGAGTCATTCTCACTGTCAAATTTAGCTTCATCTGGATGGCCAGTCAGTAATTCTGATTGTCCATTGTCTTCTGAATTTTCTTGCTCACTGTGTGATAAATCCCCATCACTTGGAATTAAATGTCCATCTGATTTTATGTCCATGGATGTAATAACAGCATTTTTTATTTTTCTGTTCCTCCTTCGTTTCTTTTTTTGTTTTATCTTGTGTAATCTGTGTTTCCTCTTTACAATCAGTTCCCTAAATAGAATAAAGAACTAAATATGAACAAATTATTACGAATGCTCTTAATGCAGGCATACACATTATGACTAATTATATAACTCATGGAGCATCCCCTTAAGACAGCTATGGAGTGATCCAACTTTAATCACATCAACAGATTCATAACATTTTTTTAAATATTCAAAAGTTCCACAGAAAATATTTTGTACTTAAATCTTAGATAATAAAACAGAATGTACTTAGCAAGCTTAAAAACAGAACAGGATGTTGTGCTGGCATGATGTTAACCAGCATGAAACATTCCTATCTATCTATCCATCTATCTTAATTTTAAAAAAAATATTTTTTAAAATGTAAACATAAAATACATCTTTTCAAAACGAAGCATTGATTGCATCATAAATTGGTACAAATCACTAACAAATCTTAATTTTCAATTAACATAACTTAATATTTTACTCAATTATTTCCCTAAATTCTGTGTATTTAACAATGCCATTATCCCAAAAACCCGTTACTTAGAAACATTCCTATATATTTTTGTTGTTACATGAGAAGGCATTTCTAACCAGAAAATACTAGTACAAAAGATCTATTCAAGTTGTAATATAGAATTCATTACTTTTTTCTAGTTAGTTATGGAAGACATAAGAAAAAAATCCTCTCTGATTATGGTTTCATCATGGAACTGTTACAAGATGCCTGTAGTGTGTATGATGGATATTTTTAAAATAGGTATCAAAGACCAAACTGCTCCAATCTGCTTTTAACTGAAATCTGGAATTCATCCATATCTTTAAGTTCTAGTAAAATCCATAGAATATCATTTACACTAAAGTGGATTTCTGTCTGGAAAAAAAAATGTTAATTTACATTGTTTACTTCATTTCATAGTTTTACTCATGTGCAATTTTGAAATGATGTTTTGCCCTGAAAAGATATACATAACATACATAAATTATTACTGGGAGGATGTTGGTTTTAAAATTGAAAGAGTGGTTACCATTTTCAGCCTCTAACATGCCATAATATTTTTATTAATACAGTATTATTTGACCTCACCTCATCTTATTCTCAAATTGTTTATGGATAATCCCTAAATGAAGAACAAAGCACATAAAATATGTTAGCTGACATCAACTGGCTAATTTATGCATCCATTCATATAGAATTCCATAATTGAACTTATGCATGGACACTATGGAACAGAAATGTTGAAACAAACTGGCATTAGGTCTCACCTAGCATGGTTCTTCTTTCCTTCAGTCAATTAAGTATAAATTCTGTATTTATTCTCACTTTCACTTCTCTACTTTATTTCCTGACAGATTTTTGATTGCAAATTTGTCAGAGTAGGAAATTCTTGTACACTGTAAAAAGCTACAGTATATATGCTAAACTATCACACACACAGTGTTTATGTTTGTGTCTGTCTCTCCCTCTGTGTATAGTCTCTATAGGGAAAAGCAAAATCAAGATTCTAATCAGCTGTTCACTCCTTCATATGAATAGAAGCCACAAGTCTATTTGCAGTCATATGTAAACATATACCAAGGAGATAGATTCAAACTTGCAACAGAAGAGGGTAAAAGTTATGTATTACTAAAACTGTCTATCGTGACTTTAAACTCCAGTAGATGAAAGAATGTATCATAGAGCAACAATTTTTGAACCAAGAGACCTCAAATGGACTAATTTGAGGAATGTGTCCAAAATCTGAGATCCAAGACTGCTGAAGGAATGAAATTTTAAAAAGTTGTAGCTGCTTCAGTGCTACTGGCTCCTGATGCACTGCTGGGCTGCTGCTATGGTTACATGATCTTCGTTTTCAACATTCTATCTTGCAATCACCCACTGTCCCACCAAACTATAGCCACTTACCTGCTTGTTGAGTAGGGTAGGATAGGAAAGGGAAGATCTCTGATGCTTCCTGCCAGATTCCCTCAAGGAAACTCAATGAGGAAGCCAGCAGGAAGTCGCTCCTGATCCCATTGCTTCTTTGCTAACCCTTGGTCATTCTGTTTCTCTTTTTAAGTAAGCAAATATCTCTGAAATGATGACCCAGTGGGGCATTAGGTGGAAATAAATTTAGAACTGTTCTTCCTTATCTACCATTTTTCTCTTTGTGTGCAGGGAGTAATTCAAAACTAGCATTTTCTGTTTATGATCTTCATGGTAGCAGGAAGAGGGGTGATTCTTAGCACCTTATTTTGCCACGTTAATTGCATTTTCTCTCACTGTGCTCAAAATCCAAAACATTGTATCACAGACATAGTTGGTATTGGCAATAATAAGGCCTAATATTTATACTGTAAATTTATGGATAAATTAACCTCCTCTTAATGAATACCATGGGATTTAGTTCTGAATGAACATGTATAGGACTGCATTATTAACCACTGTTAATAATAATCACACTTACCTGGCGGGGGACATACCTTGATCATATTAATCACTGTTATCTACAATCACTTAGGTTTGTTTTATTTACTGTCATATGTACATACATAAGTCATAATATATATAAATTCAAAAGAAAAATCTTAAATTAAAATTTATTTTGTTCCCTTCTATGTAACATTAATAGGCAATTTAATATTAACATTTATTATTTTAGTGTTTTATCTTTTTTTTACATGGTTGTACGCTGCCTACGGTCACCTCTTAATGAGATGGCTGGCATACAAATTTAATAAATAAATTCATACATGAATATAAGAGATGCAATGTCTGGTTCAAAGAAAAGACAGCAGAAATTTCTGAAAGCTACATTGAAAAATGTTTGTGATATTTGAAAAGACAAATGTATTCAACACCTTTAAACTTATCTATTTAGTTTTTCTTAACTCCCATCCTGATTGTGTTCCTAAGAGCCTTACAAGACCTTGCTGTTCTCCCAGGCAACTTCATTTTAAATTCTTAACAAACAAATGCAAAAATCAAGTACATGGTCTAGTGCCGTGTTGGTGAACCTATGGAACGTGTGCCGGAAGCAGCACGCAGAACCATCCCACGAGGGATGCGCGGCCTCATTGGCTCCTTGTCCACATTCTTGTGCACACACGTGCGCCAGTCAGCTGGCCTTCGCGCGAGCGGGATTGGTGAAATCCGGAAGAGCAGCGTTCCATCACGCATGCATGAGCCGGCACCCAAACTTCCAGGTTTACATTGTGCGCATGCGCGATGGCCAGCTGTTCGTCGGGCGCGCATCCGTGCCGGAAACAGGAAGTTTGGGTGCTGGCTCGCGCATGCGTGACGGAACGCTCTTTTGGGTTTTGCCACTTCCGTGAGTGCAAAGGCCAGAAAGGCCACACAATCCAAGCGGGATGGTTTTGCGTGCCATTTTTGGCATGCAGACTGGCACATGGTGACGTAAAAGGTTAGCCATCACTGGACTAGTGCAAAATCCCCAAAATTCAAATCTTGACTATGGCTGATTGAAATGTGTCCCATCACTATTTGATTATTTTACCATGATTTACTGAATAGGAATCCAAACTAAACCATCCACATCCACAACCCTGGGCAGCTTACAAAACAGTAAAAACAATCCCTCCAACCCAAATAATCAGAACTAAACAAAAACTGAGTAAAACTCACAATGACCTTGGACAACTCTCCCCTGCACAATCTTGCTGGGATCCAACCTCATGCTACCCCAATGAAAAGAATCAGCTCTTCAAGGCTATTTAGAGGGTAGATGAAAAGTAGTCTCACAAATAACCTAGTCCCATGCCATTTAGGGTTTTAAAGGTGGCAACCAACACCTGGCACTGTAACCAGAAAATAGAAGCTAGTGCTGCTCACACAGTGGTGTAATATGAACATACCATACAGCAACCAGAACTGCATGTGCTGCCAATTCTGAACTAGTTATAAGTTCCAGATGGTCTTCAAAGGCAGCCATCTGTAATCATGGAAATCCACTAGGAAGTCACCAGTGAGCAAGGACTCCTGAGCCATGAATGGTGCAACTGGCACACAAAATGGATCTGTGCAAAAGCTCTCTGAGTCATGGTTGCCATCTACTCCTCAAGCAGGAGCCACAAGCTAGGAGGATCCCAAAGTTGTGGACCAGCTCTGTTCAGGTGGGGGCTACCCCATCAAGTATCAAAGAGGACCAAAAACAGAAGAGTCTCTTGCTAGGGGTGAGGCAAAATCAAGTCCTCCTGATTCAAATCCTTACAGCCTTCAGGTATTGGACCAACACTGGATAATGTTATTTGGCCAATTGGGTGGAAATATATAGCTGGATATCACCAGTATATTGATACCGCATCCTGTGCCACTGGATAATCTCTCCCCATCTCATATAAGGAGGGGTGAGACTTAAGCACTGAGGTTCCCCTTATTACAGGGTATTAGCATTTAACCTATCCTGTCCCACCAACACTGACAGGAACTGGTTACAGAGGAAAGAGAACCACACCCAAACAGTGCTTCCCACTCCCAGCTCCAGGAACCAGCACAGAAGGATACCATAGTCAATAGTATCAAAAGCTGGTAAGAGGTACAGGAAAATCAGAATGGATGTACCATCCCTTCCCAAGCTCTTCACAGGTCATACACCAGTGCCACCAACACCTTCTCTATGTCTTATCAATGCTGTAACAATCTGAACTCTGATTGAAAAAGATCCAGTTCCAGATCACTTAATCCAGGGTACTTTGAAACTGAGTGCCTAACTTTCCGTAAAAACAAAGGTTGGATGGAAGTTATTTAACATTGTTTCTTAAAGTGTGGTACTCAGAACTGGATGTATACTCAAGCAGGGTCTGACTAAAACAGAATAAACTGGAATTATCATTCCTGTGATTTGGAAACTATTTTCTTAAAATTATATTTGTCCTTTTGCAGTCATATTTCACTGTTCCCTGATAATCAGTCTGTAATAATCTTTTATTCCAATATATTTTTCACAGGTACTATTACTAAGCTGCATGCTAAGCCTTTGCATTTGATTTCTGCTTCCAAAATGAGTACTGTAACTTGGGATTGTCTATTTTTCAGATCATCAGGACCACCCCTAACAACTATCGCCTAGAAGCCGATTTTTACAAAAAAGACAAAGTGCTCCCTCCAACAAAATGAATAAACAAATAAAAATTAAACGTGACCTTAGGAGATCTGTCACAATTCCACGTTTTTAAAAAGATGTATTGATTCTTGTACAATTTGTTACTTTATCTATTGCTCCATTTTATTTCCTTTTTAATGTTTCATTTTTAAAGTTTCTACACTTCTCAATTTCTAAATTACAGGTAGTCCTTAAATTATGACTAGTCACTTAACTGTTGTGAAGTTGATCTTTCAGGCAAAACTCACCATTCCCAAAACCTTTGCTAGAAACATTAGTGTGCATCTGCTTTTACAAGAAGTGTAATTGAATGCACCCCCTCAATTTACAAATAGCTTGTCTGTGCAGGAAGCCAAACAGGAGCTACTCATATTTCCTCCTCGTCACCTTTCCTCCCATCCTTTTTGTGCACCTCAATTTTCCCAATGCACATTTGGGACTCCCTTTTTTCTTATTCATAGAAGTCACCAACTTCATACATGTCATCCCTCCTCCTTTGCTGCTGGGACACAAGATGGTATTGGAAATACTGGCCATCTGATTCATCTTGTGCAAGTTTATGGAGAGGGGGAAGAGGAGGGTCCTTTGAAGTTTTCACTTAGGCACCTTCTTCTCCGCTTAAGCCCAACAGGGACCTGGTGGGACTGGGAAAAGGCCTATGGGGACCCAATGAGTGGGAAGCAGCACATGGAGTGTCTCATGGGATAGGGCGACCTTTGGAGAGCTGGCCTATGCCTGTGCTAGTCCACCCAGGACTTCTAAGGCATCCCGTGCTTCACTTAATGAGCCACACATTTGTTTAATGAGTCACTGGGAGGAGCAGGGATGGGAGGATTGATGCTTCTCTTAAGGCCATCATCACATGAAAACATAATGGCCAAGCTCCATTATTTCAAGGACTACCTGTATACATCATATTTTACAAAGGCAAGATTGAAATAAAGTTAAGTTTAACTTTAAAATACATTAAATCTTAATAGCATTACATAAAGTATTTCAATTTTCAAAAATATATATTATTGTTACCTGTAGGATTAGGGTATAAATACTGGAAATAAATTAAGTACATAGTATTAAAAATATGTATATACTGTTTTTCCATACTGTGACTCTTAAAAGCAGTTTACAATAAAATGATTAGGATTCCATAATACAGCCACTAAAACAATATAAAAATAACATTAATTATAAATAAGAAGGAAAACAAAAATAACCATTAATACAACACTCAGTCAGTGAAATATTGTAAGAAAAGCCAAATTATCAACAGGTATAAAAAAGATGTAACAGTAGGTCCTCACAAATTTGCAGGGAAGGGCCACCTGTAAAATAACTGCAAGAGAATGTTTGCTTTTAGCACATGCAAGAAGATCTTCCTTGACTACGTCCGTCAGATATGTGCTTTCAAATAGTTTATGTCAAAAGCAAAACTATCTCAGTAACTAATTGGAGGATACTGTAAATTCTTTAGGGTATCCCACTGAATAAATTAGTGGTTACTTCTGGAATAAAATCAGTGATAGTGCCATACATAGAACATTGCAGTAATCCACCAGATGTGAACAATTAAGGTCAAACTAACCTATGCTGGAAAGGGAGCAGGAGCTGATATACAACTAAAATTACAAGCACCCCAGTTGACAGGTTATTGTGCCATAACTGATGACCATGACCCTAGAAAGACTTCCAAGCTATGTGCTTCTTAAATGAGGGCAATATGTAAGTTCTTAATTCCCATATCTGGTAATTCCCCACAAGGTCTTGCAAGATTCAACCTCAATTTATTGGCCTTCCTCTATTTCCTAAATGCACTAGTTTCAAATCATAACTCACTTTCTTCTGTTTCTGATGTTATAGAGAAGAACTCAAATGTCATTAGCATAATGATACTCAGACCCCAAACACCTAACAACCACAGTAGAATTGTTAAGTAGTATTGAGAACCAAAATGTGCCTTGCGAGTTTCCCCAACCCAACTCCCTCATATGCACAGGGATTTACGCATTTGTTTTCCTACTGATTCTTTTTTTTTAAGCTGGAACCCAATCCGTTCAAACTGACATAAAGGTGAAGACTTGCCTTGCTTGCTCATATGCTTGTTTCACTTTTGTGGCAACAAGATGATGATTAATACAAAAGTAGAAAAAGTGGAGCTTGTTGTATGCTATAAGCAAAAGTACAAAATTGGGGACAAATAATGTCTACTTCTGAAAGGAAAATCACCTCCATATCATATGAGGATTTTCTGGTAGACCAGATCAGAAAAAACAGTAATACTAGAGCTGCAATTTATTCAGATAGACTATAACAACAGAATCTTGCAAGTTTGATAGAGTTTCTCTTTCCCTTGTTCCCCAGTGAGTCAGGAAAGAGCCAACCCAGGTTCCTTCTTAATGTTACCTCCTTTTTAGCCTTAAGGAATGCTTTTGTCTTTTTTGTTTAGGTAATGGTTCCTGAATCTTTGCCTCAAAGTTATCTCCCTAGTTTTCTGCATATCATGATCAGCTAGATAATTATGCTGAGATGAACAAAGGCAATATTCTTATTACTAATGACAAAATATGTAGTATTAACTTGCAAAATACTGGTGCACCGATTAATAGTTATAAGCACACATTGTTAAATGCAAAGTTTAATATATTAAACTTAATTTTTACAAGAACCTCTTCTACTTAAAAAAAGGAAATGGCAATGGAGCAAACAAATTAAGCAGTAAATTATCCAAAATATCTTTTAATTATTTCTATTTAGCATATTTACATGCATATTTTTCAATACATTAAAGATTAGGACACACAAAAATTAATAACTATCCAGAATTCAATCTGGTGTTCGAGTCTCATTTGCATGATTCTTCATTCCTCTATGTGTTTATCTTTTAAAAGAAAAAGAAACACAAGAAACAGAAAGTCATGTTTGTATGTTTGTATAGTTATAATAAATAATAAAAAAGTAGAAAAAGTAGAGTTGTAGAGAAAAATAATTGATCAAAACTGCACTTCAGTAGATACTATTGCCAGATATTACCATGTAGTTAAAGAGATTTGGGGTTTTCAAATATGACTACAGTATTCTGACTAGTAAATATTCCATCCACTTTACGAGGTAACTTTCATGAACCTGGGTGCCTTAGAGATGTATTGATTTCATTTCTCTTCCCAGCCAACATGGTCCTTAGTGAACATTTGGAAGTTGTAGGTGTAGAATGATCTACATATCCTACATTTGAATTCACTGTCAAAGGGCAAAGTGTAATGGAACCTTTATTCCATCATGTGGATATCCTGGTGAAGGCTGAAGGATTCATACAAAATCATACAATATAAGTAAAAGTTTTCTGTAAGGTTGAATCAGTAGAACAACATGTCAGCCTAGACATGAGAGATAAAGTGAATATTTCCATTAATAATTTGATTATCTAGAAGTATTATGGAAGAGTATGTTTAAATTGTATTTCAGGCTGCTGCTTTAATAAATGTCTTTACTTTTTCAGATTTCATCCCTGAGCATGGGTATTAGGCCCTGCATAAATTTATTTCTTTTAAAATATAGTCATGAGGGCCAAATTATTTCTACTAATAGTTCTTAATAATTTATAGGAACTTTTTATACAGGGCATGCTACTCTTTAACTTCCAAAGGTTCCCATGGAGAAATGGAGCCTGGTGTAAAACTCAATTCCATTGAGACTGGATTGCTGAAACAGTAGTACAAAACCATGCAAAAAGAAGAGGGATTCAATTTATTACATGGCATTAGCACGAAGACCTTTTGTGAATTCAGCCACAAACGTATCATGAACTGGATACTGTATATATCATATCCTAAACAAATGTAATATGGTGTAACTAATGTCAGTTTCACTTTTTCAACATATTTGATTGTATTAATTTTTTTGTAAGAAAACTAAGTACCCATATCAAAAGGCACAACATTTAACATACCATAATAGCGTGGATTTAGAATTTGATAAAAAAGTTCTATGTGAGAACTGATTTGTAAGAATACAAATCACATGCTGCATGCTGATATTCAAAGTCACAGATTTTAACTGCAGAATTTTGCTACCACTTTTGCAACTTACAACTTGCGCAGATAAAATTCTGTATAGATCAGAAAATGGAAACGTAAGAACTTCAGCTGAATGTCAATGTTTGATTGATAAGCTTCATAATAACATAACTGTTATCAATAGATATGGAGAACTTGAAATGCTACTAAAAGAAGAAAAAAGAATTGTTCAAATGTAATTCCTATATTAAAAGTTACCCTATTGTTATTTGTTTATTAAAAATCCATGATATTCTATTGAGAAAAAGAAACTGCTCAGCAGTTTGTGGTATAAGTGAAATGTTGCACTAAAAATTAGCGATTATCGTAAGTTTCAATAAAATCAAGATTAGTACAAATATAAAATGTGAAAGTATTTTACATTTTAATATTAAACATTTACATTTTTATAAATAATTCCAAGATATTTAATCTGCATTAAACCTATTTTAGTCACAAAAGAAATTAACTGCATATTTAAAAATGATCAAGGAATTAAAGTCTTTTCAATAGATTGTGTAATTGTGTACTCTACTAATTGTGTATAAATGGCAAGCTATTACTGATAAAGAAAATGGACCTTAAATGTATCCTTGCTTATGTGATACATTACAAGTATTCCAAGAGACTGAACAGTCTCCCCACCTCTGTCTTCTTTGTAAATATGGTCTTTGTGAAGTTTTATGAAAAGGAAGCACTGAATTCATGACAATGGGTATCGAAATTTGATATTCATATCTTTCCAGCATTTGCACAATCTTCTCACGACTGACCCCATGTTTATTCCTCCTATAAAAGAAAATAATTTAAAGAGATAAAAATCCGATCATCTTGGAATACCACTTAGAATGCCTTCAGTTTGTGTTCTTCAAAAAAAATTGCAAGGACCAATATATATTTAAGTGGGAAAACAGCAATTGAGCAGTGATTTTGAATGTAAAAGATGTTCAAAAAAGTAGCAGCAGCATGAAATATTTCTTCATTTCCTTTGTTTAACTGCTGCCAAGTGTCCTGGCACAGGGTGCCGCTGATATATTGGATTTGTAATACCTGAATGGACCTCTGGGGCAAGTCAATAATAGGACTTGTATGTAGCCTGCAAGCCCTAGGGAATTTGTGGATCAATTGAATAACAAAAGGAGATTGTGAATGAAACTCTATGAGCATAAAAGGAAACTGTAGTTATAAGATGTATACCAAGAAGTTGGTGTTGACTCTTAGAGATCACATAGATAAAATTTCCTCTATCATGATCTGTTCCTAACCTCCAAAGGTGCACCCATTGCTGTAACTGTACAGCAATTCTGCTGTCACTGTAACTAAACTATCCACCTTACTTAATTACAAGCATCAGCATAATTAAAAATTAATAAAATATCCAAGTGAAAGCACAGTGTGTCATTCTATTTCACAAAGCCTAGAAAAGAAATTAGTCTTGGAGCAGGGAAAAAAGATAATTTTAAGTTTATACAAAAGTTTTCAAAAGTTTCAAGTTGCATATTTCTCAAGTCTCATACATTTTTTTTCAAATGAATAAAGTATAATTTAAGTCTTACTTTTCTAGTTCTTCAGGATTAAACTTCCACCATGTATCAGGTTCATGGAATTCCACATGGTAGCCTTTTTCTAGAGCCTAAGCAAACAAGAACTACAATTATAAAAGGAATCAAATAATAAGTTTTTCTGATCTTGTCTGCAATCCTTATATACCAAATTGGAAATAAATCCTATTATGTATAATGGGATTTCTTTTAAGACGACATGTATAAGATTGTATTTCAATTTCAGCATATTTAACATATTTTTATTCCAGTAAAAGTTTTAAGTTTTATTGAGATTTTTAACACATGATGAAATGTATGACAAAAATGATTAATACATTTACAGAAATTTGATTTATATAATTAATTTATAAAAGTGAATCTCCATTAAAAGTGGCTACTTTATTTACCGCTTTCACATAAGGCTTCATTTCCCAGGCTTGCGTATTTGTGTTGTCTATAATAATTGGGGATCTTCCTAGATCCATTGCTTCTTTTGCTGCAATATATAAGAATTCAATTAAATAAATGGCAGCTAAAATAATTTAGCAAAAATAATTTTGAAAACCTCCTGACAGAATAAAAGCTGAAGAGGCCTATCATCTCCCTGTTCTTGTTTGAATATATCCGGTTGACTATGCACTGGCACAGAATGATAGACTAGACTAGTCACTGCTTGATTTAGCTCTTAAATTCTGAAGACTATACTTAATATCATAAACATTTTTTAATTTCATAAGATCTAGCAAAATGTTTTGATAGCCTTTACATCTTCTGTACAGTTATTATCTACATTGCCTCACCCTTCCCATTAAATATTCAAAGATGCCCCAAATCTGCATTTATATATGAATGATTAAGTGGTTGTTCATATAGAAAATTATAGATCATGTTGAAAAGTACAATCTGCAAGAAAAAGTACTAAGCTTAACTTGGTTTGCCTTTACCCTTAACATTTTAGATTTGTCTGCACTTATAGAGAAGATAGGCACAAGACAGTTTCCATTTACCAAAACTTCCCATAGAAGAAAAAAATAGTAAGGAACCATGCTAAAAATTCAAATTCCCTACTGTTTATGGGGATATTATTGCATATACCAATGAATCTGTTACAAATTCTCATATTTATAATACCAATTTAAGTGCATATTTCAATGTACATGTTTCTACATTACCATATCTTAATATTTTCACACCTCGATTTTGATTCCACTCATGAGCAGCACCAAGCTGAGAAACATTATAGCTCCAACATCCATTGATCTGATGGAAGTAATCATCAGTACTAAATACAATGCCACTACAACTCTGACCAAGGAGAATACTGTCAAAGAATAAAAAGAAAGTCTATTAACACATAGCCAAATGTTGATTTGGAAAAACAGAAAATCTTATATTGAAATTTAGTAAAACAATACATTTTTGACAGACATCTTAGGACTATGACAGTTCCCAAAACTAATTTTTTATCCTTTTATCCATCCATCCATTTTTTTTAAAAAAAAGTAGACTGCATAAAGATAACCAATAAACAGCCAATGTACATTAATAGTTTAAATCCAGGTAAATACAGCTCTCATGCAGATTAAGCTGAAAATTATTAATATAAACATTTCTAACAAGTCCTCAAAAATGGTCTTTCTAAAACACTTAGAAACCAGTCCACTTGTTCTAGCTCAGTTACTTATATTTCAACAAAAATACTTTGACCCATTTCCCTAAACATACCATTAAAAGAATGTATGCTATTTACATTAAAACTTATTTATAGCTATCTTAATTCAATTTATTTCCCAAATTTTACAGAATATTCTAATTAATGAAAGAAATAATCATTAAAATGTAGTCTAATAATAAGAAAACATGATTTACAGATAACATTCAGAAAGGCCTTTTGAGGAATCCAGTCACTGTATGTTCATAGGCCCATTTTCTTGGCTGGAAGTTAAAAGTTATACAAACCTAATACTAACACCAGTTATCTAAAAACTCTATAATTTCAACAACTTTAAATTTTGCTTTGTTGAAGGGGAATTACTCAGTCTTTATCTTTTAATTTTTTGCACATCTATTTGCTCATACTCCCATATACTTTTTTCATTTTAAACAAAAAAAGAAATACAGATGAACTAGCTGATCTGAAATTGTCCAAAGCTCACAATCTTCAAATAGCTAAAACAAGGTGTTTTTGTTTCTAAAATGTTAATACTTGGGTTGATATTTGAACTTAAACAATAAGTTAGAGTGTACATTTTGATGCATAATTTAAGACCATTGGCCAACCACTGAAAAAATCCTGACTTCGATCTAGAGATAGAGGGAATAAGAAGTAGAGGGGGAAGAGTTTAAGAGGAAAGAGCAGTATAAAAAAGGAAATCCACAACATAAATTACTTGTATTTTATTCTTAAAATAAATTCATGGTTCACTTACTGAGTTAAGGTTGTCTTTCCAGAGCCTGGAAGTCCTCTTAATATTAAAAGCCGCTTGTTAAACTCATATAATTTGCCCTGAGGATGCTGTTGAGGAACATTATTTGAGTCCTCAAAATTGTGAGCTTTACTGTTTTTCCAATTTGCTTGAGTTTCACAGAAACCATTAAACATATATCCATCAGGTACACTACATTCATTTCTGATTGTATGCATACTATGAATATTAGAGTGATTACTATATGGATTACTTTGATCACATTCTGAACTGTTCGTGTTATTTTTTTTAAATTCTGTATTTGAAGAATTGAAGCCATCTGAACAAAGTGATAAGGAATTAGAGTTCTGAAAATTAAAGTGAGCAGTAAATGGATGTGGTGGGTTGTAAGGTATTACAAATGGATTAGTCTGCTGGTCAGTATGCCTAAACTGAGGTATAAAATCATTCCAGGATCTAAAATCTTGTTTATTACATGGTTGTTCGGTTTCCCATGCATCTCTTCCATGTTCACTTTGTTCCATGCCAGTTCTGTGACCATTTGGGTCATCACAAATGTCTTTGCCAGTTCTATAACTATTTGATTCATTATAAAAATATTGTTCCTCATTATCCTTAAGTAATGTCTTATGAGACCATTCTTGAGATTTTACATACTTTACTTGATTTGATTTACTACAGTCCAGAGGTGGATAAGGTGAATTTGCTTCTGTCTCCTGTAAATGAGTATCTGGACAACTTTCATTACTTTCAAGCTGATCAATTTCCTTGTAGAACTGTGACAATTCATCTTCTATTTTTGGCATATCACAGGAGATAGCTTGCACTATTTCTTTCTGAGACTTTCTACCAGTAATTGTATTTGATCTCTTTGGGCAGTTGTTTTCAATATATGTTTGCTTTTGTTTATGTTCACAATTACTTTCACTTTTATAAATGGGTCCAATAAATGCTTTGCTTGTGCTGTACAGTTCCATTTTTCCTTTATTCTTATGTTCACTAATGAAATTGTTATCTCCATTATGAGCTACATTGCTGTTATCAGTAAAAGAAGAATATTCATTTCCTTTAATTTTAGTTTTGTTTACTATACTTGAAAGATCTGTTGAACTTGGTGCTTGACCAGGAGGTACTTGGTTAATTGAATTTAACACTTCTGCATTTTTCTCTCTCTCTCTTTCCTTCTTCTCCTCTTCACCATCATCATCAGATAGCGACAATGGAATAAAGCCAGAATGGGTTTTTTTTATATGTATTTCCTCATGAAGTCTTTGTAATTCATCATAGGATTTACCATAAGGCTCTTCTGCAGATTTCATCTTTTTAGAAGAGGGCTCAGCTACTGAGACATCTTGATTTTCAAAGTATCTTGACTTACACACAGCATGAAGCATCTTGAAAACAATAAAATATATTTAAAATATTATATAAAATATGTTCCATGTTTTGACCACACATTACTCATGCAATGATTGAAGCTAAACATGCTGAACTGAGGATACACCCATTGTAACCAACCTATTTTTCTTCTATGTAAATGTACTTTCCAAATAATAAAATAATGTTATTGTAAAATTAGTGAGAGATTGTGAAAGGATAAAATATATTCTTCAGTTTACAAAATGCTTTGGCATCAAGGTGCTTTTTTTATATTTCAATGACAGTATACACTATCACACATTTGCTACCTATGTTAACTTTCAACTGCTTTGGAAAAAAAATAAAAAGTTGTGAAGAAATTGAGCAACGAAATGGTCGCAGCTTATTTTGAAAACACACAACAGCCATCTTCAAAATAAAGTAAGCCCTTGCCACTTCAGAATTAAGATCCCAAGTCATATATAGTTTTAGCCTTGCCCCTTTTCTAAAAGGTCCCATGTGCTACCTAAGACTCACGATCCAGATTTTGGCAGGGCAGCCCCTCCAAATGATCTGCCCGTTTGACAGTTATGGCCACGCCATCTATGCTTCCCTTTGTTTTTATCACCAGGTGCCCCAACATCACTGGGGGGGGGGCATGTCAATCCTACATCTCCTCATGAGTCGAGTGACAGCTGAGGTACAAAAGCAGAGCCCCAATGAAGGGCTTGCCTCCACTTTCTCCCACTCGTAGGTTCTGGACTACAAGTCCCATCCCCCACGGCAAAGCGACTGCCTTTACAACTAAGAGCAATGGGAGCTGTAGTCCAAGACTGGCCAAGGCGGACGGATACATGTAAACACGCGTCACACAGAAAACAAGCATCTGCCCACCACCCCAGTTCTTTTCCCTCTGGCTGTGCAATTCAGAGGCTTCCTCGCGGCCGTTGCCTCAGCGTCGCTCTAACCAAAGAAACTTTCTACCCACATTTGCAGACTAACCTCAAAACAAATCGGCTACTCGCTCGCCAAGCATTCCGGTGGTCAAGCGGGGACGGCTACGCACCCCCACCAAAGCAAACCCGAGCCCAAACCTCAAATCGCCTCCGTTCAAAATGGTGGCTTCCTTAATTTCCGCGCATGCGTTTTTGTAACTTTCAGGGCCTACAAAATTCATTTCCCGACATTCCTAGAGCGTTAGTATGACATCATAGACGAAGAAAAGCCAAGAGCGGAACCTTTGGAAGAGCGGAGCACGAAAATGCTAGAAAGTTGCGGGGCAATTTTATTACAATAAGTACAACAATAAAAAAAAATCTCGTATTTTATCGATCTTGGTA
Source organism: Arizona elegans (assembly GCA_022577455.1). Lineage (NCBI taxonomy): Eukaryota > Metazoa > Chordata > Lepidosauria > Squamata > Colubridae > Arizona > Arizona elegans. The sequence continues at coordinate 91,663,892 of JAKOOJ010000006.1, read as the reverse complement.
TAGAAGGTATAATGGTCGTAAATTCGAAAGATGTTTAAAATAAATCTGATTGCTATCCAGGACTCAGTAAATAAAGCTTTCCCCGGAAAATCCTTTGCGTGTGTTACCATACCATCTAGTGTTACTACCATTTATCACTTATTCGGATGATCTACAATTAGCAGCAACGGGATACAAAACCTGTATTTTTTTGTCCTAATTTTGCAGCTCCGAGGTCTTAGCCCTAAACGGCTTAATTCCCGGGCAGTATCCGAACTCACTTTAGATAGGTTCCTCATACATAGGAGGTTACATAGAAGTAAATACTATAGAACTCAGTTGAACTTAATCCTAACGGTGCTCTATACTATATGGGGTTTTCGCTGTGTCCCACATGAATTCGTTTATTTTACACGTATTATTTTTCCTGTGTTCCTAAAAGTGCCGTTGTTATTTCTATTATAGCCTTTTTGCCTAAAGTTCCTTCCATATGCAACAAGTAGAAAATCTTTTTCCATTTTTGCATTTCTAAAATAGGCATAATTGAAAGCTGCCTTAAGCTTGAAAAATAAGCAGTCTTTTAATTTATTACATATAAATTCAAATCTGCATTATCCAGTCTATTCCATTGCTTAAATTAATTACTGTGGTAAGGAAACTTATCATGATCAATGTATAAGTTGTGATCTTACTTTGTTTAGTGAAGGATATTTACTTTCCTTTTAGGATCATATCTATTTGCTGCAATTAAATCAATCAAAAACTTCAGACTATGGAGTGGATTACATTACAAGACAAATATTTTCACCATATCTATAATATATGCAGCACATATACTAGGAGGATTTGAAAAAATAGCAACTGAAATCAGAATTGGCAATCAATTGTAAGCAATGCTTTACTTTGTTAGCTACAAGTTTTTTAAAATGTAAAAAGGCCTTCATGGCATGGGACCTGGGTTATCTGAGGGATAGTTTCTCCCCTATTTTATGTAGTCATCCCATCAGATCCAACAGGAGAGGCAGACTATGGGCCTTCTCCATTCCAGAATGTCCTCTGGTGCGGTCCAGGAAGAGCCTTTCCTGTTTTGTCTGCCCTTTGGAGCATCATCATCCCAGAGATAAGATGGTTGGGAGTACAGTCATGGTGGCCTTTCATAAGACTTTGATGATGTGGCTGTATCATTGAGTATGAGAGTCAGAACATTGGCCAGAGTCCATGAGATGGTTCTGTTGATGTTCAATTTTGGATGTTTTTTTATGAGCCTTGGTGGCGCAGTGGTCAGAATGCAGTACTGCAAGCTACTTCTGCTGACTACCAGCTTCCTGCAATTTGGCAGATCGAATCTCACCAGGCTCAAGGTTGACTCAGCCTTCCATCCTTTTGAGGTGGGTAAAATGAGGACCCAGATTGTTGGGGGCAATATGCTGACTCTGTAAAACTGTTTAGAGTAGGCTTAAAAGCACTGTGAAGTGGTATATAAGTCTAAGTGCTATTGCTATTATGGTTTCATTTTAGCAGCTGCCTATGTATTTACAATACTTCCTTCCAATGGTGATTGGGACTGGGAACTCCAGTGTTAAGCAATATGGTTGTAAGGTGTAGCAACACGATCGCACAGATTTACGATGGCTGTTCCTGCAATCCCTATTGCTGTTGCCAGCATTGAAGATCGCAAATACAGGTAGTCCTCAACTTACAATAGTTAGTTTAATGACCATTCAAAGTTACAACGGCACTGAAAAAAGTGACTTATGACCGTTTTCACGGTTACAACCTTTGCAGCATCCCCATGGTCACGTGATCAAAATTCAGATGCTTGGCAACTGGTTCATATGTATGATGATAGCAGTGTCCCAGGGTCATGTGATCCCCTTTTGTGACCTTCTGACAAGTAAAGTCAATGGGGAAGTCAGATTCACTTAACAGTCGGGTTACCAACTTATCAACTGCAGTGATTCACTTAACAAATCTGGCAAGAAGGTCGTAAAATGGGGCAAAACTCAGTTAACAATAGAAATTTTGGGCTCAATTGTGGTCGTAAGATGAGGACTACCTGTAAGGATGATGTAACTAGGATGCTGGCACATTGTAATTGTGAGCCAGTTGCCAATCTCCTGAATTGTGATCATGTGATCGTAGGGACACTGCAATGGCTGCAACTACGGGGACTTGTAAGTACCCTAAATTAGCACCATGACTTTGAACTTTGAATGAGTGGATGTTAAATGAGAACTGCCTGTATTGTTTTCATTTATTTGTATCCCACCTTTATTACTTTTACAAAAAACTCAAGGCAGAAAAGATATCTAACACACCTTCCTCCTCCTGTTTTCCTGGGAGGTGAGTTGGGCTGAGAGATTAGTGACTAGACCAAGATCACACATGGCTTTCATGGCTAAGGCAGGACTTAAACTCATGGTCTCCTGCTTTCTAGGCTAGTGCAATTCAAGGGGCTAGTTGTCACCTTTTTTTTTTAATTTGATTTATATGCCGCCCTTCTCCGGAGACTCAGGGCGGCTTACAGTGCGTTAAGCAATAGCTTTCATACTTTTGTATATTTATACAAAGTCAACTTATTGCCCCCACAAACTGGGTCCTCATTTAACCTACCTTAGAAAGGATGGAAGGCTGAGTCAACCTTGAGCCTGGTAAGATTCGAACCTGCAGAAATTGCAGGCAGCTGTGTTAATAACAGGGTGCATTAAACCACTGTACTACCAAGGCTCCTTTAAAGCCCTTCATGGCTTGCAGATTATCTGAGGGACCGTCTCTTGATAGTCACATTTACCCAAGCCACTAGAGCAGGAAGGCAAGGAATGTTACGGGTCCCATCCCGTAGGGAGAGATATCTGGTGGGACCCAGAAGAAAGGCCTCCTCTATGGTGGCTCCCTCTCTCTGGAACATTGTTCCCCCAGAGATTAAATTGGCCCCCACTCTAACATTCTTCCGGAAGGGGCTGAAGACATGGTTCTGCTAGCGGGCCTGGGGAACCCAGAGTGGGATGGAGCCCATTAAATGGCTTGTATGTACATGAGTTTTAGCCAGGATGGGGTTGGGTGAGTGGCTATTATTTTATTATGTTATTGTTTTTTATTATTGTTTTTTTATTATTTTTATATGATGTTTTTATGTGAGTGGCTATTATTTTATTATGTTATTGTTTTTTATTATTGTTTTTTAATTATTTTTATATGATGTTTTTATATAAGTGGCCTTGAGTCACCATGGGTGAGTAGGTGGCAATATAATTTTTTAAAAATAAAATAAATTTTAAAAAGCTTTAATTAGCGATTTTTTTTAATTAGGAGGACTGAACTGTACTAGTGAAAGCTGACTTATTTTCATCCTCTAGAGTCTAGAGGTTAATTTTTGACAGAACAGGATGAATGCCTGTTTACTAAGTACTGAAGGTAAGAGGCATTGTAAATATTATCACAATTGCTATACGGAAACATTCACTGAATGGCATATTATTCCACTGATGTCCATAACTTACTCATTTTTATACCAGTTTCTTTAATAATCTTTTAATGTCATTAAAGTAGCTTTCTCCAACCTGATATTCTCCAGATATGCTGGGACTGTAATTCCATGAATCCCTTTGAATTACAGTCCCTGGGAATTACAACAAAAAATGGTGCTTTCAGAAGGGAATACTACTCTACATCATTTTATGTACATCTATTGGGGAATGTGCCATTAAACTCAATATATTTTATTTGGATTTAACTCGCTTGGAAGCAGACAACAGTATTTTCAGGCATTAAAAACAAGCGCCTCTTGTAAGATGTCCTAAATCAAACTAAAGTACTTTATGCATACCATCTTTCTTGGGAGCAAACATCCCCAAATTAACGGCTTTTTCCTCCCAAGAAAATATGTTTAGGATCTAAATTAGAATGAAATGCTAAGATGCTTGCAATCATAATTACATTACAAATATACCTGCAAAATAAAACTTACAACAAAGTTAGATATCCTGATTCTAAAGAAATGCAATAGAATAAAATTTGTCTAACAGAAGATATACCCAAATCACATTTGTTCTAATCAAACCCTTATGCTTTATTTGCCTAACATAGCAATTACTTAAAATATGCACTAACCTTAATTTGGATTTTATGAATTCCACATATTTTTGGCATGGAATATTTTCCAAACTACATGTGGGTCCTACCAATGTATACAATAAAGAGTTTGAATAAACAAGGAACGACTCTAGGACCTATGTGAAGCTTAGAAAACCCAGTGACCAAAATTTCAGAACTGAAAGTTAGTAGAAAACATTTTTCACAAATTGCTAAATAAAAATGTTGGAGATCACAGCTTTTCACAAATGGATATGTTTACCACAAAACATGAAACATGTTGTTTCTGATGGATGTAAACAATGTATTCTTATTTCAATCCCAAATGTTTTTAAAAGTTGAAATAGCAAATTGTCATCATATATACTAAACCATTTTGAAATATGAGCTGTATAACATAATAGTCCATTAATTTCAAAGTACAAATTTTCCTATTTTTATTATGTCTTTTCCTCATTATATCATTTTTTAAAAAGCTTAGTGTCTAGGATTTTGTTTTTTACATAATTGAATTCTTCTGTCTGACCCTCTGAAAATTAAGACATGATTACATACATTGAATTCTCATTTCCATTATGCTTATGTTTGCCTGAAGTAGTGTGCCTGGAGTAAGGGCACTTTGAAATTGAAAGTTTCTATTACTACCAATGTGAAAATCATGTAAAATCATGAAATACTTTTGTTCTGATAAAAAAATGATGGGAAGAAAGCAGAGAAAAAGGAAAATGACAAAAAGTCTAGTATTTTAGACTCCTTGAAAATCTGTAAATAAGACAAAATCACCATCTGTCAGATATTCCCCATCTTCAAGCTGATATGCAACAGGTTGTCCTTGAGTTACAATAGCAATTGGAATTGGAATTTCCTTTGCTAAACAAAGAATAGTTTTAAAACATGATATCAAGTGATTATATGTACAGTTCCTGTTGCCATCATTAAGCAAGGAAGATCATGGATTGTTAAGTGAGTATCTCATCACAAATTCCTGCTAGCTTCCAACACCCAAAAACTGGGGAAACCGGCAGGAAGTTGCAAGTCCAGGCTGGTTCACAGTCAGGCTGCCAAGTAGATAAGTGGCTGCTGACTGGTGGGAGAGGAAACAATGGGGTACATGGATGGTCAGGGAGGTGCAGGGAGATGCAGGTAATGGGATGGCTGCTGCGAATGGGGAGGGTATGCGAATGGCCAGTGGAAAGGGACCGGGGGAGGGTGTGTGGATGGGGAAGACTTATCCAAGCAACTTGTGGTCTTCCCTGCAGGCTCACCCATTGATTTTGGTTGTGGGAATGTCACAAATTATGAACATGCAATTATGTGATGCTGCAACTATTGCAAATACGAGCTAGTTGCCAAATGCCCCAAATTGCAATTTCATGACTGCAGGGCTGCTGGGATGGCCAGAACTTTGAGGACTGATCATAACCACCACTTGTTCAGTGCTGCCATAACATTGAACATTTGCTAAATGGGTGGGCATTAAATGAGGCTACCTGTACTCTGATACAGTTATTAGGGCAGACCAGTGCTTCAGATTAAGTATTTCAAAGGCACTCTAGAGTGTGAGAACAGGTAGTTCAGAGTTATGAGATTGGGACCAGAATTTTCATCATAAGTCAACCTAATCGGATCCAAACTTTTTAGTGTTTTTATGGTAGTCATTAAAGGAATCACATAGTCGTTAACCAAATTAATTACCTTGAATGGGTGTTTAGTCAAAACATTGTGAATATCGGTCATGTGACTGGGACCTGCAACCAGCCATAAAAACAGTACGTGGTTGTCAAGCACCCAAAATGCTGTCATGTGACCATGAGGGGTGGGGAAGGCGCAACATTTTACAATGGCTAGAAGTGCTTTATGGGCAATAAAGCACTTTTCTGAGGCCATTGTAACTTCAAACAGTCATTAAACAACCATTCATAAGTTAAGGACTACCTGCATATCCCCTGAGGACAATCCCTTAAAAGCAGTGGCCTCTTTTCCCAAATTAGGCAGCTACTACTTTAATATGTTGCCAACAAATTTAACGTTTCTTCTCTAGCATGCTCAAAAGCAGATTGTGTATGTCAAATCTGAAGTGCAGCACAGCTCTTGTAATGATACCTATATGGAAACAAATAGATTTTTTCCTGTCATTAATTTCTGAAAAATAAATTGAAGTAGTTGAGTTTATTTGTGGGGTTTCCAGACAAACTCACAATGCACAATTGGCCTAACTCATATATTTATGTTAATTGTTTTTATCCTGATAGCTACGTATTCTATCTAGAAATTTATCACTACATAGCTATAGTGGAGGTAATAATAGAATGTCAAAGCATTTCCTTTGCATAATACAGTCTGTAATAAGACTAGATATCAAAACTTCATCTTACTCATCTCCTTTAAGTTGGGCTGTGCTCTTTTCAAGTGTTGTACCAGGCAAAAGGTACACTTGTACTTTTGAGGTCTAGGGATGTTTAAAATGTTCTATTACAGAACATTCCAGAAACCTCTGACAAGGTATTCTGACATCAGAAGACACTCAATTTCCAGAACACTCGAAATCACCTATGACTGAACATTTTATATATGTCAATTGGGCTTTTGCCATATGTGAAGATATTTGATGTTGGTTGCTGGCATCCCAAGGAGATGACTGAGATGCTGGGTTTTGTTTTGGCTTTATGGTTTTTATAGTTCTGGATTGTTTTCCTTAACTGCCCAGAGAGTTGTGTTTTTAGATGGGCAGCCATATAAATATTTTAAATAAATTACCTTCTATTTAATCTTTTTCCAAGCCACATTAGATCTTTAAGCACCTTGCAGGGATCTATATATGGTGGTTTTAAAGAATAGACAAATGTTGCTGTTTGATGATGTTAAAGGTATTGGAAGCTATTCCTAGTAAAGGTGTCTTTTGCAATTGACTGGCTGTGATTTTGTCAATGCGGATGGTATTGAAGTGAAGCTCCAGAGGTTTTGGGATTGCACCTGTTACTATTGGTGCCACCTTCCATTTGTATTTGCAGGTTGTTGTCGTTATTAATTAAATTTACATGCCTCCCAATTCCCAACAACTCAGGGTGGTTTACAAATATGTCACTTATATGAAATAAATTTAAACAATAGTTAACGTGATTATTCAGCAAGTATTTACACTCCTCCTTAGAATGAGAGTCAAAGGACACCATGAAGCCTTTTGTCTAATCTACTCCTGCAAGAATTCAAATTGAAACATCTTTGACAGGTGCCTGCCTAGCCTCCATCTCAACTTCCACCTTCCTAGAAAGTTGGTTCTACTTATAAATTAACTTAAATCTATTATTTTGTGCCCTGCATTTTCGGAGTCGAGGAACAGGTCTTTTCCTTCCTCCGAGTGATATCTATTCAGGTATTATATTAAACATTTTACTCCCCAAGGAAACACGCCTATAGGGCTGCAATGTTATGCCTCAGGGAATAATCCGCATTGTAAGGAGCAAGATTGGTTTCCAAATCAGATTACTGAGAACCGAACCGAAACTTTAGAACGTCCTAAAAGTCCGACACCCGGTTTCTTCTTCTTTGTCCACCCACACTTCCTATTAACTCTCAGATCCTGGGGCAACAATCCCAGTTCTAAAGTTTTCCACGCGCCACAAAGTAGTATTGTGCAATGCTACCTTTGCAGCCCTATTTACTCTCACTCGGAAGGAGGAAAGAAAAACTCTCTCCCGCTATTTTATGGCAGGAGGCGGCGGCTCGGGGCGAGGAAGGGGTCGTGCGCATTCTTTCATCTCCGCGCTCTTTTTGCGCCTTTTAATTTTTTCCTCGGATCCTGCAGGGGTCGCTGCTACCTTACTTTGAGGTTGGCCTCTCCCCGCCGCTCGGTGGCGGGGTCTCGCGGAACGGAGGACTCGTTGCCGCCATTTTGAAGCTGACGGAAAAGGGGGGGACCGCGGTGAGCAGCGGAAGGCGATTGGCTGCGTTGGCGAGCGACGGCGGTAGCGGCGGCTGCTCTAGCCTAGCCTAGCCTAACGCGGCGGGCCGGAGAGGAGCGTAGGGGGCTCTCGCTCTGACTCGTCTCCGCTGGTCGAAGAAGCAGAAACGGCGACGGCAGTCAGCCAGCCACGGGAAGGTAAGGGGTGGAAGGGCGAAGAGGCTCTTCGGGCAGGAGCCCCCACTGCACGTCCCCGCCTCCCCTTTTTTTGCTTCTCGGGTTGTTCAGGCATCCGGAAAGCGAGGCGGATTGTGGCCCGAGTGCTTTTTTTTTCTCCCCCCCCCTCCCGATATTCCCCTCACGCCGTTTCTTTCTACACTGCCATCCCTGCCTCGCTCAACCGTAGTGAGCATGTTGAACTTGCCGCCCTTTCCTCCCGCGGTGCGATTGTGGGTGTTGTTTGTGTGCGGGCTCGTTTTCTGAGCGGCGGCGGGCGAGAAGTAACGGGGGGGGGGGGGTGACCTTGTCCGAAGCGCCTTCGGAGAATCCAGGGGGTCCCCACTCCGCCCGCGAGCGCTCTGTCTTGGTCCTCGGGGTGGGGTGGGGGGGTCTCAGTTTGAAGCCTCCTTAAAGGAAGACAGGCGGAGGTGGAGGAGGAGGAGGAGGTGGAGCAGCGGCCGCGACAAGAGGAGGAGGAGGCGGCGGCAGCAGCAGCAGCAGCAGCATAGCAGCAGACGCTTCCTTCCCTCAAATGTGGCGCTACTGCAATCGGCCTCCCTTCGTTCCACCCGCCCCTGGAGCCGCTTTTTCTGCAAAAAGACTTGAATGGCTCGGACAGCCCTGGAGCCTTGCCCGTCCCAGTTGGCCTAGTTCCCCGAGCGGGGACCCTGCCCCAGCTCAACCCCTTGCCCGCTGCCATTGGCTGTGGGGCCTGTGGGAGACGAGGGAGGAATAGGGGGCTCCAGACTTAGCCGCCTCCCCCCCCCCGGCCCCGTTTCACACTCTCAACTTGCCAAAGCGTCGGAGGCATCTTTTTTCTGTACTCGCGGAGGAAGCAGCAAGCAACGGGGAAAGTGGTCGCCCCAACATAACACACCCCAATCTTTCTCCTGGGTTTTTTTTTTTTATGTAGCAGTTTGGGAGCTGGCTCAATTATTAAACAAGGCCTTCCACACTTTTTTTGGGTGGGGGTGGGGGGAGAAATCGGCATTTTAAGCATTGCGATAAAAGCCTTCTAGAGGACTTTTCTTTGAAAGAGGAAGGTTTTTTTTTTTTAAAATCTGAATCTTTCAGGGTCCCTTTTCATTGTTTATGGAGAGAAGCAAATAGGTGGCTTATTAAGCCTCCGAAGTAAAACTAGTGATGCCAATTCCTGTAGGGGTGGGTCTGTTGTTAAAAACTAATGGAATTCAGTTTGAAGAATTGGGAGCTTGGTGGGGATCTAAAAGTATTCAGTGTGGTATAATATAGAGTCATAACTTGTTAACTCAAAGTTAGTGCATTTTACTGCGTACTTAGTGGTTCTATTAATGTGCTTAGATAGTTATTTTTTGAAACCATGTGTTCATTATATTTACAGTTGCATTATGAACCCATGTGGGTTGTTACCTACACGATGAATTGAATGGAGGTTAAATGGGTTTTCTCTCTGTCCATAGTATGTGTGAGCACACATTATTGAGGGACCTATGCAAGTAGTGCCACAGTTCATTTAGTGACTGTTCTAAATTACAGTGGCACTTAAAAAAGTGACTTATGACTGTTTTTACACTTAGGACTGTTGCAGCATTCATATGAACAAAATTCAGACTAATTTATATTTATGACAGTTGCAGTGTCTTGGGATCATATGATCACCTTTTGCGACCTTCTGACAAGCAAAATCAATGGAGAAGCTAGGTTCACTTAACAATGGCAGTGATTCACTTAACAATTGTGACAAAAAGATTGTAAAATGGAACAAAACTCACTTAACAAATTTCTTGCTTAGCAATAGAAATGTTGGGCTCAGTTGTGGTTGTAAATCAAGGACTTCCTGTATGTTGTGCATCTGCAGGCTTTGAAGAAGAAATGTTATCTTTAGGGGGGGTTTAATCCCCCTCTATTCAGTATAGCCTTTTATGCTAATTAGATAGTAATAATTTATAGTGAAAATTAAATTAATGCATGATTTCAAAATTCCTCAGAAGTTAGGATAATTAATGGGTTTTTTTAATTTGGAAAGCTTACAAAATATTCTGAAATCTTTTAAGTTATGTAGAAATCTTTACAGAATGTAATGTTTTTTAAATTGCTGATAAGATTAGTTTTGAGTTGTCCAGTCTACCTTTTTGCTATTAACCTGTTATTTTATTGAAGTCTTATTATGTATTGTATTTTATTTTGAAAAAGAGAGGAAAAATCTTTAAGAAAATGTTTTTGCTAAAGCCTTGAAGTTACAATATAATAGTTTCCTTTTTTAATATTGAGGTATAGTCTGGTTGTTTATTGTTTTGTAATTATTTCTAACTATATTATTTATAAATGTACATGCTTATTTTTTCTCATAACGTTATTTGCTTGAACTGCACTAAAGAAATTTAACTGAATGACCATATTACGTTTTTTTTCCAGATATAAACTTTAATGATACTTTTTTTTTCTGGTCAGATGCATTTGTTATGTCATTTCTTCCTGCTGTTGGAAGCATTCCAGGCAGTTAAAGTAATTTAAAGGCAGAACATAAAAAAATAAAAACATAGATTAATACTAATTTTAAAAATAAAAACTAAAATATTATAATTGAAAACCTGGTTAAAGAGATACATGTTTAGATCTTCTAAATCCTGAAAGAATGAAGACCAAATCTGAGAGTAGGAGCAAAGCATATCAGAAAAACAGACATCTGGCAACGGAGGTATTACCAAAAGAGCTCTCCTGGAGATCTTAATAAGCAAACAGATTTATAATAGGAGAAGTGTTCTGTAAAATAATCAATCTCTAAACAGTTTAGAGTGATAATGGTTAATTCCAATAACTTAAATTGTGTCTAGTAAACAATTATCAGCCTGTCTATTTGATCAGAACATTATCGGTACCTTGATTTGTATAGCTGCCCATCTGAATGACTGGGCGGTGAACAATCATAACAATTAAACCAATTAAAACACAATGCAAAAAAAAATTAAATACAAATAGCAGCCAAGAGATATTATAATGTGTTAGTGTCAACATAACCAGAAAACTATGTTCTCAGTATCATCACTAATTGTGGATTAGCAAATTGTGGATTAGCTGCCACATTTTGTACCAACAGCAACATCCAAATACTTTTCAAGGGTAACTCCAAATGTAGCAAGTTCTAGTAGTTGAGACAGATTGTAACTTAAACCTGGATAACTGTTGCCAAATCTAAGCAACTCAGGAAGAGATACAGCTAGCATACTAGATTTAATAGTGCAAAGTACTCATTGCCATAGCCAAAATCCTGTATTGACACTTATGGCAATCACAGATAAAAGAGTGTTTTCAAACTTAAACATACTACAAAGAGAATGTTTTAAAAAATGTATATTTGAAAACACTTTACATTTTAGTATACAGTACCAATTCTTGCTATTCTCATTTTCATTGCACTTCCTCTATACAACTTACGACCACAATTAGCCCAAAATTTCTGTTGTTCTGTTGTGGGTTTTGCCCTATTTTATGACCTTTCTTGCCACAGTGGTTAAGTGAATCACTGTAGTTGTGAAGTTAGTAACACAGTTAAGTGAATCTGGCTTTCCTATTATCTTTGCTTGCCAGAAGGTTGCAAAAGGTGATCACATGACCCTGAGACACTGCAACTGTCATACACAGGAGTCAGTTGCTAAGCATCTGAATCCCTATGCAGCATGGGGATGCTGCATGGTCATCAGGATAATAAATGTGAAAAATGGTCATAAGTCACTTTTGAAAGTGCCGTTGTAACTCCAAAAGTCATTAAGGGAATTGTTGTAAGTCAAAGATCACCTGTATTGCTGTTAACCTATGGATTTTTCTTTTGGTAATTATTGCTTATTGACACTTAAAATAATACAGTATAGCCTTATGCTTGTTTGTTTTAAATTTATCTAATTATAAACGATAAAAAATATATAACAGAAGTGTTAGATTTGACTGTGACTTTATAACTTTTTTGATAATGAGTTCTTGTAATGACTGATATGAGCCTCAAAATGGAAGATCCATTTAATTATATTAAGATTAATTATAGGTTGCATTAATTATAGACTTATCTATGAAGATGTATAGCAGCATTATGAGATATATAAGATATGCTACTGAATTTAGTTAAAGAAACCCAATAGTCATGGTTGGGAAATCTATAGTTTTCTAGATGTTCTCCAGTAACACTGGGACCTGGGATTCAGCAACATCTGAAGAATGGCAGATTCCCCAGACTTATTTCAGTTGAATTGGTCTTTGTGATGAAGTTTGGAAAAACATAATTACAATACAGTATTTTAAAAAAAGCCTCAAGGCAAGCATGCATGCATAGACACACACACACAAATGCATTGGCTTCATAATGATGTGTTTGCCAGAAGGTGACGAGAAATAAATAAATGGTATTAAGAAATTAAAATTTTATAAAGTATCAACTATTCATTATGAATGTTAATGATACTTTGGACTTGAAATAAAAAAAATTATAAAGTAACTTGTAACTTGACTTGGTGGAAATTATTAGAGTTGAAGACTATCCAGCTAGAAAGAAAATACTTTTTTTTTTGCTTTAATTTATATGCCGCCCTTTTCCGGAGACTCAGGGCAGCTTACAATGCGTTAAGCAATAGCCTTCATACTTTTGTACATTTATACAAAGTCAGTTTATTGCCCCCACAATCTGGGTCGTCATTTCACCTACCTTTGAAAGGATGGAAGGCTGAGTCAACCTTGAGCCTGGTGAGATTTGAACTTGCAGTAATTGCAAGCAGCAGATGTTAATAACAGTGCTTAGTCCACTGTACTACAGGCTCTTGTAGTATTTGAAGGGCATTAAATTTGCTTTGAATAAGATTAGATAAATAGAAGTAGCAGTTAGTTCTGAGAAACTGATAGCAAGTCTAAGATTGAGAAACACAATGAATTTAGGATTCTATTCATACCTACTCAGAAGTTAGCTCCATTAATTTTATTTGGACTTAACCCTGTGGGGGGGTGTATGTTTGTGTGTGTAGAGAGATAGATAGAGGGGGGGAGGAGAGAGAGAGAGAGATGCTATAGTCTAAAATCAAAATTACAAGGATACTTGTAATTTTGGAACCCCGAGAGATGGCATGCGTCCAAGAGGGGATTAAGGGTTTTTTTTAAATGCATTGTTAACTAAAATTTTAAGTGGTTCAGGGATGACCAGAGTGGGAGTGGGGGAGAACCCACAAGGGTCATGGCCGGGTCCGGTAGAGGGCAGCAGCATTAGGGATGCAGGGTTGGACACCAGGGAGGGGGCTAGAGCTCGACCTTATGAGGGCCGTATGATCTGTACTGTGGGTGGGAGGGGCAGATATGGTGGAAGCAGGGGGCCATATCATGTTATGGGAGTGCGCTCTCGCTATCTTCGTGCGATTGCACGCTCCGGTCCCCAAGGCTTTACTCGTTCCCCAGGTAGCACAGACTCTCAGGGCCTGGGCCTTCGGCTGATGTTGTGCAACACCAGATCCATGGTAAATAAGGCCCCCCTCATTTACGATCTTATTCAGGAGGGGGGAGCGGATCTGGCGGGTATTACAGAGACCTGGTTGGGCCCAGAAGGAGGGGTGTCCCTGGTTGAAATGTGCCCACCAGGTTTCCGGGAGTTTCATCAGCCGAGGGTCCAGGGTAGGGGCAGGGGAGTGGCGGTTATTATTAAAGAAAGTCTATGTCCGAGGGAGACCACTGTACCTCAGAGAGCCGGATGTGAGTCCCTCCTTGTGAAGTGGGGTCATGGGGTGCAGATGGGCCTGCTGATTATGTACTTGGCTCCCTGCTGCGTGGCAGCGGTCCTGTCCGAGCTGCCTGACGTGATAGCCGGAATAGCGGCTGATACCCCCAGGCTTATGGTTATGGGGGATTTCAACCTGCCATCTGTCGGTGAAACGTCTATGGCGGCTCGGGAGTTCTTGGCTTCCATGACAGCCTTGGACCTGACCCAAGTAGTTCAAGGCCCTACTCACATGGGGGGACATGGAACCGATCAGGTGGTTCCGTCCCAGGCACCTGATGGACCCAGATAGGTTCCTGATGGAGCTTGGGCCATTCCCTGAGACTCTGGCTCACGGCACGACTGAAGAGCTGGTGGCCGCCTGGGATAGGGCGGCTGCCGGAGCTTTGGATCATGTCGTGCCTTTGTGGCCTCTGACCCGATGCTGATCTCAATTGGCTCCCTGGTTTTCCGAGGAGCTGAGAGAGATGAAGCGCCAGAAAAGATGCCTGGAGAGTGATTGGAGGGCCAGTCGCTCCAAATCTAACCGAACACTGGTGAGGTCTTATATTAAGATCTACTTAGTGGCGATAAAAGCGGTGAAATTTAACTATTTTTCTGCTCTTATCGGGTCTGCAGAGAACCGCCCAGCAGCCCTGTTTAGGGTGACCCGCTCCCTCCTTCATCTAGGAGTGAGGGAAGACCCCTTGCAGGGCGGCGCTGAGGATTTTGTGCAATTCCTGCATGACAAAGTCACTCAGATTCGGGAAGATCTGGACTCTGATTGGGTAGATCCAGATGGAGTGATGGAGGGTAATATTGAGAATGTTATCTGGGAGGGGTTTGACCCTGTGACTCCTGAGGACGTGGACAGGATTCTGGGAAGGCTTAGAGCTGCCACAAGTTTGTTGGATCCGTGTCCCTCCTGTTGGTGCTGGCCAACCCAGGAGGTTACACGAGGCTGGCTCCAGGGGATTATTAACGCTTCTTTGAGTGAGGGTTACTTCCCCCCCTCTTTGAAAGAGGTAGTGGTGAGGCCTCTACTCAAGAAGCCTTCCCTGGACCCGGCTACATTAGCGAATTATCGCCCAGTCTCCAACCTTCACTTTGTGGCGAAGGTTGTTGAGAGTGTGGTAGTGCGACAACTGCCCCAGTACCTGGATGAAGCCGATTATCTAGACCCGTTCCAGTCGGGCTTCAGGCCGGGGCACAGCACGGAAACGGCATTGGTTGCATTGGTTGATGATCTCTGGAGGGCTCGGGACAGGGGTTGTTTCTCTGTCCTATTAGATCTCTCAGTGGCTTTTGATACCATCGACCATGGTATCATGCTGTGACGATTGGAGGGGTTAGGAGTGGGGGCCACCGTGTTGCGGTGGTTCTCCTCCTTCCTCTCTGACTGCACACAGTTTGTGTTGATGGGGGCAGAGGTCGACCTCGAGGCACCTTGTTTGTGGGGTGCCGCAAGGGTCAGTCCTCTCGCCTCTTCTGTTCAACATTTATGTGAAGCCGCTGGGCGAGATCATCCGTGGTTTCAGAGTGAGATTCCATCAGTACGCTGACGACACTCAGCTGTACATCTCCACTCCGAACCACCCCAATGATGCCCTTGACGTGATGTCCCGGTGCCTGGAGGCTGTGCGGATCTGGATGTGGAGAAACAGGCTCAAACTCAACCTCTCCAAGACTGAGTGGCTGTGGCTTCCGGCGTCCCGGTATAGTCAGCTGGCGCCATCGCTGACTATTGGGGGTGAGATCTTGGCCCCCATAGAGAGGGCTCGCAACTTGGGTGTTCTCCTGGATGCACGGTTGTCTTTGGAAGAACACATGACGGCTGTGGCCAGGGGAGCTTTCTATCGGGTTCGCCTAATGCACCAGTTGCGTCCCTTTCTAGACCGGGATGCCCTGCGCACAGTCACTCATGCCCTCGTCACATCCTGTCTGGACTACTGCAACGCTCTCTACATGAGGCTCCCCTTGAAGAGCACTCAGAGGCTCCAGCTGGTCCAGAATGCGGCCGCGCGGGTGGTTATGGGTGTGACTCAGCGCGCCCATGTAACACCCCTCCTGCGTGAGCTGCACTGGGTCCTGGTGGTCTTCCGAGTGTGATTCAAGGTGTTAGTCACCACCTTTAAAGTGCTCCATGGCTTAGGACCGGGATACATACGAGACCGCCTTCTGCCATCAACAACCTCCCACCGACCAATATGCTCCGATAGACAATGCTGACTGGAGAAGGGGAGAGCCTTCTCTGTGGGGGCACCAGCCCTTTGGAATGAGCTGCCCCTAGAGCTTCGTCTTAGCCCCGACCTGTGTACTTTTCGCTGTGCCCTAAAGACCTTCCTGTTTCAGCAAGCCGGACTGGCCTAATATGAATTTTAAGTGGGTGTATGTGTGTTTTAATTTGAGGGCCAAATTGTATATATTTGTTTTTATTGGTTTTAAATTTTATAAATTCATGTGTTTTAATGTGTCTGTACACTGCCCTGAGTCCCCTGGGAGAAGGGCGGTATAGAAATCCAATAAACTCTAAACTCTTAACACCAAACTTATGTTTAGAAAGGAATAGTTTCTAAATCGTGGTGGTAAAAGTCAGAATGAGAAAATAGGGACTCCTGAAGATAAAATAATACATTATATACTATTAAAACTCATTACTGTTGTTAAAATAGAAGTTTCCACCATGTTCAGACCAGTTTTATTCCAACATTCCCACTGTGTCATCCCCATAGTTGTAGAACAGCTGTTTCCTGGAGATGCAAGAATATTAGAATAGCCCTCCTGAATCATAGAAAGCCTATATTAATCCACCATTTTGTTTCTCTGATTGTCCAGTAAAATGCCTTTACTCTGCTTACAAGCAGGACATAGACACATAGTGTATCTCCACCTGCTGTAGTTGTTCTGCAACTGGTATTTGGCAGCATTTTGCTCCCAAGTCACAGAATTATATTTTGGTCCTCCTTGTATTTATTCAGTTCAGGTTAGTGCCCATTTTCATATTTTATAATAATGAGTTTCATGGAAGAAATTCATTCATTTTATTATTCTAAATCTACCATTCAGCTTCACTGGATGATTCTTGGTCCTAGGGTTTTGGGCAGGAAAAAAAACTTACATCTGCCCAATTTCTTCATAATACGCATTATTGTGTACACGTTCATTATGTTCTCTTTGTGTTGATTGTTTTTCCCAAGCTGAAAACTTACGTTTTGCAATGTTTTCTTGCATAGAAGATACTAAAGTTCTTCATCATTTTGGCTGTGTTCTTTGTACTTTTCCCAACTTTGGTATATACATTTTCAAATAGCAAATATAACTATGCACAATATTCAGATATGGATTCATTTTTAGTCATATAAAAGCCTTACAGTATTAGCATTTTTAATGAACTTTTGTATACACATCTGCTTGGCATCTTTATTGAATTATTTTCTGTGAGTCAAAGATATTTTTAATTAGTTATAACCCTTAGAAGGATGAGTGTGTGTGTTTGTGTGTAAAATTAGGCTTTCACTCAAATGTGCATCACTTTAAAATTACATTTAACCTCATTTTCTGTTTCTTTGGCTATTTTTCCAGTTAATAGGGATTTTTCTGTAGTTTTCATAACCGTATCAGTTTAGTAGAAAGGTTGGCAAACCACCCAAGTTCATCCAGCCCATAGAAATATATCTACCTGGTCGGTGAGAGAGGGACATAGCAGCCATTTGTTTTGCTGCTCAAGAGTGCTCACTGCATCCTCAGGTTGCCATTTTTGTGATAGCTCTACTAGCTGCCTTGGTGGGGTGGAGCAACAAATCCCATGCCTGGAATTGGCAAGACCCAACCTTGAAGGAGAGAAGGAAAAGAATGTGGCAGCATGGCATGGCAAGTAGATTTGTGAGCTTGCTCTGAATCAAGATCATGAAAGAACAAGTTTAGAACCACTAGTCTCAGTGCAAAACATTGAAGAGCTCTATTCCTCCCTTCCTTTGAGAAGAGCTCAAACTGCTCATTTAATCCTACTATTTACTTTCTGTTTTTTAAATACTTACAGTAACAATCCATAAAAGGAAGGATCTCTTATTCCATAACTGTATAGTCAGGAGGCTTTGATTCAAGGCTTTGGAATTGAATCAGTATTAGTTTTTAAAATCCAAATATACAATGTCAATAGGAGATTACTTTCACCTTTCCTCCTGTTGACCTGTAACAAATGTTTTTAGAAGGTTGGTGAGAATCCATTATGATTTTTTTTTCTTTTTGGTGGGGCCTGTTCTGTGTACCTCATTATTTTTTCTTTGATTACCATTTCTACTTGGAACAGATGTTAAGCTGACTAACCTATAATTTCTTGGATCTCCCCTGTGTACTTTGTTATGGGAAAAGGGGATGCCTTATAAAACATTTTAATGTATCTATTAATCATCAACAGTACTCTGAAGTACATTTTGCATCAGTCTTTTACAGTTTTTTTCCCTTAAGGCAGCCACAACTTTTGCAGCCAGTGCAAACACTGATGAGAGAATACTTCACAATTTTCCCTGTGATTGCCAGAAGGCAAGGAAGCATTAACCAATAATATAAAAATAATTTCTTTAAAATTCAGAACATACACTCAGCACAAGTGTTTATCTTAGTTTTGATCTGTAAGCATAAAAATGTATAACAGATTGTTTCGTAAAACAAATTTGGAACTTGATGTTAAGGTTCTAGTTTGAGAAACTAATCAGTGTTGAATTGATTCTGTCTTAGGAATTTAGAAATATTTGAAAGATAAGGTTAATTCTGGATTTTTTTTCTTCTTCCCTTTTGTGCTTCTGAGACATTGTCACAGCTTTTTCAGCTGTGGATAATTTAAATTTACTTCTGCAAGATCTGGAATACATGTTACCAAGCATGTTATTAAATAACTCCCACTTGTTCAACTTTCTTAAAAATTATAGGAATTGTAATTGACTTTTGAGAAGTTTAGGTTGCAAAAGGTAATTCTACAGAAACAAAACTATATAAATGTTTATAATCTTAAAATGTTTTATAATAAAGTATTGCACAACTACTCTCCGAAAAAGGATAAATGGGACAGGACATAGTGTTAACATGGTTTCTGTGGTTCGTTAAACAAAATGTATGTGCCCATTGTATTTTATATAGATAGGTTGCAAATTGTGTGAATTTGAATAATGCAACACTCAATTTAAAAAAGAAGAGGCTTATTACATGGGAGGGAAAATTTGATATAATTGAATGACATAAACACGATCATAGCAATGTTAAAATAAGAGGAGTTGTTGGAATGCCTGAATCTACAGTAAATTTTTATGTTTTTCTTTTTATACTACTGTGTGACTTTATTAATCATAAATTTAAATTAAAATATTATGTTTATTCTTTGGTGTAATATTTCATTAATATACATATAAAATCATGTTTAATTCTTTTTCATTGTCTATTTCTATCAATCTGGAACCAATTCCTTATTTTCTATATAACTTTGAACAGTATGAATTTGGATTATGTTACCTTTTCGTGGGATTCATTCTACACTGATCAAGTTGACCTACTTGTACCTGTATTGTGGCTGCTTCTGTCATCGTTTCAATAATGTGGTTTTCCCCATACTAGCAATGCTCCATTGTAGTATGTGTGTTTTAATCTGAGGGCCAAATTGTATATATTTGTTTTAATTGGTTTTAAATTTTATAAATTCATGTGTTTTAATGTGGCTGTACACTGCCCTGAGTCCCCTGGGAGAAGGGCAGTATAGAAATCGAATAAACTCTAAACTCTAAACTCCAGTTTTTACCAGTATGATTGAGTATTGTGACATGAACAAGGAATTATAACAATTCAATGTTTGCCTTTTGCCAAACGTAATGCTTTTCATTCAAGTCAAAATATTCCCTTTTGGTCTACTCTAGTCCATACCAAAACATACTTCCAATAATCTCCTGGTTTATCCATGTCGTTTTTTTGTAAATTATGGATGGGCAGCAATGGTTGTTTTTTTTTTGGATAGTGTGGCTTTCTCTTTATAGCCCTGCCATGCACACCATGCTATTCTTTTGATGGTGGTCTTGTGAACTCACTTTCATCAATTTAAGAGATACCTTTAGTTCCTTTGACTTTACCCTAGGGTTCTTTGAGATCTCCTGAAATATTATACATCTTGCTCTAGGTGTGATATTGGTTAATTGACTATTCCTGGAAGGTTCAGTGGTGTTGAATTGCCTCTGGTTGTACACAATCTTCTTGACAGTGGACTCAAGGAGTCTAAGGCTCTTTGGAAATAGTTTTGTAACTTTTTCTTGCCTGGTAAACATCAAACTGTTGTTTTGGACATCCTCGGAAATAATGTTTGTTTGAGCCATGATACCCTTTCACATGTCTGCGTGTGAAGATCAGACTTTGATAATACATACCCAGGATTCTGGTTTTTTTAAATAAAAAAAAAACATTGCCGCATAGAAATATGTATCTTTGGATCATTTTCCCAAAAAATGAACAAGTGTAATGTTTTTGACTGTTTAATTGATCTCTCTTTTTCTACCTTTGAGACTAATATGTGGAGAGATCAGGTTTTAGGTCATATTTATGTAGAAATATTGAAAATTCCAAAAACTACTCACAAATTTTTAAGCACAACTATATATATGGTTGGCTGTATTTGAATAAGAAAAAGATAGAAATTGTTTTGTTCTTCACATATTTTCCACCTTAAATTTAATATAAATAAATGATAATAATTTGTTTTTCCCCATAGCTGTTTTTACTTTTAGAGCGATTAAAGTCAAGTGTTCATATCATTGAAATCTCACCAAATCGTGGGGACATTGTGATAGTTACAGCTTCACAGACTAGTTGTAAGTCCCCCTTATTCAGCACCATTGTAATTTTGAACAATCACTGAATGAGTGGTCATAACTCAAGGCTTCCCTATATCAAATCACTTGAGCTTCACTAACGTTTTGCTCTCCATTTCTTGGCAAATCCACATCTTCAGCACTTTCTGAAAGGCTAGCAGGGTAAGGGCCAAATGTAATTTCAGTGAGGTGTTCCAAAAATGCAGATACCACAACTCAAAAGGGTTAGATAGCAAGATGCCATTCTTCAATTGATAAGATCCAAAATATGCCTCACCTTCTGAAACAAATAGGATGGATAGGGGTGGTTCTTAAAGTATCCCACCCTGATCATGAAGGCCCATATAGGTGACAACTAGCACTTTGAATTATATTTGAAACCCTATTGGAAGAATAAGAATAAGAATAATTTTATTTCTATACCGCCCTTCTCCCGAAGGACTCAGGGCGGTGTACAGCCTATTAAAACACAAGACAACATCAGTTAAAATAGTTTAAAATTATTAAATGAATTCGGCTCAAATTTAAAACCCCAGAAATTTAAAACCCAATTTAAAATTGTTATGTTGATAGACCAGCCTGGCGGAACAACAGGGTCTTGAGTGCACAACGAAACACCCAGAGGTCGGAGATCTTACGTATTTCCGGGGGCAGTTCATTTCACAGGGCTGGGGCTCCCACAGAGAAGGCCCTCCCCCTGGGTGTCACCAGCCGACATAACTTGGCCGATGGCACCCTTAGGAGACCCTCTCTGTGGGAGCAAACTGGCTGGTGGGAGGCTATTGGTGGCAGAAGTCGGTCTTGAAGGTACCCGGGTCCTGTGCCATGGAGCGCTTTAAAGGTGGTGACCAACACCTTGAATCGCACCCAGAAGACCACTGGGAGCCAGTGCAGCTCGCGCAGGAGGGGTGTTACATGGACACAACGAGTTGCGCCCATAACCACCTGCCCGGCCGCATTCTGGACCAGCTGGAGCCTCCGAGTGCTCTTCAAGGGGAGCCCCATGTAGAGAGCATTACAATAGTCCAGCCGGGAGGTGACAAGGGCGTGAGTGACTGTGCACAAGGCGTCCCGGTCCAGAAAGGGCTGTAACTGGCGAATCAGGCGAACCTGATAAAAGGCCCCCCTGGCCATGGCTGTCATATGCTCTTCTAAAGACAGCTGTGCGTCCAGGAGGACACCCAGATTGCGAGCCCTCTCCGTGGGGGGCAAGGATTTACCCCTAATAGTCAGCGATGGCACCTGCTGACTATATTGGGACGCCAGAAGCCACAGCCACTCAGTCTTGGAGAAGTTGAGTCTGAGCCTGTTCCTCCCCATCCAGACCCGCACGGCCTCCAGGCAGCGAGACATCACATCAAGGGCATCGTTGGGGTGGTCTGGGGTGGAGATGTACAGCTGAGTATCATCAGCGTACAGATGACACTTCACCCCAAAACCACGGATGATCTCACCCAGCGGCTTCACATAAATGTTGAACAGAAGGGGTGAGAGGACCAACCCTTGCGGCACTCCCCATGCGAGGTGCCTCGAGGTTGACCTCTGCCCCCCTGCCAACACAAACTGTGAGCGGTCGGAGAGGAAGGAGGAGAACCACCGCAAAACGGTGCCCCCTATTCCTAACCCCCTCAACCGCTGCAGCATGATACCATGGTCGATGGTATCAAAAGCTGCTGAGAGATCTAATAGGACTAGGACAGAGGAGCAACCCCTGTCCCGAGCCCTCCAAAGATCATCCACCAACACGACCAATGCCGTTTCTGTGCTGTACCCCTGCCTGAAGCCCGACTGGCACGGGTCTAGATAGATAGCTTCATCCAGGTGTCGGGGAAGCTGTCGGGGAAATCAGTGAAGCTTGTTTACCAAAAATGTAACATGGATGAATTGAGAAATACCCATAATTGTCCACTGCTGCATTCTGGATCAATTTCAGCTTTTGAATGTTCTTCAGTGGCAGCCTCATGTACAGACCATTGCAGTAGTCTATTGAAGAATTAACCAAACATGAATGGTCATATGCAGTGCCTTGTGTTCTAGGAAAGGGTGTACTTTCCTAGAACACAAAATGGTGTTGGATGAATGGTGAACAAAAATGTAACTGTTCAAAAGTCCCCCACCCACAGCTTTCACCTACTCTTCAAACAGGAACTGTGAGTCCAGCAGGAGCCCCCTGATATTTATATATACTGATACTATATGTATCAGCTGAGTGACTTGGGCCAGTCACTTTCTTTCAACCCAAGCCACCTCACAGGTGTGGAGAGGAAGAAGGTACATTAGATATGTTCACTGCCTTGAGTTATTTGTAAAAATAATAAAGGCGGGATACAAATTAAATAAACATTGGTTTAGTCTGGATGGTACGACCATACTTAGTTAATGATGAAACCTCAAAAGACCGGGATGGCCCCAAAACCCATAGATAATTAATCTTGCTAGGATTGAAGTAAAGACTCTTCCTCTCCAGCTAGTCCTCCATAGTCTTCTGGCATCAGGACAGAACTGCCATGGCATCACTTGGTCAGCCCAATGTAGAGATGTACAGCTGAGTATCATCTTCATGCTGATTATATCTCATCCTGGGTTGTCAAATTATCTTACTGACAACTTCATGTAGATCAGGGGTCCCCAAGCTGTGGGCCATGAGGGATTTGCAACTGGGCCATGGAAAAGGCCAGTAAGCATATGCACCCACATCCTCATTTGCACGAGCAGTGGGCGAGCATGTGCATTCCATTTGTGTGAATGGCAAGCGCGCATGCACGCCGCTTGTGCAAATGGAGCTGCATGCACGTGCACTTCCAGTCCACTTGCAAAAACCATCCCATCCTCCCCTCTGCTGGTCTGCAAAGCTCTGATGTCGATGTTGAATAGAGCAGGGACAGTGTTGAAATTTTGGGAGATGCAATATTAGGAATGATTTTTCATGTGTAGACTATAATTTGTTACAGGGTGGATAAAAATCAATGATTTTTTTTAAAAAATAAAAAAAAACAGTTTTTGATTTAAATCGGATTTTTTTGATTTAAATCGGATTTTTTTGATTTAAATCGGATTTTTTTTATTTAAATTGGATTTTTTAAATAAAATGCTTTTTGAGGAAAATATATTACCATCCAAAGGTTATTCCATCATGAAATAAAGATTAGTTTTTTAATTATGTAGAATAAGGCTGTATATGTTTAATTTTTTTGGTAGATAAATTCCATTAATCCATTCACGATGTCATGCTCTTCCAGAGGTTTTTGTAAGATTATTGGGCAGTTTCTCTGCCTACAAGATATTATCACAGATGCTTGGTTTACTTTTGCAGTTCTCAAAACTGAATTTGACTCAGCAGAGATCACATGCCTCTTCTTCACAGCAAAAATGTTATAACATGAACAGAATCGAGAAAAAGACCTTAATCCTATTGTTCTACAACCTATGAATACAGAATCAACCCCTTCAGTGCTAAGTTTCAAGAAGTTCAATGAATAGAATAGAAACAATATTT
Organism: Arizona elegans; assembly: GCA_022577455.1. Lineage (NCBI taxonomy): Eukaryota > Metazoa > Chordata > Lepidosauria > Squamata > Colubridae > Arizona > Arizona elegans. The sequence continues at coordinate 91,639,656 of JAKOOJ010000006.1, read as the reverse complement.
TTCTGATTGTTTGGAGTGGAATAGATCTGCACAAGAAGAAAGTGAAACTAAGTGTGAGGAGGAAGGGGCAAGCAGACAAGCAGTACAAAATGAAAGTGAAACTTTCTGAGCACAATACTGCACAGCCACAGACAGACAAGTCTTTGGATCTTTTTGTATGTATGACCTGAGGTTTATCACATTCTTTCCTTGGAGGAAAAAAACCTATAATAGCAGCAGGCCGTAAAAGAGACCCAGTTTGGCAATATTTTAATGAAGTTCCTTTACCTATCGGTAAGGCAGGCATGCGTGCAAACTGCAAAGACTGCAACAAAGAAATGCAAGGCCTGGTGACCCGAATGAGGCAACATCATGAGAAGTGCTGTGATGAAGATGACCAAAGAAACACATTTGAACAGGCAGGATCTTCAGGTTGGTAAACATTTTTATTGAATCATATTTCTAAAGACTGCCTTGAACAGTCTTGAATGTTTGAGCAAAATTATATTTCTTATTATTATTGCATGTTACTGTCATTTGGTACAGTTATGAAGAAAAGCAAATATTCCTTTTGGGGAAGTGCTGTATACAATAAGCAGAAATTGTATAAACAATAAAATAACAGCATTGACTTTTTTGTTTAGGGGAATTCATGGATTCTGGAAACTATCCACCTTCAAGATCACCATCCTCCTGTTCTACAGTTTCAGAGTTATCCATCCAGGATAGTGCTTCATTAGCATCATCATCATCAGACACCCACAGCCACATATCACTATCACCTAAAAGAAAGAAAAAACCCTTCCCTCCTGGAAACCACCATAGATAAGTTTGTGATAAAAACTAGCAGATTAGAAAAAAATTGATGAAAAAATTGCCCAATTTGTTTATGCAACAAACTCTTCTTTCCGTCTGACTGAGAACCTACATTTCATTAATATGGTTCAGTCACTGAGACCAGGATACAGTCCACCCAGCAGAGCAGATGTTGCAGGGAAACTGCTGGATAAAATGTATGACAGAGAAATGGAGCTCTGGAGGGTAGAATTGTTAACCTAAGTATTGATGGGTGGAGTAATGTCCACAATGATCCTATTGTATGTGCTTGTGTAACAACAGAAGAAGGGAAAGTCTTCCTTGCACAAACAATTGATACGTCAGGAAATGCACACACAGCAGAATACTTACAAGAAGTGGCAGTAAAAGCTATAATAACGTGAACAAGAATTCAAAAGTATGCAGTTCGGTCACAGACAATGTTGCAAATGTATCCAAGATGAGAAGAAATTTAGAAGAGCAGGAAGGGAATACAAAGCTAATAACATATGGTTGCAGTGCTCATTTGCTGCACCTCTTAGCCAAAGACTTACCGTATTTTCCGGCGTATAAGACGACTTTTTAACACATGAAAATTTTCTCAAAAGTCGGGGGTCGTCTTATATGCCAGGTGTCATTCTCCTGTAACCAGGCAGATCAGCCTGAAAGGCTCTGGCGATCCAAGCTCTGACGATCCCAGCTGAGTTGCCTGCTAATCAGGCAACTCAGCTTGGATCGCCAGAGCCATGTAAAAGGAAAAGTTTTCCCCCTCCAGCTTGCTTACCTTAGCTGCTAGTCGCAACGCTTGCCTTGCTTCGCTTGCCTGAATCCATTCCATCAGCAAGCAACTCCCTGCCTACAAACAAGCAGGCAGGGAGTTGTGGACTTCAACTCCCAGAATTCCTTAGCCAGGCTGAGGAATTCTGGGAGTTGAAGTCTACAAGTCTTAAAATTGCCAAGGTTGGAGACCCCTCTTCTATTGGGTAAGTTTTTTCCCCCTTTGGGTGCTTTAAAAAAAAAAGTTAATTGGGTTTTTTTAGTTGTTTTTTTTAGACAGCCATTTAAAGTTTAGGAAGTTTTAAATTTAGCTTTCATATAAAAATAAAAATAAAATAAAATAAAATAATATTTGTGCAGCTTTTTGAGATTTAGTCTGTTTCTGTAGTGTTTCACTCTAACTACACAAACACACAAAATCTCCGAAAGCTGTATGTGGAATTTCGTGTGTGTAAAGTGTGAAAGTTGTTTTTTGGGGCTTTTTGTGGCTGTGTGAGGTTCCTGCTTGTTGCAGGGGCCATTTTGGGTCTAGCACAGCTGCTTTTACATTGTGGGTGAGCCAGCTGTGTTGTGTTGTGTTGTGTAAAGTGTGAAAGTTGTTTTTTTTGTGGGGGGGCTTTTTGTGGCTGTGTGAGGTTCCTGCTTGTTGCAGGGGCCATTTTGGGTCTAGCACAGCTGTTTTTCCATTGTGGGTGAGCCAGTTGATGTTTTTTAATTTTTATTTGGTGTGCGTTGGAAGAGGGGTAGTCTCATATGGCGAGTATAGCCCAAACCCTATATTTTAACAGGAAAAGTTGGGGGTCGTCTTATATGCCCAGTCGTCTTATACGTCAGAAAATACGGTAAGTGTTCCAGAAATAAAGACTAATGTTGTTGAAATTGCTAAATACTTCCGTAACAATCATTTTGCTGCAGCAGCTCTGAAAAGGATGGGTGGAACCAAGCTAACGCTCCCACAAGATGTTAGATGGAACTCTGTGGTGGACTGTTTTGAGCAGTATATCAAGAACTGGCCTATTTTCCATTGCGCTGCTCCTCCAATCCATGGATGGGTAGTATCTCCTAGTTGCTGGGCAGAAAACTGAGTGCTAATTACTTCTCATTGCCAGGCCACGCCCACCTCGACCAATCAGCTTCAGTCTTTCTCACTCAGTTGCTGTGAGAACTTGGCAATTTGAGTGCTCTCCTTTGGATTTAATCTATCCTTAATTATTACCTTTTCATTGCCTTTTTTTATTTTATTTTATTATTTTTCCTGTCATTATACTTCTGCTGAGGAGCTGCTACGTGTAATTTCTGCTGTGCTGCGTGCCTTGGGCGTGCTTGGGGCCCCAAGCCGTCTGGCCTATCTCTTCTTCAATTGAGACCGCAGCGCGCCGGATTCCGACCCGGCTGGGCAGATCCGTGCCTTGCAAGCCGCTGGCGACGCGCTAGCTTTCTGGTGAGCCGGAAAAGCTGCCGTCGCCCCAGCTTCAACGATCGAGCGGCTCCGGAGTGCTTGCCCTTTCATCCGGCGGCCTCCGTTGATTGGAATCAGCTGTAAGGCGCAAGGAGAGGCGGCGCCGTCAAAGCAACTGCAGGCTGTGAGGCAAGCGTTGAACCCGTTTCGGGCCGAAATTGCATTGCCGGTTGGCGAAAACGCAGGACACCATCTACAGCGATGCCATTTTCTCCTGCATCGATTTGGAGCCTCAGGAGGTACCCTGATTGTGTGACGGCCGCCATTTTGATTTGGGACACTGACGGCGTGGCGGCCGCCATTTTGAGGGCGCGCAATTAAAAAAAAAGAAAAGGGGGAGAGAGGCTTGCCTGCTAGTAGCGGTTTGACTTTGGGACCTCATAAGCCACCCTGCTGGACTTCTGTCACTGACCCTGCACAGGGAGAATTGGCGCTACCCCTCCCCCCCATTTGCCTGGTGGGACTTGCTGTCTTCTCATTGGGGTTGAGCCCAGCAGTTTCTGCGCCTAGTTTACCCCTGATCAACTGAGTCCTCACTGTGGGCATCTTCCTGGGGGAGCCTCAGTGTTGATCTCTTAAGGGCCTGTGCTGCTGCTTGCTCTGTCCTTGTCATGGCTGACATACCCTTGTCATCTGATTCTGAAGGTGCCTGCGATTATCCTGCTACCCAGCATAAGACAGGCAAAAAGAAGACAAAATCCAAGGCCCACAGATCCAAATTGGCTTCCAAATCTAGCTCCTCAAATAAGGCAGAGCAGAGACACCATGAAGCCTTGGAAAAACAATTTGAAAGGGCCCGACAGCAGCAGGCATCTCTGTCAAGACAGACTCACACTTCTGAGTGTGAGGCTTCTGTGAATTTACACGCTGGATCCGCCTCAGGATTGGCCACCAGGTCTTCTACTTCAAACTTGCAACGCTCCAAAGGGGTGTCTATGTCACTGCCAGATGTTTCAAGCTACTCTGATGCACCCTCGGGTCACAGGCGCCTGCCAGAGGCTACCTTTACGCCTACTGCGGCGGGGCTCCGCCCAGAGGCGCCTGACACTTCTGTGAATTTCCAAGCTATGTTATCAGATGCCCTGGCAAAGATTTTAGCAGCTGGCATACAACAAGATGTGACCAGGTCAAACAACACCTGTCAGCCTTCTCAGGATCAGACCACTGTTAATGAGGCTGTTCCCGGTACCAGTAAGCACCGTCCGGTCGAATCGTCTTCAGAGGAGTCTGAAGAAGGGGAGATCTGTCCGGAGGATGTCGAATTCTCAGAGGATGAGGATCTTCCCCCCGAAAAACCTACTTTCACGAACTTGTTCCGGCCTTCTGTCTTCAAATCCTTACTACACAAAGCCAAGGTCGCTACCAAGTTTGGAATTGCAGAAGGTTCTACTGACAAAACCTCTGATTCGCAACACCCGCATGATACTCTTTTCCAAGTGACTCATCAAGACAAAGATGTTATCCCTTGTCTGCCATTGTTCTCCAATGTCGTCAAGTCGGCTTTTGGCCAGCCTGGTTCCTTGACAGCCCCGAGTGGCCTGGACAAACGTCTTTATGCTGCGGAGGCGCAGTTGGAGGAGTTGCTTTCCGTACCCTCCGTGGATCCCCCGGTGGCTGCCCTGTCTACCTCTTCCATGCTAACTTCTGAAGTGGTGGATGGCCTCAAAGCGGAGGACCGCAAAATGGAGATGGGGTTCCGTAAGGCGCACCAGGCGGTAGCTTGGGCTATCAAGGCAGCCACGGCTACGTCTTTTTTCAATCGAGCCTCGCTGATTTGGCTCCGCCAGCTGCAAGAGAGGTTGCCTCCCTCTGATACCAGACTACACCAAGATATTAATAAACTGGTGGCAGCAACAGAATATTCCGCGGATGCCTCCTTAACAGCGACAAAGTTTGCCTCACGAGCTATGGCAGCTACAGTAACCAACAGACGCCTTTTCTGGCTCCGCAATTGGCGAGCAGACAATAAAGCTAAATGGAAATTAGCCTCAGCGCCTTTTACTGCCCCATCGCTATTCGGCCCTTGCCTTGAGCCAATTTTGATTGAGGACAAAGACAAACGCAAAGTGTTGCCATCTTCCTTTCACCGTTCTGAACGGAGATTCACTCCTTATACTCCGCGGCAGTCCTTTCGATCATCTTCGGGACCGGGGGGCTCGTTCTACCAGCGTTCTTATTCCCAGGCCTCGGACCGTGTTTCGGACAGACAGTCCTTTCGGGACAGAGCCAGGAACCAGTCACAAACAAAGCGTCCCTTTAGAGGTTCCTCCTACCGGCCTCCTCGCAGGGGGAAGTGACTCGTTGCTCCCGGGCCCTATCGGAGGTCGACTACAGCAATTCTACCTCAGGTGGGGCCTCTCGACAACCGATGCTTGGATTCTAGCGACCATTCAACAGGGACTACGCTTAGAATTCCACACACTACCACCAACTACCTTTCGCCGCTGCCCCATTCCTCGGTGCAAGGTCCAAAGGGAGCTCATGGAAGCGGAGATATCTCATCTCCTCTCCATCCAAGCAGTGGAACCGGTGCCCAAGGACGAGGAGAGAACTGGATTCTACGCTACCTTGTTTCTGGTGCCAAAATCATCGGGGGGCCACAGGGGCATCTTGAACCTGAAACGTCTCAACCGGTATGTACTGTATCGCAGGTTCAAGATGCACTCTCTCAGATCAATTCTGGCGTCCATCAGGCAAGGGGACTACCTTCAATCTGTAGATCTGCGCGAAGCATACCTGCATGTGCCTATCCACCCGTTGCATCGTCGCTATCTCCGCTTCGAATACAACAACATGCATTTTCAGTATCGGGCAATGCCCTTCGGGCTGTCATCGGCCCCCAGGACCTTCACGAAACTGGTGACAGTGGTCGCGGCTTCCATCAGGGCTCGCTCTGTACGTCTCAGTTGTTACCTCGACGATCTCCTAGTGATGTCGACGTCACTGTCGCAGGCTCGGGAGGACATGGAGGTGGTCCTCCAGGCATTTCAGAGCCACGGTTTCTCCATCAACTGGCAGAAGAGCCACCTGACGCCTACGACGCGGCTCCAACACCTGGGTACAGTGATCGATTCCCAACTGGGCCAGGTGTTTCTGTCTCCAGATCGCAGTCGCGACATCAAACTGATGGTGCAACAAGTCCAATCCCGGAAGAAGGTACCCCTACTTCTGTTGACCCAATTCTTGGGGAAGTTAATATCCTGCATCCATGTTGTTCCGTGGGCACGCAGACATTCTCGCCCGCTTCAGTGGATGTTGCTTCCCTTTCAGAGGGCCCACCGCAGCACGTCGACTCACCAAATTGTCTTACCCCCGCAAACTCGTCTGTCGCTCACGTGGTGGAGGTCGTCTGCCCTAGAAAAGGGATGTGTCTTCCTCGACCCAGAACGAGTTGTCCTGATTACCGACACCAGCCTGTCGGGCTGGGGAGCCCATCTACAGAATGCGGTGGTTCAAGGTCAGTGGTCTCCAGTGGAGCAGGCGAACAGCATCAATTGGCTGGAGTTGAGGGCTGTTCGTCTCGCCTTACGCCATTTTGTACACGCCTTGGAGGGGCAACACGTGTTAGTCCGGACGGACAATGTTACCACCAAGGCGCACATAAATCGGGAAGGGGGCACGCGCTCCAAGTCCCTGATGTTGGAATCGGAGAGCCTTCTAGCCTGGGCGGAGCGACACACGGCTTCTCTGGTGGCGGACCACATTTCGGGGCAGGACAACATCATGGCGGACTGGCTCAGCAGGGAGCACTTGGACCCTGCGGAGTGGTCTCTTCATCCGGCACTCTTCAACCAGATTGTGAGCAGGTTTGGGTGCCCTCAGGTGGACCTCTTCGCCACGCCCCAGAACGCCCAGCTACCGAGGTTCTACACGCGTTACCCGACCAGCGGAGCAGAAGGTTGCGACGCCCTACACTGCCAGTGGCCTACCGAGCTCCTCTACGCGTTCCCACTTCTACCGTTGATTCCACGACTGATTCGCAAAATGTTGTTGGAGGGTGCAGAGTTGATTCTGATTGCGCCACAGTGGCCTCGCTGTCCCTGGTATGCAGACCTGATGGGCCTGTCTACAGCTCCGCCATGGGTAATACCTCTACAAGTGAACATGCTCAGCCAGGGGGTCATCTTCCACCCAGATCCAGGATGGCTCCGATTAGCCGCCTGGCGCTTGAGCGGCTCCAGCTACAAAAGGACAGTTTGTCCTCTGATGTCATTAAAGTGATTCAAGCTTCAAGACATCCGTCCACTACTAGGATTTATGAGGCCTCTTGGCGCTCGTTTTCTGCCTGGTGTGTTTCCCATCACGTGGACCCAACCTCTGCTGATGTTCCGGATGTATTAGAATTTTTGCATGCCGGTTTAGCCAAAGGTCTAGCTCCTGCCACACTTCGTCGCCAGGTGGCAGCCTTATCCACCGTCATTTCTTCTGAGAAACACCGTGCTCTCTCACACAATCCTAGGATTAGGAGTTTCCTTCATGGGGCCTCCAACATCTCTCCGCCTGTGATACACAGATACCCATCTTGGGATCTTCCGTTGGTGCTACAAGCACTTACCACTTCGCCATTCGAGCCCTTGGCTTCCGTGTCTCTGAAATTTCTAACGCTTAAGGTCACCTTCCTACTGGCCATTACTTCAGCGAGGCGTGTGTCGGAGCTCACTGCTCTGTCGGTTCACAAGGATCTTTGTGTGTTTCACAGCGACAGAGTAGTGCTGCGCTTGGACCCTTCCTTTTTACCAAAGATTAACTCAAAATTCCACCGTACCCAAGAGTTGGTTCTACCTAACTTTTGTCCGAATCCTTGTCACCAGACTGAGTTCTTATGGCATACTTTGGACGTTAGACGTGCCCTTTGACGCTATATCAAGCGTACTGAATCATTTCGACAGACTGAATCCTTACTTGTATCTTTCACTCCTTCATCAATGGGGAGGAAGGTGTCGTCTAATACGGTAGCCAGGTGGATTAAAGCTTGTATTACGACGGCCTACGATGTCAGAGTCTGTCCTCGTCCGTCTAGGATTTACGCACATTCAACACGAAGTGCGGCTGCGTCTGCAGCTTGGTCTACGAACGCTTCGGTGTCTGAGATCTGTAGAGCAGCCTCGTGGGCGTCTGATTCGTCCCTCATACGGCACTACAAAATTGACCAATATGCCTCGTCGGATGCTGCCTTTGGTCGTAGAGTTTTGCAACAAGTGGCCACACCCAGACCTGAGGACTACAGTCAGCCTCCCGCCCTAGGCACTTGAACTTGGGTACATCCCATCCATGGATTGGAGGAGCAGCGCAATGGAAAACGGACGTTGTGTCCCTGAACGTCCATTTTCGGGGCGCTGCGACTCCAATCCATACCCTCCCATTCGGCTTCCTGTTGTGTTGTTATTATTCTTGGTTCTTGGAGTATTGTAGTTGGCATGGTTCCTGCGCCTTCGTGAGGAAAGACTGAAGCTGATTGGTCGAGGTGGGCGTGGCCTGGCAATGAGAAGTAATTAGCACTCAGTTTTCTGCCCAGCAACTAGGAGATACTACCCATCCATGGATTGGAGTCGCAGCGCCCCGAAAATGGACGTTCAGGGACACAACGTCTGTTCTGATGACAGTTTGTGAAGAAAATCGAGATAAAATAGATGGCACTGTTACGGCCAAAATCCTCAACATTGGGCTTAAGAGAAATGTTGAACATATGCTGAGCATCCTGAAACCCATCTCTGAAGCTTTAAACAAAATACAGAAAAATAGCTGTTTTATTGCTGATGCTGTTGAAATTTGGAAGGAACTGAGTGAACACTTAAAAACAGAACTACACATGGACAGAATTAAATCACAAGCATTAAAAAAACAAATGGGACAAGTACTGTCTCCAGCTTATTTTTTGGCAAATATTGTCAATATCCAGTATCGGTCAAAGTGCTGAGGAAGAGGAGTTAGCTATGACATGGGTATCCAGCAATCATCCATCTGTAATGCCAACTATAATAAATTTCAAAGCTAAGGGGGAACCATTCAAGAAATATATGTTTGCTGAAGATATTTTAAAGAAAGTCACACCAGTGAACTGATGGAAGTCACTTAAGCACTTGGATTTAGAGACTGTTCAAGTAATGATTTCACTTTTAACAGCAGTAGCTTCTTCTGCAGGCGTTGAAAGAATATTCTCTTCCTTTGGACTCATTCATTCTAAATTGAGAAATCGTTTGGGACCCGATAAAGCAGGAAAGCTTGTTTTTCTTTTCAAGAATATGAACAAAGAAGAAGATGAAGATGACGAGTGAGCTACAGAGGACGGTATTTAAGTTTTTCATGTGTAGGCTGAGCTGACAGTCTAAGTTTCTTAAAATATATATATTTTGTTTAGCCAAATTAGTTAACAAACTTGGATGTTTATTTAAGCAAATAACATATGCTGTAATGTTATTGTTTCAGTTGAATAAATCTATTTAAATTGTTATTATTAAGGTAATGATTATTTTTCTCTTTCCTAAGTACAACAGAAAAGTTGTCCAAATATGAATGATTAACCTATTAAACTGGGGATAAAAAAACTAATATGAAAAGTTGTTATTCTAAAAATCTTCATCTACTTGCATATTAAAGTTATACCAGCAAGAATTAGTCTTTATGTAGAAAACTATGATTTAAATCAAACCTTACTGACTAGTGATTTAAATTGTGATTTAAATTGTGATTTGTTATAGCACGTATGGATATATATATATATATATATATATATATATATATATATATATATATATATACAAATATATATGTGTGTGTGTGTGTATGTATGGATATATATATATATATATATACATACATACATACATATACATATCCATATCCATATCCATATCCATATCCATATCCATACATGCAATACTTCATACTTCTGCTCCTGCTATTAGAAGGTTGAACTACTGAAAGGAACTGTGTCTGTGTTACTGAAGAGAACTGGAATTGTAAGCAAACTATGTTTTTGTGTTGAACTGTGATTATTTGAAGAAGTGTTATCTTTGTTTTGAGAAGCGAAGTTTGTTTTTTTTTACTACAAGTAAAGACTGTTTATTTTTCTATCAACGTTCAGAGTCTGTGAGTATCTGTGTGTTTTGCTTAGCAACGTATCTATTCGCTGTCTGGTCCATTGCACCACTTTGCAGAGGGCAGTTTTACCCTCAACACTGGTTATGGGCCCAGTACCAGAGTGTGCGTACCAGTTACAGCAACAAGAGAGTTGCGACACACATTATTGCTCCAGACGTTCTGATACGTATTTAATATCCTGGTGAGGATGGCCCAAGGTCAAGCTCCCAACTTATCGCTGGTTACCCAGTTGGATGGCACCAACTACAAATCCTGGTCCACCAAGTGCAGTCTCCTGTTGCACAAAGAAGGGCTATGGGATATAGTGCAGAATCCACCAGATGTGACCTCCTGGAATGCTGAGGATGCCAAGAAGATAGCCGAGTTCCAGAGGAAGAATGAGTGTGCATTGTGTATTATTGGTTTGTCTCTAGACGATACCCAGCTTATTCACATCAAGGGTGAACAGTCTTCTGCAAGATGCTTGGGCAATTTGAAACGTCTTTATGTTCGTGACACTGTGGGGGCGCAAATTAACATTATACGAAGGTTGTTTTGCACACGACTCCTTAAGGGTGGTGATATGTTAACACACCTGAATTGCATAAAAAGCATTTTTCGAGAGCTTAATCAGAAGGAGGTGTTTTTTTCCGAGCAGCAACAGGTTTATATACTGTTATCATCGCTAGATGAGCGCTACGACGACATACTAACATCATTTGAAGTTCTCATACAGCAGGAACTAGCTTTGGCCAATGTAACCTCGCGACTACTAGAAGAGGCCAGAAGGAGAGAAGAAAGAAAACAACTAAGGGAAGAACCCGAGTCAATTAATGTAAATGTAAAGGCAAATAACCATGTATATGCTATAAAACATTGTTTTAATTGTGGCAAGAAGGGTCATATAGCCAGGTTTTGCAGAAGGCTAAACAAAAAACCATAGTTAAAGATAAAAAACAATGTAATGTAGCTATGTCTGATAAGAAACCGGTTAATCACGATTCATGGGTTATTGATAGTGGGGCGTCGCTATGCATTGTCAGAACACAAAACTATTTTGTGAAAATGTTGCCTAGTAATAATAAGGTTTCTTTAGCAAATGGGTGGAAGCTAAAGGCATGTGGTGAGGGAACGGCAATATGTCCATATGTAAAAGAAAAAATGCATATGTTATATGTTCCAAATCTAAACTTTAATTTGATTTTGGTTAGAATATTGGTTAAGCTAGGATATACAGTAACGTTTAGAACCAATGATTGTTTAATTGAAAAAGGTGAAACCAAGATTATTGGAAAACTGAAAGATGGTTTATATGAATTATCTAGTAACCATGTTACAAATGTTGTATACTCAAATGTCAAACCACATGATGAATGTGTTCACTTGCTTCACAGACGTATGGGGCATACGTCTTTAAGATGTTACAGAAAACTATAAAATTAGTTGATGGGTTGAAGCTGAAACCATGTAACCAGTATTTAAATTGCAATATTTGTAATCAGCAGAAAAGTAGAACAATCTCTGCTAATAGGTTTGACGGGTTTAAAACGAAGAGACCACTGGAAGTGGTATTTGCTGATTTAATAGGGCCAATGAAGGCTAGTTTAGGGGATGCTTGCTATGTTCTCAGTATAGTTGACCATTATTCCAGGTATGGTTTTTGCTACCTATTGAAGACTAAGGTAGATACTTTTCGGTATTTTGTTCAATGGATTAAGTTTGTGGAGAGAAAAACAAATCAAAAAATAGTTACCATTGTAACTGACAATGGTACTGAGTTTGTAAACACAAGGTTTAAATCAATGTTAGATAATGCTGGTATAAAGCACAAATGTTCAGCTCCAAATAGACCACAACATAACTCATATGTTGAAAGGAGAGGACAAACTCTACAAGCAATGATGAGATCAATGTTAGTTGATGCAGGTTTACCGGCTAATTTATGCGGAGAAGCAATTATGTGTGCAAATACACTCTTAAACAACACCATAAATACAACCACTAACAAAATTCCATATACCGTATGGCATGGAAGGAAGCCGGATTTGAGCTACATACACACATTTGGGTCACCTGCATGGGTACATATTCCAGTGCAGTTAAGACGTAAGGGCCAGAGTAGGGCACAACAATATTTGTTGGTTATAATTCAAACCACAGGTCCTACAGATTTTGGGTAAAAGGAATAGAAACAGTAGTTAACAGTACAAATGCCAGGTTTATGGAGCATGTAGGGTGGAATAAATTACGTACTGAAAATGAGGTAATAATTGAAACTCAGACTGAAGCTACCAATGAAATGCCAGAGATCCAGAGCGAAGAGGTAGAGAAAGACTTAGTACAGGAAGAAGTAAAGGTGGTGAGGCAATCTGTAAGTCCTGAACTCCCAAGAAGGTCGAGTAGAGTAACAAGACCACCTGATAGGTATCAGGCAACTACAGTCTATCAAGTAAATAAAGTCCCTACTATATTTAATGAGTTGACCACGTTTCCACCTGAAGACCAGAAAGTGTGGAGAGGTGCAATGACTAAAGAACTACAATCTTTGCAGAATTTGAAAGTGTATGAGTCTGTAACAATTCCAAAAGGGAAAACTATACTCGGTAGTAAGTGGGTATATAAATTAAAGACTGGGATAGATGGGATACCAATATATAAAGCTAGGCTGGTAGCTCAAGGATTTAATCAGTCTCCTAATGATTATGATGAAGTATTCGCTCCAAGCTTAAAAGCCATTACATTAAGAGCAGCGTTGGTATGGGCAGCTAGAAATAAATATATAGTTAACCATTTAGATGTAGAGACCACATATCTGCATGCACCATTACAGCATGAAATTTATTTAATGAAACCCTCAGGATTTGAGGAAAATGGGAAGGCTGACTGTTGGTTATTAAAGAAAAGTCTGTATGGGTTAAAACAGTCAGGTTATAAATGGAACCAGTGCATTGTAAAAACATTGAAGAATATCGGATTTAAAGCAGATCCATGTTTATTTAAAATGGAAAGGGATGGTATAGTATCATTATTACTTCTTTTTACGGACGATATAGCTCTGATTACAAAGAATGAGCAAGAAGCCAACAGGATTGTTGATGAATTAAAAGCTTATGTGAGGATTAAAAATCTAGGGGAAATACAACAATACCTAGGTGTAAGGATAGAAAAAACTAGGGGAGGATTTAAATTATCACAAACTGATAAAATTAATAATCTATTAAAACAGTTCAGAATGGCGACAAATATAGCTGTAAAGACTAGAACAAAACATACAGATCTTCAGTATCTCAATGTAAGAGAATGTATAATGAACAAGATGATAGAACTTGTATATTGTGCATCAGAAGACAATGTGGCTGATCATTTCACAAAAGCACAGGGAAGTAGGAAACATATAGATACATGTGAACAGTATGGTTTAAGATTGTAAATATATTAGTCTACCCAGAGGGGAGAATGTTGGATGCTTATCTTACGGTTGGGTAGGTAATATATAGAAAACTATGTTCTGTAACTTTAACTGCTACAAGATGACTAATTGCTGTGCTAAGCAGACATAAAAGAAGGCAGCAAGTTCATTCACTACTGCTCCTGCTATTAGAAGGTTGAACTGCTGAAAGGAACTGTGTCTGTGTTACTGAAGAGAACTGGAATTGTAAGCAAACTATGTTTTTGTGTTGAACCGTGATTATTTGAAGAAGTGTTATCTTTGTTTTGAGAAGCCAAGTTTGTTTTTTTTACTACAAGTAAAGACTGTTTATTTTTCTATCAACGTTCAGAGTCTGTGAGTATCTGTGTGTTTTGCTAAGCAACGTATCAATTCGCTGTCTGTTCCGTTGCACCACTTTGCAGAGGGCAGTTTTACCCTCAACAGGAGGTGGAAAGGAGAGGGCAGGGATGATGGGAGTAGGGGGAAGAAAGGCCCCTCCCAATGGCTCCCTGTCAGACAAACGCTTCGACGTCTATAAATACCTGGGCAAAGATACAGCCTGTTGTGCCTTAAAATGGCTTCTACTGGACTGCCTTAAAATGGCTTCTACCAGCATAATTCTGGAATGCCTTGAGCAATTTCAACCAAACTTGGTACACAGATGACTTACTCCCTGAAAAGAAATACTGTGGGGGGTAAGACACAACTAACACCCCTTAGGGTGTGTGTTCTGTTAAGATACAGCCTGTTGTGCCTTAAAATGGATTCTACTGTATTGCCTTAAAATGGCTTCTACTGTACAGCAGAGTGGAGTTGCCATGGTAGCAGCGCACTATTCTGGCTCCGCCACAGCCAGCCAGGGGTCGCGAGAGGAGAAGGGAGGAGGAGGGCCGCCGTGTCGTAATGGGCTCCAGGAGGAAGAGGGGACCCCATCCCCATCCCATTGTGAAGTGCTCTAAAGTTCACTGTGATGTGCAAAGTACTGCAAGAGTGCTTTGTGGCCTGCCCGACACCTCATATCAGAATCAGAGGGGGAGGAGAGAGATACAGAGAGGGGGAGAGAGAGACACAGAGAGAGATACAGAGAGGGGGCAGAGGAGGGGTGAAATGCTCCCAATTCGGACCGGCTCGGGCAAGTAGGTAGTGATGATGGCCAGTGGTTTGGAGAACCGGTAGCAATGGCAGCTAGAAGCTCCGCCCACCCTCCCCATTCCCTGGACTCAGGGAATGCACCATTCCCTGGACTCCTACTGCTCACCTTTCTCCCGCAGCTGGCTGTCAGGGAAGGCAAGCGCCCTAAAGGTACCAGAGTCGCTCACTCTCCTTCTTGAATGAGCCGGTCTGGTCCACGCGCTGGCTGTGCAAGCGCACAGCGTTTATTTAATTCAGCGGCAGGTTGGGTGTGCGCTTGCGCAGCCAGCGCATGGACCAGAGCGGCTCATTCAAGAAGGAGAGTGAGCGACTCTGGTACCTTTCGGGTGCTTACCTTCCCTGACAGCCAGCTGCGGGAGAAAGGTGAGCAGTAGGAATCGGGGAATGCACCATTCCTCGACTCTGGGGAATGGGGCGGGTGAGCGGAGCCGCGTGGTGAAGGGCGAGCAGGCAGCAACTCCGTGGCAAGGCCAGAGTTGAGGAATGGTGCATTTTCCAATTCCTACTGCTCACCTTTCTCCCGCAGATGCCTGTCAGGGAAGGCAAGCGCCCAAAAGATACCGGAGTCGCTCACTCTCCTTGAATGAGCAGCTCTGGTCCACGCACCGGCTGCGCAAGCGCACACCCAACCTGCCGCTGAATTAAATAAATGGTGTGCGCTTGCGCAGCCGGCGCGTGGACCAGAGCGGCTCATTCAAGGAGAGTGAGCAACTCTGGTACCTTTAGGGTTCTTGCCTTCCCTGACAACCAGCTGCGGGAGAAAGGTGAGCAGTAGGAGTCTGGGGAATGGGGCGGATGGGCGGAACCGCAGGAGAAAGAAATTTAAAAAGTTTTCCTACTGGGTTCTGTGGGCATGGCTTGGTGGAAGAGGGTCTTGGGACTGAGTGGGCATGGCTGTGAGTGACATCGAGTTGGCCATGCCCACTCAGTCACAGGACACACACCCCACCAAGCTACGCCCACAGAACCGGTAGGGAAAAATTTTAGATTTCAGCCCTGGGGCAGAGAGAGACACACACACATAGAGGAGACACACACACACAGAGATACAGAGAGCGGGAAACATAGAGAGGGAGAGAGAGATACAGAGAGAGAGGGGGGAGAGAGAGACAGAGATACAGAGAAGGAGGAGAGAGAGAAGAGAGAGAAAAATACTCACAGAGAGGGGAGAGCCGGTGATAAATTACTGAACAATTTCAGTAATTATGCAGTTCTGCAAGTAGAGATATCATTTGACATATTTTGCAAAAAATCCTCCACATTTCTCTGAATTTGTTTTTGTTTCAAGTGTATGAAAGGTAAGCTTTTGCAGTCAATATTAGATTTTATATGTGTTGGATTTTATGGAATCATTTACATAGATAGTTTATAGAAAGAAAGGTAGAAATGTGATTCTACATTATACTGAACACCATGATTTCAAGCTGTATACCCCTTGGATCAGTGGGTTTTTCCTTTTGAAGGACTGCTAGAAAAAGATTGGGAATTTCCATTTTTGTATCTGAACTCAAGAAATTACAGCTTCTGAACTCAAGAAATTAAAACCTTTTTAAAAACTTGAACCTTTTTTTTAATGGTAGTTCAAAACTCAAAATACGGGTAACAGTATTGAATAAAACTTTAAATTCAGTAAAGATGCTTCAGACAATACATGACTGTGAATTTAAACATCTGTCCTTAACTTTTTCAAGAATCTCTACTATGTCCTAAGAATGAGCACTTTTACAGCCATGAGAGATCATTTGTAATAGCTTCCTTGCTATTTTCAAGTGAAATTGTGTTCCTTTATTTCTGTAAATACAACTTAACTGTTGTCTTGGCATCTCGGAAATTATGGAAGCTAGTTCCCATTTATGTATGTGTGTGTGTGTGTATGTATGTATGTATGTATGTAGGTCTTTGGTTATTCAGGTTTTCTCCAGCGTAAAATTGGAATTTTACGCGGGAGAAAACCTGAATAACCAAAGACCTACATACAAACACCCGCGAAAACCTCAGAAAACATATTTATACAGTGTGTGTATGTGTGTGTGTGTATATATACATATACATATACATATATGTATATATATGTATATATGCAACTTTTGGTGTATTGGGTCTTTTCCCGTGTAAGATTGAGAGTATCTTGGCGACGTTTCGACGAGGTCCCACTTGTCATCTTCAGGTTGGTGTCTTCAGCTTCATGCCTGTGTGAGCAAAGCATGATCGGAGCTGCCGTCTCTCTATAAATACTGGTGGGGAGGTGTGGAGTGTTGGCTTTGTTGCTGTGAGCGGGTTGGTTGCCTGTGTTGTTACATCTTGATGAGTTGATGTTTGCAGATTAGTCAGCTGTTTCATAACATCCTGTGTAGGTGAGATCCTTGATGTGTGCCCATTAGTCTTTTGTGTTTTAACGACCTGGGTAATGGGCTGTGTGTTAACATCCTGAGTTCTGGTGTTGTGATATCCTGATTTTTTGATGTAATGTTCTGAGCAGATGGCTGGGATGCCACATCCCGGGCTTTGGTTTGGCTCCGATGGGTTTGGGTTTGAATCTGGTGAGGATGATTGGTGGTGGTGTCATGTGTTATCTTGGGTCCGGTGTTAATCTTCGTGGCTGGGACTCTTCTGTTGATTAGGGCTAGTTTCCAGATGTCCGGTAGGCGGCAGCTCTGATCATGCTTTGCTCGCACAGGCACGAAGCCAAAGACACCAGCCTGAAGATGACAAGTGGGACCTTGTTGAAAAATCTTGTTGAGATGTAAACATCTTTTCCAAGAAAACCTTATTAAACAGATTCATTCAATAGAAAGTTGTCTAATGGGTATGTTGCAACTGTATTTCAGCTATGCAGTTGATCACAAAATTCCTGCACAATAATTTGCAAATAATTATTGGATTTATTTATTTAAAGTATTTCTATATGCCCAGATTAAACACAATCCTGGTGGTTTATGTAAAATGCAAAGTCAACATAAAATCAACATAATATACTTCCAGCTATAGGAAGAGATAGATGCCCACATAATCAGCTGCCAGTATTTAATCCCAGAATACTTGCACAAATAAAACAGTCTTGAATATCTTGTCAAAAGCTAATAGGGAAATAGAGATTAATCTCTTGCTCGAAGTGTTTTATAATATGGGGGCAATAACAAAAAAAGACTGCTTAAGGAATAGGGTCCCCTTGCATTTATGAAGATGTTGGATCCTAAACTTTGTATGCCTGCAAACGTATATAGACCGGTGGTGAAATGTAAAATTTGTTACTACTTATACAGTTGCCTATTGGCTGTTTGGTCTGTGTTTTGATATTTTGTGATCAATATCTAATTTTTTCTTCTTTACTAGGTTTAAAATAGCACTATGGCTCATTCAAAGACAAGAGCCAATGATGGAAAAATTACATACCCTCCAGGAGTTAAAGAAATATCTGACAAAATTTCAAAAGAAGAGATGGTACGAAGATTAAAAGTGAGTGGGTAATTTATTATATATTGTGACATTTATTTGGACAGCCCAAAATTGGATGTATGTGAAACTGTTTATTTTCAAACAAAAAAGGCTAAACATGTAAATAATAGTAAGTTGTTAAAGTTTTTCTGATGAATTAGTAGAACTAATTCAATGAAACAAAATTCCTTACAAGCATCTCTTTAGTTGCTTGTTAAACTGAATTGTGATGATCATTTTCCTGCCTAAAATTAAGCAGAGCATGCCTTTTGTCTCCAACAACTTTTAAACTGCCTCATGCTCTCTATCTTAATGTTTATGTTTATTCAATATTTCTAAGTAAACATGTTTGATTCCTTGAACATTTTTAATTAGATAAGAGGAGAAATCTATTTTTCCTCTTATATTTTTTGTGGTAGTAGTATAGCAGTAAGCTGGTACTATATAGATCATTAAAGTAAGATTACTTAAATAAACACAAAATGTCATAGCTACAGTGGTTCTTGTGATAGAGAAGTCTTCTGTTGGAGAAGGGAAAGAATAGTATACTTTCCATCTACTGCATTTTTTGTTTTTTTTTTGAGGGGCGGTTATGCAATTTTGACAATTATAAAATATAATTCTAGGTAAGAACTAGGAAAACATTAGAACAATAATTGCAGATACTAGGAAAGTTATATGATTTAATGACATTTTATTTCTTGCACAATTGATAACGAAAATAATGGTTTGACATCAGGAAAAAAACCATTTTAAAGTAGAGCTGTTTAGCAGTGAAACAGACTGTTTTAGGAAGTGTTTAAACAGAGGCTAAAGAGCCATTTATCAGGGATTTGTAGTAGTGGATTTCTGTATGAGGCAATGTGTGTGTGGATTTTTGTACTGTTGTGGAATTTTTTGATATAATAAAGTAGGCATTTTTGCTTAAAAAGAACTCATTTCAAGTTACTTGTATCTCCTATTTTGTTTTTTGAAAATGAACTGAATATTTGCATGAACATTGAGACATTCAGTAATTATATTTTTAAATATATAATAATAACCATAATATTCTAAGGAAATAGATTTGTCAGTGACATTGTTAATTATCAGGGCCATATTGGATGATATGTTAACTATGGACAACACTGGATTTTAATGTACTAAATATCTTTAGTACTATAGATATTAGTCTAGGACTGGAAGGACACCTCCAGCGTAAACCATTCAGAGTTATTGGTTGTTTGGAGGGGATAGTTACTATTCTCAATCCAACCCCTATTACAGAGCTATTATTGTGTGGGGGGGACTGAAGGCAAGTATGCTATTTCTGCAATGTTAAGAGTGCTGTTTATTCCATGCTGAGTTTCTGGAGGAATATAAATCTTAAATAAAAGTACCACTTTTCTCAAATTGAATGTGGCAGTATTTTGGATTCTTCCTGCACCCTCCTGATTAAAAGAATCTCCAAATTTGACAAAGAAGCAAACCAAAACATTAAAACCCTTTATTGAGTTTGTTTGATAGACATGGAAGTTTGGATTCCATCAAATTGGGTTGCTTTTTAAAATTTGGATTGAAACTGAATCTCATTGCTGTCTTTCACAGTTGTAGCAAGATGACCAACCTGGAGGTTTTTTTTTTAATATGATGGGTGCTATCAGACTAAAGTGGAATACATTAATACCTTTCATACTATGCTAAGAAATATAATAAATATAAGTATTAAAAAGCAAATAATCTTCTGAAAACAAATCCTTATTAATACTTTCTGATGTATTTTAGTTTTTTTTGTTACAATTTCAGTCTTTCAGCATGAGTTTATAGCATCTTAAAAAATAACAAACATAATTTTTTTACCACCAGTGCACTTCACCATTCACATTTATTTTAATCTTCAGGTCATAAACTATATTTCTATTGCAGATGTGCATATCAGTTACCTCTTAATAGAGAAATATAAAGTGATATATAACTAAAAAGTATTGAAGGCATTTTTGATGTTACAATTGAAAAAAGCAGATTTTTCTGAGTGTGTGTATGTATGTGCATGCACACACACACACACACACACACACACAGTATTCTAATTAAAGAAGAATTGATGTCTTTGAACTATGATGCTGGTGTAAATTATTGCATATACCATGGGCAGCCAGAGTAACTAACAGAGAATGTTAAAACGTATAAAACCAGATATATCACTAGAAGCCAAAATCACAAGACTACGTCTGATTTACTTTGGCCGTGTCATGCATGCAAATTCATTGGAGAAGGAAATGGTGCTAGGAAAGATTAGTTGAATAAGAAGAAGGGGCAAGCAAAGAACACTCTGATAAAGACAACATGAAATCTGATACAAAGTGAACATCCAACAATTTGAAAGAAGCTGTGCTTGAGAGGGTAGCATGGAGAGTACTAGCCTATAAAGTCACCAAGAGTCAGACACAACTAAATGATTAAAACAATAGCAGCAGCAACAACATGTATGTATGTATGCATGCATGCATGTATGTATGATAGTCTATGAAATGTTCTGTTTATAATATATTGCTAACTTTTAAACATTATTTTTGCAGATGGTTGTAAAAACCTTTATGGATATGGACCAAGACTCCGAAGAGGAAAAAGAGTTGTATCTAAATCTTGCTTTACATCTTGCTTCTGATTTTTTTCTTAAGCATCCTGATAAAGATGTGCGCTTGCTTGTTGCATGTTGTCTTGCTGACATTTTTAGAATATATGCTCCTGAAGCACCATATACTTCACCCGATAAACTTAAGGTAAAGTTGTGTGATTTACTTAACTTCTTGGAATCTGGCTGTGTAACAATGCTATTTTATATTTATTTCTAAACAATTAAAAGCAAATTGCCTAGTAGATCATAATTTTCAATTGCATATGAAACTCTGTATTATGTGTTTTATGATGTGTATTTTCAATTTGGTAGATTTTTGCATAGTATTTAGCATATCTGATAATCACTATGAGGAATGTAAAACTCAGTCCTCATTGCTTTCTTTATTATCTGATTTTATTTATATTCCACTTACAGCAAAATAGAATGCCAAATTCCTAATATTAATTTTCAGTAATGGGTGGTCAAATCCTCCCTCAGCAGGGAAACTATAAAATTAAAAATGATAATTAGAGTTCTGTCTTTTTGAATTTTAATTTAAGTCAAATCTTTTATGACAGAATACAAATGGGAACATTATACATTTATGTTTAGTTAGGAATTAGCAGAAATTCCTTTTCTTCATGTGTTCCAAAAGCAATAATTCCAAGATGACGAAGAACTGAATTCTATTATATTAATAATGAAAATTCTGTCCTTTGCGCAGCATGATCATTATTCACCTCAACCTTTCTTTGATATTTGTCTCTGACTGTCTTAAAAAACTGGATCCTGTTTTTTGCTCCATTTTCCTAGTGACTTTAAATACTTTAAAGCTAAGTAACTATTAAGCAAATAAGTAATGTTTAATTAGATAATGTAAAACAATAAAGCGTTTTTAAAAACTGTAATATAACATTTAAAGATATTCTTAGGTAGTAAATTGGCAGATTCTGTTTATACGTATCAAATATGTAAGGTGAGCATTATTAATTGCAGAATGCAAAATTCTCTTGAAATTTCTTTTATAACTTATTGCATTCACATCCTATCTATTTAGAAACAGTATGTACTTTTTAAAAATTGAAATACTACCTTTACCAAGTAATATAGAAAGCTTGCATTGCTTAATCATCTACTAATTAATAAATTAAATTTATTTGCAACTCTAGGTATAGTTTGTTTTAAAGACAAAAAATAAATTATATAGATGTATCTGTTTACACAATTTGGAAAACAGGGCAGATGGATTTAAGAAGATCCTTTAAAAATAATTGATGACTTCTCAATGGGGAGGGGAGGTCATAGATACATTGACAAGATTTTTATGTGTTTTATGTTCCATTCCCTGTTAATATGAATCAGCTGCTGTGTAGAACTGTAGAATTTTAAAATCAAGGCACCAGGCATATGCAACACCAACAGCTAAAAGTTCAGACAAAAGTTAGTACTACCAAACTAATATTTAACATGATAGAAAAGATAAACTGTATATGAAGTTAAGTATTTCAGTTGTATTCCAAATAAATTAAATTACTATCTGTTCTAGCCTTATTGTTTTCTCCTTCCTTTTGAAGGGCTGTTTTTGCATACTACTGAAAGGCTAATCGTTATTCAATTCTGTTTTCCACTGTTTTTCCATAACTGATGGTCAGTTGGTAGTAAGTGAGCTTCGACCAACTTGATAGGATTCATTACAATAGGAGACAGAAGACTGAGATAATCAGATGATTATGAGTTAGTGAATATAGGGAGTCAACAGACAATTATATTTGATAGATATCAAATATCTATCAATTTCTATCTGATTTCTATAAATATTTTTGATAGAAAACTGACATAATTTATGAGCCACTTTGGAGACCCTTCTACATGTCATGCCATTAAGAAAAGCTAGTTCCATAGGAATAAAGGGTAGCTTGATGGGGATAGGGAACAGTTTATCAACTGTACTCCTGAGGAAATTGAGCTCTTCTTTATTTGGATTTAAATTGGGCTCTTAATTTTTCTGGTGTTGTGCGTGTGTGTGAGAGAGAGAGAGACAGAGAGAAAAACATAAACATTTGATCTTTCAAAAAAAGGAGAAAGCAGCCAATGAAAGCTTAAGTTCTGACTTAGTACAGCCTATTTTAAATTGTTTCCCTTTTCCTTATGGTGTTTCACTGAAGGAGGAGGAAACAACCACAGAGGGAACATTTATTAATAGGGAGGTAGAGTGAAAAAGAAGGGAGAAGGAAGTATACTAGTAAGAGTTATTTAGCTGCACAATTAGTTTCATTTTTAAGCCATTGTTTCTTTTTGCCTCTTAACCAGGTGGGCAAGAAGAATGGATTGAGGAAACAAACTGTAAAGCTAATAACAATAAAAATGCAAACGTGACAAAATGTAGCTAGCACTAATTTAAATTTGCAAATATTTTTATCCTGTTTAAAATTTTTGTAATTGATCATTATGAGTAAGTTCAGATATTCAAATAATTTTTTAAAAAAATTTAATTTAGTAGATAAAACAAAGATTTGCTACTACATTAAGACAATCTGATTACTGTTAGGCAATTATTGTTTTCCCACAACAGTTAGGATCTTACCAAGTTCTAAAGGTCGACCCCGAGGCACCTTGTTTGTGGGGTGCCACAGAGGTCGGTCCTCTCACCTCTCCTGTTCCTGATCTCCTGGGTGAGATCATCCGTGGTTTTGGGGTGGAGTTCCATCAGTACGCTGATGATACTCAGCTGTACATCTCCACCCCAGGCCATCCCAATGATGCCCTTAAAGTGATGTCCCGATGCCTAGAGGCTGTGCGGGTCTGGATGGGAAGAAACAGGCTCTGACTCAACCCTTCCAAGACCGAGTGGCTGTGGCTTCTGGCATCCTGATATAGTCAGCTGGTGCCATCGCTGGCTATTGGGGACGAGTTACTGGCCCCCACGGAGAGGGCTCGCAACTTGGGCGTCCTCCTGGACGCACGTTACTGGCCCCCACGGCTCCTTGAGGAGCCTCATGTAGAGGCTGGTGCAGAATGCGGCCGCGTGGAGGATTATAGGAGCGATGGGGTGCTCCCATGTGACGCCCCTCCTGTGCGAGCTGCACTGGCTCCTGGTGGTCTTCCGGGTGCGCTTCAAGGTGTTGGTTACCACCTTTAAAGCGCTCCATGACTTAGGGCCTGGGTACTTACGGGACCGCCTTCTGCCACCGATAGCCTCCTACCGGCCAGTACGTTCCCACAGAAAGGGACTCCTCAGGGTGCCCTTGGCCAGACAATGTTGGCTGGCGACCCCCAGGGGGAGGGCCTTCTCTATGGCAGCACCTGTCCTCTGGAACAACCTGCCCCCGGAGATATGTAGGATCCCAGATCTCTGTGCTTTTCGCCATGCCCTTAAAACTTTTTTATTTCATCAAGCCGGGCTGGCTTAACTCCCCCTCTTAGATATTTTTAATTGTTAATTGATTTTAGTTGGGGTGTTTTAAATTTATTGGGCCAAAATTTGTTTAATTCTTTTTTTTAAAAAATTTTTTTTAAATTTTTTGTATGTGATGTTTTTATTCTTGGCTGTCCACCGCCCTGAGTCCAGTGGCAGAAAGGCAGTATAAAAATCTAATAAAAGAAAGAAAAGAAAGAAAGAAACTTTGCTGTGTTTGATTGAAACATTTTCTTTCACCTTCAAACCTTGATTCCCATTAGAAAAGATTTCTGCACATTCATGCACATTTGTAGAATTGGAAATATGGTTATTGGAATTGCTGGAAACCTCAGAAGCCTTTTTTTTTTTTTAAGAAAAAGAGGAACAGAATTGATGTGCTAAGGAATTTCAAAAAAATGCTTCATATAATGTTCATCAAAATAGTGTACAATGTGTAGAATGATACCATGTCTATAGTATGAGTCTTTCATTTCTCATCTATATATTCATTTATTGTTCCATTCCATTTTCTTCTTAGTTCTTTCTTGTTCCTTATTCCCCTATTCCTGCTTTCTTCTCTTGAATTACAATACTGACTTGTATGGTATGCTTGGATGAACAAGGGTTTTGAAATAAAGCCGCCTAGTGGTTGTATTCGGAAAATGTTGATTTAAGAAATTTTCTTGTGAATTAATTTTATTATCATTTTGTTTTCTATAGATTCATAAATACAATATATTTTATGCATTTCTTCCATAAAATATTCCAATTATTCTTGTGCATATAATACAATGTCTAATTTGTCTAACTTAGGTTAATTGAATAGATCAGTGATTTTGATTTTTTTAGCTCTTTTTGTTGGCATTTTAAATTAGTATTTTATATGTAGGATTGTAGGAATAAAATTATTAGTATTTACATTAGTATTAACATTAGTATTTATATGTTGTTTTCAACAAAACAAAAACAATGAATTTATACTTTGGTTACCTTTTTTGTTTATTAGTATCATCAAGTAAAATACCTGATCATTGCTGCTTTCCATGATTATTTTTTTCCATTTTACAAGTACATTATCATATGTCTACATATGCTTTCTCATTTGTATACATTTATTATATTATAAATTATTACACATTATTATTATAAAACTTTTTTTGTTCATTATAAAATATTTGATGCAGATGGTTTGTATTTAAATCGATGTAGTGTAGAAGTCACACACCTGTACATTCTAGAAATGATTAATGAGCATAGTATATGTCAGAGGACTGGTTAGATGGTAACCAGTATACTGTAGTATTACTACTTTAGTAGCAATAATAATAGCTTTTGATTTTCTGAGAAATATGAATAAAAAAATTAAAATATGAGTGAAAAGAAATGTAACAAAGGTTATATATTTGTAAATTAATTGATATGCATAATATAGATAAATAAAGCTGAATATAGCTGTTGGTAACAAATTAATTGAATTTTTCAAAATTAAACCAAATGTATTAATGGATGACTCTTAAGGATAGTTGGCTATGAATTTTCTTGGTTACTGATTACGTACTTTATCAGCTCAAGAATGATATGTCGAAACAAATACAATGTATTTACATTGAACACAATTTTTGTTTGGAATATTTTTGGGACTTATTTGAAGAATTCCAGATACCTTAAACATGAACTAATTTTAGTAACCTGAGATTGATTCATATGGTTTTAATTGTATATTCTCCCCCTCTCCCATAGTTGAGGGAAGAAATGAAAGCTATGAGAGTTGTTCCCAAAGTCCCCCTTAAAGATTTCAACAAATCTTTCCAAAGTAACCATTGAATCATTTTCCAAGCTAGGTTTTTGGTTGAGCTGCAGTTTCTACTCTCTCAAATTGTGCTTTTTGTTGTAGTACTGGAACATATTGCAAACAGTGCTTATATGTCCACCTTGATTGTTTATAAAATCCATGAACAATGTTATATTATTAATATATCCAACATAAGGTCATATTAAATGCCTCATGTTTATATGATTGTTATTTGGAATATGTTAATGGGAGTGGGGGATGGCCAGGAGCTACTTTTATCAATATCCTCTGTAACAGACTTGGGAAACTCAAAAGATAATATTCTTCTAAAATAAAACCAACAAATGAGAGTGGAAATTGGTGCTGCAGTATCCTGAATGATGTTCCTACTGGATTGGATTATAAGAGGAAATGGTTAGTTAAAATATTTTAAATGCTCACTAGTGTAGTGACAATATTTTTTCAGTTGGACTGAATGATTATGCAAGAAATATTTACTTTAGCTGACAAACATATACAATCTTTTTCTCCCCAGGATATATTTATGTTCATCACAAGACAACTGAAAGGATTAGAAGATACAAAAAGCCCACAATTCAACAGATATTTTTATTTATTAGAGGTAAATGTAAACAATTGTCATTCATATTAATCTTAGTTTGATTAAAGTTTTAGTCAAATATCTATTCTGCATAAAATACAATAGCATTTTAAGTATATTTGAAACAGATCTGTATTTATGATGTAAAATTATTCAGTACTGACTTTACTAATTCTTTATTAAATTATACTTACTGTATCTTTTTCTCCTAAATAGAATATTGCATGGGTTAAATCTTACAACATATGCTTTGAACTAGAAGATAGCAATGAAATTTTTACGCAACTGTACAGAACGTTATTTTCTGTGATCAAGTGAGTATATCTTCAACAGCAATTTTGATACTTGATGGAAGTGACAGATTGTTTTGATTGTTAGGAATAGGCTTAAAATCTGTAAGCATGGAGGTGAAAAAAGTTTCATGGATAAGTAACATTTTGCACGCCACAAAATATTTTCCTTGCAATCTTGACTAAATGGGATTTTCTAGGGTACAAGTTCAGACCTCTTCCGGCCAAAATTTAAATACAGCTGAAATGACTGTTACTAGCAGCAAGGTAGAAATAATATCGTTAGGATTACTGGTGGACTTGCATGAGGTTAACTTGTGTTCTCAGTGACCTTGATGTTCATTGTGTTTGGGACAGACTATTGAAGGTTTGGTCAGAATGGAAAAGATGCCCTTTTCGCCATGGTGGGTGTGGGGAACAGCAATGAAAAGAGAAGAATGACAAGTAGGAAACCTCTTGCATGCCAGATAAGAATTGTGGTTTTGCAGTCTCAAAGAAACGGTTCATTATCCAAATTCTAATTTAGGATGGGCCATAATAACTTACACTATATTGCTGAGCTGACACTATTCTCATTTTAGCAATGGTCATAACCAGAAGGTTCATATGCATATGGTAGATTTGATGAGTTCTATCATTTGTGAAGGTGATACAGTATCGCAAGAGCTTTTGGATACAGTTTTAGTTAATCTAGTCCCTGCACATAAGGTAAGAATTAATATTTTAATGTAAAAATATTGCAAATTGATACATAGTATGCTTGGCAAAATATACTGCAGCTACCTTTTTATTCATGAATTTATAACACAAAGAATAGATTGATTATTTGAAAGAGTGAAATTAGCCAATATTTATTCTATTTCTTAGAGAGTCTCTAAAGCATGAAATAAAAGAACGTTATGTTGGTCTAAGTTTAATGAGGAGGATCATTAGATAAATTATATTTATATTTACATTCTTTCTCTTTTGCTGTCAAATAGTTATTATTTTTATTACTATTAAATTTCGCCTTACTAAAATCTGAAATATATTGTCATTGTCATAGCAATGAGTGGGAGAGAAGTAAGAAGGCATGACAACAGTGAATCTGGAGACATTTTCATTAATTTTCATTATAGGTTTTATTTTAAGCCAAGTTAATCTAGAGATGCTTACTATAATTAAAATGAGAAAAATGACAGTCTGAATTGTGAATATACCATATGTATTTGTGTATAAAAATAAAATTGTAGAATATTGTCATTATCATTAGATACATGAAGTTTAACATGAATGAATTCAAATGATTACTCTGTTTCCCCAAAATAAGACATCCCCTGATAATAAGCCCAATTGGGCTTTTGAGTGCATGGCAATAAGGCCAAGTGCTTATATCAGGATTCAAAAAAATATAAGACAGGGTCTTATTTTCAGGGAAACACGGTAGATTGTGAGATGGAAGGTAATAAAAATTTGGCCCTAGGATATAACAGAGGAGGAGGAGGAGGAAGGATAAAAAGCAAACTGCATGATTGACAGTGGAATCTTGTACACCTTAATTAGATGTACCTCCAGCTGTCCTCTGGGGTATCCTAAAGAAATAGGTGACATGTGAGATATGAAGTCTGAATGCTTCTGTCTTTAAAAGTTGTACACAACATTAACTGTAATATACATTTGTATTTTATGTACTCAATCTATAGTGGTTGTAATGCTTATAGTTGTAATATATTTAACCAATGTTACCCATCCTGTGCTTTAAAATTTTGAAAAAAGCCAATTAGGTTGATTTACTTAATATTGAGTATCAAATTTTTAGAATAAACCTATAATTTGGTGTCCAATATACTTTTCAGAATTTAAACAAACAAGCATATGACTTGGCAAAGGCTTTACTGAAGAGAACAGCCCAGGCTATTGAACCATACATTACTAATGTAAGTGATAATTTAAAATAACCATGTAGAAAAAAACTGAATAATATATCATTAGTGTTAATATATCTTTATATTGCGCATTGAATAGTTTAGGACTTTCCTACAATCAAATCATAGCTGACTGTATTCTTATTTAGAATTTGCATCATTCATAAATCAAAGTTAACAGTAGATAATTACATCAGTTGTCAGATGCATTTAGTATCTTATGATTCTGTTGACTGTCCTTCTATAACATAGCTTTGAAGCATGAAACTAGATGTTCATTTATTAATAGTCAATATCCAATTAGTATTGAGAGCCAATTTGCTATAATGGTTAAGGTACTGGCCTGGAAACCAGGAGACTGAGTTCTAGCCACCCATTGGAGTGCAAGCCAGCTAGGTGACTTTGAGCCAGTCATGTTCTCTCAGCCCAATGATAAAGGATGCAGACAAGACACACAATAAAATATAAAATAATAGCAATAATTAAGAAGTTAATAATAGAATACCCTTGAGTTCATTGTCATCTGTTTGAATCTGCATACAGTTACAGTACTGTACTTGATTATTTGAGAATAAAGTCCACTGAACTAAAGGAATGTTTTCAATTATATATAAGAAATATTCATCCAGTATATTTTTTCCACAAAAAAAATTTTTTTTTCCACAAAAGCACTTACTTTTCAGCATCTGCTAGAAGATGTGATCTTATGGATGATAAAAGATGTATCTAGCAATCATCTCTATAGTTGCAGCTGAACTTTTCCAAGTAGTTCTAGTCACAAAAAATGCTAATTGTTTTTCATATTTTATTCTAATGTGAAATGTATACATGGAGATGATCTTTTGAAAGAGTTAGGCATTTTTGGAGATAGAATTTTCTCTTACTCGTTCTTTCTGCAGTTTGATTTGGAATTGGTCTAGGACAACTAAAGTATTTCAAAATAATTCATACAATAGAACTGTGTTATGCTAAGTGGAGTACTGTCTAGTACCTAGTTGCCTTAAGAGACATTGCAGTTTACAAAGGCTTGCATGTTTTCTGAACTAAGGAAGTATTTATTTTAATAACATGAGTAACTTTTAAAGGATTGATTTTTCAAAATGTAATATGTATATAAGCTTTCAACATGAATAACTGACATTTATATTCTTGATCCATTAGCGATACAGAAATGTATTACATTTCATTTCAAAATGTATTTTAATTTTGATGATTCATTAACAGCTCACATTAAGAATATTTATACATTTATACAGTTATTTCTAGATATTTAAATGTCAGGTTCTTTGATGTAAATTGTGAATTTAAGTTCATACAGAATCCAGTTGACACTAGCTTTTTAAGTATGTATACCTATTACCCTTAATATTTTAATTTTCCTGTAATTAATTTAATTGCACAGCCAAAGTAGATGAAAAGTTAGCTTCCAATTTAATGAATGAAGTGTTATGGGGTTAAATATGATAGTGAAAATAATAATTTTTAAAAGGGAATCTTGGTTTTGTTAGAAAATTAGAATTGTTCTGAAATAAATTAAAAATTTATGATTTCTATCCTGTTCATATTTTGATTTTTTTCACAGTTCTTTAATCAAGTGCTTATGCTAGGAAAAACATCCATCAGTGATCTCTCAGAGCATGTTTTTGATTTAATTTTGGAGCTATATAATATTGACAGCCATCTTTTACTCTCAGTTTTGCCACAGCTTGAGTTTAAACTTAAGGTAAGTCTATCACAAGATAAAAGTATCACTGCTATTAATTGAAGTTTTAAATCTGTGTAGTGGGCATGGATGATGCACCATTTTTCAATAAGAACTTTAATTATGTAGGGAATGCCACTCTGTCAAAGTCCTTTTTCTGATGAACATCCCTCACTATACATTTCAGACATGTTTTATTATCACAGTATATATTAAAGCTCTTCTCTTTTCAACTATCACTGAATAACAAAAATATATACTTTTAATTCTCTAATTTCCAGTGTTAAGTAGCTGTCCTTCCTTGTAACTACCAGCAAACAGATACTAAAACAAAACAAACAAATTTATTTACAATCCAGATCTGGTAGCCCTAACTTAAATCAACAAAATGGTGCATTTCCATCACAGAGTTGCTTAGGGCAGGACAAAATAGTACAGGAAAGCTATTGTAAATTTTTATTTGTTCATAAGTTGATCCCATATGATTTGCACATGGAATAAGTCATTCTGTTTACCCAAAGACTTCTGTTTACATCTGACAAAGGGTGTTTTTTTACAGGAAAATTTCTGTTCTATTGTGTGTGTATGTGTGTGTTTGTGTACACACACATGTCTGTGATTTTAGTTGAGTTCTTTGTTATTTTCTTTCTTTTAGTATATGAAGAAACAGTTTTCTGAAGCTTATTTATGTAGATTTATATACTTTTTTTAAAAAATACTATTTTCTAGAGCAATGACAATGAGGAACGCCTCCAGGTTGTAAAACTTCTTGCAAAAATGTTTGGAGCAAAAGATTCAGAGCTGGCCGCTCAGAACAAACCCCTTTGGCAATGCTACTTGGGAAGGTATGTTTTGTTTTATTTTGTTTCTCACTAAATTGTAATTTAGTCTTAATGTATTGTAATTATTCAACATATTGATATATTTTGAAACATTAGTATTAGCCATAAATTTGAGTAGTAACTATTATCCTGTTTACTCTTAAGTATCCTAGGAAAGAATTAAGCTGCATTTGTACTTCCATAGACCATTAGGATCCAGCTTATTTATACTAGTTTTTAGACTGTAAACTTTGGGCTTCTACATTTTACTAAACTATCATGTGGTTTGCTTAGGTTTGGTTAATATAATAATTAATGAAGTCAGTGAAGAAATGGTTTATTTTAGCATAAATCATTTGTTTTCTTTTTGCATTTGTGACTTAGTGGGCTTTGTGGTTTCCTGATTTTTTAATGCTTTGAGGTATTGAGCATTCTTTTCTGGCCCAATGCCAGAAAAAGGAAGAAAAAGTAAGAAATGAATAAAATAATCAATGATTATTTAGTTCATTTACTGACTCTGTATTGTTATTGCCTATTCAGACAACTATCTTTGGTACAAAGGTGAAGCTCAGCAAAATATAACAAGTGTCTTTCAATGTATTGTGTTATATGGAATAAGGTAGATTTTTATCAATAGAATTACATATCAAAACATTGTATAATTTAGTTGATATATTGCATTTCATTAATATTAATATCCTTTTCAAAGATAACATTAGAAACTAACTAGAATTGCAAATAGGTTACAAATACATTTCACAATAAAAAAACAATGCAAAGAAATACACATATACATGTCTTTTCCATTATATTTTTCTTTTGGTTAAAATGACAACTGGATTCATAGTTCACAATTTTTGGCTAAAAAGCACAGATTTTATTTTATTATTTATTATTTTTACACTGTCCAGCAATTTCACAAATTAAAAGCACAGAAAAATAATATCACAATAAGACAGGAACAGAATATAGCAAAAACTCAACACCAAGTTGAGCAGAGATTCACCTCAAGACTTTATTAGATGAACAATCAATAAGTAAACAATACCCCAATCAAGGAACTACAGTGCAGAGAAGTAAGCTAATAGTAAACAAAAACCTAATCAAGGAACCACCAAGACCACTCTCATCAACATTGACAGGGCAAGCCACTAGTTGTTGTGGCCCACTAGCGGCCTGCACGGATCGAGGCTGATCCTGACGATGAGGAGGCTGGTGTGTCACGCCAGCAGCCTGCGCAGCCGGCACTCATGTCGGACAGCGAGGAGGCTGAAGAGGATGTGGTGCCAGAGGCAGAGACTCAGCCAGGGCCTTCAGAACCTCCAGAGGCTCCTTCAAGTGGAGAGAGCGAAGTGGAGGAGCCTCTTCTCAATGCTCGAGCACGCAGGTCTGCCAAAAAGCAGGAGTGGCTACTCAGGAGGAAGAGGTCTCCTCGAGAGTAAGGCTTGAGGATAATTGGCTACTCCCTTAGTCTATTTAAGTCACACGCCGTTAGTAAGTTACTTGCTAGAAACAACTTGTAATTATCATCAGAGCATTTTTGGAAAAGTCTTATCGTACCTTGCTTTCTGGGCTGGTTGCCAACCTTTGCCAGACTTTGTTTTATTCTTGCTACTTAATAAATTTGATAAGGACCGTTGGTGTGTGTCAATATCCTCCGGAATCCGGAGCTGGGGCAGAACACTAGTAAGAGAAAAACTTACTCCCTTCTAGCACTTATGATGTTACCTAGTTTGGTAATACAACACTTGCAAGAAAACATCAAAGTTCTTTGAGCACTAAGAATCTCATAATAGCAAAAACTACACAACAACAGAAAACATACCCACATTAACCTGAGTGAGATTAAACCACTCTAGTTGAAGGCCTGGATGAAGAATCAGGCCCTCTTGGCTGGTATTTTATCCATTCCTTGGATGAGAAAAAAATAAAATTCAATTAAGCAAAAGTAATATCATAGCGTATTATGTATTCTCTTGCACAGAACTTAAGAGATAAGTATTCTCTGGATCCTTTTTTGCAAAGTTCTATCTAATGTTCAAATATTTTCTATATATGCATCTTTTGGTTGAGCTTTGTATACAATAGTTTGGTGAAAATTGAAATAAGATACAACATGGTTATTAAAATTTTTAATTTTTTAAAAACAGATTTAATGATATACATGTCCCTATCCGTCTTGAATGTGTGAAATTTGCCAGTCACTGCCTTATGAACCATCCGGATCTAGCGAAAGATCTAACAGGTATCAATACATTTCAGAGTAAAAGAAATTCTCTTCTGTTTTTAGTTATATGGTGAATACACTATACTTTTAAAATATAAAA
Source organism: Arizona elegans (assembly GCA_022577455.1). Classification (NCBI taxonomy): domain Eukaryota; kingdom Metazoa; phylum Chordata; class Lepidosauria; order Squamata; family Colubridae; genus Arizona; species Arizona elegans. The sequence goes on along the minus strand of JAKOOJ010000006.1, from coordinate 91,606,095 downwards.
TACTTAAATATAACGGTATCTTTATAAAGAGAGTGCTTCAAGTCATACTGTTTAGTGTCCTCTGCAAGTTTTATTACTCCCTATGAGTCTCTGTCCCTAAGGCCATCAGATGTTCAGGTTTGACACAGTTTTAATATGAGCATGTAAATACATTTTTTCTCTATCTCTGTCTGTCTATTGCCATCCATCCATCCTATAGATGTACAATTTTCTTACATAGATGTTACCCAGACTTGTTCTTCAAGAGTATTATTTGTTATTTTTTGAAACTAAAACATGCCAATTTATGACATAATACAGCTTAGCCCTTTAAGTAAAAACTTTAATAAATAAAATAAAAATAATTTAAAAAAATATATATTAAAAATAAAACCAAAAGGAAATAAATTCAAAGGGCAGACTTAATGACCACTAGATCTTTTTCTGCTGTCAGTTTTCTGTGTTTCTAATAATCCAATTGATATGTATTAGGGAATATGACATCATTATTTTATAAATATATTTGCATTTTGCAAATAATAAATTGTCATAAATTTCTTTGAAAAATGAACCAGGTAATTTCTATCTTCAGTTCAGTTATTTTATCCAGTCAAATTACAGTGAAAGTGTATGCAGATAGCCCTTGGTTAACAATGGTAATTGGGACTAAGTGACGTCATAAAGATGTGACTATGCTGACTCACAATGGCAGTTTCAGTTGCAATCACTGAGTCCTGTGAGTCCTGTGTGGATGTTAAACCCAATGTTTTGTGATCACCATCTCCTGCCAGCTTCTCCTTTGACTTTGCCTGTCAGAAGCTGACGGTGAAGGTCACAAATGATGACCATGTGACTGAAGAATATTGCAACATAATTGCAAATTGCAAGTTGTTGCCAAGGGTCCAAATCATAACCATATAATTATGGGGATGCTGCAGAAATTGCAATTTTGAAGGCAGGTTGTAAATGTCCAGAGCAGTCATAACTTCAAACAGTTGCTGAATGAGTTGTCATTAACCAAGGACTGCCTGTAAAACAATTAAAATGCAGAATTAGATTTAAATACAATTAATGACAAAAACAAATGATGTTTAGTTGGATGCAGTTTTAGTTCATTTTGATTCTCTTAAAAGGCATTATTTTGGCAAAATAAATACTGCTGTCAGTGCCGTGACAAACTATTTTGTGCAAGAAAGAAAAATAATGTAATATTCAAATTATATTTTAGAAAGGAAATAGATTGTTTCTGCCTAACAATGTTTAACAGAGAAACATATTTGGATTACTATATTCCTTTGAATCACAGAAACATAATTTGTTAGCATAAACTATCTTTATCAGTGTCATATCTAAATAAGCTGTTGATATTACATTGAGACATAAGCATGAATACCTTCCTGTACTTTGAAATCTTAGGTTCTGCAAATACAAATACAGATGTTTCAAATTGCTGGTCTGGGAGAATTAAACAAATCTTAATCAGTAATAAGCAAGCGAGTTTTCCCTGTTTGAAAAATGTAATAGGACAGGGGTCTGTGTGTGCGTGTGTGTATATGTGTGTGTGGTCCTTGTATTAAACACAGAGATCATAATATTACCATGATACATTTTTTCAAGCCCATGAAAGAACAAGTACCACATGTCTTAAGCTATAAATTGTGGAGCTATAAATTTAAACATTTATCAGAGAGAGGGGAAAGAAAGATTTAATATAGTGCTTTGCTTTATTAGTTTTCTTTGTGATGGAAATTACCACGCAACACAAATCCTTTAATAGGTTCTTGTTGTTATAATTGTTAGTGAGAGAATGAAAATTCCTTCTGAGTGGCTTAATTTATTTTTCCCATTAGTGACATTGTAGTTCATAATAATTCAACAACTAAGTTTCATTTTATTTAGAGAAAAAGGGAAATGCTCTGATGGCATATTTTATAATATATGACTCTGTTTTTAGAGGAATTATATTCATAAGTTATATTGCAGGTATTCAACTTAATGATATAACATTTCAGTTAATAGATATATATTTTATGTATTATATACAGAATATCTTAAAGTGAGATCTCATGACCCTGAAGAAGCTATTAGGCATGATGTTATTGTATCAATAGTTACTGCTGCTAAGAAAGATCTCCTACTTGTGAATGATCATCTGCTTAATTTTGTAAGAGAACGAACACTTGACAAACGGGTAAGTTTGTTGGTTAATTACAGACTGCTAATCCAAGGGTAATCAGTTTGTTAAATTTGTTTTTTAAAAATCCTTTATTGTTAAGGCCTTCAATAGCATGTTCATATACTTTGATTTTCTACTCTGCATGCACACTTTTTGTACAGTCAGTCCTAGACTTATGAGCCCAAAATTTTTGTTGCTAAGCAAGACAGTTGTGACCTTGAAATGAAGAATTATGAGTGAATGAGCTTTGAAACTGGCCATTTTGCATGGTTCTTTTTATGCATATAGTAAAAATATTGCTGTATGTTTTCAATGTTTATAGTAGCCTTTTTAATAAACGTTGGGGGGGCTCTCATTATGTATTATTATTTTAGTGGAGGGTGAGAAAAGAAGCTATGATGGGACTTGCACAGATATACAAGAAATATTCTTTACAATCAGAAGCTGGAAAAGAAGCTGCTAAACAAATTGCTTGGATTAAGGACAAATTATTACATATATATTACCAAAACAGTATTGATGATCGGTAAGTTATCTTCAGTTTTTTAAATAAAAAAGACATTTCTGTCCCAAAGTTTGGAAAATAATGTCAAAAAAGGTAACTCTGGGCATCTTATAGTTACATATACAGTTAAAACATAAAAAGTTAAATTAGACATTAAAACCAAGACACATGGGGAAGGCGGGGGGCAGACGGGGGGGAGGTGGGATCTGTTATTATTTGATCAACCGCTTCCATTGCACTGTTCCCCACTGCAGTTGATCATGGCTTAAGTTTTGACTTTAATATTAATTTTGATATTTTTCTGAAACTTGTTATTGGTAATTTTTTTTAGATTGCTGGTAGAACGAATCTTTGCTCAATATATGGTTCCACACAATTTGGAAACAAATGAAAGAATGAAATGTTTATACTACCTTTACGCAACACTTGATTCTAATGCTGTTAAGTATGTATTCAATTACAGATATGGAATATTTTCATTGCAAATGTAATTGATAATTGTGATTAAGAGAAATATAGATTAAAGCCTGAAGGCTTTTATCTTGGTTTTCAATTGTTTCTTATCAAACAAATATTTTCTATTTGGAACTAAATTTTTAGTTCTTACTATTAAATAAAATGCCTCATGAAAAGTATGATATATCCTCATCATGCACTTATCTTTCCACAGTTTAAAAAAAATCTCTTTCCACCTCTTTAATTTTCTAGTCAACCTTACTAGTTAAGCATAGATTTGGAAGAAGGCAGATGTTAGAGAACGGTAGTAGATGGAAAATCTGCTTTTGCCAGTGGGGTATCTTGCAACAGTGAACACATGCAGTTGTATATAGCTCACTTCTTCATTTCAGTTGAATTCTCTTATGTCATTAAAATAGGAACTGTTCATTATTTTTTAATTGGTAACTTGAATCTTATGTATGCTTTCTTTAACAGTTTATAATTCTAAAGATGGAGGTATCTCAACATAAGTGCCTTATAGGTAGTCCTCACTTAAGGACCACATTGTTCCAAAACCTTTAGTTGATTCTAGGTATCATATTTGCCTATAAGTAAAAAACAAACAAACCCTAAAGCTATGAATTATTTTTTTTGTCTAATTAAATTTATAAGCCCAAAACGATGGTGATATTTATTATTTGACAGTAGAATCCTCTAACCCAATAATTCTTCTTGTACATGGTTTTATTTCACTAGCTACACTATTATGAGAGCAGCAATTCAACATATGTTGAACCTACCAGACAACTTTTAAAAAGAGTTTGGTAGTGAATGAAATTAGAGATAAGTATGTTTTTATCTAGTAACTCCAGTACATGTACTCCTCAAGTTACACTAAGAACTTGGACTGGATTTCCATTACTATGCAATCCAGTTGTAAAGCGTGATGTCATGGGACCACATTGCTTAGCAACAACAGGAGAAGTTTCTCACTTAACAAAATTTACAAAGTCTAGTCAGTTGCAAAGATGGTTGTTACATCACTTATTGTTTGTACTTTGTTATTTTTATGATTAGGGCATTGAATGAAATGTGGAAATGTCAAAATTTACTAAGGCATCAAGTAAAAGATTTGGTTGATTTAATCAAACAGACCAAGGTAAGTTCATTTCCTTCTGAAATTTTACATGTCACTAATATTTTCAGGACTTCAGCTTGAATTTTATTTCACTGACAGAAGGAATACTTTCTGGATTTCTTTTTAAAAATGATAATATGAAAGTGAAACTTTGCTATATGCCAGTGTTTTCTATCCTAAATACTTGAAATAATTTTAGTGTACTTACTTTTGTGGGAAACTGTTTTAAGACCATTTTGTTTTATTGACTTACTTAGTTTAATATCATGCTTTTTCATGCTCAAGGCAGTTTACGGATGAATAAATAAACAGGTAAAAATCCAGGCAGCAACTTGCAACCAATGTCTCTTTGATGTCCTTGCCCTATAAATTTCATAGGAAAAATATAAAGCAACTCATCTGCCTCCAATGTTATATCTATCTTCAGTAAAGACTTTCATCTCAATATAAGATTCACTGCAGTAGCAAGAGCATCCTAGGGAATGATTTACTTTCTGATAAAGAATATTCTCTCCATGGAAGCCATTTTTATATAAACAAGGCTTCTATCACAGACATTTTGTAAGCATGCCCAATTTGTGCTATAAAATAGAGATAGTTCATAATATGGCATGCACCATTAAGGAATGACAAACTTTCTCCCAATATATTATGTTTCAGTGACTATTGGAGTGTTGCATTTTTTTTCTGCTTGGTGTGGCCTGATCTTCTTTGAAAGACACTGTCTTAAGAATTATTTTCAAACAGCAAACCTATATTTAAAAAAACCTTTAATGTCGGATCAAGAAGATAAGAGGTTCAAATTCTCAATAAGATGGGGTTTTGTACACTCCAATCTTCAGTTGCTTATCCCTCATGTGTAAATTGCTAGAAATAATGCCAACTTAAGAAAACCTGTACCAGTTTTCAAGCTTTCTGGTGGAGCACGAGAAACCCAAAGACCAGCTAGCCGGCATGCACATGCGCACCAGCCAGCTGGTCTTCAGGCGTCCGGCACTCTGGTGTGTACTTGCACATGTACGCACACATGTCCGGTTTGGGCACTTGGTACTGAAAGGGTTCGCTGCACTACACTGAACTTATTTAAAAAATATTGGCTTAGCCAACATATACATTTTTATGAGGGAGTGCCCCTTTCTTCACATCTAGTTGGACAGTTGTCACTACAACTTTCATCTGATTTCCAGCATTTTGCCACTAAAAAATAGGAAAGATCCCTTTAAAGTCTATAAAAAACTATCTATGAAGAAGTGTTGCATTCTCTAATTTTCATTCACGACTATTTGAAATTAGGGTGATGCCGAATGAATGGCACTCAGACCCAGTCTCTGAAGTTACAGTCGTTGCAGCATCCCTGTGGTCATGTAATCAAAGCCTGCCCATACTTAAAACCACAGAGGCACTTCAACTCTCTCACTCGCCTATTCCCCCCCCATCTCTCTTCTTTTGGTCACCCTGCACAATGGCAGCCCTTGGCAAATTGCCTGCTTTGTAAGATTCTGAGGCCTTTTGAAATTTCAAGAAATATCTGCACCTGTCATTCTCCAAATCATGGATGCCATTCTTCTAATTTTCAGAAGGCCTCAGAAGTTTTCCAAAGGCTTTCTGAAGCATCAGAAGAACAGCACTGGCAATTTGGAGAATGGTAGGTGCAGTTTTCTTGTGAGGTTTCAGAAGATCTCAAAAGCCTGACAAAGCATTACAAGAATGGCTTGCGCTATTTGGGGAACAGCGCAACCTATCTCAGGAAGAAGGCTTGGCATGGCCAACAGCTGCCTCATGTAGGTCCAGGTCAGGTGTTCTTTGTCAGTAGCAGAAAAATGACAATGAAAGTCAGCTGAGCATGGCAGGACATGCAGAGTATAGGATGTTTAGAACTTTCCACTGTGATGCTTGGCTGACTGGCTGTGGTGTGGGAGTTGAGGTGGTAATCCTTGGTGGTGGCTGTGCTGACAGCTTGGCCTCTATTTCAATCCCAGTGTCACCGCTGAGAGGTGCTGAGGATATTTTAATATGTGAAAAATATAGGTGGGTAAGAGAAGTTGAAGAGAAGGCAGACCCTTACCTTACTGAAGCTCGGGTCTGATAATGGCTTGGATCATGTTGGGTCCTACCTAACAATCAGTGGGATTTGGTTAACAACAGCTGGGATTGCCATAACCTAAGCAATGCAGTCATGTGATATTGTGCTATTGAACCGCATTGTTAGCAACAGAAATTCCAGTCTCAATTGCTGTTGTAACTTGAAAACTACCAGGGTTCAGGTTTATAACTATAATAATAATTGGGATGATATATTAGAACTTTAACATAATCCAGTAGAAAGTCTCTTCAGAATTTCCATGAAGAACTACACATTAAGCAAGGATTTTCAATAAAAAGTTTTAAGAATATGATTGAAACAGATCTTGGATTTGTTTCAGTGTAATATTAATATATTTCATCTACATGTCAGCAGTAATATAAAACTGTCCTTATTCATATTATTTCCTCATATTGAAGCTGATATGTATTATTTCTGTATTAAGAATATTTACAGTTCAGATGATGTCAAGTCAGTAGGATATTTTTAATATGTGAAAGCACATATATGCATTTGTATGTTTACACATTGGTCAGTGAATCATAGACTTGTTGAAATACATTGCTTAACTCACATTAAGGGGATTTGTTATGGATTCAAAGATCAAAAGTAATATGTGGAATATTTTCACATTTATCATGTTCCTGAAACTATCAAGGGCTATAGAAATGTCAAAAATATTTGATGTCCTTCAGCCTGTTAAAGCAGCAGAATCCATGAAGTAGTTTACCTAAATTATCTCTGAAAGTCTTTAAAGCAGATCATGCAGAATTCTGACAGGTAATCATGCTTTATTTTGTCTGTTCTTTTCTGATAAGGAATAGAATTTAATTCCAAGAAACTACCCCATTTATGTTTAATCCCCGTAAGACTTTGTAGACATATCCTTTCCTATTTCAAGTTCAGGATTTATAGGCTTTTTACGATGGTCTGTATTGTTAGACAGTTCTGCAGGTTAGCTCATGCTCTCAAAACATTAAAAATTGCAGCTAGAAATATTGTCTCTTTGATCTTTTTCTGCTGGCAGAAAATATGAAAACAGAGTACCTTACTCAGTGTATTTAAACTTCAACATTTTGAGAAATTTAATACCGATCTGGTTAGGCAAGATATTATAACAAGAAATCCCAACAGCTTATATCAGCTAAAATCTACATTGATTGCTCTACAGTATGCTAACTAAATAGCATGTTCCCAGCATCCCCAGTTAATCAAGGAGTCAATTTCAACCATAATTACATAGCCATCCATTTTTCTAGGGGGGGGGGAATTATTTAAGCTTTGTAGTATGATGTACAGCTAAAAAGAGTGAAAAAAAATCAAATGAATTATTAGAACTGTGTTGCATTTAATGCAGAGTTCCAAGTTTATATATTTATTATGAAGTATCTTAATATACTACTGAAAATATACTGAATTTTATTTCTTCTTTTCATATTTACCTTACTTTATTGCTACAATTCATTCAGGACAATAGACATAGCTGTATTCATCACCCTATACATTGTTTCTGATTGGTGATTCCATCAAGTTATTTATAAACATTAAAATGCTTTAGTTATTACCTTTACATGGAAAATTTCCTGCTTAAAATCATACTTTAAATAAGTTTGCTTTGTTATGTGCCATGCAATATATAGGGAAGCTATTCTTGCTTAAATTTAGTTAAACTACTGCCCTGTATATATATATTATTAATTTTCTTATTGCTGCATGTTTCAAAGTTTGATTTCCAGGTTTGATAATGTACATATCTTTTTTCCCTTGGGTGCCACAGTTGTCCTCATGGCCTTTAACATATATGTTATGCTATTGACATTGGGGATTGAAGAATTATAGGGAGCTCGTGAGATAATTACACTGTAGGATGTTAGTCCATTCCCTCACAGTTTTATCTATATTTGTGTTTAGATAGTTTTTAATTGTTGATTTACATTTCTTTTAATGGATTGTTTTGTATGCCGCACACAGTCATGACTGTGAGATGGATCAGTATATAAATTTATTTGATAAATAAATATAGGTGAATAAATAATAAATTGTTATGCTTATTTATTCTAAAAATATTAATAGTAGGAAAAACAGGGTTTTAAATTCAAACATTTTTAAATGTTTTTTAAATAATGCTGGGTATATTTTTCAGTATTTGTTTATTGATTGATTGATTGATTTTCCACATTTGTGAGCTGCTGATCTCCCTCAGAGAGGGGCTGTGGGTGCTGTACAATAAAACATTAAAATATAAAAACAGTATATAAAAGTTAACATTATATAAGTAGACAAGGATGATGATTATCCCAAAGGTGCTTTTCCAAGAGGCAACTGGACATTCTTTGTTTTTCCTTGAAGACATTTCACGCCTCATCAAGAAGCTTCTTCAGCTTCTTGGATGAGAAGCGAAAAGTCTTCAAGGAAAAACAAAGACAGTCCAGTTGTCACTTGAAAAAGCATCTTTGGGATGACCATGACCTGGATGACTGAGAATCTCCATAGACAAGGATAATATTAAACACTATTAAAATTAATTTAAAAATGGGGGGGGGGGCTCAGGCACCAGACAGACTGTGCTCCTCTGGGCTCCCCATGCTTGGCAGCAGGGCCGTATTTTGACTCCTATTCAGAAGGCTAGGAAAGTAGGAGCCAGCCTCATCTCTGGGGGAAGACTATTCCACAAGGTGGGGCAACAGCAGTGAAGGCTCTCTTCCTAAATCCTATCAATCAGAATTCTTTAACTAGCTGTAGGTCTTCAGTGGTTTGAACTGCAACAGCATGCTTTATGGCAGTGTTTCTAAACCTTGGCAACTTTTAAGATATGTAGACTTCAACTCCCAGAATTGGAAAATCAAGAATCACTGCTTAGGGAGTAAGGTTTTGCTTTTTGTCAGAATTCTAACTTTATTTGGGTTCACTTTGTATAATACATCCATCTGATCCATGTATTATTTTACATATTTCTTCCTGTGTCTATTTCATCGTTTTTCCCATCAGTGATGTAAAATAAAAATGAAATTTTACCATTTTTTCAGCATTTTTAAAAGCCTTTGATTCAATAGGTGGCAGCACCTAGCTGACCTTCGCTAATCTCAGAAACTAAGCAGGATTGGATGGGGAAACCATCTCAGAACGCCAGGGCTAAAGGCTAGCATTCAGAAAAAGTCATGGGCAAACTACTCCCATAATGATGCCAAATAAACCATATGGGTATACTTATTAAAAGTCAAACTTCAGTTCAAGATGGGTGGGTTTTTTTTGTTTATTTTTCAGCATTGTATATGCATCTTGGTTTAAATAAGTACATATTTTATTGTTGGGTTTTGTTATGGTTTTTTAATAAATTATAGAGTAGTCTGTTGGTTTCTGTTGAAAGGATGCAAAAAATATTAATGAATACAATATAAGTTTTCTGCTATTTTTTGAGCTAAACTGTTTTTCAAAATTTCAATAAAGATAATTAATAATTAATATGAGTTACAAATGCACAATTGTGTGGTTCACTTGAAAATATATAATAGATTAAACTACATTTTGACACACTTCTAGTTCTGTATAATTTATTTATTAATGTAAAGGAATTATCTTACCTATTACTGAAAGATGTAAAGTATTAAATTGTATTATAAAGCCTGTCATTGAAGACCTTTTTTAAATTTTCAGTCAGATGCCAGCAGTAAAGCTATATTTTCCAAAGTGATGGTAATAACAAGTAAGTTTTTTTTCTATATTTTAAGTTTAATATTTGAGAAAATATTACTTATGTACTGATACTTTCAATCATTCTGTTTTCTCCTAACTTTGAGTAAGTAACCTTTGAAATGGATTAAAGCAAGTTGAATAAAACTAACATTATCTTGCAACCTAATACAATTAATATATTAAAGCATTAATAGGATTCATTTTTTGAATGATTTAGTTGAAAATTTGCCTCCCTTAAATAATTTGTGTGGCATTATTAAAGATATTCAACATTGCGTTCCGGTTTGAATATTATGATTAGAATTTCTAATAATATTATTTAGGCTATGTAGATTCTATTATACTAAATATCCCAAGTTGGAGGTATTTTTTTTTAACAATGGGAGAGAAATACTGAATAGCAATATATTAGGTAAATTCTGCTAGGAAACAATATTTTAGCATCTTTTTAATGTTATGATAGCTTGCCCCATCTGCCCACAGGGCTCTGGGTTTATTTATAATCTAACAAAATATATTTTCTGTTTATATAATCCATTTTCATTTTATATCTTTTTTATTTTTAATTCTTCATGCTGCTTCAGTCACATACAACTCAAAGCGTGGAACTTTTTTTTTTGCTTGCTATGTGGCAAAAGCTTTAAAAGCACCAGAACCTTTTTCTTGTTTTACACTGTATGAAACTGTTTACACGTCACTTTATGAAATAGCTAAATTCATTAAGATATAGTTATATACATATTTGTGCCTTGTTCCTTCTATTGATTTACTTTTATGTTGTATTCTATCAGTAAAGAATGCCACTTATAGTAGAAAAGCTTTATTTAATGATTAGCTTTCTATTGAACTTAACCTTGTTTTATTTCCGTAAAGGAAATTTGCCAGATCCTGGCAAAGCACAGGATTTCATGAAGAAATTCACTCAAGTTCTGGAAGATGACGACAAAATAAAACACCAGTTGGAAATGCTTGTTAGCCCAACTTGTTCATGCAAACAAGCTGAAGGATGTGTGGTAAGAATAGATGTTAAAATATAACTTGCAGTATTTGGGGTTATTAAATTGTCTGTTTTCTAATGTGTTCCTAATTACTATTGCAGCGTGAAATTACAAAGAAGTTAGGCAATCCCAAGCAACCTACAAACCCTTTTCTGGAAATGGTAAAGTTCCTTTTAGAGAGGATAGCTCCTGTGCACATTGACACCGAATCCATCAGGTATTTCTTTTCACTTATGTTGGAATTAAAATGAAATGAAATTGAGAAAACATATTCTATAAAAGTGCTTTAAGTTAACATTCTGTAGTGTTCTCCCTATTGAATCTTATATTGTAATGTGTCTTATAGGATGGGGCAAAAAGTAATCCAAGTAATTAGAGAAAGAAACAATTGGGAAGATTTTGGGGATGAGGCCGAACATATTCTTGACATTGATTGAAGGATTATGATTCATTAGCTTCCTTTCCTAACCTTATTTCATTTTTTGTCAAAGTGAGAAGGGGAGGGAAAAGCTTAGTCAAGAAAGAGAAAAACATTTGGTTGCTGCACACTAGAGACTGTATTTACTATGGACAGATGTTAGGAAGAATTACAATGATAAATTGGAGCTATTTTTATCTTACTTGTAATGACACCTTATTTCATACCAGACAAGAAAATTAGAAGAAAACACATGCTATCACTCACCATCTTATTAAGCATAACACAACTAAATGATTACAACAGTATTAACGAGAAGAAAAATGTATATCTTAAATCTGTGCCATTGCTCTATTAAAGGAAAAATGTTTCTTGCTCAAATATACTGCTTACACATGATCACATTTAAATGGAATGTCCAGCATGATTCTTTATCATTTCCTTTATTAGTGCTCTTATTAAACAAGTAAACAAATCCATAGATGGAACAGCAGATGATGAAGATGAAGGTGTCCCTACTGATTTGGCAATCAGAGCAGGTCTTGAATTGCTTAAGGTAATTTTTTCTATAAAAAACACTATTGCAATAATTTTTCTGTTATATCTTTTTTTACTTTTAGAAAAAAACTAAGAATGCTCTTAAGTATAATAATAGCGACTTTCATGAAATGATGGACAAGAAAAGGAAGTAATTCTGAAATTAATCTCTTCTCATAGACTGATATCTAACTTTGCAATCACCTCTATCCTTTGTTGGAGTCATAGGCACTTATTACTATGACCTGCCCCATAATATTTAGAAATCCACATTATTTTCTGAATTTAAGATTTTTCTAACTCATATGGTCAGCAGTTCCGATTGTCTCATTTTTTCTGAAGAATTGGAGGTGATAATATAACATTGAAGGTGATAGAATACAAATTTGTACAAAATGGAATGTCATCAAACATAAATAAAAATCTACTAGCCATGAATAGTGTTGCTATGAAGCATCTCTGAGGCTGTGAGGCATCTTCTGGGAATCACCAAATATAAGTCCCCAGCTGATAGTATCCACAGCACAAGTAGCTAATGGTACCCGCAGCATGCCTTCTCTGGCAGATCTAATGGGTCATTCTGATGTAATTGGGGAGAGGTGAACCCTCAGATAGTCTTGTGCTGTAAATGTCTTTATAGGTCAAAACCAGGACCCTGAATTGGATTCAGAAACGAACTGGCAACCAGTGCATGGAGCAGAAATGTTCTTGGAATGCATATAACTGCCCGTGCTGTTGCACTCTGTATTAGCTGAAGCTTCCAGATATTCTTCAAGGGCAGCTCCATATAGAGTACGTTGCAGTAGTCCAATCTGGAGATGACTAGGGCATGTGTAACTGTGAGAAGGCTTACTGATCAAGGGCACAACTGATATACAAGCTGAAGCTGTACAAAGGCCCTTTTGAGGATGAATCTAGGAGGACCCCCAAGTTCTGCAATGGGGCAGTGTAACCGATCTAGCATCAAAGAAGTCATATTTCTGTAACCAAATTCTAGAGCCGCTCAGTTTTGCCAGGGTTCAGCTGGCCAGAGCCACTCTGTATCAGAATCAGTCTAGTTATTACTAAGGTTTTTTATATATTAAATGAGTAATTTAATATCTGCATATTCTTTGGATAGAAAATAGATGAGTACATGTAGTCTTTGACTTAAATCATTTAACTTAATCATTAAATCATTTAACAATGATTCAAAGTTACAACAGCCTCAGAAAAAGTGATTTATCACCTGTCCTCAAAATTATGACCATTGCATCATCCCTGTAGTCACTTGATTGCAATTAAGCACTTGCCAGTGGTTTTCATTTATGACAGCTGCAGCATCTTGCAGTCACATGATCTCAATTTGTAACCTTCCCAGCTGACAAGCAAAGTCTCTGAGAGCACCCAGAATCCCATAATTCCCAACCCGTAGCTATTAACATTTTCTTTCATTGGTACAGGTAGCTAACTTTGTACTGGCTATAGAATTATACTACTGGTAGTCCTTGTTTAGTGATCAGAATTGGGTTTGGTAACTCATTTGTTAAGCAAAGCAGTTGCTAAGTGAAACCACAACTGTGCTTCTTATCTTATTTTAGACTTTCATAATGTGAGGATTGGTTATAAAGTTACTTTTTCATCATTGGTCACTAAATGAGTCAGTCACTGAGGATTATTTGTAGCTCATTAGATTTATACATAAGCAATTTAGATAGATCCTTGTTATAATTGGAATTAGGGTGTTTGATGTTTATCCATAGATCCATAAAGATTTGTCAAGATTGATTCAATGAAATATATTCAGTCAGCATAAGTTAACATAAGAATGATTAAAAAACCCCTTTTAATCTTACTCTTGCAGGTTCTTTCATTTACCCACCCTATCTCATTCCATTCAGCTGAAACATTTGAATCGCTCCTGGCCTGTTTAAAAATGGAGGATGAAAAAGTAGCTGAAGCTGCATTACAGATTTTTAAGAACACAGGAAGCAGAATTGAGGAGAATTTTTTACATATCAGATCGTGAGTTAATTTTATACTCTATTAGAATTTCATCCCATTTTATTAATTTTTTATAAATAACAGTGAACATACATAATATTTTTTCTCCTATTTCCCTTACAACCACCATCCTGTGAGGTGGGTTGGGCTGAGAGAGAGAGACTAGCCCAAAGTCACCCAGCAGACTTTCATGCCTAAGGTGGGAGACTAGATTAAAGGGGTTTCCTGTTGTTTAGGCCAGCACATTACCCACTAGATGAAGTCTAAGCAAATAAGTATATTTAAAGTATACTTATAGTAACATTCCTATATGTTTGCCTAGCAAGATTTCACTTTACCATTATATTTTTTTAACTGCTTCCCTTGATGCTTCTGTTCCTGGAATTTGAATTGTCTTTAATGTTGAGGAATGATGATGATTAAAAAGAATGAAATATTTCCCTCTGTGTGTATGAAGTTATCTTTAGGAATTAGATATATTGTCACGGATTTTAAAAATTGGACTTAAAAAGTAAGTGCATTGTTGCATATACAAGCTTTTTATAGACTAGGATTGTGGATGCTTCAAAAGTGGTTTAGAAGAAAAGGTTTGGAACCTGAGCACCTCAGGTTTGTTAAAGTAGCCACATCTTTCGTATGGCTTGCCCAGAATCAGGAAGAGAGGTGCTGCCTATGTGCAAATGCAATATTGGATACAGAGTCATTATCATTGGAAAGGTATATAACCTGGAGCAAATTATATTACATACGTACATAAATCATGGGATGATTTTTGAAGTTTTGGTTTGCATGGTGGGTCACCATTTATATTACAAATGCAGGAAGTCCTGTATAGTTAGGAACAGAGCCTATCATAGCAAAATTCTAATTAAATACACAAAGATTCGAGTTAAATATACAATGGTTCAAGTTAATTAAACAAAACTACTTATATAGTATTATTTATGCTTTTTTTTTTTACTCTAGAGCTTTGCTTCCAGTTTTGCAACATAAAGCTAAAAAAGGTCCTCCTCGACAGGCCAAGTATGCCATTCACTGCATACATGCAATATTCTCCAGTAAAGAAACACAATTCGCACAGATATTTGAGGTATTTTTAAAAATTTTATATTTATAGTGCATCTATAGTGGAAAATTCTGAAGAATTTGATTTATTTATAGGTTAAAATGCTTTTAAATGCTTGCAGATGACTCCTCTTTAAGGGCATATTGATGTTGACATTTATCATCATTTATATATTTTAGCCACTACATAAGAGTCTCGATCCAAGTAATCTGGAACATCTGATTACACCACTGGTTTCCATTGGCCACATAGCCTTGCTGGCACCTGATCAGTTTGCTGCCCCGCTGAAATCTTTGGTGGCTACATTTATAGTTAAAGATTTGTTAATGAGTGACAGGGTAAGAATTGTTTTGCTTTTTGCAGTAAAATACCTCTAAATTGTACATTATATTGTATGCATTTAACAAGAGAAAATAGCTATACAGTTCTTAGTATGTCCAGCATACTCAGCTGAGTACTCATAAAATGTAAACTTATGAAAGTTAATGAAGAAAAACCAAGAATGTAATAATAAGTTCTTTGAGAAATATAAAAAAAATTTCTTTCCTTTTTTTCTAGAAAGATAGATGCACACATTTTGTGTATAAACTCTATTCTATTAAATAATGTGAACTCATAATCGTATCTATTGCAGGGATGTCAAACTCAAGGCCTACAGGGCCGGCCTGGAAATATCAAAGGACTGGCCCATGGTGCCTCTGCCAGCCAAAACGTGCTGGTGGGGGGGAGGGCTGCATGCGGCCCCTGCACAGCCCATTTTCTGTCTCCCACAGCACTCTGCCAGCCAAAAATGGGCCCCGCGGAGGCCCCACAAAACTTCCACGTAGCCATTTTTGGAGGCTGGGGAAGCCAAAAATGGGCCACATGGGGGCCTCATGGGCCCTCCCAAACAGGCAATTTTTGGCTGGCAGACTGCTGCAGGAGGCCATGGAGGGCAAAAACGAGGCGTCAGGGGCCACATGCACCCCTGTGTCCCGTTTTGGCTGGCAAAGTTCTGCAGGATGTGTACGTCCTATCTCCCCCCTCACCCCCCCCCCGGCAGGCCCACGGAAGAGAACTGGCCCTCAAAGAAATCCAATCTGGCACCCCTGATCTATTGTATTCCAGCTTTCCCCCACCTGGTTACTTCATGTTGTTTTGGCTTCCATACAGACATGGTCAAAAATATTGGTACCTTCCACTTTCCTCCAAAGAATCTCAATTTCCTATGAAGTAAATTTAAATTGCCATAGCTATTTGTATATCATTCTTTATGACATTGGGAGTACACTTTGTTTTGGATGTAAAACTTAACATATTATTGGCAATTAATGAAAATAATATGAACATGATTAAATTATTGGCACCCTTAGAAATGAAAAGACTTTATTGGATTTTAATGATCTCTTAACAGACTCTTTAATTACAGTCACAGGTATCTTCAATCTCATAATCAGTCACTCAGCCTGTTTGAATGGGGAAAAGTACTCAGGTGTTTTTTGTCATTGTGTGCAACACAATGAACATGGACAAGAGAAAGAAAAGCAGAGTGTTATCTCAGGAGGAAAGGAAGAAGGTAATAGTAAGCATAGTAAAGTTAAAGACTACAAAACTGTTTTCAAAGAGCTTCCTGTTTCTTTGACCACAGTTATTAATGTTATCAAGAGATTTGGATGGTAATCTGCCTCTTTAGATATGGCCATCAGAAGAAAACTGATCCCCAATAGAACAGAAGGATAGTTTGAATGGTGGAGTAAGAGCAAAGGAAAACTTCAGAACAGAAGCTATTGACTTCTAAGATCAAGAACTATGCATCAAGTTACAAGTTCCATCACTATATAAGTGAACATGCTACCATGGTTTCAGACTTGGGAAAGCCCCACTTTTAAACCCCACTCCAGACTGGAATTCGGTAAAATGCACGTTGACAACCCACAGTCCTAGAACGACGTCCTTTGGATGAAACAAAATTAATGTCTTTTGGTAAGCCACAGCAGCTTTACGTTCACAGAAGGGAAAAACAATGGTTTTAAAGAAAACAACACCATCCCTACTGTGAAATTTGGAGGAAGCTCCATAATCTTATGGGTTTCTTTGCTGCCTCCAGCACCGGGTGCCTTGAATCCTCTGGTACAATGAAGATTATCACTGCATTTTGTGGTGAAACATAATGCCCAGTGTTAGAAAGCTCTGTTTTTAGTCATAGTTTTTCCAACAGGATATTGACCTAAAATACGATCCAAGAATACAATTATAATACAATCCAAGAAGTTGAAAAGTAAACATTGGAATTTTCTAAAGTGTACTGCTGTGTGTCATGATCTGAACATGTTTGGAAAGAGCTGAAACTCACAGTTGAAAAGAGACATCAAGTCTAAGACAACAGGAACAGTTTGCAGGTGGAACAAGAGTGGATCATATTGTTGGTTGAGAAGTGTAGAAATCTTATTCAGAGCTTCAGAAAGTGCCTGCTTGCAATTATTGCCTTAATTTTTAAGAATATGTCTAGTCATATATTAAAAGCTTGCTGTATGAACTGTGGAATAAAGTATGGTAGATGCCATTTATTTGTGTCAGTTTCAATTTATTCCATATCAAATGTGAATTCTTTGGTTAAAAATAGAGTACCAATTCTTTTGGTCATGTCTATTACCATTCTACTGTATCTGGAGGGCACCAGATTGGTTAAGATTCTCTGAACATTATATCACATACTATATTATTTTTATGATAACTTTATTAAATTAGATAAAAACTAATAGTAACTAATAATTACAGAAAGAGAAAAAGTAAAGAAAGAAAGAACAAAACCAGAAATGCAGATAAAAAAGAATGAGAAAAGAAATGATTTCTGATTTTTTTACATCAGTTATAAGTATAAATTCAAATTGCCGTCTTATTCTAAGGTGACAACACAACTTTCATTTTTTCTTTTTCTAATCAAAATCATATATTATAATTTCATTTTTTCTATTTTGTGCAAAAAGTCCAAAAGGGGTTTCCAGTCAGTATTAAAATCAGTCAGTGTCTTTTCTTAAATTAAATTTGTCAGTTACTCCATCTCTTCACTATCCACTGTTTTTTAATAAAAGTAATATTCTGTTGCTTCTGTGACTTACTTCTACTTTAGGAGGAAGTGACGATTAACCTTTTAAAATTAATCTGTTCAGAAAGTATTTTAAAAAATCAAATGCAAATATCTTTAATTTCATAAAATAAACCTCACTTTCATCATCAAAGTAAAAAGCCTAGTAAGATTTCAGTGTCTTTAAAGTATGTACTGGTTTGCTCCAATGAAAAAGAAATGCTAAGCTATTTCTGTCTATATTAGAGACCATAATGCAGGGGTGAAATGCTCCCGCTTTGGATTGCCTGATCTGGTAGTGATGGCGGTGGGTGGTTCGGAGAACCGGTAGCAAAAATCCCTGCGCTCCCCCATGCCCTGCGCCCCTCCGCCCTATGCCCAGCTGAGCCGCGTGATCATCAGAGGCTGGATTTTTTAAAAAAACTTTTAAAAGCATTTTTTCTACAACCTCTTGAAGAGGTTGTAGAAAAAAATGCTTTTAAAAGCCTCTGACAATCCCAGCTGAGTTGCCTGATTGTCAGAGGCTTTTAAAAGCATTTTTTTCTGCAACCTCTTCGGCCGAGTAACAAATTTTACATTTCATCACTGCCATAATGTATCAATATTAAAGCTGTGTTACAAGATGAAATAGAGAAATAATAGTGCAATCCTGCAAAAAAAAAATGGTTATTAATTATAATCAATAACAATTATTGTAGGTCTAGCTAGAAGCTAAAACAGTAGAACTGTCAAAACAGCTCAACAAAGTAGAATTTTTTGTCCTTAAAATACCCACCTTCTAAAACAGCTTTGCTTGAGACTGCGTACATATTTGGACATGTTTAGACAGTTCTTAGACTTTGAAAAAAGCTTGGAATTATCTGTAAACCTTGCTATGTGTTCTTCAAGGGAGAACGTATAAGTATTTTTTATGATACTAAAGTAGCAAATGATATAATTTGTTTCAGATGCCAGGAAAAAAAACAACTAAGCTATGGGTGCCAGATGAAGAAGTTTCTCCTGAGACTCTTGTAAAGGTACACTACTTAAAAACTTATATTTTCATAATTAAATGCTGTTTTTAATCTTATTTTCAAAACATGATGTAACAACAGTAGCACATTTTGATTTACTTTTTGGACTAAAAATGAAATAACTTTGTGTATAATAAAATATTGATAAAAATTACATATTAATACTCTATTAACATATTAATTTGATGTTTGCATGCATTTCTAATTTTAATAATAATCTATTTCATTTTTATATAGTCATTATTAAGGAGAACATTTTTAGACATTATCCCTTTTTACAGTTAGATGGATGACATTTAAAAACGTAGATCTCGAATATATAATATGGAGTAATGTAATTTTTGTCCTGTAGTTGTGGACTGGTTTAGCCTTAATCTGCGGATCTTTATAATACAATGGAATTTTCAGGTACAGAAAACTACAATTGTTCTTACTAGCGGTTTATGAAGTAATACTACAACTCTGCCCTATTCACAAAAGTGCCAAATATTATGTTGGTTATTATATAGTCTCAATTTGAAATCTCATTAAGTTCCAAAGCGCTTTTTAAAACAGAATCTGTAACACTCTTCCAAATTAAAAAGAAACAATTGAATAGCCCTTCTGGTAAAGACAGATACTACAACAGAGTCACTGGATTCTATTTTTTCAAACTTGTGTTGTGCTTTGATGATAACAGCAATGCTTGCTGCATTAGTAGTAACACCAAATAAATGATTAAAATTCATATATTTCATTTATTTATTCAATTTAGGTGTTTCCCTACTGAAGACTGAATGGGTTTTTCACAATAAAAGCCAATATAAAAAAATAACCATCTCCATAAAATGGCAAACAGATGACAAATCTGATCATATAGTAGATATCATACACCCAACAGTGCAAATACTGGGGAAGAACCAGATCTTTAAGGCTCTCCAGATTTTTTCCTAATGATGTGGATCTTTCCCCAGTGATACAAGTAGAGCACCCTCCCTATAGAATGTTAACAGTTCCTTTAAAAGAGAACAATGTGCATGAATTACCTTTTGATTTGGTTTAAGAAAAATATAAATTTGAAATTTTCTCTTTTGCCAAGTTATATTTTTCTTACAATGCTTTTGGAGGAAAAAAATCTCTGTTCAAGGTGAAATTTCTTGAGATGTTATAATGATCTACTAAGTGTGATAAAATTTGGCTTGATTATTTGTTAATATTTATTTCAGATGCAGGCAATTAAGATGATGGTTCGATGGTTATTAGGAATGAAGAATAACCACAGTAAATCAGGAACATCTACATTAAGACTGTTAACAACAATCTTGCACAGTGATGGAGATCTAACTGAACAGGGGAAAATTAGGTATATAAATACTTTTAAAGCAACATTACAAACATTTTTTTGAATAATACAGGAAATAAAAATATGTTATATTTCTGAGCCATTTTCTGCCTTATATTGATGAATCTAGTAACTCTAACTTCCAGTTTCAGTAGAACAGCTTGCTGCTTTAGAAATAGTAGTAAATAAAAGAAAAAAATGTGAATATTTCCCACATAATGTGGTAGCTTTAATATGTAAGTACAAGTAGTCCTTTGATTATGACTAGAGACTGTTCAATTACGATTCAGACAATGAATGAGGGAGACTTATGACCGTCCTTGAAGTTATGGTTGTCGCAGTGTTCCCAAAGCCATAAAATAGCCATTCAGGCACGTGGTGTCTGGCTTACTGTTACGACATTTGCAACATGCCATCACATGATCACTATTTGCAACTTACCCTGCCATCTTCCCACAGACAAAAGTCAATGGGAAAGCTGGCAGGGGGTTGCAAATTATTCCCACTCCCATCGCTTTTTCGCCGGCCTGCTCATCCTCCATAGCGCCCACCCATGGGCCCCTGTTTTTTGAACTGTGCGCTCATAGCACCCAACCATGCTCTGTATCGCCATCCTAGGGTCCTCACCCCCTTTCCATAATACATACCCGCTCATGCAACTTTGTGCCTGCTCACCCATAGCACCCACTTGCCTGCACTCTGTAAAACCTGCCCATGGCACCTACCTGCCCACCTACTAATCTTGCCTATTGACCTGCTTGCCTGAGATTCCCACTTCTTCCCATGTCATGGTCATACTAGGTCCTCACTTAACTACCTGTGTGGTTTTCGAGTTACGATGGCAGCTGGGACTGCTGTCACTAAGTTAACCATATTGTTTAACAATGGAAATTCTAATCCTAATTGCCTTTATAACCTCAAAAACAATTTATTTTAAAGGAGATGAAACTAGCTATTGTGATTGATGGATACCTTTTTGATTCATCTTAGTAAATGCAGAGAAGATGGAAAGGCAAAATCATTATGCATATTTCAGTTAAACAAAATGAGGTATCTTCTAAACTCACTACCATTTTAAACATTCATGTTCAAAGATAGAAATGATTATTATCTTCAGTATACCTAGTGATGGCAACAAAGAAATAAGCAAAAATGCCTTCAATAAATACTATACTAACTAGTCCATATCTTCTATTTATTTTTCAGCAAACCTGATATGTCTCGTCTAAGGCTAGCTGCTGCTAGTGCTATTGTTAAGCTGGCACAGGAACCTTGTTATCATGAAATCATCACATTAGAACAATACCAACTGTGTGCATTAGCTATCAATGTAAGAAAATTGAAGGAATTGGGTGCTAATTAGTATCAGCTCTATATGCTTATTATATATAAATTTCAAATTTCTGTGGCAAGCAGTGTGTCTTTATATTTCCTAAAAGAGATATTGAAGAGTCATAATTATATAAAATTTCTTTTCTTCTTTTTAGGATGAGTGTTACCAAGTTAGACAAGCATTTGCTCAGAAACTTCACAAAGGCCTGTCAAGACTCAGGTTACCACTGGAATATATGGCTATTTGCGCACTGTGTGCAAAAGACCCAGTAAAGGAGAGAAGAGCCCATGCCAGACAGTGCCTAGTAAAAAACATAAATGTGAGAAGAGAATATCTAAAGCAGCATGCAGCAGTTAGTGGTAAGAAATCTTGGAGCACTAGCAGAATAAAGTGCAATGTTAACACCATGTCCTCCTGGTATTTAAATTTATTTTCTGTTTGCCTTAAACGTTTTTCCAAAGTGGAAGAATGTGGCTGTGAAATAACAATTTTATATTGATTGCATTGAGTCTTGATTTATTTATTTATTTATTTGTTTTTACTTCTATACCGCCCTTCTCCCGCAGGACTCAGATTTGATTCTAAACCCAATTCAAACTGTTGATTATTATTTTTTTTTTTTGAATTTTATTTATACATTTTTTCTTTGAAATATGTAAGTGTTTAATAAACAGTGTATTGTCTGGATCAATTTGCTTATACAAAGTATTAATGATAATACTGGTGGTAATAATAGTAATAATAACAATCATAATAATACTAATGTTTACTTATATATAATGAAATTCTTGCATCATTTACTTATACATATCAGTAATCTTTCATCCTCTAATTTCTACCTCTTTTATCTAACCATTGATAAAACAAATCCCATGTTAAAAAATATTCTGTTTCTTCCCTATCTTTTATTATTAACGTCAATCTATCCATTTCCGCACAGTCTAATATTTTTCTAATTATACTTTCATCTGTACGTGTGTTCTCATTTTTCCAATAGTGTGCAAATACAATTCTCGCTGTGTCAGCACCTGTATTATTAAATGTGTAATCCCTTCATTACAATTTTCTGGTAATATACCTATCAAAAGTATTTCTGGTTTTAAGTCTATGTGTTGCTTTACAATTTTCTCTAACCATGCATGTATTTTCATCCAATTTTTTTTTGCCTTTAAACATATCCACCATATGTGATAATAAGAACCCGGTATCTGATCACATTTCCAATGTTTAGAAGACATATTTTTAAACATCTTTGCTAGTCTTGCCAGTGGCAAATGCCACCTATAGAATATTTTATACAGGTTTTCTTTTTAAATAGTTGCCATTGTCAATTTATAATTTCTGTCCCAGAGTTTTTGCCCTTTATCTAGCTCTAGTTTTTGCCCAAACTATCATCGTTCTTTCACCTGTTTGGCTTCCATTTTAATACTTAACAAGTAGCTATATATTTTCTTTATTAATTTTTCATCTGTCCCTAAAAGTATCTGATCAAGTGCTGTTGACTCTTTATAAGAAAAATATGTTTTTTCATCTTTCACATATCTTGATTGCATTTGCATTGATTATTATTTTTAAAGCTATGCTTTCTTTAGGTTTATGATAGCAATCTTCTCTTCATGAACCTTCCTAGTACTACTACTAGTATAATTCTGTTCTTTTCTGCATCCCTTTATCTTGTAAGATGCATAAAGCACAACCTTATCAGTGAGAAGCACCTGGATTGTGATTCTGCATTTATGAAAGATGATCAAAGCTATAGTATGATATCAGCTAGCAGCATTAAACAACTTTGAATATTCTGTTGTTTCTTGTTTATTGTGATCTTGCTGCTATTTGATCTTTGTTCTTGTTTGTTTTGGTGCTATAACTATCACCCTGATTTCTTATTTTTCGTTTTTACATTAAAATGTGTGCTGCTATAGTGCCTTGATGTAGAAAAAAATTACAACATTTTATGTATAAATATGAATTACATTATTTTAAATTTGGTTCTCACCATGACTATGAATTCTATGCCTTTTAACAGTATATATGCATAACTATTTCATTTCTTAATGCAGCTTTCCAGAATCAGTGCAGAACTCTCCTAATCTCTATCTATAGTTTTACTCAAAGTAGTTTTCTTGTACTATTCACTAACTGTAAAAACAATATGTATCTTGGATATTAAGGAATTCTGAGGTCAAAGATGTTTGTTCAGTAATGTGAGCATGCTTTTCATCCTGCTCTGAGGCTTGCTTCTCTTAATGCCTAAAAGATTGTAAACCTAGTCACACACACACAGACACATACACACACACACACACACACACACATATATTGCAGATTTGCCTAAGATAAATTCATACCACCTTGATGTGTGGTATGTTACAATTTTTTTCTATATCTTATTTTCAAGCTTTTTGCATCAGATTCAGTTAATTGCAATTGAGAGGCTTAAACAAATACATCCATCTTTCTAGAAACTTAATGGCATAGAATTTCAAACCAAGAAATTGTTTAAATTAGAACATGTAAGTTTTAGTACATGTTGATTGTGCATTGAAGCTATATATCCACCTGGCTAACTTTTCTTGAACTTTAAATATTTTCTGCACATAATGACTGTCTTTATTTTATGCAGTTGAAGATAATTTATAATCTAATGTATATTTAATGTAAAATTTTCTTTTCTTTGATTACTGTTATGATGATACATCCAAATATTATAATTTTTCTTGAATTTACACTTTCAGAGAAACTTTTGTCTCTTCTACCAGAGTATGTTGTCCCATACACTATACATCTTCTGGCACATGATCCTGATTATGTCAAAATCCAAGACATTGAACAACTAAAAGATATTAAAGAGTAAGAATGTATTTAAAATGAAATATGTCAGTATATTAACCTACTGATTTATATTTTTTATTAAATATTCAGCACAACTATGATAATGTTTTTACAAGATTCAGTACCTAATTTATTCTCCAAGAAAATAAACTGGTTATTTGACAGCTATATTTTATGTTTCTTCAGATGTCTGTGGTTCATACTAGAAATATTAATGGCTAAAAATGAAAATAATAGCCATGCATTTATCAGAAAAATGGTAGAGAACATTAAACAGACGAAAGATGCTCAAGGACCTGAAGACACAAAAATGAATGAAGTAAGTTGTACTGAGTATTGCTAATATTTATATAGACATAGTGAATCTTTATCTAGGTCAATGAAATTGGCTGTATGTAAATAATTAGTTCTGTTTCATTCAGAAATGTGGGCTGCTTCATAGTCGGTCTTTTCCAAGAATACAAGATATAAAACAGAATTTAATATCATATGTCTGTGATAGTTCCTATGAAAGTTATTCTATGATAACCAGTAGAAATTGTCTTAAATTGCTGGGTAATTATACACTGTTTATAAATACTGCAATTCTCCAAACAACTGTAAAGCTTTTTTATTTGGCATAGTATAACATATTTCTGAAATGTGAAATACATAAGTTTATTTTGTTTGCTATTACTGTAGAATTTTTATACAAACATGGGGTTCTGAAGATTCCTTTTGCCTTTTCAGGTCTTTTATTAATAATATTTTCTGACATTATACAAAATCGTACTTTCTCTTTCAGAAACTTTATACAGTATGTGATATAGCAATGAACATCATAATGTCAAAGAGCACAACATATAGTTTGGAATCTCCCAAAGACCCTGTATTACCAGCTCGATATTTCACTCAACCTGACAAAGTAATGTGATTTATTTTCTTATAAATTTCATTGCAACTATGTGTTAAAATTATATGTTTTTTAAAGATATATTGTGCATAATGTAGCCAGGTAATCCAAAGGATTATGAATTTAATGTGACATGAAATGCATTGTGTGGTTTATTTGTTTTATTTATATCACACTTTTATTTGGAATCAACCCAAAACAGCATACATAGCCAGTGCTTCTGCGTCCTATATTCTCTGCAACAGAGATCCTGTTGCAGCGGAAAAAGAGTTACTGGCCCCAAATCACCTAATTGGCTTTCAGGCCTAAAGGAGGACTATTGTATTGGCATCTTTCAGTCTCAAAAGACTATGGTATCGTGCTCTGGAAAGAGGTCCTAAAACAGCACCTAGTGTGACTAAAAAGGCCAATTCGAGAATGGCAATCCCTTCCACACTGAGGGCAGATACATTCTGTCCCCTGCCCAGTCCCCAGATTTCACTCGTTCCTGGACTGCTTCTTTGCCTCAGCCTGCCGAACAAGTGTTTCTTCGAATTCGAGAAGGCCATGCTACGTCTTTAGCCTCCAAGCTGAACGATCGGAGGTCAAGGTTTCCCAGTTGTTAATGTCCATTCCCAGGGCCTTTAGGTCCCTCTTGCAGATATCCTTATATTGCAGCTGTGGTCTCCCTCTGAGGCGTTTTCCCTGCACTAATTCTCCATACAGGAGATCTTTCGGAATCCAACCATCAGCCATTCTCATGACATGGCCAAGTCAGGGTAGAGGTTGCTGTTTCAATAGTGTATACAAAGAAGGACTAGAAATAATGACATCCTGTTTACTTGCTTTAACACAAACTGGATCTCAATAACTATAGTCCAGAAAAGTTTTCATGGCATAGAATTAAAAAAAAAAAGTGTCCCAAGCAATTTATAATTTTCATTTGGCTAATTCTGCCCTTAATTGTACATCAATTATAAAATTAAATAATGTCATATTAGTTTTATAATCAGTTATGCAACTGCATATTGATTATGCAATCTCTGTTTAATATTTAAACTGGAATCTTATCTACATTTTTCCTTTACTTGCAGAATTTCAGTAATACCAAAAACTATCTGCCTCCAGAAATGAAATCATTTTTTACTCCAGGAAAGGTGGGCATTTGTATATTTTTAGGACCTGCACAGAATAATTCTATTTAACCAAAATAAAATTCTTACAATAAAAAGTTATTTTGAAATTATTTATTAGAATGAAGGTGGTTTATTTTTTTATGTTAATATTTAGCTACTAACTCAAAGGCAATTCCACGTATACTGCATTGCAGAGATTACATGTCATGATTTAAAAAAATAAGACCACCAATCTTTAAATGCTGGAAAGTCTTCAAACAATAGAAGGATTGAAAGACCTCAGTGATGGAAGCCTAAGAGCAGATTGATTTTCAAGATATAGTGAGGGCAGAACTTTGGATACTCTATTAATATTCTGATTAGTATAGTCCAGGATCGATCATTTATTCCACATGATAAGGAGCTAGTGGAGCTGATATATGGGGGATATTGACAGGGATTAAAACAACAGGGCATCATTAAATATCAAACAGATGTTTAGGAAATAAATCAGATCTTCAAGAAAGCCTCTTAACAGTAATGTACTGTATATTGCAGGAACATATATACTGCTTGAATTCAACAGTGTCTTGCTGAACTGCTGATGTTCCAACACAAGAACATTTAAATGATGTAGAAACACTTAGAGTTCTTGACTACTTATTTGCTCCATGGATCACATGTAATTTGAGTTCTGAAATAAGCCATTCTAATTATTTTACATTTTAAAGGAATATCTTGCATAAGCATTCTTAACAATAAAAAATTACATTTAATTAATTCATAATTGTATAGCTAGAAATGTGATACAGACACACATATACACACACACATCTGTCTATCTATCTAATTAACTAACTATCATCTATCTATATTGTACAATTTTAAATACAAAAATCAATTTTAAGGAAGTAATTACCCTGACATGTAAGATTTGATCCTTTGTTGAGGTTGAAGAGCCCTACATCTTCTTTTGTTGACCAACATTAATTTAGAGGCTATTGACTAATTGTGATTTAAAACTATTTTTCAAACTATGTTAAGATATACTGTAGAGTTTACAAACTTAGATTTTGAGGCTTTGTTTTTTATTTTAGAAAGTATAGTCATAATGTAGAATATATAGATTAAATGGATAACTATTTTGTTCCATCTTTTACAGCCCAAAGCAGCCAATGTTCTTGGAGCAGTTAATAAGCCCCTTTCATCAGCAGGCAAGCAATCTCAATCCAAATCTTCTCGGATGGAAACTGTAAGCAATGCCAGTAGCAATTCAAACCCAAGTTCACCTGGAAGAATCAAAGGAAGGTAATTAATACAAAGGTCACTAATAGCTTTTAGGTTAAAATAAAATAAAATAAAAATGATATTTGAATGATACCTGAAATAGTACAAGTGGTTAATTGTCTTTCTCCCTCCACTTCATCCTGTATTTGAATACCTTGCAGTATGATAGAATGTTGTTTTTGTATCATTCTGAGTTTGTTTCATATATGTTCTTCATTTCTATATTTATTAAATAAATAAAATGAATGAATGAATTTGTGTATGACATCCTTTAGTTCACACTGAGAAAACCATTTTGAAGAATTCTAGAACATGAATAGTTAGTTTGTTTTAAACATTGTATTATACCATTGTAGTTTTACATGGATTCGGATAGCTATTTCTCCATAAACTTGAAAACTGTTTTTTCCAAATAAACCTGTTAAATGAAAAATGCTGTATCAATGGATACAAAATAATTTTGTATTTTGACTAGCTAATTATACATTTTGTTAATTACAAAATAGATTTGTATACTTCTTCCTCTTCTGCCTTTGTTTTGAATAGATTTTTTTTTAGCTCTAAAACTGCTAAATTACAATTGCAGGCTGGGTTTTTTTACACCTAACCAGGATATGAACTGCAACAGTATAAAAACTTTGTTTAGATTCCGAAAGAAACAGCAGAATTGATATGAAACAGCAACAAAATTTCTGTGAGCCCCAAATCTGCTGGGTAGAAGAATAAAACATTTAACAATATTTGGCTTGCATTTAGTTAATTAAATACTGTAAAGTAATAGTTTGTTGTTCATTTACAGATAGTCCTTGAGTTATGAATGGTTGCTTAGTAACCATTTGAAGTTTGAACTGGCCCCAAAAAGGGGACTTATGACCTGAATTCGAACTTCTGACAATCAGACCTCATCCCCTCTCGCATGACCAGCAACTGGGTCGTATTTACAGCCATTTGCAGTGTCCTGCAGTCATGTTACATGTTTTACAGCAATTTTGCCGAAAACCGGCACTTCTAGTTTTCAGCAGAATTATACCATAGTGAACCATTGGTTCATTCAACAACTGTGGCATTTGCTACAGTTTGCCACTACCACAAAAAAAAAAGTTGTAAAATTGCATTGATTCACATGATCATCCAATATTCCTGTGATGTTTAAAAGAGTCTAAGAACTATTCAGGAACATAGTGTAATTATTATGTCCTGTGATATGTAGTAAGATATTCTATAATATGAAGTTGACTCCTGGCGACTGCTTGGACAAGGCCTTGGAATTTTGTTGGCAAGATTTTGGAAATAATTTGCCATTGCCTCCTTTCTAGAATTGAGAGAGAGAGAGAGAGAGAGCGCGAATGGCCCAAAATTATCGATCTGGCGTTGGGCCTAAAGTGGGACTAGAATTCAGTTTCCCATTTTCCAGGCTGTTATCGTAATGATTACACCAGCATGGTTCTATATCAGTAGTTTACTTTAAGGTGATGCTGAAATAAAATACAGATTATGATCACAATTGAGCCCCAAAATTATGTTGCTAAGTGAGATATCTGTTAAATGAATTTTGCTCCATTTTACAACCTTTCTTACTACAGTTGTTAAGTGAATCACTGCAGTTGTTAAGTTAGTAACACGATTGTTAAGTGAATATGGCTTCCCCATTGACATTGCTTGTCAGAAGGTTACAAAAGGTAATCACATGACCGTAGGACCCTGCAATCATCATAAATATGAGTCAGTTGCCAGGTGTCTGAATTTTGATCACATGACCGTAGGGATGCTGCAATGGTGATATGAAAAATAGTCATAAGTTGCTTTTTCAGTGCTTAAAATGGTCATTAAAAGAATTGTTGTAAGTCAAAGACTACCTGTGCATTATTTCAGGAGAAAGCCATTGCTTGATAGGTAGATTGAGATACCAATGTATCCTATAAATAAAATTGCGTAATGCAATTTAGCTTAATTCTCAGTAAGATCAAATGATTAGGCATTATTTGGCAGTAGCCAAGTCCTAATACATATATACATTTTCCTTTTCTTCTGTTCAGTTGTTTCCAATTCTCAGAGACTGCCTGGAGAAGTCCCTGCAGTTTTCTTCACAAGGTTTTTGAAAGATGGTTTGCCATTGCCTCCTTCCTAAGGCTGATTTAGTGACTAGATCGAGTGTCGACAACCCGCAGCTCCGGAACTACATGCAGCTCTTTTGTCCCCCTGCTGTGGCTCCCTGTCAGCTGAACCCACCACTGGCTGGACCCGCCCCTCACCCTTCCCAGCTAGTCACTCCTCGCCTGGCCTGAGAAGGTAAGGGTGATGGTGGGGAAATGGAAACTCGCTCCATATTCCAGAGCGAGAGTGAAGCACCCCTGTACTTGCCTCATCACGCGGGCCCTTCTTCCAGCCTTGTTGGTGTTGCATGCACCTCGGTCGCTCGGGGAGACGCACAACTTGCTCTCTGCCCCAAGACACTGGCCCAGCCCGGCTGCAGATGATGCTCTGCATCATAATGGGCTCGAGGAGGAGGGGACGCCGTCTCCCCCATTGTGAAGGACACTAAATTTAACTGTGCAGTGGGCAGGCCATGGAGGTGGAACAGCAGTGGCGTCAGCTGCAGCCAACACAGGCCAGTGTCTTGGGGTGAAGTGCAAGTCGCATGTCTCCCCAAATGACCGAGGTGCACGCAGCACCAACAAGGACCAGAAGAAGCACCCGCGATAAAAGGCAAGTACAGGGGCACTTTGCTCCTGCTCTGGAATATGGACCAAGTGCCCCGCCGTTGCCCTTACCTTCTCAGGCCAGGCGAGGAGTGACTGGGAGCAGAGGGCAAGGGGCGGGGCGTGCCAGCTGTGGGTTCAGCTGACAGGGAGCTACAGCAGGGGGATAAAAGAGCTTCATTTATCTGGGAACCTGAAATGACTCTTGATTTAAATCATATAATAAAAATCACCCAAGGAAAAAAAGAACAACATCAGCAACAAAAAAAACCCCCAATCCTCGTCTGTTTTTGGAAATGGTTCAAGAGGGAACACACACACACACGCGCGCGCGAGAGAGAGACGGAGAGGGAGGGAGGGGAGAGAGAGAGAGAGAGAGAGAGAGAGAGAGAGAGAGAGATCTATTTCCCACAGAAAAGAAAACACCGGGAGCCACAAAACCTGGGTAGGCGTGGCTGGGGGGTGTCATGTGACTGGGTGGGAGTCAGTGACATTGAGTTGGCCACACCCACCCAGGTTTTGTGGCTCCCAGTGTTTTCCATGGGAAACGGGTCCAAATGGGCTCTTTGAGTGTTTAAGATTGCAGACCTTGGACTAGATCAAGCTCATTCAGCTAGCTTTGTGTGCCAAAGGCAGGATTAGAATTCATGGTCTCCTCGTTTCTATCTGATGCTGTAACCACTACATCAAACTGTCTCACATTTCCTTAGTTTTTATAAATTACTGACTCCCCCTTTAATAATAACATAGTTCTAATAGAAGAGAATATTTGTTGCTCAGTTGAGCTACAATTATGGAGTCCTTGTTGCTCTCTGAATTTGGATGTTTGCTTGCGGACATTTCATTATTCTCCTAAGTAACATGAGTGCTAGTGAATGTGGGGTTTCGTCCCTTCATTTTGCTCCCTTGATTACCCTTTCAAGTAATGAAATGTCTACAAGCAAACAACCAAGTTGCAAAAAGTACTCCACAATGACAATGTATAATTTATCAGTGAAAATACAATGTAAGGATACATAAAGCACTTTCCTGACATTTTCAAGATGATAGTGATAGATTACAAAATAATTACCTAATAAAAATAATTATATTTTTAATTATTTTTGCTTTGTGTTTTACCCTGAAATTGTTGTCAATTTTCAAAATATAAGCAGCTATAAATTATATATTTTAATAATTATGTATATTTTAATTATAATAGGCTCGATAGCACTGAATTAGACCACAGTGAAAATGAAGACTATACAATGACGTCATCTCTGCCAGGAAAGAAGAATGATAAAAGAGATGATTCTGAAATTGTAAGAATTAATAGCATTGCTTTTCAATGAATTGTAACATTAATTTTTAAAATATAATACAAAATGCAAGCAATCAGAGATGTGCCTGATAATTATGCATCTGAAGGTACAAGGTTTAGAAAGAGTGCCTTAAAAACATGTATTTCCTTAAAGTTTGTATTGTGCCCTTCTGGTCAGTTTTTATATTATAATGCCATAAAGAAAAATACAATTTTGGGGTATTAAAATATGATGATTTTTTTCAGCTTATTTGTGGAATGAGTTCATATTTCCTTATGTAATATCAATCTAGACATATTTGATGGATGAAGTAGTGTTCTCTTTCTTCCTCAGTCAGAGCTGGAAAAGCCCAGAAGTAGAAAGAAAATGATTACAGATCCTGAGGAAAAGTTGGGTATGGATGAACTGAGCAAATTAGGACAAGAATCAAAACTTAGAACTAGCCAGCGAGGCAGAAAAAGGGCCGCAGTTATTTCAGAATCCGAGGAACCCCAGTGGTCAGAGGAAAAGAGGTTAAAAGAGAGTATCTTAGAAAGTGAAGATGAACAAAACAGCCCACCAAAGAAAGGAAGAAGAGGGCGGCCTCCAAAGGCCACCACAGGAACCATACAAAAAGAAGAATCAACAATAAAAACATCTAAAAGAGGGAGAAAAAAAGCTGCACCAGTTAAACCTGTGGAGGAGGAGGAAGAAGAAGAGGAAGAGGAAGAGGAGGAGGAAGAGGAGGAAGAAAGGCAGATAGACAGCATAGAACAGAAGTCAAAAGGTCGACAGTACAAAGCACCCAAAAAATCACAACAAAGGTAAATCCTTTGTTCAATTGTCTGCTATTTTTAAATTTAAATTGACAAGATGACTGAGTTGGATATCCTTCCAAAACAGATCTGAATCATCAGAAATAAGCACAGCTGAATCCAACCAGTCTACACCACAAAAAAGACGAGGAAGACCACCAAAAGTTCCACCCATTCAGCAGAAAAAAGGGTATGATGGGATGTCAATCTAACAAGGGGTTCATTAAATTAATTTTAAAAATGTTCCAAGCTTAGAAGATCCTGTGAGGACAATAAGGTTCACAAAAAATAACAATTTAATATTGGTTAGATGCTAAGATAGTCTAATTCTTTCCCCAAATCTTTCTTCATTGGTTAAACTTAAAGTGTTGAGTGATTCCTTGGTTTACGGCTTTCTATTTTAGAGGAGCTGGACGATCAAAACAAACAGCAAGCAAAGAAAATGAATCTAGCGAAGAGATGGATGTATTTCAAAGTAGTTCTCCTGTTCATGATATTCCTCAAGAAATAACAATGGAGGAAGAAGAAGTGTCCTCAATCAGAGTAAATATTATGTTTATGCACAATTGCACATAGATTCATTTGAATGGTTATGCATTTCATACTGTTGAAGCTTAAAGTTTAGTAAAGTGCTACCTATCTTTGACATTACTAAATATAGTAAAGCAGTATTGGCAGTTCCTTGTTTTAAAAGTAAGAGAATTTTTCTTTGGGAAGAAATAGGCAATTCCATTTCACTTAGTACAACAAAATGTGTGTGGGAGGGGAGCATGCATTACTTGTGCCTATTTTAAATCTCAGCTTTTATCCAGATGGACACCTGTACAGAGAAAGTGGAAAATTATTTTTAAACAATCAGTAGGCTTATCATATTCTGGACTGTGCTGAATCATTGAATTCAACTGTGCATCTAAATGCAATTAGATTTAGCAATTAGTGGGGCAAGCTTTTCTACCTAATCCTTTTTTGTCTGGTCATATCATGGAATGCCTTCATCTAAATGATGTTCCAGTTAATGGATGCATTTTTTTGATGAATCAGTTAACGCTGATTGAAATGCATTGTCTACTGAAAGAGCAAAACAGCTAGATAAATATCAACACTGCAGATTTTTAAATTCTTGATGTTGCACCCAAAGTATGGTTTAGACACCTTGTATTTTTGGAATATAGAAGAACACTATGTACGCAGAACATTCTTGAATTGAGGCTTCTAATTCTTGATATTTGTTGTTTTTAGGTTCGTCGGAGGACATCTAAAAGGGAAAGGCGATGAAGAGTCATGCTCCTGCCATTTTTAAATGATGTCACTCTTATCATTTGCAAACTTTTAGGCTGAAGAGAATTGTTGATGCTCACAATGGGATTGCTGAAGAAATTAAATCACTCTATTTCCTGCTTCTGCTTTTTGAAGCTCCTAGGTCATGAGCATAATCCACACATATGTTTATATCATTAACTATGGGTTTTGTGAAATGTAACGTATGCTGGCTATATAAACAAAAGAACTAAAAAAAACTTGTCTGTAAATAATCCTTTTTAAAAAAAATATTTCTGACTTTAAAGTGCTTGTATAGCTTTTATCATGGCTTTACACAACAGTACCAGACTGTTTGGTAGAGCTATTGATTTGGGGAAAAAAGACAAAAAAAAAAGAAAAAATGGGTATCAAGCAATATTTGTCAGTGTCTGTATTCTTATTTTTCTTGGCATTTAACTGTGAAAAAATCACTTTGACAAAATAGTGACACTTGCTCTGACACTATTTGTTAAATAAAAAAATACATTCTCTTTATGTATCTAATTCAGTGTTTACCTTTGGCAGTTGTCTGTCTTTGGAGGTGCCAAATTGCTTTTAAACAATGTGGGATAAAACAGTACATCCAGCTGCAGATGTGTGAAAGAATAGTCTTTTAATGCACCTCAGTATTGATAACAGATTTCTCTGGACTTCTTGTGGCATTGAGCATTTAAAAGAATTTAATATTTTAATTTTTAAAATGTGTTATTAAATAATGTAACGAAAGCTGATCCTCATATTTTCCTTATTAGTTTTTGTTAATCTGCTGTATCAATAAAATTCTGTAACTGAATTTTTAATAGTCTAGTATGTCAATGTGTATATTCCCTCCTGAACGTTATGTTCATCAAACAAATTATTATGTTACAATATGAGACCTAATATCTGAGCTTTAGTGAAAATACAGGTTTTATTACCATGTAAATCAGAAAATTTTATTGATGCAGTCTGTCTTTATAAAGCTGTTTTTTCTTCAGAGCCAAGTGTTTTGTATATCACAGTAAGTTGCATGTTTATGAAAGAAATGTAATGGAATTGCAATGTAATTTTTAAAGTCTTATCTAGAAGATGCTACATTGCCTCATGAGAAAAAATTTACCAAGAGTCTATTGTACCTTTTTTGGTTAGCCAATATTTTTTATGTTTGTATGCTTGGGTATAAGCATGGACAATTGGAAGATTGAAGTAATAAGAAATGTGTTTGCATTAGAATGATCAGCTGCAAAATATTTCAGTCAGGGTATTCAAAATTTGTATGACATTTCAGTTTATGTATTACATTGAAGTGATTGAACTTTGTTTCTTGGGTAGAATTACAGAAAATAGAGAAGGAACTATTTTAAGACATTGTCATGTATGCAGTTTTCCAAACTGTGTTTGAACCAAAATGTATAGGTTACTATTTATGCTTAGCCATGCACATTTTATGGTTTCCCATGCTGTTTTCCTCCTGTTCGATAGCAGTATATGTGAGGAATTCAAGTTTTAACTTATTAATATTGTATCTCATGGAATAATGGAGCATTGTCATAAATTAACAAAGGCATCTTGTTATAATTCCAAGGGAATATATATATATATCCTGGGAAAAGATGAAAAGATACAGTGATTTGAAAACATTTGCAAGTATATTTTTTAGAGGAAAACCAACTCTTTTCTAAGCTTTTTTATTATAATTTGTATTGATTTTTTTTAAGCAGCAGCAATAGACAAAGGCAAACAGTTTGTGTTTATCAAACTGTTCTACTTAAGTGCTTTTTCTAGTAGCTCTTTTAGCTAGTAATTATTGTTCTTAAGCTATATTGTATTTTTATGCCCATAATTTTGGGTAACAACAATCAAAAAAACATTAGCTAGAGGTGGCTCTGAAGACTAGAAAATTGCCCACACAATGTAACCTCAGTGGTTCATAGAATTTAGCAGTGCAAATTAGAGTTTTTATATCTACATAAAATAAAAACATAATGTATGACATTATCTTCACTGATAACATTTCACTGACATCATTTTGCAGAGTATATCTAAACCATTTTATATGAAGTATGAAACATTAAAACTGTTCACAGGCTTTTGAAGATTTATTTGCATGAACATAGTTTGATCATATTTCCTTAATATTGCTGAAAATCAATTAATCATAAGATGTTAATGTAAATTAAATATATAATTTGACATTTGAAATGTTTATTTCTTGGAATATAATGTGTACTTGGAAAAACAGGTGCAGATGGGATAATATGTTAAACCTTTTAGGTTTTATTCTCATACAAAAATAATGCACATGTTATGTACTAACACTTTGGGATTTGAATACAGTAAATGGAGTAAAATAATACATAAACTGGATGCTAAGATTCAGTTAGTATTCTTCATTATGTTCATTTTTTGGTATGTATTATATTACATTAAACAAAAAATTGAGCTCACTGTTAAATTCAAGCATGAAATTCTTATATTACAGTAAGGCATCTTGCTGCAGACTGCACCCTTCATATTTGTACATATAAATTATTTTATTTTTAAATTGGCTGTTTTCTTTGAGTGGCTTAATTTCTAGAGTTGGCTTGTTTTTCTAATATTTTTCTTTACACCAGTTTCAGCAAATACGAATATGTTTGACAAGTGTTTAGATTGTAATGTTCTCTTTGTAATGAAATAAAAAAATGTACTTCAGTCAGAAGATTGGAAGATGCACAGAAGAAAACCATCATAGTTTGCTTAACTATAATGTCTGGTAGTGCAAACATTTTCTTACTATTAGATCTTTCTACAGTTATGCCTGTGATGAACAGGCTAGACGCTGTGCACAGTTATTAGGCAAGTTGTGTTTTGGAGGATTAATTTCATTATTAATGCTAATAAGTCTCAAACTTGAACATTTAAGAAAGTAAAAGTGAGGTTTTGACTTTCTTAGGAGAATATCTATATGTGCACAATTATTGGGCAACTATTAGTGTGCAGAATTATAATGCAACTAAATGAAAAAGGGAAATTTGCCCATCTCATTTATTTGCATCTGTTAAAGTGAGAATAGTAAACAACTCAAAATGTACAAATAAACATTTCTGACAGTTCACACACAAATCAGTGACCAATATAGCCACCCTTCTTTTCAGTAACAGTCATAAGCCTTCCATTCATGGAGTCTGTCAGTTTCTTGATCTGTTGACGATCAACTTTTTGTGCAGCAGCAACCACAGTCTCCCAGACACTGTTCAGAGAGGTGTACTGTTTTCCTTCACAGTAACTGTCCCATTTAAAAAGGGCCCACAAGTTCTCAGGATGTAGGTCAGGTGAGAAAGGGGGCCATGTCATTATTCTTTCATCTTTAAGGCCTTTACTGGCTAGCCACACAGTGGAGTACTTCAATGCATGTGATGCGGCATTGTCCTGCATAAAAATCATGGTCTTCAAAGATGAAGACTTTTTCCGGTACCACTGCTTGAAGAAAGTGTCTTCTAAAAATTGGCAGGTTTGGGAGTTGATTTTGAGTCCATCTTCAACCCGAAAAGGTCCAACTAGCTCATCTTGAATAATACCAGTCCATACCAGTACCCCACCTCCACCTTGCTGGTGTTTAAGTCAAAGTGGAGCTCTCCCTGTTACTGATGGCCATGGGCCCATCCATCTGGTCCGTCAAGTCACTCTCATCAGTCCATAAAACCTTTGAAAAATCTGTCTTCAGATATTTCTTGGCCCAGTCTTGCCATTTCAACTTAGGTGTCTTGTTCAATGGTGGTTCGGTTTCAGCCTTCCTTACCTTGGCCATGTCTCTGAGCACTGAACACCTTGTACTTCTGGGCACTCCAGGTAGGTTGCAGTTCTGGAATATGACAGCACTGGAGGATAATGGGTTCTTGGTAGCTTCACATTTGATTCTTCTCAAATCTTTGGCAGTTAATGTGCGTCTTTTTTTCTCCACACGGTTCTTGCGACTCTGTTGACTATTTGCAACAAAACGTTTGATGGTTCTGTGATTATGCCCTAATATCTTAGCAATTTTAAGAGTGCTGCATCCCTCTGAAAGACTTTTTACAATTTTTCACACTTCTGAGTCAGTTAAGTCTCTTTTTTGGCCTATTTTGCCTGAGGAAAAGAAGCTGCCTAATAATTATGCACACCTTGATATATGATGTTGATCTCCTTATGCCACACCCTCCCTCATTACACAAAAACATCTGATACGCTTACTGTATATCCACTAAGCATTCAAGTTTATAGAGCTTGGAGGTGGAAAATATGCATAAAAATGATGATATGGTCAAAATACTCCCTTGCCTAATAATTGTGCACACAGCGTATATGTCATCAGTTTGAACCTTGTATTGAGTATGGGCCAATTGATTGTGGGGATGATGTCCCATTAAATTCTACAAGTCATGCACAGCCACACTGACAAAAAACGATATCAATTTAGTGTAATAATAGATAATTATCTGATGATACTCAACCTTGAGATCTATTAGTAATTCTCATTTCCTTAGTGTGATTTTATTGTTTCCTATTGTACAGGTTTTCACTCAGCAGTTCATACTATAAGAGCATTACAGACTTTTGAGATTCTGAACATATATTGAACAGTCAATCTTTATTCAGGTATGTGTTTATTACCTACTTGGTAGTTTATTCCTTAAATTTTTCTTGTCATAGGTGTGGGCTGGATTCTCTTGTTTTATTTTCATACCATTGAGGTAGAATGGTTTAGTTTTTACTTCTGCTAAAAAAAAAGAATGTTGTGTTCTTCCATTTTATTTAGTGGGTTTATTGAGAAATGCTAAGATTCTTCTGCATTTTCCAGCGGAAAGTATTAGGTAAAATAAATGGAGTTTAAGATCTTGAAAATTCAGAGATGTAAGAATTGGAAATGGGAACACTATCTTCCCTGTTGAAATATAGAACACTTAGTTGTTCTGATGGCTCTGGTATTTCTCACTGGCTCTTCTTACTCACTGTCTTCAGTTATCAGTTACATCACTCTTCTTCCCACTGATGATATCCTAATCTGGTAATGAAAAGTGCAAGAAAAGCTCAGTGTGAAGAACCCAACAGCTCACTTCTGAGCTGCATATATTTTCTATAGGAAAAGATCATCT
The DNA here is from genome assembly GCA_022577455.1 of Arizona elegans. Taxonomy (NCBI): domain Eukaryota; kingdom Metazoa; phylum Chordata; class Lepidosauria; order Squamata; family Colubridae; genus Arizona; species Arizona elegans. The sequence continues at coordinate 91,567,059 of JAKOOJ010000006.1, read as the reverse complement.
TTATTTGAACCTGTTATATCTCTAGAAAGATTGAACATTTACATCTTGTCCAGAAGAACAAGTATGATTTCTTATTTAAAGATACTTTTCCTTCCATTTTCTTGGAGGCATCACAGAACAAATTGCCAAACTTTCTTGCACTTTGGTAGAAAAGAAAAGCTGCAGGTTAGACAATTTCAGGAGGTATTTCTATTTCACCATTACTCCATCTTTACAATGTTTTATTTCACTCAGCCTAACTTTGCTTTCAGAAGTTGCAGAACTCTTTTGAAAAAGAAAAAGAAATATAAGCCATCTCGGAACAAGGCTGTTTTTATTCCCAAATTGCTTTTGCTACATTAAATCATTTTTTTATTATGGTCATAGACCAGCATAATAAATGTGAGGTACTCTCATTAAAAAAAAAAGGATACATCAAGAGTAAAAATAAAAATCCAAATCTTAAAATGGAAAAGCTACATGATACAAAAGATATATGAATTAAAAACTAAATGTATATGTAAAAAGGAAGGCTCTAAAAGAATCTAAGCCAATCTGGTGCAGTGATTAAGACATCAGGCTAGATTGAATTCTAGTCCCACCTGAGGCACAAACCTACCTGGGTGACTTTCAGGCAGTAACTGTCTTTCAACCTTAGGAAGCAGACAATGGCAAACCACTTCTGAAAAACCTTGCCAAGACAAATGCATCAAATTAAAGATTAGATCAGATCAGATTAAAGGCATTGTAGGAGGTGATCTAAGGCCAGGAACTCAATTATCACTTGATTTAGGCTGGGTTCTTCCTGCTGGTATTATTAAGGGTTGATAGCAGTCCTTAGTACATATCTCTTGATTGAGTAAATATAATTGGAGCAGATTTAAGAAGTTATCACTGTCAAATTTAGACATAACCTCTAGAGTCTTGGTAAAAAAAAAAAGGAATAGGTATCTAGAATTAGTTTTATAGCCACTATTAATCATTCTGAAGCACAATTGGTAGGTAAATTTAGCTGGATGGTCACTTTCAAGAACTCAATTTAAAATGGAAGTTTAGTCTGAAGGCTGTTGTGCCAGCCAAAAGGTCTTGCAAAGTTTGAAGTTGGGAGAGAGAGACACTTGTGCTGTGCATAAAGGGTCTGATGGAATGTATGGGTGACTTTGAGGAAAGGGGAAAAGAGATGTTGTCTAGGAAATTCAGACAAGAGAGACAGGACCCCACCACCGATTACGGTCAGAGAAAACAGGACCTGCCCTAGTGGATAAAGTACTTAAAAATGGAGGTAAGAAGTTTTTACTTTCAGATTTGTCAAGCTTCTGTTACTGTAACCTTACAATAAAGTATTTTAATATTAATTAATTAATTAATTAATTAATTAATATTAATACAATAATACAATAAAGTATTACAAATTACAATAAAGTAATTTAGCTCATCTAGCTGCATATTGTGAAATTTTCATTTTGTCTCCTGACTGCTATGTCAGATATTCATAGATGTCCTACTATTACTGTTGCATGATGAAAACTCCTCAATTTCACATCACATGGACAGACTTAACCATAGTTTCAACTAGGAAATGGTGAGCATCCTAGACCAAGCCAATTCCAAAAATTCTAGAAAATTCTTGGAAGCCTGGCATTCAAACAAATTGGCATCAACAGGCACATAGATATAAGGAACATCTATGTACTATTCATAAGAGACAATAAGAAAGCCAAAAAAGGAAAGAAAAAGAACAAAATGTCTCCTCACCAGCAATCAACACCTGAATGAGCAGAGATTAGCACCAAAATCAACATTAGACAATCAAGGTGGATCAAGGAACACCAAGATGACTCCCACCAATACTGACAGGGCAAGCCACTAGTATATAAAGTGAGAGTAAGCATCACTCCCTAGTTCCACTGATGAGGTTACCTAGTTTGGTATTGAAACATCTGCAGGAAAGCAATCAAGCTCAAGAGATTATGAAGGACCCCACATCTTTTTGGTATCAGCTACTTGGAATCATCTGGATTCCTTGAATATTGCTGATGTAGAGCTCCCAGTCACAGTTAGTTTCACAGTCACAGCTTTCTGCATATCCAAGTAAAAGGCAACAGTGAAAGACGATGTAGAAAGTAAGCAGCAAACTATTCAAACTTAAAATAGAGCTGAATGAGTGGTAGTTGCGACCAAGTCATCACAACATACCTGTAGCCACATAATTATGATTTGTAACCACCTCTGCTGACTTCCCATAGCAAAGTAAATAGGGAAATTGGCAGAAAGCCAGAAGTTGCAGTCATGTGAGTTCCTTGATTATGCAAACCATGTGAACCGTGATCAGTGATGGGTTGCCCCCAGTTCGCACCGGTTCAATAGAATCAGTAGTAAAACCGACGGGAGGCTCCGCCCACCAACCCCGACATCATCAAAATGCTTCTGCACATGCACAGAAGAGCGCGCGTGCGAGCAAAGCAAGCACACACGCACGGCCCCGTTGCAAACCAGTAGTAAAGATAAGTAAAACCCACCCCTGACCATGATGACTAATGAACTAATGGGGCCCTTAACACATTTTGTGCCCCAAGCCAATTTTTTTAAAGCTGTGAAAATCCATCAGGGTTGTGACCATTCTAATCTGAGGGGAGAATATTCCATAAAGCAGGGGCTACAGCAGAAAAAGCCAATCTTTCAGTTCCTACCAGTTGATATTTTTTGGCTGACAGGATCTGCAGCATGTCCAATCCATTGGATTGGATTGGACAGACAGAAACTATTGGAAAAAGACAGTCTCCCAGGTAACCCAGTGTCAAACCATGTAGGGCTTTAAAGGTGAAAAGCCTTTAAATGCACCCAGAAACACCCTGGCAGCCAATGCAACTCATAGAGTAATGGTGTTATATGTTTCATGTATCTGGCATCATTTATCACCTGTGCAGCTGCATTTTGCACCAGTTAAAATGTTTCTGAATGCTCTACAAGGGCAGCCTCATATAAAGCCCATTACAGTAAACTAAGTGGGAGGTTACAAGGGCATGGGTGATAGTAGACTTTCCCAGTCCAGGAAGGAGTGTAACTGGTGTAGTACCCAAAGGTATGCAAAGGCTCTCCTAACCACATTATGAACCCCCAGATTTGACACTGGATCTTTCTGGGGTAGTGTCATCCCATCCAGAACGAGAGATGGAAGAACCTTTGTCCCTGAAAGGTCCAAATACCACAGCAAATCTGTCTTGCTGGGTTGAATTGGAGCCCATTTTGCCCCATCCAGGCCCAAATAGCCACCAGACCCTGGATTAGGATGTACACAGCATCACTCAAAGGGCTTTCATGTTGAATAGAAACAAATTTCAATATAATGATTGAAATACCAAATTTGAGAAAAAATAAATGTGGTACCAAACTTGTCTGGGCTCTTGCATGGAAGATTCAGAAACTGACAAATGATAAGATATGTAGCTTTGAATCATTTTTTAAAAAGAGGTGAACAAATATTTGATTAATTTGTTTAATTGAATTCTTTTGATCTAATTTTAGGGCTTATGTGGAAAACATCACATTTCAGGTCATGTTTATGCAGAAATATTGAAAATTTAACAGAGTTCACAAATTTATAAGCACCACTATACTTTTCTAGAGAGAGAACACATACTAATATATACATAAGGAATTAAAGTGATATATAAGTGAATAAAGTTATATATATTCATTGATATATGAGTGTCATGCGGCAAGCAATTCAGCACAATTTATAAGTTTTAAAATATTTTAATAATTTAATTTAATTAATTAAATAATTGCGATTATAAACTAAGAACTAATACAAGCTAAAAAGAAATGTAGAAAAACCAGAAAGCTCAAGAAAGGGAAAAAAAGAAAAGAAAAGAAAGAAAAATTAAAAATATAATAATGAAAAAGAATAGAAATATATAAAATGATTTCCCCCTTGATAACAAGTATAAACATTTTTTAGTAATTTATCACCTGCTCTTAAAGCAAGTACCCTTTCCACATCTTAGTTCGTATCTGTAACAAAACTCTGATGTCTTGTCAATCAATCCTGGTCAACAAACATTCATCAAGAGTTACCATAGATAACAACGTATCTATTTTACACTTGATCTATTAAACCAACTTTATATTCCCTCCTTTTATCTATCTTATCTTTAATCCCTTCAAATACTGTCCTAGTCTTATTCATTTTTTCTTTAACCCTTTTCACAAAGTCCTTCTAAACTTTAACAAGATTGTTTTCTAAACCCAATATCAGAAAGTTATCCAAATAACTTTTTGGGTTTATTATTTATATATCCCTTTTAATGATTAAGAAATCAGCCAGTTTTATTGGTATAGCCAGTATAACATCTTTTTCTGTATCATTCTTGTAGCCTGTCACTTTAAATCCACTTTCAAATACATTTTAACCTTGTTCAGTGAAACTGGTTCCTGTTTCAAAGCATCTTTTAAACACAGTCTATCTATAATGGCAGAGATTCTTACAATTAATATCTGGGTCCATTGTTAATAATTATCCTTCAGTGTATCCAATGTTAAAAGTATTTTGTTCCATTCTGTATTAGTAAGTCTAATGTAAGTGTTCCTGTCCTTTAATTGTAAATTCCCTTCTGGTTTCCTTTAATGTCCAATCTTCAAAGTCCTAACCTATCATTTTTTTGAGGATTCAAAACAACAGCATTTTCCTGTGGGAAGGATTCTTAATTTCAATTTTTTATTTCAAATCTGTCTGGACCCTCAGTGAATTTATAACTTCCCCAAATCAACATTTTAATCACATTTTTGCCGTTCATTTCAATAGAAAATATTTTTTTAGAAAAACCTTAAAACTTACTTAAAACTTCTTTCAAAAAGGATTGAATGAAACTCATCCAGTGCTCTGAAACTTGCTATTGTGAAGGATTCTAATAGCTAAAAAGAAATTAGGAAGCGTTTTCTGAAAGTGATTAAGAAATGAAGTTTGGCAAACACATTACCGCTGTGAGTTTACTTGGAGTCCCTTGCTCAATTTGTGAACCAACTGCAAAAACTTTGGTTCTTGCAGTTTACTTATGAGAAGCACCTATCTGGAATACATGTGGATAAATCGCATGATCTACTTTTTCTGGACATATAAACACAGTGTTTATAATTTACATGTCTGAAAATTAGCCTGTTTCACAAGCTCAACAATGTCACTGGGTAATTAAGGTTGAGAGAAAGTAGTACAGTAGTACAGAGCCTGTAATACAGTGGACTAAAGCACTGTTATTAACATCTACTGCTTGCAATTACTGCAAGTTGAAATCTCACCAGGCTCAAGGTTGACTCAGCCTTCCATCCTTTCAAAGGTAGGTGAAATGAGGACCCAGATTGTGGGGGCAATAAGCTGACTTTGTATAAATATACAAAAGTATGACGGCTATTGCTTAACGCATTGTAAGCCACCCTGAGTCTCCGGAGAAGGGTGACATATAAATTAAAGCAAAAAAAAAAAAAGTGACTGCAGCAAGAAGCCTAAACTGAGGTATAAAGATTTGGAAAAATTGTTATACAGTGTCTGTTGTGTTGCATGGGAGGAAACCATATGATCAATTCACACAAATCTATTGTCCAAGAAGAATCCTTCAGAAATGGTGAAAGAACGTAAATGTCCTTGGAGAGAAAATAATTTGACCAAGATCTTGTTTCATTTCTTTATTCTCCAAAGATGACCCTGACCATTGATATTTTGCTGAGCAAAGAGAAGCCAGATCTTATCTAGCATGCCATCAAAAACTACATTAACAGAGTAAGCAAAGACAGGATAAAGAATTCCTAAGCAGAATAATTTTGGTAGCAGACTTTCAGCTCTGCTCTTTCTCATCTGCATTTTTCTCGTTTTTTATTCATTTAATGGAGGAAAGTATGAAATACAATGTTGAAGATAGAGAAACATGTCATTTTCTAAATCAGATATTTAAAAGAACAAGCTATCAAATTACATTTGCTGTCTTTTCTAAAAATGGTGTTCCAATTTTTAAAAATTGTTCATGGTAGAAATGATTATGAAACAAAATGGTTTCAGTAAAAATTTGAAGAGAAACTTTGAAGTGAACTAAAGCTGTGTCTTGGAGTGAATGTCCATATTTTTAAGAACCAACACTTCAGGTAAAGTTCTGAAAATATTCCTTTTGTAATTATATTGGTGGTGTGTTGAAGTGATGATGAGAAGCCAATTTCAGGTTTTTCTGAAGGCAGAAGTGGTGACATCAGTTTAAGCAAGATACATATTTCTGCTGAGTTCAATGAATGCCCAACTCATGGTTTATGTTCAATTTGTGATTCTATTAAATGTATACTGATGCTGTTTAATGTATATAATTAATGCATTACTAACTGATGCACTGTTGTAAATTCTGTACTTCAAAGTTAATGTAGTAATGATACTGGTCCATGGAGTAACGGTGAAGTTTCTTCAAGTTAAACTTGATTCTTTATGGAAGAATTGTATGTACATCATGTAGAAAGTTAGCATCCATCCCTCCTAGAAGAATGTAATTCTTCCCCAAGCAGATATTTGGTGCCCATTGAGAAGGACTGGGCCAGCCTATCTACAAAACAGAAGACCTCAGCTCCAGGATGATGGGATATCTAGCAGCAGGGCTCACTGCATCACAAAATCACCTGGGGACATTACATCAGCCCAAGGTTCAACCAAACTTGATTCAGACAAACATGACTACACATGGGAGTCTGACTACAGCCAATAGAATATATATACACAGGAACAGGAAGCTTAAGTTCAAAGCCCAAGACAAGGGGAAAATACATCTCACTCTCCTCTCCATGTGTTCAGCTGCCCAGGATTTCAAACCCATGTGGTTCTGTCCCTTAATAAACCATCTATCCAATCAGCCTCCATGTTTCCAGTGTCTTTCACCCCACTTGGAACTGAACCAGATGGATATTTCTTCCAACAATTGTGTCTTGCTTAAATCTAATGCAAGGATCAGTGAATTTTCAACCTCAAAATACTTTGGCTCAGTGTTGCTACTCTGTGCAGATTGCAGATGTTGGAGATATAGCCAGGGCCCTATAGGCCAGAGGGACTCCAAAGGCCATCCCTTTAAAATGAAGTTGCAGAATGACTAATTTCTATTATTACTCAAAAAAGAATATATAACTTCCCTACAGTTATAGAAAAATGTCTTGCATGCAAATCTATGTGTGACTCACCCCCAATTCTAGGTCCAAGCTATTTATGAAATGAAAAATTACAAGCCCAGCTGGCTGTGACTGGGTGTACTGATAATTTCTCTGTGAACGTTAAAGAATTGCAATAGTTAAATGTCCAATTCATTGGGAAGGCATCAGAGTGAGAAGGAATATAACTAGTAGTTACACCTCTGATATGGTTTAAAACATGGACTTCTAAAAGCAAAATCTACTAGTCGCCAAACTATTTTTTTCACTAGCCAATTTAGGAAGTTTCTGTATGATACACAAACAAATTGAAATTGTGCATAAATTGTTTTTGTTTTGTGTAGTGTAGTGTAGTGTAGTGTAGTGTAGTGTAGTGTAGTAGCATTCAATTGTTTTTTAATATGTATGGAATCTAAACATACCATACTGATTGTGACTTTTCATTTTCATTACTTCCAAGCAGAGAGTTACTAGGTTTGATTTTTCCAGCAACAATATATTACATTTTCTGCCACTGAAGATAGAATATGAATGTAATTACTCTCATTTAATAAGGGATGTAAATATATTTCTGTTTGAATTTGTTATTACTACACTTGCACAACATGTTAAAAGTTCCAAATACCTTCACAGTGTTCTTTATCAAGGCTATTATCATCTTAATTGCAAACTTGAGTATGAATTATTTTCCCTTTAATCAGCTCTCTCTTGTATTTTTTGACCTTCATGTAAGGCATTGATGTTATCATAGACACCAATGGAATGATTGCTGTTTGTCTTGACCATTTCCCTTCACCCCAGCTTCATGCCAGGTCCAGGTCTCAGAGAAAAGAAATGAAGCTTTAAAAATAATTTTTATCCAACCCTACAGTGTCAGAGAACACACTAATGTGAATTATTTTACCATTACCATAATGAGTCTAGAGCAAAAACATATTTAGGAGTGAATTTAGCACTACTCAGATTGTGTCATTATCCCAAAGTGGATCTTGGAAGTTCTAGTTGGACTAAATAATTTTTTTAAAATTGTTTATTTTTAGATGTCTCTTTCCTTCATTATGTAGAATAGCTTTATGATTATAAATCTTTTAAAAGTAGGGTTTTTTTCTATTTTTCATTCTTTCTCTCCTCCTTACTTAAACTATCTGTGAGCTAAAGCTCTGTGAGATGTCAGCCTTGTTAATTTGATGTTAAATTTCAGCTCTCAAAATGGGTTTTGGAGGCCTGGACATCTACAAGTCATCCTTAAATTCTATTCTAATGTATACTAGCTATGTAATGCATTTTTTTAAAAAAAGCAAACAGGAAAAACTTGCTTGTTGATAGCTATAAATGAAAAAGGTCTTCTAGCACTTTAAATGCTAATGATTGTATTATCAGCCAATCTTTTGTGGCTTATGGGCATTAAATGAGATGGACTGAACACAGTAAAAGCTTATGTGATAATACATTTGTCAGACTTTAAGATGACATAAAATGTTTGCATTTTTTTTGCTACAAAAACAAATGGCTACCCACCTTGGAATTATTGGTGGTGTAATTTTCAATTTGTTGTTTTTCTATAAGCAGAAAATAGATTCATAATACAGGGAATTTCTTAAGCTGGGTTTCAAATATTTCACAGAGGAATACTGTCACGAAACATTTCTGAAACTTTGACCTAACTACATCTCCTGTGCCTTTTCTAAAATATATAAGAGCACAAGTCCAGTTAAAATTACTTCGCTAGACTTCTGTGGCTAGGAATTCCCAGTGGCTTCCCCGCCCCCCTATAAAAACTGTGAAAGTCTTTTACTTTAGACTGGATCTCTTGTATTACCGGTAGAATGTTCATAGAAAGACTTTCTCTCCATTCAGATTCTCCATTAAATTCTCCCCCTCCCCAAATCCTGGAACTAATACAAATTGTGGAAATCATACAGGCACAAATCCAATATATCTGACACCCAGCTGTAACTCTATGCTAATTATTGTATTCTTCATTTGTGAAGATATTTGTGAAGAAGTGAATGAAACAATTTCACCTTTTATCTTCATCATGAGAACCTGTGAGTTATATTAGAATACAGGTAGTCCTCGACTTACAACAGTTTGTTTGTTTATTCAAAGTTACAATGGCACTGAAAAAAGTGACTTTGGACCATTTTTCACACTTACAACCATTGCAGCATCCCCGTGGTTACATCTTGACATTTGGATGCTTGACAACTGACTCACATTTATGACAGTTGCAGTTTCCCAAAGTCCTGTGATCCCCTTTTGCGACCTTCTGTCAAGCAAAGTCAATGGGACAACCAGATTCACTTAACAACTATGTTACCAATTGCAGTGATTCATTTAACAAATGTGTCAAGAAAAGTCATAAAATGTGGCAAAACTCACCTAACAAATTTCTCACTTAAGATAAATTTTGGGCTCAATTATGGTCATAAATTGAGGATTACCTGTAATTAGAATATGGGTCCAAAGCCATTCAGTGAGCTCTGAACCTGATCTTACGTCTCTCCGCATTCATTTTTTTTGCCACTGCAACTAAGGGAGCTGCTATGTGCATAATCAGATGATGCCCTTTCTATTGGTATACAGAGATGGCAGGACTTACCAGGATTTTTCCAAACACTATATGAACAGCCTCTTTGCATGAGATCTGATTTACCCAAGTATGAAATTCGTTCTCTTTGGTTCAAAACAGATCTACACTTCTCCAGATATTCTTCAATGGCAGTTCCCATCATCCCTTACTTCAGCATTGCACAAAATAAATAAATAAAGCTTTCCTTTCTCACCGCTCCCAACGTACCCTATTTTTTTCAGTCATGCTTCAGGATGAAATTCTAGCATCTCATACTTCCAAACGCTTTTCTGGTAATAAAGATTGAAGGGGCATCAATATTTTTGATATGAAGCATGCCCCTTCCCGTTTTTAAAAAATGAAGAGCAAAGATTTTAACAGGCATCAAATGTCCAAACACACTGGCCCCCATTGACACCCTAGCCCTGTCTAAGGTCTGTCCTTCTCTTGTCATAACAACTTCGTGCAATTGTTACTTTATGTCTTGTCAAGTAACATGCTGATTATACTGGCTTCCCACAGTCTTAAAAGAGTGATTGAAACTAGGTCAACAATGGATGTGAATTCAGCACTAGTGATGATAAATTGTATCTGCATGCTGTTTGGGTTTGTGATGAAATGAAGGACACAGGAAAAGCTGTTATTGGTTTTTAGAGTGATAACATCAATCACCAGCGTTATTTGCTATTTTAACTCAGAAAAAAAGAACAAACTGTCATGCACTTGAAATATAGAAATAGAGATTGAAATGATATGTGGCATGTTTTGGCTTTTGTAAATCAAAAGCAGCTTAGAAAAGCTGCAGGCTTGACAATGGGGAAAAGGGGGGCTGTTTACATAATGCCCTTAAATGGGGTCTATGTTGTTAGTCCTGGAATAAAATTTTAAAAGAATTAAATTGTATTTTCTAAAAACTTAGAATGGTAACATCTAGTTTGATTTTTTGACATTGGCCAAAAAGCTATTTTGGACTTTAATTGGAGACTACCAGGAAATCTCAGGGACTAGATTGAAAATATCATTCCAGAAAAAGACCATAGTAAATTTCTTCTGTATTATTCAAATATTGATCTACCTTGAGATACATGTGCTGCTTTCCTGATTTTCAGTTTGTTGTCCTTGAGTGGAGTCTAGAATCTTACATTGAATTAAGAAAACTAATAAATGGCTACCAGTACATTTTACAGTTCTGGTAGTGGAAGCTAATAGTCCTGATTGTGCCATTTAATAAACAAGTGATCTCATCAAAGCCAGCAAAAACATTAATGTAGTCAGGATACACATAGGATGAAAAATAAAAGGATAAGGAATCTGAAATGCTATATAGGAAAATACTACGGCTGACTGTTTTGTTCTGAAAATGATTTAATCTTTTTGTGAAAGAGATATTATTTTCAGAAGAACTCTCGGGATGCTTATTGAATTTCAAGTGACTGCTTATTATTGAAGAAATATTTAGCAGCAGCAGCCACTTAGAATTTTAATTTTCACTTCAGATAGCTTTAAGGGAGCCCTGCTGGATGGGACCAAGAGCCCATCTTGTCTGGACTTCTGGGTCCCACAATTGCCATCCAGATGCATTCAGGGACTTCATGAAGATGGACTGAAAGGGGTGTAGCTTTCTTAAGTTGTTTATTCCTAGCTTTTTGTTTTCAAACAACTAATTATCAGAATTGCTGTGTTTATAACTGAATTCTAACCCTACAGTACACGTATTGCAACAAAACAAGCAATGGCTCTTGAAATGCTGTGGGTAATGTGTTCCTATTGACTTCACGTGATCCGGGAATTTGAATAAGTAATTATCTACTGGGCACAAGGTTTTTAAAATATCCTTATCTGCCTTAACTGGGTCTCTCCATCTAGCAGTATTGGGCTATACAGTACAAACGAGAAAGCTCTTTATATTAAGGAGGTTAAGCAAAGAGAGCTAAAAGATGTTTAGAGACACTTCTATAATCAATCTTCTGCTTTTCAAAACAAACAAGGCCCTAGTGTAGACCGTTCCAGAAAAATGCTAACCAGAAAAGTAGTAGTAAACTACAGATACCATATTTGAAGTAAATGGTAATAAAGAAGTGCTGCTGCATGACCCTGATGGAATGCTATCAGGAGAAAACCAGACACCACCAAAGTTTTGAAATAACAAACACTGGAAATGCAAAGCTTCAGTTGCATTTTAATGTTAATTAAATTAAATCGTTTGTTTAACAACAAGTGTTTAACAAATTAATTGTTAAAATATTTGCATACATGCTGCTTCATTAAAGCAAAAATAAGCTTTAGCTGTTTCAGCATTGCTCCCTCATTATGAGTCATTCTGCCTGAACTCGCATGGTAAAAATAGTTCAACATTTTGAATAGCCTCAATTTTCCCATCCTGCATTGGTAATACACTGTTTCCCCTAAAATAAGACATCCCCTGATAATAAGCCCAATCAGGCTTTTGAGTGCATGCACTAAAATAAGCCCCTCCTGAAAATAAGCCCTCCCTGAAAATATTTAAACGCATGTGCAGCTGGTCCCCACCATTTCCTCTGGTTTCCTCCAAATTAATAAAACCTTCCAAAAATAAGGGCAAGCACTTATTTTGGGGTTCAAAAAAATATAAGACAGGGTCTTATTTTTGGGGAAACACAGTATCACCATTGTTCATCAATGGTATATACTGGGATAATTTAATTTCAAGACGAGAATCTTTCAAAGACACTCACTATGACCACTACCGCTTCTCATTGCACAGATTCATCTCAACAATTTTGAACGATTTTTGGCTAAGATCAAGTGTCGAACATGTCAGATCATCATGGCTATCAAACATTTAAAAAAATCTGTCAGGCTTTCTTACTTCCTTTACATGGACCATCTGAAGCTGTATACAAAAATGCCATATAAAATAACATCACTGCTCAACACTATATATACAGCCATGATACTGCAATGGATTTGACAAATGTGCCATCCTTACCATCAATGGGAAAAACAAAACTGAAAGAATCAAGATACCCTACAGAAATAACATGAAGAGTCTGGATGAAGTCAATCAGTGAATTACTTCAGCATCCCTCAGGTGACATCAAGCAGACTGAAGCCAAGAAGATTGGAAGTTAATGTTTCATGAGAATGAACAAGATTTTAAAGTCAAAATTGTGTGGAGGCACAAATTTTAAAGTCAAAATGTCATCAAGGCAATTAACACTGGGCAATTCATCATTAGATACACAGCTGAAATAGTGGACTGGATCTATGCACTAACAATCCTGAATAGGAAGATCAGAAAAATAATCACGCCTTTCATCTTCACAGTGATGGAAATAGATGGGCATGGACCTCAGATGGCTGAAGAAGAAACAGAGCATTGGAAGAATATCTGAAGAACAATGAAGAAGATACACCAATGCTAGTATTCCATGAAGTCTTACTATATTGGAGTACTTGAGAGACCAAACTGCCTTACAAGAAAGATCAAATGAAGAATAAAAAAAGATAAGATAAGGCAAAGTATTACATGGCCAATACATTAAAAACAAAAACAGGCAAAGCAGATAACAACAAGACCTGGCAATGACTAAGAGCAGGAAAGTTAAACAAAGAGTCAGAGGGGCTAATTATGGCAGCACAAGAATCAATGCATACAAAGTCAAACTTGACAAAGCAGCAACAGAAAGCAAATGTCATCTCTGCAAAGCAGCTGAAGAAATAGTGGACCACCTAGTTAGCTGCTGCAAGATTGCATAAATGCAACTACAAACAATAGCATGATAAAGTATCAACAATGCTGCATTGGGATATCTGCAAGAAATATCATTTGCCTACAAGCAAGAACGGGGGTGTGGAAGGGAGTGAGGGGAAATACATTAAGTAATAGAAAATGAAAAAGATACAGTGCTATGGGGTTTTAGGATTCAAACAGAGAAGAATCTGCCACATAATAACCCAGACTCAGGGGTGAAATGCTCCCTGTTCAGACCGGATCACCCGATCCGGTAGCGATGGCGGCAGGTGGTTCAGAGAACCAGTAGCAAAAATCCCTGCCCAGCTGAGCCGCGCAATCATCAGAGGCTTTTTTTTTTACTTTTAAAAGCATTTTTTCTACAACCTCTTCAGCCGAAAAAATGCTTTTAAAAGCTTCTGACAATCCCAGTTGAGTTGACTGATCATCAGAGGCTTTTAAAAGCATTTTTTTCTGCAACCTCTTCAGCCAAAGAGGTTGTAGAAAAAAATGCTTTTAAAAGCTTCTGACAATCCCAGTTGAGTTGCCTGATCATCAGAGGCTTTTAAAAGCATTTTTTTTCTGCAACCTCTTAAGGTTGTAGAAAAAAATGCTTTTAAAAGTAAAAAAAAAGTTGAACATGAAATGTAAAATTTGTAGTAACAAATTTTACATTTCACCACTGCCCAGACTTAAAAATTGTCAATAAGAATTTTTTTTTTTTAAAGGGCTTCCGGTTTGCTGCTGGCCGCCACCAGACGTTCCTTTGGGATCGTCAGCTTCCATTCCCTGTCAGAGCCGCCGTTACAGCGGATGGCGGCTCGAAAAAACTCCGTTTCCAAGAGGAAACGGAGATAGAGCCGGCAGGGGTGGGTAGAACTCTCCGCAGAGTCCCAAAAGTTTTTTTTTTAACTTTTGGGACGGAGCGGATGAGAAGCCCCATATCCCCTGCCGCTGCTCCGGGCTTTGGGAGACCTCTGCTTATGCAGAGCCAGGCGTCAAGAGCAAGCCTGCGAATTCAACAGAATAATTAAAGAAATGACGAGCTGGACCCTTAATACTGAACCGCAAGTATTTCACCTTTCCAAAATCTATCTAAGAGAAAAGAGGAGAGGAAAAGAGGGAAAAAGAACCTTTTAAAATGGCGTCTGCTGTGGCTGGAGAAGGGCTAAAAGGGAAAGTCCTTCCGTTTCTTCTTACTACAATGTAGCGGAATAAATATCACTGGCTACATTTGTAGATAAAACCTTGCTCCTGTGCTGTTGATTGAAAAGAAGTTTTTTTTTTCCTTTTTTAAGGGAAAGTTCTTTTGTTTTCTATTTCTTCTCTCTTTTTTGCTAAATCTTGTCTGTGTGGGAAATGGCATCGGGACTTACACAGCTGGACAAATGGGGGGGGAACTTCCCCTCTCAAGAAATTGCGCCAACAAATTTCAACTCTCCAGCGTCAGAAACCCGATTTTAATATATTAGAATTTATCCTTGAAGAGATTGTAAGAAGGGATGAGATTGTGAACCAGCAACTTGAAAAATTTAAGCAGGAAATTAAAGAAATTGGTGAATTGGTCAAATCAAAGTTTGACTTTTTGAATCAAAAGATTTTAAAAGCTGCTAATGGTTTATCAGGCTTTCTGATTCGGGTGGATGCAAAGACTAAATTATTAGAGTCTAAAATGAAGGAAATTGAGGAGAATTTGGATGACATGACTCAAAAAATTAAAAAGGATTTGATAAACACTCAGGATAATAGCTCGGAAGACAAATCTAAAATGGAGACTGACCAAAAGATTGGTAATGAAGAAAATGTACAACAGAGGATTGAAAGAGAAGTTTTAATGATTCAATATAATTTTACAGAATATGCAATTAGACTGAGAGGTTTGCAGGAAAATAATAGAGATGATCTAAGGAAAATATCTTCTGAAATTCTGGCTGGGATCTTAAAGGTTCAACCTGATGAAGTGTATTGTAGGATTGATAGAATTTACAGAATAAACTCCTGGTTGGCAAAGCAAAGGCAATTGCCCAGAGATGTGGTGATCTATTTTACAGATAAAGAAATTAGGAATAATATTGTGCAGAACTCTTTTAATTCTACCTTGCAATTTCATGGAAGAAAGATTTGGATTTTTAAGGAGCTCCCGCCCAAGATGTTAATGGAGAGGAAGAAATTTGGCTTTCTAGTGACTGAATTAAAAAAAAGAAATATCCTATTCAGGTGGGACACCCCAGTTGGCCTAATATTGAGATATCAAGGAATAAGATATCAATTGCATACTGTTGAAAAAGCGGAAGATTTTTATCAAAAAATTTTAAAAATGAATTTAACACCTTTAGGCATAATACAGGATAAGCAAAAGGAGTTGGAAACAAAAGGAAAACATCAAATTACAGAGGCTGTGATGGATAAATTGTCTTTGGACTCCCTGGATACCCCAGCTGGACTGTCTATAAATAAGAGAGCAGTGTCATCCGACTCCAATGTGATGAACCATCAAGTCACAGACAAGTGCGCAAATCAATCAGTTGATATACAAGTGATGGAGAAGAAAGATGAGATGATAAAACTAACCCAACAACAACAATACATAAAGCAGAATGAAAATCAACTAGCAGACACACAATTGGTAGGCAAGAAACGAGGATGGAAATTCAACCCGGAAAAGAAAAAGAAAAGAAATAGATCGCATAGAAACAGCAATTTCTAAACTATGCAACAGTGATGCCAGGGACTTTAAAAAATGAATGAATATTTGAAAAGATAGTGGAGGCGAACAATTGTCTGATACTATCCTGAGGATTGTGGCAGATCTCTGCAAGGCCATGATTTTGGGATGTGAAAAGAGCCTCACTTTGTTGGATTTGAATCATCTAAAAAAATTTTTTTTTTTTTTTGGTAAATATATTATAATCATTTTGAGTTATAAGGCAGGAGAGTCTCGCCGGGGCATGCAGAAGATCTGGATGTTACTCAGTAGGATGATGGGAATTAATAATCCTGATGAATACCACAACTATAACCATATGGATATAATTATAATTATAATGTCACTCGGGTGGTTGTTTTTGCTTTTATACAGATGCGAGGATATCTACTACTGATGGGGGCAGAAGATGACTGGAGATTTTGAACAAACTGTTTTGTTCTTTTTTTAAAAAAAGAAAATATTATATGGAAATGGACGGATGAAATTTCATATATAAAATTTCAAAATTAAAGCAAAATTTTATTTCATATTTGATGCAGTGGTGAGTTTCAAATTTTTTTACTACTGGTTCTGTGGGCGTAGCTTGGTGGGCATGGCATGGCTTTTTGGGCGTGGCAGAGGAAGGTTACTGCAAAATCTCCATTTCCTCCCAATCAGCTGGGTCTTGGGAGGCAGAGAATAGATGGGGGCAGGGCCAGTCAGAATTTTTACTACCGGTTCTCTGAACTACTCAAAATTTCCGCTACCGGTTCTCCAGAACTGGTCAAAACCTGCTGAAACCCACCTCTGATTGGATGTTTAAATAATAACGCTTAGGCCCTTGTGCAATATTTATTTATACAAATAGCAGAGGCATGTTCACCCTATCAACTGAAAACATTTAAATGATAATGTTGCTGATCCAGTGAGCATCATATTTTTCAAAAATGTTATCTTTGAAACCATACATAGGACAACACATATCTTTGGAACAGATGGAATACCATTTATAAGATGATGAGCCTTAATTTTGCATAAACAAGCATAGGAGTGACTGACACCTGTGCTATAGACATATCATTCGCAGGGCACAGTAGTTTTTAACACCACTGTGAACCAAGTGAAGTAAAACCAAGACAAGTAAAAGATATGGAAGTTCCAGATTAGATTTAGTAATTTATGGAGCCATTGAGATGCCCTCAAAGGTAAAAGGCATCCAGAAGCCACTAAACCAACAATAATGCTGAAATGGGTTAAGCCGAGGGAAATGGAAGTTTTAGAAAAAGACCAACTAGTTATTGCAACCTCCAATCCCCATCACAAATGAGGATAAATAGGTTATTCTATAGAGATTCTCAGTTGTCCAGGTCATGGTTCTGACTGAAGAACTGAAGAAGCTTCTTGGATGAGAAGCAAAGGGTCTTCAAGGAAGCCAACTACCTCTTGAAAAAGCACATAAATGGGTTATCTGCACATATAAGTATATCTGTCTTCCAAAGTCAAGCTCTCTAGTTTTCCAGGCTTATTTCCTATGTCCTCTGCATGTTTACAGAAACATCTGGGGGTTGAGTACTAACTACTTCAGGGGTGTCGAACTCACAGCATTACGGTGTCACGTGACATATCACAATTTTTTTCCCCTTCGCTAAACTGGGCGTGGGCATGGACAGGGCATGATGCAACTCGCCCATGGGCTGCGAACTTAACAGCCCTGACCTACTTGGTGTCAAGCAAACTTGCTCTTGAAGCAGATGAAGTTTGGGTGGTCTTCAGAAAGGAAAGCAAACACTGGACACACTTTGCAGGACACAGTGCTTCTCTTGCTGATCCTATTGGTTAAAGTCTTCCCTATCAATCCCCCTAGCCCAGGGATCTGCAACCTTAAACACTCAAAGGGCCATTTGGACCCATTTCCCACAGAAAAGAAAACACCAGGAGCCACAAAACCCTTCCTGTGCCTGACTATTTCTTGAGCAGCCACAAAATTAGCATATGTAATTGAATTAAACATTCTATTTTCTTCTGAAACTTTTCTTTTCTTGGATTTATCCATGGTTGGCCTACTGGAGGTTAAAAAGCTCAATAAATTTGCGTGCCGGCGGGTGTCGCACATTCACGGTTGTGATGCATATTTTGAGTGACAGGGAGCTGCAGCAGAGGGGTGAAAGAGCCACATGCGGCTCCAGAGCCACAGGTTGCTGACCCCTGCCCTAGCCAAATATTCATGCAAAACTTCCTTTTTTGCTTGTTCTGGTTGTGAGCTCTGTGGCTGAGGGAATGAAAAAAGATGGAGAAAAAGAAAGACATAAAAATTCTTCTTCCTTGATCTCTCTTCTGCCAAACTTCAGCTGGCTTTCTTTCAGTCAGGTGAATTCACTTTCATCATTTGGAGAAAAATAGCTGGATATGAATAACTTAAATCTATGATCAGAGGAAAACCATAATTATAATATGAACGTGATGTTTCTCGTTTAAAAGCATATATCCTGCTCAAATGCTTTCTGAAATATGAAATTCTTAGAGGCTTGCTTAAGTGCAATGAATAGTGGGTGGATTATGGACCACTGTACTAGAAGTTTCATGAAGAATTGTCACTGTGAAAAAAACTATTTTTCCATTCATAGAGATTGTTGCAGAAGAGATAAGGATCAATCTATGCATGGCATTTGAGATTCATAATCAAATTTCCTTTAAGGAAAGGAGGGAAGGCACTAAGAGATGGGCATGCTGAATCTTTATCCTGATTTTATTTCTCTTACTTAAATCACATCCCAGACTTGTGTTTAATGAATGAAATGAAACATTCAAAACAGAAAGAAAGCAGGTTAAGGTGAATATGAGGAGACGCATTTAAGACAGAGCAAACCTTATCTGAACTCAGACCTTGAACTTTGAATTTGAAACAAATTGGCACCCAATGAAGACCTTTATTTAACAAAGAGCCTGACATTTCTATTCTGCTTCATGTTGGTCAAAGATGGTAATAAACGTTTATCTACCTATCTACTCTGCTTCATTCAATGATAGCATCATTATACTCCTGCTACTTTTAAAGTCCTGACAAAAATATAGGGAAATCAAACATGACACAGATTCTGGAATTTTTCTCAACTCCTTTAGCATTGATGACATACAGTAAGATGTATAATCTTGTATAATGATGCAATGATGCAATGTGTTAGGTCTATGTGTCTGTGTGTGTTCACCTTCTTCAGAGATCATTCAGCATGCATGCATGCATTTGTGTGTGTATATCCACACACATATATCCATGTGTGTTTGTCTTGTTTGCCTGTTTTTGTGTGTGTTATGTGTAGTTCCCATGCAGATATTTTCTGGGCCACCTGATCAAGAGAAGACTGGACTTAAAAGTGGAACAATAGCCAACATTCCAATCTGCTGGTCAATTGCTTCTCCTAAGAGGATTATTATTTTTCCCTCTGGATTTTTCCTCTGGAGCCCTTAGCCCAGATCCAGCCCATTTTGAGACCTTCTTCTTTCTTCTGCTGGCTTCTCCAGCCACACCAAATTTGGCCCTGTGCTGTTTAATTTTCACAGAATTATCCTGCTGACAGATGGTGTCCTGAGCCCCTTACATAATTTCTTTTTGGTATTTTTGGGGGCGGCGGGGAACAAAAGAAAAAGAAAAGAAATAATTAACCTTTACTACAGTCTACGGAAAGATATTGCTAAAATAACCCGAAGTGTAATTGCAGTATCTCCTTGACAACTATTGGCACAGTTCCTCTAAGCTTTGCATGAAGTTAACAAATGAGCACCTTAGGAGAAATAGCTGGGGGAAAAAGAAAGCAAGGAATATGAATATAGAAAAGTCACAGAAGGGATTATTGTGCGGTTTATTAATCTCGCTAGTATTTGTTTTAGGTATTTAATCCATTATATTTCTGCTAGCTTTCAAGTACACAGTGTATGGGAGGGGGGGGTGTTTTGTATTAAATTAAAGCAACTTATTAATGTTTGTCCTTTCAAACAATCTTTAGTTTAACCCTTAATTTTCCCTGACATGGTCCACTAAAATCCTAGTCTCTTTCAATTAAAAACTTTGATTTACTAACCATCTATTTACTTCAGGATATTTGAGAGAGATTTAAGTGGGATCCTTTCCCAGCAGGACTGTTTGTAGGATGCAGTCAAAAATCAAAATGTCAGCCTCAATCATGAAGTGGAAAAACTCTTGTTTTATGTGCTTTCTACTAAGGCTCAGGTCATGCCTTGAGCTAAGCTTGCAGCTTTTTAGACTGGGGCAATTGCTCCAGACTCTGTATACAAAAATTTGGTACTTAAAATGGTCAGACAGAGGATTTTTTCTCATTCAGGTTTTATAAATATATTATCTCCAGAATTATTTGTAGTATTTCAGCTTTACAATTTTTTACAATAGACTCTTCTGTGTTTACTGCCCACTGACTTCTGAAATCAATCTACCAAAGACTGACATTGACATGCAGTACAGTGAATAAATAAATGAGCTGATATTTGATGCCTGGGGAACTCACTATCTAAAAAAGGCCAATTGTTAAGCCATGACTTATTTTACTACTACTTTACCACTACTGCAGTAATCCAAGGTGCAACTGTGGTTCCTAGGAACAATTGCTGTTCCTCCTTGAGTGAATACATTTGCTTCTGTTAGCTATGTGAGTGACATCAATTCTTAATTACTGTAATGTGATTTTATCTAGGGCTGCATTTAAAGACTTAAACTAGAGAAATGTTCAGCTGCCCAAGTATTGATACAGGTTAGGCTATTGACACTTACATTGCTTATCCTGCACTGTTGGTTTAACATTAAAGTTCTGTTTATATAGAACAATTAAGTCAGAAGTATATTTGGTCTTATGACCAATCAATTTAGGCATTTAAAGGAGTTCCAAAGACTCATAATGACTTAAGTAAATGTGAAGGATTGGTCACAAAATTACTTTTTCATCACCATCCTAATTGCAAATGCTCACTGTACATGGCAGTCACTAAATGAGGACTTATCTGAATCAGCAACTCTGCAGTAAAATATAGCACTGAATTGGAAGATTACTCAAATTTAGTGCTCACCATATTCATCATTTTTGTATTTTGAGTCATAAACCGCTGATCCTAAATAGTATTTATTGGAATTTGTTAAAATATGTAATGTTTAAATTTGTAGCATATAAAGATTATGTCAGTTTCTATTTATTTTGGGATTCACCAAAACATACAATTCCAGGAATGTATATAATATATATATATATATTAACACCAGCATCCAAAAGTTCAGGCATTCCTGGAATTGTATGTTTTGGTGAATCCCAAAATAAATAGAAACTGACATAATCTTTATATGCTACAAATTTAAACATTACATATTTTAACATACACACATACACACACACATATATATAAACTATTTATATATATAGTTTATATATATAAACTATTAAAAACTGGTATACAAGATAAAAAATAACAATACTAAATAGATTTTACCATGGATGAAAAACAGAATGAGATGGTTGCAGAAATGTCTTATTTATTTCACATTAGGCTTCAGCTATTTGAAGGGAATTTTTAGATGTGATGAAACACATCAGTAAGTACAAATCTGAAGGATTTTCTAGGAAAACAAATACTGTAAGAAAATTCCCTTCTGATTGTCCCAAAGACCACCTGTTTCAAAGCTCTACATATCATGAGGGAAGAGAACCAAACCAGGACAACAGAATAAAAGAATTGGAAGTGATCTTGGAGATCTTCTAATTCAACCCCCTACTCAAAAAGGAAACTCTATACTACGGGTGTCAAACTCGCCACGTCACACAATGACATATCACAGTGTTTCTTACCTTCGAGGAGCTAGGGTGGTGTGGCCTGCATGTGATGTATCCAGCTCGCAGGCCATCAATTTGACATGCCTGCTCTATATCATTTCAAACAAATGGTTGTCCAATCTCTTATTAAAGTATGTATGGTTTAATGAAAGGAGAGACTAGGGGTGACATAATAGCGGTGTTATAATATCTAAGGGGCTGTGATAAAGAAGAAGGGGTCAACCTATTCTCCAAAGCACCTGAAGGTAGGACAAGAAGCAATGGGTGGAAGCTAATCAAAGAGAGAAACCAACCTAGAAATAAGGAGAATTTTTCTGACAATTAGAACAATTAAGCAGTGGAACCAGTAGTGGGTTGCTACCGGTTCGCCAAGTGCGAGCGCACGAGCACCCACAAGCGAACCAGTAGCAACGGGATTTGCAAGCCACTACTGAGTGGAACAGCTTGTCTTCAGAAGTTGTGGGTGCTCTATCACTGGAAGTTTTTAAGACGAAACCATTTGTCTGAAATGGTATATAGAGTTTCCTGCTTGAGAAGGAGTTGGACTAGAAGAACTCCAAGGTCCCTTCCAACTCTGTTATTTCGTTATTCCTTAGTTCATTTTGAGCCTTAGTTTTCCTGACTTCATCTTTGCGGGTTTGAGCTATTTGCTGATGTTCTACCTTAAGACAAGGAAGAAGTTACAGTTATTATATGCTAGCCTGGTTTATCTTCAACTATTACTGGAATTCGTTAAATTCAGGGTTGTATACCAAGACTTTCAAATAACAGAGTTCCATAACTGTATTTTTGAAAGCCAATATTAGAAATACACAGGAAGAATATGGAAGAAAATGAAGAAATATGATGTGCCCCAATTCAGAATGTCAGCCATTAACCCTATTCTCTTGTAATAAGCTCTATTTCATTTCCTGTGCTTGATCTTTTGTTCTTCTTTTCCAGCTGAAATGTATCCATAATCACTAATCCTGCTCGGCTGCCATTGAACAATTTTATTCCATTACATTTTTAAAAAAACATGTTGCTTTATTTCTGCAATATTGACATTATATCAAGAATATGGTATACTCCCTTTCTTTAGTCAGTATCCCTGTTATTGCTACCTAAGCATGAGCACTCTTATAAGAAATATATTTTAAACCAATCCTTTATATATTTCAGGTTGATTCTCCTCCCACTTTATTCCGAATTAAAGATTAAAGAACATTTGAAAATCAAGAAATATTTCCTCACATTTCTGTAATGTGCTTTCTGCTTCAGTATGCTATTCAGTATGTATTAATGTGTTACCTAGCTGTTGGCAGAAAAAAAGAACTGTTTCTAAGCAACATTAACTCTGAAGCACGATGCATTATGTCTACAGCTAATGTAGAAACAGGATAGCTGAAATATTTGTATTGAGTCAGTCAGCTTTGGAAATCATTCTCTTTTTCAGGCTCAGGAGTACAGAAGAGTAATAAAACCAATCTTGTATTAAATCTATGCTGACGCCCTCATGACTGGATTTCTGAATTATTATAGGATATTATAATGGTTCTGAATTATTATAGGATATTGTAATGGTTCTGTTTTAAAGTTGAAAAGCAGGTGGGTTATGACTTCTTATACAAGATGAGAAACTTGGACTTCTCCAGATATTCCCGAAGTATAATTATCAGAGCCCTAATTCAACTCAACAGTAGAACTCAACAGTAGAAAAGGATCACAAAGATGATTAGGGGACTGGAGGCTAAAACATATAAAGAATGATTGCAGGAATTGGGTATGTCTATTTAATGTCACCTTAAAAGAAGGACTAGGGGTGACATGATAGCAGTGTTCCAATATCTAAGAGGTTGCCACAAAGAAGAGGGAGTCAAGCTATTCTCCAAAGCACCTGAAGGCAAGAGAAGAAACAATGGATGGAAACTAATCATGGAGAGAAGCAGTCTAGAACTAAGGAGAAATTTCCTGACAGAACAATTAATCAATGGAATGATTTGCCTCCAAAAGTTGTGGATGGTCCAATCCTGGAAATTTTTAAAGAAGAGATTGGACAACTGTTAATCTGAAATGATACAGGTTTTCCTGCCTGAGTTGGGGGTTGGAGTAGAAGACCTTCAATTATTCTGTTAGAATTATACTTCAGCAAAATGGAGGCCAAAGCCTCTCCACTGCTACTTTAATTGTTGTGTTCACACATTGTACTAAACTATGCTTTACTGGAAAAAAAAACACTCAATTAATTGTATTTCCACAACATATGAAACCGTAGTGTGAGAACACTGGAGTTGGGATAGAAACAGAAGTATCTCAAAATGTAATAAATGAGAAGCAGATACCCATCTTAGGGTCAGTCTTTTCTGGAAAGAGAATGGTTAGCCCGTTGAGCTTGCATTTTAAGAAAGAGAGGTTCAAATGGCTCTCAAAGCCTGCCTTTGTGAATGCACTAATGAATAATACAGTTTTGGCTCATTCAACTTCTAAGATAATATATATTAACCGGAAACTTTCAGGACATTAAACTGCCTTGAGATCTTGTGGAAATGGGTCATCTGTGGTTTACAACTTACAGTGACAAGGTTCATTCTGAGCCAAAATCAGACAAACAATATTGGAGCTTAATATGCTATGCAAGCCAGACCACAGGCAGCTCTGGTCACCTCAAGCACTGAACAAACATTTTTAAAAATGCTTTAGTTATGTTCATTTGCCTATGTTGCATAAAAGCCTTGAATACTGTAATGGTGGCTGGAGCTAGGGAAAGGGCTGCTGTATTTTCAACAGAACTCTATAGACAGAGAATCTGAATATAATCATATAAACAAAATAAAATATAACTGCATATTCACAACAGATACAACTGAAATTCTAACTCTTGTTATTCTGAAATTGGGACTGTGTGCATTAAAAGCATGTTTTATCACTAAACAACAGATCTTCTTCCTGTTCTAGCCTGGTCCTTCTTTCCCTCTTCACAATATGAATAGTAGTAATCAGCTATTCAGAAAGAAGCAGAGGAGACCACTGGGTTCCAGAGTACCAAAACAGTTGTTAGTAGATATGCCAAGTGTGGAACTCCTAGGGAATATGAAATATGCCCCTCAATCGCTGGAAGAAAAATGAAAGACAGAAAATTCTTCCAAATTGCTTTCTCCCAGGACTTTATATCATTAAAAAAATGTGCTTATTATTATTATTTTTAAAAAAATAGCTTATTCTCAGAAATTTTGTTCAAACTGGGTTATCAGATCTTAGGCACAGAAACTCACTGTGAGGCTATATGCCAGCCACTTACTTTCTGCCCTGCCTGCTAGGGGTCATTGTAGGAAAAACATGCCTGGAGCTCACTGTTCATGACTCTTTGAATGTATGACTCTGAGAATAGTTAAGAAAATGCTACCTTCTAATACAGTACATTTAATTAATTTATTAGTTCAAAAACAGGCATAAACCTCACAGAAACAAATCAACAAAAACATGACAACACACCTTGATTTTTAGGATTTTGCTGACACATATATAGTTTTAGTTAAAGAGGAGGCTGTTCTTCAATGGAAGAAACTGTCATATATAGATCAAGCAAGTTTTCTTACTTTTATCCAGATATATTAATCACTGTAAGATAAAGTAATGTCGCAATTCTGACACACATATAATTTTATGGCTATTAAAAAAGAACTACAATTCTTTGTAACCACTTACCACTGTTATATGGTATCAAAGTGAAAAAATCATAATGAAGAATGTTAACATGGGTCTAAATTGTCTGTTATCCTGTCCTTCCAATTACAAGGCAAGTTCAGACAAGATGAAGCAGTTTTAAAAAAAAGTGGACAGGGGCAAGCAATTACAAGTTTTAATGTTAACAGGCAATCAAGAAAGAAAATCAAAGTCATACAGAATTAATATGAGCAGGCCAACCTGGAAATGATGAAGGGAGTAGTTGCCTAGCAACACTATTAACGCTTGATGATACTAATTTTGTATAGGCTTTTTTTTTTATAATATGGCAATGTTTTTGGAGGAGAATGATTATATTTGCTGCTAAATCATGGGTTTTTGAAATATGTACTTTAAATTGCCTGATGCAATCATCCTTCCTGTTTGCTGTTTCCTATTGTTGTAAGATGATTTGATTGCAGAGAGCTTAAATATACTGTAGAAATTGAAGCATGTAACTGGGTGGAACTGCTATGATTATAGCAATTGTTAAATACTTCTGATACCAAAATGTAACAAGCAGCTTTGTGCTACTTGCTGATTTGCACAGATAGGCAAAGAAAATTATAGATAAAATGGAGCAAAGAATGAAAAAATATCATTCTATCATTAGAATCCTATAATAAAAGGTAACATTTTTAAAATCAAAAGGACAGAGATCAACACGTGACTAATACCATTTGTAAGCTTTGAAACATGGAAGATCTACCACAGACTGGTGTTAACCAGTGGTGGGTTCCTCCCGGTTCCGCCGAGCCGGTAGCG
This sequence comes from Arizona elegans, assembly GCA_022577455.1. NCBI lineage: Eukaryota > Metazoa > Chordata > Lepidosauria > Squamata > Colubridae > Arizona > Arizona elegans. The sequence goes on along the minus strand of JAKOOJ010000006.1, from coordinate 91,540,648 downwards.
GTGATGATATGATGTCACCAAACCGGTTCTGCCCTCGCCCCCAGCGCCCCCCGCCCCCATGTTATTTTTACCTTTTATTTGGCCCCACCTCCAGGAGCTGCCTCCTGAGTCCCAGCTGATCGGCTAAAAGGAAAAAAACTGTTTAAACTCTTGCCATGGCGCTTCAAAGGGCCGCCCTACAGCTGATCAGTGTTAAAAGGCAGTGTGCTGGTAAACCGGTGCCTGCAAAAACAAATGGGTAGACCGGTGCCTGCAAAAACAAATGGGTAGACCGGTACAGCTCTGCAAGCAATTAAAAGCCTGGTAAACAAGTACCTCTGCTAAATCCTAAAGAATTGTCACATGACCATCAAGCCAAAATGTCAAACTGCACGCTGCCTCTTTCCCACATGCATTGCAAGCAGAAGATTTAGAAAAATAACAAGAATAAAGTTTTTGAGATCCACCTATAAGAAAGCCAACACAAATTTCTCAACTTTAATGAGAGGCATTGCAAATCATTCCTTGTGGGTTATACTCTGCTATTAGGGGCTTGACGACAACATTAATATGCTGTACATGGGGTTGCCATGTGTCACCAAGGGATACCAAGAACAACAGTAGCACTAAAAATTCATCTACATGTTGTGGGCCTGCATTTAAAAGGTAAAGTAAATCCCATGGAACCGAAGGAGAAATGAAGGAGCAAACACATTTAGGATGATGCTAATAATAAAACTTAGAATTCATAACACTGATGCTCTATGTCTTGTCCAAGTTTCATTGCTTATTAACCCCAAATACTTATTGGGAATACTTTAACTGGTTTACAATAATAAAGAAAAAGTATGCAAACATTTAAAGTAAAAGATACATCAAAAATGACTAAAACAATCTAAACAATCCTGAATAAATGAACGATCTTTACATGCACTAAATGCATATAGAATTATCTATGTAAAAGAGCTTTCATAGTTTCGAATAGTTGAACAAACAGTGTTAACACTAGTGGTTTTTTTAATTGTCTGGTAAATGAAATAGAGACTAGATCCAGTGTGATCTTTAAAAAGCCTGGATTCTATCTACCAGTGCAGAGGAACTGTAATGCAAAAAGACTGGTTATTCTTGCACTAATTTAATGGCATTGCTGAAACTTTTTGCATTAACCATCTCCCCACAAATATGTACTCTTTCCCAATTCTCCTTTTTTTCAATTTCTAAAAATGTTCTGCTTCAAGAAACAACACGAGAGGTATCCCATTAAGAGTCTACAGTACATCGAACTTTCACTGCATCTTTTTATTGCTTTAATTCAAATTTCTGCAGGTGTCATTTTATTCTATTAATGAAAATCAATAAAAATCCCTGATAAAATAAGCCTCTTTTGTTTCCTCTTTCACAAATAATTGATTTTATAGCATAATCTCTCATATTCTCTGGACCTTCTATCTTCAGGACTGACAAGAATACAAGAATATTCAAAACTGACAACTGCCAAACCTCACCTTTACACAGTGGTGGGATTCACTGGTTGTAACAACTGGTTTGCTCACTTTGCTCACGTTTGCGCCAAACTCACACTTCCGCGCATGCACATTACAATCTAAAGTTACCTGCTACTGAATCAGAGTGAGTAAAACAGCTGAGGCGCAGCAATCCACTGTGCGGCACCTATCAGCTGGGCTTAAAACAAAAGAAATGTAGGTAGGTTATAGCACAGGGGTGGGCCGGCGGGCCCATCTGATCATCCGAGTGAACCGGTTCATTCTCAGCTGATCATTGCAGCTACCGGTATGCCTGAATCAGTCAGAACCGGCTGAATCCCATCCCCACCTTTACACAAATATTTCACATTTGCTATCTTTGTTTCTTCTTTCCATGTACATTTTTATACCTTTCTTAATTTCAGCCAGCTGCATATTTCTATTTTAGAATATAATTATTAAAATTCTTCTATTATGGGTAATTGAGTCAATAACTGAAGAAAAAAATTGAATTACCAAATCAGGCTTCTGATTTAGTGTCTGTTTAATCAGAAGTTTCAGTTCAAAGAGTTTTCTTCTCAAAGAAGAAACCCTGTCTATGAATGCTGGATTTCTAACCCTTATCTGTCTCTTGCCCTCATTTTCTTGCCTTCTTGTCTTCATTTTATCTGTCTTTCCCTTGTAGCTCAGATTTCTATCATAAGTTCTTAACTTCTCAGGTTTCTTTACTTTTAGCTGAAAATGCAAAGAACTGCAAGCTTAGTGATAAAAGTAAAGGAGCACAATGAAAAAATAGGATTAAATTTAAATAGAAAGAAAACCAAAGTAAGGAGAACAGGTAAAACAATCAGCCTTACAGCTGGCAGTGAAAATATCAAAGATGTGGATAGCTTCTGCTTTTAGGATCAACCCTCAACAGCAAAGGAAAAAGTAGTCAAGAAAGACCCCCTCAGACTAGCATTGATAGAGCAGGCATGAAGGCCTTGGAAAAGATATTTGGATGCTGAGAAGTGTTTGTACCTACAAAGATCAGAATTGTGCAAGCCATGGTGTTCTCTGTGACACTTTCAGTAAGTGAAAATTGGAACTTGAAGAAGAAAGATAGGAAAAATATTGATGTTTTTGACCTTTGGTGTTGGAGAAGATTTCTCAAAATGCCATGGACAGATAAGAAAACAAACAAATGGGTCATTGAACAAATGAAACCAGAATTCTCATTTGAGGCACAAATGGACAGGTTCAAATTATTCTACTCCAGACACATTATGCCAAGGCCCAGCTCTTTGGAGAATGCTTTAATGTTGAGAAAGAGGAGTGGAAGGAAAGAGAAGAGGATGACCAGCAGCACAATGGATAGACTCATTTCGTGTAGCAATGAGTGCATTGTCAGAAGACACGAAGGACTAAGGCCATGGAGAAAGTCTACATGGTTGCTAAGAGTAGACAATGACTAGATGGTACATACTTGAAAATCATTCTGAGTACATCTCTCTTTCTTTAAAAGATTATGCCCATGCCATGTGTCCTTCTTCAAATCACAACTCATTATCCATACACTGTATATTCTTAACCAAATCCTGTAAATCCCAATAGTTGTTGTTCTGAGCAGATTCTGGGTTGGATTTATCTGCATCTCTACTTACTTATAACTATTTTGGATCACTTTCAAGAGTGACACCATGGTGTGCATCATCATAAAGGAAGAATACAAGGAAATGGTTAAACAGTAACTGCCAACAATTTTAATTAAACTCGAAGCCCAAAATGCAGCTGAAAGAAAAGCCAATATAAACAGGCATTTTTAAAGAGCCTGCATCAAAGCTTGCTACAGGATTACCTGGCAAACTCTTGATGGAAATGTGGGGTTGAATATGAAAATGTGGAGTTACACTCAAATGACCTTCCTTATTAATCTGACTACTCTTGGTGATGAGAACATAGGACAGGTCTTTACGGATAACTTCAGGACACTGCCATTAACAAAAGTGAAAGTAGGGTTTGAAGTAACTCTAGCTCAAACAGTATTTTCAACAATGTTGAGAAGGCATCAGCAATTAATACAGATAATATTAGTTTCAAATGTATTTGGTACTTGGATGGCTGGATTCTGCAGATAAAGCTTCTGGACTAACTTAAAACTATAGGATTGTTCCTGTTATGGGAACTTGGAAGAGAAGACATTGTATTGAGCTAGAAAAATGGTGGAATATAAATTAAATAAGCAAATATAGCTCCATATAAATGCACTACAATAGTTTGAAATCACCATAACATATAATCAAGCCAAGATCAACTCTGTTCAGATTTAATCTTGGATAGCATATCAGACTAAATTTGGAAAAAAATATTCAGGGCTATTCCCATACAACAACTTTAACTATTTAAATTGGTTTTCAAATTCACATTTCATCCTTAAGATGGAATTCATCTCCACCTAAGGGCAGATAATTTTTTTAGCTGAGATTCAGAAACCTCCATAATTAAGCCTCAACTTCTCGGGGCTGCCGGGCTGTCAGTTTTCCAGCCAAAAAGCCCAGCATCTTAACTGCTGAGTTGTTGCAGCATCTCCATTGTCATGTGATCAAAATTCAGACGCTTGGCAACTGACTCATATTTATGACAGTTGCAGTGTCCCAATGTCATGTGATCAACTTTTGCAAACTTTTGACATGCAAAGTCAATGGGGGAATCAGATTCACTTAACAACTATATCACTAATTTAGCAACTACAGTGATTCACTTAACAATTGTTGCAAGAAAAATCATATAATGGGGCAAAGCTCATTTAACAACTGTCTTGTTTAGCAACATAAATTTTGGAATCAATTGTGCTAATAAATCTTACTTGTATAAGATTTCCAATCTTTCAAACAAATCCTTGTAATTTTTTTTCTGACTAAACTGGTCAGCTTTGCACTTCTGCAAATCCAGTTAATTTTATAATCCAAATTTTCATTGTAGACATTTCATAGCTTATCTAACTTTTTGCATAATATTGATTGAGATCAGGAGGCTCTCCTCACAGTCACTCATGCCCTTGTCACCTCACGGTTAGACCTCATGGCAACACACTCTACATGGGGCTACCCTTGAAGAGTGTGCTCGGAGACCACAGTTGGTCCAGAATGCAGCTGCGCAAGCTATCGTGGGTGCACCTAGATACACTCACATTACACCAATTCTCTGTGAGCTGCACTGGTCCCTATTGGTCTCCAGGTGTTGGTTATTACCTTTAAAGCCCTACATGGCTCAGGGCCAGGCTATCTTCGAGACCGCCTTCTACCGCATAGCTCCCAGCGACTGGTAAGATCCCACACAGTTGGTCTCCTCCAGGTCCCGTCAGCTAAACAATGCCGGCTGGCGGGCCCATGGGGGAGGGCCTTCTCTGTGGCTGCCCCAGCTCTCTGGAACCAGTTACCTCCTGAGGTCCAGACTACTCTCACCCTATTGGCCTTCCAGAAAGCGGTAAAGACCTGGCTTTTCCGGCAGGCCTGAGGCCGTTGATCTCGCTGTTCAATCTTGTGAGATCCGGCCATGGATGGTATGCATGTGTTTTTAATGTTTTTAAAATGCTTTTATAATGTTTTTTTTTAATTATGTCACTGTTTGTATTATTTCTGTTGTAAGCTGCCCAGAGTCCCTTGGGAATTGGGCGGCATAGAAATATGATTAATTTAATTTAATTTAATTTAATTTAATTTAATTATGAATGAACAGCCAAAATGTATGTTGAAATGTATGACTTTATGACCTATATATTACAGATGATAGTAGCAATTTATAGGCTGTGATAACTGCATGAGACATTTAAGAGAATGGTGATAACTAAAGAAACAGAGGAATTTGAGGAAACCCTGTGCAACAATGGAAATGAATGTGATCGGGGAAAAAGTCTGAGATGGGTAAGATGAGTGGATACTGAAAACAAGCTAAAGGAGTACAGAAATTACTCCACACAAAAGCCTGAAAGCATAGTGATTGACAACTCTTACAAAAAAAACCCAAGTGTTTATTTTGAATGCATAATTGAAATAGAACTACAGATCAGCAAACGAATGAACACAGATCTGAAAGCATATTTAATTTGACTGCTTATGATGAAAAATTGAAAGACTTATTGATGAGAGAATTTGAGTGTAGAACCATTTTGAGTAGCATTGTATCTTGGAGGAAAATGGACGAAAAAGAAATAAATGATGTCTATAGGAAGAGAAAAGAGAAAATATGAGTCCTGCATGGTATATTTGTAGTTAAATATCTCCCAAAAATGAATGAAAATGGTCTTAGGTTAAAGGCTGGAAAGAGTGAAAATAATTACGTTTGGAGGATGGGAAATATGAAAAGGAATGTGCGGTTTGTTTATATGGCAACTGTGAGACCTCTTTAAGATTGTGGAAAGACTGGATCTGAATCTGAATCAGTCTAATTATTATTGTTACAAAGGAAAAGATAGCAAAGGTGAATGCAAAAAACCCCCCAAGGGGATTAGTTTGTTAAGTGTGTCAGGGATCTTACAGAATTTTGATTGAAAAGGCGTAACGAACAAGCTTTGAGAAGTTGTTTTATGATAGGCAGAGAGTGCTGATCATATTTTTGCTCCTCAGCAAATCTTTAAGAAATGTATGAATGTGACAAAGTTAGGAGAAAGCATGTGATAAAGAAAATAGCTTGAATTGTGGAATATTTTGTGGAATTGAAGCTTGGTTGCTGAAAGTGGTAAGAATTGTATTTGATGAAAAGAAGGGATGCTTCAGCATAAGTGCTAAGTGAATGGTTCAATACTGAACAAAGGAGTAAGATAAAGATGTTTGGTGTCTCCTTGGTTGTTTAATATATTAATGGATAAATCTATAAGGAATGCTTGTGAAGATAGTAGGAATAAGTAGGTGTGGGACATGAATGTGATCTACTTTTGTAAGCATTTTAATGCCATATGGTTAATTACAACTCAACATGAGATAAATTGCTTTATATTTTGAAGGTTATTGATAAAATAATTTATCAATGATTGTTTGATCAATACAAAATAACTTTTTTGGTTAAAGAAATTACTTAGAAAATTGTGAAGGAAAGTCGTAATGGTTAAGTGGTAAAGAGGACAGAAATGTTAATTTGGGTTAAATTAGAAGTCTGAAACATTTCTTATTTTTTTCTAATTTTTTTGGAGAAAACTGGTCATCCTTGGGCTGGATTTTTAAGCATGCTAGCATGTTGTGTTCACATAACAATGGAGTGTTATAAATGGAGTGTTAGGCTTAGCAAATTATATGAATCTACCCTGTTTGCTTATTTAGCAATTCATGATTTGATATAAAATCTTGTTCCCTGTGGTGCTAGGATTACTGATCTACTTTGCCTTGATATGATCCCAAGTGACCATCTCAGAATAATAACTGTTTATTGATCAGCCTGAACAATCTAAGATGATGAGATGCAGAAACTCTTATCTGTGTGCTGCCATCTATTGGTTGTCCATTGGTCTGCAACTCCTAGTCCAGTGATAGCTAACCTTTTCTGGACCGAGTGCCCAAAGCGCGCACGCATGTGTGCAAATGCATATGCGCGTGCCTAAACCGGCAAAATGCAATGCGTGCGCAGGCCCCTTGCATGCGCTTCACCCCTGCGCATGCGTGCATGGGCTCCCCGCATGCGCCCCGTCCCCGCGTATGAGTGGTAGAGCTGAACTGGCGCGACGGCTAGTATGCCCACAGAGGGGGCACTGCGTGACACCGGTGGCACATGTGCTATAGGTTCGACATCACAGTCCTAGTCTGTAGTAGGCAATGTCCACTGATGTATGTAGAGCTAGAGATTATCCTTTCTTTTCATCTATTTCATCACCAATTACTGCATCACCTGCTATGCCCTCCTCTGGAACATTTCACTGACATTTTTTAGATATTTTGTAAATATCATCAGTATGTTAAACCATTTTTTCCTGGCCTTCTTAGTATGTATCATATGAATTTCTTTTTTTTCCCTGTGTAAGCAGCCTTGTGGATGGAGCAATTGGAATGGAAGTTATTTTCCCCCAGGGGCTTTTGAATCCTTCTGATTCAGCTCAAAAACATTTATTTTATGATTTACTTTGGGGCAGCAGCCCATCCAAGAATGTGTCCTTCTCTTATGACCACTCAAGGGAGATTTCTGCAGTGATGCCTTGGAACAACAAACAAGAAGTGGAAAATCCATCTTGTTAATGTAATAGAATAAACTACCAGTAGATTTCACTGGATCTCATTTGGGTTCATCGTGACTTTTCTATTATAAAAGAGCGAGCTCAGAAGCAAATGCATAGGGATATCAGTATGGTGTTTTGCTGCAACAGGTATTACAGTTGTTTAGGAAAATGTAACCATCTACAGATATTTATTTAGTCGTAAATATATGAGTGAAGGGTCCTTGCTACTCTCTGAGCTTGGCTGTTTTCTCACAGGCGTTTCATTACCCAAACTAGATAACACCATCAGTGCTAGTAATGAAAACAACCAAGCTCATAAAGCACCAAGGACCCCTCATTTCAACCCTGAGCTACATATATTCTCGTTTTATAAATATATGACTGTATATGGGGAGCAAATCTCAATAGATACATACAGTATGTTTATTTATTCATACAACAGTATTATGATTAACAAAGTAAAACAAAGAAGCAGACCCACCAATAAATCAATAAAAACAACCTGACAATTCATTTATCCGATGCAGCAAATAGCTATAGAAAAAAAAAAGAAAAGAAAAGAGTTTTAAGGGAATAAGAGTAAGACTACAACAATATTACTATCACTACTAATGAAATCAATTGTGTGTGGCTCTTTAATGTTAAAACAAAATAGCATTATTGTCTCATTCATCATTGTTGCTTAAAGACCAGTGAATTCTTGGGAGAGATGAGAAACTAAGGCAAGAATTAAAAAATAAAAATATTTGTTGTTTTAATCATGGTCAATTAAACTCCCCCCCCCCAGTTTTCTGACCATGCATACATGCAGAAGATTACTCCCACCAGGATTGCTCCTGAAATAAAGAAGCATGCCTGCTGAAGAAGCTGGCAAAAGGCTTGCAGTCAGTGGCTCTATGAAACCTTTGGGACACCGTGGCCATGTTAAAGCTTTAAACTGTGAGTCTGATTGCTTCTCGCAGCCCTATTGTCTAATTAAGAAGAAACCTGGAACAGCATTTTTTAAGATGCTCCTAATTAATTTGGTTGAGTAGGTTTTACATGCAGGAAGAGTATTCACTGAGATCATTAATATAAACTCTCTACAGAATTTTAAAACCCAAGGCCTCCTTTTTGAATTGGGTCAGAAACAAGAGCTGGGTAAGCATTTGAAAAGAGGTTTTATTACAGCACAGATTAGTGAGAACAAAGCACTTTGATTTCTTAAAGCAGCCCCATCTTTTGGCAAGGCTTGCAAACTACTTCCAAATTTCTCTACCTGACTTCTTCACTGGTAGCCTCAGTGAAAATATTGACCATGCATGCATGCATGTACAGCAGTGGTGGGCTTCAAATTTTTTTACTACCGGTTCTGTGGGTGTGGCTTGGTGGGTGTGGCATGGCTTAGCGGGTGTGGCTTGGTGGGCGTGGCATGGAAAGGATACTGTAAAATTTCCATTCCCACCCCATTCCAGGGGAAGGTTACTGCAAAATCCCCATTTCCTCCCAATCAGCTGGGACTCAGGAGGCAGAGAATAGATGGGGACGGGGCCAGTCAGAATTTTTACTACCGGTTCTCTGAACTACTCAAAATTTCCACTACCGGTTCTCCAGTACTGGTCAGAACCTACTGAAACCCACCTCTGTTGTACAGGGACCAAGGAAATTTTCAAAGCAGCCACATGAGCCCCCTTCCCAAAGATGGCCACTTTAACAATTAGAGACGTGTCTAGTTTGGGTTAACATGAGCTGCAAAAATCCTCTTTCAAATGCTTTGCACAGCTCAGGCAGTAGCATAAACATCCCTTCAGAGGAGTATTTAGAAAAAAAAAAACTTTAAATGTTTTTAGAAGAAAAGCCTTTTCTGTCTCTGTTTTTATAAAGAAGGAGCCTGGAGATTGATTAAGCTTCCCTTGCTCCCGTTGTGCTAGATGCAGTTCAAACAGAGCCACTGTACATTTATCATCAAACAAATAAATAAGTGCACCAGGACAGGAGTGGCACAATATTAATTTTACATATTGCTTAGAATAGCTATAGATCTGTAGCTTAGCATTGCATAATTGTTTAATGGTGAAAGCTCAGCCTTTGTGAAATGTATCAGTTGCCATAGTGCAAATGAAGAATGATGGCGGGGTGAACAATGAAGCCTATGTATTATTTTAAAGCTGTTTGCCAGTTACAGATAATTGTTATGTGTTTATGTAGGAATTGTTGCTTAATGGGATTTACATCTGGTGTAAAATATAGAAGCGCTTCCATGTCATTTTACTTTGTGTATGCTAACTCAATAGGCACAACCCAACTCCATTTCTCACCTTGTTCAAACACTGATCTGTGCAAATAACCAAGTATGTGCAGCGCTTTTCTCAGCTTTGCAAGAATTTACATTTCATAAATGTTAATGCTTCAGATCTTTGAAATGTGAAACATATACTTGTTTACATGATAAATGCCTGAAACTGAATTTGTAACTCTGTACTAAGAGCTGCAGTACAGAGAAACACCATAACACATTCTGAGGCACAAGCTGGGTTCTACATATTACATAAAGGTATAATGTGATTTTTTTGATTCTAGCTTAGCATGATTTTTCAATTATTTAATCATCAGTTGTACCTTATGATTCTTGACGAACATATCTTTTATTTTATGTACACTGACAGCATATGTACCAAGATAAATTCCTTGTGTGTCCAATCACACTTGACCAATAAAAAATTCTATTCTATTCTATTCTATTCTATTCTATTCTATTCTATTCTATTCTATTCTATTCTATTCTATTCTATTCTATTCTATTATTTCATTCTATTCTATTGGTAGCCTCTTTTCGGCATCCCTGTAAATTGTCTGAGCTCTTTGCCACTGAAATTTAGAGGTGCGATTTTTGAAATTTACGGATGCAATTTCCTGCTTTTTAAAAGAGAAAAAAAACACAATGAAGTCACTTGGAAGGTTTCAGAACAGACTTAGGACAACCCACCAAATATTCCTTAAAACAGAAAATCACACACAAAATGTGGTGTCGCGCATTTTTCATCATTAACCTATCTACTTTACATCATTCTTGATCCACTGAGGGACCCTGGCTTCTTCCAAAAGTATTAGATATGGAGGTCTTTCCTAAAAGATTGCCCATTGCTGCATATAGCTTAACATGTAAGGACCTGCTGTGGTATTTACCAAGCTATGGTTAAAACAAACCTATTCTTAATATAGCATCTGAATTCAGACAACATATTTATTGGTACAGCTTAATTTGTTAATTGAAATTTCTGGTATTCTAAATGTGCAAGTGACAGTTTTGTTTTTTTTTAAATTTGATTTATATGCCGCTCTTCTCCGGAGACTCAGGGTGGCTTACAATGCGTTAAGCAATAGCCTTCATACTTTTGTATATTTATACAAAGTCAGCTTATTGCCCCCACAAACTGGGTCCTCAATTTACCCACCTTAGAAAGGATGGAAGGCTGAATCGACCTTGAGCCTGATAAGAATTGAACTCACAGTAATTGCAGGCAGCTGGATATTAAATGCTGCTTTAGGAGGCATTAACCTCCTTACGCCACTCAGGTTCCTGGTTCTGACACCATTCAAATATGCTGCCACCATGCATTTTATATAGAATTGATACTATTAAAAGTGCTTTGTTACTCCAGCTGCTGCAGATTCTAGCTGAATTGCTGACAGCATAACTAGAGAATTATGTAGCCTGTTTGTTACAAGAACCTCATTGGCTTTCAGTCTGGTTGTAGATAGATTTGAAAATGACTTGAAGACTGGGTTCATTAGGTCACACTAAAATGGGATCAATTAGTTTGAGATGCAGCCTTGGGATTCTGTTGGGCGAACAATGCCATTATGTTGAGTTTAACACGTTAATCATATGTTAATTATGGTTTATTGGGCATAACATCTTATATGAACAGTAGTAATAATAGTGTGTTATGCAAACTCAGCTATGTAATCCAGAATCAAGCTGAAAAACTACATTCCCCCTTATATGCCTCCCTAGGGTTTATGTTCTTTGGGAAAGCTTCTTTTTTCTAACCCAGGGGGGGTCGAATTCGTGGCGTCATGGCGTCGTCACATGACGTATCGCGGCTATTTCCCCCTTTGCTAAACTGGGTGTGGGTGTGGCCAGCATGTGACTCATCTGGCCTGCGGGCTGCAAGTTTGACAGCCCTGTCACCATCTGAGTTGTATCTAATGGAGAATGAGACAGGATCTCCTCAGTGACTGATTTCTTGGCACTTGAAGTTAGCCCACTGGTCTCCTTTTTACTATTACCTTTGATTGTGTTTTGGTGCTTTCAAGTCAGTCTTGATTGGACAAGTCCCAGGTTTTTCTTTTTTAAGTGTCATGCCATTGTCTTTCTCTTAGGCTGAGAGAGAAAGGCCCAGAGGCTGAGAGAGAGGCCCAGAATCACTCAGTTGGGTTTGTGCAAGGGCGAGTTTCAAAACCCGTCGTTACCAGTTCGCTCGTGGGCACACGCATGCTCGTGTGCGCATGCGATGCTTCTGCCCAGAAGTGTCCGGTGGGTGGGCGGAGCCTCCCACCGCCGCCGTTACTGGTTTGCCCAATTCGGGGCGAACCAGTAGCAACCCACCACTGGCTTTGTGCCTACAGAGGACTAGAAGTCAGGGTCTCCTAGTTTCTAGCCTAGAGTCACTAATCACTACACCAAATATCATTATGCCAACAAATAAAATGTTTTGTTTAGATAGGCCCAAGGTGTGAAAGTGAATTTCAACTGCTGCACTGGGTGGAAAAGTATGCTGATCATTTTGCTTGATTTTTAATTATGATTTTTACTGTGTTTTAATTATATTGTTTTTATCTTGTTAGTTGTTTCACAGCTATTTAGTGGCAAAAAGGTTAGGCATTAAAATTAATCTTCCTCAGTCTATGAATTATGGATGCCTCGGTGTATATGGACTGAAAGAAGTAGTGAATAGAACATCTTGAATGCTTACCCCATCAAAGAAATTAAAAATAGTCAATTTTTTGGCCATTCATGTAAAAAGGAGATGCTTCATTCAGATAAAGTTCAGAGCTTGTTTCCACACAAAGATCCTTATTTGGGCTGCTTGTACTTACTTTTGAATAAAGAGAATAAGTGAAACATTTAATAAATAATGCACTGATGCCTTTAAAATTGCTTATGAAATGATTTTGTTCTTGAGCCCAACTTAAAAATATCACAAAATCACAATCATAATCCTATTAAAGTCAATTTAGTCAAATGCAGGATATTTACTTAATCAATCTGAACTCCTAGATTAATATTTGGAATATTCCATTTAAATTAGCTGTAAAATTCCATTCAATTCTTTAATTTAAATTGACCATTTGGTACTGTATAAAGGAAATGAATAGCTAACATTTGTGATGTGAGACCGTGAAGTTGGGGTGAGGTAGAGTTAAAGCCTTCTGCCAAATTTCCTGAAGAAAATCAAACCTTGAACTGTAGCCCAGAGAAGTAATCCAAAGCGAGATTGACAAATGTTACACAATTTATTAAGTTAAAGCAATTCCAGAACTCCTTTTGATTCTCATTCTGGCATTAACTTTGGGTGGTCAAGGCAATTTTCTTTCAGCCCAGTGGCCTAAAATCCCAGATTGAAAAATGCCTATTTTGCCATTTGATAACTTGAACTCTAAACACATCGGAGAAGCAGCATCTCACTGGGGCGGGGGTGGGGGTGGGGGGGCAGCTTCTTCCAAAGCCTGTCTCCTGCTTCTCTCCTCTCTCTGGGCTGTAGTATTTCAGAGTGCATGATGTCCTTGCACTAAGATGCAGGGCTATTGATAATGGCGGTTTTTCTTTTGTTTGCTGCAAGCTAAACAGTTAAAAAAAAATGAGAGAGGGAATAGTCCTTTAACAGTTGGCTGGAAGAATGCTGGTTGGGAGCCCTGATGAAAGTCAAAGCCAATCATGGGCCATTGTGAAAACACTCTTGTGGAAATTATTTGTTCCTCCTTGTTTTCTGCAGCAAACAAAGTATTCAAATCACCAAACTACTGTTCTGTTTCTTTTAACTTCTTTGGAGGAGAGAAAGGAGGGGAGGAGAGGGGATTTTGGCTATATAGACCTGGAGGAGCTCAAGGCATTCCACTGAGTTTTGCTGCTTTGCTGCAGCTTTTCAGCATTCAACCTGTCAAAAGGGACAAAAGGGAAGAAATTTACAGAATATCTTCTAACTGCTTCTGAGTGTGAAAACTGGCAGTGCCCTGTGACCTTACACCCTTAAAAGCTGAGAAGTCTGGATGAATCACAAAAGAGTTATATTATTGTAGGGATTTTTAGGTCAGTGCCCCATTCTCTGGAAGGAAAGTCATCTGGAAGCAAAACAGCTTTCTTGGATAAACCTGGTCCAAATAGATCTTTCAGAAAGATAATCCTTGTGCCAATTTCTGAAGCACATCTGGTAGGAAGATGAGCGATGCATTTTAACAGCTGTGAATGCTTTTGAGATATTTTCCTACAGAAATGCATTTGGCTCCCTTTGCGTTGTCCTTTCACTACTGCCAAACAGCTTTTTTTTTTAATTTAGGCAATAATTTGGTCTATCAGATTGATCTACTACCTGTATTGTCCCTGTTCAAACTGCTGTGTTTGACCTTCTTATATATTCTTTTTCATAGTTTCTCTTTTTATTTTACTGTTAGCTGCTATGAACATCAGGAAAGAAAGCAGGCAGAATATTAGTACTATGTTACAACTACGTTACAACCAGTGGTGGGATTCAATTTTTTAAACAACCGGTTCTGTGGGCGTGGTTTATTTGGGTGGGCGTGGCTAGCTGATCATGTGACTGGGTGGCCCTGGCTATGTGTATAGGGACTACGCAGAGGGCTGAAAAAAGTCATTTCTGACCGGTCCTCGCACTTTTGACTGGTCCTCACACTTATGACCATCCTCACATTTATGCCCATTGCAGCATTCTTAACAACCATGTCACTCATTTCACAACTGCTTCTCTTCACCATGGTGACAAGATAGGGCGAAAAACGTAAAATATGAGGACAAAAGTGCAAGGACCAGTCAAAAATAACTTTTTCAGCCCTCTGAGTAGTCCATATACACAAAAGGACTACCCGGAAGGCTGAAAAAAGTGATTTCTGACAGGTCCTTGCACTTTTGACTGGTCATCATTTATGCCCGTTGCAGCATTCTTAACAACTGTGTCACTCATTTCACAACTGCAGTGCCTCATGTGACTGGGTGGGCATGGCCAGGTGGTCATGTGGCATCACTTCTTTGCCCTAATGATAGTTTGCTGCAATGGTCATAAGTATGAAAAACGGTCATAAGTCACTTTTTCCAGTGCCATTGTAACTGTTGTAAATCAAAGATTGCCTGTACAAAAATACAAAAAGCTTCTTTGCTTGCAAAATGCTGCCCTAAATACCAGTCATTAGATTAGAAATACCTGCAAACTGGAGTTACAAATCAGGGAGGGTGCCAGAGCACCTTGAGGAATTAAAATAGTTAAAATGCAATGATAACTATCAGCAGCCAACTCTTGCTCATAAAATGAAACCCTTTAGCAGAGAGGTCATTTAAGCTCTCCAGAATGAAGCAAAGGAGCAAACAGAGTATCTGTTGCTTGTAAAACCAATTACCAGAACAAATAGACACAGAACTAGTCAGATTTCCAAAACTGCTTCTTTTCAGGAACAGAGATTAACATTTTTCCTTCCAAACAAAGCTGATTAGGGAAAATTATCCCATCACTAAACACAGGATTAAACATCACCAAGCACAGAATTAAACTTCACCAAAAACCAGTTTTAGACCAAAAGTCAGAAAAGGTATGTAAACTCACATTTGAATGTCAATCTCTTTAGCTAGCCAAGAAGCCTTGCTGAATGTCACTCATCTTGATTCCTTGTCATTAAAAGCTTCTGCTTCATTATTCAATTATTTCTTCAAAGTGCTGATCATTGCACCCTGGCTGGAAGAACTCCAATAGGGAAGTATTTCCTCCCAACAGCAGTGTAAAAAGCTTAAAAACCCTTCCCCTTTAAGAAAGTCAAGCAAAAAAAAAAAAAAAACCTCTGAGAACCTCCGGAACCGGAAGTGACAGTAAGTCTAGGCATACTGCCAGAGAGGCAGTTTCTGTAAGCAGGGCAATAAAGATTAGGCTAGGAAACAACACCAAATGTTGTAATTCCTTACACGATTACCCCTGTAAAGTGGAAAAAAACAAAAGGAGATTTCTTTTAACAACCAGTTCTCCAAACTGCTTAACTACTTAACTACTTAACAACCGGTTCTACCGAACCGGTGCAAACCGGTAGAATTCCATCACTGGTTACAACTAATACTAATGTAAGTTCCATTCCACTTGAGCTGGCAATTGTAAAAAGAGGCTGTTTTTCATGTTAATAGACTTTCTTCCCATTGCAAAGGGAAACCAGATGAGCATCAGGAACCAGAAACCATCATGATGCATAAATAGCATAAATTTTCCAGTTCTAGAAAAAGCCCTGAGCTCTGCAAGATAGGAAGAACGCCAAATGCACAGCAATGCCTTTTTATTGGGTTTGGCATACTTACTTGGTTCCAAGGCTCTGGTTCCTGGTATTTCTCCCTCAGCTCTGTCCTTCCTCAGTATCCGTGTTTAGGCTCCAACAACACAAAGCCATTTGCATTATCCTCCCTAGCTGTAATGTCCTGTAGTACTGCTAGGACTGGACCAGATGCAGCTCCTGGGATCTTAGCTTACAAAATTCTTACATTCAGTACATGCCTTGAATGGTTACATTTTAACAGAGTTTTCCTCCTGCCTCCTTCCTGTTCCCCTCCACAGTGGTCATTTGGAGAAACTAAAAAAGTTGCAATTTTGCCCTGCAGAGTACCTAAACTCTTATGTGCTTTACAGGAAAATGAAAGATGGTAATACTGTTGCCTGTTGTGAAGAGGGGGCAATGCATTTGCAGAATCATAGAGTTGGAAGTCACCTAATCCTCTAAAAAGACTCTAGAAAGAGTGCAGAGAAGAGCATTTATTTATTTGGTCAAATTTATATGCCGCCCTTCTCCCGAAGGACTCAAAGATGATTTGGGAGGCTAAAACTTGATGAACCATTACAGGAACTGGGTATGTCTAGTCAAATGAAGAGGACTGGGGTGATACGATATCAGTCTTTCAATATTTGAGGTGCTGTCACAAAGAAGGGGTCAACCTATTCTCCAAAGCACCTGAAGGTAGGACAAGAAGGAATGGATGGAAACTTGTCAAGGAGAGATCCAATCTAGAAATAAGGAGCAATTTCCTGACAGTGAAAACAATTAATTAGTTGAATGCCCTGCCTCCAAAAATTGTGGGAGCTGCATTATTGGAAGTTTGTAGGAAGAGAGATTGGACAGTCACTTGTCTGAAATGGTATAAAGCAGTGATGGCTAACCTTTTTGCTGTCGCGTGCCAAAAGCGGGGGGGGGGGGGAGCATGGGGGTCATGTGCATGCGTGTGCCCATAATTCAATGTCCCTGCACGCATGTGCACACGCCCCCCCGTGCTCCCCCTTTTGGCATGCAATGGCAAAAAGGTTACTGGTGGGCCCAGTAGGCCCGTTTTTTTCACCCTCCCCAGGCTCCAGAGGCTTTCTAGGAGCCTGGGGAGGGCAAAAATGACCTTCTTCACCTCCCCCAGAGGGCCTTCGGAGGCTGGAAACGGCTCGTTTCCCGATTTCTGGTGGGCCCGGAAGGCCCAAAAATCAGCTGGCCGGTGTGCGTATATGCACTGGAACTGAGCTAGGGCAACGTTTGCATGCCCACAGATATGGCTCCGCATGCCACCTGTTGTATGCGTGCCATAGGTTTGCCATCACGGGTAGAGTCTCCTGCTTGAGAAGAGAGTTGGACTAGAAGTCCTCCAAGGTCCCTTCCAACTCTGTTATTCTGTTGTCTGTTAAATCCAAATCTCAGTCAGGATCCACTGCAGCAACTCCATCACATGACCATCCCACTTCTATTTGAAAGTGAACTCAATAGTTTACGAGGCAGCATATTCTACTGGCTGGCAGCTTCTAGTTAGGAAAATCTTCCTGATGGCTAGCTTGAACTTCCTTCCTTGTAGTTTTAGCCCACAGGTTTTGTCCTGCAACAATAAATCCACTTCCGTTTGTGTGTGATAATCCTTGTAGCTTTATTTGGTTAGAGCACAGAAAGGGTGCTGATTGGAAAAAAGAGTAAAGTAGAACCCCATATTTATTGGCAGTTGTCACTGTATAGCAGTTGCAGGGAAGAAAAATCAGAGCAGGTTTACTGTTTTCAGTGCTTATGACCTTCCTAGAAGCTTCTTACGAGGTAAGATAATAGGGATATGTGTTTGGCCACAACAGACATGATGAGCCTCTGAAATACCTACAAGCATGTCTGAAAACAACCAAGTGAAAAATTAAAACTTATTTTCTAAACTGAAGGACTATGACTACCTAACAATTATTTCATCTATGGCATTTTACCACAATTTCTTCCTTCCTTTTTTTTAACTTGAAGAAGCATCTAATTTGGCATTCAGTATCATTTAATAGTATTGGTTTGACCATGTTTTGCTGTAGACTGTGCATCCATGTGTGTCGAGATGGAGAAATGGATGCATGTGACTTTTTCAGAGTACTGCATGCCTTCAAATTATACTGTGACTTTCTGAAACATTGCTTTTAGGATTTATTCCACAAACTTACCATATTAGGTGATAAACATGCCATGCCTCTTCACTTGGTATATATCGTTCAGTTGCTATAAACTATTCCATAAACATCTAGCTTTATACATTGCATTATGGTTCAGCTCTGCTATCAATAATTGTTTATAGTTTCTCAAAATCTGTTATTTCTAGAAAGAAAGGTTTTTAAAAAAATTTAAAGCAGTGTTTTATTACTTCCCAGGAAATAAATAACTGATTATACCATAGTTATATATGAAAATGCATTATGCTTTAAATTTCAATGAAAAGGAGAGCTTTAACCATATATTTTACCCATAGTTTGCCGTGTGTTTACTTAGCTCAGCCATAGCTCTTGATGTCATCTGAACTGGAGAGAAAATGGGCATTAAGCTGAATTTAATTTCCCTTTCTGGACCCTTGATGCAAAGATAGGAGACAAAACTATCCACAAAATGAGACTGCTTAAGCTGGAAAACATTCCTGTCTTTTTTCATTTCTCTGCAGGGAGGAAGGGAATTTTAGACTTGCCCAATCAATGTGCAATGGCTCTATCCCATTTGGGATTAACCCGGCGTGAAATCCAGCAGGCTTTGAGAGGTTCTGGAGAAACAGTAGTAGAAATTTTGAGTAGTTTGGAGAACCAGCAAATACCACCTCTGTCTGGCCCCAGAGTGGGGTGGGAACGGAGATTTTGTAATATCCTTCCCCCAGGAATGGGGATTTTGCAGTATCCTTCTCCTGGAATGGGGTGGGAATGGAGATTTTGCAGTATCCTTCTCCTGGAATGGGGTGGGAATGGAGATTTTGCAGTATCCTTCTCCTGGAATGGGGTGGGAATAGAGATTTTGCAGTATCCTTCCCCTGCCACGCCCACCAAGCCACGCCCACTACACTACACCACGCTCACCAAGCCACGCCTACAGAACCAGTAGTAAAAAAATTTGGATTTCACTACTGGTTTAACCCTTAATCACAGACGTACTATTTTGGCTACACTATTACAGACATGAGGTCATAATGACCGCTCTAACAGCTGGCCATAGTTCAGGTAATTGCACTACAATATTGTGACTAGTGGTTCTGGATCTATTACATCCAAAAGTTGCAGAAGACCATTTGAATTTGTTCTTGCCATATAAATTATTGCTCGATGTAGATTGTACCTGGTTATCAATTTCATCAGGAGCTTCATCATTGCTGATGTCAGAATTGGCGGTAGCAGCGGGTTCCTCATCGTCCATTACAAAATTTTCATCGCAATCCGATTCCATTTCACTCAGATCTCTCTCTGCTTCTTCATACCATGTTAGAACAGTTTCTTCGAAGTTTGGATCACCAAATTGCACTCTTTTTGGCGGAAAACTTGGCCCCCACATTATAAAAAATATATAGGTTAACAAAAATCTGCGATCAAAATGACCGCAACTCAAATTCAAACACCGCTACAAAAACACCAAGTAATTCATGCAAGCGCAATGCTGCATACACTCTTATTGGCGGAAAAACAAAAGCTATTCGCAACCGGAATGGTCCATTTCTAAAAATAGGGGTGTTCCGAACATTTTGGAAAACTGTTGCAGTCACTATGACCGTGGGTCTGTGGTTATGTGTTAAAGTATTTTTCCAGAAGGTTTCACTTGTTCTCTCTAAAAAAAAGACCATCATGAAAGATAATCAGCACACCACAGCTGGCCTAGTTGCCTGTAACATTTAGCATGGCACCCATAGATATGAACAGCTTTGCACGTCTCAATCCATAGTCCACCAATGAATATCTCATTTGCACATAGCACCACTGGTGCTATGGGTAAGACACCAGGCCAGAAAGTGGAAGGTTGTGAGTTCAAGTCCCACCTTAGCCACCAAATTGAGCCAGTCACTCTTTCTCAGCCAAACCCACCTCATAGGTTGTTGTTGTGGGAAAAATAGGAGGAAAAGTTGTGTTGGATTTTTTTGTGGATTTGAGTTGTTTGTAAAAATAATAAAGGCAATATACAACTAAAAATAATTTTTTAAAAACCAGATGTTCAAGATACCAACTGAACAGTTTAGGAATTAAGTATAAGTGTGGATCTGCATGGCATCTATAACTAAAATCCAGAGTCCATGGGCAAATGCTTACAAATGCCTGTAAATGAATCTAAGGGCATTTATTTTGTCACCATAGATTACTGGTGTTAAAATAACTATATTTGAACAAGTATTTATATTTCTATCTTATCTTTCTTCATGGAATTTATGGTGGCATATCTAGAATATCCAGGTATTTTCTCATTCAGTTACGGATAAACGGTTTAATCATCATGACATTTCCCTCAAAATCTAATTGTTCAGCCAGCAAATCATGATAAAAGTTATGAATTTGCTAAAAGGACATTGCATGCTTTCTAAATTATAGGATGCTATCTTCTAGATCCCCTACAAAGTTAAATGGCATAACTAATATTTGATGTCTTTTTACTGTGAACATAAAGTGACTTCTTAACTGATAATAAATAAGGCAAATAAGGTTGTTGACTGTAATTGAAGCTGTGCTTCTTTGTGAATGAATCTTCCTACATTTGCAGGGTGCATCATTATTATTGTCAATTATATGCAGCAGGAGGGGAAAAAAAGAACAATTTTATTGTTCATAGCTGTTTATTCTTTAGTACTGTATGGATTTTTCCTGCAAGTGTCTCTCCTGGGGTATAACCTCATCAATTTGTCTACAGAAAATGATTTGTATGTAAGCTGATGCCAGCAATTCTGAAAAAAAAAATCTTGGTAGAATTTTATTTATACATTTACCATCTCTATACTGTACTATTCTGATTTTTGTTTTTCATTTATATTGTCAAATGCTACCCATGGATTAAATAAGTGTAATTCTGTCACACTGAATGTCCTTACTCAGTGTAATATATACTTTAATAATAAACCTGTTAACAGCACCTAGGTGAATAGAGCATTGTGACTTAAATCATGCATTCTAATCCTCTTTCCCCCTCTTTGTCCTAGAATTCCACATATCACAAGTGCATCCACTGAAGTAAAAATACATCAATAATTATTTCAAAATAATAGCAGAATTCTGGCTTCCTAAATATTCTGGAAATGAATACACTGGAAAACCTTAGTTGCCTCAACCCTGCTTGGGTTGATAGTTCCCAGAATGGCCAACAGTCTTGCAAATTTTAAAAATGGTCATCCCAATGTGACAATATCTGATAAAGCAAGGCTTATCTTGAGAGAATCAATGTACAGACTTATCATCAATCATATGCTACTATAGCTGTAATATGGAGGAGGCAGGTTTGATTTGGTGTCCTTTCAGCAATACTTTTGAGGCCATAGGAATGAATTATGACAAAAGATATATAAATGTTTATGTTCAGTATACTATTTCACTGCAGGAGGTAGAGATCTCCTCCTCCTCCTCTTTTTTTAGGTGTGTGCAATATATTACAACAATATGGTAGCTTTCACAAAGGGGATAAAAATTAATTAGTTAAGTATTGAAAAAAATTGTGCTGTTCCCAAACTTCCAATTTGTCACCAGGCTTTGGTGGGATAATGTTGGGAAGCTCCCAGGACATCAAAAATATTGCTGGAGGTTGCGTAAAAGTAGAGAGCCCCAGAGGAGACTTTGTGGCAGAAACTGTCACAAAAACAAAACCATACGTGCTCAAGAGGCAGAGAAAGCATGAAGAAAGAGAAAGCAGAAGAAGCTCAGACTAGGTGTTCTCAAATGGACTGGGGTGAAGGGAGAGAACAGATTCCAAGATTTTGTTGCTATATGCAATAACCTCAATACAACAGAGTTCCAGTCAAACTTGTGGAGCCTCTTTCCCAACCTACCTCAAAAGCAGAGGTGGTATTCAGCAGGTTCTGACCAGTTCTGGAGAACTGGTAGCAAAAATTTTGAGTAGTTCGGAGAACCTGGCCCCGCTCCCATCTATTCTCTGCCTCCCGAGTCCCAGCTGATCGGGAGGAAATGGGGATTTTGCAGTAACTTTCCCCTGGAGGGGGGAGGGAATGGAGATTTTACAGTATCCTTCCCCTGCCACACCCACTAAGCCATGCCCACCATTAGTAAAAAATTTTGAATCCCACCACTGCCTCAAAGACCTGATATATGTAGAGGGTTACAGACTTTGTGTTTGGGAATGTGAGCCCACATATTTATGGGTGTGTAATTTACCCTATTTGTATACCGTAATTCCTCTGCTGATATTTTATTATTATTTATCAATTTGTAAGTTATCTTAACCGTGAAATAACTCTTATGCTCAGTTGGAAGAGCGAAAGTATATCTTCTGTCTCCCTTCTATTTTTCCTTTAGGACTTTCAATCTGTTTAGTTTGAGTATGCTGCAGATAAAAACTTGATATCTTTATTTGTCCAAAATAGAAACAGGAGAAGCAGCAGGAGGACAAGGACAGGGGCCAAGGTGGTTTAGTCCAAATTATCCCATCGGAACTCAATAATAATGGGACAAAAGTTAGAAAAATACTGTGATGGAGCCCTGATGCTCTGAAGCCCAGTATGTTTGATCTGAAGCTTTCCAAATTGGCTCTTCTCATGAGGAAACAAAGAGGAAATTGACAGCAAGCAGCTCAAAAAAGTGTCAAGTCTGGGCAAACGACACTTATTTCCTCAAATTTCCTCTAATACAAGGCTACTTATCTGTATAGTTATCTCTAACAGTATAAGCCTCTATTTGTTACTTCAGACAGAAATGCCAGGGTGTTCAATAAAATTCTCCCATATGTACAAGAATTACTTTTTGTTAACCACGATTGTATTGAGCAAACTTTTCCATGACCAAAGCATAGATAACAAACAAAATAAGTATATTTTATATGTTCCTATTCCCTGAATATGAAATCAAGGCATATAAATAATCTTGGAAATTGAACATTATCTATAAATAAATAGAACAAGTATGCACTGCTGACTGTAATGCAGCAGATGTTTTATTCTACACCAGATTTAGAGAGAAACAGAGATGATTCACTGAAGTGAGATCAGTACAATTTGATGAGAGCCAATTTATGTGACTGGAGGATTTCTCTATCCCTCTAAGGATTTAATTGGCAAAACTAGAGCTAGAAGATTCGCCACAGTGTCCCTCCCTTTACTCCCTGACTTTTGACCAACTTGTTTATGATGCATTTGCAAAAATTCAACAGCCTGCAAATATTTTGTAGAACTTCTTCTGATCTCTGTCAGTACTATCTACTAATCTATTAATAAAGCAGCCATTTATTCCATAGTCAGGCTACTTGGCTTTCCAATCAATGTGAAGTTTCTTGGCTACCATGTTCAAATGTGCAATCCCACCATGTTTCTCACACACTTTGCAGATGTCAGCCATGGAGATGAATTGCCCAGTGAGGACCACAATCATTACGGAGACATGCTTCCAAGGCAAAACCTTAATAAAAGACCCTTTCACTTGAATCAAAAACCAAGAACAAACTCACAATATTAGCCCTTCTCATTGCTCTGGAGATAGTGTCCAAGTAACTTGCTGCTCTTCTTAGAAATAGGCTAACAAGAATGATTAAAAATTAAAAGTGTACAGGGCAGGTTAGCTATTTATTTACACATTTACGAAAGTGTTTTGCAACTACTTTTGGAATACTCAAGATATTTTTTTTGCTATATGAAATTTTCTTCTTGTTATGGTCCGCCGGCGGCCTGCGGAGCCCACAGCAGAGTCAGACAGTGAGGAGGCTGGGGAGAAACTTGGGTCAGTCCTGGAGTCTGGGGAAGGCTCAGACGAGGGCTCTGCATCAGAGGCAGAGATGGGGCCAGGGCCATCTGGGAGTTATGTGCGGACTCCGGAGCCTCCAGAGTCAGACATCAGTGAGGCAGAGGAACAGGGGGAGCCTGTTCCCAGTGTGCACATGCAGAGCTGCTAGAAGGCAAGAACAAAAGAGCAACTCGGGAGTAGGGCTTGGAGATGGCTGGCCCCTCCCATAAGACATAAAGGAGGAGCAAAGGCACTTGGGCCTTTGCAGGAAGCAACGTTGTTTGTGCTGGCCAGTTTCACTTCTGCAGCTCCGCTTTGACTCTGTGTTCTGTGTGGCCTTGCAAAGTTAACTGCCAATTATTTCTTGGCAGCATGTCAAGGGAGATAAAGGTGGGTGCTTATCAGCCTTATCCTGAAGGACTGTGGCAGACTTCTGTCAGACTCTTTACAATTATTTGGAACTCATTTGTGAATGAACAGAATTCACAGCCGTTGAAATAAAAAGAGGGCTTGGGGGACTCATTGTGTGCTTTTACTGTATCAGGAAGCCTAGGACAGAACAAGGCTAGAAAAGGTCTTGCTTTTTATTACATTATTATCTCAGTCCAGGTATATGAAGTAACAATTCCTGCACATTCATAAACTTATAATAAGAGCAATCACATCATGCTGCACTTCTAGATATGACTATCAATTTTATGAGGCTGCTTACTATTGTGACAAGATCTTCTTATGGTCTACGTAGAACACCTGGTCCTTGCTAGAAAGAAGACTGTCTCAGGGAGACTCCAGATGGCAGCTGATCTCCTTCCTGAACAGATTCTAGACTGAGCCATTCCATTCTTTTTCCTTTTGCATGGGATAAAGAAATCTACAGTATGTGTTATGATTATCCATCATGCCAACAAGAGTTCAGTTAAACATTCTCCAAGCACATTCCAGCCTACTATCACAACTGGGTTGGTATATTATATTTTTGGTGGGTCAGCTCAATAAAATCTCCAGTTACTGTTTAAACTCAGAAGCAGCATAGCAATCCTTGCAATGAGAAAGGATGGTTAGCATTACCACTGCTGCTATCCCAACCCAAACACTGCAGTGTTCCCTTGTTTCTAAGTCATTTTCCTGACAAGGAATCCATTGCTTCCTCTGTGACCAGTCCCCAGGCAGGCAAATCAGGAACAATCAGAAATTCAGGACTGTTTACTGCATCTTCATTTGTTTCATTTGCAGTACAGGTAGTTCTTGACTTACAACCACAATTGGGAGCAGAATTTCCATTGGTAAACAAGGCAGTTATTAAATGAGTTGTAAGTGAACCCTTAGGGACTTGTCAGAAGCCAGTTAGGAAGGTTGCAAATAACAATCTAATGACCCTGAGTTGCTGCAACTGTTGTAAATATATGCCAGTTGCCATGCATCGAAATTTTGATCATGTGACTAAGGGGATGCTGTGGCGGTCATAAATGCAAGGACTGGGCATAACAGCACATTTTTCAGTGCTGTTGTAACTGTGAACAATCACTAAATGAATGGTTGTAAGTCAAGGACCACCTGTAAATGAGTTTCAGTAAACTGGGAGGAGGAATGTTTTCAAACATTCCACCTCCCAGTTTAATAGACAAGTAAAAATAGGGAAGAAACAGACATGCAGGTATATAAAATTTAGTAATTCCAACCACTGCAGAAGAACATGGGCAACATTTAAAAGCAGTTAGGGCAAAGTCCCGGTGATTAAAACATACTTTTTATAGACTAGAAATGAGAGTTTTTATGAGGATCACAAGTCTTTCCTAAATTTATCATCTTTGAAGACTGAGAAAGATTGACTGCAGACTAGCAAATATATTCAAATAGCAGCAATTATAACTAAAAAGTTGTGCTATACTATTCTCAGGGACTATTTCTGACCCTGACCTTACATTTTTTGCAAGAATTTCAGTAGTCAAATAAACTTTAGTTTTTGGTCTTTATAGTTTTTCTAATTAATTTCTCTTCTTCCCTGCCTGCTTTACTACCGTGCTTCCCCTAAAATAAGACCTACTCCAAAAGTAAGCCCTAGCTTGATTTCAACATATGTGCCCAATATAAGCCCTAGCCCCCCAAAAACACCCTAGTTAAAACTCAACCTACTCCGTTGCACCTGGTTGCATGGGGTGGGCCAAGGCGCATGGGTAAAAATCAAGTGAGGGTGGGGATGGGGGGGGTTGAGCTGCTTACCTTTAGACAGTTGCAGCCAGGTCTCGCACACCCTGACACCTGCCTTGCCTTGCTGGCCCACTTCTTCTGTGGCCACTTGCCGCCTCTCATGCACTTCATCCCCTAGCCTCCATTTTGCCATTAGAGGCCTTCAGGAAAGGCCTCTGCAGCCGATAAAAGAGCTCCAGATTTACACGCGCTGCATCCCTGGCTTCTGTTTTGCTGTCAGAGGCACCATCAGAACTTGTTTCTTGGCTGCAGAGGCCTTTCCGGAAGGCCTCTGACAGTGAAACGGAGGCCAGGGGAAATGCACGAAAGTGGCGACAAGCGGCTGCAGAAGTGGACCAGCAGCGGGCTCCTGCTGGGTGGGGCTGTCTGTGTCGCCACAGTCATGAGGTGAGTTAGTGGAAGACATCCCCGAAAATAAGACCTGGTGCCTTTTTTGGTGGCCAAAAAATATATAAGACCGGGTCTTATTTTGGGGCAAACTTGGTAGTAGCAAGTTTCTGGATAGACAAAATTGCCTTATACCCCCCAGTATGTTAATATAAATCTGTCAGTTGTTCATCCACTTCTTGGTTCTTAAAATAAGGTCTGATCTTCTGTAATGGCTAATCAAAGTTTTCATATCTTACAATTCTAATTCCTGGCTCTCCTTTGATTTCTAGCTGGCTGGAGTGCTCTGGTTTCTTTCAGGACTGTGTTATTTGTGTCCTTGTTACTTGGTTCTTTTCAATAAAAGTTGCTTTCAGCAGTAGTAGTATTATGGAAATGCCATTTCCCGAAGAATGAGAAGCTGTATTTAGCCTTGTTTGAATAGCGAAGGTTTCCAGCAGTGCACTAAAGGGAAGCATATTTGCTAACTTGTCCCAAGTGAGAGAGGGGAAGAGGCCATTCTATGTTTCAAAGTACTTCGTTTAAACCTCCCTAGATTCAAACTGCCAGACCGAAGTTTATCTTACTCAATTTGCTAACCAGACATCTCAGATACCAGTCTTGCACATGAATTGCCCTTTCAGCGAAAAATCTTCTGCTATTAAAACACATTAACCAGTTATTAAATCTTGGGATCAAATAATAAGGAATTGCCGCTTTTAGATAAAAGCAGAATGTTAAAGCCATTGACAGGTATTCCACCCAGAAAAAAAAAATCACTAAACTCTACTTGTATACAGATTTATTAGCCCATTGGCAAATGTTCTACATAAAACTTTCTCCAATCTCCACAAGGGGAAAGAAATCCAGACATGACCTTGTAGTAGAGTGCAGCAAGGCAAATCTGTTGCTATTTACAGAAATTATGAACAGAGCAGAATGAAGTAGACCCCATCTATCACAATGACTCATGAAAGGTTAGGAAGAAATAAAACAATAAACAAAGCTCCTTTATTTTTAGTAACTGCTTGGTTTTTCCATCTGTAAATGTTTGTTGTCTAAAAATAAAAGAAAATTATAATGGCTTTTACCTTTAGCAAAATATTAACTTTATCTCTTAGGAACATCTATGTAAAAGAATTGGACTCACCGCCATATGCACATTATTTTAGATACTTTTATGGACACTGAGAGCATATGCACCAAGACAAATTCCTTGTGTGCCCAATCACACTTGGCCAATAAAAAATTATATTCTATACCTCACCTATTTATATTTGTTTATATTTCTGTTGCATTTATATCTTTATTTTTCTTTATAGTTACATTTTAAGCATGCATTTTATGATTATTATTTTTTTTAAAAAAACTTCATTGATTCAGAAAGACCTTTGATTCCAAGGAAAGAGGATCTTTACTTCTGTTTTACATTCTCCACTCCTGAGTCCTGGTGGTTGGATTATTGGTGACTTCTGGCTCAAGATTTGCTAGTAAATTCTAGGTCCATTTATAATTAGACTGTGTTATTTTATGATGTAGTTGTAGATGAGCAGGAGAACCTGGAATGTATCACCAAGATTTGGCTAGGTAAGAACACTGACATTGTTCTGTTGAAGATCTGTCCAGATTTCTACACCAGTTATATGCTCAAGACTGGATGGTGATATTTATTTTATAGACTAACTTGTTGACCAAGGCTGCTCTTTCTAAAATGGTCACATCCGAATATCTGCATGTTAAGTTGATAGAACAAGCTGAATATCCTATTGATATATTGACAGGGGTGAAATCCAGCAGGTTCTGGAGAACCGGTAGCGGAAATTTTGAGCATTTCAGAGAACTGGCAAATACCACCTCTGGCTGGCCCCAGAGTTGGGTGGGAATGGAGATTTTGCAGTATCCTTCCCCCAAGAGTGGAGAGGGAATGGGGATTTTGCAAGTCTTCCCCTGGAGTGAGGTGGGAATGGAGATTTTGCAGTATCCTTCCCATGCCACGCCCACCAAGCCACACCATGCCCACCAAGCCATGTCCACAGAACCGGTAGTAAAAAAAATTGAATTTCATCACTGTATACTGACAATCCTGCTGACCAATTGATTTCTTTTCTATTCTCCATGATCTCGTCTCTGGGCTGATGTTGGAATCTGTTCACCTTTTACTGTTGGGTGGCTTTTGATTTTGATGCTTCGGGAGCTGGGTTAGGAAAAGCTTCTCTGCAAGTTGACTTCAAGGATGATCATAAGCTTGTCCCAAGTAACTTCTAGCTTCATATATGCAGCTGATCATATAGTCAACCTTATGTTCACCTTAAAGTAGTTGAGCGGTGCTCCTGTGACTTTACTGACATAATTAATTACTTCCTTAATCCAAATAAGATTAACTGCCATCTAGGAACTCTGCTTTGTGGAACTATTAAGAGGGTCCATTTTAGTGGATTTGGGAGATTTCTGAAAGGAGCTTGAGGAAATCTCCCACCATCTGACAAGCAGTTCTGCTGATTGCTTGTTAACTTCTCATAGCCAGAGATGACCTAGGGTCTTGATGAAATTGTCCGAGTCAACTCTTTCTGTTCACTAATCCTACGGCTTGTCTACGGGGTTTTCTTTTCTTTTCCTTCCTTCCTTCTTTCCTTCCTTCCTCTTTCTCTCTCACCTTCCTTCCTTCCTTGAGAATGTTTAGATGAAGAGCCAGAAACAACCATGGAGCACCACTACAGGAAATCCAAAAATGAATGCAAACTCAATCACAATTCTGACCGGACAGGAGGAGAAGCATTGTTACTTTTCCCTTATTACATTAGCATGTAACCAGTCTTGTTTAGGATAGTAAACTCCCTGTTTGAAATGGCTATTAGGAAACATATGTTAGTTGTGACTAATAGCTACTTGTAATTTCCTGATTTTATGAAGTAAAGAGAATATCAATCCAGCACATGTTTTTTCATTGTTTATAGAGGTCCTATAAACAATGAGAATGGGGTGTGATAGGAATAGGCTTCTGGGAGGTTAGAATGCACCTAACCTCCAATAAGGTTCCTCCTAATAGTTTCCATCCTTAAATTCCACAGAACCTGGATGTCCAGTATACATGCCACAGATTGCCCCCCTTGATGTAGAGAATAGCAATGGAGTCAGAGAAGTGTCTTTATAGAGGAAATATGGATATAATTGGTCAGGATTTGAACTTCATTTTACTTTCTTGTTAATTCTCTCTCCACCCTCATCTCACATCATAGAGTTTATGCATTACTTGAATGTTGGACTGCACAAATGTTTTGGAACTGACTTTTTGTTCCTGGAACTGTGTATTTTATGCCCGATTGCTTATTTAATAAACAAGTGCTGATGGCATCAGACTCTATCTTTTCTAGTAGCATTGATGACTAAGCAACTTAACAGCAATTCTATCAAGACAAACCTGCCTAGCCTCAAGAAAGTAATTTGCCAGCTCTATCCCTTCTTTTTAAAAATATAACCTTGGATCGAAACCATATATATTAAATAAAATATTCAAGGACTAGAATCTAAGATAGCCATTCTTGTTCAACTATTATGACTGACCTCAATTACTGATTGCATTCAAGAGAATGATTTAATACTTAATTCAGTGAGGCTGTTCTTTGTCAATCCAACAATACATCTAGGAAGTGCAGCTCAAAATACTAATTTGGAGGGAAAGACTGGAAATAAATTATTTTTCTATGGCTTTCTTGTAACTATGCATGGCACATGGGCTGCATTGTAGCCTTCCCCCCTCTGGCCCTTACTTTTTAGGAAGCATACAAAATATGCAAATGCGGTATCTTCATAACAGAGTACTTGAATAGTGCATGAATATAATACTCAGTATTAAGATCTGAGACAAAAAAATAACCCCATACAGAACCAAAATATAATAAAATGCCCAGCTTTGCTTCTGTTGTGTAGTTGTAAGACATTTGACCTTTAGGTTAGTTTAGCACAAACCAGAAAGTTAGTTTAATGAAATTAAATTGTGTTAGATTTTATGAATCACTTTAATTATCTGTAGACCTTCTTTTTATCTTGACTTTGAGTAACCACCCAGAGTCTGCTTGGGTTGTGGCGAGTGATCTTTCTCTCTCTGTGTATGTTAACAAGACCAGTTGTTCTACTACTTTGAAACAAGTTGTGAATTGGACAACAAAGCTGATTAACAAAGCTGCGACTTTAAAGGGCAAGAGAAAAACTCATATTAAATATAAAGGCAGAGTAACGTCCTGCCAAGTTTGAACTCATGTATGAAAAAGGATCCTACAAACTGAACAGTAACGTTCCTCCGGGTGTTAATTGTTTTCTCCATTAAGCAAACCAAGCAAGAGTAGGTAAACTGTATCAAGGGAATCATCGGCAGAATCCTACGTTCAACTGGGGGAAAACAAAGAAGTTTCAGAGGAACAGCAAACTATACACCTCCCTCCCGCTCTTGACTCCGCGTTGTGGGAGTGGGCTTGTGTGGGAACGTGGATGGCGACCAGCCGTCAATTTACCGCCAGAAAGATGAGAGGACGGTGGGGCGCCTGAGGACTTCCTTTCCCCCCAGACGCCCTCCGAGCAATCCTCACCCCTGGTGCGGAGGGCAGGGATCGTGGCTTCCCTATCTCCTCCCTCTCCTCCTTCGTTCCCTCTCCCTTCTGCTGATTTGGAACAACTCGGTTAACCTCCCTTTTCCATGGAGGAGGAGAAACCCCCCCACTCCCGGCGCGGTCCCAGGTAATTATTAATAGCTCCGCGGGCAGGGCAAAACAAGGAATAAACTGGGGTTGCGGGGGGGGGGGGGGCGGGGGGCGTGAGAGAAGGCAGCCGGCAGGCACCGTCTCTTCTCACCCGCATCTGTTCCTGGACGTGGCCCCGCCAGCGGAATGATTCCCACCGCGACGTCGGGGCTGCCGTTCCTCGTCTTGGGAATAATGTTTCTTTGCCGCCCGCTAGCTGGAAAGCCAGGCCAGGGCGAAGCCACTTGGTCTCGCTTCGCCCGCCTGCCTTTCCCGGACGACGCGCTCTTTCTCTACGACACGTTCCCTCGGGGTTTCCTTTGGGGAACTGGGACCGCGGCGTATCAGGTGGAAGGCGCCTGGGACCGGGACGGGAAAGGGCTTTCGGTGCTGGACACCTCCACGCACCGCTCCGCGTCGCCTTTTAGAAACTCGCCCGAGCTGGCCTCCTGGGACTCGGCCAGCGGCAGCTACGACCACGTCGACCGCGACCTGGACGGCCTGAGCGCCTTGGCGGTCTCCCACTACCGCTTCTCGCTAGCTTGGGCGCGCCTCCTACCGAACGGCACGGCGCCCGCCAATCCCGCCGGTTTGCGCTACTATGCGCGCCTGCTCTCTGGCCTGCGGCAGCGTGGCATCGAACCGGTAGTCACCCTCTACCATTGGGACCTGCCCCAGGCCCTGCAGGACCGTTACGGCGGCTGGGAGAACCCGATTCTCGTCGAATTTTTCTTAGACTACGCCCGGTTCTGTTTCCACCACTTTGGCCGCCACGTGCGCTACTGGCTCACCATAGACAACCCTTACCTCGTGGCGTGGCACGGCTACGCCACGGGCAGGCTGGGCCCGGGGGTGCGAGGCGGGCGGAAGATGGGCTACAAAGTGGCGCATAACCTCCTGAAGGTAAGGATGGAGTACAGAAAGGATCCTCAGCTTCTGTGGGCCTAAATGCTGTTCTTTGCTAAGCATTGTTTCATTGAGCGCTTGTCCGAAGTAGCTGGCCAGATGCTGACTTTTATCCAGGATAATTAATGATCTCCTTGGGAAGTACACGGATTCCTGTCCCAAAGGTGCTTTTTTTCCAAGGGGCAACTGGACTTTCTGGTTTTTCTTTGAAGATGTTTCGCTTCTCATCCAAGAAGCTTCTTCAGTTTCTTGGATGAGAAGTGAGAGTCTTCAAAGAAAAACCAGAAAGTCCAGTGGCCTCTTGGAAAAAAAGCACCTTTGGGACAACCATGACCTGGATGACTGAGAATCTCCATAAACATTTACTCAGATTCCTGTATTTCCATCCAGTACGCATTGTTACACAGGCTGGTTGATAGTTGTGAGGAGCAGTTGTGTATTAACCATTAAGCAGACTAAGTACCTGCTTAAGGCACCAGGCCCAAAGGGGGCACCACAAAGTTGAGAAAGAAAAAAAAAACCCAATGAAGATTTGTAAAAAAACAAAGGAGGGGGTCACCAAGATTTGTCAGTGTTTAGGGCACCAGTGAGCCTTAATCTGCCACTGGTGAGGAGTTGAAGTCCAATAGTGGTGGGGGCCACCAAGTTGGTTGGAGATTGATCTTTATCTTAGAGCAAGCCTGTTCCAGTTTATATTCCATTCCTGTGCCACTGTACTCAGAAGCAATTTCCAGTGGGCTTTGGTGGGGTTTTACTCCCAGCTGATATAGAGTTAAACTGTTAGACCTTGGCAGCAAATAAACAGTCTTGAGGTAGATTAAACATTAAATTATTATAGTTTAATGTTACTAGATTATGGCAACATTTCAAGAGTTGCCCCAACTGTAGATTTAAACTCAAATGCTAAGATTTGCAGCAAATGAACATTTGAGTAAATTGCCATTTGACAGAAAACTTCAAATGGGAATGAGCAGATATATAACATAATAGACATAGACACAGATACTGAAAACCTTGCTTCCCATGGGTTTGTCTGGCTAGTATGAATAGAAATGAGACACTTTCCTGACATGTAACCACTTGGTAATGAAAACAAATCACAAGTTATCCTGCAGTAGTCTAATAGGATTTTATTGATACTCTTCACTCACTTATCAACATGAAGGTATGTAACAGTTACATACTAATAGGATTTTATTGATACTCTTCACTCACTTATCAACATGAAGGTATGTAACAGTTACAAAAAGGTTTAGTGGTCGCATTCTCTACACCAGTGTTTCTCAATCTTGGCAGGTTTAAGATGCAAGGACTTCAACTCCCAACTTCTTAAACCTGCAGAGGTTGAGAAACCTTGTTGTAAAGAACCACCATGTGTTCCCATGAACTTCTCGGACATTCCTGGATGTCTGAAACAAAGATCAGAAAGCTGGATTTTAAAAAGAGACGATTGCACGCAAAGCGTGCATACAAAGAAAACCGGTAGTAAAGCCAGTTAGAACCCACCCCTGCAAGAAGAGAAGTTTTCAACACTAAAGTTGGACATAACTCACTAGGGAAAAATGCTTGAGTTTAGTGACAGCCTAGTTGGCTTCTGACCATTTTTCACAGTTACAACCTCAGGGTAACAGTAACAGAGTTGGAAGGGATCTTGGAGGTCATCTAGTCCAACCCCCTGCTCGCGCAGGAGACCTGTACTAGGTATTCAAACCGCCGAACTGCTGACCTTTCTGATGGACAAGCTCAGTGTCTTAGCCAGTGAGCTTGCTTGAGATATACGTTTCATTGTAAAGAAAAATAGCGGAAATAGATTCCAGTGTGTTGAATGAAATTTACCCCATTAGCAATAATGTTCTCAATCTCCAACCATTCAGTAATTATCTGATTTTCTTTGATGTTTTTTATCTTAGTGCAATATCTTAACATTTTAATATTGTTAATCACTTCTGTTTTCTACCTACCAATTTATATGTATATATAAAGATACAGTAGACACAGTTTTTTTTAAAAAAGAGCTATATTTAAAAAAAAAACATGATGGAAAAACAATCTTTTTTTTTTTTTTTGTTATTCCTAGAAAGGTTTGAGGGAATGCTTTATATAAAACATGGCTTGAACATACCCACTTTTTTGTAATGGCAGTACTCAGATGATAAATAGTTGTTGGAAATTATTTTTCTGTGGGGGCACCTACGATCTGGAACGAGCTCCCCCCGGAGATACGGAGGATCCCGGATCTGCGTACCTTCCGTCACGCGCTTAAGACCTTTCTATTTCACCAAGCCGGCCTGACCTAAGTCTTTCCCCTTTTTAAATGGAAATTTTAAATTTGGTTTTAAATTATTGGGGTTTTAAATTTGTTCAGCCAAATTATTTAATTTCGTTTTAATCTATTTTAAATTTTGTATTTATATGTTTTATTCCATGGCTGTTCACCGCCCTGAGTCCTTCGGGAGTAGGGCGGTATACAAATTCAATAAAATAAAATAAAATAAATAAATAAATAAATTTTATAAACTCCAATTAACCTAATAATTGTATTGCCCTTTTGACATGGATTTTTAAAAAAGATCTTTAAAGACCTTAAAATATTTTAAGGATGTCTGAAATTATAATGAACTGTCAAATGTAAAAAGTTAACAGAATTTTTAATAAGATACATTCTACTTGTGGCTAAAAGTATATTACAATGTAAGGATATTAAATAAACACATTAAAATAGCAGAGGTTAGAACTGCGTGGACTCTGAAAACTAAACAAAGTGCCAGAACAAATAGATTACCGTATATGTGAAATGGCTGATTAAACTATTTCATCAAAAGTCATCATAATAGTGATAACATATTACAGCTACTGAAACTAGTGCAATAAATTATTCCTACTGGTATTAAATAAAAAAAATCAAATTATAGAGCAGTGATGGCTAACCTTTTCTGAACTGAGTGCCCAAAGAACGTGCCTGAACCTCCAAAATGCAATGCGTACACGGCCCCTGCAGGTGCTCCACCCCCCTGCGCATGCATGCTTGCCCCACACACGCGCCCTGCGCATGCATGCTTGCCCCATGCACATGCCCTGTGCATGCATGTGCGCCCTCCACACATGTCCCACCCCCACGCATGTACGGCAGAGCCCCGAAGACCAGCTGGCCAGCAGGAGGTGCACACACATGCGCAGCAGAGCTGAACTACGACGACAGCTCGCATGCCATCAGAGAGGGCACTGCGTGCCATGTCTGGCACATGTGCCATCAGTTCACCATCATGATTATAGAGGATTCACTGTTTTTTTCAGTCCAATAGAAATGTGAAATGCACAGACTATTAAAAGGAACTAATTTAGGTCTGTTACCTAGTTCCTGAATTTAATAGGGTTAAAATGGTGATTTTGTGGTTTTGTGATTCCAGGACACTGTAATAAATACATGTCAGTTGCCACGCATCCCAATTTTGGTCATGTGACCATGGGAATACTGTAGTTATAAATGTGAGGACCCATCATAAGTCACTTTTTCAATGCCATTGTAACTTCAAACAGTTGCTAAACAAATGGTTGCAAGTTGAGGACTACCTGTACATAACTATATAATCCTTCTATATGCTTAATTACTTGGAAGTAAATCCTTCCTGGGAAAAACTAATCTGTATGATTTGACACTGACTTGATGGCAATCAGTCAAATCTTTTCCATCCAGGAGGACATATCACTCCACAAAGGTTTATAACAGATTGCATCAGGGTTGTGTTGACCTCGGGGGGGGGGTCATGGCCAGGCTGGACGTGGCTAGTTCAACATCACTCGTGTTGGAGGCATAGGTGGTGGCCCGGGTGAGGTTGGGAGGATCTTCCTCCAGCCCTCTGCCAGTGAAAATGGAGCTCGGGAGGACCGTGTGTGGCCTCCCGAGCTCCAGTTTTGCTGGCAGAGGCACTGCAGGCTGATCCTTCCCTGTTTCCAGGGAAGATGGGCCAGATCTAAGCATCCCGCGGGCCAGCCTTGAGTTTGACCCCACTGGTGCAGGGGTGAAATGCTTCCGGTTCGGACCGGATCGCCTGATCCGGTAGCGATGGTGGTGGGTGGTTCAAAGAACCGGTAGCAAAAATCCCTGCGCCTCCACCCCCATGCCTAGCTGAGCTGCGTAGTAACCAGAGGCTGTTTTTTTTACTTTTAAAAGCATTTTTCCTACAATCTCTTCGGCTGAAAAAAATGCTTTTAAAAGTAAAAAAAACAGCCTCTGATGATCGTACAGCTCAGCTGGGATTGTCAGAGGCTTTTAAAAGCATTTTTTCTACAACTTCTTCGGCTGAAGAGGTTGTAGGGGAAACAAAATGCCTTTAAAAGCCTCTGGCGATCCCAGCTGAATTGCCTGATCGTCAGAAGCTTTTAAAAGCATTTTTTTCTGCAACCTCTTAAGGTTGTAAAAAAAATGCCTTTAAAAGTAAAAAAAAAAAAAAAGTTGGCCATGCCTACCTAGTCACATTACCCACCCCGCATCCCCCCACCAAGCCACGCCCACAGAACCGGTAATAACAAATTTTAGATTTCACCCCTGCCCTGGTATATAATGTGGCAGTCTAAATTTGTTTTATGATTTGAAGGATTTGATAAGATTAAAGTTTTTATACATGTACAGTTTTATAATACTTTACAAGTTACCAACAGTAAAAATCAAGAGTACTCCCCAGCCAAACATCTTATTGGCATCAATTGTTGAAATAATTGTGCAGTTGTGACAGTGGGATATTAATGTCACCTACAGTGTAGAATCTGTATTAATTCCAGCATCTGTATTAATTCCAGATTAATACAGTAATTTGTATTAGTGTCTCTATTAAAACCAGCACAGTATCACAATTTTCAGCAGATGTATTATCTGATATATTAAGAAGAATATAAAATCAGAAATGGTTGTGAAGGCTATTTCATCATTTAAAACTGTAAGCAATGATTTCTTCAAAATGTTGCATGTAGCAGTTAAAAGTGAAGCAAAATATTTTTTTTCCAAAAAAGAATGTGGAACTAATATATTTAACATTATTAAAAGTCACTACAGTAATTAATGCAATTAATTAATTAAGTAATTAAAAATACCTAAAATGGTCCTATCTTTGGTTTGGAGAGTTTACGAATGAGGATGCTGTAGCAAAGATGGTTGCATGCAATGTTCACAATAATATTAAATTGATCAGGTACAGAGATAAAAACAACTTATTTAGATGTGTTTTCTAAAAAAAAAGAATTATGTTAATAAATCTAACACCTTCATTTTTTGTTATCACTTCATCAATTTTATTTGCAAGGGCTTGGCATTCTGTATAATTTGGGGCCATATCATTCTTGTGAACTCTCCTATATGTACACTGGCGTTACAATTTGTTTATTGCATTAGAGATTAGATTAATTACTCGTCTTCTGTTTCTTGTAGCTTTTCAGCCATAAGGCTTGATTAATGTGCCTTAATCAGTGAAATGAAACTGAGTTAAACAACTCCGCATCTTGTCTTGTGCACTGAACAGTGACAAGTTCTTCACATAAATATATTATAACAATATTTGTCAAATTTGTGAGAAAGTTTTGAGGTTAGAAGCTTTAATTAACAAAGATCAATATCAAGAAAAGATGAACCCTTGGAAAAAATGACTTGCGGCACAATCTTGTGCAAAGTTGTTCAGGTTTAAAGAGTGAACGTAAGGAAGAGTTCCAAGTATAGATTTTGCACAAAAAACATGACATCTTTAGTTTAAAAAAATGGATAGCAGGTGAAAAACTTCTGCTTAAAATTCTAATACAAATGCCTATCAATAAGAACTAGTTACACTAAACTCATAACCTGGCTGTTTGCAAGGCAGGCAGGCTTATCTCAAAATGAATGTAGGTACAAAGGAAGATTAATGCATGCTCTCCAGCAAATTCCTGGGTAGTTGCTCAAAATCATCAAGTAAAAAATAAAAATAGCAAAAATGAGGTAGGCATTAATGAGATGTACTCAGTTCAAGAAGAGACTAAAAAGGTGCAGTTTTCATTCGGGGAACAATTCCTAACATACGAATTATGTTTTACATGCTTAATGTAGTCTTCGACTTATGACTATAATGGAGCCGGAAACTTCTGTCATAAGTGATTGTAAGTTGAGGCCCCCACATGACGACCCAATTTTATGAATTTTTTGTGGCAGTTGAATAAGTGAATGCCATGCCCCAGTCATTAAACAAATCCATGTATTCCTATGGGTGTATTTTACCGGAAACCAACAAAAAAGTCGCAAATTGAGGTAATGTGAATGTGGAACACTGTAATCAACCTGCCGAGTGCCCAAAATATGGACTACAAGTTGTTTGTAAAGCTGTTGAAACTCTGGAACTGGTTGTACATAACTTTTGGCAAGGCTGTCATAATTTTGAATGTTAGGTCATTAAATGAAGACTACCTATATATTTAGTTGGGTTCTCATGCCAGCAGAACAGAATTCAGTGCAACGAATTCCACTTTCCTTTTGTGTGTTCCTTAAATCTGGAAGGATTATGAGGATTCTCTTAAGAGACATTCAGTAGAATGCTTCAGGAAGAAAAAGGGAAGTTCAACAATAGAGTCTCTTTGAGTAGATTTCACCGCCCATTGATCTCATAGATATATTTATAAGGCAACAGTGCAGGACTGTTTTAACATTGCCTTCATCCAGGGTTCATTTTTGACTTCTCAGTCTAGCCTTGATCATTCTGTTTTTCTGTTTATGTCCCTTCCCTTTAATGTTCAATGGGAACATATCTTTGATCCCCACTGCCATTAAGACAGGAGTTGTCAAGAATAAGGGAATTGTCTTTTTTGATTTCGAAAATATGAAGTTCTTGCCACAAGAGTTCCTTCTCATGCTTCTTATTTGTTGCCTGTCACATCCTGTCAAATGTAAATACCGGTAACCAAGTGCATTTGTTGAGTTCAAAACACAGAAGAGTTTGTTATCTATACACAAGAAACTAGTCAACTAAGGGACAAAGCTAAATTTACTCTAGATAAAGGTTAACAGAATTCACAGAACGCTCTTGTGGCAACATTACAACAACAAAAAGATGACATGTTTAACCCCACTTTTCAGCTCAGCCTGATCTTCTCCTACACATCCTGAATGTCACTTTGACATTTTCAGCTTTTTAACTTGCCTCTCTGGTAACTTTTTTCCTTCCCCCACTCCCAGTTTTTTTTTTTTATTTGATTTATATGCCGCCCTTCTCCGGAGACTCAGGGCGACTTACAATGCGTTAAGCAATAGCCTTCATACTTTTGTATATTTATACAAAGTTAGCTTATTGCCCCCACAAACTGGGTCCTCAATTTACCTACCTTAGAAAGGATGGAAGGCTGAGTCAACCTTGAGCCTGGTGAGATTCGAACTTACAGTAATTGCAGACAGCTGGTGTTAATCACAATGCTATCAGTCTGCTGAGCCACCAGGCCCTTTGCATGTTCATAATATTTTCTACTTTGTTTTCAGTAAATTGTGCCATTTTTTTCTTAATCTACTATATTAGCTGTTATAAATTTCCCATGTGATAAGAAAAATTGCTGATACTTTTTATTAGAGATAGGTCAATACAATAATTATATTTATTGGTGACTGGAAACTACATTTTCTCTTTGCTGAAAAGAAGAGAACAATGAACTTGAAATGATTTTTGGGTTTGAGGATTGAAAAAGGTAATTTATGAAAAGAATGAAATTATGATGTAACCTTAGAGAGAGAGGATAAAATTCAAATGCATTTACATCTGCTGTCAAAACGATTAGAACTTTATAATTCCTGCCTGCCTGCCAGCCAGCCTCCCTGCCTCTTTTTCTTTTGTATTTCTTATTCACTTTCTTTTCTAATATTTCTATTGTTTTTATCTTTAAATTTTTTCTTTTAAATTTCTTCAATAAAAATTATACTAAAATAATAACAACAAAAGAGGAAATTTGCTGATACTGATTCCGAGGGCATAGTAGGAATATTGAAATGGCTATTTACGGACACCTATATGGCTCCTTGGACTAGGAAAGGAACATTTATCCAAGGCCCTATTTAAATATGGAAACCAGTTTTGTTAAAAGGCTAAGAGGTTTTACTCTTATTTGACTGCTGATTTTTCAGTTGCATTAAAGTTTCGTGATGATGAATCCAAAGTGCAGAGAAATTTTCACAAAGATGCAAGAATAATACAACCTATATATACAACCTATAAATAATAGTACTGTGGTTTGTCAAAAATTTAGTATGTTCTGTTTGGTTTGTTATTGGTGGGATGAGGTATAAAGTGTCAGTATTTAATTCTGAACTTCCTTCATCAGGTTATCTCAATAGACACCAGTTATCCTTTTGTGTTTTCTCATGCACAAATTCATTCTCTGCAGTTGAGAGACAGACATGATCCAATTTGTGAGAACATCAATTTACATTTAATTTTTCAAAAACTTCATAGAAAGTAA
The DNA here is from genome assembly GCA_022577455.1 of Arizona elegans. Lineage (NCBI taxonomy): Eukaryota > Metazoa > Chordata > Lepidosauria > Squamata > Colubridae > Arizona > Arizona elegans. Next base: position 91,499,931 of record JAKOOJ010000006.1, on the reverse strand, counting down.
AGACAGCTAGTTAGATTTCATTCTTTGAACAGTGTCCTTAGTTTTTTCTTACTGGTTAATGTCACATGCATCCAAAATTCACTCATCATTGCTATTAACAGTATGCTGAGTTTGTATTGAAATTAATCACACTTCTTAATTTCTTGAAGAGGACTGTAAAATAGATATTAAGACAGATTAGAGAGATAGCTAGTTCACACATGCTAAGTCATGATTTTTGTTAATAACATTTTGCTGAAGGAATCACAACTGTTTGGGTACATAAATTATGTTAAGGATAGTTTACAAACCAGTAGCTCGTTTGTAAAAGGTTTACAATACCTTTTGGTTTACAAAGGTATTATAAACCTTTGCTTTGTCAAATATGACAAGGGTAGTGGTCATCCAGACCTTGGTGGAGAAGGAGTTCTAAAGGGTTGAGGCAGTGACAAAGAAGCAAGCCTTCCAGGCCCCAAACTACATTTACCTTATGTCTTGAAGGAATTTGCAGCAGCATCCGAGTCTTGAGCGTATAAGATTTTAAATGTTAACATAGTAATTTGAACTGCATATTATTTTCGTCTTTTCACTTTGACTAATGCCTGATAAACTTGGAAATGTACCTAGGACATTAATTTTTGTCAGCCTTTTTACCAGAAGTTTTTGTGTATATTAAGGCTTGAGCATCTTGGTTGCAAGAATCTGGATGAGCAGAAGATGGTAGAGAAACTACAGGTAGAGGAGGCATGCTGCGGGTCCTGTCAGTCTGATTATTCCAACTGGCCTTCTCTGCTGTTGTTCCTGCCCTTTGGAACATGTTGTCCTCCCATGTAAAGCTGGTCCCAACCCTCCTATCTTTTCATATGGGCATAAAGACCTGGCTTTGCCAGTTGACTTGGAGCCCCAAAGCAGGAACAGCACAATGGAAATGGTTGATCGAGTAGCAACAGATCCCACTTCCCCCCATTCTGTTCTCACCTTCCCCATTATAATTGGTTTTAACATTTATATTTTAATGTATATCGGTAGATAGATTTCTGATTGTAAGCCACCCAGAGTTACCTTGTGTAAGATGGACAGCCAATAATTTTATAAATAGGCAGGCAGGCAGGCAGGCAAGAAAGAAGGAAGGAAGGAAGGAAGGAAGGAAGGAAGGAAGGAAGAAAAAGAAAAAGAAAAAAGAAAAAGAGAGGCAGGGATGGATGGATGGATGGATGGATAGTCATTTTTTTCAGTAGTTGATCAGATGTTTGCAGTTCAGTTATGGTAACCTTCAGTTTACCTCTTGGAGTAAATAACATGCAAAGGGCAGAAAATGTTAGAAGAAAAAGAGTATGAGTATGAATATGAACATAAATATAAATAAGAATATGAATTGGAGTAAGAACCATTTGGCATAGTAATTGATTCTGATATTGAGTTTGGAACACTTTAATTGCGGGCGCCATTGTTTAGTTATGATGTGTTTGTTTTCAGTTGTCATTTACAGCTTTTGTCTGCCTAGCTCTTTTTTTGTTTAATCCTGTGTGTAGAAAGTTTGCTGCCAAATGATTTGTTATTTTTTATTTTGTTGATGGCCATTACATCGTTTCAAATGGGTGCTATGGGGTGTGGGTTTGCTTTGACCCTATTACAGTTCAGTAGAGATGGATGAAATATTTCAGGCCAAGATTCAAAGTCATGGTGAACTTTTCTGTTCATGTTAGCAGAATAGGGCTGGTATTTTCCCCCAATTCCCACCCAGCTTTTAAAGTCATTTAGAAGCCATTCATTTTGCTGTGCTCACTTAAACATTGCCATGGTCTCAATTGTTTGATTAGTGACTAACATAATTCTGTTTGACCATATAAATAAAATACAAGAATATTAACAGCTACAGAAACATTGGTTCACTATTGTATTTCTGTCTTTTCTATAGGCCCATGCCAAAGTGTGGCATCTTTATAATGACAATTTTCGTCCTACTCAAAAAGGCCAACTATCAATTGCTTTAAGTTCTCACTGGATAAAACCTCAAAACATGACCGAAAAAAATATAAAGAGTTGTCAGAAATCTCTCGACTTCGTGTTGGGCTGGTTTGCTAAGCCTATATTTACTGATGGAGACTATCCTCAGAGCATGAAACGTTATCTTTCCTTGACATTACCAGAATTCACTGATGCAGAAAAGAACTTAGTCAGAGGAACAGCTGATTTCTTCGCTCTTTCTTTTGGAGCCACATTAAGTTTTAGTCGTGTGGAAAAAGACATGCTGTTCCAGCAGCATCAAACTCTGAACCTGAGGCAGCTACTTTACTGGATAAGCAGGGAATATAATCCATCACAGATCTTCATTGTGGAAAACGGTTGGTATGTTTCTGGAAGTACAACGACAGATGACGCCAATTATATGTATTACCTTAAAAATTTCATACTGGACACATTAAAAGGTAAGGTTTGAGCGAAGCATTTTTCATATGTCAATTAAATAAATTCTGTTTATTACATTAATGAACAGGTATTTCCATGCAGAAGGTTTAAGCAGTAGGTAGTGGTTTTCCTTTTTTTTTTCTTTCTTTCTTAATAAGTTATTTTCTTACCCTGTTTCCCCCAAAATAAGACATCCCCTGATAATAAGCCCAATCGGGTTTTTGAGCGCATGGCAATAAGGCCAAGCCCTTATTTCAGGGTTCAAAAAAATGTAAGACAGGGTCTTATTTTCGGGGAAACACAGTATGTTTCCCCGAATGTATGTACAGTATGAAAGGAGATACGGGAAAATATGGGAAGATTACAACTGAAAGGCCATATAAGCTGAATTCCTTGGAAAGTTCCATACATGAGGGGAAATATTTGAATGTAAGAAATCTTGATTGGATGAGATTGCAATCTTGTTCCAAAAAAAAAAAGATTTACCATTTATCATTGCAAAATCATTTTCTGAACAAGAACTGATATTATCTAAAAGGTTGAATCATGGCAACTGGACCAAATTTTGTTAATCTCAGATGTTTCGTTGCACATTTCATCAGTGAAAAAAAAATAGGCAGAGAGTGAGACAGTCAACTCTTGTCACACCAACTTCAAGGGTTTCTTTCAAAATTGTATTGCGATATATCAATGAAGACTCAGTAAGACTCAATATGCAGCTGTACATCAGTTACAAATATACCTATTTATACTTCTTTGAAAATGAACTCAAGTGTTGGTAAATACATCAGGAGGAAAAATTAATTTTTATTTTCAAGTAATAGCTGAACTATATCATTTCCCTGTGGAAAATTGAGTTTGCTATACACTGGTATCAGGTTGTATTAATTTTTGTAGCTCTTGCTAAATTGTGGTACATTTATAATTCCAAATTCAATTAACACTTGTTTACTATTGCAGTTTATAACTTGCAAACTTATAATAAAACAGACAAGATATACACATGCACACTACTTTGTGTGCATTTTAGATGTTATAGTAGGGGGATTGCAGGAAAAGAGCCTATATTTAAAAAGGTTGAGAAACTATGTCTGCATATATTGCATCTCTGTTTTTGCTGTCTTGAATAATTTCCATACTAATGACTTGCATCATTTTCTTAGTATCACTCAGCCACTCAGCCATTGTTGAGTTATTTTAAATTCAGTATTTCTTTTGTTGGTTTCTGTCAGCCCATCAAATTGGCTTCTATTCTGTTTCTTTTCTTTTTTTTTATTCTAGCCTATTTAACCCTCCAGCTGTTTTTGAACTGCAACTCTAAAATCTTCTGGAAGGCTCTATTAAGCCAAAGCCTTTACTGCAAAACAGATGTAACTGTTTAGAAGTGCACAGTGTTTAATGAACAGAGAAATTAGTTCTGTATTTATTGTTTATTCTTCAGCTATCAGATATGATGGAGTTGCTGTGATGGGGTATACCGTTTGGTCCTTCATGGATGGTTTTGAATGGTTCAGAGGCTACGTTCGACGGGGCTTATTTTATGTTGATTTTCAAAGCCAGGATAAAAAAATGATAATGAAATCTTCAGGTTTGTTTTACCAAAAGCTGATTCAAGACAATGGTTTCCTCCCAACACCAGAAACCCAACCTTTTAAAGGAACATTCCCCTCTAATTTTGTTTGGGGGGTTACAGAAAATTTTCTTCAGGTAAGACAATTGAGAAACCAAATGAGATTTTCTAGTCTTTCTTTAGTGTTAATAGGTGATGATTTTGTCTGATTCAATACAAGCATTTTATAATCGTACCAATTTGATGGAATTCTCTGATAAATCTCTTCATAAATAACACCTCTCTCTCTGTTTCATATGGGAAATATCTATACATATCTAGAGATCAACTACAAAATTTATTATCTTTCAGCTTTTTTTATTTCCCTACTGTACAGGAAAATTTTGTTCCCTCCTAAGGAACCCACATGTTAGTATTTGTAAACCGCCCAAGTCACATTAAGTGTGATGAGTGGTATAGAAATCTGATAAATAATAAATAAACCAATGGACAGTTTAACATTTTCTTACAAATAGATATGTTGGCAGAAATATGGAATAAACTCAGAGATGGTCATACGTTTGCAAAAAAAAAAAAAAAAGATACAATTTTCAGTTGCCTTTGCGATAATATTAGCTTGTTGGTTGCTTTTTCTAATTGTGACAGATTTAATTCCTTTCTCCCTCTTTGTTTCTAGATAGATGCAAAACGATCTCAGTTTATTGACCCTAATATTTATACATGGGGATTTCACCAATCCAAGAATCACCTCAAAATTGATGGAAGTGGTGTTCTGAAACGGGAGCCTCACTGTGTTGATTTTTATCATGTTAGACTCCAGATTTCTTTACTTCAAAAAATGCATATCACACACTTTCATTTTTCACTAGTGTGGCCTTTGATCCTCCCTCTTGGCAATGAGACAAATGTAAACCAAACACTTCTATTTTATTATCAGTGTATTGTAAATGAACTGATCAAAGTCAACATCACTCCCGTAGTTGCTTTGTGGCAATCTGCAGCTACGAATCAAGGGCTCCCTTTTTCACTGGCCAGCAAAGGAGGATGGGAGAGCCAACATACTGTGGAAGCTTTTGTTGAGTATGCTCAGTTCTGTTTTAAAAACTTTGGACATCATGTCAAATTTTGGATCACCATGAATGAACCCAGTGTGAAATACCTGACATACAAAGCTGCACATAATCTCTTGAAAGCTCATGCCAAAGCATGGCACTTGTATGATAAAAAATTCAGAAAGATTCAAAATGGTAAAATATCAATTGCCTTACATGCTGACTGGATTGAGCCTGCCAGCCCCTTTTCAAAAAAGAGTGAGGAAGCAGCCAGGCGAGCTTTGGAATTTGACATTGGCTGGCTGGCAGAGCCAATCTTTGGGTCTGGTAATTATCCAGAAGTGATGCGACAGTTGCTTCACCAAAAAAATGATATAGGTTTTCATAATTCTCAGTTACCTTATTTCTCAGCAGAGGAAAAGAATCTAATACATGGCTCCTTTGATTTTTTTGCTCTGAGTCACTATACCACAATTCTTGTCAGTTCCGAAATAGACATTTCCAAAAAGTATGATCCCCTTCTTGATATCCAGATGATAAAAGATTCAACTTGGCTAGAATCACCCAGCCAAACTCCAGTGGTGCCCTGGGGACTACGGAAGCTTCTCAATTGGATTAAACATAAATATGGCAATATCCCAATTTATATCTTAGCCAATGGAATCGATGATCAGAAGAATCCGTCCTATGACAAGTTAAGGATACATTACCTGGAGAATTATATTAATGAAGCCTTAAAAGGTAAGGATCTTGTAAAAAAAAATTAAACCATGTGTTTTGCTGCATTGGAACAATGTGTGTGGGAAAGACAGAGAAAAATATACTAGCACTGTGGCTTCAGATTATAAAGTAAATAAAAACTAAGGTTGTACAATGGCTTGAAGGCTAGGCAAAGAATTCCTGGTGCAAACAGCATCTGTTTGCAAGTCCTTAAACCAAACATGTTTTCTAGGATTACATGCTTGGAATAACATTTGGGTCTTCAGAACCAAAGAATAGCAAGGTTTACTGAAAATTTAGTTTTCACAAATACAAAGCAGGGTGAAAATATTTGTGTTTGAGAAAAAATAGAAAAACAACTTTGTTTTTTTACTATGAAACCATTGATTCTAAAGTATATATTTTATCCATGCAGTTAGCTTTTAGGGGTCTTTTTTTGGCTGCATTTGCAATCTCGTGCACATTTTTACCTGTCTGTCATCCTATCATCTTTTCTTCTTCCAAAGTTATACCACAGTGACATTTAAAAAATTGTATATTGCTTTATCTTCTGTTGCTGTGATGTAGTATGTCGTTTAATCTGTTGCTTTCAATGGCCAGGAAAGTTTTTTAAATTATTTTTTTCCTACGCAAAGATAAAGTAAAAGTAAAATAAGAATAGAGAGGAAAGGCTGATGGTTGTCAGTGTTTGTTCCAAACCAAGGTGAGTTGTTTGAATGTGATTACATTTTGATATTTTTATTTTAATGTAAAAGTAGGCATACGAAACTTAACATTTGAAAAGTGTGATAAATTTAGGAAAGATTATATTGTTTCTATCACTTCTGTATTGGTCATGACATTTGGTGGGTTACAAACTCAGTAGTCAAAAAATTTATACTAATGTTAAAATAAAATTGCTGCTAAAACAAATACATCACTAATTTTTTGTTCTTCTGTTCCTTTCTCTGTGTGTGTTTTTTTTTAGCCTACACCTTGGATGATGTTAATCTCCATGGCTATTTTGTCTATTCTTTCAGTGACAGAGGGGATTCCAGATCATATGGCCTCTACAATTACGTGATAAACAAGTATGAGGCAAAACCTTCGCTGATGTACTATAAGCAGATAATAGACAATAACTCTCCAGGCTCAGAAAACCAAGACCAGCTCTGCCCCAAAGAACTTCTTCGTTGCCTAGAACGTGAATCTTTGCAACCCAGAAAATTTGTATTGGTGTTTACATCATTCATACTCTTTGTTTTCATTGTTATTATATTTCTGATGGTTTACTACTCTAAGAAGATTGAGAGACGATCAAAATACCCCTATCCAGTTCTTTGCCGCCTTTCACCTGTGTTACTTGGAAAAGTCTGGAAATAATTATGCAGTAGGCTGTAATTACTGTTGCACTGTGTAGGCCATCTAATGCTGTGGTTTTCTGTGGTGAATCATATTCATGGAGATTGTGTGATTCCTCTTGGGATTGGTGTTAGCATTTTGACTTTTAGTTCCTTAGTATTAATTCCATCTCTTTTCTTCAATAGTTGCTTTGATTCATCGAGGGAGGAGCAGAACATTGCCCTTCCTTGCATAATTAGAAAAATCCCCATGTCATTGTTCATCTGCACCATGCTGATGGAGATCTCTTTGAGCAGATTGTCTCTTGGTGAGGATGAGATTTGAAATAAATAACTTGTTCAAATGCTGAGGGGAGGACTGCTTGTTCAGTATGCTGTCAGTGATGCCTTCTTTCAATACATTCTCTTTTTCTCCCCTCTTTTCTATTTCCTGTTTTATACTCCAAAACTTGATTCAACTTCTTCGTGCATGAACATGCCTAGTTTTTTTAATGAGCTAATTTTAGTTCCTGTTCTAGGAACTAGGATTTTATTTCTATAATTGTTGTACTCTCCTATTGTTTCCTGATTATGTATCTATTTAGTCACCATGAGAGCCTTTTTTAGCTGGAGGTTTAAAATTAGACTGATGAAGCTATTAATTTAGATATATTATATTTTTAATAATAAACCCCTGGTTATTGAGTTCTCAGGATAAAATTAACACCTTATAAAGTCTTAGACTTTAAGAGCTCAGGGATAGTGTGTCTGATTTTTAGGCAGAAGGACACGTATTCAGTCCATGTATATAGTGTTTGGTCTGAAAGGCTCAATTATCAGTACGTACAAATAATATTGTACTAGATGGATAAATGTTAAGTCAATAACTGTGTTCTTGCTGATTCTTAAAATCGAAAGTCAACCTAAAAAAAATCCAGCATACAAGAAAGACTTCTAAAGGCAAGAAAAACCATCATCTTAAAACTGCATTTTCATCATCTATGAATTGATAAGCAGTTGTGAAGGTGCTCAACTAAATTTTCCTATAAAAGAGAAAATTATATAGTCAAATATGAATGTCTGAAGTATCTGATTTCTGTAGAATTTTCAGTTAATTAATTTATGTAAAATGAGGCAGCCAGGGTAATTTTGCAGCTCATTCTCTTTTTACTTGCTGATGCTGCTCACACTAGTGAAAGAATCTGTTTTATTGGATTTTACATAGGAAAGCTGTAAATAGGGCTGGAGTAAATAAAACAACTGGTAAGCAGTGAAAGCAATATTAGACAGACAGTAACTGCAAGATTGGATATTTTCAGGTAAAATAATGGAAGTCCTGCCCTAATCATTCCCTTGAAATGAGCCTTGAAAGGAAGAAAGTGGAACTAGCAACCAACAGTTTTAAATCACTCCTAGCTTTTATGTTTTTAAAGTTTATTTTTTCCTATTAGCATTTGGTGCAATCTTTATTCTCATTTGCAGTCATTCTGTGGAGATAGGCGGTAGACAGACAGACAGATATAGGTAAATACATAATTAGATATGGATAGATAGAGATGATAGATAGCATGTGCTCATCCAACCTTTCTCCAATTGACACTTGCTAATTTACTGTTGACTCCCCAAATTCTCAATTTGGTTGGCAAAATCGCTGTACTCTAATTATAGATGGCAATAATAAACAATTTTACAATAATTTAAATCCCAGAGGACTGGCCAAATAAACATGCATATGATTGTTACAAGTGCCCATAACACTTTGTGTATTCCATTTTGTAAAAGCACACTTTAGATTTTTTCTGCCCCCTCTCCCCCCCCCCGCCCCGGGCCCAGTTTTTGCTGCTGTTGACTTCTTTCTCTCTTCTGTTCAATCTGTCCAATTCTCAGAGACTGTCAGGTCAGAAATGGTTTGCCATTGCCTCTTTCCTAGGGCTGAGTCTTAGGGTGGAGAGAATGACTGGCTGAGGGTCACTGAGCTGAGGATTTTGTGTCTAAGGCAGGACTAGAACTCACAGTGCCTCCGTTACTAACCTGATGCCTTAACAACTATATTAAAAAATAGGTTTTGCCAGTTTTGAACATTCTTAGTACCAGATACTTCAAATAATCCTGTTAGACACATTTTCTCTTTATATGTAATATATAAAAATTCTATGTGATGAAGTATTTAACAAAGAAGTAGTGATAAGACCATTTTTTGCCTCTTGCATGGCATAATACATTTCCCATATTTCATTGCATTTGGGGAATCTAAAATGTGGCTATTGTAGTCTGCAAGCAGATTACATAAAGTATGTTTTCTTAATACAATATATTTAGCGATTTATAAAGAAGGTAAATAATACTTGGGCCCCATCATCCAGTATTTAATCTATATTGCGTAACAGAGATAACTATAGAGAAACTATTTTATTTACCATAACATACAGTATTTCTATTCTTTTCATTCTTGACCAAACCAGCATGCAATAGTTCACAATACAAATACAAAACAATAATAAAATAGAAACATTACACATATAATCTAAAACCTCATTATAATTTCCAAAAGTAATAATTGTACACAAACAATTAAGAAAAGCACAAATCCAATGCTAAAATACAATAAAACAGAATCTTAAAACAATACCTTTCAGTATTGGGTGTGCAAGACAGAAGAGTTTGGGTATAACAATATGATTTTTGTCTCTTAAATCAGGTAGTAGTGATCCAGTCTTTTGAAGAACTGCACCCAATAATAGCAAGTGGTGAACTGGATTCTATAATAAAATATATTATGATTACACTGTAAATGATAATTTGTGTATATGTACATTTCTGCAGCATGTGGGGGGGGAAACAGCCCATTGGTTTTGTTTTGCTAGATGAGAATTCTTGTTACAGTGCTAAAATTATCACGAGATCGATTTTAACCTATGTAAACAGTGTTCTTCAGTCTTTGCTATTAACAAAAGTTTGAAAGCTTCTATTTTAAATTACACCTTGGTGGGTAGAAAAATGGTTATTTAATGGAAAAACAAGGACAACTGAGATGTAAAGATTATTGTCTGGGTTCATAAACCCATTTTTTGCCAATTGTAAATTGCACACTATTCCCCCCCCCCCATTATTTATTTAGCAACTGAATTTTGCATCTCACTGTGAATGTATCTTGTACAAATAGTGTCTACTATATAAAAAAATGTATAAAAAGTGTAAAGTCATAATCTGAATAGTTTTGCAATCACCATCCGTTGTTGCTGACTCTGCTTTGAAAATTCTACTTCATTCATGTCCTTTTTAATTGCTCTAATAATGTCAAGTTTAAGCTCTCTACAAAAATCTGAACTGCTAATGGTCAAGGGAAATTCATGGGAATTAAGTATAGAAAGAAATTCAAGGTGGACTGGACTTAGATCTCTTGTGGATGCGCAGGGACTCATGACTGATAATGAGTTTGACCCCTCCTTCGGGTTTAGCTTGGTCATGTCCTACAAATAACCTGTACATTATTTCTACTTTCCTGAAACCTATGAATGTGATATGACTGTGCAATCATGTTAGAAAATTCCAATTATGTTTGTCTTACTGTATTTTATGGAATGAATGGTAGCAGAGAATATATTTGCAAAGTGAACCAAGTATTTGTCTTGTTTATTATCTAATAAATTGAATTACATTACTTTATTTCAGTAGTTCCATATCTTTTTAAAAACAATTTATTTACTATTTTTGATTCAGCTAGTTTTTATTTTTGCATATGTTTAATATATAATATTTAGGAATGGATAGTCTTATATGAAGAATTTCAAAGGGTAGGTGAAGTGTGTCCTGATCTGAAATTTTAATGCTTGAAAGTCCTAATCTGTTTGATCCTGCATCCTGCATCCTGCATCCTCATCAATTTAATTTCTCTGGAAGCCTAGACATATAGCGGAACCCCTTAAAAAATGGCAAATTATGGGAAATTTCATGTAGGTTGAAGGTTCTATTCAAATATATATTTTGAAATATTCTAGACGGCCAGGAAAATTAAGATAAATTTTAGACAGCAGTTTGGATTTGAGCAATACATAAATCTATAGCTCAGTTTATAATCCTGAAGTTCTTTAAAAAGGCCTCCCTGAACTAGATCCAGTATGATTTAATACTGTGGCCCAGTTTACCTCTGAACTGAATGGGGGATCTTCTGGTTTATATGGGCAAAAAAATGAGAATAAATGAGAGCATTTTTCTGTGAGCAAATCATAAATACAGATGTCAGTTTTTAAAGTAAAGCTAGAATTGATGAAAAAGAGATAAAGTTACTCTACTTATTCTGCCCTGCCAAGATATCAATATCGGAGTTGGGAGAAATAAAGTTGTTTTTAGGAAGAAAATGGCATCCCTAAGAGATAGAAATGAATATAGATGGTCCTTGACTTAACAACAGTTCATTTAGTAACCATTCAATGTTATAACGCCATTGAAAAAAGTGATTTATGCCCTTTTTCACACTTACAACCTTTGTGACATCGCCAGAGTCATATGATAAAATTCAGCATTTGGCAACTGACTTATATTTATGATGGTTGCAGTGTCCTGGGGTCATGTGGTCACTGAGCCGTGGTGGCATAGTGATTAGAATGCAGTACTGCAGGCCGTTGTTGACTGCCGACTGCCAGCAGTCTAATCCTCACTGGCTCAAGGTTAACTCAGCCCTTCATCCTTCTGAGGTCAGTAAAATGAAGACCCAGGCTATTGGGGGCAATATGCGGACTCTGTAAACCACTTAGAAAGGGCTGTAAAGCACTATGTAAGTCTAAGTGCTATTGCTATTGCTATTTTGTGATCTTCTGACAAGCAAAGTCAATGTGGAAGCCAGATTCACTTACTAACAACTGTGGTGGTTCACGTAAAAACTATGGCACAAAAGGTCGTAAAATGGGGCAAGATTCACTTAAGAACTTCTGACAAAAAATTTGGTCTCAATTGTGATCATAAGTTAAGGACTACCTGTACATTCAGAAGATATTTGGTCATACATTATCCCAAAGGTGCTTTTTTCAAGAGGCAACTGGACTTTCTGGTTTTTCTTTGAAGACGTTTCACTTCTCATCCAAGAAGCTTCTTCAGCTCTGACTGGTTCTTTTTCAAAGAAAAACCAGAAAGTCCAGTTGCCTCTTGAAAAAAGCACCTTTGGGACAATCATGACCTGGATGACTGAGAATCTCCATAGACATTTAATCATACATTAGTTCGTTAGTTACCATGTTTCCCCGAAAATAAGTCCCTGTCTTATATTTTTTTGAACCCCGAAATAAGTGCTTGGCCTTATTTTTGGGGAGGTCTTATTATTTTGAGGCGCGTGGAGCAAGATGGGGCTCCTCTTGCCATCTTACTTGATTTCCAGCTCTGTGTTTAAATATTTTCATGGAGGGCTTATTTTCGGCAGAAGCTTATTTTAGTGCATGTGCTCAAAAGCCTGATTGGGCTTATTATCAGGGGATGTCTTATTTTTGGGGAAACGGGGTAGGACATTCTGTCATAAACTTCCTGTGATTGCCTTATGTTGTTTCCCAGCAAAAAGCTGCATAATGTTGCTGTGATATTCACAAAGAAGGAGTCAAAAAGTCAAAACGGTCACAAGTGTGTGATCACAGCCCTGCGTGTTTTGCATGTACAGCAGGGTTTAAATGCTCCTGGTTTGGTCCAGTTCGCCCAAACCAGTAGTAAAAAAAGGCTATTGGTTTGCTGAACCGGTAGCAAAAAAGATATTAAAAAGTTCCAATAATAAGGTGAGTGACACAAAATCGTTAGAACTTTTTTAAAAAAAATTTAGCATTTTTTTACTACCGGTTCTCCAGAACAGGTAGTTAAAAATGCTTTAAAAAGTAAAAAAAAAAAAAGTTCAGAAGATCGTGTGTTGCTCAGCTGATCGTCGGAACTTTTTTTTTCCTTTTTAGGCATTTTTTTACTGCCGGTTCTCCGAAACCAGTAGTAAAAATGCTTTTAAAAAGTTTTTAAAAAGGCTCCGACAATCACAGCTGAGCTGTGCGATCGTCAAAGACTTTTTTTTTTACTTTTAAAAGCCTTTTTTTACAAATTATTTGGGCAAATTGGTTGTAAAAAATGCTTTCAAAAGGTAAAAAAGGCTCTGACGATCACAGCTGAGCCGCTTGATCATCAGAGCCTTTTTTACTTTCAAAAGCATTTGTTATAACCTATTTTAGGTTGTAAAAAATGCTTTTAAAAGTAAAAAAAAGATCGCACACCACAGCTGATCACCCCCCTTGGGCGCACTGTTCTACTTACCCCATGCCTCCTTTTGGCGCGCACCCCGCATTTGGTGGTTTGGCGTGCAGCACGCATGCACAGCCAGCAAACCGGTAGTAAACCGGTTCAGATTTCACCACTGGTGTACAGTATTGCAAAGCATGTGCTGTTTATGGCATGTAGAGTTTATAGCTGCATCCTAGACTGCAGAAGTTTATCATTTGCTTGAGGTGTTGCTATGAACAGAGCAGAACAATTTACAAGTGAGCCTCTTATTGTTGGGAAATTGTGTTGCAAACAGAAAATATAAATATCTTTCCTTTTGAGAACACAGTATAAGCTAATGATTAAAAAGGATGGAGGGAAAGGTGAGGGATTCTTGTTTTTTCCCCAGAAGCTTCTGCAGAGTTTCAAATGTACACAGTTCACATTCTTGCTTTTTTAATATGCCTATTCATTATCTGCATGTCTTGTTAGGTTGGACTTGTATGGAAATTCTCTCTTTGATTCTCAGTGACGGGTGTAGCTGAACCTCGAGTAACGTATATTCTCTGCTGTTGGAAAACATTTTGGCATAATTTGAGTGACAGTTTCTGCTAGATCAGGGGGAAAGTAAAAGAAGAAGAAGAAAACACAAAAACGTCTGGTGTGTTACACACAAAGCACATAGAATAATGTATTGTTTATGCAATGTGAGCAGCTACAGTTAAAGTTCAGTTCCACTTGAATTATTAATGCAAGTCATAGTGGTAAGTTTGGCTTTTCTTCACCTGTTTTGCCATAAGGGAATTCATACCAGGGTGTCTTGATAAGCTTATGGTATGTTTCTCAAAGATGAACTATAAAAGATTCCATGTTGATTTGATTTTGATGTTATACCAAATCCAGGGTCTTTTGTTTTCATGTTTATTTTTTTTTCCTACATCTGTTTTTCTTTTGCTTGCTTGGTAGAGCTTAGAGCCCTATAGCCTCACCCTATACCACTATAGAGGTTTGCCTCCCATTGTTATTTCATTGTAACTTAAAAAGCAAAAGAATTTTGCAGTAAATCTTGGAATATATTTGGCACCTCCATTGGAATCCATAATGGGGAAAGCAAAATCTAGATCAAGCCTATAGAGCATATGGCTGCAGGCTGCTGTGTGTAGCCCGGAGGCATTTTCTAAACATTCAGTAAATTCACCACTGTTTAATGCTGTTGCTGCAAGTAAGAATCTGCTACCACTGTCTGGAAAAACATGCTGCTAAGCATCTTCAACGCCTTCAGGCTTCACTGACGCCACCAGCTGCAACTGTCAAACAGCTGACTGGTGCTCCAAATGTTCCCTTGTGACCCACAATAATTTTTAATTTATCAATGTGACTTCTACAAGTTGGCCGGATCTGATTTAGATAATTTTTTAACCTTCCTATGGATAGACTAAGAGGCTGCACTTACTTTTTAAAATGTCTGCAGTGATCAAGAGTTTTTCATTTTCATTTAACTTTAAAAACATGACTTTTGCATTAGTGCTGGTTTCATTGGAAAGAATCCGATTCATGTTAGTGGTGCTTTCTGCAATGATTGTATAAACAGGCGATCATTCTGGATTAAACAAGTCAATCCAAAAAGTAGATGACAAAGAAATAATCATTTATACTAATATTTTGGCATTTCCATTAAGCATGCAGGGAGCACTTGCAGTTCACAGAGCTGTTCTATTAGCCACATAACTGCCTATGCTGCTGCATTCTGTACCGGATGGACCTTCTGGATACTCTTCAGGGATAGCCCTATATAATATACTGCATTGCAGTAGTCCAATATGAAGGCGATTAGGATATGAATGACTAAGCAGGGCCTGCTGATCCAGAAATAGGCACAACTGGTGCACAAGAAGTTGTGGTGCAAAGGCCCTCCTAATCACAGCTACCACCTGCTCATTAAGCAGGAGTCATGGAGCTACAAGGACCCCTATTGTGGACTGCATCTGTTTGGGACAATGCAAACCCTCTTGTACCAAAGATGGTATCGTCCTGTAACGATACCCACATCCAAAGTAGGCTCCCACATCCAAAGCTATTCAGTCTTGCTAGGGTTCAGCTGAAGCCTGTTGTTCCCCATCCAAATATTCACATTCTCCAGACACTGGGGGGGGGGGGGGGAGTTCATCGCTTAATGTGCTGGGGTGGAGATATATAAATGGGTACATTAGTATAGTGATGATACCTTACTCCATGGTGAGGACAAAGCAGAGAACCTTGTGGCACCTCACATAGTAGGGGCTGAAGACAGGAATTTTTTTGGTTTTTAATTTTTAACTTTGAACAAAACCTTTTCAAAGTAATTTTGTAAATATTTTGTTTTGCTGTGGTACCTACATACATTTTGAAAAAAGTCACCATGCTTATTTTTCTTCTGGTAGACCTGCAGGTCAGATCTGTGTGTGTTTAAATAATGGTTGTAGAAAGAACATTTAGATCAGGGGTGGGTTCTACTTACCTTTACTACTGGTTCACAACGGGATTGCTCGTGTCTGCTCGCGTACACGCCATGATTCTGCATGTGAGCAGAATTTTCTGCACATGCGCAGATCACTTCTGATGACATCAGGGTCAGTGGGTGGAGCCTCCCGCCGGTTTTACTACCAGTTCTCTAGAACCGGTCCAAACCGGGGGCAACCCATCACTGATTTAGATGATGCAACTTGGAAGGTTTTGGGTAATAAAATGGAGAATAAAATTCTCCATTTCAAATGTAAAAAGGAGAATCAAATTCACAATATCTCCGAAAATGTGCCTGTTATGCGACTGACATTGTGAGCATGGATTCACTTAATTCAGTTTGCCAAGACATGTATATATGAAGAATCGAGCAAATGCTTACTTCCTTATGCATGTATGTAACACAGAGAGCCACGAAGAATCTACCAAGAGTTATGGCTCTATTATGAGATTAGAATACGACTCCAGAATATATAAAATAAATTAAGACAGAAGTAATTTTGAGCACGTGATATAAACAAAACAACACATTCAGGTTTCTGATCATTAACTTAAGGGTCTTGGTTGTGGAATGTACAGGCATAAAACATTGTGTAAAAACTGCAGAGGAATCTCTGTAACCTATTATGCTTTATCAACTTATCTTTTTTTTTTGTGTAATAGTTTTTGTTTGACCAATGTGCAGCTGATAGAGAAATGATCCGTGTATTTGCAGACACAGCATGTAGCTCCCAGAGTCTTTAGCAAATATATGAGAATCATTTCTCTAGCAGCATGCTGGAACCAGCTTTATCTGCTGAATTTCTCCTTGCCACTCTGGCACTAAAGATATGAGATTTGTCAAGAAAAAGAAATTATAGACAGTCCTGTTTTATAGTCATGGTTCTATTGAATAAAACATTGTGTATCTAGTTTGACTTAAATGATTGCTTAAAATGATAATTGGATATCTCCTGCCAATGGAACTCCTTCCAAACCCATAAAATCAGATTTGTAAAGGATGTTGGTGGCTGTGTGGGAGGAAAGAAAGGAGTCATATTGACACTCTCAAATCGACAAAAGGACTAACTAAATAAATAAATTCAAAGAAACAAAAAAGCCAGGTTGAATTGGGATTTAAACAGTTTGAAAATGATTATACATATTAGGAATACCACAAGATTTTTGTTTTATGGTAGCTTTACTGTCAAAAAGCACTGATCCCCACATATTATTTCAAACATCACTGTTGCTTTTAGAGCATGTTCCTCTTTGGAAAACAATCAATCATCCCTGAATATATATTAACCAGTGGAGTTTCACATGGCTGCCAAAAATGCTACCAGTTGTTTTTGTTTTGTTTTTTGTTATGTTCTGAGAAATGCAGTACTGTCCTGATCAAGAGTTCTGCCCATTATTGGAAATTCAGCCATCGGATAAAAATGGGACTTGCTTCCAAGCTTGGCATTCAGGATCAAGAGAGAAGGCCTCTATTAAGGCAATATGGAAACTGTACATATTATGGCTGCCTCTTTCCAAAGACCTTTATTAACTTCTTTTCAACTGAAGTTCTTTCAAAGATAGCCTTTAGCAAAAATCAAAAATGGATTATGTGGTTTGAACACAGAGTAGCATATAGTTTTTGTTACAGAATGGGCTGTTAGTGTTTGTTTGTATAGGCTGGAATTTTAAATGAAACATTCCAGAATTATTAGTATTACCTAAATTATACAGCTGCTGAAATGTATATAATATTGCTCGGAGCAATGTTTGCCAATAGCTTTATATGTTTTTATTAGACTAGCTGCCCAATTCATGCTCTCTAGTTCATCTAATTCAGGCAGTTATATTCTTAAGGTGAAGCCACAAATTATGGTTAAATTTTGGTTAAATAAATAAAAAGCAATAGCACAAAGAAGATGTGACAAGCAACGTTCTAATCAACTATAATTATTCTGAGCTTGGCCAACCCTGTAAAGCTGTAAAATTTGGTTATTTCAACATCTGTTTAAGTGCCATCACATTTCAGCCTGTAACACTTGAGATGTTAGGAAAGAACTACTCTTCAGAGTTTATAAAATCAGTCCTAGCCATTTTCCAAATACTTTTGAGAAAAAATTGGCAAGCTTCTTTTAGCTCTTTGCTATTGTTGTTTTGCAGGAGAAGGCAAAAGATAGGAATTCTCATTTATATGACAAGAGTTAAAAATTTATATGATAGTTAGAAAATTAAGGAGGTGTTATACTTTTCTTGGATAAGAAACATTGCAAGTTTTGAGTTTTGTATTATAAGCCAGGAAATGTCACCCTCAATTTTTAATTTACTCATTCAAAATAAGCTTATAATTGCCTATCCAAAACTGAAATAGAATATAATAGAACTGAAGAAGCTTCTTGGATGAGAGATGAAATGTTTTCAAAGGAAAAGGAAAAATAGTCCAGTTGCTTTTTGGAAAAAAAGCACCTTTGGGACAATCACGACAGAGATGGGTTCTACTTACCTTTACTACCGGTTTGCAATGGGAGCGCCCGTGTGCTCTTGTTTTGCTTGCACATGCATACTTCTGTGCATGCGCAGATCGTTCATGATGACGTCCAGTAGGTGGGCGGAGCCTCCCGCTTTTACTACCAGTTCGCAAGAACCGGACCGAACCAGGAGCAACCTACCACTGAACAATGACTTGGATGATTGAGAATCTCCATAGACATTCAACTATCCAAAAGTTATCTGAATAAATGATCAGTCTCCTCTGAACTTGGTTGAAAGTTTGCCTGTACTAGAGATTTTAGTGCTGGATCTCAAATATTGTCCTATAGATTTTGAGGGGATTATTCTAAAGTGGAAAGTTTGAAAATCTAAACTGACATTACATTCCTAAGCTATAGGTACTGATTTCAGTACATCTCATCAAAATAATAATCTTGTAAAGTTTTGTTCCATTAATAAAGGAGCTACAATCTTCAGTGGAAACTATAGTTTTGGCTGACTCGGCAGGCCACTGTAAATAATTGCCAGATTGTAATTACTTGAGTTAATATTCTTGTTGCCTGACTGCTATTCTCTTTTGACTATGTACCTTTTAATAGTCCTATAAATACCATAAACCAGATTTCTCCAGCTTGTTGCCCTCTGGTCATGTTGGATTTAAACTGGACATTTCTTTCCAACAGAAAATCCAACACATCTGAAGGTACTAAGTTAAGCTAAGGGAAGAATCCTCAATTCTTTTACACGTGTCTGTTTACAAATAGTGTGAACGCTGAAACAGGCAGAGTTCTTAACACGAGACACATAAGAAATTAGAAATTATTATCTTATAAAGATAGTAAATGCAGTTAATTTAAGGTAAGGTATATTGGGGTCTAACAGAGTGAAAATAAACGCCAAACAGGTGAATTGTTTTTCCAGAACACTTTATATTCCGAACTTCTTTTTGTATAGTAGTATCTATCTATAAAGAGATAGATGTAAATATATACACATATTATACATAATAAAAGATATACAATATTTATATTGTATAATAATAATTACATATTAACATTTTGCAATAAGCTTCCCAGAAGCTTTTAAATATCAAAACTTTACAGGACATAAATTTACTTTTAAAGTCAGAAAGAAGTAGCAGTGAAAAAAGGATTCTTTAGGGAAGGCAATCTATAAATGTGGACCACTTTGGTATATAACAAATCCAAATAATGACAGAATTTTCCAAGCAGCTCTTCTATAGCTGGCATGCAAACAAAGATGTAAATCCAGTGGTTGTCAGGTAAACATGTCTTTTTATACACACAAGTTCTCCATCTTTCAGATTTTTGTTTCTGGTCCCTCAGCAATCAGAGGCTGAAATGAATTTCGGATATTAGCCACTTCAGCTAAACACAGATGTCCAAAGCCTTTATTGTACCAGTCTAATGAATGACCTCTGAAGGAAAACAAAGAGAAAGTATTATGTCAAATTACCAGTTTCTCAATCTCACCTGAACATAAAAAGAAATTCTTTGCAGATTTCTGACAATAGATACTCCCATAGATCCTGTGCAGAAATTTCCAGACATTGGAAATGGGCCAGATTTGCCATTAGAGTTCGTTTTGTGCCTGCAGATTTGCAGTAAGACATAGGTCTTTTCTGTATAAGTGGCCCTGTATCGATTACCCAAATCAGCGCAGGTGTGCATATATTGGAAAGGGAGGAAACATTTGTAACTTCTAACTTGCTTGAGGTTATACATTTTTCAAATGCACTTTTTCAATTATAAATCTGACAGCAATTGCTTAAATCTGAGTACTGATCTCTTCGATCATAACTGTTTAAAACTGAATTAAGAAAATAATTTGGGAAGAAACAGCCAACTACTAGAATCAATCATGAAATGACATAATAATTCGGAACGCTGGTATGATCCAAGGCTAGTCAGATATATACATAGTATTACTGTAGAGTATATTCTATTGGATTTAATGAATGTATTCTTGAGTAAAGAGTCATATGATCAATGTGTATATTTTCATTTCCAGCTAAAGGATGAACGTTCTTTTAGTAATTATACTGTCCTATTTATATTGCCAAACAATGTTCAGGAATGCTAGTTGTGCAAAAAGATTGCTGACAAAGATGTTGGCATTGATCTTTACAGAACTTACTTGAGGTCAATCCTGCAGATGTGTGTCAGTCGAGATTTTCCAGAGCCACAAGGTTCTATCAAATATTGGGAATCCAGGACAACCGCTCGCACATCCCCCATCAAAGGAGTTTCATCGTGTTCTACAGAGATAGCCACTAGCACGCACATCCCCTTAGGCAAATCTGTCCTCCAGGCCCTGTTTAGATGGGTTTTTAAGAAGAAAATGATAATTGGAGGGGCAGCACTGCAATAAAAATAACGCCGAGTATGTTTGTTTTCCAGCCTTTCCCAAACTACGGCTGTTCAGATGTGATGGCACTCATTTTTCAGGACTTTTAATCAGTCAGCCTCAAAGCTGATGGGATCCTCTGTATCTTAGAGTCTCATCAGGTCTGGAAAGCGGAGGGCACAAGGTTATGGAAAGTTGCTGAATTCTTTTAAGTGTCCTTAAATATACCGTGACCAGAGGTGGTATTCAGCAGGTTCAGCAGGTTCTGGAGAACCGGTAGCAGAAATTTTGAGTAGTTCAGAGAACCGCTAAATATCACCTCTGACTGGTTCTGCCCCATCTATTCTCTGCCTCCCGAATCCTAGCTGATCAGGAGGAAATGGGGATTTTGCAGTAACCTTCTCCTGGAGTGGGGAGGGAATGGAGATTTTACAGGATCCTTCCCCTGCCATGCCCACCAAGCCATGCTCACCAAGCCATGCCACACCCACCAAGCCATGCTCACAGAACCGGTAGTAAACATTTTTGAATCCCACCACTGACTGTGACCATATGTTGTTTATTATAAAGGACAGTCTTTTATTTCAATAAGCTGTCCTTCAGATTTATTTATTTTTCAAAAACTCACATTTGTCCTTTATTTTGGGTTTTATTGTATGAATGGTACCATTCATGTGAAAAGTATGGAAACTGAACTGTCTTTTCAAAATTAATTTACATATACAATTTGATTTTAGATCTTTTTATTGGAATATGTGTTTTTGTAGCATTTTCCTTGGTTTTGCTCTTCAATGTTCCTTTGTACAGCAAAGTTATAAGCATAATTAAAAACTGCTTCCTTATGAATTGCTTTCAAATTTGTTCCTTTTTCATGTATGTCCTTGATTTTTTCAAGGAAAATATAGTTACCGTATTTTAGTATAATATAAACTCATTTAATAATTATTATGGAAAATATGTATTTTATTGCATAATGTCCTTTTCAGATTGTTTTCTCTATTTGTCTCACACTTCTATAACCATACTTAGAATGATAATAGATACACTCCTTATTTCTTTAGTGATCTGTTATGTGAGTATTTTTTTACACAGTCATTTGCTTCCTGTCTAAATAAATTATTTTCCTGAAAAACAACAGCTATTCTCATGGGAGCAGAGAAAATCCAAAAGCTTGAGACAGCTGCATTGATGTTATTTATGACAATATAGATTAAACAATATGTTTTGTCAGACACCTGGTTTGAGTAGCTAACAGAATTTTATGGAAACACTCCACAATAATGCATAGATTACATAATGTCTTAATTTTAAAATAAATTGGAAGAAAAATTAATCAATGAAGCCCCAAGAGAGATGACCATACATAACAGAGGAAGCACAGATATAGACATATGCTGGTATCAGCCTTCCCTAACTGTATGCATTCCCGAGATTGCTACTTTTTATACTGAGAATTGTTGGAGTTTAGGTCCATCTGGAGGATAACAGCTTCAGAAAGGCTATGTTGGACTGTAAGTTAGCCATTATATTATAATTAGTTGCTTCTTTCTCTAAATTACCTGAGAACTAAAAAATCTCTAGTCGGATGGGGAGCCATACTATTCAAAACATATTGATAGATCTCCG
Organism: Arizona elegans; assembly: GCA_022577455.1. NCBI lineage: Eukaryota > Metazoa > Chordata > Lepidosauria > Squamata > Colubridae > Arizona > Arizona elegans. Next base: position 91,477,705 of record JAKOOJ010000006.1, on the reverse strand, counting down.
TCTGCTTATCCAAGGTTTCTATTATTTTCCACTGTAAGAAATCCTCATCCCAAAGATGCCTTTCTCTTAACACACGGTTCAAGACAACTGATGGAGGAGCCTCGACTTCTACAGATGCCTTCCATAGTCTTAATGGATTTCCATCTCCAACCTCAATGAAATGGAAAAGAAGAGATTGCATGTTAAGCATACAGCTGAGATACAGGTTAGAAGGCGCTGAAACACTATTGTGACCCACTAATTTCTCTCTCCATGTAAAGCTACAGTATGTTGGGTTAGGAGCAGACATTTTCTAGTACCAATTAAGTGTGGAATCCCTGATTAAGGAACTAATTGAAATGTGAGAATTTAATTCCAGGAAGCAAATCAATTCCATGACAGCTTATCTCAGGCCAAGATATGACATGGATATGCAACTGGAAACACAAGATAAGCAGAACAAGCATGGTCATTTAATCACCCTTCAAAGTTATGATGGCCTTAGGAAGGAAGCTTTATGGCCTGTAAAGTACTTCTGGCTGTCACAAAACATATTAGCGGGTCATTTGACTGCATTGGCAACCAGCTCACATTTGCAACCAATTGCAGTGTCCTGAAGTCACATGGCTGTGATTTGTGTCTTTTTTTGGCCACTTGCTAACAAAAAAAACCAAAAACCTTTGGGAAGAATGAATTCAGATTTATGACTATGTGATTCACTTAATAACAGCTGTAAAAACAGACACATGGTGCCTGGACTTACAACTGCTATGAATTATGATTGAACATCTAGTCCCAATTGTGCTTGTAAGTTGAGACTATCTGTAGCGAACATGGAGACATTGCAAATATATCAGCTAAGTCAGGATCACTTTTCTTATTGAGCCTTAACCAGTGGTGGGTTGCTAGCGGCAGCAGCGGGAGGCTCCGCCCGCCCACCCGGACGTCTTTGCACATGTGAGCGCCCACGAGCGAACTGGTAGCGACAGGATTTGAAACCAACTACTGGCCTTAACTCTACATTTTCCAATCCACAATGGCAATATCAAGGGGCATTTCCAAACAAGGTTTAATATTGTGCCATTTTGCAGCCTTGTTTATGTAATTGTACACAGGAGCTGAAAGACATCATACCCCACTAACAAGGTACACGTGTCTTCCATTAAAAAAGCATTAAAAACTGCATCAAAAGTTTGGTTTAATAATAGAGAAGTCCTATATCTGAAAACACCTAAAGTATTTTTTTTTGGGGGGGGGGGGGAGATAAAATATGGTTTTTAAAATGGCATATTTTAAAAAACCCATTTCAGTGTACAGTATGGATAGTGTTTTTCAGTAAAGATGGAAACTTGTTAATCAAAGTTACTGTGCAGAAGTAAACACATTATTTTGGTTTCAAAATTACTTTTTTGTAGCAGAGGTCTGTATTTTCCATGCTGGAACAAGTGACCCATCCTTTGAATTTGTCCTTAGCATCTTTACAAAGATTCTGTATTAGACTTTCTATGTAGGTCTGGTAATTCCCATTTTCTTCATCCATTTGTTTGCCTAAATCCTCCAAAGTTGGAGAATGTACTTCAGCCTCAATGTAAGAGTTCCGAGACTGGCAAAACATCTCATGGGGAATCTGCTCCAAAGAAAAGGAGGATAGAGGAAAAAATAATGTTATTATTGATTTACTTACTTTGACTTCTATGTTGCACCATTTCCAAACCTCTTAGTGTCTTGCAAGTAATAACATGAAAAAAATCAAATACATCCACAAGGTAACCCCAATATGTAACAATCCTTCAGACATGGGCCATGGAAATTTACTAAATTCACATTACTAAAAATGCTTAAACAGAGGGCTCATGCAAATGGTATCAAATCTGGGACCCTTAAGCTTTCTCAGCAAGTTTTCAGGGACTATCTGTATATATATAATTAACACTTTTAAACTTTCCATACTTCCTATTAAGATTACATGAACTCCAGCCAATTATGTCTTTCGCAGTTTCCCCCTTCATCCTGACTCACTTCTTTCATATATTTGTTTTGTGATTGTATTCATTCTCTTTATATGTTCAAACTACCTCAATAGATTTCTTCCATACCGACTATGGGTAGTGGAGGAGGGTGTGCAAGAGTCATAGTGTGATGCAGGAAGAGTGCATGAGGGTGCATAAGGGTACAAGGGGGCTATGATAAGACACATTGCAAATTATGAAGAGTGCACAAGGTTGTAGAGATGCATAGTTTGGCTCAAGGAAAGTGCAGTGTGGGTCAGGAGGGTGCATGGGGATGAGAGGGAGGTGTATGGAAGGGGTGTTGGCAGGGGTGGGCTTCAAAAATTTTAGCAAGAAGTTCTCTGCCTGGTTGCTGGGTGGGCTTGGCCATGGTGGGGGTGGCCTAGTCAGCCTCTTGCAACATGGTGGGGGGGCATTTTTGTCCTCCCCGGGCTCAGGAGGCTTTTCTTGAGCCTCCAGGAAGGCAAAAATGGCCTCCCAAGGCTCTGGAGGCCCTCTGGCAGCCGGAAATGGGCCTGAACTTCCAGTAGGCCCGTTTTTCACCCTCCCCAAGCCTCCATGCACACCCTGCACTTACCTGCATCCAAAATGGGCCACATGGGGATTCCTAGGAGGGGTGAGGTGAAGTGGGCGGGGCCTATATACCTATATTCTATATACCTATAGAAATCGAGTATACAAATATATAGTGGGAATACCTGGCTTGATACAAATACTTGTCAAAAATGATCTTGGTATAATAATTGATCACAAACTGAATCTCAACCAGTACTATAATGCATCTGAAATCAATTTATGCAGATGTGCCACAAAAATATCCAAAGTAATACACCAACATATTCTAGTATAAAAGCTTAGTGCTTCATGACAGTTTTTCTTAGGAATAATGTTACCTAAGTCTTTCACTTACCTCAAAAAGTCTATCACACTCAGTGATCATGTGTGCCAGTCCCTGAGTAGCTGCCAGATTCTCACTGAGATCTTTCTGATCTGGCTTTCCCGTTGTGTACTTCTTTTGCATTACTCTGCAAGTAAATTCAATGTTTTAAATAAGATAAAAGCAAAGGCTGTTCTTGAGTTGACAGTAAAAACTGAAATGCATATACCTCTTTTTTTTGGTATCAAGCTGCACACAGTTCAAGGCAATATTCTTCTTTTATCACATTATACAAAAGAAGAAACACCCGGTTTATTGTTGGGGAAAAAGATATGCCTTAACTATTCTCAAAGTACAAAGTAATAAAAAAGCACTTAAAATAGACTCCTTTGTGTATTACACAAGGAAGGTCAGCACTATGGCACCCGTGGGGAAAACAAAAGGCATTAAGACGTAGTATGAAGTGTGAATCTGACCTCCATGTTCATTCTGCTGGAAAAAAAAATGTTTGGGACCATTTAATGGGGCAAATCAAAGAACAATTTTGCTTTATCTATGAATGATTGCTATTACTATATTAATTAAGCAACAATAATAGAAAAGCACAGCCTGTTTTGAAAAAGACTGGGTTTTCTGGAGATGAGTACATTTAGTCTTGAACAGGTAATCTAATGTGGAGCGGGGGAGAGAGGGAGAAGGATGAAATGCAATAAGTAATAGAAATAGGTTAATGTAATGAAGATGAAAATTTGTAAGGGGGAGGGAGGGGTTCAAGTTTTATATACAAAGGAGGGTTTTTTCCTTTTATCTGACATGAGCATACTAGGAAGTCTGGGGGGAGGGGAGGGTTAGGGTGGGCTGGGGAGGTTGGGAAGTCTGGGGGGGGTAGTGGGGGGGGGAAAAAGGGGGTGAAAATGTAATTGTAAAACTTTTGCAATAAAAAAAAAAAAGAAATGCAATAAGTAATCTAACAGTATCTTAATAAGCTTATCATTATTACTATTATTGTGACAGATAAAGTGCCCTATATTTGTCAGAATTGTCGCTAGGGATTTGCTCCATAGCAACTCAGGATAAGGTCTTCTGTTGAAACCACACTCCCTTACTCCTAATTCACAATATATATGCTTATATTCTTGAGCAGTAATAACAGTCAATTTGCCAAGGGGAGACTCTGGCGAATATAAACATCACTTCAAACATGATTGAATATTGGACAATAATGGAATTACTTTTAAGCCCAGAATGGAAGAATTAGAGATAACTAGTAAACAATCCCCACCGTGGCGAGCTTTCTTTCTTGATGATGTTGAGATGAAAAAGAGAAGGGGCCAGACACACTGCTATATTCATGGAAGTCATTTGATTCTCTTCCACAGAGGTGACATCATTCAAGAAGCAGAGCAAGGTCTGCAAAACCTCCCGATTTTCATCTGACATCAGCATTATGGCAGCCTGAACTGCCCGAAGCTGTTGTTCTTTTGGAACATCTGTAGAAAAAAAAGGTGCCATTTAATGAAACTTGATTCTAAGTACAAACAGGATCACTACAAAATCATGCGGAATTTAATGTCCCAATTAAGGAAACTTTTCTTGTTCACATAGAAAAAAACTCTGCATGTTGTTTATTATTTTATTTCATACATTATTTTATTTCATACATTATTTTATGTCATTATTTGAGCAAGACCCAGTAGCCTGGTTAGTCTATAATGCTAAATCGTTGTTTCGGATTTACAAGCAAAATCAAAACTAAGACAAAATTAAACCATGTTATGGAATAGTGTAATGTTTGAACTGCTCCATATAGCTTAGAAAATATATGTCTCCCTACTTTTGTATGAACTAGAAGTTCCCTTAGTCAAATTAGTTGGCTGCATTATGTGCTAAGGTCTAGAGCAAAGATATATGGCTTTTATCTGGTTGGTTCAGGATTAGAGGATTATCCTGGTTCAAAACTGAAAGGGATTTAATCGTAGAGACAACCTTTAGTTTAGCATATAATGAAAGATAGCATATTTTAGATAGGATATAATGAGATAGTATCCTGTAAAGGGACCTCTATAACATATTCAGATAGTCCGAGCTTTCTCCAGCATTATCATCTGCCAGTGGAATCAACACTGCTTATGGAACAGAGTCCCACATATGGAGACACAGTCCTTGAAGCAGAACTGGGGCATGCATGGAGTGATATAGAGAGAGATCAAGAAAAATTCCCATCCTGTTAGCATAAGATCCCTTGAACCAGGAGATTCCTTCCTATTTCTTTTCAGTTTCCATGTATGTATGTATCAGGGGTGGGTTCTACTTACCTTTACTACTGGTTCGCATTGCGCTCGCGCATGCGTAGATCACCTATGATGAGGTTTGGGTCAGTGGGAGGAGCCTCCCACCGGTTTTACTACTGGTTCTTGCAAACCGGTCCGAACCGGGGGCAACCCACCACTGGTATGTATGTATATATATATATATATTTGCCCTGGGGAAAATATCCATTATGTGTTATTTCAGAATATCATTTTGAATTTAATCCTATGTTAAGGCTCTTATATATAGAAACTGTTTATTGCCTTGTATGTAAATGCTCTACATGTAATAGTGCAATTAAACTGCATTATCCAGCAAATTTACATTCTCAATGTTTTGACATCTACTGCTCTATTGAACAGCAACAGCATTTCCAAACAGTGTTCTCTAAATATGTTGGATGATAAATCCTCTAATCTCTAGCATGGCCACAAGGTATATTCTTTAGTACCATATTCATGTACTTATTAATATTTTTTTATATATTTAAAGTGCTGATGCCATTGAGATTCTGAGTAAACTATATGACTGTTATTCAGGCGTTTGCTGTTAGATTTCATTAGAAACTTGGGGAGCTCTGGGAACTGCAAAAGAAGACTCTTTAAAAGATTGAAAGACTTTAATATTCCATAACTATTCCCTAGCCAGAGGAAACAGATTCAATACATACACTGATAGATGTGGAGAAAAGTTTCTCCCAGCTTGCTCGTGAGAAGAGGTTCAGGCAGATCTCTGAAAAACTGCTTCACCATATCTGCTACATCATATGCAGACTGGTCTTCATAGCTGACATTTTCAGGAGAGCTTTCATTCATCTGACGCAGTGCTTGTATTCGTGATTTTACGCCTGACTTACGGAAAAGGCCCACCTACAATATACACCATAATAGATTATATAATGTCATCATCATTATGCTAAATCAAAATACGTAGTTAATTCAAGCTTTTAAAAAAGCATCTTATCTTTTGATAGTTAAATAAGGGGTTTTCAGTGATACACCTAGCAACAGACTTGGTATGGCCAAGAGTTATTTCAATTCAGAAGATCGAACAAGGCTGGTCCAGCATCCAGCCACAATTCCTCTCACAAAGGATGTCTTGCTAGCCAGAAGAAGCCAGCAAGAAGCCTGGCCTTGGCCCTCACATGAAGTCCATCTTGTTCTTGTAAGTAGGAAATATCTTCTTCGGTATCTTGGATGTTGACATCCCTATTTCAATATTCTCTTTCCATCTCTGTTTGATGTTCTTTAAATAAGTTACTAACTATCCATTGGCATCCTTTAATGTAACAGTTTGTGGCTGGAACCTTCTCAGTTCAAATATTTTTTCGGAAAACTTGTTTTGCTGTGTATGAGTCTATATTCAGTGTCCTTATAGATGTCGTAATAGTGCTTCATGTCTCTTCTGTCATGGTTCTTTTTTAGGTTCCTTTCAGAGATCTTTATTTTTCCTGGTTTTGACTTCTCGTCTCCTGTTGGCAATTTCCACTATCCAATTTGTTTGTTTCTTCATCTTTGATAGTCTGTTATCACATTCATCCTCAAAAATTCCTCTGACCTCATTTCACAGTTTTTCTGGTTCTGTATCAATGACATTCACAACTTCCTTATGATCCCTCTGAAAATGGGTATTGTGTTGAAGATCATTGAAACTTGTTCTCCCATTTTAAATTGGCCTGGAATTAACACGAGCAGTTAATGAAGTTGCACGATCAGGTCACATTCATGTCTTTGCTATTATAAGAGATCTTCCACCTCTCTGAACCATCATATAACCAATGGACATTGTACCCAAGTATTATAGTATTATAACTCTATGTGTTTAGGCAGACATTCCAGACCCAAAGTTACCCAGTGAGCTTTGTGGTTGTGGAGGTATAATAACTATACCAACTGTCTCTTTTAGGTTACAGGACTCTAACTAGTCTGATTTGTCTGTGACAAGTTGTTCACATGAGAGAGCTGGTACTTTACACTACAGAGAACATGAGCATGAAGTCCGAGTTTGCCAATTTTATTTTTTTTAGCTTAAGCCAGAATGGCTAGCATGCAAACTCTGATATTCTCTGATAGAACCCCCTTGAGTATTGTTGGAAACCAGAGATCTGCTTTCATTCTTTTATACTTGAAAACAGGAAAAAAAAGAGGAAGAAAATGCTACCATTAAGCCCTAAAACTGGCTTAACAGCAGTGATGAGATTCAGCCAGTTCTCTCCGGATCGCGGGAACCGGTAGTGGCACTGTGGGAGGCTCCGCCCACCTGCCTGAACGTAATGCACAATTACTGTGCATGCGCAGAGGTGGCACGTGCACTCACATTTGCAAACCGGTAGGGAAGGTAAGTGAATCCCATCTCTGCTTAACAGTACCAAAACCTATACAGTTCCAATCCTACAGGTAGACATAATTACAGCCTTGCTCACTTTCTTTTGGCCTTGCTCACTGTAGTCTGTTACCCCATTAAATGTTACATGTGGTTCCAAGCCACCAAAAGGCTGCCTATTAGTTTAAATTATACTATTTGCCCCAATTCCTTGAAAGAGGATTCAAGGGTGTTGTTTGATCATGCATTATTTTATCCCCTCCTCCGTGTCTTTTAATAACAGAGTATCTGCTGCAAAAATATAATTGTAGGATATGGGAACAGGCCTATCGGACATAAAAAGTTTCACCTGTCTAATAATGTCTTCCTGGTCTTTTATGGTGAAGGGATTAGGATTATGGAATATACATTTAATATGTGTTTTCTTCAACAAATGTTTCTTCAAATGTGTGGGCTCACAGCTTTATACCACTTTGTCCTTTTATAACACTTCTCTTAATGGAATTTCCCACAAAGCTAATTCCTTTGCACAAATCACAATTTTATTCTAAAGTGAAGCAGAGTTATAACACATGGGATGTATTAAAGTTATTTCTCTTCATTTCATAGTGGAAGAAATGGCACAGTGAGAAGAAAAAACTATGAAAAAAGTAGGCCCGTTTCCTTTTCCAAATTACAGTACTTAGTCTTTCTTTGCCTCCTGTGTGTGCTACCTCATTAAATATATCACACATCTGCAGTGTGTGAGTTTGCAGAAGTACAAACTGCCTTTAGGGGAGAAAAAAATAAAACCATTCCTACAGCCTCTAATGATGACGGAGCATCTTCTGTGGTTACAGAATCTTGACTGAGTAATGAGGGGAAGAAACAGAAGAAAATTGGCTGTTGGAATGAAATTACAACTATTCTAATATATTGTTAGAATTTCTATGAAGTCTCAGTTCACTGATCAGTTTGTGGTTTCAGGCAGGAATATAGATGGGTGTAGGGAGTAAACAAATCCAAGATTTCAGTCTGATAATCTAAGGTCAGTTATATTGGCTAATAACAAAATGTATCAACATTATTTTTATTCATTTTTAACTCACCTTTTATTATAATAGTAAATTATATTTACTATATAAATAAAGGTAAATAAAAGTAAATAAAAATATTTTTATAAGTAACTCAAGGTGACAAACATATCTATTATTACTTCCTCCTCCTATAAATTGGAAAATGGAAGGATCCATTTTCTAGGAAGGGTCCATTCCCTGGAATAACGTCTCCCCTGATAATTCAGGATGCAGCTATATCTGCATCCAGATTGTAAGTGCCTTTGTGAGTGTACGTGCCCAGACATATATTATTACTGAATGTTTTCGAATTATAGTAATTTTATTTCCTTGCATTCCTGTAAATCATTTAAGATACTTTGATACAGGAAATTAGTGTAGAAATAAATAAAGACATACATAAGTATGTAGCATTTAACAATCATAAATCCAATAGCCAAATGTTAATCATGATAAATACATTAAAATTTTACAACTTCAAATTACAAATATTACTAATATCTATAAATGTTATTGCAATTACTTCAACTAAGTAGCAAAAATGCATACTAATGTTCATTATTGCAAAGTTTAATGAATATTATTATTTTTTAATTATTGCAGCAACGATATGGAGAAGTGTCGTCTAAGGAACCAGGGAATCATATCTTTCTAAAGAAATACTATTATTATATTGGTTGCACAGTCAGATGTTTAGACTGGATTTGGCATTTTTATCTACCTAAAGAATCCTTCCCAAGGACCTGTGACAGGCAGTTGTTGTTTGATAGTGTTAAAGGTATAGTTGCAGGATATAAGCTGTTCCAAGTACAGCTGCCTTTTGAAATTGACTGAAGGTGATTTTGTCAATGCCAATGATGTTCGATTCTGCAGATGTTTTGGGATTGCACCCAAGGCATTTATTACTATTAGGTATAATCTTTGCCTTCTTTTGCCACAGTTGTTTAACTTCTATTTGCAGATCTTTGTATTTTGTGATTTTCTCCAGTTCTTTCTCTTCCACTTGGAACTTCTCTTCCAGTTGCACCACTTCTCTTCCATGTCCACTATCCAGATTCTTTTTTAATCAGTTTTATTGACAATTGTTAAGACTAGGGGGATTATGTGGCAGGTGCTTGCCTGTTTGAATCCTAAAATCCCAGAGCACTTTAGCTTCTTCTTTTTTTATATTACTTTTTCTATTTTGTGGTCCCACCAGTTCTTGCTTGTAGGCAAGCAGTATTTCTTGCAATTTCAATGTACCATTGTTGTACTTTGTCATATCATTGTTTGCCGTCAGTCTGTCCAATCTTCTTGCAGCATTATAGTAGCTAGGTGGTCCATTGTTTTTCCAGGTTCTTTGCAAAGGCAGCATTTGCTGTCTGTTATCTTCTCAATTCTGGCTTTGCATGCATTTGTTGTTGGGTTTTGTGCAGTCAGAATTAGCCCTCTGTCTCTTTCTTCAATGTTCCTACTTTTAACCATTGCCAGGTCCTGTTATCTGCTTTATTATTATTATTGTTTAGTCTGATTCCAAAAAGACTCTAGATGGCTTCCAAAATATCTAATATGTAATTAAAACACAGTTAAAACATAGCAAAACATAACTGACTCAGCAAAACAACAATAAAATTTTAAAATAGAAGATTTCACAAGAACATGCGCTAATATGACTGGTTAAGATATAGTCTCCAGAGGGCTGATAACAATTATGAACTACTATATTCCTTCATGACATGGAAGCATGATGGTTTATTAAAATGAAAAGAGAAAACTTCATTGAACAAGAGCACTGAATATTTTGCAGCCTTTATGGATGGAAAGGCCATATTTTAGATGAGTAAACTGTAATAGAGAACCGAACCAATCATAGTGGTAATGGTAACAATTAGGTGATTGAGTGTACCAAGACTCTGAAAATTGATAGTGTCTATAATGTGGCACTTGAGAAAGATGAAATGAGGAAAGAATTGTTGAAAGACCTATGCAGTCTTACTAGATATTACATATAGGACTAAGACCTCAACTAAAACTCAGGAAGATATGGTACCTCAAGCCTCTCTCTCAAAGATGGAATCAATGACACGACTGTTCAAAATAAGTTATTGGGCAGGCACAGAATTTATATGAGGGTGTCACAAAGATTATGGAGAAGAATTAATATATTGCACCAGGATGAGGAACCAGTAGGTGGCACAAGATCAATCACAATTGTATATTTCTTCTTTACTGGATGTATCACTGAAGCTACCTTTAGCAAATACATGCCTAAACTACCAAAAAGCTAACAGCTGACAAAAATTAGAAATAATGCTCTAGCTATATAGAGCTTTTAGCTGATTCATCACACTTGGGACTATTATAGAACTGCTAATAATGTGGCATGAGAGTGGTAATGCTGCAGTTTGGCACTGACAGGAAGCAGTGCTCTTCTGAACTACCGCCAGTACTGAAATATAAACCTTTCCTTATCATTAGAAGAGGAACATTAGCTCCATGCTCTGTTAATAGTCTAGAATGCTGGATAAAAAGCTCAGAACTTTTGTAAAAGTAAATTTATTTTAAATACATGCATGCCCATAGGCAGTGTGAAAAAATGTGTTTCTAACAGATGAACAAGCACACTAATAAATTTAGCAGAGATATGAAAGATGGAGATTGGGGAGATAATAATTTTGGTTATGAATCTAAAATGCATAAAAAAGATGGTCAAGAATATAAGGAAACTTGAATAAAATAGGATGTTATATTCAAAAGAGGATCTAGCAATGCAGGTTTTCACGACAAAAAATAAACTGAGAAGTCAATTACTGTAGAACCACATCCAATTCAAGGGGTAAAAAAAACCCTGTACTGATGAAACTGTCACAGAAGCCTTTGGTCACAAAATCCAGCTTGGCAGACATTATATTTAGGATTAAATTTGGTGTGAAACACTGACAGTGAAAGAAAGAAGCCTGCCATGCATAGGACCAAGATTTTTTTTTTTTTTTAATTGCAAAAGTTTTACAGTTACATTTTCACCCCTTTTTTCCCCCCCCACAACCCTCCCAATCTTCCCAACCTCCCTAACCCACCCTAACCCTCCCCTCCCCCCAGACTTCCTAGTATACTCATGTCAGATAAAAGGAAAAAACCCTCCTTTGTATATAAAACTTGAACCCTTCCCTCCCCCTTACAAATTTTCATCTTCCTTACATTAACATTAATATTTCTATCTTGGTATAACATTTTGAAATAAATTTTCATCCTGATTACCTTGAAAATATTTCTATCTTGATATAGCATTTTCTAACAAATTTTCACCCTCAACCTTAAAAGTATTTCTGTCTTAATATAACATCTTCTAACAAATTTTCACCCTCAACCTTAAAATATTTCTATCTTGATATAACATTTTCAAATAAAAGCTATTTGGTACTTCCTAGTTTGGTATTTATGCTGAACGTAATTTATCCACTTCTTCCATTCCCATTCATAAGTCTCTTGAGAACAATCTTTTAAATATGCTGAAATCTTCGCCATCTCTGCAAAACTGGCCATCTTCAAAGTCCATTCCTCAATCGTAGGCAGCGCTTCATTTTTCCAACATTTACCTATCAACAATCTTGCTGCAGTTATCATATACAATATCAGTTTTGTTTCACCCGATGTAAAACCCTTAACTATACCCAATAAAAACAGTTGTGGAGAAAATTGAATTTTTTTCTTCAAAACATTCTGCATGACCCACCAAATTTTTATCCAAAAAGCCTTAACTTTCTTACAGGTCCACCAAACATGATAATATGTAGCGTCTAGGCAATCACATCTCCAACATTTAGGCTGCACATTAGGGTACATACACGACAATTTTTTGGGGTCTAGATGCCATCTGTAAAACATTTTATAAAAATTTTCCCTCAGATTCTGCGACTGTGTAAATTTAACATTCTGAACCCAAATTTTTTCCCATGTTTCCAACATCACTGGTTCCTCAAAATTTTGTGCCCACTTAATCATGCAGTCTTCAACTAGCTCAGATTCTGAATCCCTTTCTAACAAAACATTATAAAGTCTTTTAATATGCATTGGGCCTTTCTCTTTTATGTGTCTAACTAATTCTTCCTCATACATCATAATACCAGTTTTTTGGTCCTCTTTCCATCTCAATTGCAATTGATTATATTGTAACCAGGTTAAATTGATCCCTTCAGCCAACAATGTCTGTAATGTCTTCAGCTGCCATCTGCCCGCATCTGTAAAAAGAACCTCTTTGTATAAAAACCCCCCGAGTGACATTATATTTGTATTCCACAAGGTATGACCAAGATCCAGCCATAGCGGTATTTTATAATTCCATTTGTTTCGGTGCTTCTTCCAAACTCTCAACAAAGAATCTCTAAGTATATGGCTTTTAAAAACTTTATCCACTTTACTGTCATAAAATAAGTAAGCATGCCATCCAAATTTCAAATCGAAACTTTCTGCGTTTAATATTCCAGTCTTTTTTCCTCCAAACCAATCACTTACTAAAGTCAAAGCTGTTGCATCATAATATAATTGTAGGTTTGGAAGTTTGAGACCTCCCCTTTCTGGAACGTCTTGCATAATTTTCATTTTTACTCTTGGCTTTTTCTCGTTCCAGACAAACTTGTTCACACCAGTTTGCCATACTTTTAATTGTTTATCATTTCTGAGCACCGGGATCATTTGAAACAAAAAAAGAAATCTTGGCAAAATATTCATCTTAACTGCTGCTATTCTTCCAAGTAAAGACAGCTGCAGTTTTTTCCAAATCTCCATATCTTTTTGCACCTCTCGCCACAACACCTCATAGTTATTTTGAAACAATTTCATATTTGATTCTGCAACCTGAACTCCTAGATATTTTACCTTTGGTACAATCTCAAAACCTGCCCTCCTTTCTAACTCCAGTTTACGATCTTGTGTCATATTTTTGACTACCATCTTAGTTTTTTTCTGATTCAATCTGAAACCTGAAACTTTACCATAGTCTTGTATAATGTCCTTCATCTGGATTATCGATTCCATTGGCTGTGCTAGGGTAACAACCAGATCGTCTGCAAATGCCTTTATTCTGTAATCCTCTTGCCTTATCATTATACCTTTCAAAGTGTTAGAGTCCCTTATTGTATTTAACAAGACTTCTAGTGTTAGAATAAACAACAATGGGGACAGTGGACATCCCTGTCTTGTTCCTTTTTCAATTTTAAACTCTGTTGTCAAGCTTCCATTGATAATGATCTGTGCCTTTTGCTCTTGATAAATTGCTGAAACCGCCTGTATAAATTGGTCCCCAAAGTCCATCTTTTTTAAAGTCTTTAATAGAAAATTCCAATCCACTCTATCAAAGGCCTTCTCCGCATCCAGAAAAACCAGCACTGCAGAAATCTGTTTATTCTTCTCAAGATATTCCAATAAGTCTATTACTTGCCTTACATTGTCCTTCATGTGCCTACCCTCAATAAATCCCGCTTGGTCATCATGAATCACCTTTTGAATTACTGGCATCAGTCTGTTGGCTAATACTTTTGCATAAATTTTATAATCCGTATTCAAAAGAGATATTGGTCTGTAATTCTCCGGTTTTTTGGGACCTGCTTGCTCTTTTGGTATCAAAGAGATATAAGCTGTAGTCCATGATGGGGGTACTTTTCCCCCTTGTTGTATATTACAAAATAAGTCTCTAAGTTGTTCCACCATTTCTGCCTGCAAAGTTTTATAATACACTGCTGTCAGACCATCCGTTCCAGGAGCTTTGGCTGTTTTTAATTGTTTTATTGCTGCAATTATCTCCTCCTCTGTTATAGGATAATCCATTCTTTCCTTTTGTTGCTCAGTAATTTTTGTAACTCTTTTGTTGTCTAAGTATTTTTCTATAAGTCCATTCTGCACCTCCTCTCTGGCATATAGTTTAGTGTAATATTGAAGAAAAGCTTCTTTTATTAAATTCTGTTGAAAAACTTCTTTCCCTCCAATATCAACACTATCAATAGTCCGTGCGCTCTGTTTCTTCCTTAATGTGTAAGCCAACCACCTGCCTGGTTTATTAGCGTTGCAGAATGTATTATGCTTCGCATATTGTAAATTTGTTGCAACTTGTTCCGCTATAAGCATTTGGAATTGGTCTTTCAAAAGTTTTATAACACTAAGTATTCTTTCATCTGTTGGATTTTTAATAAGTAACTGTTCTTTGTTCTTTATTTCGGCTTCCAGTTCAAGTCTTTTCTTTTGTCGAGTCAACCTGTGTTTGGAGTTCATATATATAAGCACCCCTCTCATATAAGCTTTGCTTGCGTCCCACACAATTTCCATTGGGGTGCCTTTATTCAAATTCATTTCAAAAAACTCTTTCAAATACTTTTTAAGTTCTATTATATTTTTCTCATATCTGAACAAGTTTTCATTTAATCTCCAAGAGCGTCTCTCATTCTTGCATGTCTCAATTTCTATCCACACTGGGCTATGATCAGTCAAAGTTCTTGGCAGAATCTTTGTTCTTTTTGTCCTAAGAAGTAGATCATCAGACAACAAGATAAAATCAATCCTGGAAAAGGATCTATGTCTGTCAGAAAAGAAAGTATAGTCCAGTTCTTTTGGATTATGTATTCTCCAAATATCTTTTAATTCCAGATCTTCTTTCATATCAAAAAAAGTCTGTGGTAATCTAATTCTTGACTTTGCCAAAGTCTTTTTGTCTAATTTAGAGTCAATTACTCCATTCCAATCTCCCATAATTAAAATAGATCTGTAATCCCATTGGAGTATTTTAGTATGCAGCATTTTATAAAAATAGTCCTGTTGTTGGTTAGGAGCATAAATTCCTATCAAAAGAATTTGATTATTAGCAGAAAGCAATTCAATTGCTACAAACCTACCATCTTGATCAGCTTCTATAAGTTTGGCTGTTAGTTTTTTATTTACATAAATAACCACACCATTCTTTTTTTGGTTAGTTGAAGATATAAAATGTGTTCCTAATTTGGAATTTTTCAAATAGTTTTGATCTTGAGCTGTAATATGCGTTTCTTGTAAGCAAATTATATCATTGTTATATTGTTTTAAATATGTAAATACTTTCTTCCTTTTTTGTGTTACATTCAGCCCATTTACGTTCCAGGATAAACATTTAATCATCATCATTCTCTTTCTGGAGCGAAGCGCAGAACCTTAGGATTTCATCCGAAATCTTCTGTCCTGCATTCCCCACAGCCCCAGCTTCATCTCGCCTTTCCTGCTGTAACTTTTGTTTAAGTTCCTTGGCTTTTGCTCGGGTTATACGCTGATCCTTAACTTCAGCCGCCCAAGCCAGCTCCAAGATTGGAGAAGGTTCCAGCAAGGGCTCATCCAGAAAACCTCCTTCAGCGCCCTTCAACTCCTCTGATTCCTGCTTAGATTGTTGTTGCAATTCTTGAGGTTGCTTCTTATCACTCTCTTTAATCTCCAAAACTGTAGATGTGCGTGGGGATGGTGTTCTTTCTTTAAAGATGTCAGTATAAAATTGCTCCGCCTTCTCCACAGTATTCAAGCGGTGTTTCTCTCCCTTATATCTCAAAATTATGCCAGTTGGAGCGTCCCAACGAAATGGGATTTGATTATTCTGCAGTTCTTTAACAAGAAAACCATATTCTTTTCTGGATTTCAACATCTTAGGTGGGAGCTCCTTGTAAACTGTAACCTTGGATCCGCTCACTTGCACAGAAGTGAGGAAAGATTTTTGCAGGATATCATTTCTTATTGCTCTGTCTGTAAAATATATGACCACATCTCTGGGCAATTGTCTTTGTCTGGCCACCCACGAGTTAACTCTGTAGATTTTATCTATTTTGCAAAAGACCATCTCAGGATCAGTTTTTAGAATCACAGCTAGGGCTTCAGCACAAATCTGTCTCAAATCTTGTCTCTCCTCTTCTCTAATTCCTCGAAGCCGTATAGCAAATTCCATTGCCCGGAATTGCATCATAACAATGTCATTCTCAACTCTCTGCATCTTGTCATCAACATCAAAAAATTTATGATCATTATTTTTCAACTTAGCATTAACTTCTAATTTAAATTCATCCACTTTTGACTCAACTTTCATAATAAATCCTGCCAGGCCAGACGCCACATCCGTTATTTTTTTGGTCACCATCTTTTGGTTCTGCTTCATTTCCTGCATAATTTCCTGTTGTGACTTTTGGATTTTTTCATCTATTTTATTTATTTTATCATCCATGTCTTGAAATTTCTCATCCAAAATATTTGAAATGAATTCTTTTAAATCTCCCATGTCCAAATCTTTTTTTTTAACTTGTGACTGCGTGTTCTGTTTACGTGGGGGGGATCCCCCCCCGTTTTGCCTTCCTGCTTCTTTGAAGCCATCCTGCCACGTAAGCTGGCTTTTCTAAAAAGGGAGGTTCCGCCTCTTCTGCCACCTCCACAAAACCTTCTAAGAAAGTCCCCCAGATTTACTCAAGGCAAAACTATAGTGCAGCAAAAACAAGTAAAAGGGAGAGATTTTCCTCTTATTTCTGTTACAGCCGGAGCAACTTTGTAGCAACTTTTTAACTTTATAGAAGACAAGGTAACTTCACCAATCCACACCCACTGATTCATTTGCTGAGCGCCATATTTTTTTCAGTCACTTTCACTCATTCCGAAACTTTCACTTCAGCATAAAAAATCAGCAAAGGGCTAATACTTGCAGTTCAGAGTTTCAGGGTTCAAGTGGATTTCAAGTGTTTATTTGGCTTATTTCCTCGCTCTTTAAAGGTTTCCTGAAGTCGGCTTGTTCTACAAAGGCAGAAGACGTCCCACGCCGCCCGGAGTCTCAGCAGGTTGTAAGGGAGCCGCGCCTGTTTCCTCCCCAGAAACAATTCCCTGGGGGGGTTGCAGGGGCTCTACCTGTACCCTGCTGCCTCTTCTTCATAAATCCTGGGGATTTTGAAGATTTCAAGCCGCTTCACGATCGGGAAGCGGCTCTACAAGCGGCGGGGGTGGCGGTGCTAAAAGAAAGCACCGTCGCCGCCAAAGACAGGGAAACCGGAAGAAGTCATAGGACCAAGATTTTTATTCAATACTTTTTTAAGATCTTAAAAAAAAAAGAGAGAGGCTCAGAATATAATATGGCAGTTGATGCTTTTTAAAATAAGTCTCTCATACTATATACAGCCTTTAATAATCAGAAGCAATGAGTCAAATTTTAGGAAAAAATAGCTATATTTCTTAGTGTATTACATTTTTTAATTAGTACCATTCCTTTTAAAAAATCTTCTTTGAAAACTACAATCCAGAAATGCCACCAACACCAAGCAGTTATTACACTTAGATGGCTTTATTTAATCACACAACTCTCTAGTTGCAATGATTACATTAAGTGTTTTGAACAGATCACATCTACAATATTCGGTGATACCTTATTCATGTTAACTCTTTTTCTATTTATGGTTATACAAGTCTCCAATTATGAGCAATTGAGATGGACTTCACTCCTTTTCAGGATTTTCAAAAAACATAAGAGAACGAGGGACTTCTCTGCTCTTTCTTAGGCATACTTGAAACCCACAGGGACTTTCAATGCACAGATGTAATAAAAAAAAAATATGGGTTGACTGACAGAGCAGTCTGTTTCTACATGTGGAAATGGATATAGAGTACTAATTTGCCATTACATCTTAGAGCAGAGAACTTGTAACTGTATCAAAGAACTGCATAAAAGAATTAATTAAAAAAAGTATTGTAGCATTTGTTTTTGATCTTGAGCTCCATTAATTATATGTGAAGAAAAAGTATGGGTCCACTCTACATATGCAAGACAACTGTTACATTTTCCTTTGGAAAAGAAGCCCATGATGAAAGTTAAATAACCACAATTAGTAGATGTAAAAAGAAAAGAAGAGAAGGATTAGATATGTGAAAGGAGAGAGAGAGAAAAATCTTACTGACTACTCTTCAGCCATCTGAACATAATTAAATCCTGTCAAAATGTTTAGTATTTTTGAGTTCTTAAAATTAATGCTCCAGGTATTCTAGCTCTCCAAAGGTTTAAAACTCATTTCTGCTCTAAGCATATTTTCTGTATAATAGACCGAAACAAAATAATCAGACAGAAATGGTTGGATATGTTAGCTATGAATCCCTTCCCATATGATGGAAGCAGGAAGGAAAGGGAAACTAATAGAAGTGGAGGTTGGGAAATGTTATTTTGCTGGGGAGTGGGGGAGATAGTGATTTTCTACCCAAGACTGATCCTTAGTCTGCTTGCATGTCCTACTGAAGTGCTCTTTTTAGTCTATAAAATCCTATATATAAAGAAGCTCCATTTTGAGTATGGTAGCAACAGAATCAGTAAAAAAACATTGAATCATCTTAAAATTGGTCATTCTGATAGTGATCACATTCCTGACTTTGTATAGTGTCATTTCGTTATAATATTTATCTATAGCACTGTGGGTTGGCAAAATAGGATGCTTTCCATCACATATATTATATTTTGTGTATATTTTGTACTGCAGGTATGCTAAATATCCCCAACAGAAATAAGATCAAATAATAAAAGCCAAGTCATTTTAAAAACCTACAGCACTTGGAAGATTAGTTGCAGATAAAGCTGTCAGGTGACTTTTGTGTACTCACATATGCATCTATCAAAACAAAGAACCTACCTGATCCAGGCAATTATTACGTAAATATCGCAAGGCTTGTTGTATGCTCTGTGGAAGCGGTTGCCCTGTTCTTTGCACATGGACTATTAAAGGTACACCAAATATGTTCTTATCCTTGTAATCTGGAACCTTCATCCACTTCATGAACTTCGGTACAGACCTTAAAAACAATGATTATATATGCAAATTATTTATATGATTATTGTCTGAATTCCAATATCTCAGACAAATTTGAGCCAGTTGATCCTGAAGAAACTCAGCCACCTGTCTTCTGGATTCATGTCCCTCCTGGTTAGCTTCCTGGGAAGTGGGATGTGTCTGGGTCTAAATGGTGACTAATGCCTCTTTGAGGGAATAGTTAGTCCTGTCTTCCTTGAAGGAGGCAGTGGTGTGCTCTCATCTCAAGAGTCATCCTTGGACCAGCTGTGTTAGACAACTTTTGTCCAGTCTCAACCCTCTCTTTTGGGTGAGTTGATGAGAGAGTAGTTGGCTCACTGTTTCAAAGGGGCAAAGATGAAGTGGAGTATCTGGACCTTTTTCAGTCTGGGTATGGAATGAGTACAATTGGTACACAAAATGTACCTGTGCAAAGGCTCCCTAATCATGACTATCACCTGCTTTTTGAGCACAAGTTATGAGTCCAAGAGAAACCCTCCCCCTCCATTCTGAAATGTACCCCAACGCAGAATTAAAGATGGAAAAACTCAACATGTTGAAATTATTCTTTATCAATTCTCTTGTTGCGCAAGGCTGCCTTCTCCATCCTCCGCCTTGGAAGAGTGGGCCCACAAAAGCAGCCGAGGAACAAACTGTTCCTCCGGCCGGCGGGCGGGGGGAGCATCTCACCCTGTTGGGAGCACCCCACCCAGCTAATCCTGGGCCAGAGTCTATTTTACCCCACATGTTCATTTGAGGTTTTTTTGCTGTGTCTGGCGGGGTGCGTATCGTTTTGGCACTGGCGGCGACCAAGTGACCGAAGCTGGAGCCCTTCCCAGCTATGAACCTTGATCTGGTAGCTTCCTGGCCCCCGTGGGCGACGCAAGAGCCTCCGACACATCCTGGGTGGGTGGGTCGTCGGGCGCATCAGCCTCATTGAGGGTCTCTTATAGCAAGGCTGGGAAGGAACGGGGGATAAATCAAGGGCATTTCGGGCAGTGACTGGGATGAAATTTGGGGTCATTTTCTTGCATGACCCACTTGCAATCCCTAGACAATTTTATCCTGGAGTTTTAGAATGAGTTTTTACAGGGCAGCCATTCTTAGAAGATTCTCAGTTGTCATTCCAAAAGTATGGATTAATAAAGATTCAGAACTTCAGAAAAAAATTATAATTTCTTCTTGGCTAATAGGTTTCGATTACTTTTTTTTACACACACACACACACACACACACACACACACACATCCTTCTCAATTATATTGAATGGGGCATGACTTGCCTCTGAAGTCCATATGGTTAGAACTTTTGTGTGATGAGGACATCCAAAGTTCATGATATTTATCGGTATATATTGCAAAGCTTGCACAAAATAACTTGTGATTGATTAAGGTAGTACTCAGACACACCTGGCCCTAGTTATTCCTTTAATTGATCTGACTGAAAGTACATGGGTGATTACTCTTTCACGCTGGCATGCTGCCTACTGGATGTTTAGGAAATAAATGAAACAAGCACTAAACTTTGGGATTGTCTGTTCACTTTCATTCCTTCTTTAGATCAGTAGGACTTAACACGAAGCTCTAATAACGTTCAGTGGGAGAAATATGCTAAAATTCAAACAATACAAAAGGGAGTAAATATCCCAAAAGTGCTTTTTCAAAAGGCAACTGGACCTTGTTTTTCCTTGAAGACGATTCACTTCTCATCCAAGAAGCTTCTTTGGTTCAGAACTGAAGAAGCTTCTTGAATTAGAAACAAAATGTCTTCAAGGAAAAACAAGGTCCAGTTCAGTGTTGGGTTGCTCCCAGTTTGCACTGGTTCTATAGAACCGGTAGTAAAACCAGTGGGAGGCCTCACCCACTGACCCTGATGTCATGAAAACACTTCTGTGCTTGTATAGAAGAGTAAGCACGCGTGTGAGAGCGAAGTGAGCGCGTGCGGTCCCATTGCGAACCGGTAGTAAAGGTAAGTAGAACCCAGTTGCCTTTTGAAAAATCATCTTTGGGACAACCATGACCTGGGCGACTGGGAATTTCCATAGATAAGGGAGTAAATACTTTTTCAAAGAATTGTAGTTATGGCAGAGAGATAAGGATAAAGAGCGCTTTAGTCCCTGAACCATTGGAGTGCCAATCGAAAACCTTCTTAAAATTCTCTTCAGTTTGCAACCACAACTACATTCATGGAAGGCACAGTGGATTTGGAAGAAATGGTTAAATTCTTTTTGATCCCGTTTGTAACAGACTTTTTTTCCCCCATAAAAGAAGTATGTGAAATGCATTGAACTATTTATTATCTAATTTAGCTTTTATTAAGCACATGATTATAAGTGCTTTACACGTATGAAATATCAGATAGCTCTTGCTCATAAATTTAATTCTTCTCTATGCCTTTTATGCTGGTTGGATATTATTGGACGTTTAGAAAGATTTGAAGCACAAGTAGTTGCGGGAACATAGAAGTACGTGAGGCTTGTATTTGTTATACACTACTAGTTATGAAACTTTAGATATTTATTATTCTGTCTTATTTTATGCAATTCCAGGAAAGTAGTATATTATCCCTAAAATATATGCAGGTTTTACACTTTACACATTACATTTTTTTCATCAATAATTGCTTGTAGCAATGAAACACATTCACCATTTAGTTCAATTCACTTCTTCAGCACATGTGTGACAACTTAAAATTCAGTAAGTAATGGCAGAAGATTAAACTTGAAAGGATGTATAATTAATTATCTGAAAGTGTCTCACTATGTCTATAATCTCAAATTGCATGATCTATCATGATTTAGCTATCATTTGTAAAAATATAGTAAATCCTGGATGAAGCTTAAAAGGATGGGTTTTGAATCAAGTTTCAGAGTTATTTTGTGCTCTGGTTCACTTATTCTAATAACAAAGATGGACAAACACTCATGCCCTCATGAGAAATGTAATCTAAACTTTATGAGAAAAAGAACAGTTGTGAGCTATCAAAACCCAATGTAGTGGCCATAGGAGTTGTGGAGATGGTTAACAGGCTAAGAATAAGGTAAAGGTAAAGGTTCCCCTCGCACATATGTGCTAGTCATTCCCGACTCTAGGGGGCAGTGCTCATCTCCGTTTCAAAGCCGAAGACATCTCTGTGGTCATGTGGCCGGCATGACTGAACGCCAAAGGCGCATGGAACACTGTTACCTTCCCACCAAAGGTGGTCCCTATTTTTCTACTTGCATTTTTTACATGCTTTCGAACTGCTAGGTTGGCAGAAGCTGGGACAAGTAATAGGAACTCACCCCGTTACGCAGCACTAGGGATTCGAACCACTGAACTGCCGACCTTTCGATCGACAAGCTCAGCGTCTTAGCCACTGAGCCACCGCGTCCCTTAGGCTAAGAATACCTACAGACAATAAGAGGTGTGTGTGGGAGGTGCTCACATGGAGATGTTGAGCTACCAATATCTATTCTTGCCATGCCAGAAAAAGAATTTAAGAGTAATTTCTCATTTGTCTTCAAGCATTGCCTATACATGAATTTTAAACTGTTGATATCCAGAGAAATTCACCTTTATTTTAATGAAACAAGTATATTTGATAAGAGATACCATGTTTCACATCTAGAACATCTCAAATTTAGTACTAGCATTTCCAGTTTAAAAAGAAGCAGATGATGACAAAGATCTTGTTTTGGGATGTTACTGTTCAAAATTACCATCTAGGTCCAACTAGTAAATATGTCTAAGCAAATAGTACAAAAAAAATTATTTGCTCTAATGTGATTCCTAATATTAGCCAGAGAATGTGTCCACTTAAATGATGTGATTTTAATTTTACTTTTAAAATCTTTTATTTTTTTAACATTTAATTTTAAAACTGGAAATTGGTATGTTATAAAATAA
The DNA here is from genome assembly GCA_022577455.1 of Arizona elegans. NCBI lineage: Eukaryota > Metazoa > Chordata > Lepidosauria > Squamata > Colubridae > Arizona > Arizona elegans. The sequence goes on along the minus strand of JAKOOJ010000006.1, from coordinate 91,454,482 downwards.
AATACCAACCACCAGGTAGTCCTTGACTTACAACCATTCATTTAGCGACTGTTCAAAGTTACAACAGCCGTGAAAAAAGTGACTTATGATTGTTTTTCACAGTTACAACCCTTGCAGCATCCTTATGGTCATGGGATCAAAATTCGGGCACTTGGCAATTGGCATGTATTTATAATGGTTCAGTTGTCCTGGGGTCATATGAACACATTTTCCAAGCTTCTGACAAGCAGAGTCAATGGGGAAGCCAGATTCGCTTAACAACCGTGTTAGTAGTTTAGCAACTGTAGTGATTCACTTAACAACTGTGACAAGAAAGATCATAAAATGGGACAAAATTCATTTAAGAACTGTCTTGCTTAGCAATGGAAATTTGTGGTCATATGTTGAGGACTACCTGTAATAAATCAATAGTGCTGTATCTCCCCATATAGTCCTATATTTCCATTATAAGTAAAAGTACTTATAATGGATGGTGGGATACAAAGCCAGATACTTTATTAGGATGAATGCTGACTTACCCAGAAATAAAGGAAAAGGCTAAATGTACATCATGTAGGATGATGTAGACTAGAGCAAGGGTCTCCAACTTTGGCAACTTTAAGACTTGTGGACTTCAATTCCTAGAACTCTGGGAGTTGAAGTCCACAAGTCTTAAAGTTGCCAAAGTTGGAGACCCCTGAACTAGAGCATCCTGGAAAGTTAGAAGTAGTAGTTGTATATTTTAATACATCTTTACAGAAATAGATGCAGCCACACCAATCATGGTTGCCAGGATTTGTCCTTACCATTCTAGATATCCTTACTATTTCAGACAATTGTCTGCCTCTAGTTTAAACTAGAGGCAGATTTAAACCACTCATTTCTGCAAAAAACTCTACAAAATGGTACACCATCAGTTCTAGTCATATATGCCATATTGAACACAGCAATGAATTCAGTGTTTTCCATTTCCTTCCTCTGGATTTAAATGGATGAAATCTAGTAAGGCCTCTTTATGGACCTTACTCTGAACAGCTCTATATCGTACAGCTATTGGCTAGCATAATCTTGTGATATTCATTGTCACTAAAGTAATTAGTGACTTGTATGGAGATACAAGTCACTAATTAAAATCCCATCATATTAGTTCAGGTAGTGTTGATTAAATGTTGCATATATTTATTGATGGGTTGTTTTTTTTTCTGTTGATAGAGCTTTACACAAAGGAATCTAGACTTCTAGAATTACTTTTCATGCTGTGAGATAAATATCTTTTATTGCTTTTGCCTGCATTTGGCTGTAAAATGAGGGCAATAATCCTTAGCATTTCACATGGCCTACTTAAATGCCAGTTAATGCGGTGAAGTTATTTAGCTGAAATATGCTACAGTAGAGCAAATACTGAATTTTGTATGTCAAATCTGAAGATGTGTTACAAAGGGAGCCTACGCTGTATAATCCCCATTGCCAAATTGTGTAGTGTGCCCAATTAATTTTCTGGGATCAAATGCCTTTGCATCTTGAAGACATGAGATAAGAGATTGGTGCAAGGCATAAGATTTAATTTAGGGCATGAGCTGGATTTGGTTGCTTTGAACCAATTCTCTTGCTTCTCAGCACAGAAACAGAATCCATACTAAGGAACTCAAACTGAATTAGGACACTGAATCAGGTCAAAGATCTTCATATGTGATTGGAAGTTTATGAGTGTTGTAGAAAGACAGGCACCATAGCTGAAAAAAATGCTGCTTTTACCTTTTGTTTCTCTATAGAGCAACCACAATGAGGAGAGGAAGAAAAGATGGGAATGGAACTGATTGACTGATATGTCTGCCTTACGCTTGCTAATTATTCTTGCAGTGCACTGAATGAAATGCATAATTAAAATGTTATGATATTAGAAACATGTGACAGATTTTTTTTTTATCAGACCGAATGAGAATTGACACTAAAATAATTCAGCAGAATTTCTCTGGATAGCATCAGTTTAAAATTCACGTATAGAGAGACAAAAAACACCTCCTCCTTTATAAGACAAAAAAACACCCCCTCCTTTATAAGACAAAGAATCAATTCATGGAAACTTTTTTATTTATTTATGTGATTATTTTATTGAAGACTGATAGAAGACAAAATCTTTAGATGTTGGCCATTTTAAGTTCTGAATGTTGTAGCAGTTTGCTGTAAAATAAACAGCTAGTTTCTTCTGAGTGGTTAAGATGCTGGTCTAGAAATCAGGAGAGTTATGAGTTCTAGTCCTGGCTTAGGCATGAATACTAGCCGGGTGACTTTGGGCCATTGGAGATAAAGCAAGTACAATCCAATGGAAACAAAAGAGATGACAGAGCAGTCAATAATGAGTTAAATTATTATCTGCTAGTATTAATACATTTTTGGTCTTAATCTATCAGTTATGTGATGCATAACTAGCTGATTTAAGGAGGTGTTGACAGCTGTGATGTGAGCATATCACATTGCATGCTTGAAAGTTACTTTTTCTTTTGGAATCTAAAATACTCCTAGATAATTAATGTATGTGTATATATGTGCAAAACATGCTTTCCAATATGACCCTCAAGTCAATTCAAAATAATTCAGTTGTAAAATAACCATTCTTTAACATTTTCTTCCTGAACTTTGACACAATCATTACAAACCTCCTTTGGCTAAGCTGATTTTCCATGCCAAATGTTATACTAATGATTTTTTTAAAAAATTATGACGGGTATTTTCAGGCTTTATAACTAAAGAACATGTAAACTATAAACTATAAAACATACTTACCATGTCCAGCCATGCTTGTTTGACATGGAGTATTTTTCCATAATTGCTGTAAGACGGAGCAGGGAAAATTTTTGTAGCAGATTTAATTGAGCAGCTGACTGATTGCTGATCTGGAGTGATCCTAGGGCATGGCTAAGTTGGTGAGAGATCTGGAAACTGTGCCAACGTAATCGCCTTTATATAAATACAAAAAAAATTGGAATAAAATGTCTGATTGTCATGATAGATTTGTTTCTTATGAAATCTGTGAAGGATTAGATGACTGTCCTACAATCAGAAGAATGTAATTTCAGCATGAGTCTAAAAATTGCTTTCCACTTAACAAGATTCTGTTTAAGAAAACTATTTGTTTTAGACGTGTTATAGTAATGATAAAAGTTTAAAACTGCCATCTCTACTAAATTCCATTTGCTCCTCTAGATGCCATTCTATTTCTGGGACATTTATAGATGAATAAACTGATATGGAACCTTCAAGAACTTAAATGTTCTTGTGCATCAAGATTTTATGCAGGTACAATGGATCCAGTGAGTACAAAAAATATTATTCTGATGAATGAAGCATAATGTAAGATAAAGGGAATTTTTTCATACTGTTGAAAGACAACTTTATATTGCTTAGACAAAAAAGGGGATCTCCAATTCCTTATTCCAATCAGTCTGCATATCACCTTGATTTATCAATAACATGTATTTATAAATAAATATGGGGATTCTTATCTCACAAGTTTAGTGATTACCTCTCATAAATTAAGTATCTCCCAAGCTAAAAACCCACTGATCCAAATTGAGTTATCAATAAAAGTTGTAGTTATTAATATTACCAGTGGGTGGCAACAGCCAAATTGTATTTATCCTTTAACATAAAAAAATGATAACATCATCATCCAATAATTGATCTAAAATAAAAATCCCAGCATCTATCAAGATCTTCCATACAATTTAAAAAAAATCAATTTTAGCATCTAAATTACCACAGAGTATCAATTTGGTGTCAGAAAAAGATTCAAAATGCAATTTTTCAGTAATAGTATGTTTATACTATTCCAGAAATAGTTTTGAACTGATGTATCAGTGACAGAAAATATTGCAAATTCATTATATTTTGAGCCCAAAACAGCCCATCTAATTGTGGTTATGCAAAATCCGATACCTGTTAAAAAAATTATGCATATTGAGTGTCTGATTCAAGAGTCAAGAAATCCAAGCCTCTATTTTTAACTGCAATTTTTTCTAGGTAATCTTGGGAATTGAAAACTCCCATAAAAATGTACAGAACAATGCACTGAGTGTTTAAAAATGTCTCTTTGATAAGTGTATTTCTATGCAAAATATAAGGTATCCTAGAAATTATATTTATTTTTTAATATTATTTATCCTCTTCCCTCAGGGTCAGGCTATTAATATCCAAAGAATTATATTGATTTGAGAAATATGAGGTGGAATAATAATACTAATTAATACATTCAGTGCATATATGAAATGATAATTGTGTTTGCTCTTTGCATCAATTCTAAATTAAATGAGCTAAAGAATATCTCACAATTTATCAGAGTCACAATCAAAGTATGAAATTCAGAAATAGACAATAAAATGCCATCAGCAAATAACACCAAATTTTATTCTGATGAATAGTGCAAAATACCATGGATATTACAATCTAGTACACTGGTTCTCAAATATTTTACTCTCAAGACCTCTTTATATGCTTAAAACTGATTGAGAACCTGAAGACGTTTGGTTTATGTGTGTTAAACCTGTCAATATTTATTGTATTAGAATTAAAAACAGAAATTGTAATATATTTATTTGATTTTGTAGACCTGCTGAAAGAACACTTTGAGAACCGCTGATCTAGTATAATAGCAGAAAATAAAGGGTCTAAACCAGTGGTGAAATTCAGCCGGTTCTATCTGGCTCGGGCGAAACGGTAGCGCCGGTGGCAGGAGGCTCCTCCCACCCACCCAGACGTCATCATGTCCCGTTTTTTACCCTCTGTGCATGCGTGGAGGAGGCACGCGTGCTCACATTTGCGAACCGGTAGCGAAGGTAAGTGGATTTCACCCCTGATCTACACAAATATCAAAGTGGAAATTAGATATATTTGTCCAGTATCTTTACAGATAGTAGATCCAGCTTGGTGTAGTGATTAAAGCTGAAACTAGAAAACCATGAATTCTAATCCTGCCTTAGGCACAAGTCAGCTGGGTTACCTTGGTCTAATCATTTTCTCTTAGCCCTAAGAAGGAGGCAATGAGAAATGACTTCTGAAAACTGCAGGTACCTGTTCAGGCACTCTCTGAAAATTGGACATTTCTAAACAGAAGAATTTTTTTTATAGTATTAAAAATACTATATTTTTATAGTATTTTTATTATAGAATCTGGACTTATTTGGTATTGCACATTTGGCTATATAATTTACTAATACTGTCTATGCCTTTTATCAAAGGCTTTTTTCCCCATATCAAACAATGTAATTTCAGCACTGCCTTTTCTGTCTTTGCTCAGCTCAATCAAATCCTCCCAATCACTTTTGCTTTGGGCATTATCCGCTATTTGCAGTTCATCATATATTTAAACCTTACTCTCAATCTTTGAAGTAAACAAAATACTCCATCCTTGATCTAATCCTCTTAAAACAATGTTTCAAGCAGCTGGAAAATTTCAAACAGCTGTTATTCCAAGACTTTATTTTTAGAGGATGTTGTAATTGTTGTTATTTTTGACCATTTACCGGTAAATTGGCAAGAGAATTTAATGGAAGATTTTATGGGATTACTCTGATTTAAAATTTAAATTATATATTGCATCGTGAATTGCAATTTATTGCTATGATTTCAAAACAGGATCAACTACCTAACTGAAAAATTTTAATTTCCTACATAATTGAAGTATTTTAATTTCCCGGTTTCCCATTCTTAGAGGGAAGTATGATCTGGTACAAACCTGTTTGGTCTGGTAAGGGATGCTCCAACACCAGAGTCTCTTCTTTCTCTGACACCAGGAGCTTCTGATTCATTGAGAGATGCTCCGTCTCGGTCGATATCACTTGGTGTTGTGTGGCCATCAGACATTGAGTTTTGTTCAAACTCTAAAGAAATTTTACTTGGTGACTGACATGACAATGACTCCAATTCACCAATGGATAAAGCATTCTTTTTTTGTTCTGGCAATACATTTTTTGACCAGTCATCAATATATTCCTGAAGTCCATTGACATGTTGCAAGATATCATCCAAATGAGGAAAAAGATTTTCCCTTTCCAGATCCAGAAGATCTCCTGTGCTGGCACATAAATGAGAACTTGGAACATTGTCATAAATGCTAACTCTACTTTCCTTTGAACAGGAAACAAGGGGTTTGTGTTCTTTAGGTGTCTTGTTGGTTAATGAAACGCTGTCTCTCTTCCAGTTCAGGACACTGTCTGTAGGTGACAGACTTTCAATGGAAAGTGCCTTAGGAAATGTTCCTGGTTTGTGGTCTTTGGGAATATGAAATATTAGGTTTTCTTGGGAGTGAAATTCATTTTTGCAGTTTTGATCTATCACTTGTCTCAGTGCTGCTCCTGCAAGAACATCTACGTCTTCTAGGTACATGCCACCCCGTTTATTTGCTTCATGGTGTTTGCGGTCTTTTAAGGAAGGAGTGCTTATGGTGCTGTTGCTAATCTCCAGTTGGCTGCTTTCACTGCCGTACTTGGCAGAAAATGGAGATCCTTGTCTGACTAGATCTTGGAGTGCAACTGTTTTATTTCGGAAGTCTCCATTTTCTACTTGCATGCATTGCATTTCCTTTAAGGTTCTGGGCTCATGCTGCAGAACAGGTGTACCAATGACTGAGAGACTAGTCAATCCACAGCCTTTTGATTTTCCGTGTTGTCCTTTGGGTTTTAATGTCTCCATACGCTTCAGAAAGGTTTTTGCTCTGGTTCGTGTTGTTTTCTCATTCCTGAAGTTGGGAGAGACTTCTGAAAGCTGGGAAGAAAGACCACCAATTGAAGAGGGGCCCTGCACAGAAGTGTTTTTGGCACAGTATTGTCCTGAACAATTAGTTTCCCTGAGGAGGTTTGTGATTCCAGACTGACTCCTATGGTCACTTCCTCCACTGCTCTCACTGTGAATAGATGACACCTCAGGCTCACTCAAATCAGTAAGCACACTTTCATTGCTGGTTGTGATTTTCATTTTAATGTCCCCTTGAAAGTCATGTTTGCTTGACTGATGAATCAAGGCATCAGCGTCTTCCACTCGAGACCATCGCTGGCTTGCTCTTTGGAAAGTCCATTTATTACTGATGGCACAAAGGTCTTCTTCATCTGAGTCTTCACTCTGAAAAACAATACATAACATTGGAATGTTTGTCCATCCACCCCTCCATCCACTGATAACAAACCTAACAGATCATTTTTCATCTTTTCTTTCATCACTTTTGATTTTCAGGCTAATGGTTAATAATGACATGCAAGTTTTCATATGCATTTGCATACCCTTTTATCTACATTCAACCAAACACATGTCATACATACATACATACATAATCTTGCTCTTCCTCCCATTTTTATTCCCGTCTCCATCAGTAATCTGCAGATCAATGATGTTTTGTTGCCATTAGTAATGACAACTAATGTTCTGTCTGCTGTTGGTGAAGCCATCAGCAAATATTAAGAAGTGTCAGCTAATTGAGCATACACAGACACAGCGATGGAGAATAATTTGTAATTACCAGTTTCCAATGGTCATCAGGACATTGGATGGTCAAAATACTTTCTCATCCTGTCCCAGCAAAATATATTTCTCTTGCCATTTATGGAGAGACAGATAAGAAATAAATATCAATCAATGAACATTTCAGAGGCTCTGTTTGTCTTAGAAATAGAGGGTGAAGATTCGGTCTTGGATCACAATGAAATTTCATCAAATTCTAAGGAATCTGTAGGTTTTACTGGTTCAAACTCAAAAATGTATTACTGTCTAAAGAAAGATCTAAGGGTTTTTTTGGATTAGCAACTAGTTTTATTTTAATTATAATTTTTTTGAAAATGGCAATGGAAGCCCAGACAGTACCCTAGAATTTTGGTTTCCTAAGACCTCATGGTATTCAGAATGTAGCACTGAAACCTGTCTGAGCTGTGTTCCTAACTTTCTATTTTTGCTGACATCTTGGCTCTTGACATTCAGACTCTAGTTTAGTTGTCCTGACTTTGTGACAAGCCATATTTTCTATTTCTACCTTTTAAACGATGTAAATTATTAGCTTTCGGCATTACTAATTTGATAGGGGTCTGACTTTTTCAGCTGTCTACTTACCTCCCTAAACACAAGAGTATAAGGGCTAACAAAGGTGCTTTTTTCAAGAGGCAACTGGGCTTTCTTGTTTTTTTCTTTGAAAACATTTTGCTTCTCATCCAAGAAGCTTCTTCAATTCAGAACTGAAAACAAGAGTTGAAGTGCCAAAGCTTGGATGACAAAGTATTGTACTAGCTAAGTAGAGTTCAACATTTTTAGAAGCACTACCTTGAGAAAGGATGTGCTACAGTAGTATGTTTTCAATATTTCTGTATGTTTTGGTATAATGACAAAATAGATAAGATTCGGTTCATATTGAATTGCAATGTAGATGCTAAAATAGTAGTAAGGGACCTGCATACGGAGAGGGATAAAGGCAAATGCAGTAAAACAATGATTTACTGAATGACAGAATATTAAAATGTCTTAATGTGCTTTGAACATCTGTCTACTTCCCCAGAGGCATCTGAAAATAGAGTACAATTACATTATTCACAAGAAGCAAAGTTACTGAAGGTCTTTCTGTTATGATGCACATAAAAATTAGAGATCATATGAAGCAAAGAAATAAAATTTCTGAATAATTTCATACACACAGGAAATAAAAATATAACTTTACTTTAAATTGTAAGTGTTTAGATTTCTGAAAAAATCCTTTTGTATTGAAAAAACGATTTCATTTCTTAATTATTTTTAGTTCTCATTTTTAGTTGTCTGTATTTGCCTTCATATGTTGTCAAAGCTGAAATATTATGTATATTTTTCTATGAGCAATTATTACTGAACAGAATGGGACTTCAGATTAAAGATCTGTTGGATTGAAAAGCATATCATGACATCATCCTAATTATACCTGATCCCTGATTAGCAAGGTCACCCAAGTAATTTACACCCAAAGCAGAAAATTATTTCTTTGTCCTGAGGAATTTTCACTCTGTTGATACAGAGACAACAAAGGAAAAGTGAAAAACACTGAGGTGTGTTTTCTGAGATGTGAGTCATTGGGAGACTGTAAGTTCACAGACAAATATATGATAACAAAAAGTTTTGCTCTTGGTTATTTGAACCCTTGTCATCATATAATCAGACTATTGTAATTGGCTTTTACATGGGGCTGCCTTCAAAGACCATTCAGCTAGTTCACCATGCACTGGCTGAAGTATTACCTAGATCCCCCCATGTAACACCATTATTGCGGCAATTGCATGCTGTCAGTCAGCTTGTCATTAAGATTCAAGCCACCAGATACTCATTTTTAAAGCCCAACATGGCTTAGGGTCTAGATTTTTCTGTCTTCTCCAAATAGAATCTGCCCTTCTGATGAGACTTAGTAGAGAAAGCCTTCCTGAGGTTGCAAGATTTGAGGGAATGCTATCTATAGGCATTTTGTGCTTGAGTGCTTTCAGAATATGGATCACACTTTTTTGAGTGCAGCCCTCAGCCTGACAAATGGCATGAATGCCTGCTTTAAGTCTACTTGAAAAGGAATGAAATGAAACAGCATCGGCATCCTATCCCTTCTTATTTTGCTTCAAGCACTGCTGGCAATGACTACTCCAGCACCAATGAAAAGAATTTGTCAAGCATTTTGAGAGAGAATCCAATCTGTACAATGTTCCTTGGAGCAATGATCTGTACTATGCAAGCTCCTGATTAAAAAGTGCCCCAGGGAGAGGAGTGCCTTGTAAATAAAATGTTATTGGCTCCTTTACAAAAGTTTTCATATCAAACAGCATTTTCTACATTCCTTCTTAAAACCCCTTAAGCCTTAGATAACGCCTGTGTTATACAATGAGCTGTAAACATGGCAAACTTTATTTTAATAAGTCAGCACAAATGAAAGAAAATAAAGCAAAAACAAAAAAAATGTCTGTTGCTTTTTATCTGGCAAGGAATCATAGTGTAGGGTCATACCCAGACTACCTAGTTAACCTAACACGGCTTTGCTTGTATTTTGAAAAGACTCTTGGGAATTGTTTTCTCTTACAATACAGTCTCTTTCATTTGCTACTATGCAGATACTTTCAAATCTCCACATTCTTTGTGAGCAGTTAAAAAGGAGTTCGAGAAAGCCATTCTCTATGGGCTTGGGGGAGACTGTCACAATTTGGATGTTGACTTTCCATGCGAAATTTCTCTAGGAAGGTATAAACAGAACAAAAACTAAGTTTTAAGGATGCATTAGGAAAAGCATATTGATAAGTCATGAACCTTGCTTCATCATAGTCAATCTTCAAAAACACAGTGGTGATTGATGATAAAAATATTTCTTCTATACACTGCATCTGGAAACATTCGTTCTCATTTTCAATAGAGGCTATTGTTGGACTTTATAAATGGTACAAAAATTACAGGGAAATAACAATTGTATTTGAGGTTCAGCAATTCAATACAACATCATCTGGGGTTTTGATTTCAGGAGATTTTAAGTATTTTCACTTACATAAAAATATATGAATGCACATGTACTTGCCTTTTTTCTTTGGAAGTTCAGATCAAGTTTCATTGAGGCACATTTATTCAGCGTGTTCAATCGTCTAAAAATAAAACAAGAATCATACTGAACTTATTGATTGGCTCTTCATAATATCAAATTTAGTTCCTTCTTTGATTTCAATGCAAGATGCACGGTTAATTCCTATGAATGAGACAGGAATAGGAAATTAGACTATCTTGAAGCACATATAATCTAGCAATTAGTCTGATGGTTTGAAAAAAATGGGTATTTGTTATGATAACTAGAAATGGACCTTTATATAAAATTTAAGCAAAATTTAAGCACGAATGCATCCTCTCTATCAAGCCCTCCATCTAAAGCCCTCCATTAGAAACAAAATTATTTATTTGTCTAAATGTATATTCCATTTCATTCATGATTTTAGGCAGCTTATATATTGTTTAAGAAAAAAAAAAAACCCTCCACCACCATCTGAGCCAGGGATTACCAAACCTGCAAACATCTGTCTCCATTTAACTGATACTTCTTGCTTCAGAATTTTTGTAAAAGCATTGTGTTAACAGTCTTTCTGGATGCCCAAAGGAAAGTGGCTGGCTTCGAAGACAGTCTGTTCCAGATGAGGGGGCTACTGCTGAGTAGTGCTTGCTGCTGGACCCCCAATCCTTGGACACTACGCTCCCATATAACAACTTAAATGATGTATCAAAATACATCACAAAAATGTCTGAACAGTTCCCACAAAAATAACAAGAATGAATATTTGTGCTTTACTGTTCTGATTGCAATAAAATCTAAAGATTATAAGTAATTAAAAGAATACCAAACGAACAGGTTATATACAAGGAAGCAAGGTAGTACAGTAAAACTCATATCAGAATAGTTTATCATTTAGAATATTTTAAAAGACACGTAGGAGGCAAAGTACATTTGTATGTGCATGAAATATAGGCCATATAAAGCACAAAAGCATACATTAAACCACTGAGAAATAGAGACATACCTATTATGAGTAGTGTAACCATTCTAATGTTGGTATCTGTTCCTGAAGGCAGGTCCAAAATTCATTGCTGAATAAACTTTTCTCTTTACATGTTAGGTTCCTCTGTTTGATTGGCCTGGAATTATTATTCCATAACACCTGCTTTCTATAAACTCTACCTTGGTGTCATTTTTTAACCATGAGTTGATCTGCTCAAGATTAGATATTTAAGCAATGACAGAATCCATTTTTTAAAAAGAGTTGTATTTTTCCCCAAAGTGAATGCCTATATTTTAATTACGGCAATGCCAATTTAAGCTGGTTGGTTTTAAGCAAAAATGATGTCCTATCTTCTGGGGTCTTTCCAAAACCTTGAAACAGATTGCCAAAGATATGAAAAAAATTAAGTCTTTAGTTTTCTGATTAAATCCAGCGCACTTGGATTCCTTACACCCCCTTGAAGTGGCAGAAGACATGATTCTCCATATGAATCATGGAGTGTGATATCTGTCAGATCCAAAGCAAGACCAAGAAACACCAGTCAATAATATTTTGGTCCATATCAGGACAAGCTGCTTTTATCTTGTTACGCATTGAGTGTGAGAAGTTAAATAAAATTAAAATGCTAGAACACCAGCAATCTTCTACAGAAAAGGTGTTATGAAATTGTTTCCTTGCAATTTGCCCACAGAAGCAACAATTCATATAAGTGTCTGGTGAACTCATTCATAACTAACACTCTTCGAAAACCTAGCAGGTTTTTTTAAAGGCCATTTTTTAAGGTTGCATTTTCCAATTCTGATCCATTCAGGAAGCTCAAGTTTACTTGAGGCCCAACTTTGGGAACCAGTTGAGCTGCTGCAAACTGAGGATGAATAAAACTCATGATTTCCAGCAGAGAAAGAAGGCTGGTAACAATCAATATCTGCCCAAAATTCGCAGAATCCTCTGCACTGCGTGAAATGCTATAACTTTTGCTAAGTATACTAAAAGAATAGTGCGAAACAGAAAGCACATTACCTACAAAGAGTTTCTACAAGGTCTTTGTCAAGGAAATCATGATCTTTCTTCACAGCAGCAATATCAATAGGGAACTGGTAATCTACAAGAGAAGAACTATTTATTTCCACAGCAACAAAAACTTGACTTCGAGAGATATTGGATACATTCTCAAACAACATGTACAAAATAAATAAAATTTATTCATTAAAATGATGTTAATATAATCTGTTCTGAATGCAATACAGAATTAGAAGGTTCATTTTTCAACCTTTTTTTTTGTAAATAAGTAACATTCAGTAAATATTAATGTTCTGATCACTAGTATAAAAAAAACAGTTATTGTTCTTCCCCGCCTGATTTTTCTACACTCCATCACTTTGGTTAATAAAGATAGAAAGTAAAAGTTCAACATATTTGAAAGACAAGGAGTTAGGGTAGGCTACATTATTCCAGTAGAAAGCACTTTTACTCTTCCATATTTACCACATCACCTTTATTAGCACTGTCTTTAATGAAAAGCACATGTAAATTGTGTAGTGACATCATACATACTACTTGCCAATAAAATAACTTGAGCATATAACACTAAGCATTCAATTTAGCCTTTGAAAGGTACTCTGGTGGTCACTCAAAAAATTGTGGGTGGAGCCCAGGGAAAACCTAACATTTTTGACAGTGCCAGCCAAACTGTTAGGCTCTTTTTAGATTCTCCATTTTTCAAGTTTAGAATACACTGCAAAAAAACATTGCACATTAGCTTAGGTACATCTACACAATACTGAGCCCAAGAATATCTCAACATGCAGATTTAATTAATTCAATGTGATCTTCTACTTAACCCAAGATTAGTGTTCCTGTTGTGAAATCTACCAGATTTAGTTCTAGTGTTTTGGAAGGTGCAGGTGTTCCCCCTTCAACAATATAGGTAGTATCAAAACAAACACAATAGTCTTTGCTGTAACTAAGATTATAGATTAAACAAGGATTTCTAAAACATACCTTCATAAAGTTGAGCATACTGAGGGAATCCAGCAGCCCGTAACCAAGCACAGGACTCTTTTGCTTCACGCTCTGAGAAATAAAGAAAAAACACACACCAAACAATGTATTAATACACAATTTTATAACTTTGGTCTTTTAGCCAATTGTTCAGAAAACTAGTCCAACAAAGTAAGCAACTTCTGTGGAACATATTCAATTTTTTTTTTGTACTTAGGATCTAAGCATTTGAATATTTTCATTTCAAATTCATACCTCATTTATATCAGACCAGGCGTCATTTCACAGTTGCACAATTTCAGCAACTCAAAGGGAGCAGTGGAAAAGCTACATGAAATCATACAACTTCCCTGGAGTGCACCCCAAATCAGTGTGACAGTATTTTGATTGTAATCAGCGTTTTCCTGGATGGTATCACACCTATATTATTTAATACTATTTGATTAAAAATAGCAATGTTTAATCTTATGCTTCCAGTTCTCACAGATGGCTGATTTTGAAATTGTAGGATCTCAAAGGGATGAGAAACAACAATGGGAGAATGTCCTAAACGATTCTCATGAGGAATTTGAGCAGAACCAAAGGAAATGGGGAGGAAAATTAAAAAGCTAGGCGAGAACTTTCAAGACCTTGTGCTGGAGCTGAAAAAGAAAAAAAGTAGCCATCTGGATAGGAGAGATTTAGAACAGAGGGAGGAATCTAGGGAGGAATGTGATTTGTCATCCTGGTCAACCAAAAGACATCTCTTGTTCTGAAAGAACCCAGTCAAACTATGACATATAAATGATGGTCAAACAGGAACAGATTGTGTATTAAGGGGGCAATTTTTAAACACACATGCGGTAAGGGAGATGGAGGAGGTGCTTGCCAAGTCCAAATAGACCTATTACCAAAGGTTTGCTAAGGTATTTGGTAGTCTTGGGGCAGTGGTGGGATTCATAATTTTTTACTACTGGTTTTGTGCGCGTGGCTTGGTGGGTGTGGCATGGCGTGGCTTGGTGGGTGTGGCTTGGTGGGCGTGGCAGGGAAAAGATATTGTAAATTCTCCATTCCCACCCCACTCCAGGGGAAGGATACTGTAAACTCTCCATTCCCTCCCCATTCCAGGGGAAGGTTACTGCCAAATTCCCATTCCCTCCGATCAGCTGGGACTCGGGAGGCAGAGAATAGATGGGGGTGGAACCAGTCAGAGGTGGTATTTACCGGTTCTCCGAACTACTCAAAATTTCTGCTATCAGTTCTCCAGAACTGGTCAGAACCTACTGAATACCACCTCTGTCTTGGGGGTAAGGAGAGGGGACTGGAAGATCAAATACAAAGCATGCTGGTAGTTATACATTAGGAAAAGTGCATATACTACTGGAAATATGCACAAAATATTGCTGAAAAGCATATTCTAAAGAATTTTGTTTTACCAAAATATGCATACACTACAAACATTATGGGAAATAAAAACTATGCATGGCAATTATTGTGCTGTCTTTTAAAAGAGGCAAAAAAACCTGAAATAACTAAGGACATGAAAAATGGGAAATTGGTAAAATTAAAATGGAAAGATACATTCATCTCTATTAGTTACCAGTCATAAATTCAGTTAGTTTTGGGTAGTAACATGTCATTCATTATTCATTTGCCAAAAGCATGTTGTTTGTCAATATCTGTGATCAGGTGTTGTCACCTGCCATCAAATATGTCACTATTAGTCAAAAAGTTAAATAGTGCTTTATGCATGTAATGTGCATATTTAAGAAATGAATTGTTAATACTTTAAAAAAACTCCCAGCAAGTATATTCATAGAAGACTTTTATGATCCTTGTTTGACATGAAAATATACTTGAAATATGGAAACTTGTTTTATTTCCTCTGCTTTTGATGAGATAAGCTCAGGTATATACATGTTTTTCAACTTACTCATGCGTGCCTCACAAGTAGACTTAGTTATATAAATCTTTCCCATATGAGCAACTGTGTGATCGTACGATTTATTATCTAGAGCAGGTGAAAATGTGTATAAATTTCTCCGCATTAATTTTTTATTGCAAAAATATACTGTCCTGCCTAATTCCAAACTAAGCAATAAAAGAGTGATAGTATGGCATACACACGAATGTGAGGCTATATCCATGTGCACAAATAAAAATTAATAATGACTACTGAAGAAAAGGCAGTGTGATAAAGAATGCCCACAGTGCCATCAATCTAATGTTTAAATAGCTTTTCTAACAAAGACAGGAGAAAGGATAGTTTTATCACAATTCTGTGCACTGAATCTTAAAGGCTATATAGTCAATACCATCTTTTTAGAGATGCAATGTTACTCTTTCAAAAGCGGGCAAAGCTTTTCGGCACACTAAATGTGACTGAAAAGAAAGGCTCTGCTCATTGACAAGCTCTAAAGTTATGTGAAGGAACCTTTGTTTTTTTTCTAAGATGGATTCAACGTGGAAGAATACAATAGTTTAGATTCCATAGACCGGGGTCTCCAACCTTGGTAACTTTTGAGACTTGTGGACTCCCAGCAAAGCTGGCTGAGGAATTTTGGGAATTGAAGTTCACAAGTCTTTAAAGTTGCCAAGGTTGGAGACCCCTGGCAAAGACAACTCAGGCTCAGTTCATTAGACTTTCTTCATGAATAGTTCAGAAATGCTCTAAGATGATAATCAGTATGTAATGGAGGATAGTTAATTAGTTAGATATTGTATAAATACCTGAGTGAATGTAAATGTTACACAAGATTAGTATCAGGAGTGAAATCCAGCAAGTTCTGACGGGTTCTGGAGAACCGGTAGCGGAAATTTTGAGCATTTCGGAGAACCGGCAAATACCACCTTTGGCTGGTCCCAAAGTGGGGTGAGAATGGAGATTTTGCAATGTCCTCCCCTCAGGAGTGGGGAGGGAATGGGAATTTTGCAATATCCTTCCCCTGGTGTGGAGTGGGAATGGAGATTTTGCAGTATCCTTCCCCTGCCATGCCCACCAAGCCACACCACGCCCACAGAACAGGTAGTAAAAAAAATTGGATTTCACCACTGATTAGTATGCTCTTTTATAGATGCTGTATTGAACAATGCTAATAAGGTTTTTACACAAAATGTAAAATACATTTCACATAATGTATTAAGACAATTCATATCTTTCAGATGATAGCTTAGTATTGAATCTAATGTATGGATCAGATGGTAATGAAACTTCCAAAGCCATATTTCTATATGTTTTTAGAGGCAAATAAGAGTACAATAAATGTTTCAGTGTGTTTCATAACAAAAAAAGGAAACCTTTCTTCATGAGGCAATCCCCTCTGACATCACAGATATTATCAAACATAGATAAAGAGTTCTGGTAAGTACTTGTATAATTTGTTACTTGTTTAATTAAGTTTTTTGAAATTCAAAAAATCTCAGTAGTTATTTATGGGTAATCCTAGGCCTTCCTGGGGATTTAGCTATTAATTTAGAATAGAATAGAATAGAATAGAATAGAATAGAATAGAATAGAATAGAATAGAATAGAATAGAATAGAATAGAATAGAATAGAATAGAATTCTTTATTGGCCAAGTGTGATTGGACATACAAGGAATTTGTCTTTGTGCATATGCTCTCAGTGTACATAAAAGAAAAGATACTTTTGTCAAGAATCATAAGGTACAACACTTAATGATAGTCATAGGGAACAAATAAGCAATCAAACCATATTAGGAAACAGTCAATATAAAGCACAAGGATAGAAGCAACAAAGTTACAGTCATACAATCATAAGTGGAAGGAGATGGGTGATAGGAACGATGAGAAGATTAATAGTAGTGCAGATTCAAATTTAGATTCAAAGCTATGATGGTCAGCCGCCCACCGCATTCACATGATCGCACTTAGGGCACTCAATAGCCAGGCTGCATTTATGCCCATTGCAGTGTCCCATGGTCACATGACCACGTTTTATGATGATTTTGCTGAAACATTTACTTTTGGGTTTTGGCAAAACCAGCCTATAGCGAAATGTTGGCTCATTTAACAACCACAACATTTGCTTAACAACTGCTTCAAAAAGGGTTGTAAAATCAGGTTGGTCGTGTGGGTGATCAGATTTACAACTGTCACCAACTTACAAGTCTGATAGACAGGCTCCATTATGGTTGTAACTCAAGGACTACCTGAATTTAGAATTTAGTACCTCCCAACTTCAGAATGTCTCTGGGTCACTCACAACAATAACAACAAAAACCAATTGGTTGATTAATTGATTACATGGCATTAAGCTGTTGTTGGTTCATAGCAGTCACATGGTTATAATAAATAGGAAATATAATAAGGGAAATAATAGAATGGCAATCTAGACACTGACATCAATATATAGGCAACAAATATCAGATACCTCTGATTAAGTATAGAGGAATTTTATCCACCCTACCCCAAGGGAGAAAGCCAGATCTAATCCCAAACCTTAATCCCGAAACCAGGTAAAGATTTAGAAAAGATTGAATCCTATCGGCCCATTTCCTTGATTAACCAAGATGCTAAGATATTTACTGCAATTCTAGCAAATAGATTGAATAATTTTATAGATAAATATATAAACTATAATCAAGTAGGTTTTGTTAAAGGGCGTTATATGTGTGATTTAGTTAGAAGAGTATTAAATATTATTGATATTGCTGAGAATAACGGTGATAAGATAGGTATTCTTGCCTTGGATATTTTTAAAGCCTTTGATTCTATACAATGGGATACTATAAAAGAAATGATTTCTGCATTAGGATTTGGTAATAAATTTATTCATATTATTTCCAAATTGTACCAGAGGGGTACGGCAAGAGTGAAGGTAAATGGTATATTTACACAAGGTATAAATTTGGAAGCAGGGACAAGACAGGGTTGTCCTCTGTCTCTGACCCTATTTTTATTAGCAATGGAAATTTTAACAATTTTGATTGAAGAGGATTCAGAATTAATAGGTTATAAAGGCGTCAAAGTTAATTTATATGCAGATGACACTCTTGTCATTTTAAATAATATTACAAATGATATAAAAAGAGTTCAAATACATTTGGAAGAATTTGAAGATATGACTGGTTTGAAAGTAAATTGGGCAAAATCAGAATTATTAATGGAAATTGAGAGGGAAAACAAATTAGAAAAATTACAAAATCAATTTGGAATTAGGATAAAGGATAATTTAAGATATTTAGGTATTATACTTTCACTTAAAATTAAAAATTTAAAGAAACTAAATTATGACATAGTAATAAAAGAAATTGAAGAGAAAATTGGGAAATATAAAAAACTTAAGTTATCTTGGTTTGGTAGAGTAGCTTTATGTAAAATGATGTTACTTCCTAAATTTAACTTTTTATTCGAGATGCTTCCGATTTTTTTAACCGAGAAGGACATTGAAGTATATCAAAAAAAAAAAAAAATAGATAAATTTTGTAATGGGGATAAAAAACCAAGATTGATTAATAAAATGTGGTATCAGAACCAAAAACAAGGTGGTTTAGGAATTCCAAAATTATTAAACTATTATAGAGCATTTAATATAAAAACAGTAGTAAAAATTTTAAAAGGAGATGTTAAACTTTGGGGTAACTTGGAAATGAAGGAAATAAAGAAGTTTGGTTATAAATGGTTTTTGGAAAATCTTAAAGGTAAGGTTAAAATTTGTAATTATTGGTTAAATAGTTTGACTAAAAATTGGGACAGAGTAGCAAAAAAATTAATACCAGACGCATTGTATTTAGGTAAACTGAAAGAGAATTGCCCAATGAAATTAAATAGTAACAGAGAGAGGATTATAATAGAAGAGAAAGTGGAAACAATTAGTGAATGGTTGAAATTTATAGAAAATGAAATGAGGAAAAAGGAAATTTGTGGAAAATTAAATATTAATTGGTTTGAAAGAATTCAAATGAATAAATGGAATAGGAAATGCAAAGAAAGGAATGATGAGAGTAGAAAGGAAACGGAATTTGAAAACTTGACATCTCGAATAATAAAAGATGAAATTGGGCCAAAGGGATTAGTTAGTAAAATTTATAAAATTATTAACTTTGATAATAATTCACAAAGGGTAATGAAAGAGAATTGGGTAAAAGAACTGAGTATTGAAATTTCTGATCAAAATTGGAATATGAACTGGGTTAGTAGAATAATGAGGACATTATCAATAAGGATTAAAGAACATAACTATAAAGTTATTTGGAAGTGGTATTTGACCCCAATAAGACTTTTTCAAATGGATAATAAAGTGGATAAAATGTGTTGGAGATGTAAAGTGGAACTCGGGACATATGCTCATATGTGGTGTAAATGTAATGGGGTTGAACTTTTTTGGTCTAGGATAGAAAATGAATTATTTGAAATGATTAAGAAGAGGGTCAAATTGAAATTGGAAACCATATTATTATTAATATTGAATGAAACAACATTAACAACTGGAGAAAGAGAATTGGTGAGGATTTTGGTTATAATGGGGAGAATTATAATTGCTAGATATTGGAAATTAAATGTTGACTTAAAATTAGAAGAATGGTACAATGAAACATGGAAATTTGCATTAAATGATAAATTGACTTGTGATATTAAAATTAGAAGTGGTATATATAAAGAAAATGTTTTTTGGAACACTTGGCAACCATTTGTGGACTTTGCACTTGGGAGATTGGATGAATCGGCACCAGTACCTTATCAAAGAGATTTCTGGAAGAATTGAAGACTTCAATTTCCTAAAACTTCCTTTCCGTTTGTATAGCACGTTGGGGGAAAAAAATTTTTTTCTTTCCTTACTATTGATTTTTGTATTGATTTTTTTCCCTTTTTGTTATTCTTTAACAATAAAAATATAATAAAAAAATTAAAAAAAAAGAAAGAAAGCCAGATCTAAGCCCTTCGGGAACATGATTAGAGTGGGAGAGATCTAAAGCTCAGAGAAGGGTTTATTCCAGAGGACAGTCATATGTACATCTACCAGATGGGGGAAGAAATATAGCATAATAATTCCCCTGTATTCCTTTTAGAAAGAATGGACTGTAGCATTTCAGGTAACAGTCAGTCAAAAGAAGACCCCTCAACTGTAATGAACTTCATTTTAATTATTCCTTTTAAAAATTTCCTTAAACTTAAATAATTTTAATTGGATTATTTGAAATATACTATTGTACAATACTTTTATTAACACAAACCCAAATGATACAAAATAACATGTATGATTTTGATCTATATTTGTAATGACTCTGCACAAGAATAATATTATTATATCTTAAAGAGGTTGGCTAAGAAGATTCTTGAATGATTTTACAGTTTGAGCTATGTCTTCATTCTTAAAACCTGACAGGCACTAGAATTGTCTGAGAAGGCCTGAAGAGGCCCAACCTGGTACCCTTTCTCCTTCTTTGGATGAAACACCAACATTTCCAACCAAGCTGTGGCTGGGAACTACAGTCTTAATACATTTGTGAAGGGACCAATTTGGAAAAAATAGAAGATAAACAAGGATCGTCCAATTTTTATGAATTTATTTTTCAATAAAGAAGACCTTAGAACATAATGGGAAATTAGTGTGGGCGGCAACTAGATCTAAAAAGGAGGCAGAGATTGTTATAATAAATCTCATGGGATGCTGCGCTCTCTAGAAGTCACATGGGAAACAGTCATCCTCTGTAGTAACAGTACAGATTCCTATTTCCCATATGATTTCTTCAGTTCTATGAAGTTTACTTTGTAGATAAGCTTTTTATTGCTGTAATAGCATTCAATTTCCAGGAACTGTTTCTAAAGAAACCAAACTGTAGACGAGTATTGCAAATCCTAAAACATCTGACATTTCTGCAGTGGTGTGTATGTGTGTGCATACATGTATGAGAGAGATCTGTATGTATATCTTTTAACATATATGTCAGAATCTCCTAATTAATTCCTGGAAAATTCCTGGAAAACAGAAGTAAATATGGATAGTTTAATATGGATAGTTTATTGAAATAACGACTTATGTAAGATTAAACTCTAATTTGCTTAGGCTGCAAATTAATGTTAAGAAATCAGAACTTCAAATTGAATTAAAGATCTCAAAAAAAGTTACAGAAACAGAGACAATTTATAACATCCCATAAAACTGGGAATATTTAAAACTTCTAATTCATTCAAAGTGTAACAACTTATTGTAAACTCCAACCTTTAAAAAAAAATAAAAAATTCAAGTATGAATAAATGTAACCATTTTTGGCTGAGAAGGGTTTTAGAATATTTGTATTCACACACTTAGAAATACATATACAAGATGGACAAAATATGATAAATACTTTTAATACAAGTGGGAGATGTTCTAGATTAAAGAAGGCAGCTAAGGAGAGCTCGGGCATCCCAGATGTGATATACTATTAAAAAGGATTTCAACTGGACAAGTCATTGTATTAATGCTACATAAGCGTATACAACTTGTATAAAGTCTCTTTTTAGATATAACAGTTGAATATAGATACAGTTTAGATATAAATGGTTGAGTAATTTAAGGTTAACTTAAATTTCATTTTCTTGTGCAACTAATGTTTTGATCCCCTGTAAACACAGAAGAACAAAGAATCTGTTCAGACAGCAAGCCCATTTGGTGTCTAAATGGACTAAAATTTCCACTAGGTACCAATTTTACTTAGATGCAGTAAGGTTATAGTAAACCACATATGCTTCTTTGCCTCTACAGAAATTTAATTTTGAAATATTACATACAAAATCTAAGAAAGTCACACAATTATTTGCCTTAATAGCATTCTTAACACACACACACAAACTCACAAACACATACAAAATTCTACTCACAACAAAGTACAGATCTGTAACCTGGCTGTAAACTAGAATTAAATGCATATTATCATGAACTACCGTATAATGTTGAGAATGAACGCATGGGTATTAAACTGGATCAGCTATAAAAAAATTGAGATTAGCGTAAATGGGTTTTGTGTTCACAATCAGATTCCCAAACTCTTGATTTGTATTTCACCTACCGGAATATGAGTGTCCTGGCTGCCAGCTAGTAGTTTGCATTAAGTCTGATGAGTCATGCAAGTTATGCTGTATATCCTTGGTTTAAACAAGCACTTAATAACTTCTCTGTTCAAAATGTATTCCCGGTAGGAAGAAAGAAAAAGGAAAAATTCCAAACATGTGGATTTTTTAAACAGCACTAGTGGGAAAGGAGCAAGATGACCCCAGTAACTTTGTCCAGATGCTATGAAATGGAAAAGATATTGGAACAAGCTGATTAACTAAGAAATTCTGTCTACAGCCCTTTGTGTATCTAAGGATTAATGAGCAACCTGGAGGAGATGACAACCTGAGGTACAGCCTCAGACCAATAACATTCAAATGGCTGTTAATTCCCGGAAAGTAATATGTGGCAAGGTTATTAAAGTTGTTGTAATGGAGCTTGAGGAAGAGGCCATGGAAAACTGCACAGACTATAGACAGGGCATCTTCATTTATGAGATGACAAAATTTCTTTTCTAGAGAGATGCTCTCCAGACTTTTCAGTTGGATTCCTGAAACGATTACTCAAGCAAGATGTTTAAATTTCTTATAAACAGTAGCTAAATTAGGGATTTGGGATGAAGACCAAGTACAGTAAATTATTCTTTTTGAGTGTGTTATTATAGCACTCAGCTTCATAAAATAAATTAAAGTGAATTCAAATTGTCGATACTGCCTGTTCAAGCCCACGTGATGCCTTCCAAATATGTTAAGACTGCAAATTCCTAACATGAATTTAGAGACATGTGGCCCCCAAAGCCTTTATTAAGCAACAAATTAGGAACAGTCTTTCAAAAATTCTAGCCATGCTTACCAGGGATTTTAAATTTAGGTATCTTAACACCATAAGATTAGAGAAAATGCTATTCAGTTTAGGAACAGTACTATATTTGAATAATATTTTATATTTTTACTAATAAATAAGTAGAGATGTTGGTGAGGGAGGGATGATCACTGATCTTCCCTTGTGGAATGGAATGGATGTTCTTATGTGGAGAACCATGAAGTTTAGTCTTTCCATCATTATTGTTATATATTTACCTAAAAGTAGACGTAGTCCTCGACTTATGACCACAATTGAACTCAAAGTTTCTGTTGCTAAGCAACACAGTTGTTAGGTGAGTTGTGCCCCATTTTACAACCTTTCTTGCCACAATTGTTAAGTGAATCACACTTAACAGTTGTTAAAATTAGCGATTGTTAAATTAATCTGGCTTTCCTATTGACTTTGCTTGCCAGAAAGTCACAAAAGGAAATCACATGACTCCAGGACACTACAACCGTCATTAATCTGAATCAAAATTCAGCATGTGAAAAATGGTTATAGGTCAACTTTTTTCAGTGCCATTGTAACCAGAAATGGTCACAAAATCAACTGTGGTAAATCAATGACTACCTGTATTGGAAGAAACTATATGTTGGTTCAGAATGAGGTATCATTGGTAATCTCAGTTCTACATTTCCACCTTGGTTTTGACCAGAAATGCTGTCAAAGTCTTGATCCTGTCTCTACAGGTTATGTGGACTTGTATGGGGCAAAACAGATGGAAGTTAAATTTGTCTAGCTCTCTATTACTCTGGTTTTCACTGTGGATGGGTGTCACTACCCTGGAAGGGGTAGGTCTGTTGCTTGCATACTTTCTAGGCTCATGGCTATGCTGGTTTTGCAGGTATAGCTCTGGCCAAAGGACTCTTCTCCCAGGCATTTGATAAAGTAGACCAGAGTCTATTTCTCGGTAAGATGGAACAATGTGGAATAGATAGTACCATCACCAGATAGATTTACAGGTAGCTGACCAATCACACTCAGCATATAGCCCTAATGTAACTACATCTACATGGAGGGAAGCATGCAGAGAAAGTTGTACCATGAATCCAGTGCTCTCCAATCTCTTTATAAATGACTTAGATGAGGGGATCAAAGGGGCATTCATCAAATTTGCAAATAATACCAAGCTGGGGTGGGGGTGGGGGAATTGCTAACCCTTTGGAAGATAGATTCAAGATTGAGAAGGATCTTGACAGACTTGAGCATTTGGTCTTAGCCAACAAGATGCAGTTCAGTGGTGAGAAAAATAAGGTTCTGCTCTTAGTCAGGAAAAACCATATGTTCAGGTACAGGATAGGCAGTATTTGACTCAACAGAGGGATCTAGGTGTCCTGGTGGACCAGCGCTTGAATCAACAATGTGTTGCTACTGTCAAAAAAAGCCAACACAATCCTAGGCTGTATCATCAAGACCACAGGAAGTGATAGTACCGCTCTATACTGCACTAAGGGACATAGTGGCTCAGTGGCTAAGATGCTGAGCTTGTTGATCGAAAGGTCGGCAGTTCAGCAATTCGAATCCCTAGTGCCGCGTAACGGGGTGAGCTCCGGTTACTTGTCCCAGCTTCTGCCAACCTGGCAGTTTGAAAGCATGTAAAAAAATAGGGACCACCTTTGGTGGGAAGGTAACAGCATTCCGTGCGCCTTTGGCATTTAGTCATGCTGGCCACATGACCATGGAGATATCTTTGGACAGCGCTGGCTCTTCAGCTTTGAAACGGAGATGAGCACTGCCCTCTAGAGTTGGGAACGACTAGCACGTATGTGCAAGGGGAACCTTTACCTTTACCTTTATTCTGCACTAGTGAGCCCACATTTGGAATAGTGCATCCAGTTCTGTCACTACAATACCAAAAAGATTCTGGAACCCTAAAAGAAGTATAGTACAACTTTCTGGTACAAAAGTTGAAATTTTGTTTCTTTCTCTTACATGTAAGTTTTTATTCCTAAATTATATCAACAAATATTATAGAAACATTCAGTTGATGATGGGTAGGGTTTTAAGACATATTAAGCCAAAATACACCACTTATAGATTCCATTAACTATGCATGTGTTGGAAAAGAAGGAAAAGCAAAATAGGTCAGATTAAATAGCACATATTAAGAACTGTAGTTGCTTGCTATCTGGGGATCTGAAAAGGAAAAGGGGTGTGCAGACCCCAAAAGTTGAAACATAATGAAAAAAAAAATAACACAGCAGATAGTTACCAAAACTATGATTGCCTAACTTGAGGCAATCAAGTTAATTGTAAATAATACAAAATAAGATCCTTTTAAAGACTATGAAGGTGCCATTTCATCACACTTGCTCAATAATGTCCATAAAGACTTGTCTAAATGTGAAGGGATAGTTTTTGTAAAGTTTTCTCACTAGAGGACCCAGTTGTTCATTTCTTTTTATCCAAGCATTTTCAAATTATAGCCCTTGATGGGCATGAGAAACAGTTTGATAGAACCACAGTCTCTATAATGACATATTTGTCTCCCTCTCGGTTGCTGCATGCAATTTTTTTTCTTAATGGTATCCATAAAAGCAAACTCCAAATACCAAACACTTCTCACAGGAAGTACATAATTCCACACCGAAGGCATAAAATGAAATGAATGTGCATGTTGAACTTACTACCTGTGTTTCCCCGAAAATAAGATCCTGTCTTATATTTTTTTGAACCCTGAAATAAGCGCTTGGCCTTATTGCCATGCACTCAAAAGCCCGATTGGGCTTATTATCAGGGGACATCTTATTTTGGGGGAAACAGGGTACTATTTTTGCATTTCAGCAAAACATTGAAAATACAACACTGTTACATTTAATTCCAGGTGTGTGTTCACATACATACAAATGCATGTGCACACACAGTTATGCTATCGATAGAACTGTTGCTTCCCTCATTTTCCTTGGATTGATAATCCTCTTCATTTCATATCCATTTTTTAATACTAAGGAAGGCTTTCTTCCTCTTAAAGTAGCTTACAAAATGTAACATATATATAAATAATAATCTACCTTTTGAAATGCAAGTACCAAATTGAAGGCCACATCAGAAAGAATACGTGTGCAAAAGCAATATAATAATCAAGCAGCAACCAAACCAGAGTTATATTTTCCAAGTGTCAGCATAGCATAACAAAAATAAAGGAGAAAACTTTTTTATGTTCTCAGGATTATCCAAACTTTTAAGGCCTCCTTTCTATATTATCACTAATCATATGTACCTGGCTCTCACAAAAGGGATGTAACATTTGATTTGATTTGCTGAAAGCAAAGGACCATAGAGAGAACACGAAAAATATATAATACAGAATGACCTTGATAATTTGCCCTGAACAAATTTAATTATTAATCAAAAATATCTTGTATATTGGGTCTATCCATTTATTAGTTCTGGCCATAATGACATCCACACTGAAGTCTCTGAGCATCACTCCAAAAACAAAGTGCAGCATTTTGCTAGAGAAAGTTTATATATTTCTTAAAGGGAAGGCATATGACATACGAAGAGATGCTCCCTTAAGAATCATGGTTTCAAACTTCAAAGTTAATAACCAACTACATGACTCTCGCCTAGAAACAAACTGTCAGTCCAAAAACTATAATAGAGGCATCATTTGTCTCAATTAAACTTTGAATAGCAACACTGTGCATTAATTGAAGTTTCTAGTTGGGTTTTAAGGGCAGTTGCTGCCATAGCAACTAAAACACTACACCAAAAATACTGTTTACAGACAAAGCAGAAACAATTCTTATTTTTAAAAAATCAGAAGAATTCTATTTTTTTAAAAAAAGGTAGTCCTCCATTTCAAACTGTCTGATACTCTATCCCTGAATCTTAAATAAATGTACTTCTACATTATCTGTCTGAATGCTATATGATGATATCAAAGGCCAGTTGAACAAAGTCCTTATCTCCACTCCTGCCTCCGAGCACATAAAATCTGTTGAGATGGTTTAGCAGGAAGGAAAAAGAGAAGACCTATTTTTAATGGAACTTTAAAAGACATCATTATGTGTTAGCACTTCTTCACCACAATCCAAGTAATACAGATTCTAAACACTGATCAACACCAGCCTAAAATTTGATGGAAAGAATATACTGAGCAGGTATGTACATATACTTTAGAACCTACTGTCAATCTATGGATGATTTTTCTCAGTGGTTTTGAGTAGCTGTTAAAAAATGTATCTTTCCATTACCTGGCCTGGAATATAATTCAGATTATTAAAAATGGTATCTGCTCCTTCTTCTTTATTTTACAGCACAGTTCCAGAAAAATGAGAAAACACAAGAAGAACTTGAAACAGTCATGGTTAGTGTTGAAAACTTGCCTTCAAGATAACTGCTGAGAAACATGTAAGTCACTGCAACTAGCTAATTTTTAAATACAATATTAGAAAGATTTTCATATATGGAAAATTTATTTCGAAAGTCCCTGAAACATGTGAAATGGACTCTACATATTCCATGCTTAGGATTTCTTTTTTTTTTCTTTTTTTTTTTGGAAAAAAATCAGCTTTTATTTGTACAAATAAAAGGATTTCTTTTAAAAAGAAAAGTGAAACAGAATTTGTGTATGAGCCTCATATATTAACTAAGGTGCTATGCACATGTTAAAATACCCTGAATTTTAATATGCTTAGGTAAATTGTGAAGTCCTTCTTGGCTGTACAGGCCTTGGAGAGTGTAGCAAAATAATTTGCTTTGATCTTATGAATACAGTGTTTCTCTTTGTAGTTCAAGCAAATAATTTTGCTACACTACAGTAATCAGTTTGGGATCATCTTAATTGCTAACAGCATTGTTCACAAAACTAGTTGAAGGTGGAACTGAAAAGAACAAAGGCTACTGGACGTCAGGATTAAAAGCAAGCTAGAGGATTATCAATCCAAAATATGGCATGTTTCTCACTTAAAACAAAAAGTGGGCTAATTTATAATCTATTTATAGGAAGATTAGATACTACGGAAGAGAAAGAAAGGGAGGTATTAGAGCTGAAAAAGGGGAAATTTAGATGTTGTCCAAAATCTAGCAGTGATTCACACTGCCAAATAGTCCACACTTCATTCAGTGCATCCTTAAATGGAAAAGGGATAGGAAGGAGGTTCCTATGTGTACAGTATTAGGATTCATAGGTTTCACAGAATGACATTCATCATACCGTAGCAAGATGATAAAAAAAATATAGAAAAATCAAAACAGCAACAAAATACCCTTATGGTAGAATATATGGACACCCACTGACCAAAAAAGCAACTTTAAGGGTAATGGCAGAAGGCAGGTAATTAAAGACAGAGAGCTAGGGGAGTGGTGAAATCCAAATTTTTTTACTACTGGTTCTGTGGGCGTGGCTTGGTGTGCGTGGCTTGGTGTGCATGACAAGGGAAGGATACTGCAAAATCTCCATTCCCACCCCACTCCAGGGGAAGGATACTGCAAAATCCCCAGTTCCTCCCCACTCCTGGGGGAAGAATATTGCAAAATCTCCATTCCCACCCCACTCTGGGGCCAACCAGAGGTGGCAGTTGCTGGTTCTCCGAACTACTCAAAATTTCTGCTACTGGTTCTCCAGAACCTGCAAGAACCTGCTGGATTTCACCCCTGAGCTAGGGTTAAGCTTACCCACGAATGTATTTGGGTTCAACCTTTATATTTATAAAAAAAAACCCTAAATATGCATTCAAGAAATTAAGATGAAGCTGCTGTTTGTCCAGAAGCTGCAAGGTTTGGCTAGGGCCACTAGATCCCATCTGGATCGGATCACACTCCATCCTGGGATTCTCCTGGATTCATGGCTTCTGCTTGATCGAAGGTTTGAGGCGGTGGATAGGTAGTGGTTTCACAGCCTTGGCTGCTTTATGCCAATTTCAATTCTTCTAACAACAGCCACTTACGTGCTTGACACTTGACACTCTAATATAGCTAGGAGGATTAAACATTCATTATATTTAAAAGTACTTTTAAAAGAATAACCAGGGTTGGGGGATGGGGGGGAGAGAAGGGGTTCTTTTCTTATTTTTGCAATTGTTCCATTATTCCCTTATTCCCTTACAAATGTATGCAAAGTGTCTTACAGCCTCATTCAGATTTATGTAGTTGCTATGAAACCGGGTGTTAATTTAAAAATTAAAATAAAACATCTAATCTCTCTGCTTTTGAATACACAAGCATCTTATTTAATTAGCAAATATACATACATACATATATATATATATATATATATATATATCACACAGTGCCTGTTGATTTATTGCTGAAAAATGCTTCAAATTGATTCCGGTAACATCAAAGTCAGGCAGGGTGGAAATAGCCAGTGCATAGCAAACATCAGCCTCAGCAGATGACAAATAATCAAACAAGGAGGCCATGAGAAGGGAACAAAAGACCTCAAAGCAACTATGATCACAAGGGCAGACTGACAGCACAATAGAGGAAAAGTCATTACAATGGTTCTCCCAATGAAGTACAACCAGTGTGCCCCTTAATGATTGCCAAGATCTTGCTATTATACCAATATATGCTTTTCGCTAAATATACCATGCAGATCCTACTAGCAATAAATCCCATGTGTGCTGTCCCACCTACCCCTCCAATAGAGTTATTAGTGTGGTAGTCATTATTATGATACAACTTATTCATCGTATTCTGTCATAAGGAACATAAAGATTTGGGGAGGTTCTAAATGATGGACTCCCAGCACTACTACTAGAACCATTATATCTTTTCCTCCTGAAAAAAATCCCTGGGGGGTGGGGAGGAAGGGCATAGAACAAGAGCAAGAAGAATACAAGAAGATTACAATTTAAAGAAAATATCACCAGAGACCTCTTTGCTGGCAGTAACTGTCTTCCTCAGCAGATGTTCCCTTACACGATTGCAGTTATAGATATCAAATGAAGATTCCTACTTAAACTGCCTTGAGCTCATGGAGCAGATGTAGGATACAAATAAATAAATACTCTAAAAATGAGAAACTTCATTTGAATGGCAAGGACACATATTACATAAACACTCCATCAATTCAGTAATTCCCTTTTCCCACCATTCTTGGCAGCAAGATCTTCCCTAATTGTAAAGAAAACTTTTAAATAAAAATGATGGTAACAAAAATAGGTTCTTTGAATCAACAATTACTTAGCTGAAAAGCTAGTATTTTATAGTTAAGAAGTCACTGAACAGAACTATAACTGTCAAGAATAATACATACATCTGCCAAAACTTTAAAAGGAGAGGGCATCAAGAATCCTGGGCAGAATCCAACTACTCTGCCTCTACTATTGATAACTGAATAGTACCGAGGGCATAATGTTGCATCTTTCCTAATTTACATCCTCCTCCATTGGTAAGAACAGACTCCCACCCCCCTGAATTAATGACATCAATCAGCAGGGAGTTTTGTAAAATGCATAAACCAGTCATTTTCCAAACTCTACCAGAAGATAAATGATTCCAGATGTTGGACTAAAGCCATTTTCCCACACATGCTACAATGTTTTGTTATCCATATTGGGTTATAATGTCTGGGTGTGAGAGAGAGAGAGAAAGAGAGAGAGAGAGAGAGAGAGAGAGAGAGAGAATGAGATTGTGTATAATTCAAAGAGTTAACAGCTAAAGCTTCCACTTCTGGCTAAGAGCAAACGGTGTTTTAAAAGTAGAATGGTAAAAGTTCAATTGCTGTACAAAGAGTGGTAGAACTGATTGATGTCAAGCAATTCAGTCTCTAGGATCTTGTACAGAGTAACAACAGCAAAACTGCTCACCTCCTGCTTCTTATTAATATCTGTACAAATTAGAAAACGGATCATTTCCAAAGTTACTGAATAAATTAGAACTCAGTCCATGTCATTTCCATCTCACAACTTCTATTAAAATAAAAACATCAGTCAACTTAAAACTTTGTTGAAGATACGGATCCTTTCCCTCGCCACCCTGAAACTCCCAAGTCGAAAAATAGTGACTCTTCGTAAAGTTGGATGCAGATAAAGATTATTCTAGGATTGAAGTAAAAACACATTTAACTTTTCTTATATGTACCAAAGTTATAATTTTCAACGAATATACAGAAAGTAAAAAAGAACAATCGAATGCATTTTGGAGTCAGTCATTTCTTTCCATTATTCTGATATAAGTAAAGGAGTCAGGGGAATAATTCCTGCTTTAAACTTATCCTGGCTAGGCAGAATACATTTTCTCTTACCAATACAAACATAGTTCCTTCCATTTGTTCACATCCATAGCATCTGTGGACTAATCTTTAATGGTAGTTTGACAAATTCTAAAATCTAGTAGAGAAAATAGCACTTAAATAAAACAACAAAACTACTGAAAAATTTGAAAAACGAACAATTTGAAAGCTCGTTTGCAATTTTTTTCAAATAAGAAACTGCATGATAAACTTGGTTGCATATCTCACATTCAACTAAAACCATTAAAACTCTCTAATCGGAAGAGCAAATGGAGATAGTTAGCATAGTAATAACCATAAACATATTGGAGGAAGCAGACTTACTTTGTGTAAAAATATCTTAAGGCTCGGCTAGAAATATTATTTCTTCTACTGCTTACTAAGAAGTGTTCAATCTGACAGATGGTTTCACTTTGCCACTAAGCATTTTCTCTTGCTTATCTCTGCCAGCTATTATTTCCACAAGGCTGTTTGCAGGACTGTGCTCTACATCTTTTCTGAACTAATCAATGCCTCTCTTGGCTTTGGCTGGTTTCTAGTCCCGCCTCCTGTTCTTGTATAAATGAAAACTCACAGCTGGATTGTCTGTAAACCGTTTCTCTTACCATGAGCTCCACTGGGTAAATTGTGCAATCAGGCCATGAAGCAACCCGCTGGAAAAAACAATCACTCATCTTAATGAGGTACATATAAAAGCCAACCAATCATGAATACTGATATCTAATGACTAGAGAGCTATGACCTTCAAGCCTGTCAGGCACAAGCAACCAGAGCAACCACAGTGAAGGGTCTAAATTGACTACTTTATTATATTCTACCTATAATACAAGAACCTCCCCAAACTGCTTGCCTTCTCTTGAGAACCAACAGATAAAGTTCCATGGAATGTGTGTGTCGGTCCTAGGTCTCTTGTGGCTATGCAACAATTCAAGGCTCAACTCCAGCCTTGCCCTGGCTGGTAGTTTTCCAACAAAGCCTGAAGTGCCTATCAAGATTATCCAAGCCCTTCTTAACTTTATACAGCTGTGATGGTGAACCTATTGCACACATGCCAGAGGTGGCACGCAGCACCTTCTCTGTGGGCATGTGAGCTGTTGGCTCAATTCAGCTCTGCCACGCATGCGCATGTGCCTCCCACCGGCCAGCTAGTCTTTGGGTCTCTGCTGCACACGCGTGGGGGGGGCGCGCAAGTGCATGTAGGGGTGAGGCGCATGCGAGGGTGCGTGTGCATGTATAGGGGTGTGGTGCATGCGGGGGGCCGTGCACTCATGCACCGGGACAAGATGCATGCACTGAGGCCACACACGCATTGCATTTTGGGGGTTCGGGCGCTTTGGGCACTCGGTCCGGAAAAGGTTAGCCACCATTGTTATACAACTACCTGGCAAACCAAATAATTTATTTTTATATTAAGTTGATTTAAAATAAATGTACATGTGCAGATATAATAAAAGCAATCCCTTGTTTCCATTTTCCACTCCTGTAGAAGTCATGAATCTGTTTCTGGAATCATTGCTGTATTAGATAAGGATGAACAAACTGAAGTTTGATTCAGTCAAGCTGGAAATTGGATTATATTATGAGCGCAGAATAGGTATAGAACTTGTCCAGGGCAGGATGTATTCCTATTGGATGAATTCAGTATCAATCTGATATTTGAATGTCCAAATGGCAATAGTTGGTAGAAGTGATTTTTAATCAAAACTTCACTTTTTATATGTTAGTGGATCTCATCTCAGAAGAAATCAGACATCTCAGGCATCTATGGATTAGTTAGTCATGATTAAATTAGTTGCTCTATATATGGCAGACCTGACTTTGAAAAATTATATTGGCTGAAATGTGTTTATCGATATTATAATTAAACCCAGCTGAACAGTTAAGTATTTTAACGTATCAGCCTTTTTGGTTGCCAATTTGTTTCTGGATTCAATTCAAGGTACTGACTTTAACCATGAACGTTTAAAACTATCATGGACCAGAATATCTCAAGAGACACTTCTTCCACATTATTCGGCACATCAACTAAGTTTGTGTCTGCTTTGATTTTTCACTCTGATTTTTCCCATTATCAGAAAAATAGAGAATAAGTACTTGATAGGTCATAATCTAAACATTGGAAATTGCTTTTAAATATGCCTACTCATGCTTTTTTGAAAGAAAGGCATCAAAGACTGTTATTCCAGTCAGCTTTTATGGAAGAAATAGGAACTTGTGTTTCTCAATTTTTTCTGAACTATAATTCCCAGGATTCCTTACTATTAGAAGTCCTGACTGGAGACTATGAGCTTGGATTCAGAAAGAAGTACATGTAAAGCATTTGAAGGGGCACCTTATAGGCACATTAGCACAGCGAAGCATATCCTCAGAAATCATCAAGTAGAGATATTTGCACAGTTGCTTTGAAGGCTGTCTCACATTGTTTGAGCCTGGATGTGCATATACAGAGCCTTCTTCCGTCAGAACTGCCAGTGAAACAGAGTATCTGGGCGTTCACCTACTGGTTCTTCTCAGTCTACAACTATTCATTTAGTGATCGTTCAAAGTTACAATGGCAAAAGCAAAAACCTGACTTATGACCAGGGGTAAAATGCTACCGGTTTGGGCTGGTTCACCCGAATTGGTAATAAAAAATGCTACCGATTCACCAGAACCAATAGTAAAAAAATGCTTAAAAAAGTAAAAAAAAAGAATTTCCGAGGATCGTGTGGCACAGCTGATTGTCACACAGCTGATCGTTGGAACTTTTTTTTTTTATTACTTTTTAAGCATTTTGTTACTACCGGTTTTCACACTTATGACCGTTGTAGCATTCCCTATGATCACATGGACAATGTTCGGCTATTTAGCAACTGGCATGTATATTAAGATAGTTGCACTGTCCCAGGGTCTAATGATCACCATTTGTAATATTTTCAGCTTCCAACAAGCAAAATCTGGGAAGCCAGATTCGCTTAACAATTGCGCAATTCATTTGACAACTGCAGTGATTCACTTAACAACCGTCTTGCTTAGCAATGGAAATTTTGGGCTCAATTGTGGTGGTAAGTCAAGGGCTGTCTGTATAAGTTTAGAGACCCCTTAAAGCAGACATGGGAGTCTTTCAGATAATGCAGTGCATTAACAGTTTGAGGGGGATGGGATGTTCTACTCAATGCAAAAATGTTTTTTAAAATGCTGTTTTCAAATGCTTTGTACAGCCCTATTTCCTACCTTTATTTTTTGGCCTACCAATTTAAAACTTCTGATGCTGTAAAACTATTTAATATTTTTAGGTTGCTCTCTGGTACTGTTGTTCTTTTTATTCTGATTGTTTTTCAAAAATGTTGTAAACCAATGTGAGATTTGGTAGGCAGAAAACACAGGCTACGAATTAGAATACTAAATAGTGAAGTACATATTCTTTGTACCTTTTAATTCAATTCAAAATCCATTCCTGGAATATTTAGTTATGGGATTTGAGTAATATGGCTGAGAAAACAAAAGAGGCCTCCGTACAAAAAGAATGTGCATAAACATATTATAGTAATCAAACAATTGCTGTATTTTAATTTGTGTGCAAATTAGGGCATTCTAAAAATGCAAAACCAGATAGTTTCTCCCCATGCTCTATTAGGGGTAAGTTTGATTATTCTCTCTGCCTCTAACCATTTTCTGGATGCTTTATAAACCTTGTAAAAATATGTATATATAGTATTGGGTACAGAAATGTAACATGGAAAATAGCCCAAAGCATAATTGGAGCAAGTGGATAGTAGCTATTTGGATATGATCTTGAACTTATGAAGCAATAAAACAAAGACTATAAGAAGTCCGAAAGAGGTTAGCATTTATCTGTATTGACAGATGCAACTGTTTTTTAGAGTTACGTGTGCATGTATGATAAAAGTGATGAACCAAACCTCAATCAGTCAGGACCAAATTGAAAAAACAAAACTTTCAGACAATCTTAGATATTTCACTAAGCATTCCTAGATTACTGATTTCTCAATTGCTTTTAGCATATAAAGTGTTATTGCCTTCCTCAAATTGCCCACATTTCTTATCAAAAATGGATTTTTAAATCTTGTAAGCAAAGCCTTATGTCTTATGCCTAAAGATATTTACCCATGTAGTAGGGCTGTATTAATATTACCCTTCTCATCTTTCCTATTACCTTCTTCTATTGGTATCTTATGATGATATCACTTTATTGTTTATATGTACACCAAGAGCTTATGCACCGGAGACAAATTCCTTGTGTGTCCAATCATACTTGGCCAATAAACAATAAAGAATTAGAACAAGGCAAATGGGAGCTACGCCATTCTGCTTGCCATGAAAATTTAAATATATTCATGTATGTTTTAATTGTATATTTTATTTTGTTTCTTTTAGTTGCTTTGTTTATGTTATTTGTTAAAGAAATAAGCAATTTTCTTGGTATTTGTTTATCCAGGAGTAAAAGTCACTTTTCAATGAATACTTTCTGAAATAATAGGTTGGCCACCTAGTCTTGCTAGAGAAGAAAAGATGAATGAAGGCAAATATACGTGTCCCAGGATAAAGTTGCAGGATCCAATTTGAATCGGTCACTCGGACCAGAGGTTCATTTTTCTAAGCTTTTGGACTCATGCTGGAGCTCTTCCTCAGGGAATTTCTCTCTTTCCAGAATGTGTACCCATTCTGGAGAGAGAGAAGTTCCCTGAGGAGGGGCTTCAAAGTGAGTCTGAAAGCTCAGAAGACTAAACTTCTGGTCCTGGTGACGGATCCAAATTGGATCCTGAAAGAAAAGATGAGGTTAAATGATGAAATGTTTTGTGAATCTTGCGTAACTTTATTAAAATTTTAAAAATAAAAATAAAAATATCAAGAACTAATATTTAGAGTAAAAAGAGAAGAAACAAATAAGGAAATAAGAAAGAACATAGCCAAAAGTTGAGAGAGAGAGGGAGGGAGGGAGGGAGAGAGAGGGAGGGAGGGAGAGAGAAAGAGAGAGGGAGGGAGGAAAGGGGAGAGAGAGGGAGGGAGGGGAGAGAGAGAGAGAGAGAGAAATATCACTTTTCATTATAAATATAAATGTAACCTCTGGTTACAGGTGTTAAGTCCCCGCCGGCACGGCTGCTTTCGAGCAGGCTGTGTCGTCAGTAGGATGGGATTGGCGGAGACGCACAGCAACAAAAGTAGCGGGAGTTGCCTGGGTGTTAATTGGTTGCCGCTGTCTGACAGCTTTGCTTTTAAGGAGCTGTCAGATCGCGCGTTCGCGTTCTGTTCTTCCTTCACTCGTTGTGTTACTTTAACTGGTTAATAAAGTTTATGACTTGGTGATCTATTTTACAGATAAAGAAATTAGGAATAATATTGTGCAGAACTCTTTTAATTCTACTTTGCAATTTCATGGAAGAAAGATTTGGATTTTTAAGGAGCTCCCGACTAAGATGCTAATGGAGAGGAAGAAATTTGGCTTTCTAGTGACTAAGTTAAAAAAAAGAAATATCCTATTTAGGTGGAATGCCCCAGTTGGTTTAATATTGAGACACCAAGGAGTAAGATATCAACTGAACACTGTTGAAAAAGCGGAAGAATTTTATCAAAAAATTTTAAAAATGAATTTAACGTCTTTAGGCACAATACAGGATAAGCAAAAGGAGTTGGAAACAAAAAGAAAATATCAAATTACAGAGGCTGTGGTGGATAAATTGTCTTTGGACTCCCTGGATACCCCAGCTGGACTGTCTATAAATAAGAGAGCAGTGTCATCCGACTCCAATGTGATGAACCATCAAGTCACAGACAAGTGCGCAAATCAACCAGTTGATATACAAGTGATGGAGAAGAAAGATGAGATGATAAAACTAACCCAACAAGATCAACTCATAAAGCAGAATGAAAATCGATCAGCCGATACACAATTGGTAGGCACAAAACGAGGATGGAAATTCAACCCGCAAAAGAAAAAGAAAAGAAATAGATCTCATAGAAACAGCAGTTTCTAAACCAAGCAACAGTGAAGCCTTTAAAAAATGAATGAATATCTGAAAAGATAGTGGAGGCGAACAATTGTTTAATACTATCCTGAGGATTGTGGCAGATCTCTGTAATGCCGTGATTTTGGGATGTGAAAAGAGCCTTACCTTGTTGGATTTGAATTATCTACTCTGGATTTCTTTTACTGGTAAATATATTATAATTATTTTGAGTTACAAGGCAAGAGAGTCACGCTGGGGCATGCAGAAGATCTGGTTGTTACCCATCAGGATGATGGGAATCAACAATCCTGATGAATACCACAACTATAACTATATGGATATAATTATAATGTCACTCGGGTGGTTGTTTTTACTTTTATATATATACGAGGATATCTACTACTGATGGGGGCAGAAGATGATTGAAGATTTTGAACAGACTGTTGCACCAGCATGTTATTTTACCCTATTATGGGTGATGGATTTAACGATCCAGTGGAAAGACACCAAAGAAGATATTATATGGATTATAAATTTAAAGTTATTGTCTTTTTTCTTTTTACAAAATGGAATGCATATATAGATATGTGTATATCTTAGTAAAGTGGGCAGTGGGTTATATTTAGAATTGTATTGCATGATTTTGTAGGAATTGAAGGGTTGAAATAGGTTAGTTTACTGATTGATTAGTCTAAGAAAAAGGATCCTTAAGTCATATATTTAGGGGAGTGGAGGAATTGGATAGAACTGAATAAATGTTAAATTTGGATGTAGGGAGAAGGCCGCTTTAAAATGTTATATTAATATATATAAAAGATTAAATGTTAAATTGTAATAATACATTATAAGTTTAGGGGAGGAGAAAAAGGGCAGATTATCGTAAAAATGGGAGTTATAAGAATAATATGCTTAGGGTCAGTATTCTGAGGAGGGAGTAAGGGAAAGGAAAGATATTATGTATGTAATTAGTTATGAAATAGCCTATTGTTGTGAAGAAGTCACAGGGGGGGATGGGTGGTGAGGGGGGGGTTAGGGAAGGGGGGGAAAGGGGGAAAAACTTGTATTTGAAAACTTTTTCAACAAAAATAAATAAATAAATAAAGTTTATGACTTGAACGGCCTGGCTCCAGAGTCGTCCCTAAAGACACAACAACTGGCGACGAAGCTGGAGACCTGAGGCAAACCTGCGCCGTGGTCGCAATTCGGGATGGCTGTCACGCTCCCAACATTCTCGCCGTTCGAGCCAGCTGCAGAGATGTGGGACAACTATCTAGAACGGTTTGAGTGTTTCTTACACGCTAACGATCTTGCCGATCTATCTCCTGCCAGGAAAAGAGGGTACTTCTTAAGTTCATGCGGGCGTGACATATTTGCCACAGCCAGGGCTCTGACTGCCCCGCAACCAGTTTTTACCGTACCCTGGGAGATCCTGTTGGAAAAATTAAGACAGCACTATGCCCCCTCTCCCTCTAAAATTGCCCGGCGCCACGCGTTTTACCAGCGGTCTCAGAAGGCTGGGGAGTCTGTCAATGAGTATATGGCTTCTCTGCGCGCAGCAGCACTGCACTGTGAGTTTTGGGAGCTTGAAGACATGCTCCTGGATCAACTGGTCTGTGGTGTTCGCAATTTAAAACTACAGCGAAGACTGCTTGCTCGTTCTGATTTAACTCTCCCTGTTGCCATGGACGAAGCCAGGGCATCAGAAATGTCGGCCCACTCGTCTGCTGAAATCCAACGGGTGCAAGACGGGGGGGGGAGTTTTGTCTGCTCCTCCTCAGGCCGTGCATCATGAGGAGTCAGATGCAGAAGACGCCCCAGAGACAGAGGAGGAGGTGTGCCGCCTAAAGTCCAGCCGAAAGCAACGTGTGCCGCCTGTTGTTAAACCTCCCCAGGGTGGATGCCTGGGTTGCGGTGGCCAGCACAGCCGAGCAGAGTGTCGTTTTAAGTCTGCCATCTGCCGCCGGTGCAGGAAATGCGGCCACCTTTCCAGGGTCTGCCGAGCCGCCTTTCCGCTCCCCGATGACACGGGGAAGCCTGCTCCCAAGCGACCGAAGACAAAATGGTTTGCGCGCCGTGGGAATCGCGTGGAGGAACTTCAAGACGTGGAGGTCGACGCTGTGGGCATCAGCCACACTTCCTCGCCCGGGGCTGCCAGCAAGATCTTCCTCACGATCCAGCTGGAGGGCTCGCCGTGCCGTATGGAGCTTGATACGGGCTCCTCCCATTCCTTAATCGCATGGTCCACTCTAAAGGCCTTAATTCCTTCTTTCTCCCCACAGTGCCTGGATGCCTGCCCTATTAAACTCAAGGACTATCAGGGGAAGCAAATCCCCACGTTAGGCTGTGGTTCTTTCCATGTTGTTTATGGCTCTTTTTCAGGTCGCCTGCCTCTGATTGTCGTGCGGAACCGTCTTCCTAACTTGCTGGGGTTAGACTGGTTCGCTGCATTACATCTGGGTGTGTCCGGAGTCCATGCCACCAGTTCTGACATCTCCGCTGAGCTGACTCGCGAGTTTGCAGATGTGTTCGATGGCCAGCTTGGTAAATATACAGGGCTCCCCATCTCTTTCAATCTGGATCCCCAGGTGGCTCCTAGGCGACTGAAGCCTTGAAGGGTGCCACTTGCACTGCGAGCCAGAGTAGACCGGGAATTGGACAAATTAATAGCACAAGGGATTCTCCAACCTGTAGAACACGCAAAATGCGAGACCCCTATAGTGATTCCTCTAAAGGCTGACGGATCTATTAGGATCTGTGCTGATTACAAGGCAACCCTTAATAGGGCGTTGCAGGCTAATCACTACTCCGTCCCCGTGGTCCAACATCTCCTCCACTCGCTGGGTCAGGGCAGGGTCTTCGCGAAGCTGGACCTCGCCCAAGCGTATCAACAGCTTCCCGTGGATGAGGCCACTGCCCTGGCCCAGACGATTGTGACACACAGGGGGGCGTTCAAATGTACCCGCCTGCAATTCGGGGTTAGTGTCGCCCCGGGGATCTTTCAGAGCCTGATGGAGCGGCTGCTCCATGGGTTACAAGGGGTCGTGCCTTATTTCGATGATGTCCTGATCGCGGCCGCTGATCAGGTGGACCTCATCGCTAAGATCAGGGCTGTCCTCACATGTTTCAGGCAGGCGGGGTTAAAGCTTAGGGCCGATAAGTGTCGAATGGCGGTTCCCCAAGTGGAATTTCTGGGTTTCCTGATTGATTCTGCCGGAATCCGCCCAGCCCCGGCCAAGGTGGCCGCTATTAAGGGTGCCCCAGTGCCAAAAAACTGGGCCGAATTGCAGGCTTTTCTTGGTCTGCTTAATTTTTATGCTGTATTTTTACCGCACAAGGCTTCTCTGGCCGAGCCTCTACATCGGCTCTTAGACACTAAATCTCCTTGGCGTTGGGATCGACAGGCAGCTGCCTCATTCAAAGCTGTCAAGGATGTTCTCACGTCTGAGGCCGTCCTAGTGCAGTATGATGCCAGTTTGCCCCTCTCCCTGACTTGTGATGCCTCCCCCTATGGGGTGGGCGCCGTATTGAGTCACGTGTTACCCAACGGGGCGGAAGCACCTATTGCCTACTATTCCCGCACGTTATCCAATGCGGAACGTAATTATAGTCAAATTGACAGAGAAGCCTTGGC
Organism: Arizona elegans; assembly: GCA_022577455.1. NCBI lineage: Eukaryota > Metazoa > Chordata > Lepidosauria > Squamata > Colubridae > Arizona > Arizona elegans. The sequence goes on along the minus strand of JAKOOJ010000006.1, from coordinate 91,413,391 downwards.
GGCCGTCGCAGGAATCAAAAGATTCCATGATTACGTCTACGGTCGGTTCTTCTATCTGATCACCGACCACAAACCCTTGTTGGGTTTGCTGGCGGCGGACCGTCAAACTCCTCCTATCCTCTCTCCTCGCATGTCACGGTGGGTTGAGTTTTTGGCTGCCTATTCATACGAGCTGCAGTATAAACCCGGAAAGGCAATCGGGCATGCAGATGCCCTCAGCCGCTGTCCCCTTCCCTGGACAGTCCGGGACCCAGCCCCGGCATCGTCCGTCCTCTTAGTGGACGAGTTGTCTCCCTTAGTGACCGCGGCCAATATTCGGTCTCAGTCTGCGACCGACTCCACTCTGGCCCGTGTCATAGATTGGGTCCGCAGGGGTTGGCCTCCAACTCACCCTTCGTCGGAGTTTTTGCCTTACCTGCGCAGGCGACATGAATTGTCCGTGCTGTCAGAGTGTCTCCTGTGGGGAAGCCGGGTAGTTGTTCCCCTCACGCTTAGATCTCGCGTGTTGGCATGCCTCCATGATGCCCATCTGGGCATCGTGTGCATGAAAGGCTTGGGCAGAAGCTATGTTTGGTGGCACAACACACGACCCCTATTGCCTCTACCAATCACAGTCCCGCCGAGCTTCTAATGGGTCGGCGACTCCGGATCACTCTGGATCGCCTGCATCCTAGTTATACCCAGGAGATGACCCCGCGGGGGTGCAGTCAAACTCGCTCTTTTGTTGTGGGCAATTTAGTTTTCACCCTTAATTTTGACCCTACAGTCAGGTGGCTTCCTGGGCACATCATACAACTGACTGGACCCTATTCTTATAGAGTCCAGCTGGCCGATGGCCGTGTATGGCGGCGGCACATTAACCAACTAAGATGCCGCTGTGCCGATGTTTCTGACCCTCCAATGTTGCAAGATTCCCTGCATTCACCGACAACAACACCGGCTCCGGGAGCGCAACCTGACCGGCCGGTCGCAGACCACCAGTTCCCGGCTGAGCAGTTTCCATCGGAAGGCTTATCGGAGCGTCCTGAGCTGTCCGCTGAGACCGGTGTTCCACCATCAGTAATCGCGGAGCCCGCCGAGACTTCAAAGGGCGAAGCCCCACCTTCAGCCCCTTCCATACCTGAATTAAGGCAGTCCGGGCGGCTCCGGCGTCGTCCCGCCTACTTAGCTGACTACGCCTGTTCGTTCCGGGGGGATAGGGGTGTTAAGTCCCCGCTGGCACGGCTGCTTTCGAGCAGGCTGTGTCATCAACAGGATGGAATTGGCAGAGACACACAGCAACAAAAGTAGCGGGAGTTGCCTGGGTGTTAATTGGTTGCCGCTGTCTGACAGCTTTGCTTTTAAGGAGCTGTCAGATCGCGCGTTCGCATTCTGTTCTTCCTTCACTCGTTGTGTTACTTTAACTGGTTAATAAAGTTTATGACTTGAACGGCCTGGCTCCAGAGTCGTCCCTAAAGACACAACAACAGCCTCATTTATATTTTGTCTATAATCTATTTTTAATCAACCAAACTGTATCATAATTCCTTTTTTTCTGTCTCTTATACACATACATACATAGATACATACGCACACAAAATCAGTTTGATGTAATGGTTAAGATGCTGGCCTAGAAACCAGGAGACTGTGAATTCTAGTCCTGCTTAGGCATGATAGCTGTCTGGGTGACTTTGAGCCAGTCACTCTCTCTCAGGCCAGCACATTTCACAGGGTTGCTGTGGAGAAAATAGGAGGAGGAAACAATATTAAATACGTTGGCTGCCTTGAGTTACTTATGAAGCTGCCCAGAATCACTTTCAATGATGAGAGGGGTTGCATATATGTTTAATAAATAAAATAAAGTAATAAATGTGGAATTTAAAAAGAAGTCAGGTTTCCAGTTAGCATTAAACTTATCTCTATTAACTTAGCACTACACACACAGTATGTCTGGTTAAAGCTGTCAATCTGACCTTCTCAACAAGTTCTATCATCTTCATCATCCATTCCTCTATTATGGGTAAAGTTGACTCTTTCTACCTGGGCACATATAATAATCTTGCTGCAGTTGTCATATACAAAAACGAAGTTCCATAAGTTTTCCCCCCACAGCGGTTTATCCATCCGCTCCAAAAGAAAAGTCTCTGGATTCAAGAATATATTAATCTTTAAAATATTTTGTATTATTATATGTAACTGAGTCCAAAATCCTCTTATCCTATAAATCAGTGTTGGCGAACCTTTTCGGCACTGAGTGGGCGGCTGCTCTTCCGGTTTTTGGTGCGCACATGTGCATCGCCACCTGGTCTTCCGGTTTCTGGCGCGCATTTGCATGTGAAGACCAGCTGCCTGGTGTGGATGCAAGCACAGGAAACCAGAAGAGCATGCGCGCTGCTCTTCCAGCACTCCCGCACGTGTGAAGACCAGCTGGCCGGTGCACCGGAACCCGGAAGAGCAATGGGCGATGGCTCATGTGCCTGGAGAGATGGCTCTGCGTGCCATTTCTGGCACCTGTGCCATAGGTTCGCCATCACGGCTATAAATGTTGCTGTATATGCTAATGCGGGGGGGGCACTGTGGCCCTTTTACAATATGTGGACTTCAACTCCCAGAATTCCTGAGACAGCCAAGCTGGCTCAGGAATTCTGGGAGTTGAAGTCCACAGGTTGTAAAAGGGCCACAGTGGCCCACCGCTGTGCTAATGCTATTATGGATATGCTTGATGATTACACAATCATTTCTGAACTTATCTAAGTTACAGAATCATGCAGCCACTCTGCATTTTAAACCATTGAAATCATGACTGTAGGAAAAGTGCAATTTTGCTTATGACTTGGGGTAAATATTAACTTTTTGTAGAAATGGAAAATATAATTTCAATATAAAAGAGTTAACAAACCAAGCACTTTTAACTGTATCCAGTTTATATAAAGACATGAGCAATATCACTGCCACTTTCAATTCCAAGGTGACCTATATGATGATGATGGGTTTGTTGTCCCCATGACCTCATGTCCTTTTGTGTTTAGAGGTACTCGTTCTAGAGAATCCCAATCAACTGCCGTAGTAATAATGCAGACTATTAGATTTTTATCCTGCAGACATCCTACTCAGACATACCCTAAACCAGTCCTAGCTGCACCATGAGGAACAACTTAACTGATGCTGTTTGATTCAACTATTAGAAAATGAGAACATAATTTTAAATGTTCCAGACAAAGACAGAAGAACATCTTTTCCAGATGCCATCTTTATTTTTCTACAGTTGAAAATATTTTTTTTAAAAAATGGGCCTAAATAAGATTATTATCAGTTCTTTTTCTCTGCAGAGCAAAACTAACATTAATTTTATCAGCAGAACTGAAAAGCAATGGAAGAGATTTAAGAAAAATAGATTAGTTAAAGTCAAGATTAAGTATAGGCAAAACTATGTCTGAATGCCGGCAGTCTGAAAAGTGACAGCAGGTCAAAGATCTGTGCAGTTCTATATCTTGTCCACTAGAGGCCATCTAGAGTTCAACCATGATTTTCAGAAGTATTACATAACAAGTTCAGTTTGAAAACTAAAGCATTATTTTATTATTTCACAGTCATTTTTAATTCCTAATTTCATATAAAGAAATTTCCCCTGCTTTAATGTGCTATAGGGCAACAAATTATTTAAAAACAAACAAACACTAATTACTGTGGAATATCATTCATATATGGTCATCTTGATATCAGTTACAAAATTATGTGGCTCCACAAACTTCCAAGTTGCTAACTGGGATTTTTGTTTTAATATAATCATATAACATCAATGTTTTGTTAACTATACTGGATCCAAATCCAGTTGGCAACCTTTATAACTTAAACAATTTAGGTCCAGAAGCATCTCCCACCATGAAGCATTCTTATTTGTGTTGTTTTTGGAATGATTCCTCATGGAAGTTTCCCTGGCATCCATACAGTTGCCTATATATTGGTGCAGGTGGAAGCACTTCTCCTTTTCAAGGAATTTTAGATCTCAAATTGTAAAGACAATGAATGTGTTTTATTTACTTTTAAAGTTCTATTTCCTATGCAGACTGTGGTTTAATTTGACTATGTTTTTCTTCTTCCTATGTTATCAAATCCTTTCTTGTTAGCTGGGTGAAAATAGAGATTGATTTTTTTTTAAAAAAAATAAAGCTTTAAATTCATCAGAATTTTCTACCCTACTGTTCAAGTATAAAACACATGCTAGGTATTATATGGGCAATATATCTGCTTAGCACTGTCTGCCAAATGCAGCAACAAAACCTTTAATTTCAGATAGTTCTCATGGTATTTCTGATTATTATGGGTGACCTTCTCATTAGGTTCAAGAATTTAGCCTCAAACCACAGACTTCCTGATTTAGCCCTTGAATCCATAATAAACCCGTAAAGCATTTTCTTTATAGAAAGATGAACTGTAATCTCATAGGTTATAAAAAGAAAATGATGACTTGTGAAGAAGAAATATGGACGTGCAAGAACAAAAAGAATTGTCTACTTAAAAATCTTGGCAAATAAATTACTTACATAAGCTGAGTTGTATTAACATGAAGAGAACACCAATTATCATTTGGGCTAGGTCTTTGACAGATTGTGACGTAATTATCCACAGATGTTTTATTTACTATACTGAAACCTTATTCCATATTAAATAGGTTTACACTGCCAACAAATGCCCATAATAAATAAAGCTGGAACTAAAAACTGAAAAATTTTGGAAGTTAGGCATAAGTAGGATAGTTGTTATCTATCTAGCATTAATATACTGCAGAGAGGGGCTGAATGCTGGTTCTATTTTCCCCCCTCCTTGGAGGAGAGGAGGAACAGCATTCCCTCAATAGTCAGAGGTGATATTCAGCATGTTCTGACCAGTTCTGGAGCACTGGTAGTGGAAATTTTGAGTATTTCGGAGAACCGGTAAACACCACCTCTGACTGGCCCTGCCCCCATCTATTCTCTGCCTCCCGAGTCCCCGCTGATCAGAAGGAAATGGGGATTTTGCAGTAACCTTCCCCTGGAGTGGGGTGCAGTGATGGGATTCAAGTAATTTAACAACCAATTCTCTGCCCTAATGATTTCTTCCAACAACCAGTTCACCAAATTGTTCAGAAAGTTAACAACCGGTTCTCCCGAAGTGGTGCGAACTGGCTGAATCCCACCATTGGTGGGGTGGGAATGGAATTTTACAGTATCCTTCCCCTGCTACATCCACCAAGCCACACCCACCAAGCCAAGCCAAGCCATGCCCACCAAGCCATGCCATGCCCACCAAGCCACATCCATAGAACAGGTAGTAAAAATTTTTGAATCCCACCACTGTCAATAGTGAATCTTGCCCTCTCAAACAAAATGCCTGTATGGCAGGAGAGGGGGAGAAGAAGCCAAGCAGCAAGAGCAGGCAAATAAGGTGAGCCTACTCATCAAAAAGTCAATTGAGAACATTTTCCCCAAGCCTCCCTCCTCAAAACCTGGAAGTGGCACTCCTTCATCTCTAGGAGAGTGATATCAAGTTCAAATACGATCTTTGCCAAATTGGAGCCCTCCAGCTTTATTTAGACTACAATTTTAAGAAATTTGAACAACTCTAATCCCAACACACCTAGGATTTACCTTTAATCTGTGCCAGTTTTGCATGTTATAATTCATAAAACTATCCTGTCTATCTCCAGCGTGTTACAAAAAGCCCTGTACATTTGAATTATTAAAAGAGAAATGCATTTTCTCAGTAAGCATTCCAGCATGTTTTTTCCCCCCGATATTCATTTTAGAAGCAAGGATGGAATATAAATGTGCAAACATTTAAAATAAACATTTTCATGATTACAGAAAAAAATGTCACAAACAAAACATATCTGAAATTAGATATTTATGCTTAAGTAAACTTGCAATATTCATAATTTTCTAAATGTGCCTTGTGTTGCTAAAAGGTCTTAGTGTATGAGATTGTCAATTTGGGAGATTTTTGATCGTGTCAGATGGAGAACATCAATGCTGTGAAGACAGTTATCTCACTTCCTATTGTGCCAAGAAAATAGAGTAATGTAAGACAAAGGTTTGATACTTGGAAGACATCACAAAAGGTGGGCAACATACTTGTCACTAATGCTATGTAAGGCAGAATTAAAAATGCATTCAGAGTTCTTGAAAAATGCCCTCTTTTTTAAAGAATACAATGAATATTTAACCTTGAAATATAAGTAGTAAAGACTGGAAACAATCTAAAAATTCCCAATTAAAAATAATGACTGTATTATACTATGCAAAGTTGCATTTTAAATATTGGACTTCTTTCCCAGGCGACTGGTCTAAAGCTACAATCCTACAAATCCTTACATGGGAGTCAGTTGAATGAATGCTTCCGGGTTACTCTGGGTGCTATTGGTTAGAAAGAATGTTGCCTCATTGTTCAAAATTTCCCCCCTAATTTTATAACATATCTAATTGTATTGAGTTATGAGGACTGAGAACGAGCACAGGTGTTCAGAAACTATGCAATCCAATTAAAAAAATCTTTAAAAGCAAGCGTATTTTTCAGCCACCAAAGAAGTTACACTTAACAGGCTTATAGTAATTAAGCAGCTTGGAAAGTTGTTTTGCACTTAGAAATGTGCTGCCAGAAATCTAACCAGAGGGAAGCACTGTGGTCCTTGTGTGTCATGCAGCTGTTACAACTTTTCCATTTGAGAGGGAAAACTAGCCTCCAGTGTTTTGGAGGCATGCGAATATACAAAAGTGTTCATTAGTATTGGATATACATTTTGGATTATTAGAAACAGATGGTTAGTTTTCACATGCTGTATGAGTCTTAAATTAACATAATTGAAGACTATGGAAAATATAAAATGAGAAAAGGCCCATTGACACTCTATAGGCCTGATCATCATCTATACACATTCAATCTTGATTAGATAGCTAGAATCCTACCAATTAGCAGATAGGGAAAGAGAGAGGGACGGAACCTAATTCATCTTCTGGGTCCTGATTTTAATAGATCATTACAGGCTGTGAGAATATCATAGTGGGCTATAAATGTGCAGCCATCAGCTGCTAAAACCAAAACGGGAGAGAAAAAGCTCACAATGCAATAGGCTCTGGACTCTGTAATTTCCTCATTCAACTCAAGCAGTTGATTTTAGAAAAATAACAAAAACGGTGTCATGCTGTAAACTCCATCCCTTTCATTCAAGCATGTGATGTTACAACATCCGATGGCACTTTCATTGCAACTGTGCTTTTATCACTAGTCTCCCATTTGACCTCTTACGGATGCTTCAACTCAGGCACAAATGTTCACTTATATACATGAGGTCATGGTGTTTAAGTAATGAATTTGTATTAACGGAACTGTAGGAAGAGCTACAAAAAGAGATTCTAATTTCTTCCAATGTATTTTGTTATTTCTATACTGTTCCATTATTTTACTTGGTTAATAACTGATGGGAGTGTAAGATATTTGAAATATGAAATCTATCAAGAAACAGTTCTTTTAACCCTATTGCCTAACATATATTGATGGAGGAGATGACCAGACTGAGCCCAAGAGAGGGGTCAAATGCATCGTAAGTCATGAGTCCCTGTGTGCTCACAAGAGATCTAAATCCAGCCCACCTTGAATCCCTTCTTAACTCCTGCTAATTTCCCTTAACCGTTAGTAGTTCAGATTCTTGTAGAAAGCTGAAGCTTGCAATAAATCTTTATACTCATTTGAACTGCCTGAGTCTCCTGACTTCCCTGGCTTGACATTTGAGATGCAAACTAAACTATGGAGTTTAACATTGAAGAAGAATGCTATGAAGACATATTTTCTCCAATAAATTTATTTCTCTAAAATTAAGCAATCTGCATATCATAATCCTGTTTTTTTTGAAACTTATGCCATCTCTAATTGCAGTTGCCAGAATTGATGGTAGGGCTTTCCCATAACAACAACAACTAGGAAGGAAACTGAAATGCAAATTTGAGGCTATGTTGAGGAAATGTTATTTGAGGCTACAATCTTTTCCCACACTGCAACTGTGTGGGAATTGGCTAATAACGGCAACTAGAACAGCTGCAACTGCCACCCTAAATTGACAGAGCCCCATGATGTTGTGGCTTATGATCTTGTCACTAAGTGACATAGTTGCCAGTTCCAATTACTATTGATAAAGAAGGACTAACTGTATACCCCACACTTTCATGTACATACCGATACATATATTGAACTAGAAAATGCTGATGAGACTAATTAGGTCAAGTTAAAAGACTATAGCACATTGTACTTGAACCTGAATATCTGTTCATTTCTTCTGCCATATTTTATTTTTAACTACTGTGATTGAGAGGCAGTCTGGTCTAGTGGTTAAAGCATCAGGCTAGGAACTGGAAGTCCTTGAGTTCTAGTCTCACTTTAGGTACAAAGCCAGCTGGGTGATTGGGAGTGGGCAGTTACTTTCTCTCAGCCCTAGGAAGAAGACAATGGCAAACTCTTAGATTCAGGTTCATCTTACTTTCTGATGATCAGATGATTTTGTAGTCTTTGAAGTGAGGAAGTGGCCAGTCAGGCAAATGATGTAGATGACACATGAAAAGGCCATGTAGAACAGGAGAAATAGCCACTACCAAGGCAACAATCCATTCTAATTTGAGAAAATGTCTCACAAAAGTAACCCTCACTAGTACACACAAAGCTAAAGTGAAGCACACTCAGACATGCAAGGCTCTGTTACTATAGCTATTTCAATAAAAGTAGTATTAGACCTATATGGCATTGGTTTCTTTATCTGGTCTACCTCACAGGGCTGACAGGCATATCAGTGGAGGAATAAAATGGAGATAAAATGGAAAAAAGGTGAATCAAAATAGATAAAGAATAATAAAACAATAGACACAATTTACATAGACTTCTGTAAAGCCTTTGATTCAGTGGTACATGACAAACTACTTCTAAAACTAAAATCCTATAGCATCTCTGGACCCCTACATAACTGGATAGCTGCGTCCCAACAAGTGGTCAAAATAGGAAGCGCTCTATCAAATCCTGCACCTGTTAACAGCGGTGTTCCTCAAGGCAGCGTTTTAGGACCAGCACTCTTCATACTTTACATAAATGACCTTTGCGATCATATTAAAAGCAACTTCATTCTCTTCGCTGATGATGTAAAACTATTTAACACCACTGACAATGCTGCTACCCTTCAAAAAGACCTTGAATATGTGTCAGATTGATCAAACAAGTGGCAACTTCAAATCTCAACCAACAAATGCTCACACATTGGCAAAAAGAATCAGAACATAAAATACAAGCTAGATGGACATGACCTTGTAGAAGACCCTCACTCTGTCAAGGACCTTGGAGTACTCATCTCTAAAGATCTAAGTGCCAGAGCCCACCATAACAACATTGCCAAAAAGGCATTAAGAGTTGTTAACCTAATCTTGTGTAGCTTCTTCTCAGGTAATATTGTACTACTAACTAGAGCATACAAAACATTTGCTAGACCAATTGTCGAATACAGCTCATCTTTCTGGAACTCATACTGCATATTGGACATTAATACAATTGAGAGAGTTCAGAGATATTTCACAAGAAGAGTCCTCCACTCCCCTGCTTGCAATAGAATACCTTATGCCACCAGATTTGAAATTTTGGGCTTAGACAACTTAGAACTATGCCACCTTCAGTCTGACCTAAGCGTAGCTCATAAAATTATCTGTTACAATGTCCTACCTGTCAATGATTACTTCAGCTTCAACCACAATAATACATGAGCACACAATAAATACAAACTTAAGGTAAACCGCTCCAAACTTGATGGCAGAAAATATGACTTCAGCAACAAAGTGGTCAATGCCTGGAATGCACTACCTGACTCTCTGGTTTCTTCCCCAACCCCCCCAAAATTTTAACCTTAGACTGTCTACTGTTGACCTCACCCCATTCCTAAGAGGTCTGTAAGGGGCGTGCATAAGTGCACCAATGTGCCTACCGTCCCTGTCCCTTTTTATTCATATCCATTTCATGTATTCATAATCATGTTTATACTTTTATCTGTTTTCTTATATATGTTTGACAAATAAAATAAATAAATAAAATAAAAATAAATACAACAACCTATCTTAAATCTTTTTTTTTAATTGAAAAAGTTTTACAATTACATTTTCTCCCCAATTTTCCCCCCCAACCCTCCCTGACCCCCCTGACCCTCCCTAACCCCCCCTAGCCCTCCCCTCCCCCCCGGACTTCCACAAAATATAATCCAAATCAAAATCCCCTTTTTATAAAACTTGAACCCCTCCACCCCCTGTATATTTTTCACATCTTCACAAAATTCAATTATTCTATCCCTATATAATACTTTCAGTTAAAAGCTATCTGATATTTCCTAGTTTGATATTTATTCTGCACATAATCTATCCACTTTTTCCACTTCCATACATAAGTCTCTTGTGTCCGATCTTTTAAGTATGCTGAAATCTTCGCCATCTCTGCAAAACTGGCCATCTTCAAAGTCCATTCTTCAACAGTAGGCATAGCTTCATTTTTCCAATATTGACCTATCAGTAATCTCGCTGTTGTAATCATATACAATATCAGCTTTACTTCACCCAATGTGAAACCCTTAACTATACCCAATAGAAACAATTGTGGAGAAAACTGAATTTTTTTCTTTAAAACATTCTGCATAACCCACCAAATTTTTATCCAAAAAGCCTTCACTTTCTTACAAGTCCACCACATAGCAATCACATCTCCAGCATTTTGGTTGAACATTAGGATACATACACGATAATTTCTTAGGATCTAAATGCCACCTATAAAACATTTTATAAAAATTTTTCCTCAAATTCTGCGACTGTGTAAATTTAACATTCTGAACCCATATTTTTTCCCATGTTTCCAACATCACTGGTTCTGCAAAATTTTGTGCCCACTTTATCATACAATCTTTAACTAATTCAGTTTCTGAATCCCTTTCTAGCAAAACATTATAAACCCTTTTAATATGCATTGGGCCTTTCTCTTTTATATGTCTAACCAGTTCTTCTTCATGCATCATTATACCAGTTTTTTGGTCCTCTTTCCATCTCAATTGAAGTTGATTATACTGTAACCAAGATTAGTTAATTCCCTCTTCCAACAGCGTTTCTAATGTCTTCAGTTGCCATCTGCCCGCATCTGTAAAAAGAACTTCTTTATATAACCCCCCACTGAGTGACATTATATTTGTATTCCACATGATATGACCAAGATCCAGCCATAACGGTATTTTGTAATCCCATTTGAATCAGTGCTTCTTCCAAACTCTCATCAAAGAGTTTCTAAGTATGTGGCTTTTAAATACTTTATCTACTTTGTTCTCATAGAATAAGTATGCATGCCATCCAAATTCAAGATCATAACTTTCTATATTCAATATTCCAGTCTTTTTCCTTCCAAACCAATCACTTGCTTGCGTCAAAGCTGCTGCTTCGTAATATATAATGTAGGTTTGGAAGTTTAAACCCCCCCCCCCTTTCTGGGACATCTTGCATAATTTTCAGCTTGACTCTCGGCTTTTTCTCATTCCAGACAAACTTATTCACTCCTTTTTGCCATTCTCTCAATTGTTTATCACTTTTAAACACCAGAATCATTTGAAACAAAAAAAGAAATCTTGGCAAAACGTTCATCTTAACTGCTGCTATTCTTCCAAGTAGAGACAGCTGCAGTTTTTTCCAAGTCTCCATGTCTTTCTGTACCTCTCGCCACAACACCTCATAATTGTTTTGAAACAATTTCATATTTGATTCTGCAACCTGAACTCCTAGATATTTAACCTTTGGTACTATCTCAAAACCTGCCTTGCTTTCAAGTTCCTGTTTTCGATCTTGTGTCATATTTTTGAGTATCATCTTAGTTTTTTTCTGATTCAATCTAAATCCTGACCATACCATATTGTTCTATAATGTCTTTCATCTGGATTATTGATTCCATCGGCTGTGTTAGGGTAACAACCAGATCATCTGCAAATGCCCTTATTCTGTAATCCTCTTGCCTTATCACTATTCCCTTCAACCTATCTTAAATCTTGATATGGACTCCTGCCAAAGCTTTGGTGCTAATTATCTACATGTTTGATTTGTTTGTTCATTTGGCCAAATTAATATGGCCACCCATCTGACATGAAGTGAATCTCGGCAGCATACAATAAAACAATGAATTAAAACATTTTACATATCTATTAAGACAATAACAATAGATAAACCAAGAGAGGGAAGATAGGACATATAATACAACCAGCACATAGGCTCCCTATTACCAAGGCATCTCCAAGCTTGTTGAAAAAAGCACATTTTGAGGGCTTTCCAGAGAACCATAAAAGTCGGGATGTTGTTTCAAATGACAGGTGCCATGGCAGAAAAGCCTCGTCACCTAGTCTTGTCAGATGGAACTCCAGATGAGCCTAGAAGATTTACGTAATTAGCCTTACACTACAGTACTTTTGCCCCCAAGATCTTGTGATCTTAGGTGAGAAATTCTCCTTCTATATATAATAAGAGTGTTTTGAAGCCATCTCTTTGCCAATAAAAGCAGCTGACAAAAGATGGTGCTATTGCAGTACTAAAAACAGTACCAATGCCTTTTGAAGGCTGGTGACAAAACAAACAAAGGAGCCATTGACAAAGGCAGCATGGTGGAACTCATGAGTTAGGTTTGAAAGCAAAAATAGAAATGTGTGTGTGTGTGTGTGTTTGTGTAAAAAAAGAGCTGGGGCTTGAATCTTAACATCAACCACCTCCACTCCCCCTCAAATAAACTTGAAATGATCTTTCAAATCTCATATATTTTTTAAAACATAGATTTTGAGTTTTTTTATTGATGCATTTAAATACACTGTAAACCACTATAAAAATGGGTGAAACGGTTTTAGATGCAAACATGGGAAAGAGGGGCTTCTAGGAACAAAGACAATAGGCAGAACATTTCATCTATAGAACTAATTTTTTTATTGTTTAAACCTTTCTGGAAAAAAACCTGATGTGTGAAAAACAACAACCACTGGGAACGATTAAACTTGCTAATGTTTTCAGCCATGTGTTCTGGGAAGGGAGTGACATTCTACAATAATTGAATCATGCAGCATATGCCCTTAGGTGATTATGTTCAAAACAGAAGCTCTCCAAATGTCATTTGGTAAATGAAAATAGAGCTGGAAATCAGTAATAAACCAATATCCTCAAGCTACAGATTTTTTAAAAAGCTAATCTGATTAGAAATATATAGCGTGCTTTCTGCTTATGAGAGAGGGCAGTATTGCGGCACAAATGATTGATTCAAAAATCTAACCAAGAAAGCAAAATTTAGATTTTACCAGAAAATTATGCAATGATTTCTTACTGCATGGGGTTTTGCTGCATTATTTCATCTAGAATGTATTCATGAAACCAACAGATTCTATGATTGTCAATATGTCCTAATTACAGATATTAGTGTACATGCCTAGAGCACTTTATCTCGGTTTGGTGACCCTCAAAATTCTTGGAAATTCTGGTTTAAGGTTCACAAGTAGAACATGATCATAGCACTCTGTGTGTTCTTTAAATAAGGCTACTGAAAAACAAACTGCTTCCACTCCCACCATTACCAGCAGCCATTGGTGGGTTGATTCTAATGAAGTCTAAATTGGCAGCCATTACATAATTGTAGAAGCAAATACTATAGTTTAATAACATGTGAATAAGCATTTCCTTTCATTTGTCCTGATATACAACCAGGCAGTTTCACTGGTGTCCCTAGTATTAAGAGAGGGGTGAGAAGGGTAGATAGCAATAGCACTTAGACTTATATACTGCTTTTCAGTGCTTTTACAGCCCTCTCTAAGCGGTTTACAGATTCAGCAAATTGCCCCCAACAAGCTGGGTCCTCTTTTTACCTACTTCTGAAGGATAGAAGGCTGAGTCAACCTTGAGCCTGGTGAGATTTGAACTGCCAAATTGCAGTCAGCCGGCAGTCAGCAGAAGTAGCCTGCAGTACTGCACTCTAACCACTGCGCCACTGTGGCTCAAATAAGATAAGCCAAAGCAGCTTCTGGAAATTTATTCATTTATTATCTTGACTTGTATGTTGCTTGTTACAGCTTACAAGTAATAACACAGAAAGCTAAACATAACAAAGCTCAAATATCATTGGGGCACCATTAGAGATGGTATGACTTGCATAAGTTCCCAAATGTATTTGTGAAGAGCTTCCATGGTCCTTTGACAATATAATAGGGAAGGTAGCTTGCAATAGCCTTCCATATCTTCTTCGCTCTCAGGAATCCATCTCACTGGACAGTCAGTGCAGCAAACTGCAATACTATGCCATAATTTATACCACAGGGAAAATTAAAACCAAACAAAAATATAGCGGCTAAATATTATGTAAACCCATCAAGAATGTGTATGGCATCTTAAGCAGCTTCTTCTTCAGGAGGGACATGGCTGTCATCTACAAGGGGTAGGGAAAAGATGCATTTGGTTTAAGGTGCTCCTGACAGATACATGCATGTCTGTACATGTTCGAAGCAGGGGTGAAATGTAAAATTTGTTACTACCGGTTCTGTGGGCGTGGCTTGGTGGGGGGGAGAAATGTGACTGGGTGGGCATGGCCAACTATTTTAAAAAAAACTTTTCAAAGCATTTTTTCTAATGCTTTGAAAAGCCTCTGCCGATCAGGCAACTCAGCTGGGATCGTCAGAGAGGTATTTTTAAAAAATACCTCTCTGCTGATCAGGCAACTCAGCTGGGATCGTCAGGAAGGCTTTTTAAAAAATACCTCTCTGCTGATCAGGCAACTCAGCTGGGATTGTCAGAGACTTTTCAAAGCATTTTTTTTACCACCTCTTCAGCCAAGAAGTTGCAGAAAAAAATGCTTTGAAAAGCCTCTGACGATCCCAGCTGAGCTGCGTGATCATCAGAGGCTTTTTTTTTTACTTTTAAAAGAATTTTTTCATGGGAAGAGGTTGTAGAAAAAATGCTTTTAAAAATAATAAAAAAATCCTCTGATGATCGTGTGGCTCAGCTGGGCATGGTGGTGGGGGGAGGGCGCGCGCAGGGATTTTTGCTACCGGTTCTCCGAACCACCTGCCGCCATCGCTACTAGATCGGGTGATCCTGTCCGAACCGGGAGCATTTCACCCCTGGTTCGAAGTTATATTTTGCCTTCAGACCTGGATCGCTATACAACCCTACAGTGCAGGAGATTTTAACTGTTCCCCCCATATTCACTAAAATTCTTAATTTGACCTGCCTCAAAACTTTGATGGACTATTTCTGGTGGACCATGAGAAACCAAAACTACACTCCTTGCCTCATGCATTATAGTCTTTATCTGGATCAGGGTGATGATCCTGCTTTTTTCAGGAGAAAGAGAACCATTAGTTTCAGTCTATACATACAGATCTAACATAATATGTAGCTTAGCCCAATAAGCTCGCAATCTCTTAGGGCTGCTTTTGACTTTCAAAGAAATTTATGGAGAAAATTGTACGATGCTACATTTAATCCCTATTTTAATCCCACGTTAAAGAGATCGGCTATATCTGATTTAATAGAATGTAGAAATGGGCTTTACATATTATAACGTTCATGGATAAAATCTACTTATCTGTATGGTAGCTAGAAGTCATTACCAACCAGATGACAGCATCAATCAAAATTATAGAATTGATTTGCAAGTTTGCTCTGATCTGAAGGAAAGTAGGAAATAGATCTGAAAGAAGCACAACTTCAGTTTCAAGTACAGTAACATGTCAGTAGTGAAAAGTGATGCAGATTAATCATAAAGAGAGTATTGCTTTTATTATTATTAAGCATAAAATCGTCCCCATTTGCTTGAAAAGTATTGAACCCTATAACTATTTTATTGTTTGAAATTTGCCCTTTCTGCTGTACTGACTAGATGCATGCTGTGTCCACAGTGTTCTTACAGTAGATTTTAATGAGTTCTACTGTAGCCTCAAGCTATGGTTCAGATTGAGTTAGGTAAGGCACTAATATGCTAGTGTGTTTTTACTAGTTATTATTTTTTCATAATTGGTTTGGATGCAAAGCACTCCAAGCTCTAAGATTTCCAGCTGCTTAGAAAATCAGAAAGAAAAGTATAACTGAAGAAGATAGTGAAAGTTATGATTTGCATTTCATTTGTCTTTTAACATGAATAATGATCTATTCTACATTTGATGGCCTTCTATCTGCCTGTGGAAGTGTAAAAAGCTAGTCTCCTCTATTTTATTTAAGATAAAATCACTAGGAAATGCCAAACCCACAAACAGAAACATTAGACTGTATATATTAAAAGATAAAGGTCCCCCGTGCTAGTTGTTCCTGACTCTAGGGGTGGTGCTCATCTCCGTTTCAAAGCCAAAGAGCCAGCACTGTCCGCAGATATCTCCATGGTCATGTGGCCGGCATGATTAAATACCAAAGGCGCACAGAACGCTGTTATCTTCCCACCAAAGGTGGTCCCTATTTTTCTGCTTGCATTTTTTACGTGCTTTTGAATTGCTAGGTTGGCAGAAGCTGGGACAAGTAACGGGAGCTCACCCCATTACGCGGCACTAGGTATTTGAACCACTAAATTGACAACCTTTCGATTGACAAGCTCAGCGTCCCTTTGTAGGCACATACATAAAGGGCTCTAATTTAGATTACCACAATTATAACAAATTAGATACATATATAAAGGGCCCTAATTTGTCAGAATTGGTTAAATGACTGATTAGATCATTTGATAAAGCATTACTCAATCTGTCTCCTTTGAAACTAGATTAGAATCTGTGACCAATTCTTCCACAGGATAGCTCATCAGAGCTAGGATTCCTATTCATAACTAAATCTCTGATCCATTTAAGTCCTCTAGCTTCCTGTTTTCATATGGCTCATCTGCAAATATTTGCAAAAACATGGATGATAGAGGTTTGGGAGCACAGGAAATATAGAGACACAAATTATAGCATGGCAGATGATTTTAAACTAGCAGACATATTTTAATAAAGAGTCTTTAACTAATATAAATTATAACATATAATTATAACATATAACATTATAACAATTTACATAGATTTTGCTAGGAGATCAATGATTTCAAATATGACTACTTTAAAAATTTTCAGGGAGATTTCAGAAGAACCTGATGACTTTAACAACATAGTTTTGTCTCACTGGGCAGTTTATATGTTTTGCCCTCATCTTCCTGTACCATCTTTTACCACTTGCATCTCATATAGTCATTTCAGTCCATGGCTTAAGACATTCAAGGTCTTTTTGAATAATCTTTCTCACCTGTAAAATATTAGAGTGCAGTGGTGGTGCAGTGGTTAGAATGCAGTATTGCAGGCAAACTCTGCCCACAGCCTGGAGTTCGATTCTGTTGGTGCTCAGGGTTGACTCAGCCTTCCATTCTTCCAAGATTGATAAAATGGGGAGCCAGATTGTTGGGTGCAATACATTTGTAAACCGCTCAGAGAGTGCTGTAAGGCACTATGGGATTGTATATAATTCTATTGCTATTGCTATTCCTATTAGTCAACCCTCCCACCTTTCTGTCACCTGCAACTTGGGTAACTCTCTCATTGATAAAATGTTGAAAAACACAAGGTGGAACTTTATAGCATTCTTCCTGAGATTTATCTTCAAGGTAAAATACAGCTATTACACAATTTGGACACATTCTTTGGGCACAATCATTCAATTGGTTGTCATCCCGTCATAATGTAGCCCATACTCTATTCTTATTAAGGAAAATATCATCACAGATATAGCTTGCCTTTCCAAGTTGCTTGATCAGTTTGAAAACTTTGCCCAATCAAGTTGACAAGTCTATAGATTCCTGAATTCTCCTTCCCTTATTGAATATGGAAATGACATTTTTTCCAATCATCTAGTACTTTACAAGTACTCCAGAATTCTTAAAGCTTACCTAGAATAGCTCTGAGATCATCTCTGATATTACTTTCAGTACTATATGATATAATCCTGGAGTCCTGAATTTGTTTAAATTAGCTAAATTATTCTACCCCTTTCTATTTTAAACTACTGTTTGATCATCTAGTATCAAGCCTTTGAGAGAAAGTGGATCCAAAGTGGGTGTTTAGAAGTTGGCCCTCTCAGAATCACTGTTTTCCTGAAGCAGTTCCCAAAAAGTTCCACACCCATTTGCACTATTCAGGTGACCCTGAAGGCACAGATAAACCTCCAACTGGCCTCAGTGATTCTCAGAAAGAGTGATAATGACTAGATGACTGCAAGGGATTTAAATCCTTCCATCCTCCACCATTCAGTCAGAACTGAAGAAGCTTCTTGGATGAAAAGTGAAATGTCTTCCTGAAAAAGAAAGTCCAGTTGCTTTTTGAAAAAAGCACATTTGGAATGGATCAAAGTGTTTCTTTATGCATCCCAATGAATGCATAAAGAGTGTCAAAAAAGAATAGCCCACTGGGTGTTTTTCCCACCAATAATACCATAATATTAAATAATTCATTCTTCTACTTGGGTACTAGAATTTTAAAAAGAGAATTTGCTTTATTATGATTAGAGAAGAAGTATAATCTCACCCAAAAATACTGCAGGCTATAGTTTTCATTTTATAACCCACTCCAACTTTATATGTCAGTGACAAGAATAGTTTCGCTCTCACCCCAGGCAATAACACTGATGACCTGAACGTGAAATTTTTGGCAATCTGAATTTAAAAAAAAACAAAACCAAAGACTTTCAGGAAATAACTTTGCCATTACTCGCCTGTGAGCTGAGTTCATAATACCCAATTCAGCTAAAACTCCCAACCTGCATAAGAGGCAAGATGACTGAAAGCAGAAATATCTAAAAACGGTTACAAACAAAGTGTCTTAAAATGTCACAGGAAATTTCTTTGAGAAATCTTATGAATACGTCTTTCTTTCTTAAACAGATGCAACACTGTATATTCCATGAACTGAATGTACAAGAGCAAAGGGGGCTTAGTTCTTTCTCCATCTGATTGATGCTCTGGAATTTGCTACTATTGAAGCCAGGCCAGGAAGACCCAAGATCGTTTCAAGGAAAATCTGTGGCTCGTTCTCATATCTTTTTTAATGGAAAAAAGTTCTATGTTTATTTCCTGGTATATCAATATAGAGCTTTAAAAGAGTCCCCCCCCCACCCCCGAAGACTAGGATAATCACTGCTAGGAGTAGAAAAAAGTGTTAAGTTTTATGGTCCCCAAGAGGGGATGGATAAAAAAATTCAGTAGATTATTCAGTCATGGGGGATGGGCAGTTCAAAGTTAGTCCCGTGAAACAGGATACTCATTAAATAGAGTAGTTAGTAGCAATAGCAATAGCACTTAAGACTTATATACTGCTTCACAGTGCTTTACAGTTCTCTCTAAGCAGTTTACAGAGTCAGCATATTGCCCCCAATAATCTGGATCCTCATTTTACTGACCTTGGAAGGATGGAAGGCTGAGTCAACCTTGAGCTGGTGAGATTTGAACTGTTGAATTACTGCTGCTAGTAAGAGGTATAATTAATCCATATTGTATCTAACATTCCAGGACAAAGAACAAATTTGCTCCTTAGCTCTATAAATCTAACATTTCTGTAATATTTGGTATCATGAAGAGTTCTTCAGAATTTATCACTTTGAATTTATTTTTATGCTCTTTGGTCTTGCTACATATATCCAACATCTTCAAATATTTTTTTAATCGATCAATAGAACTATATTTTCTTAATATAGTTTAATTAGTTAAGAGAAAGGAATAAGTAGCCAGTCTTTGGTTTAAACTACCACTACATTATAGATGTCATTCTAATTTTTGGTTCAAACTTCTGAACTTAATAATGTTTGTAACTAGCCAAAAACCTAGAACACATATTTCATTTGAGTCATACACATTCCTTCCAAACTGCTTATTCCTAGAGTTCTTTTTGTTAATAGGAGGAAGCTACAATAGAGTATTATAAAATCTATGTGGAAACATTTACTGTGTTCTTGACTCACTGCAGGTTAATCCAAAATGTCCAAATATGATCAAGTTACCTTATGCATACATTTTTATGTACTAGAATTTATTTCAGAAGCGGGATGTCATATCCTAAGTGCTAAATGAAAAGGAGGGATGCGTGTCTTCTTGGGTCACACTGAAAGACCTGCTGTGATAGATTTGCCCCTGGAACAAAGAATCTTGGAACTATTTTGTGCTAATTCTATAAAGTCTGAAAAAGTTAAAAAAAAAGTAAAAAAAGAATGCTAATTCTGGTTCATAATAAGTAGAATTGTTCAGCAGTGTGGGTGCACAGTATCAATGGAACTTATTCATGGCTCTGAGGCAAAGTACTGAATGACACAGTCAAGTCTATTTCTATAAACTCCAAAAAGCATAATAATTTTCTGACTCATCTAATATGAATTCTTGAAAGCCTCCACCTTATTTACTTTCAAGAACACATGAGTAATCATTACTGAGTCCCCATAGTTCTTCCACAAGCAATGTCAATAAATACTCCACATCACGCATATTTACATCTTGTTCAGGATATGAAAACCATCAACAAGAATGAAGGCAGGAGAACCACATGGAGAAATGGCAGCACTCCAGTCAAGGGAAATTTTAAAAATAAAAGTGGCATTTCATACTAGATAAATATTTTTCAACTTCTACAAAAAGGAAGGTTGATTCCAGATACAAAAAGTTAATGGAAGTTTTTAATAAGGGCTAATGTACTTTTTCACTGATTTCCTTTACTTGAAGTAAGGAAAGCTTTATTTTTATTTATGTTATTTATTTGTCAAGAACGTATTAGGTAATTTATATCATTTATAAAATTATATAATTTATATAATATATAAATTTTATAATTAGGTAATTTATATAATTATAAGCATGAATTTAATACATAAAATAGATACAAGTAGAAGAAACATTGGGACAGGGACAGTAGGCACGCTGGTGCTCTTATGCATTCCCCTTACAGACCTCTTAGAAATGGTGTGAGGTCAACAGTAGACAGTCTTAGGTTAAAATTTTGGGGGTTTTGGGACGAAAACAGTCAGGTAGTGTATTCCAGGCATTGACCACTGAAGTCATATTTTCTGCAATCGAGTTTGGAGCAGTTCACTTTAAATTTGTATCTATTGTATGCTCGTGTATTGTTGTGGTTGAAGCTGAAGTAGTCATTGACAGGTAGGACATTGTAGCAGATAATTTTATGAGCTACGCTTAGGTCATACCAAAGACGGCATAGTTCTAAGTTTTCTAGTCCCAGAATTTCAAGCCTGGTGGCATAAGGTATTTTGTTGTGAGCAGAGGAGTGGAGGACACTTCTTGTGAAATATTTCTGGACACGTTCGATTGTATTAATGTCTGATATGCAGTGTGGGTTCCAGACAGATGAGCTGTATACGAGAATTGATCTAGCAAATGTTTTGTATGCTCTGGTTAGTAGTGTGGTATTACCGGAGAAGAAGCTACGCAAGATTAGGTTTACAACTCTTAATGCCTTTTTGGCAATGTTGTTATGGTGGGTTCTGGCATTTAGATCTTTAGAGATGAGTACTCCAAGGTCCTTGACAGAGTGAGGATCATCTACAAGGTCATGTCCATCTAGCTTGTATTTTATGTTCTGATTCTTTTTGCCAATGTGTAACACAGAACATTTGTTGGTTGAGATTTGAATTTGCCACTTGTTTGACCATTCCGACACAAAGTCAAGGTCTTTTTGAAGGGTAGCAGCATTGTCAGTGGTGTTAAATATTTTTACATCATTGGCAAAGAGAACGCAGTTGCTTACAAGCAAAGGTTGTTTATATATAGTATGAAGAGTGTTGGTCCTAGAACACTGCCTTGGGGGACACCGCTATTTACAGGTGCAGGATTTGATAGGGCGCTCCCTATTTTGACAACTTGTTGTCTGTTTGACAGGAACACAGCTATCCAATTATGTAGGGGTCCGGAGATGCCATAGGATTTTAGTTTTAGAAGTAGTTTGTCATGTACCACTGAATCAAAGGCTTTACAGAAGTCTATGTAAATTGCGTCTATTGCTTTGCCCTGATTGAGATTTGTAGTCCACATGTTTTTGCAGTGTAGAAATTTTTCTGAAACCAAATTGTTTAATAGAGAGTAGATTGTTTGTTTCTAGGTGGAGGGTAATATATTGGTTAATGATTGATTCCATGACTTTGCAGGTGACGCAGCCTAAAGAGATTGGTCTGTAATTTTCAACTACGCTGGGGTCTCCTTTTTTGAAAATAGGGATGACCATGGCTAGTGACCATAGGTTGGGTAGGGAGCTGGTCCTGAAGGATTTTTCAAAAATTATGCTTAGGGGTTCTGCTATAGCAGTGGAAAGCTTTTTTAAGAAGTATGCACATAGTCCATCAGGTCAGATAGAGATGGTTTTAGTCTGCATAGTCATTTTCAACGTTATCTTTCATCCGCCAGATGAAAGGATGGACTATTGTGACTCTATTGTCGGTGTCATCTGCCCCAGTCACTGTGAGAGGGTGACTGGGATAATTATCCTCCAGACGTGGGGGGATGTCACTGGCCCCTTTCACTGTCGTGAGAGGGCAGTGAACCAGCTCCTGATATGAAGATCTACTTTGACCCAGTATTATTGGACGATCTGGTGAAGCCCTGACCAGTTGACTCTCCATCTCTGTTTTGTGCGATGTTTACGGCTGCTGACCTGCTTGCGCTGCGAGACTCCCCTCTCTCGCAGGTTTGGCCCTCCTCACTATCGAGGGCCTACCTTGATGACGGATTTTGGAATCCCGAGAGGTGGCATGCGGCGAGGAGGGGGTTGTGGGGTTTTTTGGGGAAATTTTTAGATAAGGTTTTAAAGGTTTCTGGGAGGGGGGTGGGTTCGGTGGGTTTGGGGGAGAACCTGTCGGGGAGGAGGCCAGAGCTGGCTGAAGAGCACGGCACTAGAGATGCGGGAACCGGGGTCAAGGAGGGGGTTAGAGCTTGTGTTATGGATGGTCATTACATCAGTACTGTGGGTGGGAGGGGCAGATATGGTGGGAGCAGGGGGCCATATCAGGTTGTGGGAGCGCGTGCCCGCTGGCTCCAAGCGGTGGCGCGCTCCGGCCCCCAATGCTCCCCTCGTTCCCCAGGTTGCACAGACCCTCAGACCCTGGGCCTTCGGCTGATGCTGTGCAACGCCTGGTCCGTGGTAAATAAAGCCCCCCTCATTTGTGATCTTGTTCAGGAGGGGGGAGCGGACCTGGCGGGTATTACAGAGACCTGGTTGGGCCAGGAGGGGGGTCCCCCTCGTTGAGATGTGCCCACCCGGTTTCCATGTATTCCATCAGCCGAGGACACAGGGAAGGGGCGGGGGGGGTGGCGGTTGTCATTAGAGAAGGTCTTGGTCCAAGGGAGGCCATTGTTCCTCAGATGGCTGGTTGTGAGTCCCTCCTTGTGAAGTGGGGTCCTGGGGTGCAGATGGGTGTGCTGGTTACATACCTGGCTCCCTGCCACGTGACGGCAGCCCTGCCCGAGCTGCTCAACGTTATAGCCGCGGTGGCGGTTGACACCCCCAGGCTTATGGTCATGGGGGATTTTAACCTGCCATCCGTCAGTGAGGCGTCTGAGGGGCTCGGGAGTTCATGGCTTCCATGACGGCCATGGACCTGACCCAGTTAGTTCATGGCCCTACTCACACGGGGGGAAACACGCTAGACCTGGTTTTTGTCTCTGGTCAGTGGTTGAGTGATCTTGAGATAGGGGATATAGTGATCGAGCCCTTGTCATGGTCAGATCACTCCCTCCTTCGCTTTGACCTTCGAACCGCCGCACCCCGCCGCAGGGAGGCAGAACCATTGAGGTGATACCGCCCCAGGCACCTGATGGATCCTGATAGGTTCCAGACGGAGCTTGGGCCATTTCCTGAGGCTCTGGCACACGGCTCGACTGAGGAGCTGGTGGCCGCCTGGGATAGGGCGGCCGCTGGAGCTTTGGATCGGGTCGTGCCTTTGCGGCCTCTGACCCGGCATCGATCTCGCCTGGCTCCTTGGTTCACCGAGGAGCTGAGGGAGATGAAGCGCTGGAAAAGACGCCTGGAGAGTGGTTGGAGGGCCAGCCATTCTGAATCTGACCGAACACTGGTAAGGTCTCATATTAAGACCTACCTGGTGGCGATAAAAGTGGCAAAGTATAACTATTTTGCCACTCTTATTGCGTCATCAGATAATCGCCCGGCCGCCCTGTTTAGGGTGACCCGCTCCCTGCTCCACCAGGAAACGCGGGAGGACCCCTTGGAGGGTAGAGCCGAGGATTTTGTACAGTATCTGTATGACAAAATCGCTCAGATTCGGGAACATCTGGACTCTGACTGGGTAGATTCAGCGGGGAGGACAGAGGCAGGTCTTGTGAGTATTATCTGGGAAGAGTTTGATTCTGTGACGCCCGAAGATGTGGACAGGATACTGGGCAGACTGAGCGCAGCCACATGTTTACTGGACCCGTGTCCCTCCTGGTTGGTGCTGGCCTCTCGGGAGGTTACACGAGGCTGGCTCCAGGGGATTATAAATGCTTCCTTGAGTGAGGGTGTCTTCCCTGCCACCTTGAAAGAGGCGGTGGTGAGGCCTCTCCTCAAGAAACCTTCCCTGGACCCGGCAGTGTTGGCAAATTATCGTCCAGTCTCCAACCTTCGCTTTGTTGCGAAGGTTGTTGAGAGTGTGGTAGCGCGACAGCTCCCCCAGTACCTGGATGAATCGTCATATCTGGATCCGTTCCAGTCGGGCTTCAGGCCTGGGTACAGCACGGAAACGGCATTGGTCGCGTTGGTTGATGATCTCTGGAGGGCTCGGGACAGGGGTTGTTCCTCTGTCCTGGTCCTATTAAACCTCTCAGCGGCTTTTGATACCATCGACCATGGTATCATGCTGCACCGACTAGAGGAGTTAGGGGTGGGGGGCACCGTCCTACGGTGGTTCTCCTCATTTCTCTCTGACTGGTCGCAGTCTGTGTTGACAGGGGAGCAGAGGTCGACCCCGAGGCCCCTTGTATGTGGGGTGCCACAAGGGTCAGTCCTCTCACCCCTTCTGTTCAACATTTATGTGAAGCCACTGGGTGAGATCATCCGTGGTTTCGGGGTGAAGTACCAACAGTACGCTGATGATACTCAGCTGTACATCTCCACCCCGGACCACCCCAATGATGCCCTTGAAGTGATGTCCCGGTGCCTGGAGGCCGTGCAGATCTGGATGGGGAGAAACAGACTCAGGCTCAACCCATCCAAGACCGAGTGGCTGTGGTTTCCGACATCCCGATATAGTCAGTTGGTGCCATCACTGACTATTGGGGGTGAGTCATTGGCCCCCACGGAGAGGGTTCACAACTTGGGTGTCCTCCTGGACTCACGGCTGTCTTTAGAAGAGCACATGACGGCCGTGGCCAGGGGGACTTTTTATCAGGTCCGCCTGATTCGCCAGTTGCGTCCCTTTCTGGATCGGGACTCGTTAAATACGATCACTCATGCTCTCGTTACTTCCCGCTTGGACTACTGCAATGCTCTCTACATGGGGCTCCCCTTGAGGAGCACCCGGAGGCTCCAGCTGGTCCAGAATGCGGCCGCGCAGGTGGTTATGGGAGCGACGTGGCGCTCCCATGTGACCCCCCTCCTGCGCGAGCTGCACTGGCTCCCGGTGGTCTTCCGGGTGCGTTTCAAGGTTTTGGTTACCACCTTTAGAGCGCTCCATGGCATCGGACCGGGGTATCTATGAGACCGCCTTCTGCTACCAATAGCCTCTCACCGACCAGTACGCTCCCATAGAGAGGGGCTCCTCAGGGTGCCGTCAGCCAAACAGTGTCGACTGGCGGCCCCCAGGGGGAGAGCCTTCTCTGTGGGGGCACCTACCATCTGGAACGAGCTCCCTCCAGAGATACGGAAGATCCCGGACCTGCGCACGTTTCGCCGTGCTCTCAAAACTTTTCTATTTCAGCAAGCTGGCCTGGCCTAACTCCCATCTTTTAAATTTTTAAATTTTTTTAATTCGTGATTTTATAAATTGGGTGTTTTAATCTGTGTTTCGGCCGAAATATTTAATAATTTTAAGGGATTTTTTAATATTTGTATTATCTGTATTTTATCTTGGCTGTTCACCGCCCTGAGTCCTTCGGAAGTAGGGCAGTATAGAAATTTGATTAATAAATAAATAAATAAATAAATAATAAATAAATCTTCTGTGAAATTTATTTGTGTTAGATCGTTGTAGTTATTAGTGGTATGACTAGGGAATGTTGGGCATGAGCCATTGCTGTTTACAAAGACTGAGCTAAAGAATGTGTTAAAGATGTTTGCTTTAACTGCTTCATCATTGCATTCTTTACCATTAGGTCCTTTCAGGGGTGGGATGGGTCTCGAATCTTTAAGTTTGTTGTTTACAAAATTATAGAAGGCACGGTTGGATTTCATGCGCAGAAGGTTTTCTTCTTGTTTGATGTGGTAATTGATGCATTCAATCTTTATTTGGTGGCATATATTTTTGTAGTGGCTTTTAAAGTTAGCTACATAGCCAGATTTGTTTTTTGTTTTTTTTGCCAGAGGGATTTTTTTTGGATTGGAACTTTCTTATTGATATGGGTAATTTGTTTTTCCTGGTTTTGGTGGTTATTTGTGGTACATATAATTTAGTAACTATTGATTTCGAGCAAGAAAATGTTATAATGGTCTTTGGCAGTGTTACAGCCAGAGAATAGAATTTTAAACCTGTTACTTGTTTAAATAATGTTAAAGTATAAATATTTCAGTATAAATATATAATGTATATAATTGTATAAAAATATACCTTTTCATTTTTTATTTTGTTAAGCATCAAGATGTGTCTGTGATAAAAATTAACCACTTAAATAATGTTATATTTAACAAATTCATACTACTAAAATTTAGTGATGGGCAAGCATTTGTGATTGCCCTCAGATCTACTATTAGAATATTATAAATATATAATAAAACAAAACAACCACCTCCTTCCATTAATTCACAGTAAGACTGACCTGTAATTCAGATTCAAAAGCATATATATATATCACCTTGTTGCACCTTTTACAACCAAAGTTATCCTTTGCTTGGATCATATGTGTGGTCTTTGGAATATATATGTATGGTTAAAGGAATTTCAGGTAAATGCTATGTGAATGCTCCACATACTCAAAGCTGCCTTTAAATCGAAAATGCTAAAGCATGGCAAAAGTGGCAATTCTGCAATAATGGAAATCATTCTGTATTTTAACAACTGTGTAGGTAGTTTTTTGTTTTGCTGACTGAAAATTCTAGAAGCTGTGGTTCCATCATAACTTATGAAAGTTATCCTGAAGAAAACTATCACATCTTTCCATACACGAGTTTCTATAACCATAGCCATGGACGTCTTGCCATTGTCTGGAAATATCAAGAAAGAAGTCTATTTCTACAGCAGAGACAAATTCCTTGTGTGACTAATCATACTTGGCCAAATATTCTATTCTATTCTATTCTTTGCAATTACTCATAGCATGGTTCTATCCGACTTACAAAATGACAAGTAGTATGCACCAGGTTCATATATACTTATACCCATGTCTACATTTTACAATTAATAAATATACCACAATGACATAGTACAGTTCTCTTGCAATAATTTTTTTATTTCTTCTCACCCAAGTTAATCCTAATAACACAATATTATCATCACACTATTCTCTGTATTCTCTGTTTCACAAAATCTATCATTGTTATACAAAGAGGAAATCTGAACTTTAAATATTAAGATCTTGAAAAACGTAACAGGGACAAGAAGGCATGAATTTGACACAGGAATACCATTTTTTGTTTACAGTGATGTCTACAATGGCAGGCACACATATCATGCTAAACAATAAGGCAATTTGATTTTGGTCCAAACAGTGTTATCAACTTATCTATAGGATAGCATTCTGTGTAAATAAATTCATGTTTTTAGTAATGACATGTAAAACTTTTAATGAAATCGAACCCTGATGTTTGCTGAAGCTAGTCTGCTAGTATGCACCTACCTGAAAATCTCACAGTCACATAAATAGGAGAGACAGGTTTTGTGGAAACACTAGATATGTCCTTCTATGCTTGCTCAGGAAGTCAAGAATCATCAGTTTCGGAGAGCCAAATGAAGACCTGATTTAAACCTCTCATATTCAGAACTGATACCTACAATGTGACCTCGAGTGCTTTGTTGTCAGTGTCACTTTTTATTTTTGCGTGTTTTAAATTGTTACTATATAATCTTTTTAATGGATTGTAAGATGCCATAAGATCTGTATAGTGGCAAGCTACAATAAATAACATGAATAAATAAATAAATAAATCAGAAGCTTGTATAGCTTGCAATAAGTTTTCCTTTGATCAATTAAATGCAAAACCAAAATTAACCTAGCAGCTGTCCATCTTTTTTATACCTTTGCAATCTCAGGAAGTCTTGCAAAACTACTGACTTAATTTGGGAGAGGTATAATTGCATAATGTGAGAACCCGTGAATTAAAAAACATGCATCAGTGCTTTGTTGAGCTAAAGCCACATCAAAATTTTCATGTCCTTTTTATAACAAGAGCTTCATGACAAAATATGCATTTTTACAAATCTTGTATAAAATACAACTGGACTGAGGCTTCAAATGCTGTCCCCCAAATGTGGTGTTTCTTTCTGGTGACATTCTGGAAGAACTTCAAAACTGAACTGTCTCCTTATTCTTTGACATTTGAGATTAGCACATAGTTATATAAAGCTTGTAACTTTCTTGGTAAGCTATGAAAAGGGTTTTGACTTTTGTAAATGGACAGTTGCTTTTTTGCAACATAAAAGTCTTTTTTATGAAAACTCTTGTGATCTTTATAAAACCATGCTATAAAAGCATGCTAATATTTTTTTATGTATTTATGAATGGAAAAGTCAATGCAAATATTAAAATTGAAAGAGTCAATATTTATTTATTTAATTTATATGCCATCCATCTTGCAGTTTGAAGCAAAAATAATGGCTTTTAGTGTTTACATGTTGACATTATGTATTATTGAAACTGTTAACTCAGAGCACTCTTAATGCTAGCCCGAGTCCTAAGAGGAATTTTAGAAGTTCACAGAGAGAACTTTTACAGCCGTTCTTTTTTACTGTATCATGCTGTGCCCCTTTCAAATATCTTTCTAAGGATTCAAAACATTCCTGAACTCTGTGGAATGGGATTTGAAGGATGGGCAGAAGACAAGAGAATTGCACAAAATCAGGGCTGCAACTTAAAATAAAGTTCATACAAAGAAAGTTTCTTTCTTCTCCAATGGACTCTTAATATTACATCCTTTATTCAATTATGCCATTTTTTGATCTTGGATGAAACCTCTTGGGGATATGTGGCTTCAGAAGGCTATGCATATTATTTCAGAAAAATCACATAACTAGCATCTTTGTCTTTTCTTCTTCTTCAATTTCTCACTTATATATACACATACGCCATTCCTTACAACAGCTTCTATATTTCCACCATCAGAAATTAACAAATGGCAATTCATATGAGCTGAAATAATTTCATCCTTAAAATTCATTTAAATAAAGACCATCACAACAAGAATAAAATTGATGTGTTTTGTTTTAAACAGATATTTTGGAGAGTTCTTGAAAAAGCATTTGAGAACGGGCACAATTTTGTTGTAGAAATGGTTATTATCTTTTGAAATTTAATAAATGAAGCAAGCCTTTGCAGTCAACTGATGACAAGTTCATATGCTGACATGCATAAATTACCTAATATGTATATTATTTCAGAGTTATATATAACTAGCATCTGTGCTTCTTTTTCTTCTTCAATTTTTCAGTTATACATGCACAGACTCAATTTACAACAGCTTCTATGAATCCTGACATCATAAATTTTTAAAAGGCAATTGATATGGGCAGGAATAGTTTCATCCTTCAAACTCGTTTAAATAATGGCATAAAGATGGACCTCTGGACAAAAGTATCAACCTTGAATATGTGACTTTGTAGTCAGATGGCTCTTCTGGTATGCTGGGTCATAAAAGCCTGTGGGCTACTTACTTGATTCATTTGCTAAATCTTCAGCCTTGAAATTTTAGAATGAAACATTCTATATTTATTAATTACAAAGATTTAGACCAGAAAAAGTGATATAATTTTTATACGTTTTTAAGAGAAAGTTGGGCAAAGCCCAGCACACGGCATTGTTGAATATCTTCTGTTGATTTCTGGAGCCCTGTGGCCTTTTTTTTTCATTCTATTTTCTCATTCTGCCATTGATCTGTTTTGAGCGAACTTATTAAGGAAGGCACAACACAGCAGCTTCCATTCATTTTCCCTTCCTACTTAAATGGATTTCCACAAAAAGAGTATTTTCTAGGGACCTAAAAATTTGGAAACAACTCCTTGGTGCATACATTTTAATAAAATGTTTCATAATGTCCACTCTCCTATTTCTAATTCTTACAATTATAAAACAAAAACTTTCTGCACCACCATATGTAGTTGGCTTGGCTGTGGACTCCCTGATAGAAGATGGACGAGCAGAATTTCTGATAACATTAAAAAACATCTTACACACACACACACAGCACTTCCACAAATACAACCAAAAAACTATGGATCCAGTAAGAAGATGACACATTTATCACAATAAAAAGGGAACAACTAGAGAAGACACATGAAACAATTAACAACATCTTCAAAGGAATTACGTTCAGATGGAAAGAAGAAAACAACAGCACACCCCCTTTCCTGGATATTTTCATCAACAGATGAAAAAACAGCATATTAGAAAGACAAGTCTAAAGAAAAACAACTCACAGTAAGCAAGTACTTCATTATCAAGGTAACAACTCAACCTCTCACAAGAGAAGTTGGCTAAAAACATAATTTAAATGAATAGAAACACACTGCAGCAATCCAGAACACCAGAAAAAGGAAGTACTCCAATATCTTCCAACAAAATTGATAATTACAAAACTTTATCAAAAAGTTCCTGATCACTCAATCTACTACAGTACAACCAACACAAGCTATGAAAAGTAACACAATCATATATCAAAACATCTCAGGAACAACCAACAGACCATTACAACCACATAGCATCACTGTTGCAAATAAATTTACTAAATCTCCCCAAAACCTCTTAATTATCCCAAAAGACTGAGTAGTCCAAGAAAAATCAGGAATCATCAATAATTAACTATTAACTATATAAATATAAATATAAATAATATAAATATAAATATATTTATATAAATATAAATAATTAACTATTGTATATAGGACAAATAGGTAGAAGATAAGTAGAGCACATCCATGAACAGCAAGTAGCAGTCAGAAGACATGATGAAAACTTCTTAATCTCACTGCACATGGACAGATTCAACAATAGTTTCAATAGGGAAACTGTGATTCTTGGAAGCTTGGCTTTCAGAGAAATCAGTCATCAATAGACACATAGAAATAAACCATGTTTACATGCTATTCATAAGAGACCCATAAAAAGATATGAAATAAATAAAAAGAACAGACCACATCCTTTCCAGCAGCCAACACTCATCTAAGCATGGACTAACACCAAACATTCAAGCAGAAAATAATACTCTAATCAAGGACCCAGTAAGGAGAAAACCACATTTTCACCAACACTGGGAGGGCAAACTACTGTATATAAACAGGGTGCAAACTCACCAACACTGATGATGTTATCTACTAGTAGTTAGATAATGAAATATTCTCCAAGCAAACAGCCAGGCTCAGAGAGCAATAAGGACTTCCCATTCAATCTTGACCTACATATACAGTATTCTCTTCTACTGAAACCTTCGTTTACGCATATAGACTGACAAAACACCATATTATTTTGTTGATTTTCCTACAAATCAAAGTCATTCTGGCACTTTCTAATCCAACATCATTTTATCTGTCAGCTGGTTATAACATTATAGTCTCAAATACACTACTGCTTCTTGAAAACTGAAGACAAGTAATGACAACCTTAAAAACTCATTTCAGCTTTTAACAGCTGATTCTACATAGTAAGTTCTTTGGCTCAAGTGGAAGAATGGATTTTCCTCCATACTATCATATCCTCACATACACAACCTTCATTCTGCCAGAAAGAAAATTTCCTGGCCTGGACAATAAGCCATTATATATACAAGATCTGCCATGTTGTTAACATCCAGAGGGATGAATTCAAAATTATGTCTACTGGCTGATGGCTTCTTCGACATTACCCAAGTTACTACTGTATATGCAGCTGGATCAAAATGTATCACTTGTATCAGAGTCCAAGCCCCATTACACTTGTTTGGAAAAATGTTTCCAGTATTGGTTTCAAGTGAAACCTACAAAACCTCAAGATTCATAAAATTCATCATAATGCTTTCCAGATAGAGAAATTCAATACAACATAAGAAAATAATTTATAGATACGTTATTGTTTTGTACAGTGTATTATTGATTCAGATATTTAGGTAATTTGGTTAAGAATGTATTCAATCTTAATATTCTATATTTCTAACCCAAAATGCCATACAGTGCAGTATTCAGGATAAAAAATATACTAAAATCAAGCTAAACAAAAATGCCAGTGAAATTTATTTTGTATAAAATCAATACTAGAAAAAACATATTTTGCATATATAACAAACAATATTAATGTAGTAGTATGATAGCCATCTCAATTTGATCCTCTCCATGTGTATTGCTTTAGAACATAACAACCTAACCCAGAAATGCAATGTTTCTAACTAAAAATATTAGAAATGAAACACGTCTTCCTGATTATTTCAGAGCAGACAGAGAAGTAACTGAAAAGCCTTTTTCTTGTTTTCATCAGCCACATATTATTGAGAAGACCCCCAGAAACTGAGCAAATCTTAGCAAGTCAAAATCACAATGAATATTTCTAAAATGATAGGACTTATAGCCTTACTTTAAAATTTTACATATTCTTGAGGAATTAAGGCCTTTTTAAAGTTTTAATGGGAAAAATACAATTGGAGGCATATAATTAAATATTAAAAATACCTATCATCGTATGGTTGCATTACATTATGGATATGATCTTGAAGTTTTTAAAGTCTTTCTTCTTTTTTTCCTGGAAACATCACTTATAAACGCAGACTAAATTTATACAGCTTGGAATACTCACATAAGCCCAAAAGGAAAAATTGTTTTCGGTCACAATTATGCATGACATAATATCCTTCCTGAAAGCAGAGCCACAGCAAGGAGCAGCATCCTCCAAATATCTCCAGTTCCTGACACTGTACTGAAAACAACGGTTTGCTCCATTGCTAAGGGAATAATCTCCTTCATCAGTGGTTTATTGCTGAAATATGCATGGTTCCTTAATAAATATAATAGGATTTCCCTTCACCTCACATACAACTTCAACTGAGCAGTAATAACAATTTAGATCTGCATTCCAAAGGTCACAGCTCTCGCTGCAACTCCCTATTAAATTCAATGAGATTTACTACTGAGTAAATACATCATGCACCCAACTAGGAAAATAAGAAATCACATAGAACTTTGTTACTCTTGCCGCTTTTCATGATTTAATATGTGCTACTAGTATTTAGTTGATTTATTCTAGGCAGTATTACAGGTGCCTTGGCTTCCCGTTTCTTACATATAAGTGGGAATATGGGGCATTTGATAGCCTCTCTTCAGATATTTCACTTAACTTCTGAAACATTCGTTGAGATTGTGTGGGGGTGTGTGTACACATCATCAGCTTTTTGCACCAAGGTTCCAAAGTTCACTTTGATTATATGCAATTTGGCAAATGGCCCATTCCGTTAGCATCACAATTACATAGATTGGAAGAATAAATTGACATGCCCAATGAGGGTGCTTGAGTGACCTTGAGATTTCCACAAAATGTTATGTGCTTTAGAACATGCCTTGCGAGTCCTCTAAAGACATGGGTCCATCCATTCTTCTTATCTTTTCTAAATTATTGAAATAAATATACAAAGGAATAGTAATCAATAAATGGATTTTAAAAAAAGATCTCAGCACTTCATGTCTGTATGGGAGACCATCTGTCATGTATGGTTCTGCCACTCCACATATTTACTGCACAAGGGTCACTAATAGCAATTAAGAACAGACAATTGATTGGCGGGGAAGGGAGACTGTGCAGATTTAGGCAGAAGGATAATACTGCAGAAATACAATGCACTTATTCATACATAGCACATGCACGTGTATATTTTAAGCTGAAATTTAAATGTTTCATTCTGACTGCTTCCAAGAACCAAAATAACTAAACTAGATAAATAGCACAATATGAAATACTGACCAGATGAGTTAAAAAAAGAAGAATAACCCAAACATTTGTTTCCGTTAAAAACTCAAGGCAAGTGACTCACCCTGTTGAATTTTAGTCAGAAGCTGTTGGCGTGCTAGGATCCTACTTTTCCTGTATGGAGAGCGTCTTGCAGTTTGATCATATAGCAAGTACATCTCTTGGCCTTCTGTTGACATAGCATTCACACAGAGGCAGCCTGAGTTTGACGTACTAGCCATCTGCCTAAACATCTGTGCCCCGTTTTTTTAAAACAAAACAAAAACAAAAACAAAATGCTGCTGCAGTTTTCCTGGGTGAGAATTCCTCAATCTAATTGAAGTACTGAGAGGAAAGAAGGCAGCAGCTCAAGGAGCTGCAAAGAGCAAGCAATTTAAAAGAGAGAAAAAGAGGAGTGCCAAAAAGCTACAATTCAGGATTCCAACTCCCTCACATGATCGGAAAGGGCCAATCAGTCAAAGTCAAGAATGTGAAAGTACACAGCGTGCCTTGCAGAGGAAAGTGAAGGCTGTGCAGGCACTTGTAGCCACATATCACACTGAAAAGCAAACACAAACAGTGCATGCTTTGGCACTGCAGAGCTGTGATAGGAGAATTTGTGGGAACGAAAGAGGAGAGGTATTCATTCTGGCATAGTCTTAAGAGAACTTTGTCCAGAAGTTTACTTGTAGCATTCTTTTGTCAGATGGCAGTAAAAATTCCCTCCATTATTCAGGAGTTCCTCTTAAAGCTTCTTTATACAGCTCTTCAGAAATAGTCATTAACATACACGCACCCCAAACATATACACAAAGCTTTTCCCAGCTTGCATCTTACAGTAGTTGTGACTGTTGCAACCTGCAGATTTCTCACTAAGTTGTTTTTAATAGATACATCACATATTTAGGACTGGGAGGCAAGCCTGCTAGTTGACATATTGGTTGGTTTGAAGTGACACTGGTACGATCTGGATTTACTCAAAAACCAAAGCTGAGTGAAGATTATATCTAGCCCTTTTATGTCCTTGAGTTTAAGTGTATCACCAGGTCTTCTCCGTTATTCTCTGTTCTTGTTCTCTGGAAGATGACATGGTTGCATATGGTGAGTTGTCTCATCAGAAGTATGGCAGAATGAGTTATCCTATAATACATATGTGCCCAGCACTGATTCCCAGCAGGGCACATTTGAACTTTTGAGAATGTTTCATGAGTGAGTCTCCTTAAAGCAGTGTTTCTCAACCTTGTTGGCTTGAAGATGGGTGGACTTCAACTTCCACAATCCCCCAGCCAGCAGCGCTGGCTGGGGGATTCTGGGAGTTGAAGTCCACCCATCTTCAAGCTTCCAAGGTTAAGAAACACTGCCTTAAAGGCTACTATTGCCACAGAGGACATAGCCAGTGACAA
This sequence comes from Arizona elegans, assembly GCA_022577455.1. Lineage (NCBI taxonomy): Eukaryota > Metazoa > Chordata > Lepidosauria > Squamata > Colubridae > Arizona > Arizona elegans. The sequence continues at coordinate 91,377,713 of JAKOOJ010000006.1, read as the reverse complement.
AACAACAGTTACCATAGAAGGAAAATCAATGTAATTGTTTTTTGCCACCTTCTGCTCTTTAATCTTTTCTTTGATAGATAGACATATTGTACTTAGGCTACAACAAGCCATCATTATGTTTTTTTTAATATCACCTCCTGACAGGCATTTCAAAATGTTGCTGGGCATATTATTACTGATGGTTTCATGTTGGGAATATAAACACTGTAGAAACATGCGGTGAATTAACCTTCCCTTTTACTGCCATTTTTGAGAACCTAGTTATGGACATCAGTGGCCAAGCTCTTGCATGACAGATTACCTTTATGCATGTGGTGAGGGGATATTTACAATCAGAAGGCCCAGAAAAGGAAAAGCTTCTCTCCCCCCACCCCTCCTATTCCCCACAACCTCCAAACCTTCACATCTCTAGAGGCATATGCTGTTTATCCATTATGCAAGATTGCAATGGCACAGAAAGATGTGAATCTAAAGATTCAATTCCATACAAATCTGCTTGAAGATAAATTCAACCTCTGTTCTATATAGCTGACGCCCACATCAGGTGCACAGTATAAGTACCGTAAGTCATCAGATAAACCTAAATGTAAAAATCAATTAAATCTGATGACTTTTTCCTTGCATTCTTCTAATATCCTGCTCTTTCCTAATTTATATTAAATGGAGTGAAGTAATTATGCAGAGAGAAATAACAGAACTAACAGCCTGTTCTTAGTTAACAATACCCCTAAAGGGAATGACATTAAATTACAAAGCAGTTAATACTGAAGAGGTCAAGAACACTAACAATAAACTGGATGACATAAATCAGAAAGTTTATTGAGATCTATATTTTTTAATTCTTATATTCTTTTAGTAAACAGCTATACATTTGATGATGTGTACAAATAAATGCTGTATAAGAGCAATGTAATTTACAGAAATCCCAATTTAACACATTAAATTAAAAGCATTTGTAACTGAAGCTTCATTAACAACCATTTTACCTTTATTTCTCATGAGAATAATTTTCCTACGCCAAAGTCAATAGATTTTAACTAATTATAAAATGAAAAACAAAGCAAAAAAACCAAAAAAGTTGGTTTAGTCAGGAAGACCATCCACATTTCCTGGTTTTATCATAAATTAGTGGGTAAATGCACTGCAAATCAAGTCTGGAAGTTGAGTCATGCCAACTAGACTTCTTTTCCAGTTGGTTCTTTTCCTGCTGATCCAAGTAGCTTCTTCACTCTGAAGAACCAAGATCTACTTGGAAAAGCAGCTATTCTAACCAATTACACTTTACTTAGAGATCTAGATCTAGGCTAATAGAATTTTAGCAAATATACTTTGTTTTATTTGTATCCTGTTTTTATTATTTTTACAAATAACTCAAGGCAGTGACCATATCCAACACATTTTCTTCTTCCTATTTTCCTCACGACAAGAACCCTGTGAGGCAGGGGTGGGTTCCACTTACCCTTACTACCGGTTCCCATCGGGAGTGTGCACACACACTTCTGTGCATGCTTGCTTTGCTCACTTGCATGCACTTCTGCGCATGCACAGATCATCCACGATGATGTTATGGCAGGTGGGTGGAGCCTCCCGCCGGTTTTACTCCCGGTTCTATAGAACTGGACCAAACTGGGAGGAACCCACCACTGCTGTGAGGTGAGTTGGGCTGGGATAGAATGATTAGACCAAAGTCATCCAGCTTGCTTTCATGGTTAAGGTGGGACTTAAAATCAGTGTCTCTTGCTTTTAAGATTGGTATCTTAACCACTAGATACTGGTTCCAGTAAAAACTAAATACTGTAGCTATTATTGTTAGTACTCAGCTCTACATGGGTGACAGGTACAGTACTACCATAATATGCATTGTCTGTCTTACAGTAAAACAGTAGCAGGATGACTTATAGAAATAGCAACCTAAATCTGAATGCAGGTGTTTTTTTTAAACATACCCATAAAAAGTTTTTGGAAAACTTTTTCTTTCTTTCTTTCTTTCTTTCTTTCTTTCTTTCTTTCTTTTCTTTTCTTTTCTTTTCTTTTCTTTTTTTGCTATTTTTAGACTTTGTTTTTTATAGTGAATAAGAAGCATTGCAATGGACTTCAAAACAATGGTGACATGGAAATAAATGGCAGAATAAATTTCTTAAAATACAACAGAACTTTGAAAGCCAGGGAGCTACAGACGAAATGCAGCTGCTCTATGTAAACTGTCTTGACAAAGATGTTATAAAAATAATGTGTCTATTCAAGGAAATTTTTACTCATAAATTCTGAAATCGCCAATCTCAGATCTTTAGCTTGGTACAGCAGCCTTCAAATGAAATGCCCGGATTCCTTTCTTCTTTAAATATCTTTACATTATCTGAGCAGGCAACATATTTCTCTTCATATTTAAAACATGAGGATCTGATCAGAATTTAATAAATAATAACCTAGGTAGTCCTCAATTTACAACAGTTCATTTAGTGACCATTCAAAGTTAGAACAGCACTGAAAAATGTGACTTATGACCGTTTTTCATACTTATAACCAGGGCGGGTTTCAAATCCTGTCACTACCGGTTCACTCATGCATGTGCATGCGCTTTCCTCTGTGGGGCACTTCTGCACATGCGCAGAAGCATCCGGGTGGGTGGCGGAGCCTCCTGCCGCCTATCCAGGGCGAACCGGTAGCAACCTACCATTGCTTATGACCTTTGCAGTATCCCCATGATCATGTGACCAAAATTCAGATGCTTGGCAACTAGTTCATATTTATGATCATTGGTGTGTCCCAAGGTCATATGATCCCTTTTTGCGACCTTCTGACAAGTAAAGTCAATGGGAAACCCAGATTCACTTAACAACCGGATTACTAATTTATCAATAGCAGTGATTCATTTAACAACTGTGGCAAGAAAGATTGTAAAATGGGGCAAAACTCACTTAAGAAGTGTCTTACTTAACAACAGAAATCTTGGGTTTAATTGTGGTCATAAATCAAGGACTGCCTGTATAATAAAATGTAGTGCAGTCGTCTCTTTAGGGTCTATCTTAACATTTGAGTTTGGCAATGGGGTTCTGGAAGAACAGCAATGGCTTCCTATCACACAGCCAAAGATTCAGGAACACATTAGAACAAACACTCCTGTAATACACAAACCTCTATATTGCTATATGTAATTTTCAAAGTGTTGAGAAAAAAGTGATCTTAAAATGAGGGCAAGAATAAATTACAAGATAATAAGCATTTTTACTCAGAATTATGTTCTACTTTTGGGAAAGATTTTTACTATTAGAAAAGTAAGCTAAATACGGAAATGGATTTGATTTCAATATTTAGGACTATTTTCAGAATGTATATAGAACATTTACCCAAAATAAATGCGGCATGATAGAAATGTATATAACTCTACCTGATATACAAAATATTTTTATCCTTCTCTGCAAACCAGAAAACCTGCAGTGAAGTTGAATAGTCGAAGATTCAAAATAACCAAAGAAAGTCATTCTTCAAACAAAGTTTCAGGAAAATATGACATCTGTTTGCACAAGATGCAATAATGCTACCCATTTGGGCAGCTTCCAAAGAAAGTACAGCAGATGTAATTTCTCTTCACGGAGGACAAGGCTACCAATGGCTACTGTCATGATCATGTTATAGATGCACATCGTATAAGAGGCAGAGTGCCCCCTTAGTCCAGACATTCCATAACACCAGCGGTCTATTCCTATACAGTTTTCGTCCTTACATTAAAAATGTGTAATAAAAATAGATCAAAGTTCTATACCAGTGATGGCTAACCTTTTTGCCATCGCGTGCCAAAAGCAGGGGGAGTGTGGAGGGTTCGCGCACATGTGTGCCCACACTCATAATTCAAGAGGCTTTCTTGGAGCCTGAGGAGGGCGAAAACAGCCTTCCCCACCCGCCAGAGGCCCTTCAGAGGCCAGAAATGGCCAGTTTCCCAACTTCCAGTAGGCCCAGAAGGCCCAAAAATCAGCTGGCTGGTGCACGCACGCATGCTGGAGCTGAGCTAGGGCAACAATCACGTGCCCACAGATATGGCTCTAAGTGCCACCTGTGGCACGCGTGCCATAGGTTCGCCATCACAGTTCTATACTGTATGATTCAATAAGTATTACAGGGGTGAAATTCACTTACCTTCGCTACCAATTCGCCTTTTGCGCATGCACAGAGGGTAAAAAACAGGACGTGATGATGTCTGGGTGGGTGGGCGGAGCTTCCCGCCGCCGGCACTACCGGTTCACCCAAGCCGGATAGAACCGGCTGAATTTCACCCCTGATGCTATAGCATTTATGTAAAGTGAATTGATATGGAAAATATGTGAACATATGATAGGCATATACAGGAGCTATTTTTTAAAGTTTAAATAAAAAACATGCTGACATATCAACTTAGGTCAATGCTGTTACAGCACTTAAGAAACTGCTCTCTTAATTATTTTTTCTGCCAAAAGAAAGCAGTACTTTGACAGCTTTCTGTACACTGTCTCTCTCCAGAAATATATGCCATGTTGGCTCAGAATTATGGGAGTTGGAAGGACACTCTGTATCTTTAAAGGCATCTGCTAAGTAGACAGAAACATGAATTGCATTTGAAGGAGAACTTGAAATCTAAATGTAGATTTAAAATTCATCATGTAAAATTTAAGAATCCTTCTGAATGTTTGGATTGTTATGAAATGACCAATTGTGAGATTACTGTATATTTCCCCACCTTTATAACATTTATTCTATCAGCTACTATAATATTCTAGAGCTTTGAGTAATTGGTTTTATTATGTATCTGTATAACACAAAGATTTAAGTATTAACCAACTACAGATCCTTATTTAATTTGCTTTCTATTTACATTAATCCCCCAAATTCAAGGGGATTTTTTTAAAAAAACAGCAGTAAGAAAATACATGACTATTTAAACAAAGAAATTCAAATCCACACAGGTCACCTAACAGGATGCCTTCCAATTTCAGTCCCAAAGGCTCAATAAAATGGGAAATTTAATCAGATAACATCCAGCGTTTCATAAATAGTGGCCCCAAACAGTAAAATTTTAAAGCATGGTGACTGTTGAAGTGCAAAGTGATAAACAGTGAAATAAAAAAAATCTACTTTCAGATCAACACCAGGGAGCATTAACAGATCCGAAAAGTAATTTTAGAGTTGTGATATGTAGTTCCCAGCACAATCAGTGTGTAAAAAAAACAGTTGAATTCTATTCAGAGATCGTTAGGAAAAATGCTGATGGTGATCATAAACCTATGAGATGACCATTCTGAAAATACTGTGTCACATTTTAGATTCATGTTCCTAATGAGAATATAGTGTTGTGGAGTATGAAAGCTGCATAAACTATGAAAATACAATATCTGTGAAATTACAATATCTAGTGATGGCCATTAAATTGGACATTTTTTTTAAAAAAAAATAAAAATCTACAAACATATCATTGTGTGAACAGCGTGGGACCAGAGTGTCTTACATTTTAGTACAAATAATAAAATATTCTTCATATTTAATGCAATTGGCAATCTTATAAACTTTTAGTAATAATACACTTTTTGTTGAATTATATTATTTCCTTAATTATTCAGTATTTCAATATATTATTTTTTATGTGTCTCCATATTCTTATCACTTCTTTTGCTGCAAATACAATACCAGTAATCATATTTGTTGTGCTTTAAAAACTTATATAGTTCTAATAGTAATACACAGATTTATATTGAATTATAATCTACCATTATTTATCCCCTTTCTAATTTTTTATTATGCCACTGTCATATTTAAGAAATATCCCCTTTCTAATCATATTCTTGCAAATAAAGCAATGATGTATTTTTTAAAAAGCTGACCAATTCACAGGACAGCCAATAGACTGCTTGTTTTTTAAAAAAAAAGTCTGCCCTCCATAATGTCATTGGGATGAGGTGCTGTGAATATATTTATTTCATTGAGATAGCTATATGACGTTATTGCAGCAAAGAAAACACACACACAGCAAAGCACTTGTTGTGGTCCGCCAGCAGCCTGCAGAGCTGGCAGCGGAGTCAGACAGTGAGGAGGCTGGGGAGGAATATGGGCCAGTCCTGGAGTCTGGGGAAGGCTCGGACGAGGGCTCTGTGTCGGAGACAGAGATGGAGCCAGGGCCATCTGGGAATTAAGTGCGGACTCCGGAGCCTCCAGAGTCAGACATCAGAGAGGCAGAGGAACAGGAAGAGCCTCTTTGCAGGAAAGCAACGTTGTTAATTCTGTTCCCAGTTGGCATCTCTGTTTGATTCTGGACTCCATGTGGCTTTGCCAAGTAGGTCTTTGGCAGCGTGTCAAGGGAGATAACGGTTAGTGATTATCCCGAAGAACTTCTCCCGAAGGACTTTTTGCAACTAATTGGGACTCAGCTGTGAATGAACATAATTCACAGCTGTTGCAATAAAAGGGGTTTTTGGGACTACTCTTGTGATTTAATGACTCAGGAAGCCTAGATCACAACAGCACTGTCAACTTTTCTTGGAAGTGAGCATAGAATTATGATCCTAATGCAGATAATACAACTATCTGTATCCATAACTATATTTCTTAAACTTGGGAGGAAATCAACTGTCCATTATGATTCCCTAGGGGGAAAGGAAATTTCCCACTGCAAGGGCAAATATCAAAACTTTTGCAAGGGCAAATATCAAAACTATCTGATTTTGTGCACATAGGCCCTGTCACCATGAAATGTGTTCTTTATTGACTGTTAACACAAATATGCATAAGAGAAAGGAGGAATGCAAACAGTAAGGTTAAAAGGTTGGGGAACACATAATGTACCAACAGAGACATTTACACTTTAGGGCTTTATTTTGAGGACAAACAATAATATCTTATCATTTTCAAACATGTTTGAGTTACTGTTCTGTCAGCCTACTGATAATAAGTCCATATAATAAATATCAAGTAGGAGAGATCAGTTTGAAAGTATAACCACACAATATTTTGGAACCTTTCAGATAAAAAGTACATTATTTTTCAATTAAATTATTTCTTTTTCTATTGCAGAAACCATAGGTCAAATTCAGAACTGATTCAACACAAATGGCAATGCAATGGAGCTATAAAATGTGAAGATAGTAAGCTGAGGGCAAATGAAAATGAAAGAAAGAAAAAAAATAGTCTATTTAGTAGACTGGCTAACTCTAATACAGTATATAATCATTATTCATATGAAACAGACAATATTGCAAACAGTCAAGAGAAAGTAAAATCAAGTACAAGTAAAATTTTCTTTTCTAGTGAAAATTAGGATTATATGGAAGGACGTATAATGTGAACCACTAACGTATTTAAAAATAGGATGAGAGAGTGTCATCAACCCAAGGGCCAAGTTAGGTACTGGGACATATCCTACAGGGAACAGCCACTCTTCTCCCCAAAATCATCTCCTAGAGTCAAAGATCTGGTCACTGAATGTTTATTTATTTTCACATTTTTGAACTGTCCCTCTTTCTCAGAGACCGACTCTGCGCGGTGTACAATAAAATGTTAAAATATAGAAACAGCACGTAAAAATAAAAAAATTAGAATTTAGAAGAGGTGAGGACGATTAAACCCTGTTAAAAATTTGTTAAAAAGGCAAAAAGGCTATCAGGCACTAACCGACCCCATGGTTGTGTGTTCCTTTGGACTCACCACGCAAAGCCACGGGATCATATCTTAATTCCTTTTCAAAAGGCCAGGAGAGTGAGGGCCTAACTCACCTCCAGAGGGAGAATATTCTACAGGTCAGAGAAGGCTTTCTTCTTCCTAGACCCTGCCAATTGAAATTGTTAACCGATAGAGTTTGCAAAATACCTTCCCTGCCTGACTGGATGGGATGGGCCAATGGGATGAAGACTGGTCTAAAGATAGCCTGGCCTCATGCTAGGTACAGTTTTATGGGTCACAACCAATACCTTGAATTGAACCTGAAAGCAAATTGGCATTCAATGCAGATTGCGGAGCAAAGGTATCACATTTGTCTTCTTTGGACATCCAAAATTGCTTACTTGGCTGCATTCTGGACCAATTGAAGCTTCTGGATACTTTTCAAAGCTAGCCCCATGTAGAGTGATATCTTCTTCCATTGTAAAATCACACTGTATTTTTCTATGCATAAAGAATTGCATTAAATTGTGTCCCTTGGCACAGAATGGCCTACTATAACAGAAAAGGGCAGTCACATTCTCCATCTTTGGAGAGTTACAGTGCATTCATTCTCTGAGACTAGATGAAGAATGGTGTTTTTTTCCCCCCAGTTAAGAAAGATACAAAAAAGTATATTTGGATAAAAGGCAGAATCCAAGATGGATTGGGAATTTAAAGATTAGAAATGGGAATCAAGAGGAGCATTATACTTGTGCATTTTTTAGTACTCAGCAGAGAGATTTTATGAGACAGTCAAATTTTTTTATTTCCATTCTCATTAAGGTATTCTGAGCAGGAACTGAAAATCTAGCCCATTTAGTTCAAGTACTACATCACAAACTTAAATTTTATCCAGACCCAACAGACGATTGTCCATTTTCTGCTTAAATATATTAATATCTCTCTATTCCATCCAACTGCTGTGGTCAAAATCTTCTAAGCTTCTAAATCTTCTAAAATTTTCTAATATATCTTCAAAGTAAGGAAGGCTCTTAATAAAAAAGGGGAGGAAGGTTTCAGAAGGAAGAAAAAGAGGGGAAAAGATCCTTTTTGCTGTGAAAATTTTGTCAAATCTATATTTCTGCTTGGGGTAGCAAATGCATTTCATCTCTGAAGTTTTCCTAAGCCATTTACGGCTGGCCCTTGTTGACTAAAGAAATACAACTACTGTATATAATCTAATTTAGCAATACAGTTCATATGTATTCTGCAGTGGTGAAATTCAATTTTTTTTACTACCAGTTCTGTGGGCATGGCTTGGTGGGCATAGCAAGGGAAGGATATTGCAAAATCCCCATTTCCTCCCCACTCCTGGGGGAAGGATATTGCAAAATCTCTATTCCCACCCCACTCTGGAGCCAGCCAGAGGTGGTATTTGCCAGTTCTCCGAACTACTCAAAATTTCCGCTACCAGTTCTCCAGAACCTGTCAGAACCTGCTGGATTTCACCCCTGGTATTCTGTCTCATACTGTGAATTTGTACATTACACTGACTAAGAGAACTACAACTGCCTACTGGCTTAGCCTTCTGTAAGATTCTTTATAAAATATATAACACCTCATGGAAAAAAAGGGCAAGTAAACGTTATGTTATAAAAAGTAGCCATATGGGAATGTAAGTAGAAGAACAAAGAATAAAAATAAATTGCTAAATGTTAGTATTGGAAACATATAAATATACTGCAGGAGAATGGAATTAGAGCTTTTTTGTGCTGTTTTTCCCCCTGTAAGAACAGAAAATAAAAAAATAGGATGATTGAACACATGAATTTGGCTATGGAAAAGGCATCTTCTTGTCACTGCTTGTTAATGCCATTCCCAGAAACTCTCTTAACACCTTCTATTTATTTTATTCCAACAGCCATGCATAGACAAAGGAAGCTATTTTGAGGGCATGTTGTCTCTTTGTCATTTGGATAATATTTTCTACATGGAGGTTATTTTAGACGCCAAAGGGAGAAAGGAGAGAAAACAGCTGCTGAGAAAAACTCATTTCATTCCATCCAATTTTCTCTGCTGTTTTGTTTTGATCAAAGAATGTTGATTGTACAAAGTAAAAGTAATTACCAGGCATTTGGGGCATTTCTTTCTTGTGCCTGAATGAATACCTCTATCATTTCAAGACATGCTTGCTTAAATTTACATTCTCTCACCTTGTCTTTGGATGTAGCCTATGCCAAATGTCCATCTTCAGGAAGGATGGAAGGAAGGATGTGGTAGAGTTATTTGTTAATACAGGTGGTACAGAGGTGGGATTCACCTACCTTCCCTACCGATTCACAAATGTGAGAATGCACGTGTGCCACGCACATGTGCAGTAGTCACGCATTACGTCCGGGCGGGTGGCTGGAGCCTCCTGTAGTCGCCGCTACCAGTTCGCACGATCCGGATAGAACCGGCTGAATACCACCACTGAGATGGTGGTAAATTCAGAGTCCTGCTAGAGTCCATTTGATTGAATACACTAGACCAGGGGTGGGCAATTGTGGCTCTTTTACAACCTGTGGACTTCAACTCCTAGAATTCAGAATTCAGACAGCTTGGCTGTCTCAGGAATTCTGGGAGTTGAAGTCCACAGGTTGTAAAAGAGCCACAATTGCCCACCCCTGCACTAGACTAACTTCAGAGGTTACCCCTTGTTTTTTGTTGGAAAGAGTACCTATTTGCATCAGTGGTGGGTTGCCCACAGTTTGCACCGGTTCTATAGAACCAGTAGTAAAACTGGCGGGAGGCTCCGCCCACTGACTCTGACATCATCAAAATACTTCTGCGCATGCAGGGCGCAGTTGCGAACCAGTAGTAAAGGTAAGTAGAACCCACCCCTGATTTGGATCTGATGCCAATCTGTAATTGGTTTTCTTATAGGGAAAGATAAAAATCTGCTTTTAGAGTGGTTCTCAAAATGAGGCTAAATAAAAATGAGGCATAATCTTGAGATGCTTAATAGAAATCCAGTTTTTGGAAAAGTTCTGGACAGAATTTATAGGACGAGAAAAAAATTATATCATTTCCAGTCTTCAGTTTTTATGTTTTATAGTCACAGACGATGAGAATTATTCTAGCATGACTCTCTGAAAACCTGCTTGCCAGCCAGGGAAGCCATTCAAACCTATATCTGATTAGAGAAATAGTGCTTGTTTTAGAATGGAGTATGAGTGCCTTACATTGGAATACAATACATAAATGACTCTTGAAGTGGCAATGCACAACTTCTTTGTATTTCAAGAATACAAGTAAAATTACTTTACATTATGGTCATATTCATGAAAAGTCGCTAAATGAGGCATTTGTTAAATAAGGACTACCTGCACAGTTACAACTTATGACAGTTTGCTAAAGTGACCGTTCGAAGTTACAACAGCACTGAAAAAAGTGACTTGTGACCATTTTTCCCACTTATGACTGTTGCAGCATCCTTATGGTCAAGAGCCTGGTGGCGCAGTAGACTAAAGCACTGTTATTAACATCAGCTGCCTGCAATTACTGCAAGTTCAAATCTCACAAGGCTCAAGGTTGACTCAGCCTTCCATCCTTTCTAAGGTAGGTAAAATGAGGACCCAGATTGTGGGGGCAATAAGATGACTTTGTATAAAATATACAAAAGTATGAAGGCTATTGCTTAATGCATTGTAAGCCGCCCTGAGTCTCCGGAGAAGGGCAGCATATAAATCATTTTTTTTTTAAAAATGTGATTTATATTTGGATGCTTTGACAATTGACTCACACTTATGACGGTTGCAGTGTCCTGGGTCATGTGAACACCTTTTGCAACCTTCTGACAAGCAAAGTCAACGGGGAAATCAGATTTACATACATAACAACCGTGTTACTAACAATTGCAGTGATTCACTTAACAAATGTGGCAAGAAAAGTTGTAAAATGGGAGAAAACACATTTAACAAATTTCTCACTTAACAACATAAATTTTGGGCTCAATTGTAGTCATAAGTTGAGGAGTATCGGTATTCTTCTTTCACAGTGGCTACTCACTTTTATATACATATTCACATTCATTCAGTGCCCATTTATTCTTCACACAATATCCTCTTGTCTTAACACACATACTTCTTATTTTATTCATCTCTAGTGCACTCAACTTTTCAGCTTCAGCTAATATACCTAACTCTCATTTTTGTATAATAAAGTAGGCAGAAGGACATTCTTATACACAGCTATTTTCATTTATTTCAACAAACATTTATTCTTCATAACTGATCATATTAATCACCTGCTTTCTATGAGCACTTATAATCTTCTTCAAATTTATCCACCCATTAGTAAATATTCTACTACAGTACCCATATTCATTTACTTGCTTTACTTTTTGCCATTTATGTACACTTTTGGTTGCTTATTCAATTTTCCTTGTCATGTCAGCAACCAATCCATACTTCTCTTGTCATATTCAGTAACCAATCATCAATGCCATAGCTGTGTAAAACTTTCCATAATTCAATCTATTCATTTTATCATATGCTTTCTCTATATCAATACAATATAAACATTTTTCAATGATCTGCTGAGCCTTGCAGTGGGTAGTAAATCCAATTAATTAATGTGTATGTCATGTTTGTTTCAATACCACTCTGACATAACCATTCCTCTGCAAATCTTTAAAATACTTTTACCATCATTCTCTCATTTCCATTTCATTCTAAACCATTCTAAAGTCTTTATTTGTAATTCATTTCACTATCCCTATGACTCCTTGTTTGGCTCAAAAATAACTGCTTGGAAATAATTACTATTAGAATCAATCAAGCTTTCAAGTGAAAAGGTTTAGATATATAATGCAATATACTGATGGACTGATTATGTGCCAACAGTCAGCTTTGACTCTGAACAACCACACAGATAGACCTTTTCCAGGGTAAGTGCAACATGTATAAACCCCCAATTCACTGTGCAGTGCTTAAGTGCCTCAATGGAAAATATGGGCAAGGAAACTTAAAATATTGAAAGAGGAAATGGAAGAAGCTATATCCCCTTTTATCTAAACTATGTTTAATATAAAGTCTATACTACCTCTCTCGCTCTCCTTCTCTCTCTCCATCCATCCATCCATCCACCCACCCACCCACCTATCTACCTACCTTAGGTTTGGTTTAAAATAGAAGTAGACCCACCCCCCACCACCAATCTCCTATTTTAGTATCCCTAAACCTTCCAAAATCACACATTGAAATTTGGTATCCAAACACTTACTCCCTTCTTCTCCTTTGCTAGCCCCAAGCAACATGTGGGATCAACACATTATTGATCATTGGGAAATATAACAGATATATCCTTATTGGAACTCAGTATTTGAGCCTATGTGATTCAACCTGTCCTCGACCAGGAACTAAACTTTGGGCATTTGCACGTTATATAATTCACTCATCTCTATAAGTTTAGCAAAAAAGCTTGTAGCAGGAGCAATATGGATATGGATTATCTGTAAGTGATGTACACTATTTCATTTTGAATTTTCAACCTAAATAGAAATTCAATAATTCCCATATGCCCAAGGGGGGACTTTTTCAGTAAATATTCCCATGCTTTTACCATCAGGATGCAATATACAACTGTGTGGCTTATACCTGGTAGGCAACCCAGGTATAAGCCACACAGGAGTGGGCCTGCTCCATCAGAGCTGAGGTCACATTAAGTGCTCCATGATCTTTCCTAGGAATCTCACAAGAAAGGAAAGTCATTGGCCTTCAGGATGAAACATTATCTGGCAAAACAAATGTAGATATTCACTTACTGCTGTTCTATCAGTAAAGGCTGATGAGGGGAATCAGTGCAAGATGATAGGGAATCTACAGCCTCCATCCCTTTTGGTGCCTGGATTGTCTGACTCCTCAAAATAAGCATGTCATTTATGGCTGGTGACTTGGATGCCACAGATTTTATTGCAACTTTGTGGAGGAATCAAGTTGTTGTGAAATTGGATGTCAAATCACTCATTCATTTTAGCCATCAGAAAATTCCTCTAAAGTATCTTACTATCCTTTAGGTACCAATTGATGGCACAGAGATTTTAAAAATGAAGGGAAATGGAAAAGTAAATATAATAAAATGAAAAATGTTGACGAAAAAGCAAAAGCAATAAATTGTGGATGGAATAGCCCTGAACATGAGATTGAACTGAGTCACACTGTGAGATGGGCAATCTCCAAATTTGATAAACAAACAAACAAACTGATACCAGAATCCGTTCTAGTTCTACTACTGCACTGAATAGGTCAAAAGTATTAATGTCTAAGCAGCCGATTCTACTGCAGGAAAATGAGAGCCTTAAATGAACTATCAGTTCTGAATAGCAAGAATGGGACTGACAGAAAAGAGACTGAGAGACCTCTAATCCTTTCCTGTCATCTTAACATCTGCCACCCGACAGTCCTAATTAAGCTTCTGTTAGGCTAAATTCACTTATATTATGTTTAATTTCACTTTCCAGTACTTTTTCAAAAAAGCAAAATCAGCATGAAAAACTCTACTTTTTCCTCCTTTGGTAACATCAGTCCTCAGATGTCTAAGGATGACATATGATCCTTTCTTCTAACCTATATCTTCAAGTACTACAAGTACTGATACACTCAAAATATTATGTTTTCTGTAGGCAGAATACATGCAGACAAAAATGTCATGTTGTTGATAATTTACTGTATTTTACTTCAGACAAAGGAAATTGTGCTTGTAGTCCTTCAATATCATAATTTTACCATAAATTGAAAATACAAAATTCCTCCACTCATTCCATTTAGTTTCCTTGCCAAGTACATTTTGTACATCAACTGCACATACATTTTCTCTCCTTCTTGGCATTTTCCCACCAGCACGGAGTCTGCTTTTTTTCAGATCAATTGAGTGTTGATCTATAGATGTGTCAGGAATTGACTGACTGACTTGTCACCTGAACCTTATATCATGTGCTATGAGACAGTGATTGGCTAAAGTCACCCAGCTGGCTTACATGCCTAAGGCAGGACCAGAACTCACAGTCTCCTAATGCTTGGTGCCTTAACATTTAGACCAGGGTGTCAAACTCGCAGCATCACGATGACGTCATGTGACATATCGGGACATTTTCCCCCTTTGCTAAACTGGGTGTGGGTGTGGCCAGCACATGATGCATACGGCCTGCGGGCTGCTAGATTAACAGCTCTGATTTAGACCAAACAGGCTCTCAATTAACCACACACATATATTTTATTGATATGTGATCAAGGCTTGGGCTCAGTCATTATTCTTCCTTCTGTTCTTCTAGGCTACCTGAGAGGAGATCAGATATATTTACTAACCTGACTAACCTGAATGTAATATATTATCTCCAGGCTGATGCATGCTACAATAAGTGTTAAGTAGTCTAACAGGGGCACACAGCATTTTTAGCTTAAGCTTGGGAGGCATGCCAGAGATTGTACTCCTCCTCGATACAAGTACAGCCAAGACAGAACTGGGCAGGGCCAGGACTAAAATTAAATTTAATTAATGCAATCTAATAATTTCCCCTTCATCACATTACAAATGATAACTTAGTGGCAACATTTGGAAAGGCTCAGAGAGTCATTACTCTAAATCATAAACTTTCCTTTTTTAGGAAAGAGGACAAAAAGATAATTGGCTAAAGCTAAATTGATGCTCACATACATTTGCTGATTTCTCCTTCCAGTGCAGTCTTTTACACCACTTCCTAAGCCATTCCACATACCCCATTAATGCTTTCTAGTAGGTAGTAAAAGGGAATTAGAACACCGTTTGTCTCATCTGAATTTTGCCCATTTTACTTTGCATCCAAAACAAAACCATGAAATATTGAAAATGTAATAGACTTAACCTTGTTGTTCAGAAAGATGGAGATAAGAACTCCGTCTTTTGTTTCTGTTCTACTAAACCTGCTTTTGCATAGTAAACACAAACAATTATTTAACTTTAATCTATCACAGGCATTAACAGTGGCTTCACTGCTCTCCGCACATAGGGGAGAGCTCAATTTGGCTTTCATTTCGTAAGAATTGCTAATGATGTTTTGTTGCCTCCTGAATGTTTGGGATCCCCGTATTCCAATGTTTGCAGCCTTAAATAAATAAGCTAAATTAGGGAGATAGCAGTGGCCCAGGCTTGAAGATTATATCTGAGCCAGGAAAAATGAACAACTACATAGGCATTAAAATAGTATTGTTTGTATGTCTTACCTGCCCTATTCATTTTCCAGTTCCACCGTTCCTCCTTTCAGTCCTTTAAGCTCTTCTATCCCATAAAGACTTCTTCATTACTCAGTAACTTTCTTGAAATATGATTACAGAAAGTGGAGCTTTTTCTTTTATTGAATTGTTTTAAAAGTTATTATTATGTCATATCTGTGAATATCTGTGGCATGTTATTAATCACTGACCTTTTGGTGATCAGGACAATTCTGATAGGATTGAACCTCCCACATACATTCTCTAGCTGTTTGCATGAAAGCACTTAATCATAAGTAATCTTTTTCTTCCCAGAAGCACCCAAGATTATATAATGAGACTCTTTCAGAAGATCTCTCTTGGACAAAGGGCATCTATTTTTCCCACTGGTGTGACAAGGAATTCAGACACTAAATTCCTATTGAAGTTAACCAGAGTTAGTAGCTTTCCAAGTCCCCAGTGTACCAAGCAGAAAACAGAACAAAATATCCTTGGTTGGCTTCCTGAAAACATATGGATATAATTGAGTATGGTATGTAGGAGGGTATGTACACAGAGTTCACAATGATGAATAGCATGTTTTAAGTACACAGCTCCCACGTTCCCTGTTGAAAATGGTGTCTGCTATGAAATACTTTTTCATTTTATATGTGAACAACTAAATCGCTGAAAAGAATAGTTTTACCTCTTCTGTTTGCATTTATGAAAAGGTCAGTCAAAGAACATATAAAATATCAACAAATCAATGTCAATATGATGCAGGCAATCAAGAAGGTATTAAAAATATATATATTTGTTTTGATAATATTTACCTAGTAATGTGGATTTTTATATTTTATATGGTTGTTTTATATATTTGTTGTTTTACTGGATTATTGTATGCTGCCCAGAATAGCTTTTTGTGTGATGAGTAAATTTGATTAGTAAATAAATAAAATTAAAGACAAGTATGAATGGATTGCACATTTATTAATTCATTTGTAATTTACATATATTCTGTACTCTTATTAAGCCTTTTAAAAAGTTACGGGTCATTCACGCCTACTGATATGGCTAGAAATGCTGATGAAAATCTATTGGGGCTTATAACTCCTTCCAAAGGAGTCCTAATGCATTATGTGCCTCTCTATTATACTCTGTACATCATAAAATTCATTTTCATTGATTTAAGTGAAAGGCATGTAAACAGCAATTTTAGTGTAGAAGGTAAGACATCAGGCTAAAAACTGGGAGACCATGAGTTCTAGTCCCACATTAGGCACAAAACATGCACATGCACACACACTTACAATGTGCAGAATATCTGAAACACGAGTGGCATTAAGTATTTCCCATGGGAAGGATTCTTTTGATGCTCTTCCTCCATATTGTGATTCTGATATCATCTCAATGTACGTAATACCAAAATACTATCCACTGCATATCAATACATTCAGTTGCTTCAAAAATTAACATTAATTCCAAAATCAATCTGAATAGAATATACTGCCATTCAATTTCTTTCATATACTTAGATTATCATTTATTATTATTTAGTAGAGAAAAGCAGAATGTCAGTAATTCTAATGTAAAGTTGCCAATCAGATACTTTCCGATTAAAAACACACAAGATAAAATGCCCATGTAAAGCAATTTTGATAATCTATTAATAACATCCATTAAAAAGTCAGAGATATAATTTGTCTGAAAAATACCAAAAGAATAAGTAGCTAGGCATCAGGTAAGTTTTCTGAAACACATCCAAATCCCACCATAGAAAAATTCTGTTTAACTAATTTATCCTCCTCTGCAAACTTTTGGAGAATTTGCAAAAATGTTCTTAGCATGCACACAAATGAATACAGAAGAAAGCATTTGGTCCCATCAACTTCTGTTTTTGAAAGAAATGAGAGCTAAATCTGTAATAGTCATACTACTTCCACCTTCATGTATTTAATAGAATTGAAAAAAAATCAATTGATAACATTACAACACTAAAAGCTTTCATGCTTAAGTGAAAACTGCCACCTTTCACCTTGATCTACATCTTCATGTACTGAATTACATCAACAAGCAATACTCTTTTCAAAAACTATCTTCAGCATCTACCATGGTTTTTTTCCCTTCCCTGTTACACATGTATTATCTTATTTGGAAGATTTCCCCATTTTTGTAATTAAAATCTTTTTAATTAAAGAAAACAAAAACAGAACTTGGAAAGCAGGGTTGATGCCAAACCTATCAATCACAAACACCTTCAAAGGGAGGAGAAATAAAGAACAAATCATCCTCTTGGATTTAGCCCCAGTTCTGCCAGTTTGAAATCAATGCAATCAAAATAGCTTCTACAGATTAGTTTAAGAAAAGAAGTTTCAAATTGAAAAATTCTCATACCAGCTCGGACAAACGCCCATCCAACTTTTGCTTGAAAACCTCCAGTGTTGGAGCATTCATAAATCCAGAAGATTGGCTGTTGCATTGTTCAATCGCTTTCATGGTTAGGAAATTCTTCCTTTTTTTGAGTGTGGATATCCCTATCTAAAGATTCTATCCTTTGGTTCATGTCCTATCCTTGGGACTTACAAAAAAATCAATCCACATCCCTCACTTTAACCCATCAAGAACAGTATTTGAAGACTGCTAACATCTCTCCCTATAGGCTTCTCTTCTTCAGGCTAAATATATTCCATTTTTAAAAACTATTCTTCATGTGATTTAGCTTCCAAGTCTCTTGCCATTATTATCATTCTCCTCTTACTCAATATCCATCCTGTATTGTAGCAACCACAACTGGACCACAATACCCTTGTAACGATTCAGTCTCCCCAGTACAGCTAATCCTTGACTGACCATCACTTGCTTAATGACAGTTCAAATTAACCGTTGCCTCTGAAAAGTCAGTTACAACTCTCCATTCATATGATCACAGTTTAGATGATTGGCAACTGGCTCATTTTTATGACTGGTTACAGCATCCTGCAACCACATGATCACAATTAGTGACTATTTCATCTGTTTCTGGCAAAAAACACAATTGGTTAAACTGGATTTGCACTTATGACTGTGTGATTTGACTTACGACAATGATAAAAATAGTTGTAAAATGGGTCCAGTCATGTGATGATTCAAGTTATGACAAGAAACAATTATGATGCAAATTCCAGCCCCAAATGTGGCCATAAATTTAAGGACTATTTTTATAGCAGTGTGAAAATATTATATCTTTTTTTAATGCAACCCACTGAATATTTGGTCAGCCATTAAAAAATTGCTAGTTCATGTTTATGTCTTCACCTTAATCATATATAAAGCATGAGTGACAAGTTCTTAGTTCAGGTAGCCCTCGACTTACAACAGTTCATTTAGTGACTGTTCAAAATTACAATGGTACTGAAAAATGTGACTTATGACTGTTTTTCACAATTATGACCACTGTGGCATCCCCATGGTCACGCAATCAAAATTCAGATGCTTGGCATCTGACTCATATTTATCAGGGGTGGGTTCTACTTACCTTTACTACCGGTTCGCAGCAGGGCCACATGCAAGCTCTTCTGCACATGCGCAGAAGTGTTTTGATGACATTGGGGTCGGTGGGCAGAGCCTCCCGCCAGTTTTACTACCGGTTCTATAGAACCAGTGCGAACATGGGACAAACCACCACTGATATTTATGACTATTGTAGGGTCCTGGAATCATGTGCTCACCTTTTGCAAACTTCTAACAAGCAAAGTCAATGGGGAAGTTAGATCCACTTTAACAACTATGCTACTAATGTAACAACTGCAGGGATTTACTTAATAACTGTGGAAAGAAAGGTCATAAAATGGAGCAAAATTCACTTAACAAATGTCTCAGGAACACAAATTTTGGGCTCAATCGTGGTCATAAATCGAGGACTACCTGTATTTACTAGATAATTTTCTATATAAAAGTTAAGGGTATTTTTTATTTTATTAGATTTGTTTATGTTAAATAAAAGAGTATTTTGTTAAGTTACCATGAAATGTATGTATGTCCTAAGGATATTTTCACAGAAACTATTTCAATGTATCCTAAATATCTATTTGTGTATATATAGAGTTTCTGACAATTAGGTTAAGGGCTCAAATGACATTTAACAATAGTTGACTCATGTTTAAATATAATATGACTGAAATGACTTGAACTATGAAATTAAAATTCAGTGCTACAATGAAAATGTAATGCGTGAAACCAAGGAAAAGTATGTCTTCTTTACAGAATAAATTTAGCTTGAAAGTAGTATGCATTCCACTCGGGAGAAGGAGAAGCAAATTTGAAAGGAAATTGGGCAGGACTTTCTAAAAAACAGAAGTATAACTACATATAATTCCAATGAAGAAAAAAAAACAAAACTAAAAGAAGGTATCAAAAGAAACCAGTTCATCTCAAGAAAAAGTGTTGTGAAGATACATACCATATTTTTCCCTGTATAAAACAATACTTTTTCTTTAAAATATTTACCTAAAAATGGAGGGGCATCTTATACATGGGGTGGGGGCAAGAGGAGAACTGCGGTTGCCAAACTACAGATACCTTATCTCTGCAATCTAGCCTCACTAGCGAAACTTCCGATTGCTTAAAATATTGATTTCTGAATTTTGGGTAAGAAAAGTGGAGAGAACATGGGGTTGTCTTATAGATGGAAAAATTCGGTACATACATTCATACATACTGCGTGTGTTCGTGCACACACACACACAGATATAATATAAAACTACTTGATCAATCAGTCTGAAGGTGATCCTGGGAAAAAATCTAAAGCAGATCATACAGAGGTTCATTTGTAAACCTAAGTAGCACATGTATTAAAATTGGAAAATATGAAGATTAGCATAGATTTAAAAGCATCAAGCTTGGCTCCAGGATACCTTGGGGACTGTCTTCTCCAGGAGAATCTGTCCAGCATGTACACGCTTGCAGTGAAGGAATGCTGAAGGTCCAGTCCCTATGAGAAGTCAAGAGAAAATGGATCTAAGGGCAGAGTCCTTGTATGCTGGGGAATAACTTGCCTCCATTGGTTTTCTATAAGGCAGTAAAGGCTATTTTATTTGAATGGTCATTTGGAGGTGGAGTTTTTTGGGTTGCTGTAATAACCAGGCACCCATGTTTAACTTTAAGGTTTTTTTTAGGAAGTGTTCATTATGCTTTTATTCTATTGTAAACTGCCAAGAGTTGTTTGAGCTGGAGCAGGACAAAAATACTTACAGTAAACAACAATTTGGCAATTACCATTGGCCAGTGTAGATCTACTCACACCAAGTCTTATCAGACAAATCTTATGTGTTTTAATCCAATAAAAACTTGAAAATAAATTATATAAAGAGGGTCAGGACTGTGCTGGTCTCTCTCTGTGACAAAAAAAACCCCAACCCTGTTTGTGCTGAAACAATAAAATGGAGCCAAAGCCAGCAAAAGAAAAATCAAGTTTGAAAATGACCCAAATGAGGAAAAATATATATATACAGTGGCTCTGAATGATGTAAGCTTTTAGGCCCCTTCCTTCTTTGTTCCCACTCATCCCATCATGATCCAAAGCAGGGACTATTTTTAAAATGTTGACAAGACTCTTCCTTGTCTGTGTGGGAAATTTCCTTTAATAGGAAGATACAGATTTAATATATTTTGATTTCATCAGCGCATCTATATATTTACATTCTGATATTTTGTCTGCTTCTAGTTTATGTGAACTTGCAAAACAAGAAACTGAGATTATTTTGTCATGTGTGTCTGCAACTATCTAAAGAACAAATACCACAGGCTGAAAGGAAAGACAAACTTTGATTTGGAAGCAGAAAATTGAATTTTTAAAAAAGGCAAATAAAATTGGATCAGTCAAGAGGAATAACTACAGTATAGGTAGAAAAGGACAAGAATTTTATAGAACAAGAAACTAAAGGATAAGTGTGTTGATCTGTGAGGTTTCAAAAACAAACTGAAGTTGGTTCAGCAGCTCTTCCTAGTCAGTAATATACATGGGTGGGGTTCCCACCAAACAATCCTAAGCTATAGAAGGTTTAGAACAGGGCATTACACAAGTGCATAACCCACATGTGGGGTGACAGATGGACAGGAATTCAAGATTGTCAACTGAAGCAAATAATTTGAAAATAACATAGGCAAACATATTAAGAGTCCAACTTCGTGTTTCATGGATATGTAGAGATTTATCCAACTTTATTCTTAACTGCCATGGACACACAGAAATTGTGTGTCAACAAATATTTCCAGAATGTGACCATCCTTATGTAGGGACTACACCTCTTCTGCTAATATTACTCAAATTCTGGGACAGGTGATTTAAAAAGTGCCCTGTGGTATTGTCTGAATTCCCTCCAGATAGAGATGAATAGCCAGAGTCATACAGAGCCCAGCCTCGATTATTGGAGAAAAGTTATGGTAACCCATAATACGAAGGAGAAGGAGAAAAGAAGAAGAGGAGGAGGAGGAGGAGGAGGAGAAGAAAAAGAAGAAGAAGAAGAGGAAGAGGAAGAAGAAGAAGGAGGAGAAGGAGAAGGAGAAGGAAAAAAAAAAAAAGAAGAAGAAGAAGCTTTTTTGTGAGCTGTAGCTTTATGCCTTTTAACGAACATTTCTAACTGGAAAAAGTGCTGCCAGATTCTGAATGTTCAGCTTCTAGCATACGAGTAGAGGCAGGAAAAAAAAACAAGACCAAAAAGTATCAGATTGCTTACACCCACATATATAACAGACATTTTATATGTCCACAGATAGTAAATATACCCTTTTGAGTCGAGAAAAATATTGTAATAATAAACCGGCTAACCAAAGCTTTACCTTACTATTCCTGCCCCCAAAATCCAGGGTGTCCTAAAACCGGCTGCTAGATTTCTACTCCTCCATGCCAGAGCAGCGCAGAGCCATCTCCGCTTGTAAACACGCAGCCACAGCGTAGCCCTATAACGCATCAGCCGAGACTTACATATTCGGCCCGACTCCCCACCCCGGTCTGTCCCTCCCCGCACCTAGGTAAAGAGGCTGCTATGTGCTGACTCCGTGTAAAGGGCTTTAGAGAAGAGCTGCGTAAAAAGCGGTATATAAATCGAAGTGCTATTGCTATTCGACTGGCCCGCTTGGATCGCTCGCTCGCTCGCTCGCTCCCGGATTTCTGAGCGTTTTCAAGGCGGCAAGGCAAACCCCTCAAGGAAATCGCCGCAAAACTCAAACCCGCGGGGGCCACATTGCCCCGTCACTCTCCCGCCGCCCAACCCAGCGGACGCGGGAAAGAAACAAGTAACGCGACTTCGCGCCGCAACGCGCGCGGCTCCGCCTCAGGCTAGCAGGCACCTGGGGCTGCCCCGTGCCTCAGGAAGAAGCAGCGGACTCGCTGACCCCCGACTGACCTGCCAGCCGCCTCTCGCCCAGACTTTTCCAAAGTAAATCCCAAGCTTTGGCCGTGGAGTCCCGGAGCTGCTCGCTGAAAGTCCTCCGGAGTTGGGCTTGAGCAGCTCGCCTCCTCCAGCTCATCCTAGCAGCCTCCGCCTCGCATGCCCGACGCGCCGGGTTTCACCTCCGAGTCCCGGAGACGCTCAGCCGCTCAAGCAACCCCCGACGCCTAACTCAAGCCAACTCAAGCCCAGAGAGATCCGTGCGGCAAGCTTCCTTAGCGGCTGGTTGGCGGCTGGCCCGAGCTCTGGAGTCCCGCCAGGGCGCCGGGTAGATGTGCGCCGGGGTTGGAGCTCCTCAGTACCTCTCAGCTTCTCCTCTCTCGGCTGCGCTCTCCGGTCGACTCCTTCCAGCGCGTCTTGAGGAAACCGCCCCCGAAGGGGTCACCGCCATAGTGGCCGGGGTCCTTTCCTTTTAGCAAGAGCGTCGCGCCACTTCCAGTCCCAAATTCTCTCCTCCTGCCGGGCTGAAAGCTTCGCTCGAGCGTGGGACCCGCCTTCCCAACCAACTTCAGACTTTTAGGCTTCCTTCTTGATTAGAAATATCCCCAAACTCCCAAAAGTGCTTTTTCAAAACACAACTGGACTTTTGTTTTTTCCTTGAAGGCTTTTAGCTTCTCATCCAAGAAGCTTCTTCCGTTCCCCAAATTCAAGATTCAGGACACAAACCACACAGAGAGAAGGCTAGGCCTGGTCCTATATTTAGTAACGGGTCAACAGCCCTTTCTGGCCATACTGCAAGCACCCAATTAGAAATGTTCTGGAAGCAACAGCCAATCTAAAATAACCAGAAACTCAGGAAATGTCACATGAAAGCAGAAAGATCTTGTGAAATTAATTTCTGGTGGATTTGGCCCATTCTTTTCTTAAAAGTCAAATTAATTCTTAAAATTCAATCTTACAATACCAATCAAGAAATTATACTATGGCCCTTGCTATTGCCAAGTTAAGAGTATTAGCCACCATCCTTGAGTAAATCGATAACCATACCAGCATATAATTAGTTGCCCCATTGGTGATCCTTATCCTGCATCTGTTGCTTCTCTTTTGGCTTGCTATCAGATGGTGATTCTTTTGTTTGTTTCCAGCCATTATTATTTGTTACAAATAACTCAAGGCAGCAAACATATCAAACACATCTTCCTCCTCCTATTTTCTTCCAAACAATAACCCTGTGAGGTAAGTTGGGCTGGGAGAATGACAGGCTCAAGTCACCCAGCTGGTTTTCATGGCTAAAACAGGACTAGAAGTCATGGTTTCCTGCCTGGTGCCTTAATCATTAAATCTGACTGGCTCTAAACAAAATATCCTATCTGGGGTGCAAAAGGCATGTTAAGGAAAATGATTGGTTAAATCCTCAGAATTTGCCTTCCTCCCTGATGTTTTTATCATGCAGGAAAACATCTACTAATCAGGACAGTGATACAGGAATGAGATGTTAAGCTTTTATAGGGGGGATATCCTGGTTTGTTAAGCATGGAAAAAGGGGGAAAGAATCTCCTTGCCAACTTCCATGCATGTGTTCAGCAGCCTTGTTTTGAGCCCAGTTTAGTGCTCT
The DNA here is from genome assembly GCA_022577455.1 of Arizona elegans. Classification (NCBI taxonomy): domain Eukaryota; kingdom Metazoa; phylum Chordata; class Lepidosauria; order Squamata; family Colubridae; genus Arizona; species Arizona elegans. The sequence goes on along the minus strand of JAKOOJ010000006.1, from coordinate 91,352,925 downwards.
GCACTAGCCTTGACAGTGGTGGATGGAATTCTAAAACACTGGTAAAGTCATGCAGTTCTCAAAACCATTTTAGCCAGCTTTCTAGGGTGCCAGAAAGTGGAAAATTCACAGTGCCCTCTGGCCTGACTTTGACTTTGCTTGTGGGAAGCTGGGAGGAAATTGCCATGTCTTCACTTAACAACTCACGATTTTCACTTAACAACAGGAACTTCTGGGATTGCCATTCCTAAGCAATGCAATCATGTGATCTTGTGCTTTCTGACTATATTCCTTAGTAGCAATCTCTCTAAGAAATTAGAAATCCCAGTCCCAATTACTGTTACTAAATTAGGACTACGTGCATCTATGTATATATAATGGTGCTCATTATAAACAAATTCTTGTTATATTTTTGTGTCCTTAATTTGAAAGATACAACTAAATTAATTTTCTTTTCACAGCTATAGTTTCCTCAAAAGTTTCAGTGACGATAATGATGTAAAAGGAGAAACTTTGTAATTAGTCAACATCTTTAATCAATTAATGCAGCAGATAAATGGTACTGATCTGTTTGTAATCTTCATAATCCAGAAACATAACCACTGATTTGTTCTACATGTGGCTCCCCCTGAAACTGCTAACTAAATGGTAGGAAAAATGTCATGTTTTATTATGGAATTTGCTAGGCCTTTGTCCAGGCATAGATCGGAAAGCTACTTTTTAACCACTACATTAGTAACATTAGGACCACACAAGTTTTAGAGACCACAATTTAGTATATATTCCATCAAGTTATGTCTTGAGTAAATCTGGTATCTTCCTGGAAAACTAAGATTCTTAAGAAGACATTTAAGTTCTTAAAAGATTAGTTTGTGTGCTGCAGGGAAGATCAACATCTCTGTAAAATATGAAATAGTATGCTTTTTATTCCACTTTTTATTCATGAAACTTTATCCTTACAACAATCGTGGAAAGTAGCTTAAGCCATTAGATAGTGACCAATTCAAGATTAAGAAATAATAGTTGTAGCACCATAAATACGGTCAAAGTTATTATGGATCATTAGCTATAATACTGGCCCTGAGCAATAAAGTCAGGAACGCATTACAAGTCAGGCTCTACAGTGGGATCTCTTTAGTGTCTAAGGCACAAAACTATAATTTGGCAAAACCAGAGGTCTTCTAACTTGGCAGCTTTAAGACTTGTGGACTTCAACTCCCAGAATTCTCCAGCCAGCATAGCATAGCTGGCTGGAGAATTCTGGGAGTTGAAGTCCACAAGTCTTAAAAGCTGCCAGGTTCGAAGACCTCTGGGCAAAATGAACAGCATCCCAGATATATGACAAATAGTAACACAATATCACTTTATGAACCTGAATCACACACTTTATAAAAGGGCAAGTAGGAGGTGATAGATGCTCATATATTTTGGTGACAACATGATTGCTACTGCTGGATGTTTGCTGTAAAAGTTACTTATTTTATAGTCCAATTTTCTGTCTGCAAACATGGGCAAGATTTAATCATCTTTCCTGACCATTTGATACCCATTTATTTGTCAGTTTACAAAAACAAAAGAAAAAAGACTCATGCTTTCTTGCCAACCAGTCTTTGCAGGAAACAGACTGGAAGCAACGCATTTTAGCAGGGCTGCTAAAATGACCTCTTTACCCCATTATAGTCCCCAAAGAACCATCTAGTGCTGGGTTCAAGAAAGAGCATCTCCTGCCTGATGAAATAGTAGGACAAACATTGTTGCTGATTCTTCATCCTTTGATGCAGATAGTCCTTCATTTACAACCATTTGTTTAGCGATTCTTCAAAATTATAATGGCACTTAAAAAAAAATTACTTACAACTTGTGACCTTTGCAGCATCCCCACAATCATGTGATCAAACTATGAGCACTTGACAAGAGACATATATTTACAATAGTTGCAGTGTCCAAGGATCATGTGCTTGTCATTTTGACCTTTCCAGTCAACTTCCAAGAAGCAATGTCAGTGGAGGAAGCTTAGAAACTGCATGATTCACATAACCACTGTGGTAGAAAAGGTCACAAAACTGGATATGATTCACTTAACAACTGCCTTGTTTAGCAAGGGTAATTCTGGTCCCAGTTGTGGTCATAAGTCAAAGACTACCTGTATTTCAGTAGGGCAGCCTAAGACTTCTACGCAGTCCATCTTCCAAGAAAGGGTAGGGCGATTCAAATATCTTTCAAATAAAATTCCAGATAAGATACATCTCTGAAAAAACTGCATAGGAATTTAAACTTTACTGTCCATATAGGACACCCCAGCTTTCAGTGACCTGAAACTTTTCTCCTTTCCAAAATTCATGCAAGCTGACAAATCACTTTCCACATACCTACCTGTCTGCCTCTTGTTCCTTAAAAAATTATGATGGAGTCTTCTAATTAATCCCATTATGACATTAAACAGAATTTTTGAAACTCACATTATTGGAAGAACACAGAAACTCACTTGTCTTCCAAAGCTAGTATAAAAAGAGATGCTGGATTCAGCAGTATCCACAAAATCTTGATCCATTTATCAGAATGACAAGAGCATTTTTGCCTGGCAAGCTCCATTGTTGCCTGGAGCACACAGGTGATGTCACAATACACCCAGCAACTGATATTGGACATTCTAATCTAGGGCAACAAGCTGGAGAATGTGTCAGGTGATTCTGAAGTGCAACAGATGTCACCACACTGGCAAATATCCATGTGTATACCTACTGTGAAAATTTTAAGCCTACTGCTTTATTCTAATTTGGCGTAATCCAAATATGTTGGGGGAAAACACACATACCCTATAAATTTAATTTGGAATTAGGACTGAAGAAAAATTATCCATGCTGTTTGAGCTCTATGTTTATACACACATATATATAAAACAATAAATAGAAATACATGAGAAATCAAGGTCTTCCTAAAAAGAAAACCAAGTTAATTTACTCTAAATGCACCATGGAAGGATCAAAATGTTTTTTTTTCCCTATCTCTAAAAGTCTTTTCCTCTAACATTTTTAGTAGACTCCAACATATGTATTCCATTAGCTTTAAAAGCATTTCATTGTTTATAGTCAGCAGGAAATATCAATGCCTCTGTTATATTAACAAGTCAGCAAAAAGAAATGTAATCTCAGTGTTTTAAGGCTTAGCTGAGAACTCTGTATTGTGCTTCAGTTGCATGCTTAATGGCCTGTTTCAATTAAGACTTGAGCACGTTAGTTGGCTTACTTCAAACGACAGAAAGATAATTCTGGAAAGATCGAAGGAAAGCTATTTCTTGAACAGAAATACCAGCTCTACAAATAAAATGTGAGTGATGCTGCTTAAAAATCCAGTGAAGGATGTTCCTCCTGTCAGTAGTTTGCTTGCTTATCAAATGCATTGACTGCCCATCTTACCATTGCATAACTCTTGTTTGCAGGTTGACAACATGTTTTCATGTTTCTTCAACTGAGACTATTTTTCCTTTTATCACTGAATGTACTGTCCTTTCTTGGTACATACTTCTGGAAGGGGGCTAATCATTTAATAATTTATTTGAAATAAAACAGAAGTGGTAAAGAAGAGAAATTCTATTCCATTTTTCCCAACGGCTGCCCTTCAGATGTGTTGCAGTGACTTCCTTCCAGAATTTCCAACAGCAAAACATGCCTCTCAACCTTCCAAAATATGTTTTGCTAAGAGCACCCCAATTTGATCAGTTACTTGTACCCTCATGAGGAAATTGCCTGTACTTTAGGAATAACAAGCCTTGCAATTTAGTTTCAAAATAATACCCCTATCCACCAATAAGGACTGCTCTCTGTTAAAACAGCAGTGAGAGTCAGAACACTATATCGCTATTCTGGCAAGACAATGTATCACTACCACAAAAATGTGGGTCACACTAAGTATCCTAAACAAAAGAAAGTTCTATCTTCCTTTTGACAATATACTGTAGCTTCATGCTAAGGTTTAGGTTTAGGTTTATTTGATTTGTATTTGATAAATCCAGCAGAATCGCTTAAAGTTCTGTTGTCATTTAAATAACTGTATAGATTCATAAACATTTGTTTATTAAATGTATTACAGGTAGTCCTTGACTTACAACTATTCACTAGTAACGTTTGAAGTTACAACTGCACTAAAACAGTGACTTATGATCAATTTTCATACTTACGACCATCACAGCATCCCCATGGTTATGTGATCAAAATTTTGGCACTTGGGATGTATTTACGATGGTTGCAGAAACCTGGGGTCATGTGATTGCCATTTGCAACTTTCTCAGTTGGCTTCCAACAAGCAAAGGCAATGGGGGAAGCCAGATTCACTTAACAACAACACAATTCATTTAACAACCACAGTGATTTGCTAACAACTATGGCAAAAAAAGTTTGTAAAATGAATCAGAACTCACTTAACCACAGCCTTGTTTAGCAATGGGAAATTTTGGGCTCAATTGTGGCTGTAAGTCAAGGACTACCTGTATTGTTTATGTAATATAAATGGGTATTACTACATTTGTAGTATATTACTGTTCACCTCTTACAGTAGACTCTTTGAACCTAATCTAATTGTTGTGCAATTCCATAAAACTTTGTGGAGTTATAGTGAAGGCAGAAACCAGCAACAGGAATAGCAAAAAAAAAAAAAAAAAAAAAAAAAAAAAAGCCAGACCTTCTATGCCTGTAAATTAACTGGAGTTTAAAAAATGAGGGTGTTGATGATAAGCAATGGCAGTGGTGAAAGGAATGTATCTCCCAGTTCGTTTTGGACAGCTGACACTAACTCCATTGTCAGATAAGTCTTACTGACTGTGGGAAAAAGAGAGAAGCAAAACTCACACTAGCGTTCAAGTAGCCCATAATGGAAAAACAGATCTGGACATCTTAACAGTAGCTATTCCCCCCTCTCTCTCTCCTTCCTCTCCTCCCACTTTTCCAAAGTAGCAATGAAAATAGATAGCATGATATTTAGCTTCAGTTCCTGGTCCAAACATGTACCTTCTCAAGTATTTTTTTATTTTAATGCAGTATTATTTTTCAGGAAAAGTGCAGGAGAGGTATCTACAAGTAGATGCTTATTTTTCTGCCAAAAAGACAGGAGCTGTTTTTTGGCATCATCAGATAGATCATTCATTTTATACAAACCAAGTAATTTCAATGGATTTTGGGTTCTTGGAACACCCATGCAGTATAAATCTGGGTAGTAGAATAGACAGATTGTACCTCTTGCAAATCAGTGTGAATTTTAGTGTTAGTTCTACTGAAAGCAAGGAAAATAAACCTTCAGGTAGATGTAAAAGAAAACATTATTCTCCCTGCAATTTTAAGATCAAAATGTGTGAAATATATAAATAAAACCCAAAGCCTTTCAAGTAAATGCCTTAGGGTTGAGCATATTTCCTTTGCTGCTGAAGCAATACCTTAGAGAGGAAGTCAATCTACAGAAAATGTTTGAATGCTGTACTAGAAACTAAAACAGTAATATGAATGGCCTTTTGTGTTTTATTTTTAATAACATTCCCGAGACACATTGTATGTATTCTAAGATGTATGTATACTGGATCTCTTCACTACGTGTCTCTCCTTGGGAACAGAACAGTCTATGTCAGTGCTTTTTAACCTCCACAAATTTAAGATGTGTGAATTTCAACTCCCATAATATATATCTCTGTAATAGGAGCCTTTTCAAATGTAAGCAGGAATGGCTCCTTTATATACCACCCATCACACAACAAGGCACAATTATACATTTGGAATATGGTTTCTAAGAAAAGAGTTATGCAATCACTAATTATGAAATGAGTACAACAGTTATTAGTAATAACCTTCAATGTTCAATGTAAAATAGAAATATTTAGATGAGCAATTAGGAAACAAATGGAAAGTAAGGGGAGAAATATTACTAAAAAGTCTTTCTATAATGTTTTTTTTCTTAGTTGTGTTTTTAGTTCTGTGGTTGTGTCTTTAACTTTCTAAAAATCTGTTAGTTTAAATAAAAAAAGGAAAAAATAAACACACTATACTAATCTCCAATGTATAACTGAACAGTTTATTATTTCAATAAAAGAGCAGAAACTAACAAGGATGTTATTGTGGAGATAAGATTAAATAGATCATTATTTACCATATGCAGAGTTCTCAGAGAATATGTTGGATGTAAATGCAATGAGAAAATATTAAGAAATCAAAGAATTCTTTTCCAAATAAATTTGGATATTCTGTTGCACATAATACATTGAGTCACTGGGATGTACAAATCTAGTGAGTCATATATTGTGCTACAACGTTCTTAGAATACAAGCTATATCATTGGAAGCAAAGTATCACCTATTAGCATCCATGACTGAAAATGAAAGTCTGATATAAACTATTATATCCATATATTTGTCAAACTTTGAAAAGCACTATGATAAAGTTGTTAATGAGTTAGGATTAGGTAGCTAAAATATTGAACCAGACCAGGGAAACCCAGTTTGAAGTGTAGTTTTAGCCATGGAAAGTCAATGAAAGTCAATGCACTTTCTTGCAGCCCAACCTACCTTACAAGGAGCTATGAGAACAAAATTATGAGAGGTCTGCTTGTAAACTGCCTTAAGCTCTTGGAGGAAATGCAGAATGTAGACCTAATTTATGTAATTGTTAAGAAGCATAGGTCAAATCATTACTTAGTACACATACACACTTTTAACTAATTGATTTCATGTTCCAGTATTGCATTAATGGAATTCTGTTTTGAACTAATCAATTTCAAGTGTGAAGCTACCTTTCCATTAAATCTAAGTATACTATAAAAGATTTCCCTGAGGAATGGGATTGGCTGTATAGTTATGTGCAGCTGCAGCTTTTCTTAGAAACATTCAAAGGATTCTGATAAATACATTGGAAGATCTTTTGGACTGTTCAAGAAATGGCATGCTGAGCATGCTGGTTTATTTTTAAAAGCTTGATGAAATACAAACAAGGCAGGATGCTCTACAAAGAGAGGCACATTTCCCTTTAGACAAAATGAGAAGAAGAAGATATTGAACTAACTTGGCAAACTTTTGTTCTAACTACATGGGAGTAGTTTTATATAGAAAGCACAGAAGGGATTCTGGTCGCAATCCTCAGGCTTCTCACTCTGGTGAGACCTGACTTTAGCTATGTAAATAGTTTGCAAACTGAAACTAGCTGCTGCTCAAGAAAAGATATTTATCCCATGAGGATCCTTCATTTCTTCTTAACCCTATATTTCACATTCTCTATATGACTTTCACTATTAATAGTGAATGCTTTCATTATTATTAAATCCATTAATAATAAATTTAAAAGTAATACCTAACTAAAGACGTTGAATCAATTAGTTTTAATTAACAGATTAAATTGCACGAATTAGCAGAGGACTACAACAATAGCTGTGCATTAGTTTTAAAAACCTTTCTTTGTGCAAATACTGTAGTGCATATAGCAATAGCACAGCAATAGTGCTATTATATATACTTATATACCGCTTCACAGCTCTCTCTAAGCAGTTTACAGAGTCAGCATGTTTTCCCCAACAATCTGGGTCCTCATTTTACCAACCTCGGAAGGATGGAAGGCTGAGTCAAACTGGTGAGAATTGAACTGCCAAATTTCAGGCAGATGGCAATCAATAGAAGTAGCTTGCAGTACTGCATTTTAACCACTGCGCCACCACAGCTTTACAAAATAGATTGTAATAGCCATTTTCTGAAGTAATCCCTTCCCTATACTGTAATTATAAAAGTACAATACCTTTTCGTAAGATTTTCTAATTTTTAAAATTAAACATAAACAACTTTTAAAATAAAGGATTACCTGATTAATTGTGTCATGTATTAGATGAATTGGATGAATTGGTAATAGATAAAAGTTCTCAGCAGTTTTGAACTGGAGGACTCATTCAGGCTATAGGTAGTCCTGGATTTATTACCCATAATTGGGACCAGAATTTCTGTTGCTAAGTAAGATGGTTATTAAGTAAGTCGCACCCAATTTTATGATTTTTTTTTTTGTTGCCATGATTAAGCGAATCACAGCAGTTGTTAAGTGACCCATGCGGTTGTTAAACTATTTTGACTTCTCCCATTGACTTTTCTTGTCAGAAGCTGGCTGGAAGATCACAAATAGCAATCACAAAATATTGGATGGTGCAGCTGTCATAATTTACGTGTCAGTTGCCAGATGCCTAAATTTTGATCACAAAACTCTGGAAATGCTGCAAGTGTGAGGACCACTCATAAGACACTGTTTTTCGGTGCTATTATAACTTAGAACAGTTGCTAAATAAGTGGTTATAAGTCGAGAACTACCTGTATAAGTATATGTCTCAAGAAAAACCTCTTAAAAAAACCAAGAAAGAATTATTTCAAGCATACTTAGCTTTTTAGAATTGAGTTTCAGTTTTCTGTGACCCTTTTTCAAATACAGCCTTTTTAGCTACTAAAAGTAATATCCTAAATATGATAATATTGCCAAGCATAAATGGCAGATAGGGTTAACCCTTAGTTTTCTACAAAGCTATTTCTGTTTAACGTGGCATTGATATGACATATTAGTACTAAACCACAATTAGGCCAGCTCTTATTGGTGTAAATACCTGAAACTGGTTCAGATAGCCAACTAAGTTCAATTTGGGCAAAAAATACAAATTTAAAGCCATGACTTGAGATTAGTTCTTTAAGTCTGATTTTTTAAAACTAGTTTGTTATGTCTGTTGTTATGTTTCAACTAGTTTGTTGACATAACAAAGTAGTCTAAAAATCCACTTTTAAGAGTCTTATACTATTTTTCAACTCAACCAAGTGCTTCACCAGTTCACAGAGATGCAAGGCAACATATTCTATTCTATCCCCAAAGCCAATTTGTTTGCATGTTACGTCAGACCTTCTAATTTAATCTTGCTGTCCTAATCATATGAATTACTTCAGCCATTCACTTAAACACTAAAGTCCTCTGGTAATTAGCCCAAGCCTGGGTGAAACCTGATCCAATAAATCATTCCTTTGTGATCTGATGGATTAGAAGTTCCATCTTTCTGAAATGTGATCAACAGGTATCAGCATCTGTACTAGCTAAACTGCAAATGCTTTTTACCCTTCAATTGATTGCTGTTTTAGCATTGGTAATCTATTTCTGAGGCAATCCACATGTTTTTAGATTGAGAGGATTTATATTTCTACCATACTGTACTATGAATCAAATCCTCTTCAATATCTCTTCCACAACAAAAGTTATCCTGAATAATAAACAAAACTTGGAATGGTTTCACATTGTCTGATAAATTAAATTTCAGATCCTTAACTCAATAGATCAGAAAAAGTCAAAAAGGGGATCAATCCTCAAGTTAAATTGCACTTGTCTCTATTTCCTGAGTTTGCTTTTCTGTGTTGGCAATATTATTTTATATGCAGCTGGTTCCATGCACAAGGCAGAGAATGGGATCTGAACTCAAAATGCCAAATCACAATTTCTCTCACATTGCACAAAAAAATGGAATTAGTGATAAGAAAAATGTATTGAAGCAAAATACAGAAATCTCTCCTAATTCACCAAAACTCCACAAACAATGTTCAATTAAACACATAAACCCAAACATATGCTTACAACAACTTCTAAACCATCATAATCATGTAGGGGAAAAAACACCCTAAGAAATCTTACAACCCCATTCCTAAAACAATGCATAAACACCACTCTTCATGAAAGTAAAGCGAAATATTGACAGGGTCTAAAAAAAATTACATAAATGCACAACACAGAAAGGTTCACGATAAACATGGGAAACTTGCAGTCCTGCACACAAAAAGCATGCAAAAAACTCACTTTGTGCATTAAGAATAAAAAAAGGCATTCCTATAAATTCAGTGGCAATATTTTTTTACTGCTACTAGAAATATTATATATCAAATGAATACTGTCAGAGTTACAGGTAGAAGGAAATGAGCTCTAGAATTTGCTAGATAAATGTTTGCTTACCTGAAAGAATCATTCTAGCATGTCTTTAAAAAAAACCCTTAAATCTTGATTTAACATTATGAGAAAATGCAGTCATTAAAATGATAGTTTTAATTTACTTTCAGAGAATTTGAAACCATTTCCTAACACACAGCATGCCATACCTTGAAAAACAATAATTTTTAAACATATGATAAGATTTGATTTGTCAAATTCTTAACATGGCTTTTGCAGATTAGTGGCAATAGTCAGGTAACATTTAAATCTTCGTTAGTTGCACCACCATTATTTTATCAGTTAACCAAGTGGGTACTTTCTGTTCCCTACATTACTTTGACATATATTGTTTGCTATTTAATTCTATTCAGGAAAAACAGAGAAGTTTTCTTTTCATATTTTTCAGGTCCATACTGCCTCTCACATTTATTTTCTGATATATATTTCTTGTCACTTTTAGATGCTATCAATCTATGGTCTTTGAACAACAGCCCATGAATTACAAGTAGCTTTTAGAAACTAAAAAATCAGTTTTTTTCATTGCTACGGCAGGATTTTGTTTTAAGGTTATTTATTCCTGGAACTTTATGCCATGATATACTGGATAGGTTTTCTTCCAGAAACTCACAAGGATATTGGCAAATTATTCTTTACTGTCAAATATTTACTATCCCTACTTTTTTGACATGATGAATAGAGGAAGCTGGAAGAAGAAATATCTGTGAATCCTTGGAAGAAGAGACATTTGGAAGAAGAGACAACAAGAGCCTGTAGTACAGTGGACTAAGCACTGTTATTAACATCTGCTGCCTGCAATTACTGCAAGTTCAAATCTTACCAGGCTCAAGGTTGACTCAGCCTTCCATCCTTTCAAAGGTAGGTGAAATGAGGACCTAGATTGTGGGGACAATAAGCTGACTTTGTATAAATATACAAAAGTATGAAGGCTATTGCTTAACGCATTGTAAGCCGCCCTGAGTCCCCTTCTTTTTCTGATCTATTGAGTTAAGGATCCGAAATTTAATTTATCAGACAATGTGAAATCATTTCAAGTTTTGTTTATTATTCAGGATAACTTTTGTTGTGGAAGAGATATTGAAGAGGATTTGATTCAAAGTACAGTATGGCATACAAATTAATACATATACCATCCATACATATAAATTAAAGCAAATTTTTTTTTTACTTTTTTCTAAAAATTGGCTACCAAAGTTTGTGATTTGACTTAATAAACTATAATTGGCTGGGTTCACTCAGTGTGCCAAAATCAAGCCAATCACATGATTAGTGTATATATTTCAAAAATAAATAATTTTTGAACTGAACCAAGTTTTCTTGTAAGGGATGAGAAACATGAAAGCAATAGCCCAAAATGTGTTCTACTTCATTAATCTCTGCCAAATTTCCCATTATCAAAATAACCAAGTACAAGAATTGCTCTGATAAACTCTATGCCCCAAATTACCTCCCATATCCCTTGTATACTAATTTTCAGAGGGTTTTCCAGGTTGTCAAAATAAGCTATCAATTTTCCTAAGAACTGTTCAACAAAGAATATCCTCACTGCATCAGTGCTTCTTACCTGCTTTTTCCCTGTCCAACACCTGAGGCAGGATCTGTTTAAAAAGAAGAAGAAATAGTGTTCTAAGTTAGCAAACTATTTAGTTTTACTTAAACTAAACTAAATTTGCCTAAATTAATGCCTAAAAAAAGAAGACAGTCTGTAAATGAAAACATTTCAAGGTAAAAGTACAGTGGCTGTATCAAACCACATACTAGGCACAAAACAGCACCTTTCTCTACATCACTGTCAAGTTCAAATCAAGAGATCATGGCATCATAAAGCAAGGTATTCGCTTCAAAATGAAAGACCAAAGAATTTGAATATTTCTGCACTTTCGAACTACTGCTCTCAAGATGGCAGCCAGTGGTGGGATTCTACCGGTTCGAACCAGTTCAGGCGAACCAGTAGCTCTGACGATCAGCTGGGAGCAAACCAGTTCACCCTGAATGATCAGATGGGCCCACCTGCCCGCCCGCACTATTTTCCTACCTTCATCTTCTCAGCTGATTCACGTGGCAGAGCAGATTGAGGTGCCTCAGCTGTGTTTCTCCTCTGAAGAAACGCGGAAGTGAAGATTTCTTCAAACTGTGCATGCGTGCGCAGTGCACATCAGGCGCGCATGCACACAATCACCAAACCAGTTGTTAAACCGGGAGGATCCCATCACTGATGGCAGCCCCATGTAAAGTGCATTGCAACATTGCCAATATGAGGCTACTCCATAGCATAGTTCACTGTGCCAGATTGTCTCTAAGAAAACTTATAGCACTCATTCCAGATGATAGCAGATTTTGAGTCTTAATAGCTTTTAATGCCCTCCATGGCTTGGAAACAAGCTGCTTGCAGGATAACCTTTTTCCTATTGTTTCTGCCTGCTCCACCAAGATAGCAGAGAGGGCATGCTCCAGACCCCTTCTATTACACAGTATCATCTTGTTGGACCCTGGAGTCATGCCTTCTCAGTGGCAGCACCTGTCTTGTGTAACAGCTTCCTCATGGAGGTTCAGATGAATCCAATCCTGTTAGCATTTCATAAGGCATTGATGGCTTGGCTGTTCCCCAAGGCATTTAGGCCAGGGGGAGATACGTTTTGCTACTATTGAAGGCTAATAATTAACAATTTATCCTTGGGTACTTGGGGTGGGGGAGGGAATGTTGTGTGTGGGGGGGGTTGCTTGTTTTTAATTTTGCTGCCCAAGGTCGCTAGTAAGAGCCATACAAATACTATAAATGAAATAATAATTGAAAATGTTTGGATTTTAATGCAAAAGATATAAAGTGAAGCACCTTAGATAAATTCACAAATCCTAGAGTTTAAAAATGATTTATTTTTTAAAAAGGTGATCAGAATGCTTGTTTTAAACATAGAAACAATATGCATATTATTACAGTATATAATATCATAACAAACATGTATGGAGTGCTACCATTTCATCTATTCTATATGGAAGTATTTAATCTAAACCACAATAAAGACCTTTTTTTTTAAACTAAGGTTGACTTCAGTAACATATCACATTATTCTCTTGGCAATTATGTATTATATTTTGCCTTTGCCGTCAACTTCTCAACTTCTCAATGTCTCTAGTCTAGAGTAATAATATTTTTAATGAATTAATGTTTTTAAGTGATTAATAATTCTTGTCTGTTTCCCTCTCAAGAACTAATCAGGTCCATCCCTGGCTGAGGTCAGCTAGGTCCTGTTATCCAGCTGGGCATATCTGCACAGGTCTTAGTCAGGTGAGAAGGGAAAATGATGACAGGACACCTGCAGTTTTGAGCAATACAAATATACAACTATGCAGCTATACTTGTTTTCTAGTTCAGTGCCTCAACTGCTATTTAGAGATAAGGCACCGGATTTAATGCTATTCTTAATTTTCCTAGATACAATTAAAATAAGCAGCAGAAGACCATGCATTAAAATACCGAGACCGTTTGCCACTCGATTTATTGAAATAACAGAAGAGCAACAACAATAGCTGCCTTCCACTTTGAATTCATTTGTTCTGGATGGTCAGTTTTGCCAAAATCGTGAGAGCCAGTAGGAAGACAATATTAAATTCAGGGAATTAGTATGGGGGCAAAGAGCTAAATGTCACTTGCAAGTATGTGATGGGATGATAAAGTGATTTGATGGTTAGGTAAGGGGTTAATCCTGACTTCTCTATTGATATTAGTCTTGAGAGAAAGGCTTCCAACATTGTAAGTAGAAAATAGAAGGGACATAACAGGTTTTGAAATCTATTTTTAAAAAACATAATATTTAATTTATTGCTAAGATTAAGCAACAGTGCAGGATGATGTAACGCTATGCCATTGCCTTAATGGTGATAGACGGAAGATGATGAAAGCTGCAACTGATTACAAGTACTGGATCATAGTGTAAGAAAGTTAGCACCCACCCATCTCCTAGAAGAATGAAATATTCTAAGAAATATTAAAAAGGCAGAATATTATATTTCCCTGGATGAGAAATGGAGAAACATGTTTTTTTACAGTAGGAAGCAGACTCACTCTTAATACCCCCACCCTCCTCAATAGCCCACAGCATATTTGAACACTTAAAAGATAAAGAGATGGCTAGGTCTATTCATAAGCAAATACCGTCACCCAAGATCCAACAAAGGTAGGATTAGCCCTCAGACATAATAGGAATTGCCCAAAATCGTCTTCGTTACATCATCACACAGTAACCAAGCCTGGGACTCAAGACAACCTACAAAGTTACCCCTGCATGGCCCCATGGGAGTCTGACAACCAATAGGGATATCTGCACTTACACAGGAACAGGAAGTTCCAAAGGGGGGTGGGCAAGAGAGGGTATAACTCTCTCTCCCTCTCTCCCTCCCTCTCTCTCTCTCTCTCTCTCTCTCCATTTCTTCCAACAATAGGTAGAAATAAGAATATTAGCTGAGTTCAAATATCATACTAAGCCATAATTTATTTGTGTGAACAATCCACTCAGTGTGACTTAGCATTGTGTGTGATTTATTTAATAATCATGGTTAAAAGCCTGCCTTAATGTAATATACAAATGCAGCCAATATGCATTTATGGCATCAAGATTGTGGCCTCTTTATCTAATGATCTCTTGATCCTTATTACAGAAATAAAAAACGGCATTTGCCTATCCCAGGTCCTTAGGAAGAAATCGATATGTGGACAGAAATGCCCAGTCCAATCTAAACACCTAACTGACTATGTGACCAACCATAACAATAAATAATATTTTCTATTTAGATGAATTAGATTAAAACAGCAATGAGTGATTTAAAGTCCTGGAAGTGCAAAATTCAAGTTCCTTATTGCATTCTTCCCACATTATTGCATTCAAAATATTCAACCTGCATATGAACATTAGCCTTGCAAAAAGGCTATCTATAGAGATTCTGGAAACTTCTAATCTATTTTCATTTCCACAATATCAATTGCTTAAAACACGTAATCTCACAAAACAAACCAGAGTTGTCTTATGCCTGTCTAGAATTAAAACACTGATGAATACCTAGAAGGGCTCTTGAATGCTTCTCAGCAAGGTTGTTTGGCTGCACTTTAAAAAAAAAAACACGGTAGAAAGAAAGGAACGTTATCTGCATTGCAGAGTGCTATAAAATTATTCAGTCACTCAGCTGCTTCCCAAAGGAGCAAAAGGTACTGAGCTGGTTCATTTTAACAAAGATGTATCTGAAAAATGACAGAGGCAATTTAAAAACCCATTTCTAAGAAAACACTGTATTTTCTCCTTGGCGTTAAAAAAATCAAGTCTATCTTATGCAAATTAAATGAACCATCCATTTTTTTCCTAGATAGATTTAGCACAGCAAGCCTTGGCAAGATGAGAGATTTAAAGCACTTTTAAAAAAATGGCTATACTGCAGAAGGCATGCAGAATATTTGCAGGTTTAACGACTGGCTTTTAGATAAGCTCCTTTCATCCTCAGCTCATACAAATTAACATTATGAGATCAGTACTAGCCATATTCATTTGATGCCTGGTCAGACAGATAAATACTAGTAGGTATACCGAACTCACAAGTTATGGGTATGTTAATTGCTGACAGCCCCTAACAACTTTGGCTGGTTTTGAGAAAGCTAAAGTAGGTGGTATTTGATTGGTATTTGGATGGAAGACCACCAGGATATCTCAGTTTATACCCAGAGATCTAAGAACATCTTGGAAAAAAGGCAGTGGCAAACTATTTATATGCTGCTGTCAAGAGAAGCAATGTAGTGCAATTGTAGTAAAATTCACAAGAAGAGTTCTCCACTCCTCTTCTTGCAACAAAATATCTTATGCCACTAGACTTGAAATTCTGGGCTTAGACAACTTAGAACTACGTCGCCTTTGGTATGATGTAAGTGTAGCTCATAAAATTATCTGCTACAATGTCCTACCTGTCAATGTCTACTTCAGCTTCAACCACAACAACACACGAGCACGCAATAGATACAAACATAAAGTGAACTGCTCCAAACTTGATTGCAGAAAATATGACTTCAGCAATAGAGTGGTCAATGCCTGGAATGCACTACCTGACTCTGTGGTTTCATCCCAAGACCCCAAAATTTTAACCTAATTCTATCTACTGTTGACCTCACCCCATTCCTAAGACGTCTGTAAGGGGCATGCATAAGTGCACCAGTGTGCCTATCGTCCCTGTCCTAATGTTCCCTTTATTTGTATTCATTTTATGTATTCATGTTTATACCTATATATATTATCTAATATGTATTTGACAAATCAAATAAATAAATAAAAAATTGCTAACATATTGGACTAGGATATAGTAGAGCCAGATGATCAATCTTTTTCAACCATATCTGCATTTTTGTGGAATAAATCTAGCTGCTTAGAGTCACCTCTAAGCAACAGGGGTGATATATAAATTTAATAAAATAAATAAATAAATCAAATAACCACATGGAAGTATTTATATGATTAACTATAAAGAGTTTTTTTTAATTCCAACAAGTGCTACAGAATCACTATTACCATGGCACTATACATTCTGGACACCATCAATGGGAATAGTTTCTGCAAAGCTAGAAGCAGAATATATATTTCAAATTTATCTCCCTTTTCTTTGTTTGCTAACAATAGGGATGGTGGTCCCATCCTCTCACGCTTAATGCCTTTTCTATCCGTTGCATTATTCCACTGCTGCATCATGTCACATAGACCATTTTACCTGTGTGCTCTTTCACTTCTCCAATATTTCACCTGTATGCTATTTCAAGCCTTGAATATAGTTTTCTTTGGATTTTTATTGTGGCCAGCTCTTTAGGAGGACAACAGCTGAATAAGAATGGTGAAAGGGGAGCTGTGCCTGCATCTGCCTGAAATGGCGAATAAACACCTCTCTGATTACATCCACTCATGATCAGATGACTGTGCCTCTGATGTAATGGGTAGCACAGTAACAACAGATTATACACAGCCTGCAGCTATCTTTGAATATCATTAGCTTAAAGGGACAACATATATATATCAGGACACACAAATGAAAGGGTGTCATTATTACATACATTTTGCCACTCCTTCCTCATTGTGGTTACCCATACATATTTATGAGTGCACGCACTCCCCACCCACACAAATTCTTCTTTTTATGGGAGGAGTATCTTAAATTCATGATCATGTTCCTTTTGAGGAAATATGCTACAATTCACATATTACTACTATACTATAAATAATGCTTGAGTTCACCCATCATGTCAAGCTGGAAACAAACATACCAGTTATAAATTAGCATTATACATCCAAATGAAAAATGAAGAGGGATGATATAAAAATACCTGATTTATTAAGTGGTCCTTGGTTTAAAACACACTTACTGTCAAGAAGTCATCATAAAATCACACTTAATGTCCATATCAGAATTTTAACAGCATATTGCTTTGAGCAAAATAATAAGACTCAAAGTCTGAGTCTGACTTTATGCTATAAGTAATCAGGATTATCAATTACAAATGTTTGGCAGGAAGTAAATCCCACTGAATTCAAAAGACTTTGATTTGATTCTCTTCCCCCCCAAAAAATCACTGCATAAATAATAGTTTGACAGAGCTATTTTATGTGAACTGTAAAGTTTTAGATGACCACACAAGATGCAAAAATGGCTGCCATGTTATTGTCATTTGGATTTGATGACCCCAAATGTTGTAGTCTTAATTGTATGGCTTTTGTTGAGAATAAACAACCAGAACAGAAATTTTACAATTTTTCTGCAATTTAGATAGATAAGAATTTTTTTCCCAGATGGTGTGGGATCAAAAAAGTCAAGATAACCAAAGTCTCACCCTTTCCATTGTGACACACAGAAGAACGGATTGACGTTCAAATGTATTATTGACTTGCCAACCTGACCTTTTTGATTCTTTGACACTGAATTTACACTATTTTTGTAACACTTATTTTAATAAATTCATTCACAACATTTATCCCAATCATTGAATAATGTTATTATTGCCTATGCAAAACATATTATAATCATTTTAATATAAACTCATTCAACATGCACCCTCTGTCAAATTAAAATTCAACAGCACAGTTTTTTGAAGAAACTCTTAAGCGGATACGTCATTTGGAACAAAAAGCTGCCTTATGGCTAAAAGACTGTATGTGGCCCGCATTATAGATAAAGTTAATCTGACCTTATTAGCATGTACAGAAGTATCAAATGGGGGTAGTCACAAACTTCAGATTTTATCTGCTAGATATTAGATGTATTTATACAACATCTAAAGACACAATGTGTCCTTTTCAAACCTCAATGGCTATGTTCCATAAAATGAAAAGTCGAAAACAATCTACATATTAGCTTAGTCTTAGGGCAATATATTAATTCAGTCAATAGTTTCTTCAGTGTGAAGTGTGAATCAAAAAAGTTGGCCATGGAAGAGTTAGTCCCTATATTCCTGTGACATTTTTTCTGATTTTCAATAGTTGCTACGAAATGCCATCGTTTTCTTGAGAACTATACTTGTGGGTCTTGTGGGTACATTGGACTTCCTCTTCTCCTTTCTGTGGTTATACAAGGTTAACGCCTTCCAATCTGAGCTACTGTGGACTATACTCTTTTTATTGGTTTTCTCTGATGAATGGAGGAGAACTTTTCAAGAAAGGGCTTAGTTTTCTCTCCCCTCCTCAAACTGGCTGCCCCAATAAGTTTTAAATGAGGAAGGCATTTCCCTCTCTATTACTGTCTCAAATAGACTTCATGAAAGTCTCATATTTTGTGCAAGTACTCAGTTGAGTTCATGAAGACCCCATCAAAGCAAGTATTGAAGAAAAATGAATGCATACTGTATATATGCAGATCAGAGGTGGGTTTCAGCAGGTTCTGACCAGTTCTGGAGAACCGGTAGCGGAAATTTTGAGTAGTTCAGAGAACCGGTAGTAAAAATTCTGATTGGCCCTGCCCCCATCTATTCTCTGCCTCCCAAGTCCCAGCTGATCAGGAGGAAATGGGGATTTTGCAGTAACCTTCCCCTGGATTGGGGTGGCAATGGATTTTACATTATCCTTCCCCTGGAGTGGGGTGGGAATGAAGATTTTACAGTATCCTTCCCCTGCCATGCCCACCAAGCCACGGCCACCAAGCCATGCCATGCCACGCCCACCAAGCCACACCCACAGAACCGGTAGTAAAAAAAATTGAAACCCACCACTGATGCAGATAAATGAAAATGGAGAGGCAACTCAGAACTTAGCTAGAATTGCCTATTCACAAAACATCCATGGTGAATTATTCACTTATTTTATTAGGCTGCTACTTTTCACCTTTTCTACGGCAGGGTGATTTTTTTTTCTAAAAATGCCAGTAAAGCCTATATAAATATGCAGTCCTGTATGATGTGACTCAATAACAATTGAGTCCAGTGGTGTTCAATGTGAAATGCCCCATTTGGAACTAAGATTGAGGAAACCCAGGTTCAAAATCACTCTCAGCCATAGAAATCCACAAGGGGTGACTTTGCGGTAGCTGCTATCTCTCAGCCCAGCTTACTTTCCAGGCTGTTCTTGTGAGAAAAGAAAATTAAGGAGAGAATAATATGCATGCCACTTTCAATTCTTAAGAGGAAAGATGAAATACAAATTTGTCAAATAAATAAAAATTAATTACATTTACTTTTTGATAATGCTGCAATCTGCACAGTATTGGATAAGACAGTAGAATATTTAATTAATTTGTAGAATTAATGAAGTTGGAGAAATATAGTAAACCGAAATTGCAAATATAAAAAAAATATTCCTAATTGAATTTGGATATTTAAAATCAATGCTACAAACACCAATAGTTCAAAATAGAGCCATGTGTATTTAATTGCAAAGATTGACAAAGGCCAACATGAAGATTTGAGCTCACCAAGAAGCAATTATCACAAAACTAGGCTTTCTCGCAAAAATATGGTATATTTACAGTATAGAAAACAGGAGAAGATCTCTGGAAAATGTTGATTCTCCTGGTACATATGCCATTATAGTCCTTAGGGTCCTTTGTTTTAATAACAACAGTTAAATAAATAAAGTCTGAGGAAATTAAAACAAAAAAGAGGATCATCTAAGAAAAACCATGTTACCATACGTGTAAATAAAAATAAAATGCTAAGGGTCAGGATTGTACTTATAGTTCCCATGGCAAATCGTCCAACATCAACATTGTGGTTTGGCTGAACTTTATCAGGAACGGCTCGCTACACATATTCCCATGACATGACTCACAAACGCTTCACTTCCTGACCATACTTCCTTTGGCTCTCTAACCTAGGTCAGAGTTTAGCTCAGTTAGTAGTGATGTCATGCATCTTTGGCTGATGGGACAGACTGTGGTGCCTAACCTCTAAGGCAGCAACAACATTTAATGATAAAATATGATTGCTTTGTTATTTTTTTGGCAGCACTTATAAACCACTCGAATTCACAGACGGCAGACACTTTAAAAGTAGTAATCAAGTAAAAACAAAAATAAACAGAAGGAGAACTAGACTGGTAGTTATTGAGGTTTTATCCTTTTGAAAGACTAGTTTTTTAAGTAACTTCCAAAGTGTTGGAAAAATAAGGTTTATATGCATCTCTGAGGAAAATACATTTCACAGTAACAGTCTGATTTTTCAGTCTGATCCATACTTTTATTTCATGGTAGTGGGTGGAAATTCAATAAGATTTCACTTGACGGATGGACCAGATATGCAGAGTCAATTTTGGTGAAGTGCTCCTTTATGTAACCTGGCACCACACTCTGTATGGTTTTAACCAGCACTTTAAGTTGGGCTCAGAAGCCTACTGGTATTCAATATAAAATGAGGATGACTTTATTAAAACAGGTTTCTGAGCTAGGAATTTGTTTGTTCATTCTTCACCAGCTACACCTACAGGTTCTCTTCAGACATTCCCACCATCACCAATCTTGTACTGATCACAGCATGGTTTATTTTTGCCAAATCCTGTTCAGGAAGGCTATAATTGGTGCAGCAGTAGAAGCTGGCAAAGGCCTCCCCAACCATGGCCTCCATCTGCTGTCAAACAGGAGTTTCAATTTGAAAAAAAATATTTCCAGTTACTAACCAACTCCTTCATTACTAACTCCTCTCACGGACTATGAATGCTAACATGTTTGTGAAGAAAGCACAGAAGAGGCTGTACTTCCTGAGAATGCTCAGGAAGATAAATCTATCTCAGCATCTACTTCTGTCCTACTATTGCAGCACCATTGAGAGTGTTCTGATGTACGGCATTCTTGCATGGTATGGGAGCAGCTCTGTAGCAGACAAAAAAGCTCTACAGAGAATCATTAAAATTGCCCAGAATATCATCGGACTCCAGCTACCAGCCCTGGGCGACATCTTTGAATCTCGCTGTTTGAGAAAGTTGCATAACATTCTCAGAGACTCTTCCAATCCTGCTTACAATCTTTTTGGACTGTTGCCTTCTGGCAGAAGATACAAAACAATTAAAACTTGGACCACACATTTTCTGAATAGTTTTTATCCCAGAGCTACTGTATAATTGCACTCAACAATGAACTAAAGGGCCACCATCAGTGAGCTGTTGGACAGTTTTACTTGGTCTGTTGTGTGGATGTTTGAGTGGTTTAGGGATGGAGAATTGTGGTGGGTGGGAGTGTGTTTGGAGATTGTTATGTGTGTTGGACCTGGTCTTTGGGTGTTAAGTGAATTTCATTGTATGGGTATACTGTGTACACACGTACAATGACAATAATGTTATTTATTATTTATTAGAATGTGAATCCATCTAAAGCAACTACCAAGACCAACGTTTCAGACACCCAAGATGTTCATGGGTGAATGACATCTTTACCTTGGTTGAGTTGAACTTGTTTCTCCAATGCAGTCCCTTACAATCTCTACTGTAAATTTCTGCATCAAATTTCTACATCATGGGCCCAGACAGGGTTGGGAATAGTATACTGAGAGTTCTGAACAAGAATATTCTAAAGAAATGTATGACTTCTCGCAGTTTTATATAACATGAGGAAGAGAACCAAATCCTGTGGTACACTGCTCCACACTGAGGCAACCGTGGGCATGACCACTTTTCCCCAATGACTACCAGATAAGACCATCACCTAGGTAGAAGTGAAATTATTCCATAACAATACTCCCAACTCTCAATTCTTCAGGCATGCAAAAGGTTGATAATATGGTAATACCAAATGTACCAATAAAGGAGAATATTTGTAGCTTAGGGTTGAAATGAAGGGTCTTTGGTGCTCTCTGAGCTTGCTTGTTTTCTTGCAGACGTTTCATTACTCAAATTAGGTAACATCATCAGTGCTAGTAAAGAGTGCTGTTTGCTGTCAGTTTATATTCTGGTGACTTGCTTGTCTGTGTCAGTGGGGTAGTCTTAAGAGATTATTTGGGCTGTTTGCTGATGGCTCTTCGGCAGTTTCTTGACTGGGGTATTTGCTAAATATCAAAAGTCCTTACCTCTGGATCTTGAAAAAGCCATCCATCAGTGCAACCGTTACTGTTTTTCTCCCATGACTGGGGCAAGAATCCTGTTGAGAGGTATCCAGATATTTGCTTTCTCTAAGCATCTGTAGCTGATGTTTTGTTAGAGAGGAAGGAAGCAGATTGTATTTTAAGAAGAATAAGGTTTAGGAAGGTATTGGGTGTTATATGACATATGAAATGAAAGGAATTGCTAATTAGGGAAGAGATGCTGGTAGGAGGGAGACTGGCAATGGTGGAAAAGTGGTGAAACGGACTGGACATAGGTCCATCTATGGAATTTGGTGGAATCAAACTCCAGACAGCAGCAGTGGCAGAAAATGAGCAGAGTTGGTGATGGCTGTTCTTCCAAAGGCAAAGGAGACAATGGAGCAACATGGCACCTATCATTGTCCATCAGTAGGCTGTATGAGAGCAGATGGCCTGAGTAGAAAAGTCAAGTGATGATTGCAGAATTCTGGCAACATTCTGATGTCCTGTGACAACATAAGTGAGACTTACATCAGAGCCCTTTATGGTGGTTATAAATCTCACCACAGTGCAGAAATGCAAGAGCTCAGGAAAAACAAGATTTGAAAAAAGATGAAATATTCCAGCATCATCAAATGCTCGGAATGTCTTCATTCAAAGAAAGAACACCAGTGCAAATATATTTTATCTGATATCAACAATAGAATGCTGTAACCAGCACAAGACTTTTGTTCTACGTATGGATTTTACTGTGTGGTCTTCCAGAATATGTCATGGTAAGTTTCAGCCTTATATGCTTCCTATTCCTGTTTTCTTCTCATTTGCACATCAAGATTGGAAATGTAAAGCTTCCATTTTCAGGTTGGAACAAGCCAGTGCCTCCAAATACTGTACATATTTGGCTGAGTTTATATAAGGCATTAAATTGTAAACTACAAAGGCAGGATTCATAGAAGATGCTGAGCCAAAAACAAATAAATTCTAATATGCCTTAACACAATGTATAAATATTTACTTGATTTCACTACATCAACAGTCAAAGCAACCTTTTCATTTATAGGAAAGATAATACACTCTGACCATTGGTTATATATCTATATATCAATCTTCACCAACTTATTTTCTTTTTGTGTTCTACATCTTGGTGCTCTCCAGACAGCTATGATACAAGAAAATCTGCATGCTAAAGTCCTGGCTGGAGATATCCAGTTTACATTGTGAGGGGGTGACCTAATATTTCATACCCTGAACTAGATCTGCTAGATACCCTTTAATATGAAAGGACAATTTCAAGATGAGTAGACCATTGTGTCATACAGTAGCTATTAGGTTGATCTTTCAAAAAGCAACACCAATAAGAAAGGTAAATTGCTGACGGATATTGTTTGACCTTGTAATGTTCTGACTTGGTTTTGCGTTCATTCTGACATTCTTAAATATGCATTTTGGGAGCTAAGTATAACCACCCAATTATGAGGATTCTCAATTTATAGTTTTAAAATTCAGCATATTTGCTACACAAAGAATAATGTCATAAATTGCATATTTATGAAGATGCCTAAACGCGTAATATTCTTCTAACATTATTCAAGGAAAGATTTGCTGAAGATAACTGGGTAGGAAAGTAGGAAAGACTGATGAACCCTTCTCATCCTTTCTTCTTTGAAAAGATCTCTCACTGCTGCTATAGTCATTCTG
This sequence comes from Arizona elegans, assembly GCA_022577455.1. Lineage (NCBI taxonomy): Eukaryota > Metazoa > Chordata > Lepidosauria > Squamata > Colubridae > Arizona > Arizona elegans. The sequence continues at coordinate 91,328,778 of JAKOOJ010000006.1, read as the reverse complement.
GGCAGGCATGTGCTTGACAAAGATACATTTCTGGTTAAACCTGTAGTTTGGTTAAACATGTCTGTATAATCTATGATCTGCGCTGTAACTGTTGGGAAAGAATTGATTGCACAAGTTGCATCCATTCCTTCCCTGAATTTTTCAGCTTCTGATTATAACATCTGCAATTTCTTATCCCATGACTTGGAAAGAAACAAACATTCTTTTTGGCAACAAGGCTTCTGTGTTTCCATGTAAGGCAAGCCCAGCATGGGTTGCCACTCAAATTAAAGGTAAAACTTCTGCAGTGTACAGGAAGCACAGATTACCAAGAGCCTAGGAAGGAAGTGTAGCCTTCCAGATGTAATTGAATCATAGCAAACTACCCATCGTTTTGAAGACATTGGGAACTGAAAATCAGCAAGACTTTTGAAAGCCATAAAGAAACAGTCCTGGATTACATGATCAACAAAACATTATTGACCAACATTTAGAGCTGAATTATTATAATGTCCTTTCCAGTATCATGTGCACCTAAATACTAGTACGGTAGCACAACAATCATCCATGTACCAAAGGAAGGTTGAGAATTCTGTTCTTTAGAGGTAGTAATTACTCCTTATCAAAATAGCAATAGCACTTAAATTTGTATACTGCTTCACAGCACTTTTCAGCCCTCTCTAAGAAGTTTATAGAGTCAGCATATTGCCCCCAACAATCTGGGTCCTCATTTTACTGACCTTGGAAGGATAGAAAGTCAACTTTGAGCTGGTGAGACTTGCTAAGAAAGTATTTATAATCAATGATTAGAACCGGATTGGAGATAATCTGTAAAGGCACGCTATATCTCTTGGCATTCCAAAATTATCTATGCCTAATTAAAATGATGAAGATGAAGAGAGTGGAAGAAAAAAATCACAGACTTCTAAAAATGTTTTATTTTTTGCAAGCTAATATCGATTTTATTTACTTGACTAAGTTTAATGATATTCTTACTTCCTTATTAATATTCAAATTATGTAAAATGTTATTCCTTCCCTAATAAAGGTTTTCATACATAAAAATGCTGAAGGCAAAATGTACAATTCAATAATGATCTGACTATTAAAAAACTGTCTTTTGTGAATTGAAGCAATAAAAATTACCTTGATATTTCTAAGAATGCATCACATAATACTTGAAGAAGCTTAACAGAAAAATTCAATTAAGCTGCAAATAATTTTCTATTGAGAGATAATGCCTTCTTTGTTAGCACTGCATATACCGTATTTCTCTTTTCTTCTCCTTGCCTCTAATATGTGCACACATGCAAAATCCCCTAACATCTGTAGATTTTGGAAAGAACTGCACTTATTGGGAACTTATATAGATAGATAATGATTTCTTGTTTCCCTAGACATTACACATCTGCTGATGTGGTCATGAGAAACAAAATTTAATTTTACACATTGCTTCTGTTCAAACCTTGGAAATATCTATGTCCAAGACGAGATTTAGCATTTTTATGAAATGACTGAAACCACATGGGGAAACAACCAGATAGTAATTGATAGAATAAGCATCCCCACAGTAAATATATAATGAAGAGGGAATGTACTGAATTCTCAACAGATGGGTAATCAGTATAACCAAGTCCCAGAAGCACCCGTTGTGATTTATTGCTAAAGAACACAGAATGCTTGCCTTCTTGAGAGGATATCAGGGAAATGGGATATAAAAAGAAACATTATTTTTGATGAATCATCTAAAAAGGCAGTACCTTGTCTTGCTTCAGAGAGAGAAGTGTTAAACAAAGAACGTTTCAAGGAATTATAAACCTAGATGTTAACTGTTAGTGAGTTTCTTCAGTGGGAACTGGCTTTACAGGTCTATATCGCCCTGCGAGGTCTTTACCACAGCATTTCTGAGAGAAATAGAAAGTTTGAGCTTTCCCAAAACTGCATTAAACTGAGTTAAAGCCAGTAATCTCCCCATAATGCTGCATTCCCTCAGAATCAATATGTTTGGGGCCACATGCAAATAGTAATAGGCTTGAAAGAAATACTGGATGGACCAAAACCAGGGGCGAGAAAAAAATCAAGCTATTTTGGTTCATTAACTAGGATTTATGGCTTAATGTGATGTGCAAATAACTATGGTTTCTTTAAACCATGGATAAAAACAAGTATGGTCTAACATAATGTTTAAATCCAGGGAGTTGCAGTGCAAAATCAAGTAAATTTTAATTTGTGTTTTCTTCCCAACTCCAAGACTAATTTAAAAGAAGATGAATACAGAAGAAGTGGAATTTATCTTTATTTCCAAAATAGACATTTTAAAAATACTGAATATTTTAAACTTTCATATGTCCATTGTGCATATATTGGAAATATGTTCATATTTCATGCCATTAAATTTTCTTAAGAGTTAAATATATCAGTTATATTTAATTATCAATACTCTAGTGTATCTACTGAGCCTTGGGATAACTGGTTCATGCAACTTTTTCAGAAATAAACAATAGGCTGCATAAATTTTCCCATCTCACTTTCAATATATTACACATTGCACTCCTTATGAAGAAGACATCATTATAACTAGGGTTACCTGATCTGGAGTGCAACATTCTACCCCATCATTAGATTATAACAGCAATTTGTCTAGATGTTTGTAGCCTTGTTATAACTGAGACATGCATGTTTTTCCTTTTGGGATAAGACGTATTATCCTGAATGCAGGAAGAAATAACCAACAATAAATTGAAGAAATAAAAGCACGAGATGGGAAAAATAAAAGAGAACAGTTTGTTAAGGGCAACATTTATAAAACACTTGACATTCTCTATTCAAGACAGATTTTAACAAAGAGTGTGTGATAGAATCATAATACTTAGTTATACCTCTGTACTGCTTGGTCTTTTTCCAACCAAATTTCCATTCTATCCTCTGATGTAGTTCAGATTATTCTGGATAGAATATGTCTCTCTGACTAAGGCTTTCCTGATCTAATGATCTTCTGTTGAATGACCCATTGGGATCCCATATCAAAACAACTTACTTTATGTGCGGTCAGAACCTGAAAATAACATTTAACACAGCACAGTACTTAAACAAAATGGTTCGGTTGAGATTTGCATACGTGGGACTGATTGGGGTAGATTGTAAGGGTGACATTGAAATATAATTTTATGTCATTTTATTATATTTTATATATTTATGTATTAAATTATATTGTATCTTATCCTATAACTATTGTATTTTACCCTACTTTTATTTTAAATTGTTCGTATAAAATTTTATTGGTGATATGTGTTTGCACCTTGTGCTTTGATATGGCCTATAGGCTACTCAATAAAGCTAAGTGAAATACTTGATAATCCTGGAAATTTCAGTTCCACTGGAATAGTGGGAAACATAATAATTGTTGTGGTATAATGCATCATTTGGGCTAACTTCAGGGTGCAAACAGACAAATAGATATAATGGAATGTGTGAATATCTTGGGGAGAAAGATGCTGCTTAAGAAACAGTCAGACAATACAGGCATGGGGCCCTATTGAATTAATGGACAGAGAAAGAAACTTATGAAGTACCTACTCTAATGAATTAAACAGTTAAAAGTGGTGGTGCAAAGTTTGCATTTTCAAACTTGTAAGATTGGTTTAGTGTAGCGTTATAATAAAGTAGAATTAGTTCATCATGTCATGTTTCTGTTTAGTTTACCTGGGGCCTTGACCCACAATGAGGATTTTAGTAGTTTATTGAAAATACTTTAAATGAAACTATCATATAATCATTGCTATTATTAACAACTGCTTATTATAACTTTTTTGTAATATTTGTCCTTTCTGATATCAGTTTTTGATAAATTGGTGCAAATAGCGCTATCTCCATTTTAAACTTGCAATGACCTTGACTTAAAAACCTTTCATTGAAAATATTTAGAATTGGATTCATAAATTCATTTAATAAGTGTTTGATATCTTTGCTTTCACAAATTGGCCTTTATTGCCATTTCTAGTTACTCTGTTGTGTAAAGTACATGACTAAGTGTAATCCCTAATTGGGGGCAGCACAGCTGACCAAAATCACAGGATTTCCTTGTGGGATCTTATTACAGTTTTAAAATAAATCCTGGACCTTTTTGTACCCTTAGAATTGTCTATATTGAATTACTGGGCCAGATACTTTCTATGTAATATATATGAAAGAGAGAGAAAATGATATTTTTTTATTTGTAGCTATGAAGTTCTGTTTGTAAATGGTTGGCTTTCTCACTTGCTCATAGATGGCAACCCTTAGCTATCCAGGCTTCAGTTACTGTAATATTCTTTCAAGGTCTTTAAAATGGAATGATGGTTTGACTCCTTTGCAGCTCTCTCTTTACAGCAGCCACTTAAATTTGTTTTGCATAGGCCAGATAGGCATATGGCATAGCTGATTTGTCTGTAAAACAAAGACAGGGCTATTTTTGTTCTTTGCAAATTCTTGCAATTATTCCCAGCAGCCTAAGCAATAAGGGATAAAATTGTCAAGAGTTGAATAAATAATGCAAACCATGGCAGCATCACAGAATTATAAAGTTATGCTGAGTTGAGGAGGAGATATCCAATGCAAACATTTGAGTGAAGTCAACAGACTAAATGAGGATTTAAAAAGCAAAAAACCATATACGAACAAGTACAATAATGCATACAGTTACAGTTCTGTAAGTAAAGGAGCCTGGAGAATAGGACTAATGCAGGATATATTAAGTCATGTAGCATATATAGCATGAAGGTCAGTGCTTAGTTCCACTGCCACATTCAGAATCAACCAGCATCTTAGTACTAGAATGTTTTATTCAGGTTAGTATTAATCCTGGGTGGATTAGCTAAAATGAACTAGCAAGGCTAAAAAATTTTGGATCATAGCAGTACAGCCAATCAGCTTCAACTATATTGTATTCCATTTCTGTTTCTGCAGCTAAAGGCCAATCAATACGTCACATGATTTTTCTCCATTAAACATATTAAAGATTGCAATCTAGGATGTGTACTAGAACACTGGGTGGACTGGAAAGAGAAAAAATATATATAATTAATTTACTCTACCAGGTTTCCTATAAAAAAAAAATCACCCCTCTGTTTTTTTCATGCAAAAAAGAAATCAGCTGGGGAAAGATTATTTTTAGCAAGCAACAAAACAGAATAACAACAAAACCTTCTCATCCCAGGACAATTAAAAAGTTACTGGCCCCAGGTGATCCTTTACAGCAACCTGGAATTTCTTGTTTTTATTTAATGTCTTGCCAAGAAAAGAAAAATACCCACAGTCCAGGATCACATGCATTTCATTACTATACTGTGCAGGCTATATAACATCGAATTTAGAAGAGAAATTGCAATGTATACCTAACTTTGTTTTCTACTTAGGTGGAGAGCATTACATGAGTTGTGGGATGTCCCATTCCAATGGAAACAATACCTATTGAGCTCCCACTGTAGATATCTCATCAAATTTTTATTTGTACGTCTGCTTTGTTCAAGCAGTGAAGCCAGCAAAAGAAGGTGTGGTGAGTATGGAATAAGGGCAATGAACCTTCTTCTGAAGTCCGTTTGTAATGTGTATTATACTGTAGACAACTGCTGAAACAACAAAAACACCTTACTATTTGCTTGGGTGTAAGAACAGTTTCCCACCAGCAATGAAAGGCTTACAATGTATTATGCAAGACACAGAATTATACAATAAGCTAGCTGTTGGTGGCCAATCAATTAAATACTCACCGTGGGTAGGTATCTTATTCTTTTATAAAAATTTCAAATAATAGATTTACTTGAGATTTGGCTGTAGCTCCCATAGATTTTCAAAAATTATTACCAGTTCTAATAATGAGATTAAAAAGGACAATCATTTCTTATATGATAGAAAGCAATAGTCAGTTAGCTTGGATTCAAAGGAATGTAAAAGAGAAAGAATCAAGTTTAGTTTTTTTCTGGCTCACATCATTTCTTTTTTGGGGGTGAGGTACAGTGTGAAGACAGTATATAGTAAATAAATAAATAAACAAACAAACAAACAAATAAATAAACATACAAGCAAACAAACGGATAATAGCGGCCCCTCAGGCTTCACACATCTTGTAAAGCAGCAATAATAAAAATCAGTTTTACTATTCAGATTGATGTCAGACATTAGGATAATATTCTTTTTTTCTTTCATTCAATTGTGTCTAATTGTTGAGAAATGTTGAGCTTTGGGATGTGTTTTTGAGCAGCTCAGGATAAAGAGGGCTCTTGCAGAAGCTAAAAGCAAGTTAATCAAATTAGCATTGTTTGACAAAGTGTCTCCCCCAACCATTGACATGTGCACCATTCTCTCACCATCTGTTTATGCCTTTTATTAAAAGGAATTCCAGAAGAAGAGGGGCCTCTTGAATTTCCAAATTCAGTATCAACATAGAAGCATTAACACTTCTTTATGGATTGGGTCTAAAAGTGTGCAATAAAATAAAATAAATATGCAGAAACATGAGGATTTGCATTTGAGGGTTTTTTCCTTCCCAAATTTGTGAAATATTCATAATTTTGTTTAGATAACTCTCTGATCTAAGGTCAATTTGTTCACTGATAAACATTATTATTATTATTATTATTATTATTATTATTATTATTATTATTATTATTATTATTATTATTATTATTTAGTAAATTTGTATACCGCCCTTCTCCCGAAGGACTCAGGGCGGTGCACAGCCAAATTAAAATACATACAATACAAAATTTAAAATAATTTAAAACAAAATTAAATCCAATTGGCTTCCCGAAGTATTAAAACCCATTACCCTTAAAAACCCTTTAAAAAATTTTAAGCCAGGCCAGCTTGCTGGAATAGGAAGGTCTTCAAAGCTCGACGGAAGGTACGGAGGTCTGGGATTAGTCGTATTCCTGGGGGGAGCTCTCACTTTGGCTATGTTGACACACACACATCTAGAGGCTCCATCTGGGCTGATCCCTCCTCAACCATAGAGGACAGCTGCTAGTATGAGAGAATTGGATTTTTAAACCAGAGCATTGTATTTTAAGAAGGCTATTATCTTTCCGGTTGTTTTGCATATGGGTCTGGTCAGATCGTCTTTGGTTCTTGTCTATGTCAGTAGACATAGCTGATGCATAACCTGGGGTCAGTGGTGGGATTCAGCCCCATTTTGGCTCCCAGGTAAGTGCAGGGAGGCCTCCTAGGACTAAAATGGGGCATGGGGGCCCAGTGTCCTCCCGCGGCCTGTTTTTGCTCCCAGGAGGCTGCAGGGAAGCTGCCTAGGCCCAAAATGGGGCATGGGGGTGCAGCGCAGCCCTCATGGCCCATTTTCCCTCCCAGGAGGCATCAGGCAGGCCTCCTAGGCCAAAAGGGGGTGCGGGAGCAGCGTGGCCCCCCCGTGGCCCATTTTCACTCCCAGGAGGGTGCAGGGAAGCCTCCTAGGCCCAAAATGGGGCACAGAGGTGGTGCGTCCCCCCACGGCCCGTTTTTCCTCCCAGGATGGTGCAGGAGGCTGAGTGCTGCCTCTCACACCCCCTGGCCAACCCCACCATGGCCATGCCCACCCAGCCAGTCATTAGGACAGAGAACCAATTAAATTATTTGAATCCCACCACTGCTCGGGGTCCTCCTGGACTTATGGCTCCTGCTCAAGGAGAGGGTAGCAGCCATGGTTCCTTAACCATTTCTTTCCTTTGCATAGATCTATTTTGGGTGTGTCAACTATCCCATTCCCGGACCAGGAGGCCTTGCTCACAGTTACTCATAACTTGGTTACTTCCCAGTGATAAATAAATAAATAAATAAATAAATGAACAAATAAATAAATAAATAAAAAACTTTATTGTCATTGTACAACGAAATTCATTTAACACCCAAAGACCAGGTCCAACATATATAACAATTCCCAAACACACTTCCACCCACCACAATTCTCCACCCCTAAACCACCCAAACATCCACACAACAGACCAAGTAATACTGTCCAACAGCTCACTGATGGTGGTGGCCCTTTAGTTCATTGTTGAGTGCAATTATAGCTCTGGGATAAAAACTATTCAGAAAACGTGTGGTCCGACTTTTAATTGTTCTGTATCGTCTGCCAGAAGGCAACAGTCCAAAAAGATTGTAAGCAGGATGGGAAGAGTCTCTGAGAATGTTATGCAACTTTATACTACCATATCATGCTGTAACATGGCATTGTCCTTGAAGACTAACCAGAAAGTACAACTGGGAAAAATGTAGCAGTATACACTGTTCTGGGCACTCCACAGTTTGACTATATTACACTGCTGTTACACAAGCTGCATGAGATGCAATTCAAGATAATTATTTTCCCTTTTACAGCTCTAAATGGCACAGGACAAGATTATTTGTGGGACAACCTCTTCTTGAGGGTATCTATTCACCCCAGCAGATCAGATAGGATAGGCATTCTCCAGTCTCATCCTTTAAAATATTATATAATGGGATGCTAGGAATTTTTACTATATTAGCTTGAGGTTTTTAAAAATATTTTTGAAAGCTGCTCAGTATTGTGCTTGATAATATATGTGGCTACATAAAATTGAAAGAAAGAAAGAAAGAAAGAAAGAAAGAAAGAAAGAAAGAAAGAAAGAAAGAAAGAAAAATACTTTATTTTCTTTTTGAATTACATATTTTATACAGTGGTTATATTCTCCTTTAAGATTAAATTTTGTAAAATATTTAACAATTATATTTAACAAAAACATATCTAATATAGAAGATATATGCTTACCTACATTATGATTATTATTACAGATGTAAAAAAAAAACACTAACAGAATAATTTTATAATAGCTAGAAATGTAATGAACCACAGACTTTAACAATCTCTTCTACCTAAATCAGTTTTACATTTTAATCTCAAAATACATTGAATTTAGCCTGAACCAGGCCATGTAGTTTATAGATTAGTGATCCCCAGCCTATGGTCTATGGACCCTGAGGGTGTGTGTGTTTGTGAAGGCTTGAAGAAATGATTTAAATCTTGAGTTAAATCTTGGCCACAAAAAGTATTTAAAGGGGCTTCCTGGTGAAGAAAAGGTTGAGAATCACTGTTATAGACTAAGATTCATTTCTGTGTCCAGTGCAGCATGATTTGGTTATGGTAATTTTACTCAATTATAAACAAGCTAATAAAAGCATAGTTTTACTTATGAAGAGGCAACACGTCTCTGTGTCAATGTCATATGTAAATGTTTTGCGTTTGTTATTTCATGTTTATTTTGCAAAGGAAAGACAGAGGCCTAAACAGAAGCTTGTTTTGAAAGTAAACAGTTCCCAGAGATAATTACATATTATATGTAAATATGTGAACTGCAATTTTAACTTGTGCTGCTATGAGGACAAGAGACATTTGAATTTCTCCTTACGCCTCTTCCTCTCCCTTGTGGCTATGTTCAGAAGGTAAAGGTTAGAACTATTAAATGAAATCATGCATTTGATTCAATGTCAAATACACATTTGAAATAACATTTGGATATATATCTATATATCTTTTTGTGTACAATCAGAAAACCAAAATCTGCTAGGAGATTTCCTTTTTTGCTTCCTAGAAAACAACATGACAAGAGTCATCAATTGTCCCAAAACAGCTGCAGGGAACTTGCTATGTTCTTCCCTGTCAGAAAGAATACTCTGTTCCAGCTGCCAAAACTAATTTTAACTGTAGAAATTGAAATAACCTCTACTAATTTTTTTATTAATCTGAACTTCTTTAGCAGACAATATTTTTCTAAAATTGGGATAAAATTATAATTAACATATTTAGCATTAGTTACACTTTTAACATGTCTTTAAATAATTTTTGTATGATATACAGTCAGGTCCAGAAATATTGGGACATCGACACAATTCTAACATCTTTGGCTCTATACACCACCACAATGGAGTTGGAATGAAACAAACACAATGTGCGTTAACTGCAAACTGTCAGCTTTAATTTGAGGGTATGTACATCCAACTCAGGTGAACGGTGTAGGACTTACAGCAGTTTGTATATGTGCCTCCCACTTGTTAAGGGACCAAAAGTAATGGGACAATTGGCTTCTCAACTGTTCCATGGCCAGGTGTGTGATATTCCCTCATTACCCCAATTACAATGTGCAGATAAAAGGCTCAGAGTTCATTTCAAGTATGCTATTTGCATTTGGAATCTGTTGCTGTCAACTCTCAAGATGAGATCCAAAGAGCTGCCACAATCAGTGAAGCAAGCCATCATTAGGCTGAAGAAACAAAACAAACCCATCAGAGAGATAGCAAGAACATTAGGCATGGCCAAAACAACTGTTTGAAACATTCTCAAAAAGAAGGAATGCACCGGTGAGCTCAGCAACACCAAAAGACCCGGGAGACCACGGAAAACAAGTGTGGTGGATGACTGAAGAATTCTTTCCCTGGTGAAGAAAACACCCTTCACAACAGTTGGCCAGATCAAGAACACTCTCCAGGAGGTAGGTGTATGTGTGTCAAAGTCAACAATCAAGAGAAGACTTCACCAGAGTGAATACAGAGGGTTCACCACAAGATGTAAACCATTAGTGAGCCTCAAAAACAGGAAGGCCAGATTAGAGTTTGCCAAACAACATCTAACAAAGCCTTCACAGTTCTGTAACAAGATCCTATGGATAGATGAGACCAAGATCAGCTTGTACCAGAGTGATGGGAAGAGAAGAGTATGGAGAAGGAATGAAACTGCTCATGATCCTAAGCATACCACCTCATCAGTGAAGCATGGTGGTGGTAGTGTCATGGTGTGGGCATGTATGGCTGCCAATGGAACTGGTTCTCTTGTATTTATTGATGATGTGACTGCTGACAAAAGCAGCAGGATGAATTCTAAAGTGTTTCGGGCAATATTATCTGCCCACATTCAGCCAAATGCTGCAGAACTCATTGGACGGCGCTTTACAGTGCAGATGGACAATGACCCAAAGCATACTGCAAAAGCAACCAAAGAGTTTTTGAATGGACAGAAGTGGAATGTTATGCAATGGCCAAGTCAATCACCTGACCTGAATCCCATTGAGCATGCATTTCACTTGCTGAAGACAAAACTGAAGGGAAAATGCCCCAAGAACAAGCAGAAACTAAAGACAGTTGCAGTAGAGGCCTGGCAGAGCATCACCAGGGATGAAACCCAGTGTCTGGTAATGTCTATGCGTTCCAGACTTCAGGCTGTGATTGACCGCAAAGGATTTGCAACCAAGTATTAAGAAGGGAAAGTTTGATTTATGATTATTATTCTGTCCCATTACTTTTGGTCCCTTAACAAGTGAGAGGCAATATGCAAACTGCTGTAAGTCCTACACGGTTCACCTGAGTTGGATGTACATACCTTTAAATTAAAGCTGACAGTCTGCAGTTAAAGCACATTGTGTTTGTTTCATTCCAACTCCATTGTGGTGGTGTATAGAGCCAAAGATGTTAGAATTGTGTCGATGTCCCAATATTTCTGGACCTGACTGTATTTCTAGTTGTCAAGATGAGCTATGATAATATAATGGATATTCTGTACTGAGAGTCAATGTTTGAGTGTAAAATGTTAGGAACAAAATACAAGAAAGAACTGTTTACAAGCTTCTTGCAAGAATCCAGATAGTCAGTATTTGGAAACAGAATACGAATTCTTTTTTTATTAAATTATTTTATATTGCTTTTCACTATGAAAAATCCAAAGCTCCTTAAAATATTTTAAATATAAATCAGGATAAAAACATACTGCAGTTAGTCCTGAATTTATAACCCCAATTGAGCCCAGAATTTTTGTTGCTAAGCGCAACATTTGTTAAGTGAATTTTGCCCCATTTTACAACCTTTCTTGCCACAGTTAAGTGAATCACTGCAGTTATTGAATTAGTAACACAGTTGTTAAGTGAATCTGGTTTTCACATTGACTTTGCATGTCAGAAGATCGCAAAAATGGATCACATGACCCCAGAACACTGCAACCATTCTAAATATAAATTCCAAGTGTCTGAATTTTGATCACTTGACCATGGGGATGCTGCAACAGTTGTGTGAAAAACAATCATAAGTCACTTTTTTCTGTTGTAACTTCGAACGGTCACTAAATGAACTGTTGTAAGTCGAGGACTACCTGGATTTGTCAAATTGAAAATTTTAGGAGGAATCAATACCTGGGAAAGACTAACATAAAAAAGCGGTATTTTACAAGATGCCTGAAATTCAGTTTTCCATAGGCACAGAATGAAGAAAGCCTGCCTCCAAATCACCACCAAGTCACAATTCACAAGCCCTGGCAGAGAAAACAGGACCTTCCCTGGAAATTATAAACGCTGATGGAATTGGGCACATTCTTTAACTTAGTCCCAAATTAAGGACTGACATATACTAATATCATGAATCTAGATTGGCTGCCAGCGCAACTTCTATTTTTAATGTTGGTGTAATGATGTGCATGGTCTGACAAGCTACTACATTCTTTACTAGCTGCAGCTTTTAAAGCAATCCCAAGGATAAAGCTACAGAGCACATTACAGTAATCCAGTAATTCAACAATTGAAATTGTTCATGTAAAAATTACTATAGCAATTATCTTTACTCAGAAAGAGATTCAACTGGAATACTAGCCCCCCACCCAGTGGTGGGTTGCCCCCGGTTTGGACCGGTTCACAAGAACTGGTAGTAAAACCATCGGGAGGCCTGGCCCACTGCCCCGGATGTTGTCATCGGTGATTTGCGCATGCGCAGAAGCAAGGCACATGAGCGAACAAAGCGTGTGTGCATGATCCCATTGCAAACCGGTAGTAAAGGTAAGTAGAACCCACCCCTGCCCCCACCCCTAAACTAGGAGTTGACACTAGCCATGGAGGCCCTCTAGGCTTCCAATGACAATATTACTTTATCACTTTCCAAAGGAGCCATCTACCATAGTTACTGTAATCTTTGGCATGAAAGAAAGCATTTTCCTGAGTTGTCGCATATGCTCACAACAGCATCACCCCCTGTCCCTTCCTACAACAATACATTCATCACTCTCTGCATCCATAAAACTAGCCCTCTCTGAGCTAGGGTGAATTAGCTATGATGGGGAACATGGCAAGAGAATAGATGATGGGGCAAACTACATAAACATCTTGAAACTTCTTGTCTCTAAAATTGGACAAAATGATGATGTAGATTCCTTATTCAAACATACTAATAATTTTATTATTTAGATTATTATAAAGATGATTTTTTTTTACCCTTGATATACCTTGCATATTTATCAGAGCCAGCTTCTGTAGATATATGACCTAATACCTGTATAGCCTGAAAAAAATCTGCTGATAGTTATTCACTGTGATAGGTGTGTATGTGTGTATGTAAGTTAAGTTGGGAAAGGGCGTATCTCTAATTCCCATCAGCAAATAGGTAGTACTTGCTGATTGCCTCATTCAGCAACTATTTGAAGTTATGATAGTGATGGATAAAAATTATGACCAATGCTCGCATTTATAACAGCATCTCTCAGTCATGTGATCACCATTCCAGTTAGTACAGTCTGTGCCAGACTTGTTTTTCTTTTGTTTTTTTCCTTACAGAATGGAGAGACTGGAGAGGGATTACAAGAGAGTAAGTAGGCACACAATGAAGATTATACCAGGTGCTTTGTGTAGCATAATTGTGGCTTCCATCCCTGAGTGCTCCCAGGGTTGCTAGTCCCACCACATTCTTTTCTATACATATACAACATAGAGCCGCGGTGGCGCAATGGTTAGAGTGCAGAACTGCAGGCTACTTCTGCTGATCACTGGCTGCCAGCAGTTTGGCAGATTGAATCTCACCAGGCTCAAGGTTGACTCAGCCTTCCATCCTTCCGAGGTGGGTAAAATGAGGAGCCAGATTGTTGGGGTCAATGTGCTGACTCTGTAAACTGCTTAGAGAAGGCTGGAAAGCACTGTGAAATAGTATATAAGTCTAAGTGCTATTGCTATTGACTCAACTGTGTGCCAGCATACTCTTGTAATCCCTTTTTCTGTAATAAACGTAAATGCAAATATTAATTCTGTTTTTGCTCATAATCAAAGCACCAGGATGAATATTCCAAAACATGGGGGAGAAAAGGAAAGCACAGTCATGGTCACAAGATTTCCAACTTAGCAAACATTTCCTAATGATAGAACTGCTGGTCCCACTTCTGGCTGATAAATGAGGATTTCCTCTATAGTTCCACTTGTTTAATCCTCCCCCGCTCCATTCCAAAATAGGGGCTTCTTTATTCTTTTTTAGTTCTTGTGCTAGAAAATTGATATAAAACAGTGTTGGACTACTTAACAGCCTGGCTTCACCATGTATTTATACAATGATTATAATGAAAGAATCTGTTCTACCAGCAACATGTACAATAGAAAGAAAAATTTAAGGATAGACTACAAATCAAACAGCTAAATTCATCCTAACATTTTCATGCTTACACTTAAGCTTTGCACTCTTTGTTACTCTCACTTCTAGACACTAAGCACAATTATGAACTACAAAATATGTTTATGTCACTACTGAAATCTAACAAGGCTCTCGTTAGTTTATTAACATATTCAGGTAGCTAGACAAAGTTTTCAGAATTAGAAATAGCAATATTGTTACTTCAGTTTACCTTGCAATAATGTGTCTTCTATAGCAATTTTACTCCTCCCCACAGGCTTGTAGTCTGTCTTTCAAGCCCCTAAACAGTTATTTTCCAAACAGTCCAACAAAACAAAGTGTACGAATAAGGATTTCTCTATGGTTATTTCATATGTTTACAGCAGGAGAGAGAATATTCTGCAGCTCAATTCTGGAAGAGATTTCAAGGTCAGTGGAGCAATAGTGTTCAAAGAAAGCTCATTGAGAAGAGAAAATGGTTATTCAAAGAAAAACGTAGTGTTCAAAGCAAGCTGTTCAAAGAAAATGGTTGAAAGAAAGCTTTTTTGGTTTAGTCAGAGAGCTGGAATTTATCCAGGTAGGGTTTTTCTGTGGACAACAGTTGCAAAACATGGAAGTTCCCAGAACCTTATGATGAAGTAGTGGATTGTTTCTGAACCAAGACCTTGGAAGCCTTGGTATATAGGGCTTGCAAGTTGTACAAAGCCAAAGTAATTTATTAAATGAACCATAACTCCCCTTTTAATAGAAATCATTCTGAAGCCTTATCATTTTTGCTGCATGGATCTTATTCTGCACAAAACCTGTGCTTGTACTGTGGAGCATGCTGCAGGAAGTATGAAAGTGGCCATAAATTTAAACATGAATTGCAGGAATGTGGCAAGAATGGGTGAGCATTTGTTGAATAATTGGTTTTAGAGGCTAGCCACATCATCTTTTGTAATTAAAAAGCATTGTGGTATCAGCTATAAATACAGAAGCAGAAGACAGAACAGCTATAACATCCTCTCTTCTTATTAGTGTTCTTAGTGTTTTTGGATCAAATGACTCTGCTAACTGCAATTGCTGAAGTATAAGCCAGTCAGTCATGACATTTTTACTGTGCCGATAGTTAAAGGGATCAATGTTATTTTGAAGCAGGAAGAATTCTATGCTTACCAGGTAATCTAAACCCTAATTATTTCCTTTGTTCTATGAAGTGAATGAGACTGAAGGAACGGATTAAAAGTTTTGCTTTAAGAAACTGGAGTAGAGATTTGGAAAAAATAGCAGAGACTGTGAAAAGCCATGAAAAAAATATGCAGATATCCCAATAATTAAAACAGCGTTCCCTCAAACATATCATATCAGAATGATGGCTAATCTTTTTGCCATCACGTGCCAGGAGCAGGGGGGAGGTGGGGGGGTCACGCACGTGCGTACCCACACCCATAATTCTATGTGCCCTGCCCCTGCAAATGCGCACATGACCTGCCCCCCCGCTCCCCCGTTCCTGGCACGTGATGGCACAGTAGGCCCGTTTTTCGCTCTCCCCAGACTCCAGTGCCTTTCTAGGAGTCTGGGGGGGGGGGGGCGAAACCGGCTTTCCCCACCCTCTTGGAGGCCCTCCAGAGGCCGTAAACAGCCCGTTTTCCAACTTCAGGTGGGACTGGAAGGCCCGTTTTTCGCTCTCTCCCGACTCCAGACCCTTTCTAGGAGTCTGGGGAGGACAAAAATGGCCTGTTTGCCAACTTCCGCTTTCCCTACTTCTGGTGGGTCCAGAAGGCCCGAAAATCAGTTGGCCGGCATGCGCATGCGCGCTGGAGCTGAGCTCACGTGCCCACTGATATGGCTTTGCGTGCCACCTGACCACTTAAGGGGAAAGAGAGTTTTTCGCATCTTTTTTCCTTCTATTTAGTAGTTATCAGGAATATTGCTGTTCCTATATGATAAGGCAGAAGGCATCACTTTTTTTTGAGACAGACAGACATTGATTAAATACTCAAGTGGAGCTGAGAGTTGGCAAAAAGAAGTGTCTATGGACATGTTGGTGCCTACAGTGTCCCTTCTAGGAGCCCCGTCATTATGAAAAGACACATTTAACACCATTCTGAAATCAAATTTGGCAACTGCAAGTGCAAACATGCAATCCTTGGTAGTAAATTGGAAAGGGCAACTGCTGCAGTTTTCTCCCTTTGAGATCCACAAGTAACAGCAAGTCCTTCCTTAAGATAAATTAAGAAGCTTATATAAAGACTTTGTTTTCAGTAAGTATTTCCTCCACTTGAATAGGGTTATTATGGTGCTAACTTACACAGCATCTCTCACAAATTGGCAATAATATTAATTGGAGCCAATGAGGTATAGCGGGCAGAGTATTAGGCTAAGAAGACGCAAATGCAGTTTTCTGTTAACTCTGAAATGACTACAGTACTTGACTAGTATAACCATCAGCAACTTGGCTCTCTATTTCAGGCTTTATCTATAAGGCTGCTGCTAAGTACTTTTTAAATTTTTTGACAATGTTAGGAAGTCTGCACCTTACTGTTGCACACCTGCTTCAGAACAACAGCACATTTGAGCAGGAGGGCAACTGTTAACCTGCAGTAATGATTAGACATAAAACAGATATCAGAAAAGCAATCAAATCACAATTCCTGTTAGCTTGAATGGTTTAGCTTTATATGAATGCAACACTCCAAACACTGCCTTCATATAAAGCACAGATGTCAAATTCGCAGTGTCATGTTGCCGTCACGGGACGTATTGCGATGTTTTCCCCCTTTGCAGAGCTGGAGTGGGTGTGGCCTGCATGTGATGCATCCGGCCCACAGGCCATCAGTTTGACACCCCTGATTTATAAAGCATTGTGAACTGATTGACAAACAGACTAAACCATTTTATTTAACCAGAGTCTGAAAATTAGATTACTTTAACCATGGTCTGGTAAATTGGCTAAATCTGGAATATTTTTTATGATTAATCAACCATTGATTAAAAATTACATGGTGTAAAATATCTCCCTCATTTTTTAAAACAAATAGTAGTAAAACAGCATGCCAGCAAATGCAAAGTTGCTGCAATACATGGCCATGGTGTGCAGAGAGGTAGGTACCCACTACGGGCATGGCTAACTTGATTTTCTATAGGATGATTGTCAGTTTAATGCAGTGACATCCAAACATCATCTAAATCTGGCAGCTCTCAGAGTTGAAAGCAGACAGATATAATTCTGCATTTTTTAAAAAAGTGTCCAGTTATTGTTCAATAATTCTACTTATATAAAATATTGCAAAGTTTGAATTTTAATGCATTTAGTTCTTTTCCTTCTGTTTCCAGAGCCTGCAGCAAAGTGCCATTTCTTTAACACAGATTTTGACAGGCAACAATGAATTTAATTATCAGGTTGTCTTCAAACACACTAGTGTTGACAGATGTTACAAAGATGTCAACCAAACAATTAAAAAAAAAACCCTGACTTGACAGAGAATGAGTTATTTAGGGTTTCCCATCTTTACCTTTTCTATTGTTAATGCACTTCATTTTGAATCTAATCAAATCATGTCCCTATGGACTTCAGTTGACCTGCCATCACCAAAACTGCAATAATTAAAATGATGTCTGAACTTATCCTACCCAGAGATCCAACTCCGAGATAACAAGAGGAATAAAAATAACTGATATTGTAAAAAAAAAAAAAAAAAGGTGCAAATATATCTAGGGTACTCAACATTTTATTACCTTGACATTTTTTTTGGCTGCTATCTTCCATTCTAACACAATCCAATGCAAATTTACTCAGAAGAAATCATGTTGAGTTTAGTTATATTCATCTTCAGTGTCTTTGTTACTGTGGGCACCCCAAATTTGCTTGCACTCGGTTTGACTAAGTTTGCTATGTAGCATTTGAAAAAAATGTGAATCCCTTTAAAAAATTGTTATAATATTCGCAAATTTTTTCAAAGTTTCTGACTCTTTTGTAGATTTCCAAGATGAAATATAGGCTACTTTATTTCCCTGCACACGTGAACACTAAATACCCATGTACTCCCTTCTATGCTTGCCTTTGTTTTTCTTTAGGAGAAAATATCGTGATTATGTTTGAATTTCAAGTATTTGAGAAGACCAACTTCATCATTATACAAAACATTATTTAAATTATTATTAAATTAAATAAAATAATAAATAAAACCTTCTAGGAAAAACAGCCTTCTCTAAAAATGAGTCTACACGGACCATTTTCCTTTAGAAACAGCCCTTAATGCTCTACTGTAACCACATTATCTCATATTCATTGATCTGTCCCTGCTGAATTAATATGGGAAGGCTAGAGATTTGATTTTTGGGGTTTTTTAGATTTGACAAAACTGAGAAATATTTACAAACTCAAGATTCTGTCCATAATACCATAGATTGAAAATTGAAGAGTGCCTGTTACTTTGTTGATAAAGTTGAATGTACGAGTAAATCTTCAGGTTTCTGTAGATCTAGAATCTACTGAAGATATACTGTAATAAGCTCCTCAATTGCAAAGATTATATATAGCAAATATTAGATTAAAAATTAGCCCCATTGTTTTATTGTCACTATGTATAAAAAAAACCTTCATCTATAAGGTAAAGGTAAAGGTTCCCCTCACACATATGTGCTAGTTTTTCCCGACTCTAGGGGGTGATGCTCATCTCCGTTTCAAAGCCAAAGAGCCAGCACTGTCCGAAGACGTCTCCATGGTCATGTGGCCGACATGACTAAACGCCAAAGGCGCACGGAATGCTGTTACCTTCCCACCAAAGGTGGTCCCTATTTTTCTACTTGCATTTTTTACATGCTTTCGAACTGCTAAGTTGGCAGAAGCTGGGACAAGTAACGGGAGCTCACCCCGTTATGCGGCACTAGGGATTCAAACCGCTGAACCACCAACCTTTCGATCGACAAGCCCAACGTCTTAGCCACTGAGACACTTTATACACTTTATTATTTAATTATTTATTAGACCACTTTATACAGAACAATCTCCCTGATTCAATTCACCAGCTATAGAAGAAACAAAAGTAGAGATGGGTGTTCCTGTTGGCATGAAGAGAGCACTTTGGGAAACAAATAATAATAATAATAATAATAATAATAATAATAATAATAATAATAATAATAATAATAATAATAATAATTGTATTTCTATACCGCCCTTTTCCCGAAGGACTCAGGGCGGTGTACAGCCTATTTAAAAACAGAATAGACATCGGACTTCCGGGTTGGCTCCGCAGCGCCATTGACGGTCTTTTTAGACCGCCGCCCCCGCGATCCCGTTGAGCCGTTCTGACAGCGTTAATCAGCTGTCAAACGGCTTGAAAATCTCCCCTTCGGGAAAGGAAGGGGAGGAGAGCAGGTGGGTGAGGGTAGAGCTCCCCGAAAACCCCTGGATTAATTCCAGGGGTTAGGAGGGCGAGAGCTCCCCGTTCAGCCCACTGAAGCTCCGGATCCGGGGGGACTCTGTTTTTTTTTACAGAGCTAGGCGTTGCCTCCAATTTCTGCTGTCAAACAGAAGATTAAATGATTTCAAAAAAGCAGGCGGAACAGAAGCAGGAGGACAAGCTTTTTGCAAGTATAATACTTAACTCCGGGGATACAATGTTTCTAATTGGATTTTCTGAGCTGGAAGTAAAGATGGCGTTTCTTTGTTGCGATTTTAAAAGTGAAAGTTAGAAAGGAAAGTTTTTGCTAATAGACTCGTGCTCAGAGACTGGTTTTAAGTTGCTGGAATAGATTTTGAAGAGCTGTTTGGGAAAAGATTATTTCGTTTGGTGATTTATAAAGAAATTGCTGAAAGCTGCTCAAAAGGATGGCTCTGACTTTATGATTTTATGGTTGTGGGAAGAAAGAAAATCTTTTTAAAATAAAATGGCTTCTAAGAAAGGAGATCCTGAAAGTGCTGGAAGCTATTTGGAGGTCTCAGAAATGAAACAGTTGTCTGATTTACAGAGTTATAAGGATTTTGATGCAGAATTTACAGAATTTATAAAAGAAGCCATGAATAATCATACTGCAGCTATAAGTAATCAAATAGCAATTCTTAAAGGGATAACAATAGAAATGACTGAGGAGACAAAAACAAGTACGGAGCATGATGACAATTCAGGAGATATTCTGATTGCAGCAGAGAAGGTGGAAGAATCTTCTCAAGAATTTTCGAGCTTATTCTCTGCTCTTTTTGGAAAAATTGATAGAATCTTTCAAAATTATGACTTGGTTTGGAAAAAAGTAGTAAATGACCAGACTTTCGAAGTTTCAGAAGATGAAGGAGATTTGCCAGTGGCATTTATACATTTAATAGAAAAGAAACAACTGAACTTTTTTTCACAAACTCTTGACAAACTTTGGTCCTACAGGCGAAGGAATGAACTGATTTATATAAGCAAGAAGAGGCGATTTGGGGGCTCTAAATCAGAGGAAATTTTCTCAAAAAGGGGACAATCTTTGAAGTTACATCAACCTCAAATTAAAATGAAAAACCTCCTCAAAATAGAAGTAGGAGGGATGCAGAAAGACTGGAAAAAATATAAAAAGAAAGCAAGAATGGAAGATTAACCTTTTCTTTTGGCTTTGCAGTTGTTCTACTTATGGTTAAAAATGATTATGTTTTAGGTGTTATAACTACTGAGGGGGGAAAAGTATAAAGTTAAATATTGATTTTTAAATATGATGCATTAATGGTTGAATGTAAGATTAATCTTTTTTGGTTTTTTAGTTTATGTATTAATGGTTAATTATGTTGATGATTATCTTTTAAAATTTTAAAAGTTGGAGGGAGGAATAATGAAGGGGGGAAATTTAGAAATTTAAAAAAATGTAGAAATTTAATTAGTGAATACCTAAGGTTTATTTTCTGTTATGAGATTTCAAAATATCTGAACTTTGAGAAAAGTAAGAGGGGGAAAATGTTTTTGCAAATTAATTGAATACTTTACTGATATATTAAGAGAATTTTTAAGGTTTGAATGTTTAATATTTGTTAAAGGTTTTAAAACTCTTAGAGTTATTGGATTATACGCTATTTTGAGTTTATAAAAAGGGAGGTTGATGAAATTATAAAAGGGGAGTTAAGGGGTTTTGGGAGTTATTAAATCTTGCAGTTAGCTAGTTTATTATAGCAAATGATTGGTGAAATCTATGCCCTGTTTTTGTTCTGGGAAGTCGGGGGTGGGGGGTGGTGAGGAGGGGTTGAAGATTGAGTTTACCAAGGATTGATTTTTTTTTCTTTTTCTTGATGATAGTTTGAATGAATGTTTATATTGTATACTCGTTTGATCAGAAAATAAAACTTTTTTATTAAAAAAAAAACAGAATAGACATCGAATTAAAATAATTAAAAAATATTAAATAATTGGCTTAATTTAAAACCCCAAAAATTTAAAACATCCAATTAAAAATTATGTTGCTAACCCAGCCTGGCGAAACTATAGGGTCTTGAGTGCGCAGCGAAATACCCGGAGGTCAGAAATCTTACGAATTTCCGGGGGCAGTTCATTCCACAGGGCTGGGGCTCCCACAGAGAAGGCCCTCCCCCTGGGTGTCGCCAGCCGACATGACTTGGCTGATGGCACCCTGAGGAGACCCTCTCTGTGGGAGCAGACTGGCCTGTGGGAGGCTATTGGTGGCAGAAGACGGTCTCGAAGGTACCTGGGTCCTATGCCATGGAGCGCTTTAAAGGTGGTGACCAACACCTTGAATCGCACCCGGAAGACCACTGGGAGCCAGTGCAGCTCGCGCAGGAGGGGTGTCACGTGGGCGCAACGGGTTGCACCCATAACCACCCGTGCGGCCGCATTCTGGACCAGTTGGAGCCTCCGAGTGCTCTTCAAGGGGAGCCCCATGTAGAGAGCATTGCAATAGTCCAACCGGGAGGTGACAAGGGCATGAGTGACTGTGCGCAGGGCGTCCCGATCCAGAAAGGGCTGCAACTGGCGAATCAGGCGGACCTGATAAAAGGCCCCCCTGGCCACGGCCGTCATATGTTCTTCTAAAGACAGCCGTGCGTCCAGGAGGACACCCAGATTGCGAGCCCTCTCTGTGGGGGGCAAAGATTCACCCCCAATAGTCAGCGATGGCACCTGCTGACTATATTGGGACGCCGGGAGCCACAGCCACTCGGTCTTGGAAGGGTTGAGTCTGAGCCTGTTCCTCCCCATCCAGACCCGCACGGCCTCCAGGCAGCGAGACATCACATCAAGGGCATCGTTGGGGTGGTCTGGGGTGGAGATGTACAGCTGAGTATCGTCAGCGTACAGGTGACACTTCACCCCAAAACCACAGATGATCTCACCCAGCGGCTTCACATAAATGTTGAACAGGAGGGGCGAGAGGACCGACCCTTGCGGCACTCCCCATGCGAGATGCCTCGAGGTCGACCTCTGTCCCCCTGCCAACACAAACTGCGAGCGGTCGGAGAGGAAGGAGGAGAACCACCGCAGAACGGTGCCCCCTATTCCTAACCCCCTCAACCACTGCAGCATGATACCATGGTCGATGGTATCAAAAGCCGCTGAGAGATCTAATAGGACTAGGACAGAGGAACAACCCCTGTCCCGAGCCCTCCAGAGATCATCCACCAACGCGACCAATGCTGTTTCTGTGCTGTGCCCCTGCCTGAAGCCCGACTGGCACGGGTCCAGATAGATAGCTTCATCCAGGTGTCGGGGAAGCTGTCGTGCCACCACGCTCTCAACAACCTTCGCCACAAAACGAAGGTTGGAGACCGGACGATAGTTGGCTAATTCAGCCGGGTCCAGGGAAGGCTTCTTGAGGAGGGGCCTCACTACCGCCTCTTTCAAGGCGGCAGGAAAGGCACCCTCGCTCAAAGAAGCAGTTATAATCCCCTGGAGCCAGCCTCATGTAACCTCCCGGGAGGCCAGTACCAACCAGGAGGGACACGGGTCCAATAAACACGTGGCGGCACTAATCTTACCCAGAACTCTGTCCACATCCTCAGGAGCCACAGGATCAAACTCCTCCCAGATAACATTCTCAAGACCTGCCCTCGTCTCCTCCCGTGGACTCATCCAATCGGAGTCCAAGCCATCCCGAATCTGAGCGACTTTATCGTGCAGGAATTGCACAAAATCCTCAGCACGACCCTGCAAGGGATCTTCCCACACTCCCCCCCGAAGAAGGGAGTGGGTCACCCTAAACAGGGTGGCTGGGCGGTTCTCTGCAGATGCGATAAGAGCGGAAAAATGGTTAGATTTTGCCGCTTTTATCGCCACTAGGTAGGTCTTGATATAAGACCTCACCTGTGTCCGGTCGGAATCGGATTGACTAGTCCTCCAAATGCTCTCTAGGCGTCTTTTCCGACGCTTCATCTCTCTCAGCTCCTCAGAGAACCAAGGAGCCAATTGAGATCGGCATCGGGTCAGAGGCCGCAAAGGCACGACGCGGTCCAAAGCTCCAGCGGCCGCCCTTTCCCAGGCGGCCACCAGCTCTTCAGTCGAGTCGTGTGTCAGAGTCTCAGGAAACGGCCCAAGCTCCGTCAGGAACCTTTCGGGGTCCATCAGGCGCCTGGGACGGAACCATCTGGTCGGTTCCGTCTCCCTGCGGTGGGGGGAAGCGGTAAGAAAGTCTAGGTGAAGGAGCGAATGATCTGTCTATGACAAGGGTTTAATGTCTAGATCCCCTCTACCAAGATCATTCAACCACTGACCAGAGATAAAAATCAAGTCCAGAGTGTGTCCCCCTATGTGAGTGGGGCCTTGAACTACCTGGGTCAGGTCCATGGCCGTCATGGAAGCCATGAACTCCCGAGCCACCTCTGACGTCTCACCCGCAGATGGAAGGTTGAAATCCCCCATGACAATAAGTCTGGGGGTATCAATCGCCACCCCGGCAATGACGTCGAGTAGCTTGGGCAGGGTTGCTGCCACGTGGCAGGGAGCCAGGTACGTGGCCAGCAAACCCATCTTCACCCCACGGCCCCACTTCACACAAAGGGACTCACATCCGGCTATCTGAGGAACAGTGGTCTCCCTTGGACAAAGACTTTCCCTAATAATCACCGCCACTCCCCCACCCCTCCCCTGGGCCCTTGGCTGATGAAATGCACGGAAACCTGGCGGGCACATTTCGACGAGGGGGACCCCCCCCTCTTGGCCCAACCAGGTCTCCGTAATACCTGCCAGGTCCGCACCCCCCTCCGAAATAAGATCACAAATGAGGGGGACTTTATTAACCACCGACCTGGCATTACATAACATCAGCCGCAGACCCTGGGCTGAAACTCTGCGCAACCCAGGACACGAGTTGCGCATTGGGGGCCGGAGTGTGCAATCGCTCGGAGACAGCGCATGCGCACCCCCGACACTTGATGTGACCCCCTGCGTCCGCCATACCTGCCCCTCCCACTTATCACATTGATGGAATTGCCCCTTTTTTCACCACCCGGAGCCCCGGTTAGGTTACCCTTCTCGTCTCCTCCGCTGCGCCCAACCAACCCACCACCCTGCACAGTAGCTATATGGACCCCCCCGGTCCATCTCTACAACCCCCTCCCCCCTTCCCGGGTCCCCTTAAAAACCCCTCCCCCCTCCCAGACCCTTTTAAAATACAAAATGAAAATTTGACTAAGAAACCCCACAACCTCCTCCTCGCTGCATGCCACCTCTCAGGGTTCCAAGACCCTTCATCGAGGTAGGCCCTCGATAGCGTAGAGGGCCAAATCTGCAAGAGGGGGGAATCTCGCAGACCAAGAAGTTCAGTCCTAGAATACATCTGGGGGACTGTAATGATGATAAATAGGCTGACATAGTCCGGGAGCTTCAAAAGAGGAAACTTCATCGGCTGATGACAAAGTCCAGGGAGAGGCGTAACAAGCGATGGAACAAAAGCCCTCCCCATTGCCCTCTCATTGCAATGGGGGAATCCGACAAATCAAGGACCACATGAGCCGCTCTCTCACACCGGTCATGTTGGGAGAACTAAAACCCCAGTCCTGTTGCCAGCAGGCAAGATCCATCAGTCTGGTACATCATCCCTGGTACCTCCTGGAGTGGGGGCAGAGCGGAACATCCAAAGGCAGGATAGACAGTTCCATGTCAAAGACATGTCCAGATGGAACAAATGACAAAGACCGGCCTTTCACACCCCCACCAACCGCATCCCCAAAGTACAACCTGGGGAGGGGCGGTGGGAGGAGACTTGGGGAAACCCCCATCTGCCATGTTGACCCACTGTCTGGCGGCCCCAACTCCTCCGACCACCAGAGGGCCATACACAGATGGTATGGCACGGTCCAAGGGCGAGAAGAAAGCCAGGGGCACTCGGGGGGGAGTCTAGTGGGAATCTAGCGAGTCCAACGGCCTCCGCAGCGACACAAAGATGAAATAGCCGCCGTAGGAACCTCGGCCGCCTCGGGGGGCGCCCAGCAACACTGCAAAAGCCTGGGGCAACCCCCCCCATTCGTCTCCCGAGGCCACGGCCTCCTCGGCGCATCCCAAGCGCCGGCTCTCTCAGCGTTCTCCCGGCCGCCCAATTGCGCCGACCGCAGCTGCAGTCTCTCAGCTGATTATCTCAAATTCCACGCTGTTGCTGTTTCCCTCCGACGCTGGTAGTGCTGGTGGCGCTCCCCGACATCCTCACTAAGCCCGAAAATCATCGGGTCCGAGCCCCTAGATGTTCCGACAGCCGGGCGGGCCCTCAAACAGACGCCAGGACCCCCGAATCCCCTCCAGGGAAGCCAGAAGCCTCCCCTCAAGGTAAGGTCACTGGCGTTTCGCAGCCATCTTGGGGCATGCGCAGAAGTCGTCTTCAGTATAATTTGGAGTTTTGCAAATGACTTCCCCCCCCAAAAAAGTTAAGTTTTTTAAAATTAAAATGTTTAAACAAAACTTTGCAGCTTCCCCATCTCCCTTGCCTTGGATTTAATTGTGTGTAGATATTATATATGAATTTATATTTTCATAAGCATTAACAATGATTGGTTGTCATTTTTGGCTTTGGACTGGATCTGTGGTTTGAGTAAACAACAGCAAGACTCTCTTAGGACTTCCACTGGCTGAAATGAGTGTATTCATGTGTGAATCGAGACCATGAAATCCAAGTAATCTTGGGAGGCTATTGCCGTTATGACTCCTGCAGATTATTGAAGTTGCCAAAAGCTAGAAAGCTCCTGCCACAAACTTAAAATTAATAAGTAAAACAATGGGTAAAAGTCTTGAATGTTGCTTTGCCAGTTTAGTTACGTAATGTCTTTTTGAGCAATTATATGTTCCAAATGTAATGCATCTATCACACATTTTTTACACTTTACATGTAAATATGCAGTTTTGGAACAAAAATATTGCAAAAATAAAACAGTGAAAAAAAATGTTTAAAACTCCCTAAATCGTTTACGCTATAGCTTCCATTTCCTCTAAACACATTGTTTACATCTAGAGAATATTTTTTTTTTCTAACGGCACCCAGCAAAAAACGTGCATATCCTGATGAAACATACAAACCGCAGGAGTTTATTGTACATCACTGGGCGGAAAATAAGATACTTTGAGCTGTGTTGATGTTTTAAAATTATGCTGTGACTTTTATTTTGCATATTGTTTTGTTTTAAGCTACCTATCTATGGAAGTAGATAATATATAACACTTTATATGAATAAATACATTAGGAATCCACTTACTAACCCATTCCAGTCTCTCTCTTTCTTTCTCTCCCTCTGTGTATATGTGTATATGTGTATGTGTATCTTTCGCATTTTCTGCTATTGCAACAATAAAATCAATAATAGCGCGTGGCAAACACCGTTTCCATCCCTCTCGCGTTCCCTCCGAGGGCACCGCCCTACAAACCAATAACAGCGAGTCGCCTGACTACGCACGCGCGCACCTCCACTTCTTTTTCGCCGACTGCTGCGCCGCCTTTTCCGTCCCCTCCCTCCGCAAGAAGGGATTCAAGCGTGCTCGTTCGCATGCGCCGACATCAATTGACGTGAGGGAGCACGCGGCGCCCCGTTTGTGGCTTAGTGAGGCTGCAGTGCCATCTGGCGACCGGCTTCTCTGTTGCGAATTCCGGCGCATGCGTACTTCCCGCGGATGGGGGACGTGCGCCTATTGAGCCCTACGTAAGCTTACGTCACGTTTACGTAAGAGGTAGTTAGAATACTCCGTGGTGGGAAAAATGGAAGGTAACACAATTGGATTTTGGGCTGCGATGCGATCCCGTATTCTGCCTTTTCCAACTCAATTGCTGCTCAGATGTACTGGAATTGTTGGTTCCAACATTCACAGTCAAGATATTTGTACTTTTCTGAATAATACTTAATATGAATTAGTATAAAATGCTAACACATCTTAAAGTAAATCAGTAATCATAAATGTATAATGATTATTGTGGGAGTGCAGTGAACAAGGATAGAAGTGTGGAATGAAAGTGTGGAATGTTATTTTCTTAAGAACAATTCAGGATGAAAGGATAATTTCCTAGGATGCAACATTGCAAATTATAAGACAAATGGTTCAACTGTTGCCCAGCAGATGGTACTCATTGGGTATTCTGCCTTGAAATATAAAGGTCCTATTATGTCTTAAGGTCATTAATAGAGCTACTCTGTGTATATTGTAACCTTTAGACTTATGGTAATAACTGATTCCATAGACATCCATAAAGTTATGTGAAGAGAGTGTAATTTAAAATCCAATTTCGCTTTGTGCCCTGAATCTGAAGATACTTTCTTTGATTATTCATCAATGGATGTAGGCTAAAAATCTTGGAAATCAAAACTTTAATAGTGGTAGTGGTAACAGAAAACAGGGAAGAATGTTTATGTGAAATTAAAACGTATGAGAAAATGGTCTCAGATTTTTGTGATTTTTAGGTCATTTGAACAGATGAAATGACTTTATTTTCAACTTCTAATGTTACTTGTATTGTATTTTGTGTTGTTTATGTTAAGTATAATAAACAATACAAAATATAGTCCTAGCTGTTAGGTAACATTAGAAGCACAAAGTAAAACGCCATTTCCTAAATAAAGCCATTTCATCCGTCTAATGTTAACTTAACAAGAGTCTTGTTAGGGATAATGGAGCAGCATGATGGCGTAGTGGTGAAGATGCTCACTCACTTAGAAGGTTGAGAGTTCATTCCTAGGTAGCGGCAAATGTTTTTGTCCTTGGGCTAAAAATAAAAATAAAAATATGCGAACTCCACATTGACATCAGGAAGGGCAATTGACCATTAAGCGCTCAGCTCCATCCAATTACTCCAATTCTACCCTGAATATGAACTATAGGGTCGTACACAGTGAGTTTTTTAAAGTCAGGGATAATGCTTCAGATGTCTTTTGGAATTTTCTCAAAATAAATTTTATTATGGTTACCTTTTAATCACTTTGGACCAGAACTTTCCAGTGTGATTAAGAGTCTGAAGAGGAATTGACTTCTAGGGAATTTGAAACTTATTGAAATCATAAATTTCTTATCCAGTAGGTGGCACCCATGAAGTCTATTCCCACTTACCGGTATGTAAATGGTGAAAAAGACATTAAATCTTGGTAATGAAAGTGTGCAAGAACATCCCATTTAAATCTGGCTGAATTAAACTGATTCCCCTAAACTGGTTGCTGTTCATAGATTTATTGTCTGTCTGTCAACCTATCTACCTATCCCTTATGCAGGTTGGAGAGGCATTGCTAAAAGCCTGAAAGTGGGCCAGAGGCCCAGGTCTGATGTATAATAATAAAATAGTAATGTAATTTACAGAACTGGGGGAATAATTTCAATCTAGAACTATTTAGAGCTATCACAAAGTATTTCTACAGAATCAGTCATTCCACAAGTATGTATACACACTGTAAAAGAACTGTTATGTCATAAAGAAATATAGCTACTGTATTTTTTGCACTATAAGATGCAGCGGCCCATAAGATGCACATTACCTTTAGAGGAGGGAAACAAGGAAAAAAAAAATCTGCCTGTGCCTCCCAGCATCCATCCAGTATTCATCTGGCTAGTGTCCTTGCAGCAAACAGCAAACAGCCTTGTCAGCTTCAACACGTTATTGTAGCCCTAGCACGTGGCTTGTCAGGGCTCCGCTCCGTTGTGTCTACCACTGGTCAACTGAACTGAACTGCTGCTGCTGTCAGAGAACACTGGAACCTTTGCTGCCAGGCAGCTGATTGGCGGCTTGATCTGCCTCCCAATCAGCTATTCTAGGGGGCGGGGATTGCAGCCGGCACCTATTGCTATTTGCCGCCAATTGCTGCCATCACTACCTATCACCGCCGATCATTGCAACCACCATTTGGCAATGGTAATTGGCAGCAGTGAACAGTGGCATCGATCCCTGTTGCCTAGAACAACTGATCGGTGGTATTCCAGGATGCGGATCCAACCGCTGATCAGCTGCTTGGCAGTGAAGGCTCCAGGGTTCCCTGGCAGTGGTGGGCAGTGGCAAGTGATGGTGAACTGCGGCAGCGGTGACACCAATCCCCCTCCCCCTATTGCAGTATTTGCTCTATAAAATGCACAGACATTTCCACCCACTTTTTTGGGGGGAAAGTGCATCTTATAGTGTGAAAAATACTGTAATGGGAAAGCTGCTATTTTAACTCATAGAGCTATTCACAACTCCTTCAGAAAGTATACTTTCTTTCAAATTTGATTATAAATGAAGATGGGTACTTAACAACAGTTCACAACAAACTTCTCTTAAATGTTTTTGCATGTTTGAAAAATAATAGGAAAAATTCCTTGAATCTCTAATGCAGAAAGTGATCTTTAGTTACTGGAAAAACTATTATTAGAGAGGCAGATATCCTTTATCAGTGGTTTTGGAGTGCAAATATGAAAGCTCAAGCAGTGGCTATTAATGTTGAACCCTGCTTATTTATTCATCTTGAACCATGGGACATCCTGTTTCCCCTAAATTCCTTTATGATTGTTATGTCACTGATAACTGAGCAAACATGTTCTTGTAAATAAGCAGTTTATTCTTCAAAGCAGTTATGCAGCTTTAGCTATCTTTCCTCACATCAGAAGAAAAAGAGATAGCAAATATCTCCTTTGATATTTGAAACTAAAAAATATCTTCAGTATTTCATTTGGTTACTGCAGCACACCAGTCACCTTATCAGGGATGGGCGGCATATAAATTTAATAAATAAAATTATTAATGAGGAACGTTAAATTATATTCTAAGTACGATTATATATTTGTTTACATAATATAGCAACTTAAAAGTTAATTGATTTATTGACATTTTTTGTATGGATTTTAGTTTACTTGTGAGAAAGAGAATTTAGTGCAGCAGCAAATGTAATAAGGATCTGTATATGTGTAAAGGAAAAAAATCATAATTTACTCTGAACAAGAAGACTGAAACCTGAGTTAAGTAAAAAAAGGTCAGATTGGCCTGGCTTCATGCTGAAATGAGGGGAAAGATAAACAATACAAGTAGCACTTTGATTTATAGGAAAAATAGTGTCAAAGGTTCTTAATTTAGGAGAAGCTTTTAATTTTGATAATTGTAGGGGAACAGTTTAGTCATCTGGTACGTTGTATAATATTCAAAGTATTTTATGTAGTTGCTATTATTTTTTAAATATGTTGGGAGAAAAAGCATTGAAGCCGTGTTTCCTATTTGTTTGAGAATGTATGGTGTCAAACAAGGTTAAGCAAGCTTTTATGCTAATTGACACATCTGAAAATCTGGGCATAATTGAATTTAAACTGAACAACACTTTATGTACTCTAGTACCTAAAGTTTCCTATAAATCCTCTGCCCTTCAGGTCATATTCCCCTTGTTCCCATATATACCCATCCTATAATCCTGGAGGTATTTTTCCCTTTGTAAGATAAATCCTATATT
Source organism: Arizona elegans (assembly GCA_022577455.1). Classification (NCBI taxonomy): domain Eukaryota; kingdom Metazoa; phylum Chordata; class Lepidosauria; order Squamata; family Colubridae; genus Arizona; species Arizona elegans. The sequence continues at coordinate 91,297,587 of JAKOOJ010000006.1, read as the reverse complement.
CACATTACAATGCTTAATATGCTTAGTCCTGTTTTCTACTTTTAAATTAAAAGTAACCATAACGTTTTGCTACTGACATTCAAACAAAGTTGGGGTGGATTAAAGTATTCATACCTGTAATCAAGTAATGCAAGAGTTGGGCTACGGTTTCATTGGCCCTTTAAAGTGGATTTTTTTTTTTTTTGTTAGAAGATAAAAATAGTTAAAGACAGTAACCATCCTAGACCATAGGAATCACAAGAAGTTTGGTTAAACCTATCTTTTTACTATGTTGTGATTAGAAAGGTAAAGTAGTATCAAGGTATATTTTCACTTTAATATTCAGAAGGTATTTTTTCATTTTAATATTCAGAATTTTCTAAAAATAACAAGATATGAATTTTAACACAAAGCTCTCATTTAAATGTAATATGATTGCTTACTATAGTTTAATTTGATTTCATATTCTCATTGTGAGAAAACAACCTTCCTTATTTTTAAATAACAAAATATGATCAATGTTGTTCTTCTAAAAATTGTAGATTGTTCAACATACAAAAACAGCTTTGGATTGCAAGCATAAACATGTTTGGATAAAAGTCATGATAACCCATGAATAATGTGTGGTTATTCAGATCTTAAGTGGAAAATGTACTTTGGAAGTTGTAGTACTTTTCCTATCTACCTTTTGCTATCACCTTAAAGAAACCATACAAGCCTAGGAAAATACAAAGTTAACTTGAAGTACCCAAAGGAATCACTGATCATTAATGCTTCCTTAAGTCAAAAATTAAACATTTTCCTGGGACTGCATGGCTATTTTGTGAGATAGATGATAGATAGATAGATAGATAGATAGATAGATAGATAGATAGATAGATGATGGATGATTGGACGGACATAATGGTTTTCTCTCTATTTAGATGTCCTCTTCAGTATGATTCCAGTGCCATGAACTTGGCCACTAGGCTTCATATTTAATGTGGATATTATAAACTATTTGACTTGTGATGTACTGTATATATTTAACTTCCTTATTATGGTTACATCACATAGTTATCTACTCCAGTACTACATATTCTAACTGGTAATAACACTGAAATAGTTCTAGTTCTTTATTTTTTGAAATCACTTTAACAGGTAACAAAAACTTGACTATTGGAAGACAATTTATCTCTGATTGTTGCTCCTCTCTGTACAATTTGGCAGGGCTGATATGCTCCAGTTCCATCAGTTAAACAATGGCACCTTATGGGACCAAGTGCCACTTTCTCTGTTCCAGTACCTGCCCAGTGGAAAAATCTGTCCCCTTCCAAATTTGTTTGGCCCATCCCTGTTGGCCTTTAAAAAAGCCCTGAAGAAATGGGACTTCCTACCTCTGCAAGGAGCTATGCAAGAAAGACAGATATGCCTGCCATATAATACAAGTCATGGATCTGTATCTTGGCAAGGTTTGGTTTATAGTATTATGTTTCATTATTTCATTATTTTTTACTTTTTCAGAGGTTTCCCCTTTTAACCCTTATTAGCCAGTCATTTGGGAAATGAGTAATCATCTACAGGTATTAAATGATACAGCACCAAGAGTTGACATCTGAGTTGTTTTTGTTTTTTTTTAATATGCCAGGTGTGACGTCTAACAGTGACCTACAGTTCTCCCCAGATGTTTCTTCATCTTAAAGGAATCTCTATAAATAGGATTGGGTTTTTGTAATTATGTTAACTGGTACACTGAAGATGCTGCTTGGCATCTGACTCGTTTATCTTCATTTTATGTCATTCTGTTAAATCTGGGGTCTTACTTTAGAGGAGTTAGACAAACTGGTTCCACAGAGCTATGTTGTGGATGACAGATAATATTGAAACATTTAACAGGATACATTTTTTAATTTTAAACAGGCATTCCTTGGGACCATCTCACCTTCCTTTGAGAGGAAGAGTCAATGTTTATATATTTGTTTATTTATTGAGTCTGTCATCTGCACCTCTATAACTGTCTGGTTTGGTTCTGCAACCCAACAAGACAGACATAGACTTCAGAGGATAATTAGAACAGCAGAAAAAACAATTACTACCAACCTGCCTTCCATTGAGGACCTGTATACTACACAAGTCAAAAAGAGGACTGTGAAAATATTTACAGACCCCTCGCATCCTGGACATAAATTGTTTCAACTCCTACCCTCAAAACGATGCTATAGAGCACTGCACACCAGAACAAGTAGACACAAGAACAGTTTTTTCCCGAACGCCATCATTCTGCTAAACAAATAATTCCCTCAACACTGTCAAACTATTCACTAAGTCTGCATTACTATTACTGTTAATCTTCTCATCATTCCTATCACCCATCTCCTCCCACTTATCACTGTATGACTGTAACTTGTTATATCCTTATGACTTATATCAATTGTTTCCTAGTATGATTTGATTGCTTATTTGTACCCTATGACTATCATTAAGTGTTGTACCTTATGATTCTTAACGAATGTATCTTTTCTTTTTATGTACACTGAGAGTATATGCACCAAAGACAAATTCCTTGTGTGTCCAATCACACTTTGCCAATAAAGAATTGTATTGTATTGTATTGTATTTCTTATAACTAGCATCAGTGGCAATTCCAAGTTGAAAGTGTGTGGGGTCAGAGGTGAACAAGCAGTATTATAGATGACTGGAGGCAGTGGGAAATGGATGATTGCTTCACTTCTGGATCAGTTGTTTGAAGTATATAGCTCATACTACTGAGTAGCAATCCATCTCTGCCTATAATAGAATATAACTCTTGCTATCTAGGACTATGAAGTTAGTCCTAGATGGAAAAGAATGAAATATCTGTTTTAATGATATATAGGTAGTTCTCGACTTACAACCATTCATTTAGTGATCATTCAAAGTTACAACAGCACCGAAAAAAGTGACTTATGACCATTTTTCACAGTTACAACTGTTGCAGCAGTCACCATGGTCATATGATTAAAATTTGGGTGCTTGGCAACTGTTTCATATTTATGACAGTTGCAGTGTCCCAAGCAGTGGTGGGATTCAAAAATTATTACTGCCGGTTCTGTGGGTGTGGCTTGGCGGGTGTGGCTTGGTGGGCATGGCAGGGGAAGGATACTGTAAAATCTCCATTCCCACCCCATTCCAGAGGAAGGTTACTGAAAAATCACCATTTCCTCCTGATCAGCTGGGACTCGGGAGGCAGAGAATAGATGGGGGCGGGGCCAGTCAGAGATGGTATTTACCGGTTCTCCAAACTGCTCAAAATTTCCATTACTGGTTCTCCAGAACTGGTCAGAACCTGCTGAAACCTACCTCTGATCCCAAGGTCATGTCATCACCTTTTGCAACCTTCTGACAGGCAAAGTCAATAGGGAAGTCAGATTCACTTAACAACTGTGCAAGAAAGGTGGTAAAATGGGGCAAAACTCACTTAACAAATGAACAACAACTTAGCAACAGAAAGTTTGAGCTCAATTGTGGTCGTAAGTCGAGGACTATATATTCTTACATGTACAATGTGCAAATTGCTTTCAATATTCTTTATGTTTGGCCCATCTTTTGTGTTGCAGATGGTCTTCACAATTGAGCAAGAGGGTGTATGGACCGTGCACAATATAATAGTGATATAATTTTATCTTAATATTTCTAGCAGAAATAAAATTTAACACTGCATTCGCATCTTATTGCTGTATCAATGATTGTATAGATTTAAAAATCTAAAACATGCATAGTAACTAAAATGAAATGCTATTTTGGCTCATTTCATCTTACCTGAAGATGCTTCTCTTTCAGTTTCTTCTTACTGGAATCTTTGTCACAAAAGATTGAGAAATTATCTATGCTAATGATGCAGCCATACCGGTAATTAACCTGCTTTCTTTGAGAAATGTACATTTTATGCTGACTTTCTAAAACTACCCCACTCATTGGTAATTCTGTGAAAACATCTTCATATGCCTTATCCTCATGATCTTCTGATGAAGAAATTTCTGGCCTTGTCATCTTATCAATTTGAAATTCAGAGTTAATCCTAGCTCTTAAGTCTGAAGAGACGGTAGCCCCTTTTAATATAGTGACTTCACACATTCTACCTTCTTGCTCATCTGATCTTGGATTAGGATGAATATGAGAAATGCTGGGTGCTGAGTTGTCTGTGTTCTTATAATTTGCAAAAAATAATAATCCATCATCTTGTCGTTTTGCTTCAGGCTCTTCATCATACAAGTGGTCAGTAACTGTAGTAAATGCTAAAGCCATCTCATCATGTGTAAAATGAGATATACGTGAAGGACTTGAACAATTTTTCAAAAAATGGCCTGAATTTCCACAGTTGTTTTGGCCTTAACTTTACCAGAAGATTCAAGGAGTTTGTCAATGTCAGTAAGCAAAAAAAATGACAGTATTTCTATCTGATTGAATTGTTGAGCTTCCATTCTTATAAGACTAATCCATAAGGACAACATTTTACTTCATTTTTAAATGTCATAGGAATAATAAAGTCTTATGTAGAAGAATCTTCTTTTATATATTTGGAATTATGAGAAGTATCCAACGCTTGTTATTCCTGAAATTAAAAATAGTATAAAAAACTTTACTGTGTTTAAATGTCTAGTAAAAAAAATATTTTATTTTATAAGTTGGAATGTCAAGATTTTAGGTAGATCATAGAAACCTATTTTTACCAAAAAGATTAAATTACCTCGATGCTTTAAATCTGTCTTCAGAACAGAATACAATTTGAAATACACATTTGGCTTCCTCAAGCACTTCTGAAAAAGCTCTGTGACTGTTTTTCAGAGTGACTAGGTTCATACTATTTGAACTATGTCTTTAGTTTTTAACATCACCGTTGTGGTTTATTTAAAATCAAATCACATTTTCATGCAATGTGTAAATTGTGTGGGCCAGGAGTAGGAAGCCTGTTACCCTCTGGGTATTTTGGACTTCATTTCCTGGACTCACCATAGTGACATATTATGGGAACTGTAAAATAGACTGACTTCCCAATGTTCAAGCAATGCCTCATGAAGTATTTAAATGCAGTAAAATTATTGAATGATAGCTCATATAGATTGAGTTTTAATTTAATAATTCCTGAGCCAGTTAAATTGTCAAAGCCTACAAAGCTTGCATGCTTTTCTCTTCCCTTCCTTAATTTATATGCATGACTGTAGGACCATGATTTGTTAAATAGCAATAATACGTATACCACTTTACAGTGCTCTACAGCCCTCTCTAAGCGGTTTACAGAGTCAGCATATTGTTCCCAACAATCTGGGTCCTCATTTTACCAACCTCAGAAGGATGGAAGGCTGAGTCAACCTTAAGCCTGGTGAGATATGAACTGCCAAACTGTAGGCAGCCGGCAGTCAGCAGAAGTAGCCTGCAGTATTGCACTCTAACCACTGCGCAACCACAGCTCACAGAAATCTTTCTCTCCCTGTGATATTACAACCAGGAAACTACTTTTCCTGGTTCTAATATCACGATATCAAAATTAAACTATAGTAGTTTAGTTTGAACATATGGGCAGGCAGTTTGTAGAGTACCTCTTTGCATTTGTCATGGAAGGCAAGGAGGAATGGCTGAATTAATTTCTTATTTCATCAAGCCATGATTTGTTGTTTTGGGAACATAATGCTTATATCTAGCCCCCAAATTGGAAACACAATTATTATATATACTATATGTAACAGAAAACATACATTATCGGTAATGTGTGTTCAAAGCCTTTTATACAATTGATTATCCTATGGAAAAGTACAGGAAGTCTGTTGTTTTATTAGCTAAAACACGTCCTGAGTTTTGAAATGTGAATGCTTCTAAAGCAATTAAAATAGCTTAAAGGATCCCCAGAAAAGTTTGCAGTGCACCTCAATAAAGATAAAAATTGCACTGGTTTATACTAACTATATAAAAATACTTCAAAATAAAAATAAAACAATTACCTTACTATGTTAGTGAATTATTTAATTGTGAGATGGATACTGCATAGAAAGTAGAGTATTACATATGTAGCTATAGTAGTTATAACTTATAACTGCACAATTTAAAAAATAGACACAGACAGCTGCAGGACTGCCTAATCATGTGAACGTATTACATTAATGCCCAATCGTAGCTTGTTACGTTTTCCAAATTTCAATTATAGACTATAAAATGCTGAATGATAACTGAAGACACTAGAACATTTCATCATAAGAGTATATTTAAAAAAACTAGTAACGATTATTTTTCCCAAGACACGCCAATTATTTTTAATTTTTTTTCTATTTTTGTAAATGATGTAATTATACAGTATTTACTGAATTTTAAAAATGTTTAATGATAGAATATTATTTTAATCTGAAATCATTGTTAAATTAATCAAGTTTGAACTGAAAACCTTAAAAACAATGTAGAGAGGAATCAGTATACTGTTTTTAATAAAAAGATCATGATTATGTTTTCATTCATATTTTCTAGTTACTTTAATAGTATAATTACTTACAACGTGTTATTGTAAACCAAATAAAATATATAGAAAAAATAAAAAAAATATAGAAATGTATTTATTGTGCATAGTTTTACCTGTTCTGTTCTGCGATTTTTCCATGAATATAATAGCAGGAACTCGGCCAGTAGAGTATCTTCTTAATGCTGGGGCAGAACAGAATGGGAGACGAGTAGATCTTTAACAAAGGTTCATGCTTGTTCCACAGGAACTCTGTCAACAGAAGAGTGTGTGAGAATCCCTGAGGCTAGAACAGTCTTCTGCAAGTACTGGCCAAATTATTATTAGAAAAAAGACATTAGAAAGGAACACAGAGGAAAAATGGCTTCTAAAATATAACACTTCATACCACATGAGGCTCTTGTATCCTCTCTCTTTAATTCTGAAGTCAAATATAACAATAGTTTCTATCAGAATTTGAGCAAATTAAATTAAATGGCATTTTCAGTGGAATTAAAAAGCATTTTGAGTAGCGTGAATGAAAAGTCATGTTCAAACTTCTTTTACAATTGAGCAAGCTTTATAAATCATATCAGAAGACATAAAATAGGAGTTATGTAGCATCTGTACCAATATGGTCTTGGTATTTCTGTCTAGGTAATGGAAAAACTCTCCTAGAGAATTGCTTATGCACATTCTGCTGCATGGGCTTACAATTAGGAAGAGACATTGAAGTGTACATTGCAAAAAATAGAATATATATCTCTTTAGACAGAGTGGTATTTCAAAACATTTATGGTAAATACAAACTGAGCAGGGGTGGGTTCTACTTACCTTTACTACCAGTTCACAACGGGATCGTGCATGCACGCATGCTTTGCGCACGTACCTTGCTTCTGCACATGCGCAGATTGCTTCTGATGACATCAGGGTCAGTGGGTGGAGCCTCCCGCCAGTTTTACTACTGGTTCTATAGAACTGGTCCGAACTGTGGGCAACCCACCACTGAAACTGGGGTACTGAGATGTTAGGCCAGGCATTAGCTTTCAGTTAAATCTATCTCTCAAGGAGTTTGTTACTGGGTAAAAATGAAATTACGGGTTACGGGTAAAATTGAAATTAAAATTCATTGATTTTAGAAGGAATTGAATTATTTTTTTTTAACCAGAAAAATTGTCTTGTGTGGCTTTCCATTTTGCTTCTGAGATTGCAATGTGTTATATTTCTTCCCTACTGCTTCCTCAGTTTTTTTAAAAAATCCTAGAGGTTTCCTGAGCCCTAAAAGCTCAGGAAACACCTAAGAGGTAGACACTTTTAAAATTCTGATTTGCTTTTTAAATAAAATATGTTCTTTCTTTATTCATGTCAAAAGCAGGTTCAAATTATTCACATATAACATTAAGCACAGAGCAAGTAAAATAGGGATAAAATTGTTGAATCATCATAATGCCATTCAAGAGGTACAGAAAAATGATTTAATATTCCCTATGAAGATTTTCTCAATTTTCATTCAACTGATGCTGAGCTGGTTCTTGTCAGAGGCTGCTTTCCTGGGCACCAACCAAGACCTACAGTAATCTTGTTCATTGTCCTTTGCCCTTTCCAAATCTGCAGAGACAAGAATATATAGAAGAACAGTTGTCTTATCTTCTCGGAAAGCTGTTCACAAATTTACAGCATGGTCAGTGACCCAGCCTTCCCTTTACCCAACAAAACTGGTGCAGGAACTAGATTCTTTTTCATTGATAATTTATTCTCATCTTGTTATGCTACTATGAAGGTATTTCCAAGAAATGTGCACATTTGAACATTCTGCTGCAATAATTAATGACTTTACATTGTCCTAGAAGATGATTATGTGAGGTATTATCTGGGGTAAAAGAGTGGTGCAGTGGTTAGAATGCAGCACTGCAGGTTACTTCTGCTGACTGCCGATTGCCAGTAGTTCGGCAGTTCGATTCTCACTGACTCAAGGTTGACTCAACATTATGTATATTTTGTATTATCAGTAAAGGACTATTTGGTAGAATAGTTGCTTATTCCAAAAGTTCACCCTAAAACATGTTTAGTTTGAGTGGGATATTTTTAAGGTATTATAAATACTATTAAGGATGAAAATTATCCTTTCATCCTGTTGATCCAGTTTCTTGGTGTGCTGAATTTGCAGAAAGGATATTACAATTCATCAGAACTATAGAACTGCTGGAAGTTACTCCAGCACTGGTGGTGACATTCAGCAGTTTTAGTAATAGTTTTCTTTGAAATTTGAGAATGATTAATTTCATGTTAATTGTCCATCCTGACAAGTTATAAGAATTTAGATGCAATTCCATTCTCTTAAATCAACAGCAAAGCCAGGGTTCTCAATTTGATATGTATACATATTCAGCCTATTATCCTGGATAGGCATGCAGCTTCTTTTGTGCATATATGAAGATGTGCATTCCCATGTAGCCCAGATATGACCTAAGAAAATACTAAAGGCTCAACAACTTCTAATACCTGTCAAATTGTATATTTTCCTTAATTTCTATATATAAAACATATCTCTTTTCTGTGTCCCATCAATTTATCATTGACCTTCAAATTAATATTAGAATTAAGTTCTAATATTATATATCTAATATTCTATAAAATCAGTTATTCACCAGGGATACTATAGCTGGACTATATAGACTTCTTTTTATCTTTTAAACATGTTTACTGAATTGGGTGGCGGTGATGGTGATAAAAAGATTGGCAGAACCAGACCTGATGTATTCTTTAGAAGATATTAGGAATTGTTTTTTTTAATTCTGTATAGTTATACACACTGTGCAATTATATTTATAGGCCATAAAGACATGGGATATACATGCTGACTTTATTTTCATTGTCCATTCTGTCCACAGTGACCATATGGTAAGTTTAGTCTCATCTTTTGTCTTCATCCACACATTAAATACATATTGACGGAATGGGACAATTCGCTGTGGCCACCTGGATGCTGCCACCTGGACATGGACACAAGCTGAAGGAGAAGTCTTTCTCTTCAAGCCCGGGTGCGATTGGTAGCTTTCCAGCATGGATGCAGATAAAATTCCCCAAGCTCAGAATGATGTGTGTGTGTCTGTCTGTTTGTCTCATGGTGTTCTGTCTAGGCAACAAAAATAAGACATACAAAAACAGTAAGATAATATATTTCATGTTTTGGTTCAGTCTCTAACTGCAAAGCTTTTGTTCTTAGCCTAATATTTTTGTTCTGAAGAAAAAAAAAGGTTCATTATATGCAGCTCAGGTTGTAATAAATATTGATGCTTCTGCTAGGGATGATATTTACAATATGGTTTGTGTTCTCTGAACATTAACATGATTTCTTAAATATCCTTCCTGAAAATGTCAGACTTGGGAAATTAATAAAGTTTAATTTCAAATATATAACGTGTTATAGATATTGACATAGCATAAGTGAAAAGGCTTTTGGGATTAATGCAACTGTCTTTTTCATGTTCAGTGAAGGTAGTATAGACTGTGTATTTATTAGTATTAATTTTAGCCTGACCTACATAAATTGTTAGGATAATTACAACTCAGGAATAAAGTCAATCATTTCAAAAACATAATGAGCAACAAAATAGAATGAGGCTTACCATAGCTGAAGAGGACAGAACAAAAGTATAAATAATCTTTAAATTTAGCAGTAGTTAAATTCTTGAAGAAAATTAATATCTTACTTATATTACACTTTATACTATATTTACACTTTACAATTGTAAAATGGTGCCTGCGCTCTGGAATAGTTTATCCTGAGATAAGCTATTTGGATGAGCCTGACCTTGTTTGCTTTCTGTAAGGCCTTGAAAACCTGGCTTTTCCCTGAGCATTAATCCAGAACTGTAGAACTTGTTTGTTTTGGCAAATCTTAAACCACATCATGTGTGCTATCTGAGCATGTGTGAAACACATATCTTTGAACATAGGAATGGAGCAAGCTAAAGGAATTGTGTCCTTGCTCCTAAATTTGGTACTGCCTTGTTTCCTTTGTTTAACCCAATGCTGAAAAATTAACAAAGCTACTTCATATTACTTCTGATAGTTCATATCAGTTTCTATTGGATCGCTGTTCATTGAGAAGGGAGAAATGTTCTTTGTTGTTGTTGTTAGTTGCGAAGTCATGTCCGACCCATTGCGATCCCATGGACAACGTTCCTCTAGGCCTTCCTGTCTTTTACAGGAAGTCCATTTAAGCTCACGCCTACTGCTTCAGTGATTCCATCCAGCCACCTTGTTCTCTGTAATCCCCTTCTTCTTTTGCCCTCAGACATAAGCAGTAGCCTACGATTAATATTTACTCTTCTACAGTCCACAAATCGTGCATTAGGGATTTTTAGGTTTGCAAATGGCTTACACTGGAATTTAGATTGTACTTTTCTGCACTTAACTATTTATAAATAACACTGCATTCAGCATTCAGCCCAGCTACATTCACATTTCTTGTTCTGATTGTCAATTACAGGGAATGAGCGAGTTAAAACGTGCTGATGCAGACTACATCAAAGCATGATTTTACTAATTTTTGTTTTGAAATCTAGTGAAAATTATCTTGAGTATAACAACCACACAGCAATAAATTGGCAAGACAATTAAATTTAAAATGCAAATTCAGGTTCCTAATCAAGATCAAACCTTTTTCTCTTGTAAACATTTGTTTTTTGCCTATGTCATTAAAACTAATAGTTCTGAAATGACGAAGGTTTATAAATGTTCACAAAAACAATTGCTCTGCAATCTGTCTTCTGTCTGGCATTAACTTTGGGATGCTATCAACAATTGATTTTTAATTTTTTTCTTCTTCGAAAGAACAGAAAATCAGATGGATGATAGAGTCTGGGCCTGGAAAAAATGGTCAAAGCAGTATCATTTATATCTACAATAACCTGGAAGGGCTAGAGAAAAGGGTAGGAAATCGATTTGTTGAACAACAATAGAAACTATACGGAAATGTAAAAAGTAAATTAAATCATAATAGCATTACCCTTGGCACATCACACCATGGAAAGAAAATTCAGATAAAACTAGTGAAAAAGATTACTAATTTTATAACTGCTGTCAGAGCTGGTTCCTAGCATGTGCTGTTTTCATTTTGGTGATAAAGAGAAGTTGAGTTAAGGATATTCAGTGTGTTTAATGGAACTTAACATTTAATGGAACTTAAAATATGAAATGCAAGCCCTACTCATTTTGGTTGGGACTAATAGGATTCCCATCCAAAAGAGAGGATTATCCAACTCATTGCATAGCTGAGGATTGGAATGGGGGAGAAAAAGCCACAAAAAGATGAACTTTGGTTTCACTATGAATATACAATGATTTTGATACACATCCATTATTGCATTCTTTCATAATGGTTTGATTTTTTTCTATAATAAATTAATTACCAGAAATTGTGTGCTTTCAAATTATTCAACTTTAGCCTAACCTTCAGGAAGGAAACCTAACACACTAACAGTCACAAAGATACTTCAGGTGATCCATGGTGTGGACACCAAAAAAGTAAAATAGGATAAAATACAATATCAATAAAAGAAATAGTAAATGGTCTGAATCTCTTGAATTTACAAAAAATTGTAAATCTTTGCCCCCAAATTTCATGAAATTTGTTGGTTACTGCAAATTCAAAAAAAAAAAAGGTAAAAATAAATTAAAAAGCTATTTCCAAAAACATTTTATTTATTTTATTTTATTTGTTTTAATTTCTATACCGCCCTTCTCCAATATAGGACTCAGGGCGGTGCACAGCCAAAGTAAAAAACCAGACATAGAAAAATTAAAAACTGATTAAAATAATTAGATAATTTGGCCATAATTAAAAACAATTCCAATTTAAAATAGTTTAAAAATTTGACTCAAGCCAGTCCAGCTAGTTGGAATAAATGGGTTTTCAGGGCCCGACGAAAAATCCGGAGGTCTGTTATTGTACGTAACTCTGGGGGGAGGTTGTTCCAAAGGGTGGGCGCCGCCACAGAGAAGGCTCTTCCCCTGGGGGTCGCCAGCCGACATTGTCTGGCGGACGGCACCCTGAGGAGGCCCACTCTGTGCGAGCGTACTGGCCGGTGGGAGGCTATTGGTGGCAGAAGGCGGTCTCGTAAATACCCCGGCCCTAAGCCATGGAGCGCTTTAAAGGTGGTCACCAACACCTTGAAGCGCACCCGGAAGACCACCGGGAGCCAGTGCAGCTCGCGCAGGAGAGGTGTCACATGGGAGCGCCTCGTCGCCCCCATAATCCCCCGCGCAGCCGCATTCTGGACCAGCTGGAGCCTCCGGGTGCACCCCAGGGGGAGCCCCATGTAGAGAGCGTTACAGTAGTCCAGGCGGGAAGTGACGAGTGCTTGAGTGACTGTGCGTAGGGAGTCCCGATCTAGAAAGGGGCGTAACTGGCGTATCAGGCGAACCTGATAAAAAGCCCCCCTGGCCACGGCCGTCAAATGATCTTCCAAAGACAGCCGTGCGTCCAGGAGGACGCCCAAGTTACGAGCCCTCTCCGTGGGGGCGAGTGATTCACCCCCAATAGCCAGCGATGTCATCAGCTGGCTATATCGGGACGCCGGAAGCCACAGCCACTCGGTCTTGGAGGGGTTGAGTCGGAGCCTGTTTCTCCCCATCCAGGCCCGCACGGCCTCCAGACACTGGGACATCACTTCAAGGGCATCATTGGGGTGGCCTGGGGTGGAGATGTACAGCTGGGTGTCATCAGCGTACTGATGGAACTCCACCCCAAAGCCACGGATGATCTCACCCAGCGGCTTTACATAAATGTTGAACAGAAGGGGCGAAAGGACCGACCCTTGTGGCACCCCACAAGCAAGGTGCCTCGGGGTCGACCGTTGCCCCCCTGTCAACACAGATTGCGACCGGTCAGAGAGGTAGGAGGAGAACCACCGCAGCACGGTGCCTCCCACCCCCAACCCCGCCAACCGGTGCAACATGATACCATGGTCGATGGTATCAAAAGCCGCTGAGAGGTCTAACAGGACCAGGATAGAGGAACAACCCCTATCCCGGGCCCTCCAGAGATCATCCACCAATGCGACCAATTCATAACATGAATCATAGTGCTGCTGAGTTCCATTTTATTAACCTCTGCCTTATGTAAGGGTCCATAGAAGTGTTCCTAGGCTCATGATAGTTTGTATATTTTTTAATACAAATCTACAACTGTTTTAGAAGTTAAGTATATTCTGTATACAAATGCAAGGCTTTACATAATTAAACTGATCCCATTTCCATTATACACTAGACAGAAGAATAACAGTAGTAGTCCAGGTATGCAGACCTTGCATATTATATTATCATAGTCATCTAAAATTTTGCAAAGTGGCTAAATAAAGTCAAATTGCTTTAGCTTGGAACATAATGCTGAAGAAATACATTGTGTTTTGAGTAGACGTAGCCACACACTCTCTTTCTGTTTCTTTACATCCCTGGAACAATGTGTTGCTTCTTAACGTTCATGGTCTCCTAGTCTCCTTGCCTCTATAGGCAAGAAGACTAAAAAGGTATGTAAAGCTACAATCATAGTGACAGGATGCAGTGAGGAAGGGTGAACAAATACAGACACATACTGCAGGAAAGTATGCATTGGTTGGCGAGACAGCTAAGCTCCTGGAAATGATCTCATCCTTAAGCACTGCAGAGATAAGAACCTAATAGCATTTTGGGAGCAAAAATATGTGAAGTAACACTAAAGACAAATGTGTAATGAGTCAGAAAATAGTATAGACCCCAAATTCTCAGAAATATCATTTCCATAGGCATGTCGTGAGTCTGATCAAAACAAGCTATACCTGCATTTATGGCATTAGCTACCATTGCTAATGACTATACAGGTAATCCTGATCTTACGATCACAATTGAGCCCAAAATTTATGCTGGTAAGAGAAATTTGTTAAATGAGTTTTGCCCCATTTTACGATTTTTCTTGCCACATTTGTTAAGTGAATCACTGCAATTGTTAAATTAGTACACGGTTGTAAAGTGAATCTGGTTTCCCCATTGACTTTGCTTATCAGGAGATTGCAAAAGGGAATCACATGACCCAGGAACATTGCCACTGTCATAAATGTGAATCAGTAGCCAACCATCTGAATTTTGATCACGTGTCCATGACAATTCTACAACGATCGTAAGTGTGAAAAATGGTCATAAATCACTTTTTTCAGTGCTGTTGTAACTTTGAACGGTCACTAAGCTAAGCGAACTGTTGTAAGTCAAGGACTACCTGTAAAAGATTCCAAAAGCATTTATAATAAGTCATCTAAACATGCCCACCTAGTATCCTTATATGTGGGTTTCAATATGTTACCAGGATTCCTAATTCTATCAGTGATTAAAAGCATGTCGGTCACATTTATACATCTTTTGCAGCACAACAGGCTCAGTGGGCAAAGATCCTTAAAAGTGCCTTCTATATGGATTTGCTGAAGGAACTATATAAGGTACATTAAAAGGAATACATATACATTCATAACTCTCTACAAAAATTTAGCTCTCACAGTTGCAGGCAGTTGCCTGAAGAAAGTTTTAGAGCTGCTCACTGCTGGATTCATTCAGTCCTTCTACTATCTATTATTGCTAGCAATCTACTATTGCTAGCAATCTACTGTTGTTAGCAATCTACTGGCTTGCTTGCATCCAAGTGGTGTCCATTCTTAAGACTGAGTTGTTAAATGTCTTAAGCTTGTAAATTGGAAATTGTTCTTGTTCTAGTTATTCTCCTTGGTGCTTCTGTACGTAGGGTTTGTTATCAATGCTTACTCCCCCTCTTGCACTTTTAACATGAAACTATAACTATTGTTTACTTATTCCCTGAAAGCCATAATTTGGTGAATTTTTGGCTTAGTATAATGTTGAATCAAGACACTAGTACTTGTTCAATAATCACAATTTTAAAAACCTTAGCAGATAATTATCCATGAATAGAGCCACTGGCCAATATGATAAAAGAATGTGCAAACCTTAGAGTATGTAGATTATTAAAGAAACATTTTATAATTGCTTTAGAAATAATATTCAAACTACCTACTTCAGCTCCTATTTATGACAAATTATGAGGTAATTCATTGGTAGCCATTCTGAATATAAGACATGGAAAGGTGGGTGTTATGTAAATAGGTTTGTTTGGCGGGAAGTTCAAATTAACTGACCCTCAGCTGATTGGCTGACCACCACAGCTGCAAGGTATATAAAGGGAGCTGGCTCCCTGGGTCAGTTCCTGGAGTCTCACTATACAATAAAGAGCTGTTGTCACTAACTACTCTGGCTTGCTGCGTCCTCATTCACCCAACTTAACATTGGCGACGAGGATGGGATTTTGAGGCCAGAAGCAGAGGAGAGCTGAAGCCACACTCGAGAAAAAGAGCTGAAGTCACGTTCGGAGAAGGGGACCGGAGACCGCATCCGAATCCAGCCAGGCGAGCGAGCGGAGCACAGAAGAATCCCGAAACGATGTCTGCCTACACCCCGTCAGTGCCTTTCGACCCCAAGGAAGAGAAGTGGGGATCCTACATGTCTCGGTTTGAGTGCTTCATGGTGGCAAACGACATGCAAGGGCTACCGGACGTTCGGAAGAAAGCCCTGTTCCTGAGTCACTGCGGGCCAAGGGTCTTCGACACAGCCAAAGCATTGTCGGAGCCGAATTCGGTCCACAACATTTCCTGGTCGACGCTACAGACCCTGCTGAAAGACCACTATGCACCAACGCCATCGAAGTACGTCCAGCGCTATGATTTCTGGCAACGGCTCCAGCAGGAGGGCGAATCGATCAGCGAGTACGTCGCTGCCCTGCGTAAGGCCGCAACCCAGTGTGAGTACCGAGACCTGGATGAGATGCTCCTAGAGCAACTAATTTGCGGAGTGAGAGATGGCCAGCTCCAGAGAAGACTGCTCGCGAGGTCAAACCTGACCCTACACATCGCCCTGGACGAGGCACGAGCACAAGAGTCATCAGTAAAGACTGCAGAGAAACTAAAGAGCTCCCACCTAACCAAAACAACGCAGAAGACGGCGCCAGTGCACCGAGAGGCTGTAAGCACCGCGAGCGAGGGGGAGTCTGAAGAAGAGTTCTACCGCACCGAGCAATCCCGCACAGCCCGGAGGGAGTCCAGAGATGGATGCGCCAGCTGCGGAGGGGCCCACTCACAACAAAACTGTAAGTTCAGGGATGCCGTTTGCCGTTCCTGTGAGAAAAGGGGCCACATCGCTCGGGTTTGCAGATCCAAGACACACCAGAGCTACAAACCACGTGGCTAAACCTTCCAATCCAAGCCAGCGCCACACCGAAGGCCCAACAAAGATGGCGGCAGCTGGAAGGGCGCGAAATTCGAAGACGCTGGGGCCTACACCATACACATCGCACAGACCTGCACCTCGCCCGGAGAGAAGACCTACACCACGGTCGAAATCGAGGGACGGGAGTGCCAGATGGAGATCGACACGGGATCGCCGATATCCATCATGTCTTGGGAGAACCTAAAGAAAGTCATCCCCAGCGCACACAAGCGACAGCTCCAGCCGCAGCAATGCAGACTGAAGGACTACCAGGGGAACCGCATACCCGTCGAAGGAAGAGGCGAGTTCCAAGTACAGTACAGGGAGTTTACCGAGAAACTGCCCCTCACCATCGTCAGCGACAATGATGGTGATCACCACAGCTGCAAGGTATATAATGGGAGCTGGCTCCCTGGGTCAGTTGCTGGAGTCTCACTATACAATAAAGAGCTGTTGTCACTAACTACTCTGGCTTGCTGTGTCCTCATTCACCCAATTTAACAGTGGGAGATATAAATAAAATAGAAAGTACAAAAAGAAAATTAGTAATTCTGTATTAAGTAATATCAGCAATTCTATTTGGTGGTATAGCCTCTGCCCCTATTCAAAGTAGAGAATAGACATCTCCAATGTCTGAAAAAATACTTTTAAAATACTACTGTATGAATCACAAAACACAGTAACTGCCCACATTAAAAATAGTTAATGTAAAAAAAATTACAAACAGAGGTCTCTAGAAGCAAAGATCAGTTCTACATCTGTATTTTTTCTTTGTATATCAATCCAGCTTTGTTCAGATAGTCATTCCTGCTAAATAGTCCACAATTGCTACAATATGGAAGATCAAACTTAATTGGGTATAAAATTACACAATAATTAAATTGTCTGTAAATGTGGCACAGTCAAATTAAACCTAACCAAATAATGTTTCAGACACAAAATGTTAACATAATATTGGCACCATATGGTTGTCATTTTGTCTTTCACATAACTGTCATTTTTCATCCTTATCTACTGCCCATGTTGACTTGGCAGATCATACTTGCACCACAGCCAAAAATTTATAACAGCTGGCATAGTGCTCCTATATTTATGCAAAGGTTGCTAAGTACCTGGTAAGACTCAAATTTTAGTATGGCCCCTAATCAAATTAGGAAATAAATAATCAGAGCAGCTGTTGAGTTTGTACTCTGTAAATTAATTTCTGCACTACATTCTACTAACTTTTAAAATTTTCTTACCCTTATTTTGCATTCTTATAAAGTAATAATGCAATCATATTTATCTTTACACAAAGATGCACTTTAGCACATTTAACAGGACTGTTTTTGTTCCCAGGTACTTCTAAATAGCAATAGCAATAGCACTTAGACTTATATACTGCTTCACAATGCTTTACAGCCCTCTCTAAGGGGTTACAGAGTCAGTATATTGCCCCCAACAATGTGGGTCCTCATTTTACCCAACTCGAAAGGATGGAAGGCTGAATCAACCTTTAGCTGTTCAAATTCAAACTCTTGGAGTGAGCAGTGAGTTAGCTTGCAGTACTGCATTCTAACCACTGTGCTTCCATGGCTCTACCAGTTTTTCAAACTTGGTAATTTTAAGATGTGTGGACTTCAACTTCCATGCTGTTTGGAGAATTTCAGGAATTGAAGACCACATATTTTTGAAGCTGCCAAGTTTGAAAAACACTGTTCTAGGTGGTTTAAATGCACTTCAGACACATCCCCAGGCTATTATATGGAATACCTGTTGTTGACTGAAGTAGCAAAGTATATTCTATGTTAAACCAGTTAAAAAAAACTATAAGTCCCTTTCTTTAGCCATCTCTTCTGCACAGCTCTCTGTGCTAGACCTAAACATGTTTATAGGTAATACTAGATTTACTACTGTATTTGAGTTCAGAATTATGGTTGTAAGTTGTTGTGATGGTGAAGTGGATCATCACAGGACTGGATCTGATTTTACCTAATGGGCAGGATTTTTTGTGGGAGGAAATGCAGTGGTTCTTAAGCAAATCCATTGTACCCAATGAGCAGTTCTTGGCAGAAACTGGAAGCGAACATTGGAAACTGGCAAAAAACTTCACAAATCATGATCACATACATGACTGTGGGACACTGCAAATGGTCATAAAGGTGAGCTGGTTGCCAAGTGCCCAAAATGCAAACATGTGACTGTGTGTGGGTGCTGCCATTGTAATTCTGAAATTGGGTCGTAAGTAGCTTTTGGGGGACCTGTCATAACTTTGAATGTTCACTAAGCGACCAGTTGAAAGTCAAGGACTACCTGCATTTGACAGAAACTATCATGTCTAAAAAGTCAGTTAAAATAATTACATTACATATTTCACTATTAAAGTATCTTGTACTCAGATAAAACTGTAATCTTGAACATATTTGGTGGGTAATAGTTTGTGTATAAAAGCAAATAGATCTAGGATACTAGAAAGAGATCCTTCCCAAAATGCATTCCCCACCAACTATCTGTGCTCCATAAAGACAAAATACACATCAAATTTTCATAACAGGGATCTATCTGATGTATTTTGTGGGGACTGATAATATTTGAGGAATTTCTTTCTCTGTCTCTTTTTCCTTTTCCTTTTTCCTTTTCTGTTCCTTTATCTTTCTTTTGGGAAGATGGTATTTTTAAAAAAATACACTAGGGCTACAATAGAGATTCCATTTTATTTCTGTCTCAACTAAAGACAGAAATTAAAATTCAATAGCAAAATTAAAGGTTCCAGATGCTGTGTGGAGAAAAGTGTGTTTGGGGGGCGGGGTGGATTCTTAATGTCATCCATAACTTCCCTCTTGCTGAGACCAAACAGATAATTCTGAGATTCCTGCAAGCAGAACATGAATTTGTAGCAGTAGATTTCCTTGATTGCCCTCAGGCTTTCTATATAACAAATAGATATAAATGATGGCAAGGTAAAAAGGCTGGGAGCCTGTTTGCATGCATCAACACTGAAAACCCTTCAGAAGGAAAACAAGTCACTTTTATGCAGCTCATTTTCTACTCTGTGAAAGTATTACTTTATATGCACAACAGGTAATTTGTATTTATGCATGTAATGGAAAAATAGATTTCTCATCGATATGGAACATTTTTCTAAAGAGATTAATTTATATCAGTTATATAATAAGTAATTTAGAATAATATATGTAACCTGAAACATTTGTTCTGGTAGTTCTGCTTCATGAATAAAAATTGGAAAATGAAAAATAGAGTGGCAGCTATTTATGGTATATTCAGTAATTTTGTTTTGGCTGACACCTGCTGTCCTTGCATTCATCTTGGGGCACTTTTTGAAGACACAGAAAGGATACCTACTGGGAACGCTGTAAAACATCGTGTATTTACTTAGCATTTCCAATTACTTGATTCTTAATGCATGTTTTTACAGTGGAGTCATTAATCTTGTATCAGCACTGAATTTATGGGGACAGCTTTGGACAAAAACTTTCAGATACCCTAGACCAGAGAGGGCGAACCATTTCAGCACCGAGTGCCGAAAAGGGAGCACTTCACGCAATTTTTTTTCCTTCCGGTTTCTGGCGTGCATACGCATACACCGATCAGCTGCCCGGTGTGCATGCTCACGCAGGAAAATGGAAGACCAGCTCTTCCAATTTCCATCAATGCCTCACGCACAAAGTCCAGCTGATTGGCGTGTGCACATGCGTGCCAGAAACCCAGAAGAGGAATGGGCAACGCCACGCATGACAGCTGATATGGCTCCACTTGCCACTTCGGGCACGCGTGTCATAGGTTCACCATCACAGGCCTAGACTAAAGCCACTTAGAATTTTAGTTTAGAATTATAATTTGGTTCTATATTTCATAAGAATTTATACCCAATTATTAGTAAAATTTTTAAAAATCCAACAAATTTAGGTTTCCTGCTAAGCAGAGGGTTGGACTAGAAGACGTTCAAGGTCCCTTCCAACTCTGTTATTATATTAAATAAAGTAAGTTGTTCACACACAAATAATAGGAATTGTTTTATAACTCTTCAGATTTCAGACATCAAAGTTTTGTAAAATATATCCTCTTCTGTCCATTTTAGGAAAGAGAAGACAATGTTAAAATATGAACACATTCCTCCTCTGTACAGTAAGATAAATTTCTGTTGTGTTTTTCAAAATCCTCAATGCAGTAACGAGATACTTCTGAAACATGGAGGGTAACAGGAAGGCCATTGGATCTAAATAAAATGGTGTATCTATAGCAGTGGTGGGTTACCCCCCGGTTTGGACTGGTTCACAAGAAACGGTAGTAAATCTGGCAGGAGGCTCCGCCCACCACCCCGGATGTCGTCATTTATGATCTGTGCATGTTCAGAAGCTTCTGTGCATGCGCAGAAACAAGGTGTGCAAGCGAGCGAACTGGTAGTAGACCCACCCCTGGTCTATAGTAAAAAATGTCTTTCAGTGGTCCATGAAAACTAATGTACTATAGGTATCATAATGGGACAGGAGAGATCCAAGTTCAAATTCATACACAATCCAAAAATTCAATGAATGACTCCAGGCTAGTCAGTATCAGTCAACTTATGTCAGAAGATGGTAGCTCCGGGATAAAATTAGGGGAGTTTCTTATATATATATACTATTTTGAGATTTCATAGCAAAGGTAACATACAAATACAAGAATACATGTATTTGTTCAACTCTCTCCCCCTGCTGAGACCAACACTATGGGCCAGACAGAGACAGCCTGTGGACCGGATGTGGCCTGCAGACCCTTAAATGTCCAAGTCTGCCTTCTACCTAATTTACTTCCAACATTCTTTTGGATTAAAAAGAATCAAAAGTGTAACATTTGATTATATTGGGTTTTTTTCAATCAACCAAACACAAAAGATGAATCCAAATGCCCACTCAACTTTTGAATGTGACCTATTTGCAATTGCAGATGCTCAATGTAACTGGAGAAAGGCTATAGAATTATCTAGACAAAAACTAGAAAGACGAGTCTTCCAATAGTGACCAGCCTTGTCCTGGAGGAAGCTTGCAAAATTAACATCAGTAGATCTCTGCTAATACCTAACTTTGCAGACCAAAACAATTATGAGTTTTTGGTTAAATTCTTCCCTAGAAAAGTCTGAAAAGCTTGAAAGGTCTTCCGCAGCAAGGACCAAGATTAATGATGCCTTTAGCTTGATAGTGTGTGTGGGTGTGGGTGGGGGGGTTAGGAATATGTTGTATGATCTAATCCTTTCCTCTCCTTTGCTTGTATATTTCATTCAGTGGTGGGTTGTCCCTGGTTTGCACTGGTTCTATAGAACCGGTAGTAAAACCGGCAGGAGGCTCCGTCCACCGACCTCAACATCATCAGAACGCTTCTGTGCATGTGCAGAAGAGCATGCACGCGTTCATGTGGCCCCATTGCAAACCGATAGTAAAGGTAAGTAGAACCCACCCCTGATTTCATCCTATTTATCATATAGCCATGTTTTTGTAAGCAATGTTTAGCCTACAGATATTTAAACATACAATTCCATTAAAGGCACATCAATAAAAAAGGGGAACAAAAAGATAAGAGTTTCTACTAATTGAACTCTTGAACAAACTAATGACAACAGATGCACCACTGTACCAAACTCCCTTAAAACAAAGTTTCATTAAAAAAAACAAAAAAAGTGTAGAAATTGATTGCTTCAATTTTACTCTTTCCCAACATTACATGGCATTAATTTTGCAGTCATCTTCTATTAGTTAGTATACTATTAGTGAACTACAAATACTATATTCAAAGAATTATCCTGTCCACTTGTTTTTAGGGATATTGACTTTCATGAATATTGGCAACTGACTTTGGGATCTATTTTTACCTTGAAAAGTAGGTTACATTTTAATATAAACCTAAAAGCCCTTGATTATGGCTCCTTCATTCAGCCTACAATTTTGCCGTATTGAACTTTGTAACATCATTGCATTCTGACCATTCCTATTGTAAGTCTGTTTGGTTTTCGTGATAACACTAATCTTTATTTCCATCCATTCTTGCAATGTATTCACAGTCTGGAGATCTGCTGTGATTAAAGAGAGATTAAGATTAAGATGAATGAGTGACAAACTGTACTTTGCTTCACTGCTTTTGCTCTTTGACCTAGAAAAGTCTAACTAGATCTGATCGATCCACTGGAATGGGATAGTTGAAAATGGCAATGAAATATGGTGTCATTTACAAGGTGAAATTCTACTGATGGGATTAAGAAAAATTGTATTTAATATAATACAGTGGAATCTTCACACTTGGAAAAGGTATTTGCAAAACTAGAAAAGCTTCAGCACACAAGTAGAAGTCCATGTACTTTGATAACAATTTACTGCTTAGAATATTTGTAGATTGTCCTTTCCAAAAACAGAATCATGCCTTGACCATCAAACATTTATCACCAGAACACAGTTAGCATACCCAAAGTACTGTTGGTAAATTTTAGAAAAGGAGCTTGAACGAAATATAATTTCAGGATGAAGTTGTATTTTTAATCTTCTATTTCTTCTCTGCATTTACAATAAAGTGCACTGAAGAGAAACACAGTTAGGCGAAGAAGTATTTGCTTTATATGATTCAATTCTCCCAGGTTGAGAAAGACTGAAACTGAAACGGTACCAAATAGTTGCCTCTGTATATAAACTATATCGGTGGAGGTGGAATAAGAGCTTTTTCTTACTTGCTCATGGCACAAACATGAGCTGTGTCCTCATGAAGTTGCCTTCATTTCATCCTCAAACCAGCCTTAAATTGAGGTGTTTAAGGTGCCAGCCTTAAGGTGTTTGCCATTTAAGTAAACAACAAGCCATTGTTGTACAGTCTGACATGTTTCATTAATTAAATGATCTCTGTAGAAAAAACATCAGCCCAGTTCCTACTGGCCATTTTAAGACACACCATGACACTTCCATGGCCATTCCGCTTTGGTCAGCAAAATACCTGAAATTTTCAAACTCTCCTCCTCTACCCATCACTTCTCTGAGGCATTCCCTAACTCAGAACATAGTATCTGCCTCAGCCCCAGTCCGTGTTGAGAATTATTAGTGGATGGTTTCCTTGCTGGCTGCTGAAGACGACTGCTGTCCTTAAAGTGCATGATAGCAGCTTTTGGTGGCATTGTGCCTAATGGTAGAATAGATGTCACCACTGGGGACAATAAATTTTATTCTGGAACAGTTCTTCCTAGCTCAAGGAGTAATGGATAGTACTTTAATTCGGCTATGAAAAAGTCGCTGCAATGTAAGGCAGTTTTGTGTTAAAACATTCTTTTTCTTGATTAGACATCCACAGTGATATTGTGGCTGTATCCAATCTAAAGCACAGGCAAATTCCATTTCATACAGAGATGGTTGGCAGCCTTTTCTAGTAAGCTCTAAAAGATGTTATTCAAGAACAGTGTTGATCCCTTTTATTAACAATATCTTAACAATAGATTATTGGAGGCGGTGGCTCAGTGGCTAAGACACTGAGCTTGTTGATCGAAAGGTTGGCAGTTCAGTGGTTCGAATCCCTAGTGTTGTGTAACGGGGTGAGCTCCCGTTACTTGTCCCAGCTTCTGCCAACCTATCAGTTCAAAAGCACATAAAAAATGCAAGAAGAAAAATAGGGACCATCTTTGGTGGGAAGGTAACAGTGTTCCGTGAGCCTTTGCAGTTTAGTTATGCTGGCCACATGACCATGGAGACGTCTTCGGACACCGCTGGCTCTTTGGCTTTGAAATGGAGATGAGCACTGCCCCCTAGAGTCGGGAACAACTAGCACATATGTGCGAGGAGAACCTTTACCTTTACCAATAGATTAAAAGATGCTACCTATATCTGCATACTCTGAGATCAAAAATTCCTTTTCAAATTCCTACATTAAAGGCTAACCATGCATTTCTGTTAGTTTCTTGTAGAGATAATTCATAGACATGCAAACTCGGGGGGCCAATAGTAAGTTCTTAAAAGTCTTTAGAAGTGGTAGCTGCACACTCTTCACCCATTTAACATCCAAACATAAGAATATAAGTTTTTTCCTCTCTCTTTCTTCAGAATGAAATTATTCCCATAAGGTTTGCAACCTCAGTGTTTATTAAAATGCTAGGTATATGGCTATTGTTACTAACGAGGCAAGACATAACTGTGGCTAGGTTTACAAACTGGCAAACCTGACTTGTTAAAACACAGCTAAACCACAACCACTATTGGGTAAACCAATTATCAGCGTTTCCACAGTAGAGTTAATTATAAACCAAGATTTGCAAATGTGGTCAGGTTTACATATCATAAAGCAAAACTAAACCAAGCACATTATGGCTTAGTGCCTGTGCTTCCCGATACATATGAGAAGAGCATCTCCCCAAAGAAGAACAAATGTAATTAAGTATTTTGGCCAAGTACAACCCTTTCATCTGGGGAAGTGATAATTATCAGAACTGCTAGAACTCTGGTAAAAAATGTAGTCTAGTAGAGATCTCAAAAAAGTAGCTGGTATGTATTTATAACTCTTCTCCCTGCTAGTTTTTTAAAATTCTGAAATGTGCAAAGTGAAGCAGAAACAAACTTTTGAAAGAAATATACAGCTTTGTTTGTATCAAAGGAATATCCCTAAAATTTGTCCCTAAAATATCATCAATGTACACACAGAAACTAAAGCAGCCCAATCTTTTGCGTTGCAGTAAAATGTATCTTCCTTCATACTGCTGTTTATTTTTACATATTCTGACAGGATCCTGGCGCAAGGTAGACAAAAATGATTGGTTGTGCCCTAAGAGATCAAAGTGTAAATTCTATCAAAGAAAACAACCTATAAAAGTATGCATCCATGTATTTGGGTTGATAAATGTGACTTATTTCAAAACTAATGTTTCTGTCATTTTAAATTACAGCTTTTGGAGGCTTTATTCTACATCATTTAACATTCATGAATTACTTTCTTGCTCCATTTTCTTCTATAAACCTGTTTCCTTAGCATAAAAGTAAAGAATGTCAATGATTAAGAAATGTTTCATGTTTCTCATTTACAGCAGATTTGTAATCAGATCTCTATGCCATCATCCCACAAGGACTATAAAGATGATAAAGAAGCGTAAATGATCAAGTCCAAACACAGCAGGTTTTGCAACAGCCAAATAAAAGAGGTTTTATCTATGGTGGATGCTTTTGGTCAGAAAGAGAAAAAAAATACAATGACATATGTGTGACACTCTACACAGAATACAGTTACATCCATTTTCTTGATGTGCAGGTTTTGGAGATGGGGCTGGAGATGGATTTTAGGAGGAGCAATGTCAAGCAAGGAGTGCCTCTTCATTTCTCTCTTTGTTTCTGCTTTGATTTTCTCTGACTGGAGGACTGAGAGTCAATTCTATATGGACTGTGGCAAATTGGTTGTGGCGAGTTGTTTCAATCTACTCTATATATTTTGCTTTATTTCCAGAAGAACAGAGCCCTTTCGTCCCTCCCTCCCTTAGGAAAAATCAAGATTTGAAATACATAATTTAAAAAAAATCTGAAATGCAATTATATTTTTTGTTCATTTACAGTATAAAAGCAATGAGAAGGATATATGAGAAAAGTTGAAGGGAGTACATGAAGAAAAGTACAGTATATTACTTTAAAGATGCAATATGCAGGTTTTGAATTGTATCAGAAAAGGTTAGCTCATAGATAAAAATCTCCTCCAAGATCTGAAATGGATGCAGAGGGCATGCATCTTTACCAAATTAGATTATAAAGGCCTTTAATGGCAACAAGCATTCACATCTAAACCCACACTTCCATCATACATATCTCACCCACCCTTCTATTGTGCAGGATAATGTGCAGAAGTGGAACTTACTTTGGATTACCAATGCAAGAATGGCAGCTTAGAATATTTGATTTATGATACGGGCTAGCCAGGCACACACAATCATAAGAAGCATTAGATACTGTACATATTTCTCACTTCAATCATTTAATTTTCATACCCATGTAAGTAATAGCAAAACAAGGGAAGCAGGCAATATGGATTTAGGTTAGGTAGCTTTACTGCTAATAAATAATGTGGCGTTAATGCAGAATTTTGAAAACAGCAAGTTTCAGCCTCAGTGAGTTAATTACTGTACAATGAAGTCTCCGAGGAGTACTACCACTCCATAGTTGGACTGAGTTGCTTTTTCTAAGATAAGCATTTTAACTTTCCCACGATTTCTCATACCAAATTGCCTGTCAATACTAGCTTTGAGGGGTGTGGGGGGTGTCGTTTGGGAAAGGGGTGGACATATGTAAAACTAATGAGAGACAGAGCTCTGCCTGAAGCCGACAGGGAGAATTTGGGAATGGGACAAGCTTCTGAAAAAGAAGTAGAAGAGATGAAAGCTGCTGAAGAGATGAAAGCATGCTTTTTCAGTACATATCCCACACTTAGCACACTGAAGTTGATTTATTGGGGATAATAATACACATCAGCAGGGAACAAGTAGGGGCATTTTACTGTCCCAGAATCTACTGTAAAACAAGAACAATAAGAAATATACATGGTGGCGCAGTGTAGTGTAGGAGTGTGCTCATTGCAGTCAACAATATTTGAACTAGGTCTTACATAGTCTTTGCCTATTTATTAATACACAGTATATTTGATACAGTACATGTTTAAAAACATGTACACTTTTAATAATATTGCTTTTTGAAAATTACACGTAGAGATGCTTGATGGATATAAATGAACTAAACACTCTGTGCTTGTGCCCCTCTCAAGTTTTTAGTGATGGTTTTCCTTAAACTACTGGCAATTTTTGCCTACATTTTGTGCAGCATGCATGATAAATATATAATCAACTTAAAATGCTGCAGAACTAATTTCCTGTTCAGTTAGGAGAATTAGAGCACAATGCTTGGATATATTATTTAGTTTTTAAGTAAAATGTCATCATATTAATAAAAACAATCTATATAGCATGAAAACAACTGGATTGTGTATATTTAATGAAGATCAGATTATGTTGTTACTGCTATTATGTTGGGATAGTTGGAATCAGGCACTGAAGCAGAACAAGGAGAACTGTGCCATCTTGTGGTTAGATAACTTCTATCAATTATTGCAAAGAATTGGGAAGAAAACCATCAATATAATCTCATGTGTTCAGTCTCATAGCATTAGCAGCACTTATTCTCAGGACAATTTGCATAGGATTTACATCCTGTGGAGTCCTTGGTGCTCTCTAAAATGGGTTGTTTTCTTGTAGATGTTTCATTATCCAACTAGGTAATATCATCAGTTCTAGTGAATGATTTCCTCCGTTTACATACAGTAGTTTGTGTCCCAGTGTTGGTAGTGCGGTTGTTTTTTTCTTGGTAGTTCCTTGAATAAGGTATTGTTTTCTGCTTATTTATTTGCCTGGTGTTAATCTCTGCTTATTGGGTTTTGAAGTGGATGTTGTCTAGATTGTTCAATTTCCCAGTTGAATCTATAATTGAATCTGGCCATGTGTTGTGAGATTAAAGCACTTTCATCATGTCTTCTGACTGTGTGATGACCGGGGCACAATACACAGGCAACCTAGTCAGCTGATAGTTCAAACTGCTCCAACTTTCCCCCAAACACTCCTACATTTCTGGCAAGTCCCAGAGCAAGGTGATCTCTCTCTCTCTCTCTCTGTCACTCACTCACTCTCTCACACACACACACTGTGGTTGCAAGTAGTTAAGCACAACACTGTAACACAACAGCTGCAAAGCAAGAAATCCAGCAGGGCAAGGGAATAAGTCAATGAGTCCAGGAAGCAAAGGAACAAGGCAATTAATCCAGGAAGCAAGAAAGAAAGCAAGAAGTCCAAGAAACGTCAAACATCGGCAATGGCACACAACACTCCATGAATTCAGCATTTGTTCCCGACAAATGCCCTTCCGCACAGTATCTCCTTAAGTCTCAGTCCCCAGGTGTGCCTTGTGAAGAGGGGCGGGGCACTCTCCTCCCTTTTTTATTTTACTTTTAAAAGCATTTTTTCGGCCAGAGGTTGTAGAAAAAATGCTTTTAAAAATTAAAAAAAAAAGCCTCTGATAATTGCGCGGCTCAGCTGGGCAATTGGGGGGGGCAGGGATTTTTGCTACCGGTTCTCCGAACCACCCGCTTCCATCACTATCAGATCAGGTGATCCGGTCCAAACTGGGAGCATTTCACCCCTGTTCTGCTTCCCATTGTCTAGGCAAACGTACAGTGCCTTTCATAGGACAATCTTTCTAGCTAATCAATTCATGCCCCATGGAAGGGTTCTTTACTCTACAGTTTAACCCTTCGTCTTCATTTCATTAGCAAACAAGAATAGATGTTTGGCTCATGGCTGTTACAGAGCAGCTGATGCCTTTCTTGGTCAGAAGTTGGAAACCCGACATATTAAAATGTAGACCTGTCTCATGTACTTAATGTCTCTCTTTTTTATTGTGTCCCTCATTGAGATGACATCAGTCTGACAGCAGTCTCACCGTATGTCAATTATAAGAACATATTTTTTTCTTTTCTAATGAGAAACCTTGAAGCTATGCAACCATCAGGACATGAGGGAAAAGACACTCCGAACTGAACTGACAGCTGATTGAGACCAAACTATCAAGAAAGACCAATATTATTGTACCATGATATGCTAATACATTTTTTCACAGAAATATCTTTTACATGAAATGCATTAAGATAAAAGGCAGAAGTGCTGAAAAGTGAGAATTAAACATGTTATGAACATAAAGTTGGCTCCAGTGACATAAATATAGTCTAGGGAAGAGTAACAGTCCCGATGCCACAATTTTGGCTTGTGATCTGCTGCAGGGCCAATGTGCACTCACAAAATTACTTGGCAGTTGCTTATTGCAGTGTGGTGAACAGAAGTAGATAGAAAGTGGGGACAGACTGCAGGAAAGAGCAGCAGCTAGCCTTGGGGTATACTGATTAGGGTAACTGTTAAGACGGCAGCAGAGATACATAAAATTCTGCCCTTTACTTCCATCTAGTGGTTATCCAATTTTTTTCAACCCAGATCTTGTAGCTTCATACAGGTATTAACTATCAGTACTAGGGAAGTAGGGGGACACGGTGGCTCAGTGGCTAAGACGCTGAGCTTGTTGATCAGAAAGGTTGGCTGTTCAGCGGTTTGAATTCCTAGCGCCGTGTAATGGAGTGAGCTCCTGTTACTTGCCCCAGCTTCTGCCAACCTAGCAGTTTGAAAGCATGTAAAAATGCAAGTAGCAAAATAGGGACCACCTTGGTGGGAAGGTAACAGTGTTCCGTGTGCCTTCGATGTTTAATCATGCTGGCTACATGACCATGGAATTGTCATCAGACAGCGTTGGCTCTTTAGCTTAGAAATGGAGATGAGCAACACCTCCTAGAGTCAGGAACAATTACCAGGTATGTACGAAGGGAACCTTTACCTTTACTAGGGAAGTGCCCTGAGCTGCCACTGCTGCATTTTCTTCACAAGATCAGACTGTGAACAAAAGGTCTATTTTGAACATAGCCAATTAACTCTCCCAATAAAGCTGAGAGTCCTATCTCAGAGGTCTGTCTTGGCTGCCAGAGAGCATTACTTATGCTTCTTACTGATTCATGAGGCATTAATTTTGCATTCTGCCTTTCTCTATAGTTCAAGAGAACATTGTTATATTTGGAGTTAACATGGCTTTTCAAAATGCAAACTGTATACTTTAATCTTTTCATCATATTCCCCAGGTCTTAGTCTGCTCATCCACATAGCTACAGTATGTATTAAAACTACTGTATATCATTCTGATTGGGTTTTTTTTCCCTTCCTCTGGCAATATATTTGGCTTCTATTCTCTGCTCCAATAGGTAAAATGCACTATTTGGCATTGTAGAGAAAGAGCTTATTACTGCAGTTATGTTGGACCAAGAAAATCCAGATAATAATTGAAAAACAGCAACTATTTCATTTTCGACACTTGTTTTGCTGTTACATGGATTTTTGTACTCTATCTAATATGCCTATTCTAAAAGATGTTTCAGTTGACTAATATCATTATCTTTAAATATACAGGATTTACATCTAAGAGCTATGTCTACTGGAGCTACATCTTAATAGGATCCCAAATATTTTTAGAGCTACTGAAGAATAATTATAGTTATTAAGATGCAATAGCTATATCCCTTTTCCATCTGCTATGCAAATAAAGGAAATCAGTTGTGCTATGCAACTTGATAATAATGTCCCTTACACTTTATTTTAACCATTTTCATGTCCTTTTTAGATTGCAATAATTAACTCAGCCCAAAAATTATGCCCTTAATAAGATCTGACCACACTAATTAAGCAAATATTAAACATTGTAGACTTTTCTGGAGTAACTTTCATTGACAGAATAAGATTTACTATTTAAATAAATAGGGATAGGAAGGTTATGGATCTTTGTGTACAAAGAATAAAGGTAAAGGTTCCCCCTTTTTAGTCGCATCTGACTCTAGGGGGTGGTGCTCATCTCTGTTTCTTAGCAGCAGAAGCCAGTGTTGTCCAAAGATATTTCCTTGGTCCTGTGTCTAGTGTGACTTATACCCTGACCTACACAGAACGCTGTTACTTTCCCACCAAAATGGTACCTATTTATCTACTTGCATTTGCATGCTTTTGAACTGCTAAGTGGGCTTACTGAATAAATATGCGTAAATATAGTTGCTAATAATACATCTCCTAAGTAATATGTTTTGTTAGGCTAAGTGGCTCTTCCTCACTGAGAAAAAAATATCAAATAACAACTGGTTTCATTTTAAAATATCACATAACAACCTTCATCAATGGTTCAGGGCTATTCACAAAAGCAAAATAAAAACAAAAATAAATAATGAAACTGATTTTAAGTCTGCAGTCCTAATGATGAAGTTATCACCTAAATATACTATATTAATAGTTGCCTAACTATATTAGTATTAATAATAAATAAAGAGATTTCAGCATTGTCTTAGGAGCATTGGTGATGAAGAAGATGCATTAAAGTAAAAGAAAGGTATCCCAACTCTTGGTAGAAAAGATGTATTTGACTTGATGCACTTTCAAATGTATTTGGAATATGTTCCTCCCTCTCCCCTTTATGTGGCCACAGATGCCAAGAATTTCAAGGATAATTGTTTCATCCTTTCTCTGCCAGTTCAATTTGATTTCCATGCTAGCTGTGAATGTGAGGAAGCAGTATCCACATATAGGCTGTGTTTTCAGGGCATATGTATATCCACGCTGATTTACCCATGGTTTACTCAACCTAATTTGCTGGATTCACAATGAAACACCAAACAAAAACAAGAGCATATAAGCAATTGCACACGTTGGA
This sequence comes from Arizona elegans, assembly GCA_022577455.1. NCBI lineage: Eukaryota > Metazoa > Chordata > Lepidosauria > Squamata > Colubridae > Arizona > Arizona elegans. The sequence continues at coordinate 91,265,562 of JAKOOJ010000006.1, read as the reverse complement.
TTCTCATTAGTAATACATAAAGTACAACCAGCTAGTTCACACAAACTTATGATTTGCAAATTATGTTCAGCAGTGTCATAGGACATGCAAAATCCAAATCAAACAAAAGAACACTATATCCTAGAATGGCTGGATTTGCACAATTTGCAGTACAAAAACGGTAAAATCCAGACTTCGGTTTCTGGGGACTACGTGGAACTGTTTCTATATCTTTTCCCAATATTCAAGTTGCCTTTTGCCGGAATCTCTCCCCCCCACCATCCCGATTTCCCAGTCTAGCTCATACCACAGTATTTTCTTATGCTTCTTCTCCAAGTGGTAACCAATTTATGTGAATCTAGCCCGGGAGGTTGATGCATTGCTCAAGAGTTCATGAGATCTATGAAAACTGGGATGAATAAAGCACGATTCACTTAATAGCGGATAAAAGGGTTATGCGACACACACTATAAGCCTGTAAGCCTAGTTCACAGGCTTATCACATTTCCTCCAATCGCAGGAATTCCTTAAATTGATGGGAAAAATTCTGTACATCGCAGGGATTTATCCATCCTCGCACTTTTTTCTGTGCTCTGCACATGCAATGCGGTTATTTGCCAACCTTCGATTCCAATAGCGGTAGTTGGCGTCTTTTTTTTTTCTCCCATCCCAGCCACCGTACTAAAAACAACAACAACAGCCGAGCCTGACAAAAGGCCGGAAAGCAATGAGCGCCGGCGAACTGAGGCGGAAAGCTCAATTAGAACGCATGCGCCGTTACGCCATTCCGGTGCTAGGGGTGCCCGCACTGGGCGGGAATTCTAGAGCTTTAGCGGCGGTAGCGCGCGGTTTTTCAATCCGATTGTTTCACTCCGTTAGGTTTTGGGTCGGCGGATCGCAGCCATGAGCCTCTGGCTGGACAAATACCGGCCGACCTCGCTCTGCAAAGTAGACTATCACCGAGAGCAGGCGGCGGAGCTTCGCAATCTGGTGAGAGGCGGAGGTGTTTGGGCTCTTTTCCTACTTGTGGGAGGATGGAAGAAGAGAAATAATGTCTCGTTGCATTTTATGCATCCCCCGGGTGCATTTCTTTGTTGCTCCCTATTTCTTAGTCCAGGGGTCCCCAAACTTTGCAGCTTTAAGACTTGTGGACTTCAACTCCCAGAATTCTCCAGCTAGCTATGCTGGCTGGAGAATTCTGGGAGTTGAAGTCCACAAGTCTTAAAGCTGCCAAGTTTGAAGACCTCTGTTTTAGCCATTGGAAGATCTTTTATTCTCAGGGGGCCACTTTTCAGTGGAAAAGGGTGTTTTCGAAGCCACGAAGTGATACTTAACAAAGTCTATCTTGATTTATTCTTTATTGGCCAAGGGTGATTGGACACACAAGGACATATCAGTTTGTCTTTGGTGTATATGCTCTCAGTGTACATAAGGAGAATAAAATACATTCAACAAGAATAAAAAGATACAACACTTAGTGATAGTCAAGCATGCTAATAAGCTATCAAATCATAGGAAACAAAAACAATATAAATGGAAAGATACAAGCAACATGGTTATAGTCATAAGTGGGAAGAGATAGATACTAGTAAGAAAGAGAAGAATAATAGTAATACAGTCTTAATAAATTATTTGACAGCGTTGTGGGAATTCATTGTTAAGCAGAGTGATGGCATTCGGGAAACAACTGTCCTTGTGTCTAGTTGTTCTGGTGTGCAGTGCTCTATAGCAGGGGTCTCCAACCTTGACAGCTTTAAGACTTGTGGACTTCAACTCCCAAAGTTGGGAGCTGAAGTCCACAAGTCTTAAAAGTTGCCAAGGTTGGAGACCTCTGCTCTATAGCATCGTTTTGAGGGTAGAATCTCTAACAAGAACATGTATTAACATCATGTTTGTACATGTATAGACAGATACCTCCATGGTCATCCTGTGGGGGAAAAAAATCAAAGGGAATCCAACCCTTTTGGGCCGCCTGGATCTTTCAGTGGCTTTGGATAGTCAGCCACGGTTGTTCATTTGGACAGGCTGTCAGAATTGGCACATGGCAACCCTGGACTTCAATGGTTCCATTCCTACTTGGATGGCCATTTACATTCTATCATATTAATCTGCTTTGGGGAAATTCAGATAAGGATCCCTTTGGGGTTCCAGTTTAGACTTTATACTCTTTTAACACTGACATAGAGCCTCTGGGAAAGGTAATTCAAGGTTGATTCAGCCTTCCATCCTTCCGAGGTCGGTAAAATGAGGGCCCAGATTGTTGGGGGCAATATGCGGGCTCTGTAAACCGCTTAGAGAGGGCTGTCAAGCACTATATAAGACTAAGTGCTGTTGCTAATCTGGGGATGTGGGCTAAGGTGCCATCATTATGCAGGTGATATCCAGCTCTACTTCTCCTTTTCATCTAACACAAATGATATGATTACAGTTCTGAAACAGTACTTGGGCAGACTAGTGGACTGGATGTATTGTTTGTGGATAGTTCATCTATCCAGCTGAGTGGTGTTTGTGTGTGTTGTAAAGGAGCAAGTTCATAATTGGAGAATGCGGCTAGTTCCATTGCTGTTCCATTGTTTCATTGGTAAAAGGCACTCTGCACCTCCAAGGTTACCTGGATCTAAAGTGATTTTACCTGATCAGAAGCAATCTTTCAACAGTCATGCTCTGGTAATTTCCCGGATGGATTATTGCAGTGTATTGTACACGGGGCTGCCTTTCGAATAAAAAATCTAGGACCTTAACAGAATAAGAGTTCGAATCTAGGACCTTGGAGATCTTCTAGTCCAAGCCCCTGCCCAAGCAGGAGACCTTATACCATTCTGGACTAATGGCTGTCCAATCTCTTCTTAAAAACATCCAGAAATTGTGGGTGCTCCAGTGATGAAGCATCCACAACTTCTGGGGGCAAGTCATTCCACTGATTAATTGTTCTCACTTTCAGGATATTTCTTCTTCGTTCTAATGGGATGTCTCTTTGATAAGTTTCCATTCATTACTTCTTGTGTTGCCCTCTGGTGCTTTGGAGAATAAGTTGTCCTCTCCTTTGTGGCAGTCTCTTAAATATTGGATATATGCTCCAATACTATCATGTCACCTCTAGTCCTTTTCTTCATTAGACTAGACATACCCAGTTCCTGCAACTGTTCATCATATGTTTTAGCCTCTAGACCCCTCAACTTAATTGTTTATGAAGTTTTTGAAGAGTACTGGGTCTAAGCCAACCTTGGGGCATTCACTGCATACTTTCCTCTATGGAGACATAGTTCCATTAAGAATTACAAGTTGAGATGAAAATTTCATAAAAACAAGCTCAATTCCAATATGCAAACATACTAAAACTGTCCATATTCAAATAAAACCCCCAGAAACTCACAATCAGCAATAAAATTCATTGTACATCAACTCAACACAGCTGTTGTAAGAGGTCCCCACCCTTGAATGTAAATAAGACTATATTATTTTTGTTGATTCCAAATCTGTATCAAAGCTTGACATGTTCAGTGTTGTACTCCAACAGTGGCCAAGATCTTGGTTATTGATATGGGATTGTTCAGGTGTTCATGGACTAGGTGGGATGCGGTTGCTCAGGAGTTTTACAAGATAAATGGGTACCAAAACCATCTGCATGCATATCTTAAATATTTGTCTTAAAATCTTCAAGCTTGCCAAAATTTCCGTGCCTATTTTGTTGTTGTTGTTGCTTCACCCAATTTGGGGCCTCAAAGAGATCTTGAGGGTCCCAGGGCTGTGCTTAATAGTACTGATGAATGGACCAGCATTTATATTCTTAAGTATCCCAGCCATGTTCATCATCTAGTGATTATTAATAACATTACAGTTCCGCAGAGAGCATGACTTGTGGATATTTTTAGATCCAAGTCATTGCCCATTAGAAATAAAACGTTAGATCAATGCAGTATTAATGTTTAATTCCCATATGCTTATTTCCCATTGGAATGTAAAAACTGAACTCTTATTTTGAACTATGGCCAATATGGTTAAATGATGAACTATTTGAAGATGGGGATTTGCTTTACTTTATAGTTCAGATTTTGAATGTTCTGTAACATAAATCTTACAGTTTGGATTTTGAAAGTGCTCTTTATGTTTTAATCTCAGCAAGACATAAAATATTTTCTTAAAAGGTTTCTCTATGAACATTTATACCATACTTAAGTTCTCCTTTAAATTAGAAAGCATAAGGTACTTGGATTGGAAGATATACATTTTTGGCAGGCTTAAGTTACATCATCTCTCTTTGTAGCCATTATTCACTACAGTTTGCCATTTCTTCCTCTCAGACTTGATCTTCTGATGCTAGATGGTAGTTCAAATCTTATTTATGGAGATGTAATACATCTGAGGATAACTGTTTATGCCTGAAGCCTCTCTACAAGGTTGTGTCATGCAAAAGATGAAATACAAACACATTGTATACTTCCAGAATAAAATTTGAAAGTGCTTTGTTGCAAAGCTAGGGATGAATTGAAACTGCTTATGAATGAAAATAATCCATTTTAAACAAAACTCATTCTTGGCCTTTATGATCTAAGACAGATCAGAATGTAAGATTTGGTGAACCTAGTTTTAATTGAGTTTGATACAGCAGCCTGAAAATAAAAAGGCACAGTGCAAATTAAATAACCTTGAAGTGTATCTTGTAGGGAGCTTATGATATTTGAATTTCCTATTTTAAACCTAGTCTTCAGCTTACATTAAATCAAGCTTGGTTAGCCATGAATTGTTGAATAAATGGCAAATAGTTGGGCTATAAAACATGCTAAAACAGAAACCTTGATAATTACAATTTGTAGTGGCTGGGTTCACAGAATTTACTAATCCAAAAAAACAAAACATCACCCCATCTTTAACTCAGTTATGAAGCCCAACATAATTTTGTCCTATGAATAAATTACCATGGAAATATAAGAGCTTGCATTATGCTAAAGCAGGCTATTGGTTCATTTAGGTCATCATCAACTAGATTACCTAGAATTTAGCTTGAGAGTGTTAGATATGATTCTGGCAAATTTGATTTAAAAACATAAATTCTGCTATTGAACTCTTCTCAATTTTGCTACGTTCCAAATAATTTTGTGAGGTTCAGCTATTCTTTATATTGCTTCTTGAAAATGGACTTCATGCTGCAACTTAATATTACTTCAGACATCTGTTTTGATTTGTGTTCCATAAAAGCCCAAAAATATACTTATCCTGACATGCCAGGAATCTCTTGGGACTCGCATTATATATTGACAACTCTCAATAATGGTTTATCCTCTTGAACTCTATACAGATAGTCCTCGACTTATAACCATTTGTTTAATGACCGTTCAAAGTTACAGCAGCACTGAAAAAATGAGTTTTGACTGGTTCTCACACTTATAATTGTTGCAGCATCCTCACAGTTACATGATCAAACTTTGGCAACTGGCATGTATTTCCAATGGTTGCAAAATATCAAGGTCCTGGGGTTGTCATTTGCAACCATCCTAGGGAGCTTCTTACAAGCAAAGTCAATAACAACTGTAGTGATTTGCTTAACAACCATGGCAAAAAAAATCATAAAATGGGGCATAATTCACATAACATCTGCCTTGTTTAGCAATGGAAATTTGGGCTCAAAATTTGGGCTACTTGTATAAGTGTGTCCTTGACTTATGAATAAAACATCAGTAATCTTCAAGATATAACTGAAGCAATCTGAAGGCTTGGTGGAAATTATGTCTAGTAGGCGACCACATTTTATTTATGTGAAATCTAAACATAAAAGTAATATCTTCGTGTATGCTCCATTTGACAGGTTCAGTGTGGTGATTTTCCTCATCTCTTAGTTTATGGGCCTTCAGGAGCTGGAAAGAAGACAAGAATAATGTGTTTACTAAGAGAGCTGTATGGTTCTGGAGTAGAAAAACTGAGGATTGAACATCAAACTATAACAGTAAGAAATATTTTGAAAATAAATATTTTAAGTGTTTAAGAAAATTATATATAGAAGTTGAGCTTTTTATATAAGCATAAGTCTTATCAGGTCCATTGTTAGATGACTTTCAGCTTATCAGTGAGAAGAGGTTGACAAGATGTTTTGTGGAATATGTCTTAAATCTGTATTCACTTGATTATGCTTTTCATGACCCATTTCTATTATGACTTGTGGTAGTCAAGATAATTGTGATACTCACAACAATCTATTTATTTTATATAGTGAATTCCAAAATCTTACAGTATAAGTATCAATATTACAAATTTGTCCAGAACTTTAATTCATTTAGAAGTTTCTTAGTTCAAAATCTTGTCTAGCTTTTTCCATTTATTTAGTTAAGTTTTATTTTGTTCAGGAATATACATATCTTTCAGATTTGTCATTCCGAAGACTTCTAATAGCATTAAGATATTTAAATAAGCAATTTCAAAAAGTAATTAGAAGTGAGATTAGGAATTTAGCATCCTTTAATGGCACTGGCTGAGATTGCAAGCTTGATGATTAATGTGTCTCCAAGCACTCAGACCTGCTGAAGACTGCTATTTTGCAGTCTCCTCACAAAGAGTAGTCATCTCTGCATATGTGTGGGATATTCTGTCCTCTCCTTATCTGTGGGAGGTTTCAAAGAACCAGTCTACTCCCTGGTTTTTTGCCATTGTTATGGTCTCCTGTCATGTGTCCACTCTTCACTGAGACGTATTTAGTTTGCCATGCTTTCACTGGAAGTCCTTTGTGACTGATTACTTAAGAAAAGGAATTATCCCAGGTTTCTTTGAACAAAGAGAAAATATGATCAGTCCTAAAGAAGCTACCTATATAGTACATCCTCTAGACCAGCAATCACCAACTGGTGGTTCATGGACCACTGGTGGTCTGTGAGAAAATTTTGGTAGTCCGCAGAAAAATTATTTTCATTTTTTATATTGCACTAAATCAGGCGTCCTCAAACTACAGCCCCTGGGCCGGATACGTGCAATGAACGTTTGTGTTGCTGCAGAGAGTCTCCCCCCTCGGAGTCTTTTTATGCGGGTCAGAGGGGGCCAGAAATTCCAACTTGGGGTCTGCTTCAGCCTCCTAGTGTGGGGCTTTGGGCGAAGGCTGGAGGAAAGTGCCGCTGGTGGCAAAGAGCTGCAGGGCCTTGTTCTAGTGGGATGCATCATGGCATGGAACTGGCTGACCATCTCAGCCTGCTGATCATCCAGGCACCGCTACCTGGCCTTGCACTCCCACAGCTTTTCCCTCTGCTTGGAAAGCCTATGCTTGTAGTCCTCAGTGTGGTACTTCTGCTGAGCCTCCTTCTCGGTCAGATCCAATTTGAACTGAACCAGCTGTTTTGTCAACTCTTTCTCATGGTGGCTGCTTGGCTCCTGTTGGGTCGTAAGGTGTCCGGGAGGGCAGGTGAGGAGTGGCTGGGAGGGAAGGGGTGAAAAGAGGCTGGTGAGTCGCCCCTTGACATGAGTGACATCGAGTTGGTCACGCCCACCCAGTCACATGGCCACCTAGCCATGCCCACCCAGCCGGTCATAAGGCAGATCGTATTAGTGATCCGCGGGATTTAAAATTATGAATTTACTGGTCCCTAAGGTCTGAAAGGTTGGAGACCCCTGCTCTAGACCAGTTGTGGGTATTTGGGAGTCCATTGTAATTATTACAGCTTTAATTAGCTTATATGGCTCTTTATGCCATTCTAAATATATCCACCACTCCTATCTGGAATAGAAATAAAACATTTCCAGGGATTCTGAAGCTGACAGGGTAGGGATAGGAAGAGTTTTTGGGTCCCCTCCCAATAAAAAATTGGTGAGAGAATGATACATATACAATAGACATCGACTATTTTTAAAGCATTCTCTGCAGAGATAAATGAATGGATGGATGCTGTTGCCAGTACCTACCCTTCTTTTAGTGCTTGGTGTTGGGAGTTGTACTTCAGCAAAATTTGGATAACACTCATGTCAGACCAAAAACCAAGAATGACACATAGCAATTATTCCAAACTGAGGTCTTTATAGTTTCATACTTGTAGACAAAAATCTTTCCAGACTATCTACTATCTACACCTACCATAAACTTTGTGAACTATTAGAGAGGGACTGTCTTTGCTCTTTCACACATCATCTCTAGGCTAAATTGCCTCTTACTCTTCTGAAATGCACCCCCTTCTGAGAATCCACCTCCTCACTATATTCTATCACAGCTGTCTCCAGCTTTTCCAGCTTTGTGGACTGAGGGAAAGAGGGGATGGTTCCTCATGACCAGTGGGTGAGCATGCACAGCTCCATTTATGCAAGTGGCGCGCCCGCCACTCACACAAATAGAGCTGTGCACGTGCGCTTGCCTGCCCTCTGCACACGCAAATGGTGCTGTGTGTGTGCCAGAGGTGGGTTTCAGCAGGTTCTGACCAGTTCTGGAGAACCGGTAGTGGAAATTTTGAGGAGCTTGGAGAACCGGTAGTAAAAATTCTGACTGGCCCCGCCCCCATCTATTCTCTGCCTCCTAAGTCCCAGCTGATCACGAGGAAATGGGGATTTTGCAGTAACCTTCCCCTGGATTGGGGAGGGAATGGAGATTTTACAGTATCCTTCCCCTGCCACGTCCACCAAGCCACACCCACAGAACTGGTAGTAAAAAATTTTGAGACCCACCACTGGATTGTGTACATTCACCTGCCGCTTCTATGGCCCGGTTCTGAATGGGCCACGGCTTGGGGATCGGGATCCCCTGTCACATTTCTTTTCCTAAAGCCATATTGTTGAACTTGATATTTTTCAGAATATGTGTGACTTTAATTCCGATAATTGTCATGCTGATTGTAATTATACCAGCTGAAATCCAACACACCTGGATTTTGGTAAGGGCAAAGCTGCCCTAAAGCTATCTCTATAAGAAACTAATATAGATGGCAAGAGAGTAGTTTTGGCATTATCACTCTAAAAATATTTGTTCAGCCATAAGACTATTTATTTTGCTGTTAGATTTAAATCTCTGCTTTACTTTTTATGATGCTCTTGACTGTTTTAGCTTTTGTATATAATATTTGCTTCTTCTTTTTGGTTTTGCATTGAGACTTTTTCCCCAAATGCATTTCTGATTTTATATTAGCTTTTATGGCAGCTTTTTGTTTTTGAAATGTCCAAGGCCTAGGAAATTTACTTGACAAGACATCAGGTAATAAATAGTAACTCAAATGTTATGCAATACAAAGCAAATATGCAGTTTCTAAATGTGCAGTCAGTTCCAAATGTGCAGTTTCTGGTTTACATTGGCAGTTAGAGCACATTTCATAGAAGTCATCAACCATGGAGTTGAATAGGATTTTGGAATCAGCAAAGCTATTTTCCTACTCAGTACAAAATTCAACTGTAACATACTTGAGAATTGGCCATCTAACCTTCGCATCAGTTTTTCAAAAGAGTCCACCACATTTTATTGTGGTGAAACAGCTGTTTCCAGTAGGAAGATTTTTCTCTTGTTGATTTGAAATCTGTTTCTCCATAATTTGATAGATTGTTGCTAGTTCTGTTTCTAGAGCAGAGAACAAGGTATTTGAGTGTTATATTTTCTTCTCTGGTCAGCTCTTTCAAATGTATCTGATTAGAGCAGTTTATGTATCTTCAAAACCTTTCCCAGCTTCCCCTAGGTGTACAAGTAGTCCTCAGCGCAATGACCATTCATTCAGTGACCATTCAAGGTTATGATGGCACTGAACAAATGGTGGTTATGACCAGTTGTCAGAATTTGGCTAGCCTAGCATCCCACAGTCATATGATTGTGATCAGGACTTATGACCAGTTGCAGTGTCCTGCGATCATGTGATCTCCATTTGCCACCTTCCCTTTCTTTGAAAATCAGTGGGAGAACAGGCAGGAAAGTTTGCAAGTCATTGGGGTAAGTCTTCACCATCTGTGTACCCTCCTTTAGCCCCTCTGTGCTTAGCACTCACATCCTCCCTGAGTCTTGCCTTGCCTCCCGTGCATGCTTGCACACCTTTCCTAGGCCTCATCATGCTTTTCTTGCAGCTTCCCCCGGTCTTGCTGTACCTCTCTCACATCCTCATTCACATCTTCATGCCTCTCCATCTAGCAGCAGCCACTTACCTGCTTGGTGGCCTGCTTGTGATCTGCCTGCAAGTTGCAACTTCCTGCTGGCTTCTCCACTGACTTTGTGGGGAAGTCGACAGGCAGTGGCCTTGTCTAACAACCATGAGATTTGGTCAACTGCAGAAATTGCCATTGTTAGGTGATGTGGTTGCGCTTTATGGCGCGTGACTGAGTGATGGAAGTTCATGTCCCAATAAGTTGAGGGCTTAATGTACCTCACTTTGTCAAAGCCGTTTTTAAAATGCAGTGCCCTAAAGAACATTCTATTTCAATTAGTTTCTGACAAATGTGGAAAATAGTGGAATTGTTATTGTCTGCCATTATAATGTAGCCTGTATTTGTCCTGCCAAACATGTGAGACTCTGTTACCATAGGCTTTTGCTTCTACAGAAAATTTAGTTGGAGAATATTGATTTGTGGTATTATCTTTCTTCAGCTGTATGATACTGGAAATAATTTGGCCTAGCTTAGTCTAGTTTATACTTTGTGCTGTGTCACTCTGAATCAGCAGTTATGATCAAGAGATCAGCTAGCTTTCTTGTGCTTTTCCTTACAGTTTCTAATGGTTTCTCACAGTGATAATTCAATAAAAAATATTTTTTTAAAAAAATGATGCCTCAACAGTCAGAATGAGTTCTTTTGCTTGGTTAGTAGCTTGGAGAGTAAAGCAACCATCAGTAAATACATTATTAAGGAGATTCCTTCTGTCACTTCATATTTGAAATGCTTTTCATTTTAATCGGGAAAATCAAAAGTGTCAGTATTTAATAATTGGTGTGATTTGAAACCCAGTATGTCAGGGCCTAAACCAGTGATGGCTAACCTTTTTGCCATCGCGTGCCAGGAAGTGGGGGCGGGAGAGGTTCATGAGCGTGCATGTGCCCACTTCCATAATTCTATGCGTCCCGCCCTGCACATGCATGCATGACCCCCCCTCCCCACCCCTTGCTCCTGGCACACAATGGCCTCGTAGGCCTGTTTTTCTTTCTCACCTGGCTCCAGATCCCCTCTATGTATCTGGGGAGAGCAAAAACAGCCTTCCCACCCCTCAGAGGCCCAAAACGGACAGGAAGTGGCATTTTTTGTTGTCCCCAGCCTCCAGAGACTCCTAGAGAGGCTGAGCTGGTATGCCAGGTGACATGGCTCCGTGTGCCACCTGTGGCACGCGTGCCATAGGTTCGCCATCACGGGCCTAAACCTTTGAACAAAGTGAAAAAGGGTCTTTGTCGTAATTCCTTGTTTAGTTTAGCTTTTGCCATCTAGCTGCATTTTTTCAGTAGCAAGTAATATACTACTATGGCAGCTTCCCCCATCATGTGCATTCCGATGGCTTTGGTCATCGAGTTCCAAGGGGGCCACTGGGGAAAAAACTATACATTGAAGCATCCGGTGTCTGTGTATCTTATGTGATGTTTGATGGAAATCAACTTTTAAAGCATCTCTTCATTTGAAATACAGGTTATTCTTTGGTTTGATCTGTCCTTGCTATTCCTCTAAGTTCCTTTTCTCACCCAACTTTAGAAAAACTTGGCAGACAGCCTTTTCATCACTGAAATTCAGAGGCAGTTCCTATGAAGTGAAGAGAGATATAATTAATGCAAGCAATAAAAAACAGAGAAAAGGTTATCATTTTTCAAACTAAAATGGAACGAAAGGCAGAATTATTTTAAAGCACACCATGCTTGATATGTATGAATTAAAAAAAACTGTACTGTTTTTGTTCAATAATGTGAGCTACATCTCATTAGTATTGATCTCCTAAAGTTCATCTTGCTTAGTATCATTTCTTTTCAGGCACCCTCTAAAAAGAAAATTGAAATCAGCACTATTGCAAGCAACTACCATCTTGAAGTTAATCCAAGGTATGCTTGTAATCAGCTCTGAATATCTAGTTTCTGGTGCAGGAAAATGCAGTGTTTAAAGAAAATGCAATTTTAGTTGTAAAATTTTAGCTTTTATGAATGGTGCAGTTGATTAATATTATTGTATTAAATGATACTTATTTCACTTTAAAAAGTTAACAATTCTAATATAGAAGATAGTAAATTTTATATATTAAAATTTCCAGTAATGTTGAAGTAAGATACTGGTAGGAAAAAATATTTGGGAAAATGGAATGAAAAATATACTGTACGCTGTGTACACTGTATAAAATATATTATTGTAACTTAATTTGCACATAAGATTATGTTGTATAAATTAAAAAATATAAGCCACTGAGAGTCACCTTATAGGACAGATAGGCAGCATAAAAATTTAGTAAATAAAAATAATAAATAAAATAAATAAAATTTATTTAGACAAAACTTATTGAATTTACTTACAATGTTACACATTTTTATTGCAAATGGAGCTACAACCTATTGAAATTTAAAGAATATAATTATTTAGGAAAATTATGCAGCAAAAACTAGCTACCATCATCACTAATGAAGCAAAAAAGTTGTGAATTTTATTTTTCAGTACATCTGACATTTTTGAAAGTAAGTAATTTTCAGGAGAAGAAATGAGAAAAATGGGAAAACAAGACATAATGCATATTAAAATGTCCAATCTGATACCATAGTTTATTTGAAACTAAAGAAGTCTGCTGTATAGTTGTAAATTTCTGGAATATTCCATCTGCCAGTGACAGCTGTATCATTTGTCTGTACATTTATAATCCATGCTTATGTTAAGAACATAAAGGAAAGAGTTCTGTGTGCGTTTTCTTGGGATTAAGCACCACTGAAGGAGTCAGTTTGGTGTTCTCTTTTAGGCACCAGGCTAAAAACAAAAAACCATGAGTCTAGTCCTGCCTTAGGCACAAAGACAGCTGGGTGTATAAATTTTGTATAAATGTGAATATGAGGAAAAGGTATGCTGCTGAACTTCAACTCTCAGCATTCTATTTGTCATATTTCTGGGAATTGTGGAAGTTGTAGAAAAATCTTTTTTTTTTAAAGATATGTTTTTATATTAATTTTCAGCGATGCAGGGAACAGTGACCGAGTTGTAATACAGGAGTTGCTGAAGACAGTTGCACAGTCACAGCAACTTGAGACAAATACTCAACGTGATTTTAAAGGTCTGTGTATAAATTGTGCAAGTTATTTTTACAAACCTATTCAGTTGTAAGATTTCCTAAGCAGGATTGTTTGGAGAAGTTGATTATGTGTAACAGTTATATAGTAGTGTGTAAAGTAAGTTATCTCTTACATTCATTAAAAATTATTCACACATCCAATCACACTTCAGCCATTAAAAGGATAATTCTCCATATATAAAAATAAATTTAAAAGACCACGTAGCTTATAAACAAAAGAAAACCTTACAAAGATGACAGAAATGACAAAACAGGGATCACGAACAACATCTAGTATAAAGAGTTCAAAAACTACAGTGTTGGAAAAATAGGTAGATTTGCAGAATGCATCCTCAAGCATCAATTGGCAGTCAAAAGGCATGATGAAAGATGTCTGGATAAAGAAAATGGTGAACTACACATCACCAAACAATGGAAACCATGCTGTCCTAACAACCAGGAGCCTGGTGGCTCAGCAGACTGATAGCATTGTGATTAACACCAGCTGTCTGCAATTACTGTAAGTTCGAATCTCACCAGGCTCAAGGTTGACTCAGCCTTCCATCCTTTCTAAGGTAGGTAAATTGAGGACCCAGTTTGTGGGGGCAATAAGCTGACTTTGTATAAATATACAAAATATACAAAAGTATGAAGGTTATTGCTTAACGCATTGTAAGCCGCCCTGAGTCTCCGGAGAAGGGCGGCATATAAATCAAAATTTAAAAAAAAAACAAAAAAAAACACCAGTAAGGCAGTAAACTTGGTCCAATGGAATCCTTCTAGATAAGCTGAGGATGAGAGATCACCTACTTGTGTTTTGGACAGTTCCTCTTGAGGACGAGGAGATGAAGGAAACCATAAAATTCTCAACCATAATAGAACCTCTAAAGCTTCATCACTTCATTTTCAATTTATCGTTGAAATTACAATTATTTTACAATTAAAAGATCTGTCAAACTGCAGGTTTGAAAAACTACCTGATAAGATAAACTTAGTCCCAAATAGAAGAAAAGTTAGCTAGCAGTTTAAAAACCTGAAGAAATATAAAACAAATATCAAAAAGCTGAATAAGAATTTAAGAAAGTTTAAAATGGATTAAGGAACCAGACAAATTTGGAATCTTAGGACTTTTGAAAAATTGAGTAAATTCTGACAGCAATAATCTCTGCATCAGTAAATGAACGTTTTGAAAATGATTATAAAGAAGAAGCGGAAGATGTGACAGACAAAAATGTGGAAGAATTTATGGATAGGGTGAGGAAAGGATACAAATCCTAACTCATGAACAATATTGGAAAATGAAGAAATTGGGGATTAAAAGACAGAGTATCTCTTGTTTGTTTCCACCTCTGAGTGGAAACAAAAATAAAAATCAAGAGATGAAAAAAGTCCTGGGAAAACCTATTTTTTAATTTACAAAAAAGCGTTTCTAAAACTTTTGAAAAAAATTGTGAAGGAAGAAAGTCTGCATGGAAATTTAATTCTATGACAGCAACTTGATGGAACTAAAGATTAAAATTGTTGGGAGCAAAAGAAAGGAATATAAGGTTGGCTAAAATGATCAGGGCTAAAATATGGAGTATTTTATAAAATCCTGGAAACCCTTTAGAAATGTTTTGCCAAGATTTCGGCAGAAATACCGTGTTTCCCCGAAAATAAGACCCTGTCATATATTTTTTTGAACTCTGAAATAAGCGCTTGGTCTTATTGCCATGCACTCAATAGCCCGATTGGGCTTATTATCAGGAGATGTCTTATTTGGGGGGAAACAGGGGAGTGAGTTTTGGATTTATGAATAGATGGAGAGGGCTATGAATACATGAACCATTAGGATTGTAAACTCTTTAATAAAAAGTATTTTTTGTAAAGAATGAAACAGTAATTTCAAAGCACACAAATAGGTTCAATCACAATTTCAACTAGGAAGCTATTAAGATTTTAGAGCAAACTAAATTTAAGAATACAATAGAATTCCTAGAAGCTTGGCAGTCTGCTTAATTAACAGTCAACTGACATATAGAGATAAACCCATTTATGAACTATTCAGAAGCAACAACCTAAGCTAAAAAGAAAGGGTGGGTATAAATAGACCAGAGTACATCCTTCCTTCCTTATTAGCTGAAACCAGCATTTAATCACCACAGTAATAACTGAAAAGTAGCATGCTGGTTAAAGAGAAAGAACAGTAATACCTATCAACACATCCTGCCCAAATCTAAACAAGGCTGATTTCAGCCATCTGCTTTTTTTGTATATAAACTTCACTTCCACCATGCCAGAGCACTGATGACTTTCCTCAAGAGTCTGTAACTGCTTACTTGTGCTGTGATTTTGTATCCTTAGCAATATATGTAATGCAGATTCTTTTGGGAGGGTATCATTCTCATTGGGAGGATAAATAGGATGGACTACCATGTGTTTAGAATATTTATAGAAATTTTGGGGTGAAAAACTTATTCTCAATCTCATAAATGCATGGCTTCTGAATTCAGATGTAGTAAAAGTAAATTAAAATAATACACTGTGAGAATATAACTAAAAGTTATTGCTCGTTTATTTTTAGTGGTGCTATTGACGGAAGTGGACAAGCTTACAAAGGATGCCCAGCATGCATTGCGAAGAACAATGGAGAAATATATGGCCACCTGTAGATTAATTCTTTGTTGCAATTCTACATCAAAAGTCATTGCACCCATCAGGAGTAGATGCCTTGCAGTGCGAGTCCCTGCTCCAAGTATTGGAGATGTAAGTTCATGATGAAGATGAATCGCTTTCCAGATTTTTTTTTCAGTGTTATTTGCATGGAGTTTAGCATGCAAATTGAGCAATCCTTGTTTACTGTCTTTCTCTGAACTATTTATGCTTATCCAATTTGCCTAGATTTAACATTGTTGCTAAATGTGAATGTAATTTTTACAACATAGATTTATGCTTACTTTGTTTTCTTCAAAGACATGGAGAGGAATGTAATATTTTTGGAAAGGTCTGGAATGGAAGGATTCAGTCTGTGAAGAAGGAATGTGGTGAGGTCCTAGAGCCGTGATGGCGAACCTATGGCACATGTGCCACAGGTGGCACGCATAGCCATATCAGTGGGTCTGCCAGCTCAGCTCTGGCACGCATGCGCGCGCCGGCCAGCTGATTTTTGGGTCTTCTGGGCCCACCAGAAGTACGGAAACAGGCTGTTTCCTGCCTCCGGAGGCCTGGGGGAGGGGGGGAAGGCCCGTTTTTTCCTTCTTACCTGGCTCCAGATTCTCTCTATGCACCTGCGGAGGGTGAAAACAGCCTTTCCCACTCCCTCGGAGGCCCTCCCGAGGCCTGAAAGGGCCTATTTCTCAACTCCCAGTGGGACAGGAAGTGACTTTTTTGCTGTCCCCAGCCTCCAGAGACTCCTAGAGAGGCTCTGGAGGCTGCAGACAGCAAAAAACGTCACTTCCTGTCTCACCGGGTGTTGGGAAATGGGCCTTTTCAGGCCTCCGGAGGGCCTCCGAGGGAATGGGAAAGGCTGTTTTCGCCCTTCCCAGATGCATAGAAAGGATCTGGAGCCAGTAAGAAGGAAAAATGGGCCTACCAGCCATCGTGTGCCAGGCGTGGGGGGGGGGGAGTGGGGGTTGCGTGCGCATGCGCAGGGCGGGCGCATAGAATTATGGGTGTGGGCACGCACACGGGCTAACCTCCACCACCCACCCCCTCTCCTGGCATGCGATGGCAAAAAGGTTCATTGTCCTAGAGGCAAAACAGTAGTTGAAAGTGGCAGGGCTCTTCTCGTTTGTTACCACCATTCTTATAAACCTTCACGAGGGCATAGTCTTCCAACTTATCTCTAAAATAGAGGGATCTAAACTTTCAGATAGCATGTGCTGGTAAAACCTAGCCCCCCCCCCCCTTTCTCTGATGTTAGATTTTGTGCCAGATTGAAATGTTCCCTGATCAAATTCTATCTGGCAATTGCCAGTTTTGAATCAGTTAATTGGTGATGCCTGTTGGTCTTTGGTTTATAATAAACAGGGCTGATTAATCCAGAAATTCACAGCATTGCCAACTGGAGTGCTTAAAATATTTCTATGTCTCTTGTACTGTAAAAAGTCCAGTGTATAATTATTCCCTATGAACCAGATGCACTGAAAACAGGTATAGCAGAGATCACATTTAGAACTTCTGGTTTAAGATATATATATGAGAGAAGGCAAAGAAGAAATACATGAACTAGTATTAAACTGAACTATGAACTGGAACTAGTAGGTGTAGTCCAGGCAATCAGTACTTCATTGCTGATTTCTCCAAACTGGTATCTTTCTTAAATAGGGACTTACCTCTTTGTTTACTCCTGCATCAACTCATTAATGCAGTGATATGTAAGCTTTTATAAAGCAAATGTTTGCAAAACTAATGTTTATCTTACCAAATATTTAGATCTGTACCATTTTATCAAATGTTTGCAAGAAGGAAGGCCTGACTCTTCCTCAAGAATTGGCTCGGAGAATTGCTGAAAAATCTGGGAGGAATCTCAGAAAGGCTCTTCTGATGTGCGAGGCATGCAGGGTACAGCAGTAAGTTGTTTTTTTTAAAATGGATATGGAGAGGAATAAACAGCACCAAATTAATCTTAGCAAGTCTTTACTGTTTGTCTCACAGGCTTCCTTTCACGCCTGATCAAGACATTTCTGAGGCTGACTGGGAAGTATATTTGAGAGAAACAGCCAATGCTATTGTCAGTCAGCAGACACCCCAGAGGTAAGTGAGTGTAGCAAATAATATATGACATTGATAAATGTCAAGTTGCAAAATACAACACATATCTTTTTTGACACTAAAGTTTTACACTGATGATTTTAATACTATGATCGTTTAAAAGATAACTGTAACTAAATTTAAAACGTGTTTGTGTGTGTATTTGTACTACATAATAATAAAACAGTTTATAATAGATGCATTCAAAATAAGATGTGCCCTGACAGTCTCCAAGAACTGGATATGATTGAATGTAAGAAAAAAAAATAGATTTTGCATCCCAAAGCTTCAGAATAAGAGGGACAATTTCAGAGAAGGGCAAAAAGGATGATTGGAAGCTTGAAATTATGTTTTATAGAGGGATCGAAGGAGCTGGGGATATTTTACCCTGAGAAAATACAATTGAGGACATAGGAATATAAAAGCACCGGTCGAACATTGAGATCCGTTTTCTCATTCACAGTGCAGGATGGACGATAATTTGCTTAAGATACAGAAAAGCAGATCGATGTAGAAAATACAAGCCTAATGGTAAAAACGGACAATGAGAAGTTGTGGGCTCTCTTGTTGGATGAGCACAAGTAGGATTAACTAGCCATCTGTTGAGGATGCTGTTACTCCTATTCCTGCACTGAGCAAAGGCTTGAACTTTTCAATACCATGATTATATGAAGATACAATGGCACATTAGTCAGCCTACTAATTACACACTCCCTGTTTTTATAGTCAACTTAATATTTTTCAAATCTGGAGCATAAATGAACACATTATTATTATTATTTTACTCTTCTTTGACTTGTTTGATAAAACCTGTTCAAATCCTGATGATGGATACCAGCCTAGACTATGCTCCTACAGTTCTGGGTGTAGTCGCTTTTAACAATAGGTGCAAGCATTTTTTTTTGTATATAAGTTTAGTATATAGCATGTAGTTTTCCAAAGAAAATGTAAAAAAAAAAAAAATCAAAAGTGGAACAGGCTTCATAGTAAGGCTGCACACCCAGGGTGTTGCCGGGTTCCCTTTTTTGGGGATATGCTCAAAAAAAAATCATCCACCAAGGATGCTTTAATGGAGATGGACAGCCTAAATTGCTGTCCCAATTATAAGATTGTGCTATTGTACTAGTGGATCAGTGAACAATGTCAATACGGTGGCTTATGGCCTTTGCTCATTTCGAATATATCCATTTTAAAAACAAATTGTTCACAGAGTCTCTTAATTTTCTAGTACTTCTTTCACGCAGACTTTAGGAACCTCTTTTGGAAAAGAATGAACAATAAATAGTGGGTTCCATTGATAAAAAGCTTCATCTTGTATTATACATTTTCCTACGTTTTAAGCAGTTAAAATACTGTAGATAACAATATTTAGTAATTTCTCTTAGCAACAGTAGTTGCTTAATGCTAATAGATCTGTATATTTTCTTACTCAGATTTATCGATATACATCTTGTTTCTGCTAGGTTACTTCATTAGATCTTTTGTTTTGGGCTGGTTTGAGTATTTCATTGCTTCTCCAATTTGTTAGAAGTTAGAACCCTCTTTGCTTCTGGCAGGTTCAACAGATGGTTTCATAGTAGTGGCCAATCTCAGAATGGTTACATTGAATTAAGCTATTGTGAAATAAGCCTGCTTGTTTGGAGCAATGAAGAAGCTCCATCTATAAATGACAAAAATGATAAGGGCAGAGGGTTTTTTCTAGCTGCTGATCCCCTTTCACAGAAGAAAGGAAGTGTAGACTGGTTGCCATATGTTTGTGTGGTGGCATTATATATTGTATTTGCAAAAAAGACTGACAGCATTTTATAATTAATTTGGAGAGTTTGAATTCTCTTTGATGTAAATGGGGATACTTTGAGTCACTTCTTCTGCCTGCTTCCATTAAAACTTTATAATAGTCCCCATTATTTTTTAATGTTGATGTTATGCTGTCGTAGAAAAAGAAAACATACAATTTGATTATAACTAGATTTTCTTCTATGTGAACATTATTTTGAGCTTTTATATGTGTGGCTTTAGGCAGAGTCGATTAAATGACTGCTTAGGACTTTTTGGTGTATTTTTAATGCTTAAAAAACAGACTGTTTTCCTCTTCAGCAATTTAAGAACATCAAATTTAGATAGCTATTTGCCTCTTTAAAAACGATTCAACAACAAAAGGTAGATTCTTTTTGACTCAGTATTATGGTATATATCAGTGTTGGCTAACCTTTTTGGCATCAAGTGCTAGAAACAGGAATAGCAGTTGCTTGGTGTGCATGCGCGCGCCAGGAAGATGATCTTCCTGTTTCTGGCGTGCACATGCGCACCGGCCATGTGCTTTTCCAATTTCTGGTATGCATGCACGCGTGAAGACCACCTGGCTGGTGCACATGCATGTACCAGAAACTGGAAAAGCAGCCGGCCGGTGTGCAAGCTCGTGCCGGGAAGATGATCTTCCGGGTTTCTGGCATGCGTATCGATGACCTGATCTTTCTGTTTCTGGTGCGCATGCGTACGCGAAGATTACCTGGCCAGTGCGCATGCACGCGCCAGAAACCAGAAAAGCAGCCGGCTGGTGTGCATGCGTGTGCTGGGAAGATGATGCCACCTAGTCTTCCAGTTTCTGGCACATATGTGGAAGAACAGCTGGCTGGTGCTCATGCGCGTGCCAGATACTGGAAGATCATCTTCCTGGCATGTGCATGCGCACCAGGCAGCTGCTCTTTCGGTTTCCGGCACTCCTGCACATGTGAAGACCAGCTGGCTTGCACACCGGCATCCAGAAAAGCGTGCCCGGAGAGATGGCTCTGCGTGCCACTTCCGGCACGCGTGCCATAGGTTTGCCATCACGGGTATATATCAACCTTTCCCCAGCCTAGTTTTTTCTGAAACTGTTTGGATTACAGCTTTCAGAATTCTAGCTAGCATATCGAAGTGGAGAAAAGCTGTAATAGGTAGTTTCGATTTTTGACAATTCAAAAATTAACTTCAATTGAAGTTAATGACGGCGCTGAAAAAAGTGACTTTGTGGCTGGCCCTCACACTTATGACTGTCATAGTGTCCCCATAATCATGTGATCAAAATTTGGGTGCTTGGCAACTTGTATGTTGCAGTGTCCCAGGGTCATGTGATTACCATTTGTGATCTTCCCAGGAGGCTTCTGATAATCTGAATCAGTGCAGGGAACCAGATTCATAATAACCATGGCAAAAAAGATAGTAAAATTGGATAAACTCATTTAACAACTGCTTGTGTTGTTAAAGAAGTATCCATCAAATTGTGGTTGCATGTTATTGATAACCTGTATTCAGTAATTTCACAAAGATTTGCAGAATGCAGTCAGGAATCTGATAACTCCTTTCCAACTAACAAATTTTTAAAAAGGCATTAGCGGCTCATGAAAGCTTATGCTACTAGCCTCCTGATTTTTTATTATTTTTTATCACCATAGATATTGCTTTTTCCCCCTTATATAGGGATCCATTGTTTGGCATTGATTTAGGAAGCATTTGTGTTGGAGAAATCATGAAAAGTGGTTATATTGAGCTCCAAAAACAAGTCTCATTTTGCCACCACCTTGTTGAATGTCTATGGAGATTCTCAGTCATCCAGGTCATGGTTGTCCCAAAGGTGCTTTTTCAAGAGGCAACTGGACTTTCTGGTTTTTCTTTGAAGACATTTCCCTCCCCATCCAAGAAGCTTCTCAAAGCTGAAGAAGCTTCTTGTGTGAGAAGCGAAACAGCTTCAAAGAAAAACCAGAAAGTCCAGTTGCCTCTTGAAAAAGCACCTTTCGGACACCCTCCTGCTACTTTCTTACAGTGTATTAGAATAGAGGTTCTTAAGGGTTTTGCAAAAATTTCTTAAAATCTCCAAGATTGTTGTTTTTGTTGTTAAAACAGACTGAAGCCATCTCAATTGTAGACTGAATTTTTGAACCATTGACAGGGAAATACTTGAATTCTTTATTTTTCCCCTAAATGGGCACTATGATTTTCATAATGCAGTTTAAGATTCAGTTGTGGTAATGCTGAAGATTTTTTAAAACATTAAAATCGCTGTATTTTTAATTCTAGGACAAACCTTTTTACCACTTTAATCTATTCTACATTTTATTCTATCCTCACCAATAGGAAAAAATGAATAAAATGATCCTTTCAGAAATGAAAGACCAAAAAGAAGCATTTGAGTTATGAGCAAATAAATTTATTTCTGTTGAAGACAGAAAAATGTATTTTAATAGATACAAGGATGCAGAACATTATAATTTGGGAGAAGTTTAACTTTTTAACTTTTTATACGTTTCTAAAAGAAGGGGGGATAAATATGTGCAATCCCTGAGCAGAAATTTATTTCTTAATAATTGAATTATTATAGTTATCTTTTAAAATAGATTTTGAGAAAGAGTGTGAAGGCTACACAATAAAGGTTATTACATAAAAATTGGTTGAATAAGTTAAAACTTTCTGGAGTTAAATTGTAACTTGATAATATTTTAATTTTATTCCAATAGACTATTTGAAGTCCGTGGGCGACTTTATGAACTTTTAACTCATTGTATTCCTGCAGATATTATAATAAAGGTAACTACTTTATTGATTCCTATTTGGTTTACTAATTGTGGGTAATGTTAATTACAGTGGGGAAGCAAGAAGGATGAAGTTTAGAATAAACAGTTTGAGCATTTTTTTATATCTTCAAAGAACTGTTGATATTCTTGTATCAAATCAGATTTTGCTATTAAAGTTGAAAAAAATCTCATGGATAATTGTAAAGACTATTAATTATTTCTTAGCTTTCTCCAACCAAGAATCCATATGTTGGACTACAGATTCAACAGTTCACTCCAGGAATGTACAGATTGTGGATTATGGCAATTGTAATTCAGCAGGAGAAAGTTAAAGTGGACAAAGTTGTTTTAAATTCTTCAACTTTTGTTATTTAATCGATTTCATTCATCACCCATTCATCCTTGATTTTTTTGTATTTCTATTTGTTTTACTCCCGTACTTCTTAAGTATCCTGTTTCTGCTGTGTTCAAGTGTTTTGTTTCTCCTGACCTATCTAGCTCTAACTTCTGTTTAACAAAGTCACCAGAAGCATACTTTTATACACACTCATTTTTGAGTTTTTAGACACATCCTATCCTTCTCTATTCTTCTACCAACATATTCCGCCAGGCTGGGTTAGCAACATAATTTTAAATTGGATGTTTTAAATTTTGGGGTTTTAAATTAAGCCAAATTTATTTAATACTTTTAAATTATTTTAAATTGATGTCTATTCTGTTTTTAAATAGGCTGTACACCGCCCTGAGTCCTTCGGGAGAAGGGCGGTATAGAAATAAATTATTATTATTATTATTATTATTATTATTATTATTATTATTATTATATGCATGTTTTTAAGATTTCTCCATTTTTCTGGGTTTAGTAAACATTCTGCCAAAGTATATGAATTCATTTATTATGTCTAATTTTTCACTGCTTATGTGTAACCTTGCAGTCATTCATGCTGTTTTCTTTGTGAAATACAACTTTCTTGATCTTCAGTATATTAATTTTCAGATTCATACCACTCATTGCATCATATAGTATATTCTACATTCACTGTGAATAATTTGGGTTCTCACCAATTATATAGCATCAATTTCATACAGGAGTACACACACATTCCTTTCTTCAACCAATATGCTAGCTGAAGTACCACAAGCGTTTGTTGCTTGTGTATCTACAAATAAATAACCAAGAAGAGCATTGGACATTGTTTCACTCCTAGTTTATTGGTGAACTGCCATTCAATTTATTGTCTTGCATGATTGTATCCTACTGGCATACAATTCATGTTCATTCATCAATCCACAAACAAAATATTCCCAGTTCAGGTTTATTCACTTGATTATTAACAAATGTATAATATATTTTCTCAGTTCATACATTTTTCTTAATAATCTGCTGAAAAGCAAAAATCTGTATTTCACTGGCGTGGCTTAAATCTGCACTTCCCAAATTTTGCTTTCCACTTACTATTTATACTCAAAAAGAAACAAACAATAGCCTTACAGCACAATGAAAACATCATGGAAATAATACAATGAAAATAGTATCTTTATTATCATCACCCTCTTTTTTCAGGAATCATTCTGTGGTAAATTTGTTTTTCCTTATCCATTTTATCATTCCACCAAATAGCTTTTCATACTTCTGTCAGCATATATTCACACACTTCTGCAGCACTTTTCAACATAATTCTTTCCATTTTGTTCTAAGATTCTGCTTCCTATTCACATCCTTTTTATAATCGTTCTGTTGGGAAATTAATCTGTCTTTTGATGTGATTTTATGGAAAAGACTTCTAATTTCTCTTCCCTTAGTCTTCCTAATTCACTGTACTTTCTATGGTTTCCTTTTGGTTTTATGTCCATTCTTTCCATAGATCAATTTTTTTTCATTACCCCATAAGTGCTTTTTAGGGCTTTGATCTCTTCACTAATTTTATCATGCATCATAAACAATCAAATTAGTCATGCTTTTCAGTTCAGCTCTTTGCCATGGGATTATATGAATGTCTATACTAAACTTGCATATTTCAAATGAAATATGAAAAATATAGACCTTTTTCTAACTCAAGTTTAAATTCATTCTTCATCTCCATATGGCACAAACACGTTGAATATATTCTCTCGTCTCATTCCCACCCTATTCAGGCTAGTTAAGAGCATAGCTTTTCCCCCAGATGTCATTCGTTCATAAGAGTGTACATTTAAACCCCAAATTCATACCTGGTTCTTTCACTGGCACCATTCATTGGACTATTGCCACTAGTCTATGAATTCCTATTTTCATACATACTTGCAATAATTTAGATAACACCAAGCCATCATTTCTGAGATATGTGTTAGATTTATATTCCACAAAATCAGATCACCGTCGTTTATGTACTTATAAATAATCATAAATGTAACATGTTTCTATTTTGATACCTTCCAAGTTGCAATGTTCCATATACCATATTCAATAGAGGAGCCCATGAATGTCGACTTTCTTGGATCATTATAGTTTTGATCAACCTTTATAGACCTCTTTTTAAAAAGATAAAATAATAGACTAAATCACCAATTTACATCATAACTGTTCTACATTCAGCATGCTCTGCTAGTGGCAACTATATATGCAAGTAAATTTTGGCACAGTTTGGCCAATGTACCACAATTTAATCAAACTCAGTTTTATTCCAAGCATTCCATTTGTTTCATACATTCAAAGAATATAATTATCCACCTCTGAACTATTACTATTTGTCATCTATTTTAGGGCCTTCTGTCTGAACTTCTGAACAACTGTGATGGGCAACTAAAAGGAGAAGTTGCACAAATGGCAGCTTTCTATGAGCACCGCTTACAACTGGGCAACAAAGCTATTTATCACCTGGAAGCATTTGTAGCCAAATTCATGGCCCTTTATAAAAAATTTATGGAAGATGGACTTGAAGCTATGATGTTCTAATGCATAGCTTTGAGAATATTCATCATTTGTGATTCTGAACTGCAAATCACAAGAATTTTACTGTATCTAGGCAATAAAATCAAAATTGTTAAATTTCAGTGATTTTGTCATGAGTAACTTTTCGAAGAAGTTCAATTATTCTGAGAAAAGTAACTTACTTTTGGAAGATTATCTTGGCAGCAGAGCAGTGCTAGCATCCATGATACTTTTTTGAGAAGTAACCTATATGGCTTTTTTCATTGTTTCATTTAATGTCTTAATTTAGCCCCTTGGGGGAGACTGCATTATTTAACAGAAGTATCTATTTTCTTTCTTAAGTATAATGACTTTGATTTTGTTAAGGACCAAAAAGATACATGAAATCTGGTAGGATTGTGAACACCTTGTGGACCAGATAAGTTCAGCCATTCACAAGATATATCCCAACAAAACAGCAGTCACTCATGCTAGACTGCCGATATAATCCCCAGAAAGAAGGAACGTGTGTCCTGTACCTTATCCCAGCCTTTTTTCTATGCAGGAGATAGGAAAAATATTGTAATTTTAAAATGAAACGGAAAACGTAGGAGAAGCTATGAACTGAAACTGGGAAAAGCACAAAATTAATTTCTCCCTCCATAGTTTCTGATTAAAGTTTGACTGTTTTACTGTTGTGATTTTATTTTTCTGTTCAAGTTGAGGAATTGGGTGTAAATTCAAATTTATTCAAAACATAGACTTGCTCATGCAATAATAATACCTTTTTGTATAGCATAAGGTTATATCAGAATACAAAATAGAAAAAAAAACAATAGAGCATATATAATAAAATAAAGTACAAGGCAGACCTAAAAGAAAATACAGGTCATTTTCTGTATTATGCCTATTGCCATATCCTCATAGGCAGTTCTCAGATGTACTGTTTAGTCAGTGAAAAGGCCATATTATATGTAACATTTGGATTCTGACCACACATGAAATTCATTGTTCTAATTAATGGATCTTATTAGCTGCACATGTAATGTGTGATCCAAAATATTGATAAGTTTTCTTTACTATACACTTGGCATTTAAATAATATAAGCTATGTCCTCCATCTTGGAGCTCCACAAATACATTTATGATGAGGAATTTGGGTTAAGCCTTCTATATTTAATGATCATGTTTATCTGTTCAAATCTCAAATACACTTATAAGATGCTTGGGCATTTTTGTACTAAAATATTTTTTCAGTTTGGAGGGTGTGTTTCTGGTGTCTCATTCATTTCAACATGCTGGCCTTCCTGAAGTTAACTACCTGGTATATCTTTTTGATCTTCTGTATGCAAAATTCAGTTGGACAAGAAAGAGACCGCAACTTTTGATACAGTTTGTATGTTTTACTGTCTAAGAGATTTCTAATTGAGATTTAGACTCTTCTGTCAGACATAATTTTGGAAGTCTGTCAGTTTCCATAGAATGGATTCTGTACCAATAATTATATGCCTTAATTTTTGACAAAGAACAAAGTACATAAATTCCTCACTCAGCTCTAAATGCAGCAGTTGAAGTCCTTTTATCCACAACCAAAATACTCAGATGCTGTGATTGTGTTTGCTCTGGTAATGGTACTTGTTTTAAGTCCCAAACCTTAGCTTAATTAAAGAGAATAGGAACCAATAATAATATTTTTGTTATTTTTCTTGTTATAATGTTGTAATAATTTGAAAAACTTTCCAGCATCTCTTTATGGTGACACGTGGTTTGGCACTAGAGTTTCAGTATCTGCTGCTCCACCCCCCCCCCCCAACTTTCCCCCTCAGTCAGATTTCTACAAACATTTGTGCTGGGTAGGTAGCTTCCTAGGAATTCCTAATTTCAGCTTGGAGGGTTGGTCAGATAGGGGTGTCTCGGGAAGGACCCATTCTTCCAGGTCCTGCTCAATGTTAGAGGTCTGTTTCCAAATTCTGCATGGACCACAACACTCCAAAGAACACAGCTGGTTGAAGCTAGATGTGTAGGGGGGTTCAAGAATTAATGGGGGGGCCGAAAGCCCTACTAAGCAGGTATATACAAAAGTATGAAGGCTATTGCTTAACACATTGTAAGCCGCCCTGAGTCTCCAGAAAAGGGCGGCATATAAATCGAACCAATAAATAAATAAATGTCAAGCATACCTTAGGGGGCAACAGACTAAATGTTTTTCTCTTGCAAACAAGAAATATCTCCTAAAGTTAACACTTATAGTGCTTGTCTTCCTTGACGCACACTGCAGTGAGAGGGACATGTACCACAGTGGCTTGAAGGCAGAATACTGTAAACTTTTGTAGGAACCATCTATCTTTATAAAGCTATAAATATATGTTTGCCTCTTCAGACAGAGACCTTGAGCCACAAAGTGCTTTAAATTGTTACATTGGGGATCTTACAACTTACTCTCTTTTGACTCCATCTCATGTGACAGAATAGTAATTGGAAGTATATTTCTGGAAACCCAAAAGTCTTATAATATTTAGAGGGGCAGAAGATTAAGACGCTATCCTATTGAGCCATGTCTTTTATTTATTTATTTTTAAGTGAAGAAGTTGTTAAATTACATTTTCTTCAACTTGAATGCTCAAGAAAAATGGGTCAGCTATAGGTCCTCGCTATTCATAAAATGGTTACCATAGTAGCTGTGGTTAATTAGAAAAGATCAATTGACAAGAAGACTAAAATTTATAAGGTTGTTTCCTGTCACATTATCAAGCCTCCAGGGATAGGTGATCAGCCCCTACCTTTTAATTGTCTTACCTCAAAATAGAGATATAAGTGAGCGTAGGTATAAGGAACACAATTAGCTGTAGCTACTCATAATTTTTCATTTCTAAGAAGCTTAGAGGGGCTACACAAAATGATTCTGCAGGTTTTGCTTTTCAGCATGGCAGATTCCTTTTATATTTTGTTTAAAATCTTTTGGGGGTGGGAAGGCTAGGTATGTGGTAAGCAACAAAATGTCCAGAGAACATATGAGTGGGACAAATTGGGGACAGCAGGTGTCAGTATGAAAGCTGTGCTAATAGGATACAATTATATTTTTCAGAGCTCATTGAGATCTGTTGCGTATGATTTATTTCTATATGATCTGTGCATGATTTATTAATAGGAATATCACCAAAGCAGTTTACAAGTAACATTTTGATTCTTGATTACAGTTTAAGCTTAAACAAGGTTTACCTCCTGGCATCAAGGAAGAAACTACTGAAGGCAAGAAAAGTCACTTGTGTTGTGCAACCTGTTCTGCTTGAAACACATTTACTCTAAATAAAATGCTGCTGAATTTAATAGGGCTCCCAAGTGTAAAGGATTACAACTATAATTTCATAAGGCAGTTCTGAAATATTCAATTAGTAGATGGTGGGTAGGAAGAAAATGTAATGGGGAGGTATTCTTGATGCCGCCTGAGCAAGATTTTATTTTAATACTTGTTAAATAGTTTCATTTCTCTTAGGATAAATAGAATAGACCCTAAAAACTATCACTTTATTAGTTCTGACAAATCTAAAAGACATTAATTCACCACAGTAGATACATGGAAAATGAATGTTTTGAACAATTTTTTACTTTAGGGAGGTATAGGCTACCAATGAAAACAAGACAAGATAATTAAAGTTGCGACTGTCTCATTTTAGAGGTAAATTATTTTAAGTACAGCCTAGGAAAAAAAAGTGTATATTTAGCTTGCGGTGTTTTGTAGTTTATTCAGAATTTTTATAATGTTTCTCAAACCTCTGAAAGATTTGTAGCAACCATTTTGCTCCTTAAAAGCCCCACAGTCACGCAAAAAATCAATAATATATTGACCCGACCCTATTGACTTTTAAGAGGATTTTGTTGGACCTGAAAGATATGCTCATTAAGTACAGTTAGTGTGATCAGTTAAAAAGTGAAGGGCGTTAGCCAAGAGCTTTAGTCCCAAAAGCTCACCGCTGAGAAATTTCCCTCAGTCCGATGCCTTCTAGACAAATTGGATTGTATCATGTTGATTAAAGAATTATGGGACCTCAAATCTAATATAGAAAATATCTAGTATCAATAGTTAGTTTCTGAGATCCAGGACTCTGATGCTTCCATAAAATGTTATGTGTAATTGACCATGGGAGGAGCCTAAACTTCATTTAGCTTTTCTGATCATTTCAGCCTCTAAAGTCTAGTATAGTCTTTGGCCCCAAAATGATATGCCTTCAATGCCTTGCCGGCTCAGCCTTGCTAGATTTGTTAGTTGGAGTTGATTGAAATTGGATTTGGGTTTTTTGGTTTTAGCTTTTTGGCTAAATTAGAAAACACCCCAATTATTTTTTCAAATAGATTATTAAACACCATCCCTATTCACAGATTCAGAGTAATAGGCATAATTTATATTGTTGAGGAAAAATGTCTTAATGCTTTGTTTTGAAATGGTTTTTTTTAGCCACATTACTAATTAGTAGTACACAAAATGATGACCACAATTTTCAATCAATAACTATAAAATAAATCCCGAGGTTGTAGTTCATGAAATAAAATGTCTCTGAGATGACAGTGGAGCATCTGCCTGTTCCAGGGAGTCTAAATATTTTACTCTGGGTCTTTTAATGTTTTCAATGAGCCTGCAGAAATACATGAACACAGAACAGAAAGAGTCATATGGGATAATATGCCAAATAGGGAAAGGGTCTCCATTTTTTTATATTAAACATTTACACAGTCACAGTTTAAGATTATTCATGCATTACTAACAGTAATCAGGACACACTTTTCCTCCCTGTCAGTTTAATTGAAATGATTCTGTCTCCAAATTATCCAGGTCACTTGGGGCCAATGTATTCTTTGGCATTCTGGCTTCATTCCATTATGAAAGGATTGCTTGTGTTAATAATAATGCTGGATGTTGCTGCTTAAGGGGAAAGGTGTGTGTGGCAGGGAGGGGTGAACTGGTACTCAAGTAGCGACAAGCTCATAAAATTGTGACTTCTCGGAGTGTAATACTCATCATTTGTTCTATTGCACGGGGCATGAGCTCCTATTATTCCTCATAATAGCCGTGGTGGTTGAAGCTGATGAAAGTTGAACTCCAATAACCTTTCTAGAGGCCTGCAGCTTTCCTTCCTCCATACTGATGTTTGGAATATCAGAGGGTTGAACATTTTATATATTTTATATACATTTGTAATCTCACTTTTCTTCACAAAAACTAGAACCAAATGTTATTTTCATTACAAGGCTGTAAAAGATCTCAATTATCTTCCAAAAAGTGTTCATGAATGTAATGTACCTTTCCAATAATAATGCCCATAAACAGACATTCCTAGTGCAAATTTTCATACAGGCATAGTGTTTTATATCTTTCTACACATAGACTCTTATGCCAGGATTTTAAATGCTTCTACTTAAGTTACCTGCATGTAATCCATTCCTCCTTATTCTCAAAGTCCCTATAGATTTGCATCAGCCATGATTCAAGCATAATTGGAACTGACAGCAGCTTAAGCAACATGGAAAATGCCTGCAAGAACAGATACCTATTCTCAATAATGTCATTGTTTCACTTTACATGTTAGTTAGGCAACTTCAATAGTGTTTCTATGTGTATAAGCCTTCAAGTCAGTTTTGACTCCTGGTGGCTACATGGCCAAGTCAATGCAGTTTTCTTGGTAACTTCTTACAAAATTATTTGCCACTGTAGTCTTCTTACTGGAAGACATTGACTCTCCAACGTTGCCCAGCTGGCTTTTGTGACTAAGGCAAAACTTGCACTCAGGCTCCCCCACTTCTAGTTGAAGTTCTTAACTCCTACCCCAGACTGGATCTTTTAGTAGAAGAGGAGCCAGTCTTTTCAAAATTACTCTCTCTTGATGTAAAGCTTTGAATGACTTTGTAGTAAGAAGCACTGGCTTTATGGTAAAAGAAATAGATTTACCTACAAAGATGTAAGTGTGGCATTGAAAATTTATTTTGTTAGTTAGACTGGTCTGGCCTGGCCTGTTTGTATAGCAGGATCATCTTGGCAGCAGTAAAAAGTCAACTGAGATTGGCTATTATGTTGCATTTTCATTGGATCATTATAAGTAGACTAGAAAAGATGTGAAATATTACAAGATTTACAGAACCTTTAAGGGCAAGCACCTTGGAACCAAACCTCATGTTACTTTGGAGGAGTATGATATGATCTCTTTAGGTATTTTGTTAAAAAAATAGCCCTATGCTCCCTAATTCAGCTGGGATGACAGTGCAGTATGAGGAGGTGAGACTAAAATGTTGACCTGTTAATAACAGAAGGGAAAAAATAACCAACATTGATATTGTGCAGAGCAGTTCTGGCTGGTTTTACAGTAAATGGCATTTTGGAGGTGGTAATAAGTTGAGAAATATACTCCATCCTATTTTGGTTTGATTTAAATAAGGGCATTGTTTTTGATAAAAGTAAAACAGGGTGGAGGTACATTCACAATTAATTTACTAAATTTGTAATCTGGCCTATGACCATTCTTCCTCCCAGAAATACAGAGAAGCAGGCAAATCATAGTCATCTGACGATCCTTGAGAGAAAGGAAATAGATAACAGAAACCAGATTGCTGTCAGCATATAGGCATGGTGTTAGTATCTATAATTAGGGTAGGTTAGAGTCCCTTTAGTAGAGAACAATATAGATATGTGGGGATAGCCAGAGTAAGGTAATCCCATACTACAGATTTGAACATTGGGCACTATCTAACAAAATGAAATTCAACAGTGAAAAAAGTAAGGTTCTACATTTAGGGAAGAAAAACAAAATGCACAGGTACCGTATATGTGGTACCTTGCTAAATAGTAGTAACTGTGAGAGGGATCTTGGAGTCCTAGTGGACAACCATTTAGATATGAGCCAGCAGTGTGCAGCAGCTGCCAAAAAAGCCAACACAATTCTAGGCTCCATAAACAGAGGGATAGAATCAAGATCATGTGAAGTGTTAATACCACTTTATAATGCCTTGGTAAGGCCACACTTGGAATATTGCATTCAGTTTTGGTCATGACAATGTAAAAAAGATGTTGCAATTCTAGAAAGAGTGCAGAGAAGAGCAACAAAGATGATTAGGGGACTGGAGGCTAAAACATATGAAGAATGGTTGCAGGAACTGGGTATGTCTAGTTTGATGAAGAGAAGGACTAGGGGAGACATGATAGCAGTGTTCCAATATCTCAGGGATTGCCACAAAGAAGAGGGAGTCAAACTATTCTTCAAAGCACCTGAGGGTAGAACAAGAAGCAATGGGTGGAAACTAATCAAGGAGAGAAGCAATTTAGAACTAAGAAATTTCCTGACAGTTAGAACAATAAATAAGTGGAACAACTTGCCTGCAGAAGTTGTGAATGCCCCAACACTGAGAATTTTCAAGAAGATGTTGGATAACCATTTGTCTGAAGTGGTGTAGAGTTTCCTACCTGGGCAAGGGGTTGGACTAGAAGACCTCCAAGGTCCCTTCCAACTCTGTTATTCTATTCTATTCTATTCTATTCTATTCTATTCTATTCTATTCTATTCTATTCTATTCTATTCTATTCTATTCTATTCTATTCTATTCCATTCCATTCCATTCCATTCCATTCCATTCCATTCCAGCTCTAGGATTTACATTGCTTTTTAAAAAATTCTAAGTATTTTTGGGATACATTGCTCATAACCTTGCTTAGTTTTAGATTCTTTGGCCTTCTTTTGGCCAGAAGCCCAGCAAGCATTATATTTGTACATGGCAGTAAATTATATTTTTTTGCCCCTATTTTCAAATGATTTGTTCCTTATTTAATTGGCTCTTTTCCTCACAACAGACTGCATAAACCTGGACTTTCTATTTTCAATAGTCTATGGAGATTCTCAGTCATCCAGGTCATGGTTGTCCCAAAGGTGCTTTTTTCAAGAGGCAACTGGACTTTCTGGTTTTTCTTTGAAGGTGTCTCACTTCTCATCCAAGAAGCTTCTTTAGCTCTGACTAGATAGTGGGGAATGAAAGGATTTACTGTGCATTCCTTGCAGACAGCTGTTCATTATCATTCTTTTAGTGGGTTAATAGCAGGTCAATTTTCAATAGTGTTATGGACAAGCAGCAACTCCATTTTACTTAATTCTCCTCATAAGACCTAATAGCTTTCCAGCATCTTTGGCAGTACTTTACCTTGAATCAACCAATTATATTACCCCGTCTCCCCCAAAATTATGTACACATTAAATAAAATGGGGAAGAGGATCCACTCCATGGCATCCCACAATGGAATAATCATAGGTTGATGGCTCTTTCTTCATGAGTAAGTCACAATAGCAGAAGGATGCCGCCAAACTCCAATTCTCACAAGTGGTCCAGAAGAATGGTATCAAATATTTCTGAGCTATCCCACAGGACTACTAGCAGTCTGAGTGTAAGGCACCAAATTCAAGATATATCTCCTGTCTTTCCTTTAGGAGTTCATGGCTGTTTATGTCAGATCCCCTCTTCCATTTTCCCCCCAAACAGCAGGAGACAGTGAGTAAGTTAGGTGGCTTTTCCCAATTTGAGTTTAATCCATATACTTCTAAGTATGAAACTGGAAAGCTAACTGAAAACCACTGATCAGTTTGTAAACAAATTGGAAGACTTCCTGTAATGCCAACCATTAGTTGCTATTATTGAAAGCTAAAATTTGCAAGCAGAATACATTTTATAGATTAACACCAGCTGAGAACAATATGTAGAGAGAAAAGGTTCTGATTATTTTTTTCCTTGAGAAGAAGCAAAGAAAATGGAAATTAAATGGAGAAAATAAAATGTTTTAAAGTTCTGATAAGGGTCCATTTTAGGGCATGCAGAGTGTAGTTATAAATTCTACTTACAATTCAAATATGATTTAATTCCAAATAATCTGTCTGAATTGGATTCTCTGCTACAGGCTATGAATAATGCACACATAGAAATAATCCATACTCTCTCCTCTATAACCTAAACATATTACACATAATGGCAGATGACAAATTTGGGAAGTTCAGCTACTACCGAATTAGCTTTTGTTGAGAATACTGGTAAATTCACTGTCGCCCAGCAGGCAACTTTTCAGAAGCTCATTAATGCAACATGCAGAGTTATTGGCACTCAAAGCTATTTTCTAGAATAATTTTGATTGGAGAATGAAAGGTGATATAAAAAGTTTTGAAATGAAATTATCTAGCTATTGCCTTCAGGGAGAAATAAAGTCTAGTTAATCCAGTGAGTTTATTTATCTGCATAGTTACTTCTATCATTCTCCAAGAATCTCATTCTGTTATACAACTCTTCATCGATAAAGTAATATATTAAAATGTCTTGTTGTACTAACAATTTTGGCCAAATATTATGAAGCAATAATCTCTGCTGCAGGTAAACTCATTTTTTAAAAAACAATTATTTGATGGGCATCTTAGACGATACACATCTGGAGCCTCTGTGCTGCCTAGAATGAAAGTGGATAAGTGATGTGGCTCTCATAGAAAATTGATTTGACAGTCTTTTGATTTTGATTCTATTCATCTATAGTGCAGTCTACTTCTAGGATCAACAGGTCAATAATTGAGTAATTATAGTGCTTGGACCTGTAAATGGAGGACTACCTTTTTTTGGGGAGGGGGGGAAGGAGGAAAGAAAAAGAATGAGATGACAGTGTATCTACCTCCTTTCCAAAATGGATTGCCCTGTTGCTGTAGCTTTCCTTCATTATCCATTCTTTGCTTTTGCACTGGCAAATTGTAAGCTATACTTTCCAAGGAGGAGATTTGTAGAGCTTCCAGTTAGCAATCTCTCTTGTACAAATTCCCAGATTGTATTTCATGTCCATTAAAGCTTCAGAAGCAAGCTACTGCAATTTGTCGACTGCAGATGTTTATTTATATTCTAAGATCAGCAACAGCTATCTTTGTCTTTAGCAAAGACAATTTCTCCTCATACTGAGCCTATTTTTGGTTTGACTTTTAAGAAAAGAAAAGAAAAACCCATCCCAGTATAATTACCTATTTAATCAATTTATATACTAGATTACTAGAGTGCTTACTATATCAAAAGGATCTCTCAAAGCAGCATCTAGCTGAATTAATTTGCCTGACTCAGCAGTAGTATAGCTCTTCTGAAAGTCAATCTGTCCCTAACATTTTATCATATAAATACTGTAGTATCCACAGCAGCTTCCTTGGCTGTTTGACTAACATAGTGAGCAACTGGGATGGCTGTATTTAAACTATCTTCCAGCAATATGTATGATTTAGTTCAGTGATGGCTAACCTTTTTGCCGTTGTGTACCAAAAGCAGGAGGAGCGTGGGGGGGTCGCATACACATGTGTCCACACCCATAATTCAATGTTCCCCACCCCCCCACGCATGTGCACATGACCCCCCCCACTCCCTCCGCTTTTGGCACATGATGGCACAGTGGGCCCATTAGGCCTGTTTTTCGCCCCCCAAAGGCCCTCCAGAGGCCAGAAACGGCCCATTTGCTGACTTCTGGTGGGACCGGAAAGCCCGAAAACCAGCTGGTCAGCACACGCATGCGCACTGGAGCTGAGCTAGGGCAACAGTTGCGTGCCCACTATTATGGCTCCGTGTGCCACCTGTGGCACGTGTGCCATAGGTTTGCCATCATGGATTTAGTTCTTTAAGGAAATTGTTTACCTCTTTCTCCAAATAAATTTGGAGAATGTCTCATTAAGGTATGCAAACTAGCTTATTTGTTTTCCGAACAATCTGGAAACTGGAGTTGAGGAAGCTTATCTACATAGGAACTGGAACAGCCATTCCAGGCCTTTCACAGAGAGGCTTCTAATGAAATTTGCAATTTTGCAGGTGACTCCAATGTAATATATTTGCAATAGAATTTTATATATGACTTCTTAGAATTTCTGGGGATTTTCAAAAGACATTTTGCGACAAAGAAAGTAAGTAGTCAATAGAGAGTTATTTAAATTCTTAATTAATGATAATAAATACATTAAGTCACCAAGGCAAAATAACAGCTGTCTACTATTTTCTGAATAGTATTGTCTGTAATCTACAAGCAGATGCTGAGATTCACAAAATTGTGCCTTCTCAATATGCATCAGATACCCAGCAATTATATAACTATATAAGTTATAGTGAAATGTGTATTCATTGAATTTCTGGCTGCACAAGTACAATGTTATAGTAATAGGAACTGCTCAAAATGAGAATTAGATCAATTTAAACCCATCAGATATATTACTAGAAAGTAATGTGGACCATTACTGTTTGTAGAATTATTGCAAGCCCACTTTTTCTTGTACATATGAACCAGATGTAATTCCAACAGGAGAGTCCTATAAAATAATTGGGTTACAGTCTATGTAGAAGTAATCACCTTAGTTAATCAATTTATTTAAAGTGTAACTATGGCCAGTTGTATACTTTGTTCAGTAATAAGCACTAATTTGGTCTAATTCTATCCTATATAAATTCACACATTTTTGCTCCGTCTCCACAGTAAAATTCTAACATATTCTAGAAGAATGTCCATCCAAAGAAATATATGAAGACCTCTGAAAAAAAGTCAATAATATCTATCAGTCTGGAAAAAGCCATTTCTAAAGCTCTGAACTGCCACCAACACACATTCAGACATACAGCCTTGAAATGGACAGGATCTGGGACCAGAGTGTGACAACCTTACCACTATTGTTTCAAGAATTCAGTATGAAATTCTCCAGAAAATCACAACAAGACCCAGAACCACTATCAGAAAACAACTGAGAATATAAGCACCTAAATGATCTATCAAATGTCTATAGCAAGGGTCAAACTCAAGGCCCGTGGGCCAGACATGGCCCGCAGGTGCTTAGATTGGGCCCGTGGGGCTGCCTTGGAAACAGCAAAGGACCAGCCCATGGTGCCTCTGCCAGTGAAAATGGAGCTTGGAAGGGTGGCTCTCTCGAGCTCTGTTTTCACTGGCAGAGGGTTTGCAGGAGGCCATCGCAGCCAGAAATGGAGCTTGGGAGCCTGTTTTCACTGGCAGAGGCCACCACAGGCACCCTCCCTGGCCACACACACCCCATCCCCCCAAGGTCAAACACCACCCTGATGTGGGTTTCAATAAAATCGGGTTTGACATGCCTGTTCTGGAGGAATGTTCAATGTCAACGTAAGTAAAAAATATAACTTGTGGGTCACATGTATCTTGTGTCCTACAGAAACCAAATACTACAATCCACAATAAGACCCTCATGTCAGCTATCAATAATGGAGGTTGTAATGGAATCAGGATGCTTTGCTGTCTCAGGACCCAGCTGATTTGCTATCATCGAAGAAGGCATGAATTCCGCTTTGTATCATAGAATGCTTCAGAAAAACTATCAAGCCACTTTTCTATCATCTGAAGCTGAAGTTGAATTACAAGTGGGTCATGCAGCAAGAGAGGGATTACAAGCTTACAAGAAAGTCTTGAGAAAAATGAAGAACAAAGTCAATGTTCTGAAATGACTAGAAACTACAAACCAGGGGTGAAATGCTACCGGTTTGGACTGGTTTGCCCAAACTAGTAGTAATAAAAGCTACCGGTTCAGGCGAAACGGTTGTAAAAAAATGCTACCAGTTTGGACGAATCTGTATTTCCGACGATCAACTATGCTGTGCTATTTATATTCGCTAGAAAGCAGGAGATCCTGCTTTCTAGTGAATCTAAATCATGTGGCAAAACTGTTCCTCCCCTTGCTGTTCTACTTACCTTAGAAAAGGCTTCTTAAACCTCCTTTTTCAGCGCTGCGTGGTAGCGCCTGCAGTACGCATGTGTGGTGTACTCCTTGCATGTGTGCACGCAGCGAACCAGTAGCAAAGCAAACCAGTAGCAGACCTTGGAGCATTTTACCCCTGCTAGAAACCCTCTACCAAAAT
This sequence comes from Arizona elegans, assembly GCA_022577455.1. Lineage (NCBI taxonomy): Eukaryota > Metazoa > Chordata > Lepidosauria > Squamata > Colubridae > Arizona > Arizona elegans. The sequence goes on along the minus strand of JAKOOJ010000006.1, from coordinate 91,227,368 downwards.
ATGGCAGAATGTTACTGAAATGAAGCAGTTTCCATAGAATAGATCAACATTCCCACACTGCTATAGGAAATACCGATTACCAATTATAGATGTGTTTTATCAGCGTTATTGCAATCAGTAACCAAATTTAAGGTGGTGATTACTTTTCCACATAGGAACATTGCATGCTTTATCAAACAGAATAATAGAATAATAGAGTTGGAAGGGACCTTGGAGATCTTCTAGTCCAACCCCCTGTTCAAGCAGAAAACCCTATACTATTTCAGACAAATGGTTGTTAAATGTCTTCTTAAAAACCTTCAGTGTTGGAGCATTCACAACTTCTGGAGGTAAGTCTTTCCACTGATTAATTGTCTAACTGTTAGGAAATGTTTCCTTAGTTCCAGGTTGGTTCTCTCCTTGATTAGTTCCCATCCATTGCTTCTTGTCCTGCCTTCAGGTGTTTTGGACAAGTAAAACAAGCATTAAAATATTGCGATTAATAATAAATTGGAGTCCATTTATATGTCAGCTAGTCCCACATGAAGCCTTGATAACATTCAGTGATAATTATGGAAATCAAAAAGGGGTTCAATACTTTTTGGGGAAAAGTACAGCTGCATTTTTTCAGTCACTCTGCATTCTGCTCCATTCCACAGTTGAGCCAAAATGCTGGTCGGAGGAAAATATCACTTCTAAGACTCATAATAGCCTATGAAATTCAGTAAAGTCTTTATATTTAATTGTGAGTCCTTAAGCACTTACTTTTCATATTGTTGCCTTTTGAAATATGAGTGGATTTTGGAACAAACTTAAGTTTATCAATTAAATGGAAGGTTTTTTAAATTATGGAATTTGCTTGTCTTTTTATAACTAAATAGTTCTAATATTTTATAAATTAAATATAGAAGAGCTCCCACAGGTTAATAAAGAGTGATGTCTCATCTTTCATGGTTTGCAGACATAATTGCCTTCCCTAATGACTTGTTCTGCAATTCCTTAGGGGTATTAATTATGATAATTTACTTTCCTACTGCCTTCAATACAATCTTCTTTCCCCAAAAAACGGTTTCTTCCTTAGAAATATCCATATATTCCATTCTCATCTACCCACATAGTCCATCTTTATACAATAACATCCCTCTCTAATTATCTCTATTTAGGGCTTTTTCTGGAGACCATGGAAGTCTTTCCAATATTGGGAAGAATGAATTACAAGGCATAGATAAGTGGTTATCCAAGAGCCCAGAAAACATTGGAGACTGTAAACAGTGTTGGGTGGAGTGCATCTTGAGTATAGCTGGAGTGAAAGGGTTGTGAGAAGCTCTGAGGAAAGAGCAGGTGAAGAATTTCTTCTCAGAAGTCATAATGGCTTGGCTTGGCACAAGTAATTCCTGGCTGGCTTGGCAAATTATTAGCAGACATTGCAAATTGGGTTACAAACCCTTCCTCAGTTCAGCCATTTAATCCTCCAGAGATGCCACTTTCTGCATCAGGTTGCAATTCTGATGCAGTAAATTGGGATTTGCCCTGGCCCTGAGAGTAGAGTGGTCAGATGAGCAGATGGGGATTACTATTGTCTTTCCTGCTTTGAAGAAAGTGGCTGTAATATTGACAGTGGCAGTCCTGGTGATCTCTGTAACAAGCCTTAAATAATATCATGGCCACAGAAAGCAGGAAGTAATTGAAGTAATTGAAGCTACCAGGTACTGCTATTTTCCAATTTGCTTGCAGGGACAACATGATTTGAAACTGGAGTCACTTTCACATGGCACCAATTTCACTCTCCAATTTCTCTAAAATATTTTGAAGTTGTCCATAAAATGCCTTTACTTCTGCTGACCTTATACTCTGAGAATAGGAAGGAAACCGGTGGGTGAGTGGATGGGTTTGGGGAGGGCACAAGGGTTCTCTGGTGAACTGAAAATCTGAAATCTGCTTTGAATGTTTAATAAATGTTTTAAGTATGGAAATGTCTGTTCCCTCTTCTTTAATCTGATTGCCCTTCAGAATTACTGCCCTATAGGAGTTTCTAAAATATCATTGTTTGGCCAAATTTTAACCAATCTTCACCAAACCTTACACTCTCTTAGAGGTGAAACAGGATTTTGTGCCTCCTCATTCTTAGGTTCTTAAATTTGCCTCCCTTTATTTTATGAGTTAAAGGTAAAGGTTCCTCTCGCACATATCTGCTAGACGTTCCCAATAGGTGGCGGTTCTCATCTCTGTTTCAAAGCCGAAGAGCCAACGCTGTCCAAAGACATCTCTGTGGTCATGTGGCTGGCATGACTAAACACCAAAGGCGCACGGAACGCTGTTACCTTCCCTATTTTTCTACTTGAATTTTTTACGTGCTTTCAAACTGCTAGGTTGGCAGAAGCCAACGGGAGCTCACCCCGTTATGCGGCACTAGGGATTCGAACCACTGAACTGCCGACCTGTCGATCGACAAGCTTGGCGTCTTAGCCACTGAGCCACCGCATACCTTTTATTTTATGAGTAGGGCAATGTAATAGAATGTTCAAAGACTTTAAAAGTAAGCATAACTTTATTTCATATAGTTCAGATTTAAAAATACTGAATTACAGAGGCAGCATCGTAAAACAGAATCACAGCTATTTCTTTCTGCAGCTTTCAAAATGTTTCAAAACTAGTAAGGATAGTGGCAGATGCTCCCCCCCTGCCTCAAGCACAGAAGCTTCTGCAGATATAATTCAAGCTTACAGCCGAGTATATTTACTGACCTTATTTTTCATTACAAAGAAAACTGCCAGACACCAAGTTGAAATGAAATTCTTTTCCAATGTTCTTCTACCTCTACATTATAGGCACAGAGAAAAATAGCTTTTTGCAAGACTTAGAACAAATGTTTCAAAAGCAATTCTCTCTGCCAGAAATAGTGAATCTAGCGTTCATGTTTGCCAGGCTTCTTGGAATTACTCTTGCCTTATTACTGTAACTTAAAAGGAATATTGGTAAAATGCTAGACTATCACATTTTTCTATCAGCCATTGAACAATTATCTTTTGGTAGCAATGAATATTTCAGTGGAGATTTCTCTAAAATACTGTAAAGAAGGTGATAGGAAATTTTCTTATCCAGCATACTGCTCTTGCCAAATTCTGAGGTTGTTGTTTGCTGACTTTTGATTTCCTGACTACTGATTAGATATTTTCTCCAAACACGATATTGCAAATATTGAGGCAATGCCCCTTATAAAGTGAATAAAATAATAAGGTGAATAAGGTGAAGGGAATAAAGTGAATAAAGTAGGAATCATACAGTCAGTTACATGAACCTTAAAGGACACTCTTTATTCACTTTATTATAAGGGAGAAAAGTGCTTGGAGATTATATTAAAAATCAGCTAAGTCCCATTATGGGTAATATATCTTCTGATGAGACCTAGCTGTCACGGAAGGACAGCCATATGGAAAGCATTTGAGGGGCCTCACTGTCAAAGACACAAAGACATGTATGTTACAAAGAGTTAATTATTACCTAAGGACAGCAATAAATCTCCCGTATTAGTAATTACAGAACTAAGGAAGGTTGTCTAGCAGAACTAAGGAAGGTTGTATAGCTGAAGATAATCTTATAAACTAGAAAATAATGGTTTAGTAATGGTTTAGTAATTAGGAAGTGTGTCAATTATCATATAACAAGTGTATGTTAACCATATATGGAAAATGCATGAGCTCACCAAACTCTTTGTCTTGGAAACATATATAAACTGTCTATCAGAGCTCTTTCTTTGTTCAGACTTGCAGATACAAATCTGGTTCTGAAACTGCGCAATAAACTGACTCTGGCTGACCCAGGAATGTTGTTCAGTCTCATTTTTTCCATAACACTTAAACATTTTTGTCTTCCCGGCCCTCAAAAATAGGAAATGCAAATTCTAAGATCCTTGGGGCACAGGATCAGAAACATCTACAGCAGTGGTGGGTTTCTACAGGAGATTTTTTTAAAAAGTCAACATTTAAGTCAACAACTCTGTACCCAGAACCCTTCCCTTTTTATATGTGTCAATTATGTCATACGTGTAAACAGAACATAGTGTTGATTTTGTGGCTACTCTCCAGCATTTTTCAATCCTCTTGCAGATGACCCTGGAACTGATTTTAGTTTTTGTTTGTAAATCTTAGCATTTTATACCCTGAACTTGGAGAAGGAACAAAATGGGAAACTCAGGGAATATGACTTGCTCATATTGCTTTTATTTTCTAACATGGCAATCCAGCTGCTTCCCCCCTAGCAATAAACCAGAAAGGGTTGCTTAAAGCACTCAAATGAAGAGAAACCTAAGTTTTGAAAAAGCCAAAAATAAAAAAAAAAACCTTCACCTATGATACATTTTTTATTTTTTAGCAGCATGAACGTTTTTCTTTTAAACAACAATCCGAGAATAATCATTTTTTGTACTTATTTATTTAGCGGCACCATTCTTAGGTAGAAATGGGGGGCGGGGGGGGGGCGGGCCCACATGCAATTTCCACTACCGGTTTGCTTGAACCAGTCTGAACCGGCTGAATACCACTTCTGAACTGCATATGCTATACTAGGGTATCTAAACTTTAGCTTTATTCGTTTTGTCACCAAATATGCTGGATTTCATTTCATTTTTTAAAAAAGACAAAGAACATGAATCATCTTGAAAAATACAGATTGGCTGCTCCCCTGAGATGATGATCCCCAAGCTAACAATGATTCCCATCTCACAAGTTTTGGGCATGTGATATAACCAGACTGGATAAGATTGAAGGATGTGGAAGAAGAGGAAACAATAGATGGAATTAAGGATATCACTAGAATGTCTTTGGAGAAGGTATAGATGATGTCCAGAGAGAGGCTGAGATAGTGGATATTCATTCATACATTCATCAGGAGACAAGCACAAATGACAGAACCTAAATAAATAACATGTTAAGTTATTCTATAAGCTCCATAGCAAACTCTCATGTTCAGCAGTATGCAGCCAAAGGGGAAAGGTTTTCAGCCTATGTTTTATTCATCACATCTAAGCTGCAAAAGCAAAAACTCTCTTTGCAGGCACATGATTATAAATTAAGGCTTTTTTTTTTTAAAAAAAGTGAGAGTAATACTTGCCCCAATAGTCTTAAAAATAAAATGAATTTAATTTGCTCCAATTCCTCATTTTACTGTCAACACTTTCTCTTTAAACAGAAAATGCAATAGGATTTTTTTTTAACAACTACAAAAATACAGATGAGAAAAAGAACCTTTCACAAGCTGTGATTTCTCCTAGGTTTCAAAAGAGTTTAAATTAATTACTTGTTCTGTTAATGCTCTGACTAATCCTGCTAAAATGGATTATTTAGTGCTGGCAGATAATGTAATATTCATTTTGTATCATTCTACTTTTTTCAAAAAACCAAACAGGAAGTGTCTCTAACTCTCTATTCCCCAGCAAGGGATACAGAAAAACATGTTCAACCATCCTTTGGGCACATCAACTGATCTCAGAGATACCAGAGTGGTATGATCACATTCCTAAAACTCTAGTTTGTTGGAAAAACATTTTGGAATTCTTTAAGCAAAAAGCAAAATTTACCAGCAAGGTATGCTTTATATTAATATCCGTTACCAATTGAAAATATTTCAAGCTTCTGATTCATTTACTCCTTTCTTTTCCCCTGTTGCTTGCCAGTTGAGTGGCTGGAAGCATAAGGGGAAGATGTTGAGCTTGTCTAGTTTTAAATAATTGGATAGACTGCAAAGCAATGTTGATTCAAACAAAAAAGAATTTTGTTTTAGCTGTGTTGCTCAGTGGTGAAATCCAAATTTTTTTACTACTGGTTCTGTGGGCGTGGCTTGGTGGGTGTGGCAGAGGAAGGATACTGCAAAATCCCCATCCCCTCCCCACTCCTGGGGGAAGGATATTGCAAAATCTCAATTCCCACCCCACTCTGGGGCCAGCCAGAGGTAGTATTTGCTGGTTCTCTGAACTACTCAAAATTTCCGCTATCAGTTCTCCGAACTGCTCAAAATTTCCGCTACCGGTTCTCCAGAACCTGTCAGAACCTGCTGGATTTCACCTCTGGTGTTGCTGCATTAATAAAATGGAGTCTGTGTATGGGGTAAATCTTGTGGCCTCTGTGGGCCCTCTCAAGGCCTGTGACAAGTTGCTTTAAACATTGATTTTAAGTCAGAAATGCAAAGTTTGCGGAGTTAAAGTACCAATATTATTCTGGATGTCCCTGCCACTGTTATTATCAATTACAACTGTAAATAGAATTTGACTGGATTTACATATCATGGTACACTGCTCTTTATTTAGCTACGATATGGCTGCCAGTTCAAATTTGGTGTGTATATGTATATATATGCATTTATTTGTGACTTAAAATACTGCACTGTATCTCCTTGAGCGTCAAATAACACCCACAAAACTGAAACCTTCACTGAGTTGACCAGAAACACTGGTACTCCTAAAAATATAATGACATGTGGTCTGAAATGTAATTTGGAAGAATAGTATCTACCCTCTTTCCTAAATGATTAGCATTTGGTTGCTAGTAGCAACAGCAAAGAAGACACAGTCTTCTTGCTACAGAAAAAGCCTCATGTCAGCTTTATGGCAACATATTACAGTATTAGGCAGAGAACAATTTCTGTCCCAATTTTTCCCCCGTAACATATAATATGATTATCACTATTTTTGCCCATTTATGTATTTGCTTTTTAGATATTCATTCAATTTAGTAATAATATCATGGCAGCATTTTGCTCAGTGGTCTTTCTTTACTTGGACCAGATATGATATGATAATATAAACAGTGGTGGGTTGCCACCGTTTCTCCCCGGATCAGGTGAACAGGTAGTGGCGGCGGCGGGAGGCTCCGCCCACCCTCCCGGACATCTCTGCGCAGACGAAATTGAAACCCACTACTGAATATAAACATAAGTAGACATGTACTCAGGGGTGGGTTCTATTTACCTTTACTACTGGTTTGCAACGGGGCTGCTTCGCTCGTGTGCACGCTCTCTTTTCTGCGCATGCGCAGAAGCTTCCTGATAAGATCAGGGTCAGTGGGTGGAGCGTCCCGCCGGTTTTACTACCGCTTCTATAGAACCAGTCTGAACCGGGGCAATTCACCACTGATGTACATGTGCATGATTGTTAAATGCCATATGATAAAAACCATATTTTAATATATGTGACTATCTGCCAAATGTTGTATAAGTGAACTTTACTTTGAACATTAAATGATGAATTTTAAAATGCATATTAGAATATTAGGATAATAATATTCTATTATTACTAAAATAATAATACTCATCAGCCGTCCTGAGTCTTCGGAGAGGGGCAGCATACAAATTGAATTAATAAATAATAAAAAAATAAAGCTAAAATTATGTTAATATTGTTGACTGCATTCAGAGGCTAAATATAGTTAAAGACAGTTTTTTTAAATTAAACTTTTAAAAGGGAATATCATGACAATGAGCCAGTTTGGCATAGTAGTTAAGGCACCAACTAAAAACTGAGAGTCCCTGAGTTCTAATCCTGCCATAGGCACAAAGCCATCAAGGTGACCTTGGCCAGTCACTTTCTCTTAGCGCCAGGAAGGAGGCAATGGCAAGCCACTTCTGAAATCTTGCCCAGAGACCTGTCCAGGCAGTTGCAAGGCATCAACATTGACTTAAAGATTCTGAAGAAGAAAAATAAAGATGACCCCAAAACCACGGATGATCTCACCCAGCGGCTTCACATAAATGTTGAACAGAAGGTGCGAGAGAACCGACCCTTGCGGCACTCCCCATGCGAGGCGTCTCGAGGTCGACCTCTGCCCCCCTGCCAACACAAACTGCGAACGGTCGGAGAGGAAGGAGGAGAACCACCGCAGGATGGTGCCCCCTATTCCTAACCCCCTTAACCGTTGCAGCATGATACCATGGTCGATGGTATCAAAAGCTGCTGAGAGATCTAAAAGGACCAGGACAGAGGAGGAACCCCTGTACCGAGCCCTCCAGAGATCATCCACCAACGCGACCAATGCCGTTTCTGTGCTGTACCCCTGCCTGAAGCCCGACTGGTACGGGTCCAGATAGATAGCTTCATCCAGGTGCCGGGGAAGCTGTCATGCCACCACACTCTCAACATCCTTCGCCACAAAACGAAGATTGGAGACCGGACGGTAGTTAGCTAATTCAGCCGGGTCCAGGGAAGGCTTCTTGAGGAGGGGCCTCACCACTGCCTCTTTCAAGGATTTCACCACTGACTAAAACCATCAAAATCAAAACCTTTACAGCTGCCAAAACAAGTGAGTCTCTTCCCTTGCTTTGATCAGGTCTTTTCCTTAGAATCAGATGCTCTTTGAGATTTCCAAAGATCTTTCAGCTGTAGTGTTCACAAAATGTGTTCCCCAAGCTTCATGACTCAGTGCTGAGAGTGAAAAAGTTTCCGGAAGCCTGGATGAAAGACAATGGAAAAACTGTATTTGATACATCAGAAAGGAACATGGCATGTTAGATGTGTAGTGTTGATATTAATATCCAGTGTCATTAATTATGGCCTTCAGGATGCATGAAATTAGAATAGAATGATTTTGCTTTTTGGCATGCCACAAATGAAATTAATTCTGCAGGTTCTCTTGTCCTCCCCACTTTGCTTAAATCACCTGCAGAGCTGTGTGCATATAAGCTTGTGTGAGGCCTTGGGACTTCAAGGAGGGGGGTGGGGGAGAGAAGTATTTATTACTCTACCTAACTGAACTCTGTTCTAGTAACCTGTTGAGAAATGCCTTTGGATACTTCTTGACTGAAAGATAGAAAAATGCCCAGCTGGGAGCCATTTAAAAAGAAAACGTATATTCGAGTACAGAAAGGGGAATTGAATTTTGCAGAAACTGCAAACATCTTTTCAAATCTTTGGAATTGCTTTACTTCAAAAGAAGTAATAATAGCTTGTAGATTTGAGAGCAGTCCCAGGGAAGGCAAGAGAGGAACAGCTTGGTAAAAACATTATGTGCCGTTCATTCTATTTCCTCTTCATTTTCTTTCATTTTAAGGCAATGAACTTGTTGTCTAAAAGCCCAATTTTCTTAACAAGAGCACAACCATCTAGATAAATTCCCAATCAGATGATTTTAAAAAATGGGCAGATTCATTTAGGAGGAAGGGGGAAAGAGAAGGCAACGTTTTTGTAGACAAGGTAGAGGAAAAATTAGAACTGCCACGCCGAGGCAAAAAAAAAAAATTGTTAGGCATAAATTGTTTTTCTTTATAAAGAAATAGAAAAGGGGAAAAAAATCCAATTGTAATTATAGAATTGTTAGTAATGCTGAGAAAGGAAAGGGAAGGTTATCAACCTTTGAATTTCATGGGAAAAGTCCCCAAAAATATACCTGAAAGGATTGGGGAATAAGAGCCCTTCATCCATTCATTTTCATGGAATTTTCAAAACAGAGCTCTATGTATTTTTCGAATTATGTACAGTATTTCAGTTCCTACCTATTAGATATTAAACCATTTAATCTATTAATAATCTATTAATTTTCAAATCAGCTAGGGACAGACAAACTGTACAAACAAACAGAAATAAAATAATTGGGACTGGGAAAACTTTAAAGTTTATAGCCCAAACCTAAGGACTTATACGTGTACCATTTTTATTGATGTTACAATTACATTTTCCAATTACTATAACTCAGAAATAACATGTTGTCACTATGCTGAACCAACAATATGATGGAAAATCACAAGGATATTGTGATATTCCACCTCCCTCTTGCTCGAATAAGTCTTAATTCCCAGAACTATTGTCCTATCCCCTTAGAATCTCTTTCTTAATGTTGGGAAGGTGTGTGCTCTGCTTTAAGTTATTTGTAAAAATAATACAGATGGGAAATAAATAAAATAACTAGTACAGGGAGGTCTGAATAACTTACCATTTACAAGCATATTACCATTGATAATTCCATTTTTCTTGTTGCTAGGTAAAATGATTAAAATGGTAATAATTTAACTATATGAATACAAATACAGAATACAGACTAAAAGAGTTGGAAGAGATCTTAGAAGTCTTCTAATCCAATCCCCTGCTTGAGCAACAGACCGTATACTCATTCCAGACAATGACTGTCCAATCTCTTCTTAAAAACCTCCAGTGAAGGAGGACTCACAACTTCTTGAGAAAAGCAATTTCACTGGTTAATTGTTCTCACTATTAGGAAATTTCTCCTGAATTCTATTTTGGAGCTCTCTTTGTTAAGCTTCCATCCGTTACTTCTTGTCCTGCCCTCAGGTGCTTTGGAGAAGTGGTTGACCTCCTCTTCTCTGTGAAAAGTTATTAGTGGACTGCTAACATGTTAACCCTTCTTTAGACAAGATAGATATACCTAGTTCCTGCAACTTTCAGCATACATTTTAGCCTTCAGTCCTCTAATTATCTTTATTGATTTTCTCTGTACTCTTTCTAGAATCTCAAAATCTTTTTGTATCATGGTGACCAGAATTGGATGCAGTATTCCGAGTGAAATCATATCAGTGTAGTATAAAGTGGTACTAATACTTCATGTTATCATGATATTATCCCTCTGTTGATGCAACCTAGGACTATATTGGCTTTTTTGGCAGATGCAGAAAACTGCTGGCTCATGTTATGTTGGATCATTTAATATATTTTTGCACTTTTCTTATTTTTTTTTCTTTCCTTCTTTTTGCAAATAAAAAAACAACATTATTTTATTAAGAAAATTCCTCATTCTGAATGTATGCTTTCTTAGAGATACATTTAAAAATGTGTTTTATAAAAATAAAGTTTTATAAATATATCTAATGCATTTTAAAGAATGCTTTAAATGTTATTTCAATAACAGCCAATGCCAAATGTATATTGTTCAGTTTTTTTTATTACAGTTAGATATTCTTTCCACTCAAATGTTAACCTCTTTGCAAAAGGTATAAATGACATTGACATCTCTAATATGTTTGCTTGAACTACTCAACTTTTGTTGTCAGTGGAAGATACTGAAGTCTGCCCTCCCGTTTGCAATAAAAATCCTGTTCAGTATGGCAATGTATATTAATTGCTTATGTCCCTTTGGAGGCAAGTGTGGAGTGAGCTCTCAAAACAGAAAGTAAAAAAGGTATTTCTGACAAGATGTGTAGTGTAGTTTATTTTTTGCATTTATATGTAGAACTGTGTAAAATGTTAGAGGTTTGCTTCATTTAAGTGATGCTTCAGTAGACTACCCCATTAAAGCAAATGTATCAATTTAAGTAGGAGGTTGCTTTGAAACAGTAAATCACATTATGGGCTTTACAGTCTTGCAAAATAATTTTGCAGATTTGGTTTTTTTTAAATTTGATTTATATGCCATCCTTCTCTGGAGACTCAGGGCGGCTTACAATGCGCTAAGCAATAGCTTTCATCCTTTTGTATATTTATACAAAGTCAGCTTATTGCCCCCACAACTGGGTCCTCAATTTACCTACCTTAGAAAGGATGGAAGGCCGAGTCAACCTTGAGCCTGGCGAGATTCGAACCTGCAGTAATTGCAGGCAGCTGGTCTTAATAACAGGGTGCTTTAGACCATTGTACTACCAAGGCTCTATTTGATGGCTTTTCTATTGCATTAAATATTATAAATAAATGTTGCAATGTTGTATATGGAAAATGTGGGGGAAGGACTGATTAGTATGATGGGCTCTTTCATAGTTACATAAGTAATTATCTATATCAGTGTTTCTCAACCATGGCAACTTTAAGACATGTTTTCCAGAATTCCTTTGCCAGCATGGCCTATAGAGGTAGTCCTTGATTTATGACCATTATTGAGCCCAAAATTGGACCAAAACCAGTCATAAGTCACTTTTTTTTAAGTACTGTTGTAACTTTGAATGGTCACTACATGAATGGTTGTAAGTCAAGGATTACTTGTACATTCATTCAACAGTGATGTTGAATGAATTCAACCCAAATGTTGAATTCTTGGGTTTTGCCTTAGATTTCTTTCACTTCCTCAGTTTTCAATGTCTTTAATGTGGCTTGCCATGAGCTTTCTCTTTCCTTTTCCTTGTGCTTGTAGAATGTTGTTCACATGTCCTACTCCTGCCAACAAACTGAGAGCAAAATCAGCGATCAATGTCTAGTGTGCTCACTTTAATTTAACCTTGTTTAATATTTTTGAGGCAGATAAAACTTAAGAATAAATGCAAGATGCCAGATTATATATAGGCTGCTAGAAAGCATTGCATGAGCTGTTTATAAATGGTAAAAGAAAGGAGAAGGATGTGCAAGTCATGAACAATGATCCCTTCATCATCGTCTTCTTTTAACGACCCCACAATCCCTTGTGGGGTGGAGTCTGGGCAACTGAATGGAGCTAGCAGAGTATTTACTGGCTGGATGCCCTTCCTATCGCCAAACAATGATTCCTTCATCAAGAATCTATCCTTGATTTTTAGTTAAAAAGGGCCCCATAACAAATCAATATCCTTTCATTTTTAATAAGATACCTTCATAAGGGATTTACAAAATAATCAAACCTAAACAGTTTATATATCAAAAATAAAAAAAAAATAACCCTACAGATATTGTCATTCTCAGCTGGAAAAACAGAAGCTTAGTAAATGTCAGTCTGTCTAGTTCAAGAATTCAAAGAAGTAAACACTTCAAAACATAATGGAAGACTATAGCGAAAAAGCCATGTATTCATGGGGGAAGTCACCTATTTTGCTTAAGAGGTCAAGCTCATTTGACATGCATAAAACTTTGACTAAGTCTATTTGACTGAGCATTAGTTAGGATGCCTAACAAAAACTTGAACTTTAGGGCTCTTTGATATCTAAAATACACATACAACTGGGGGTAACATTAATCTTGAGTATTACAATACAGTACAATACAATACAATTCTTCATTGGCCAAGTGTGATTGGACACACAAGCAATTTGTCTTTGGTGCATATGCTCTCAGTGTATACATAAAAAGAAAAGATACATTCATTAAGAATCATAAAGTACAACACTTAATGATAGTCATAGGGTACAAATAAGCAATCAAATTATACTAGGAAACAATCAATATAAATCGTAAGGATACAGCAACAAGTTACAGTCATACAGTCATAAGTGGGAGGAGATGGGTGATAGGGTTGGACTATTATACCCTAGAATAATTGGACTATTATACCCTAGTCCAATCTTTACAAATACATTTGGAGATATTGTGATTGGTGAGTGTATAAAAGTTGTGATTCTGACCCAACTAGTCTCTGATATTGATATTCAAATGAAGTCTTATGTTATAGGCAGATGACAAAATAATGGATAAAACATTTATCTTGTCAAACATTTTTATTTCTGTTCAGTGCCTTTAAGTTCCCTTGGCTACAAGTTCCTTTTTTATGAGTTTTTTTCTTCTTCACTGTCTCAGCAACATTTCTCTTTTCACAAGAAGAGATATAACAATGCATTAAGCCAAAAATCTATCTTTAAAGAGTATTTCTTTCACCAGGCTTTTGATTAATTATTAATATTTGCATTACTTTTAATTTTTATACTTTTTAATTTTCTATTTTAAGTTAACATAGCTTCCTTGATTAAATAAAAAAGATGAGATATCAATCTAATTAGTTCATTAATAAGAGTAAGCAGTGCTCTGCCATCTTACTTGTTTTGTAAGTGCTGCACTTTACCGAAGATTTATTGATCCAAACCTAAAGTATCTATGATTTTGAGTTTATAACAAACTAACCCTAACCATGTCACACCATGGTAACAAAGTCTGCACTGTGGTCATTAACCAAGTTTCTTTCAACTTAGTTTGTCATTTGAACATAGCCAATTCTTTTGTAATTATAACTGAATGTAAGATATTGATTTGTTATGGGGCCCTTTTTTAACATACAGTAAATGAATGTAGGACAAGATAAGGCATTCAGCTGAACGATGCAGCCCCCACAGAAAATTCATTTAAAGGGGAATTGTGTAAAACCATGACTGGCAGGAAACCATCTTGCCTAGCATGACATTAATGAGTTAATTAAGCAAAGCCAGATATTTTCTTTGTAGAATACCACTATTTCATATTGATCTGAGAAGTGCTGCATTCTATTCCAAAACCATATAGTGACCATTTGTTTGTAATGCCTTAGTTTTAGAATGTAATTTCCTAGTTTCAGAAAAAATATAATCAAAGAGCCCTGTGGAAAAAACTGAAAGTCTGCATATCCAGCAACCAGCATTAGATCCCGGTTGCTATCAAAGGAAATCCGTGCACTTAAGGATGCAGATTAGATGCAAATTTCACCTGCCTTTAATTGTTCCTGTACAACTGATAAAATAACAGCCAATGATACAGTGTTCGACTAAAAATGCCATCTTCATCAATTCTGTTGATCTGTTTGGAGTTTAAATATAGCTTGGAAAAAAAACTTTGTGTGGATAACTGGATATATTTACTCTGGATATGTAAGTTTCCAGTGATATCATGTCTTCAGATCATTCATATGGACCATTAGACTCAACCTTCCCTGTTGAAAAAAAGTTGCAGAGAAACAATATAAGAATATACGTTCCTCCAGCCCCTATTGCGTTGCCCAACAGAAACAATAGCTTTCAACTTCTCTTATGGTACATGCTCTAAACTAAATACACTAGAAGATAAATGCTAGTCTACTTGGGGGACAGCTGGGGGGGGGGGGCATGTGCCTCTATCTAAAGGTTTGGGTGGATTGTGGCAGGTATAACAAACAATAGCTTGTTAGTAAAGTCCAGTCTTTATTTAACAGTGCCCCAGATTTAATTGCTAGCATATTATATGTGAAGGAGCAAAGATGGGAAAAAACTCTGATTGCCACTTTAGAAATCTCCTGGTTTAGAAGGACTGACTTCATAACTAATAATAGGATAATGTTGGATGTACAAAACAATGAATTGCATTGCATGGAGAAATGATTACTAAATATTCCATCACTTGTTTTCTGGTTCTTCTCTTATTTCCACTTCATAATAACAAGCCATTTCTAACTCTTTTTTTAGTTCAGTCTTTTGACTTAAAAACAGACCTGTTTTAAACCAAAGGAGTGGGTTTGCGCCATTACTTCTGCTGATCACCTTTAATTTAAATGCACTTTAAAATATGTGCTTCCTACATAGAGCAGGAGGAGGAGAGAGATCTATTTTTGCTTGATCTGAATATGAAAGTAATTTGTTGCCATAGCAATTTATTTCCATCCTCAGTGTTGTGAATGTGATAGTTGCTTCTAGGACTAAAGCAAAAATGCAGCAATCTTTATATTACAAGTGAAGCCTCACGCTCTACTAACCTTTTCGTTTGACAACATTATTTACCAAATGCTGTATTTGTCTTTCAGATGACTTAAAACTATTTTGCTATGATTCTGGATTCAGACAGGCTCTCCAAAACTGGCAATTCTTATTTGCTCATCCTTTTACAAGTTTCGGTGCTGCAATCCCATTATGGGGACTAGGGTAAATTCTTCATATTCTCCTTCAAATTGGAATTTCTGTAGAAGCCAAGTATCTTTCTGGGCAGGATCTCTACTATCACATACACACGGATATTGGCAAACTACTAACATGGATTGTGATCAGAGGTGGGTTTCAGCAGGTTCTGACCAGTTCTGGAGAACCGGTAGTGGAAATTTTGAGTAATTCGGAGAACTGGTAGTAAAAATTCTGACTGGCCCCACCCCCATCTATTCTCTGCCTCCCAATTCCCAGCTGATCGGGAGGAAATGGGGATTTTGCAGTAACCTTCCCCTGGAATGGGGTGGGAATGAAGATTTTGCAGTAACCTTCCCCTGGAGTGGGATGGGAATGAAGATTTTACAGTATCCTTCCCCTGGAGTGGGGTGGGAATGGAAATTTTATAGTATCCTTTCCCTGCCATGCCCACTAAGCTTTGTCACACCCACCAAGCCACACCCACAGAACCAGTAGTAAAAATTTTTGAAATCCACCACTGATTGTGATACTGTAACAAATGAAGTATTTCTAGTTTTTCAAAAATTGTTTGTTAAATTTCCTGTTATTTTATAGTATCATGACCAAGCAACTGAAATCATCCAGCTATACTCTCAAAAAGAAATATCAGATCTACCTTGCCTGTACCAGTCTCTGCCTTGGTTACTGACTTATCTTCCCATCAGATTCTATTCATTTTCCCCTTTGTTCATGCCTCTCTTTTTTCTTTTTCCTAAGAAAGAAATGGGTCTCCATGGTTCACCTCAAAGAGTTTTCCCAAGTGGCAATTAATTTGCCTGAGAGAGAAGCCTGCCATCCACTTACAGAGATGGCCTCTGGCCCCTATGCAGAAGAAGATTGCTAATCTCTGAAATAGAAAATGGTTGGGTTCATATGAATTACTGCAGATAAAATGAAATGAATGTATAATGGCAGGAAATATACCAAAATCACAGCAGCAGAAAGATGATGGGTCAAATTTGACAGATTTGTCTGCTTGAGCGTTGGCCCTTTGCAAGTTCTAGCCCACCCTTTTAGTTGAAGGTGAATTCTTACTGGTGCTGTTTTCATTCATGCAATGGTATTGTTTGGGATGGACCAATGGGCGCAAGTCCAGGACCCATATCTTAGAGGTCTTCTTAAGTCAGCTTTGAAGAAAAACTCGGTACAAAGCTTACTTTGTCTGCCATTTGCTCACTCTTTCTTAAAGTATCTCTAATCAAATCAAGGAAATTGGATGGCTATTAATAATTTTGCATCAATGACTCTAGTACCATTCTAGTAAAAGTTAGTATGGGCAAGCTTAGAGATGCAGTGTCTAGGACTTGAGTAGCTATGGCAATGGATCTGAGTTATACATGAAGCAGAATACAAATCTATTCATATGATGTGTAGGCATCCAGAATTAATTATTTATTTTTTATTTAGGTACAGAGTGCTGACTTAACTCTTCTCACTTTCTTTATCCTCTTGGATTGTGAAAAAACTCAGGAGTTGATTGGAATTGAGTGTCTAAGCTTGATAAAATAAATAAAATTATACCATGAGCCTAGATTTAGAACTCTACTTTAAGCTATAGATAGTTTTTGGTAAATTTTTGAAGATCCTAGGTTAGCATCACATTTTGACTGACAATTTTCAACATAGACTAACCACCTTTCAAACTTACTTGATTCTGACCAACTAAAAACTGATACTTATTTCTGGAATTGTACAATTCATAATTTAGTCTGGCTTAACATGTTAGCTATCATGGCCTGTAAGCCATAATTTATAGCTTGGCACAGTATATGAACAAACTATTTTTACTTATATAAGAAACCATGCTTAACCAATGGCCGAATGAAAAACCAGCCAATCTGTGTTTTAACCAGCTTGCTAAATATCCTGCTTTTTTATTACATTTGAATGAGACAAAAATATTCTAAATCATTTTCCTCATGAAGATACAGTGCAGTAGACTGAATTCAAAACTTTAGCACGTTATCTCACTATAGCTGAATTCAAAGCAATAAACCAAGTGTATCATTATGGCTACTGGAGTGTATTTTCTCCCTTCTCTATATTTTGTCTTGAAATGACAGCTTGGTAGTAACAATTGTCCTCCTGTTGAAGAGAAGAATTTTGATTAATGGTGATGATTGTCAGGAGGCAAGATGAACTGACTGTGAATTGCAACTGCCTTTTTTAGATACCAAAATACAAAACTGACTCCTGAAATTATATCTTCAGGATGAAAAAAAGAGTAGGCCTACAGTCTGTCTTTGGAAAGGAAAACTAGCCTCCAGGTTGGACATGGAAGTCAATGAAGCTGAACTTATTCTAATAACAGAGGGAACCTGAAGACAAATAATTCACCATTTATTTCATAGAGAGAATGAAAGAGCTGTTGTAAAAGCAGCAAAACAGGGGAAGAAACAAGAGCAATCAGCAAATACTGGTCAGTTCAGCAAGAAAAAAAAATTACCCAGTTTTTCTGGGGAGTGTGAATTTGGTAAGAGTTGAGAAGTATCCATCCTGCTTCAAAACAATGTTATATTAAGCTCTATTTTCCACCAAATTTTAATGCATTTTTTCAAAGAGCAGTTGGAGACTGTCCACATTCTTAGCAGTGATTATTTTTATTTATTCACGTAGGTTGATTTTTTTAGACTTTTATTTTCCTTTACTTCAGGAATTCAAGTTAGCATACACAGCACTCCCTTCACCAATTCTTCCCCACAACAACTTCTTTATGAGATGGCTGGGTTAAGAGAGGATAAATCTAACCAGTTTCTATGGTTGAGAGTGAATTTGAACTGGCTTTCCCTTGTTCTCCCAAAATATCACTTTATACCCCTAACTAAGTGTTCATTTTATGGTGGCTGTAACATTTTCCTCACACCATAATTTCTCCCAGCCTTTCTTTCCTCCCAATCTCTGGTTAATCTTTTAAAAGTAGCATTTGCTATTGCTGAAATTATTTTCAGGCTTGTTTGGATTCTGTGCTAACTAATCATTCCCACTGAATGTTAATCTTAACTATTAGTCTGATTATTCTCATGGTTTTCTTTCAAGGCTAGTCTTATGTCAGGCCAGGGCAGAAAGAATGAGTGGCATTAGAGAACTAGTAACAAGAGAGCAGAACATGTCATATGTAAATGACTAACCCTGTGATTGATTGATATGTATATCAAAAGAATGTAAATATTAATTCCCTTTTCCAATAACCATCCCCTCATAACTCCTCCTTACCTTGACTCCGCCTCCTTAGTATAAAAACCCCAGCCCGCACTTTCACGCTCTCTCCTGTCATGATACCTGTTAAGAAGTTTAATAGAAACAATAAATATATTTAATAGAAAAGGAATGACTTCTTTGAGTTATTGGGCTTGATCCTTGAACCTACGTAACAGAACATAAGTTAACATCACGGTCAGTTATAATATACTTTGTTTGAATTTAGCGTTATGATTTGTAAGTCATGGCTTACAGCTTAAAGAATGACACAGGTCATTCAACAAACTTTGGCTAGACATTAGAACAGGTCAGGTGGAACAGCAAACAATATAAAAACACATAAATAGACCATCTTTCTTCAAGCAGACAATTGCAAAAAATCGATAGGACTCCACTATCTTTGTACAACTGGAATAAAAGTGCTTACATATTTTTCTGTGAACATCTCTCATATTTTTCTTTTTCATGTCCCTGCATAAAGCCATTAGGTAGATTTATTTTATAGTTGTATTCCACAACAATGTTGAGCTCTAAAATGTCCTGGAGTGTTTATAGTTTACCAATCTAATAGCTAACTTGTCATTTAGAATAGCAACAGCAAACAAAAACAAAGCCAGAAACCACAACCTGGGTAAAAAAGGATTTCAATTTTCTGAACCCTGTTTAGTAAACTGATTCATAGATAAGACTGGCTCCATGTATCTGACCAACTGAGTTATGTTCATTACCTTCTGAAATAGATTTCAGTCTTCATAAAGCAGGAATGGGGACTCTTTCAACCTGAGGGCCTAAAATTTGGCAATTCTCTTGACTCTTGTATTCCAGTGGCATAGGGTTAGGAGTATGGTGGAAATATAGCTTGCAAAGACAATAAAATATGTATGTATGATAATAGTGTTGATATAAAATAATTTTGCTCTATTTCACTTTATCTTAATTTTCTGAGTTTTAATTTATTTAGTTTACTATCACTTCTTTTTTGCACTTGGAGAACTTTGTTTATCCACAAAGGAATTCTAAGATGGGTATGCCTATCTGGGTTTGGTGGGCCCAATGCCTAAATCTACCAGGTCCACACTGCAAAGTTCGGGACAGCCACTATATGGCTGCAAAATATTTATGTAGTCCTTTGCTACCATTTAGTGGTTGTATAGATTTTTGCAGCTTAGTCTTGTATATCTTACTTACCAGGATCAAAGTGAACCCATATGATGATTCTTATATTTCAAAGCTCCACCTCAGATTGCTTCCAGTGTGTCAGCTAAAGGAAAACAATATGCTTAGACTGTTGCTCAGGAATATGGAGTCATGGTACAGTGTTGGAAATCCTAGACCTTCAAATGCCTATTTATAAGGAAGTATCTGTACTTGGAGTAATTACTTTATCCTCCAAACTGTAATGGTGTTGACAAACTCCAGGGATTGACAAAGATCTCCAAAGTAATCATTATATTTCCCACACTATTAGGGCCATTCTAGGGAGAAAACTACTTACACGATTACTGATAGCACTGCTAACAACCAGAAAACACTTTGAAAGTTCTTTGAAGAACAATTGTTTGTCCAGGGAGAAAACTACTTACATGATTACTGTTAGTGCTGCAGCAACCAGAAAATACTTCAAAAGTTCTTTAAAGAACAATTGTTTCCCCAGCAGCTATAAATTAACCAGTGGTAAGTAAAAGGGCAGAGTGCTTAAGAAATAAAGGAAAGGTCCTACAGGCTGTTCAGGATTTTTAAAAAGTTTTTGTTTTGGAAAAAAAACCACCCAATGTGAATGAGATGGCCTTGTCAAAGCTGGCTGGTAACCTCTTCGTTTTTTTAAAAAAAATATTGTGATATGCTGTATGTTAAACTCTATAAAAATGTTTTGGAAATTTCAGGGAGTCCAAAGAAGAACAGCTGTTTTGATTCCAGGCTTCCTTCTTCTAGGGCCGTGATGGTGAACCTATGGCACGCATGCCACAGGTGGCATGCGGAGCCCTTTCTGTGGGCACACGAGAAGTTGCCCAGCTCAGCTCCACCCTGCATGCGCACGCGCCTCCCACTGGCCAGCTGATTTTGGGGTCTCTGCTGCCCATGCGTGGGGGGTGGGACACATATGGGAGATGTGTGCATGCCTGGCAGGGTCACACCCACATGGATGGGGGGAGGTGAGGGAGTGCAGCATCCCCCCGGGGCCCATTTTGGGCCTAGCAAGCCTCCATGCAGCCTCCTGGGACCAAAAACAGGCCCGTGGTGTGTGCGGCACGTTTTTGGTCCCAGGAGGCAGCAGGGAGGCCTACTAGGCCCAAAATGGGGTGCAGGGGGTCGCACATGCATGCATGGGGGGGCGGGGGGAGGTCATGCGTGCATTGTATTATGGGTGCAGGCACTTGTGCACACACACACACACACTTTCAGCATGCGACGACAAAAAGGTTAGTCATCACTGTTCTAGGGCAATGTTTTTCAACCTTAACAACTTTAAGCCATGTGGGTTTCAACTCCCAGAAAGACAGAAAGACATTTAGACTCTCTGGAAGTCGAAATCCACATGTATGACACAATATTATTCTAGGGTGACCTTAGCATCATATTTGTCATACAAGGCATGTAAGTACACAACAAGTCTTTCAAGTTGTAGCAGCCTGCCTCTGGAATGTCCTTACATATTTCTTGCCTTGTAGCTACATCAGGTGAAAATGTCTTTATTCTATGAAGCATTTTACAAACTTAACATTTGGTTTGATTTAATGTGATTTTTTGCTATGTTTGCTATGACTTCTTAATTCTTTTTGCAGTTCTTTTTTTATTTTGTCTTTGGTTGTCCTTGTTGCTTTTAATGTTACATTATTTTGCATCTTACCTTATTAATTCATCGGTACATCACCTTGAGAACTCCAGTTGTTTGAGTACAAGAAGCTGGAATATAATTATTTTGCTATTAGAGGAGTTTCCTCCCATTGAAAAATAAATAAATAAAGGATTGCTGCATTTTAAAAAAGCTCATGGATGGGATGGAGCTTTTTGGAAAGTAATTTGTACACAAATTATAGCGATGAAGACATTTGGGCAAGTACAGATTTTGTGATAAGGATGAAAGATATAAACATCTTTCTTCCATGCCAGATTAATTAAAGGCATACTTTTTTGCCCCACTGTAAATAACGGTACTAGTTTTTACTATTTCAAGCCAATAAGATTCATTTACAACATATTCGTTTCAACATACTTTTGAGTAAATCAAAACTCTTTATCCAAAAATTATTATTTATTCTCTAGTACACCTGTAGATCATACAATAATCTTTTAAGACTTGAGCACTGGATTTTCTTTTTCTGAGAAAAATTGAAAAAAGCTTCTTTTAAAAATAGATTTAAGCTTGGTCACTGCTGAACTAAACAGGAACTGGAAAGTAGAAAAATAAAAATCTTCAGACCGAATAAACTCAAACTTGTTGGTCCAGGTAAGGATGAATAGACAGAGCCATAAATCTATTGACATCTAACTTTTGAACAATTTTGAGAACCAACTAAATTTAATTTAATGGATATATTAAGCTTTAATGCATATTGAATGTAACATATGTTAATCATTTAATGCAATGATTAATATATATAATAGTCAAAATATGTAAGGCAATACATATTGCGCTTCAAGGTTTTGGTTACCACCTTTAGAGCGCTCCATGGCCTAGGACCGGGATATCTATGAGACCGCCTTCTGCCACCAGTAGCCTCTCACCGACCAGTACGCTCCCATAGAGAGGGGCTTCTTAGGGTGCCGTTGGTCAAACAGTGTCAACTGGTGGCCCCCAGGGGGAGAGCCTTCTCTGTGGGGGCACCCCCCATCTGGAACGAGCTCCCCCTGGAGATACGGAGGATCCCGGATCTGCGCGCTTTCCGCCGTGCCCTCAAAACATTCCTATTTCAGCAGGCCGGCCTGGCCTAACCTCTCTTTTAAACTGTTTTTAAATTTTTTAAATTTTAAATTTGTCTTATAAATTTGGGGTGTTTTAAATTTTGTTTCTGGGCCAAATTATTTAATTGTATTTTAATGGTTTTTTAACATTTGTATTATATGTATTTTATCTTTTGGCTGTTCACCACCCTGAGTCCTTCGGGAGTAGGGCGGTATACAAATTCAATAAAAAAAAAAAATAGGTGGCCCCAAAAGGTTTTTAAGGGAGTAGTAAGGATTTTTGAAAGAGTGACATATTGGCAGATCTTCCAGAAGCTTAATCTGAATGATCGGTCTCATTCGAGACAATGATGAATCCGCATACAGACAGGAGTTTGAACAACTAGCCTAGTGGTGCGACTAGAACAATCTGGAACTGAACACACTCAAAACCATAGAAATGGTGGTAGACTTTAGGAGAAACCCTTCCATACTTCCACCTCTCACAATACTAGACAACACAGTATCAACAGTAGAGACCTTCAAATTTCTAGGTTCTACCATATCACAAGATCTAAAATGGACAGCTAACATCAAAAATGTCATCAAAAAAGCACAACAAAGAATGTTCTTTCTGCGCCAGCTCAGAAAGCTCAAACTGCCCAAGGAGCTGCTGATCCAGTTCTACAGAGGAGTTATTGAGTCTGTCATCTGCACCTCTATAACTTTCTGGTTTGGTTCTGCAACCCAACAAGACAGACACAGACTTCAGAGGATAATTAGAACTGCAGAAAAAACAATTGCTACCAACCTGCCTTCCGTTGAGGACCTATATACTGCACGAGTCAAAAAGAGGGCTGTGAAAATATTTACAGACCCTTCACATCCTGGACATAAACTGTTTCAACTCCTACTCTCAAAATGACGCTATAGAGCACTGCAAACCAGAACAACTAGACACAAGAACAGTTTTTTTCCCAAACGCCATCACTCTGCTAAACAAATAATTCCCTCAACATTGTCAAACTGCACTACTATTAAACTTCTCATCTTCTCATTGTTCCCATCTCCTCCCACTTATGACTGTATGACTGTAACCTTGTTGCTAGTATCCTTATGATTTATATTGATATTGTTTCCTGATTGCTTATTTGTAACCTATGACTATCATTAAGTGTTGTACCTTATGATTCTTGATGAACGTATCTTTTATTTTATGTACACTGAGAGCATATGCACCAAGACAAGTTCCTTGTGTGTCCAATCACACTTGGTCAATAAAAATTCTATTCTATTCTATTCTATTAATATATCCATTTTATCACTTAAGGCCCCCATAACTTTCCCTAAACAAAAAAAATTGGGAATTTTGGGCCCACATTTGATGAATGCATGATGTTTACAGCCATACTTCTTGTGCTGCTCAGATGCCAAACAGATAAAGCCCCTGGGCACAGAAAAGTTTCCTAGTCTTTTAATAAAGCACCATGTCTGATGGAACCCATGACTATACATTGATTTTGAAGAAAGGTTACAAAATTAAAATTTTAGTTTGAACTACAATTAATGAGAATACAACAGTGCAAAATGATTGCCTTTACCTAGGAAACTGCTTGAAAATTCCTGATTCTAATTCCAAACATAAACAGAACATTTATCAATCTGATCATTATTGATATTAAACACTTGTTACTTGTTTATTAATATAAAAGTTCCTGTCATGTGTTGTGCTTATCTTCCATGTATTATCTCTGATTTTTCTTTTTTTTTTTTATTGCAAAAGTTTTACAATTACATTTTCACCCCTTTTTCCCCCCCCGCTACCCCCCCCCAAACTTCCCAACCTCCCTAACCCACCTTAACCCTCCCCTCCCCCCCGGACTTCCTAATATACTCATATCAGATAAAAGGAAAAAACCCTCCTTTATATATAAGACTTAAACCCCTCCCTCCCCCTTGCAAATTTTCATCTTCATTACCTTAACCTCTTTCTATCTTAATATAACGTTTTCAAATAAATTTTCCTCCTGATTACCTTAAAAATATTTCTATCATAATATAACATTTTCTAACAAATTTTCATCCTCAACCTTAAAAAATTTCTATCTTAATATAACATTTTCTAGCAAATTTTTATTCTCAACCCTAAAATATTACTATCTTGCTATAACATTTTTAAATAAAGGCTATTTGATACTTCCTAGTTTGATATTTATGCTGAACATAATCTATCCACTTCTTCCATTCCCATTCATAAGTCTCTTGAGAACAATCTTTTAAATATGCTGAAATCTTCGCCATCTCTGCAAAACTGGCCATCTTCAGAGTCCATTCCTCAATCGTAGGCAGCGCTTCATTTTTCCAGTATTTACCTATCAACAATCTTGCTGCAGTTATCATGTACAATATCAATTTTGTTTCACCCAGTGTAAAACCCTTAACTATACCCAATAAAAACACTTGTGCAGAAAATTGAATTTTTTTCTTCAAAACGTTCTGCATGACCCACCAAATTTTTATCCAAAAAGCCTTAACTTTCTTACAGGTCCACCAAACATGATAATATGTAGCGTCTAGGCAATCACATCTCCAACATTTAGGCTGGACATTAGGGTACATACACGACAATTTTTTAGGATCTAGATGCCATCTATAAAACATTTTGTAGAAATTTTCCCTCAAATTCTGCGACTGCGTAAATTTAACATTCTGAACCCAAATTTTTTCCCATGTTTCCAACATCACTGGTTCTTCAAAGTTTTGTGCCCACTTAATCATACAGTCTTTAACTAATTCAGTTTCTGAATCCCTTTCTAACAAAACATTATAAAGTCTTTTAATATGCATTGGACCTTTCTCTTTTATGTGTCTAACCAATTCTTCCTCATGCATCATAATACCAATTTTTTGGTCCTCTTTCCATCTCAATTGCAATTGATTATATTGTAACCAAGTTAAATTAATCCCTTCAGCCAACAATGTCTGTAATGTCTTCAGCTGCCATCTGCCCGCATCTGTAAAAAGAACCTCTTTGTATAAAAACCCCCCGAGTGACATTATATTTGTATTCCACAAGGTATGACCAAGATCCAGCCATAGCGGTATTTTATAATTCCAATTGTTTCGGTGCTTCTTCCAAACTCTCAGCAAAGAATCTCTAAGTATATGGCTTTTAAATACTTTATCCACTTTACTGTCGTAAAATAAGTAAGCGTGCCATCCAAACTCCAGATCAAAACTTTCTGCATTCAGTATTCCAGTCTTTTTTCCTCCAAACCAATCACTTGCTAAAGTCAGAGCTGCTGCATCATAATATAACCGTAGGTTTGGAAGTTTAAGACCTCCCCTTTCTGGAACATCTTGCATAATTTTCAATTTTACTCTTGGTTTTTTCTCGTTCCAGACAAACTTGTTCACTCCAGTTTGCCATACTTTTAGTTGTTTATCATTTTTGAGCACCGGGATCATTTGAAACAGAAAAAGAAATCTTGGCAAAATGTTCATCTTAACTGCTGCTATTCTTCCAAGTAAAGACAGCTGCAGTTTTTTCCAAGTCTCCATATCTTTTTGCACCTCTCGCCACAATACCTCATAGTTATTTTGAAACAATTTCATATTTGATTCTGCAACCTGAACTCCTAGATATTTTACCTTTGGTACAATCTCAAAACCTGCCCTCCTTTCTAACTCCACTTTACGATCTTGTGTCATATTTTTAACTACCATCTTAGTTTTTCTCTGATTCAATCTAAAACCTGAAACTTTACCATAGTCTTGTATAATGTCCTTCATCTGAATTATCGATTCCATTGGCTGTGTTAGGGTAACAACCAGATCGTCTGCAAATGCCTTTATTCTGTAATCCTCTTGCCTTATCATTATACCTTTCAAAGTGTTAGAGTCCCTTATTGTATTTAACAAGACTTCTAGTGTTAAAATGAACAACAGTGGGGACAGTGGACATCCCTGTCTTGTTCCTTTTTCAATTTTAAACTCTGTTGTCAAACTTCCATTAATAATGATCTGTGCCTTTTGCTCTTGATAAATTGCTGAGACCGCCTGTATATATTGGTCCCCAAAGCCCATCTTTTTTAAGGTCTTTAGTAGAAAATTCCAATCCACTCTGTCAAAGGCCTTCTCAGCATCCAGAAAAACCAGCACTGCAGGGATCTGTTTATTTTTCTCAAGATATTCCAATAAATCTATTACTTGCCTTACATTGTCCTTCATGTGCCTACCCTCAATAAATCCCGCTTGGTCATCATGGATCACCTTTTGAATTACTGGCATCAGTCTGTTGGCTAATACTTTTGCATAAATTTTATAATCCGTGTTCAAAAGAGATATTGGTCTGTAATTCTCCGGTTTTTTGGGACCTGCTTGCTCTTTTGGTATCAATGAAATATAAGCTGTAGTCCACGATGGAGGTACTTTTCCCCCTTGTTGTATGTTACAAAATAAATCTCTAAGTTGTTCCACCATTTCTGCCTGCAGAGTTTTATAATACACTGCAGTCAGACCATCCGTTCCAGGAGCTTTAGCTATTTTTAATTGTTTTATTGCTGCTATTATCTCCTCCTCTGTTATAGGATAATCCATTCTTTCCTTTTGTTGTTCAGTGATTTTTGTAACTCTTTTATCGTCCAGATATTTTTCTATAAGTCCATTCTGCACCTCCTCTCTGGCATATAGTTTAGTGTAATATTGAAGAAAAGCTTCTTTTATTAAATTCTGTTGAAAAACTTCTTTCCCCCCAATATCAACACTATCAATAGTCCGTGTACTCTGTTTCTTCCTTAATGTGTAAGCCAACCACCTGCCTGGTTTATTAGCGTTGCAGAATGTATTATGCTTCGCATATTGTAGATTTGTTGCTACTTGTTCCGCTATAAGCATTTGAAATTGGTCTTTCAGAAGTTTTATAACACTAAGTATTCTTTCATCTGTTGGGTTTTTACTAAGTAGCTGTTCTTTGTCCTTTATTTCTGCTTCCAGTTCAAGTCTTTTCTTTTGTCGAATCAGCCTATGTTTAGAGTTCATGTATATAAGCACCCCTCTCATATAAGCTTTGCTTGCATCCCACACAATTTCCATTGGGGTGCCTTTATTCAAATTCATTTCAAAAAACTCTTTCAAATGCTTTTTGAGTTCTGTTATATTCTTCTCATATCTAAACAAATTTTCATTTAGTCTCCAAGAGCGTCTCTCAGTCTTGCATGTCTCAATTTCTATCCAGACTGGGCTATGATCAGTCAAAGTTCTTGGCAGAATCTTTGTTCTTTTTGTCCTAACAAGTAAATCATCAGACAGCAGAATAAAATCGATCCTGGAAAAGGATCTATGTCTATCAGAGAAGAAAGTATAGTCCAGTTCTTTTGGGTTATGTATTCTCCAAATATCTTTTAATTCCAAGTCTTCTTTCATATCAAAAAAAGTCTGTGGTAATCTAATTCTTGACTTTGCCAGAGTCTTTTTATCTAATTTAGAATCAATTACTCCATTCCAATCTCCCATAATTAAAATAGATCTATAATCCCATTGAAGTATTTTAGTATGCAGCATTTTATAAAAATAGTCCTGTTGTTGATTAGGAGCATAAATTCCTATCAAGAGAATTGGATTATTAGCAGAAAATAATTCAATTGCTACAAACCTACCATCTTGATCAGCTTCTATAAGTTTGGCTGTTAATTTTTTATTTACGTAAATAACCACACCATTCTTTTTTTGGTTAGTTGAAGATATAAAATGTGTTCCTAATTTGGAGTTTTTCAAATAGTTTTGATCTTGAGCTGTAATATGCGTTTCTTGCAAGCAAATTATATCATTATTATGTTGTTTTAAATATGCAAATACTTTCTTCCTTTTTTGTGTTACATTCAACCCATTCACATTCCAAGATAAACATTTAATCATCATTCTCCTTCTGGAGCGAAGCGCAGAACTTTAGGATTTCATCTGAAATCTGTCCTGCATTTCCCACAGCCCCAGCCTTGTCTTGTCTCTCCTGCCGTAACTTTTCTTTCAGTTCCTTGGCCTTTGCTCGGGTTATACGCTGGTCCTTGACTTCAGCCGCCCAAGCCGGCTCCAAGATTGGAGAAGGTTCCAGCAAAGGCTCATCCAGAAAACCTCCTTCGGCACCCTTCAACTCTACTAATTCCTGCTTAGATTGTTGTTGCAATTCTTGAGATTGCTTCTTATCACTCTCTTTAATCTCCAAAACTGTAGATGAGCGTGGGGATGGAGTTCTTTCTTTAAAAATATCATTATAAAATTGCTCCGCCTTCTCCACAGTATTCAAATGGTGTTTCTCTCCCTTATATCTCAAAATTATGCCAGTTGGGGCATCCCAACGAAATGGGATTTGACTATTCTGCAATTCTTTAACAAGAAAGCCATACTCTTTTCTAGATTTCAACATCTTGGGTGGGAGCTCCTTGTAAACTGTAATCTTAGATCCGCTCACTTGCACAGAAGTGAGAAAAGATTTTTGCAAGATATCATTTCTTATTGCTCTGTCTGTAAAATATATGACCACATCTCTAGGCAGTTGTCTTTGTCTGGCCACCCACGAGTTAACTCTATAGATTTTATCTATTTTACAAAAGACCATCTCAGGTTCAACTTTTAAAATCACAGCTAGGGCTTCAGCACAGATCTGTCTCAGGTCTTGTCTCTCCTCTTCTCTAATTCCTCGAAGCCGTATAGCAAATTCCATTGCACGAAATTGCATCATAACCATATCATTCTCCACTCTCTGCATCTTGTCATCAACATCAAAAAATTTATGGTCATTGTTTTTCATCTTGGCATTAACTTCTAATTTAAATTCATCCACTTTTGTCTCAACTTTCATGATAAATCCTGCCAGGCCAGACGCCACATCTGTTATTTTTTTGGTCACCATCTTTTGGCTCTGCTGCATTTCCTGCATGATTTCCTGTTGTGACTTTTGAATTTTTTCATCTATTTTATTTATTTTATCATCCATATCTTGAAATTTCTCATCAAAAAGATTTGAAATGAATTCTTTTAATTCTCCCATGTCCAAATCTTTTTTTTTGACTTGTGGCTGCGTATCCTGTTTACGTGGGGGGGATCCCCCCCCTGTTTTGCCTTCCTGCTTCTTTGAAGCCATCCTGCCACGTAAGCTGGCTTTCTTAAAAAGGGAGGGTCCGCCTCTTCTGCCACCTCCACAATACTTTCTAAGAAAGTCCCCCAGATTTCCTCAAAGCAAAGCTATAATGCAGCAAAAGCAAGTAAAAGGGAGAGATTTTCCTCTTATTTCTGTTACAGCCGGGGCAACTTTGTAACAACTCTTTAACTTTGTAGCAAAACAAGATAGTTTCACCAATCCACACCCCCTAATTCATTTGCTAGGTGCCATTTTTCCAGTCACTTTCACTCGTTCCGAAACTTTCACTTCAGTAAAAAAAAGTTCAGCAGAAAACTAATACTTGCAGTTCAAATTTTCAGGGGTCAGGTGGAATTCGGATGATTATTTGAGTTGTTTCCTCGCTGTTTAAGGGTTTCCTGAGATCGGCTTGTTCTGCAAGAGCAGAAGACGTCCCACGCCGCCCGGAGTCTCAGCAGGTTGTTAGGGAGCCGCGCCTGCTTCCTCCCCAGAAACAATTCCCTGGGGGGGTTGCAGGGGCTCTACCTGTGCCCCGCTGCCTCTTCTTCTTTAATCCGAGGGATTTAGAAGATTTCAAGCCGCTCCACGATCGGGGAGCGGCTCTACAAGCGGCGGGGGTGGCGGTGCTAAAAGAAGGCACCGTCGCCGCCGAAGACGAGGAAACCGGAAGTCCATCTCTGATTTTTCTGAATCAATAAATGGACCATAACATTCTAAGCATAAAATAGAAGAGTTTTAAACTTCTCCTCCCCTTTAAAATAGACTTTTCTTCGCCGTAGTAGTTAATGTTAATTTTATTTGCACAGCAAAATGCATACAGGAGTCCAGAATTGCTTCTTTGTTTGAAGCAGTTCAATCAAATTATTTTTCATGGAAGGTTGACATTCTGTTTTGGATGCTAATCTCAAATATTTTTATTTCACTGATTCCCTCAAAGAACTTTTGGCTCAGCCAATAATCTCTTTTAACTTGGAGTTTTAGGTTTTCAAAGCTTATTAGAACAGACAAATCTTTGTTTATACAAGATTCCAAAAGAATCCTTATACTTCAAAACTCTGATTTTCAAAGAACTCAAACTAGAAAGAGTCTGCTTGAAAGAAATGTATCTACTGGCTTAACATCATGAGAATCTTTCTTCCTAATGTTTTCCTGCTAGTGCTGGATCTGCCTTTTCAGCTAAAAATGTCACTGAAGTTAATATATATGACATTTTTAGGCCAAGATGTCCAGTGACTTCAGCATAAAGAAGAATATTTTACAGACAAAGAGAGAAACTTCAGGGCAAGTTTTGGAACATGAAGCCTTATTTACTTCTCTGCCTACTCCAGTCTCTTGAGATAGCTACAAAAAAGGCAATTGCACTGTTTTCCTAGAGGCAATCTTATGCCATTAAAGCTCCCCTCTTTGACAGTGAATAAGCGAACTAGGGTTCATCTGAAATATCAAAAGACTCAGGATTGAAGTTGAAATATGTGGTTTACATACACAAACAAAACTATGTATGAAAATGTGATGTGGAAAGTGTGACAGCTGAAACAAAACAACTGGTGTTTTGTGAAGCCAATCAACATAGAAAAATGGAAGAAATAATGGAGAAAGATCAGTGTCAACTTCAAACTGAACCTGGTAGAAGCCATTTTGTTGTTTCTCAGTTGCCACATACTATGGGGGGCAGGGAGCCTGGAATGCACTGCCAGACACAACACAGAACTGTCATGGGAACCAAGGTCATCTCCACAGGTGTTGGATGAAGATGGAGAGCAGTGCCTAAGGAGTCCGCCAATTAACCTAATTGGACAATATGACCTGTGACATTTGGGGAGGGGATCATTTACTATTTTAACTATGCTGAAACTGCAGGGAATATTTAGAGTTGGTTTTACATTTAATCGTGCCGATATGATGTACCCAATAAAGAAGTTCTTTGACAGATATCTCAGTCTCAGAGTTCTGATTTGCTTGGGTTCGTTAGTCGGAACCGTGATATTCAGAGCACATGATTCTGTCTCTTTTCACAATACTGAAAGTACTCTAGGACTGTACATTTGCCTGGGGTGGGGGTGGGGAATCCTTTGCAGATGAATTATGGAAGTTTTTTTTTTTGAAAGAAAACAATTGTATTGTTATGGGTAATTTGGTGAAGTACAATTCATAAATTGAGATAATATCATATAAGATAGAGAACAATTAACATTAAAAAGTAGAACTGCACAATCCCAATTCCCAAAATCCCATCTCTTCAGAATTACTTTATGAATTTATTATGAAAAAAAAAAATGAACTAGCACTGCATCTGAGTTAAATGTTCTTCTTTAGATATAAACTGTTAAAATTCACTGTATCTCAGAGAGATGTAGATCTTACATCACCAGAGATACTCCAAAACTGCTGATGAATTTTACTTCCAATGAGAGAGGAGGGGAATTACTTTATGAAGAGTGCTTGCACTAATAAGAGTTAATTAATTTTATTTAAATTAAAATAAACAATGAAATAATTTAATTAAATAAATTAAATAATGAAATGGAATGAAATTACACCACTCCTTTGTTCTCCTGCTTCTTCTTTCTGGAATGTAGTCTTTGATATGTCACATAAAAGCCATTGGCCTGAAAAAAAAGTTTCCAACTATATAACTAGGACCTAGTTATCTTCGAGACCGCCTGCTGCTACCGACAACCTCCCATCGACCCGTGCGCTCCCACAGAGAGGGCCTCCTTGGGGTGCCATCAGCCAAACAATGTAGGCTGGTGACCCCCAGGGGGAGGGCTTTCTCTGTGGGGGCACCTACCCTATGGAACCAGCTGCCCCCAGAGATAAGGACCTCAGTACCTTCCGCTGTGCCCTTAAAACTTTCTTTTTTCAGCAAGCCGAGCTGGCTTAACATATTTTTAAATATTTTTAATTAGTTTGTCATTTTAAACTGGGGCCAAATTAATATATACATATTTAATTGTTTTTAATGTTTGTATTGTATGTTTTTATCTGGCTGTACACCGCCCTGAGTCCCTCGGGAGAAGGTGCGGTATATAAATTCGAAATAAAATAAAAATAAATAAAATAAATATAGAATATGAAGAGTTCATATGTCGAGGATTTCTAGTATCAACAAATGTTGCAACATGCAAAAATGTAAGGCACAATAAAATTACTTATGACTTTCTTAATCTTTTGACCCCTTAAACACCTCTGGTTCTCCAGATGTCTAATTCCCAAGTTTATATTTGCCTGAGTCCATATAATCAAATATTAAGTAGGTTGGAAACAGAAATCCCTCAAGTCACAATTGAGGAATTGGTTCCCCCCCCCCGCTTCTGTATAGTTCCTTAAATGGTCAAATGACAATTGTTGAAACTTAAGCTGCTGAGATTCTTCCTTGCTTTTCAGATGGATTGCAGACAGTGGACTCCAGAAGTGTTGGTGGATGAGATAAAAATCTGCAAGATAGGATTATAATTCATTCCCTACCCCATTTGTTTATTCACATACATAACCAACAAGGATTGAATCATGGCAACATGAGTACCAGCTTGCAGATCTTGATCATTCCTGCAGATGCCGATGACGGACATCTGATGCTGGTGGTAGCCATGTTCATGTTCACCAACACGGCATAAAACCAAGTGTCTCGTTTTCCTTGACCTCATAAAGCAATTTACATGAAACAATGAGCAGCACATCCAGAGCACCTTTTAACAATCTTGCAGTATCCCAATTCATCACCTCAAAATGGACAATTATGTCATCTTCAGCAATCATGGGTGGATTGTCCAGAGGACACAAAAATGGATCTCTGAGTGGCCTGAGTCCTTGGAACCTCAGGTGGCTTAACTCAGTTGATCTCTCCTCAAGTTTTATGAACATAAATTTAAGGTGTGTGTGTTTGTGTATGTATTTGTAGGTTTTAACTAGATGTCTAGCTCTCTACAATCATGCAACATTTGGCAGTTTATGATACATATATATAAAATAATCCCACAATTATAAAATAATCCCACAATTAAATAATAAATATAATTATAAGGAATACTCAAGATAGTTTAAAAACTGGAACATATAAACAATTCCTTAGGCACTTCTCTGAGAACAGTAACTTAAAAGGTCCTCTGGAAGAATTCATTTCAACCTGCTTCTGGGAGAATAATAGGTCTGGGGCAAGCCTAAATTTTGGTAACTATTCCATGAAATGGGATTTATAACAGAAAAGCATACATGTCAGTTGGAATTGAATCAAGATAAATATTAAAGGTATACTTGTTTCACTTATTTTTTCACCTTCTCTTCTGCAACTTCTGTTCAATTTTTTTATACTAGTCTGAGTTTTTGACAAAATTTCTAGACATTTTTGGGTGTATCTGTTCTATACATTTTATAAACACATTGCCCAATATAAGAATTTTCTGTAATTTTTGTTATAGATATATTTACAAATGAGCATATGCACTTACATACATACTCATCTCTGCATCATTATTAGACAAAACTTAGAAAAGGAGTGGGTATATACCTCCGCATATTGCTACCTTGAAAGAGAATCTCTGGATTAGAGATAGCAATAACAATAGCATTTAGATTTATATACTGCTTTACAGTACTTTACAGCCCTCTCTAAGTGGTTTACAGAGTCCAGCATATTGCTCCCAATAATCTGGGTTCTCATTTTATCCACCTCAGAAGAATGGAAGGCTGAGTCAACCTTGAGCCTGGTAAGATTTGAACTGTCAAATTGCAGGCAGCCGGCAGTCAGCAGAAATAGCCTGCAGTACTGCACTCTAACCACTGTGCCACCACAGAGATCCTAATTTGTATGGAATACAGTGAATGCGCTTAAGGTAACATTGGACTGTTGTTCAGCTTATGAAATATTTATGAAAACCATATAATTTATGCCTAAACAGTGCTTAAATGGCAAATACTGTCATTATCATTAGCAAAAAAAAATATTGCATGTAGCATGAGTACCTACAATAAATCTAGATTATGGTAGATTACATTTTCTTGTAACTATTTGTTATAGGTTTGTTAAGAGATGGAGGGCAATATCTATGGTTCTGTTTGGTGATAAATATTTTTGATACAAGAGTGCATTATGGCATTTGGAGCAGTGGAACTTTCAAAGCTCTATAATAAAGTTTCAATTTGCATAATGTTTTAAATCTCATATAAAATGTGAATAGAACAAATTTCTCTAGTATTGTATGAATGAAGCTAACACAGATAAAATGGTATCTCATTAGTCATTAAAACCATATAGTAATTTTAGGAAAAGTATAGTGTTCAAGGGAAATACATTATTTTAATCTAAATGTCTCTTTAATAATGAACGTGCCATGTAATGACAATTCATTATTTAGAAGCACAGTGATTGTATCAATTAGGTACATTCTGCTTTATGAAAAAAATCACACATGTTCCAGAGAAGTCCTAAATATTTTCCTTCCTTCCTTCCTTCCTTCCTTCCTTCCTTCCTTCCTTCCTTCCTCCCTCCCTCCCTCCCTCCCTCCCTCCCTCCCTCCCTCCCTCCCGCTATTTTCTTGAATGCTACTTTAAATTCTTGGACTTCTTCCTTTGATGAGTACAATTAGTAATTAATATTATTTATGTTCTCTTAGTGACACATTTTTATTGATGTATACATTTTAAGTACTAAAATCTCTCAATCTCTCTCTCTCTCTCTCTCTCTCTCTCTCTCTCTCTCTCTCTCTCTCTATGTATATTTATACACATAGAAGTGTTATGTCCTTATAAGGACATCCGCCCTGATTGGCTGTTAGCCATCGGGCGGGAGATTTGAATCCCTGGCAAGGGGCGGTGCGTCTGCCGGGAGTGAATATAAGGAGAGCTCTGGCAGCACACCGGCAGTCTTGCTACTGTTTCTGTTCCTAATAAAAGTTACTTATGTAACGAGCTGGTCACGTCTTCCATTCCTGCGCCGATCTAACACTGGCGACGAAGGACTAGAGAGAAGAAACGAACCTCACGGCACCAAGCCAACAAGACCAAGACTCCGGCACCTGAAACTACAGTAGGCATTCCAAAGGCATGGCATCCGCTGAAGTCACTTTGCCAGCCCTTGCTCCTTTCCGCCCAGGGAAGGACAAGTGGAAATCCTACGTAGTGAAATTCTGGCAATACCTGAGAGGCAACAACATCAGGGATGCCGATGATGACCGGAAAAAGGGCATTTTCCTGGCCAACTGCGGCTCCGAGGTCCTCGACATGGCAATCGATCTCGTAGCACCACGAGACATCGAAGAAGTGCCATGGGCAGACCTGCTGCAAATCCTGGAAGACCACTATGCCCCAACAGGAACACCGGTGGCGAACCGTTTCACCTTCCATCAGAGGGACCAGATGGAAGGTGAGACTATCAAGGAATTCGTGGCTGCCCTACGCCAGATCGCAGCCAGCTGTGAGTTCGACCACGTGGACAATGCCATCGCTGACCGCGTGGTTTTCGACATGAGGGACAGAGGCCTGCAGAAGAAATTCCTGAGCAGGAAGAAACTCGTGCTAAAGGATGTGGTGGAGGAAGCCACCGCATCCGAAATCTCGGAGAAAGCAGCTGCCGCAGTAAGCAGAGCAAAGGGAATCCACAAGATTCGCTCCACAGTGCAATCATCAACAGAGGATTCCACAGCTGGATCTGAGTCGGAGGGGGAGTCCACCGTACACAAAGTATCCAGACCCCCAAGGCGGGAAACCACCCAACGGAGCTACAAGGGGGAGCGCTGCGCCAGCTGCAGAGGGGACCATGCCAGGGCGACCTGCAAGTGGAGAGATGCGACCTGCCGACGCTGCAACAGAAGGGGTCACATCGCCGAAGCTTGCAGAGCCGAGGAACCAGCCCCAGAGCCCTCCAGCCACCGTCCCCGCAAGAATCGGAAGGAGTACCAGAGATCATCCAAACGGTCCTCTGGCCCTTCCAGACGCAGAGACGACGAGTTTCCCCAGAGCGGAGCGGTCCACCAGACGACCATCGCACACACGACTTCGGACAACGCCACCAAGTTCCACGTGACCATCCACGTGGAAGGAGCACCCTGCAACATGGAGGTAGACTCGGTCTCGGTCTACTCCATCATGGATTGGCAGCAGCTGAAGCGCCTGCATCCCAGCATCACCAAGCGAGAGCTGAAGCCACTACACTCCAAGCTCGTCGACTTTGGGGGAAACCCCATCGGAGTGTTAGGAAGAGCCTACATCCGAGTCACCTACAAAGAGTTTGAAGGCAAGCTCCCCATCACCGTCGTGAAGGACAGCCGACCGAACCTGCTAGGAGTGGAGTGGTTCAAGCCACTGGGGCTTTCAATCGAAGGCATCAACCAAATTCGCAGGGACGAACTCGACAACCTCATCGAAGAGTTCAAGGAAGTCTTTGATGGTAAG
The DNA here is from genome assembly GCA_022577455.1 of Arizona elegans. Taxonomy (NCBI): domain Eukaryota; kingdom Metazoa; phylum Chordata; class Lepidosauria; order Squamata; family Colubridae; genus Arizona; species Arizona elegans. The sequence goes on along the minus strand of JAKOOJ010000006.1, from coordinate 91,190,305 downwards.
CTGGGGAAATTTGTGGGGAGGCCAATCTCTTTCAACCTGGACAAGGGAATCACCCCAATTAGGCTCAAGCCCCGCCGAGTTCCGTTTGCCCTGCGGCCCAAAGTAGACGAGCAGCTGGATAAGCTGATCGCCCAGGGCGTCCTGGAACCGATCGATCATGCTTCATGGGAGACCCCCATTGTGACCCCACTGAAGCATGATGGGTCTGTGTGCATCTGCGCCGACTACCGTTGTACCATCAACAAGGCGTTGGCACAGAGCGCATACCCAGTCCCAGTGGTGCAACACCTGCTGCATTCCCTGGGATCTGGATCAATTTTCACGAAACTGGACCTGGCCCAGGCTTACCAGCAACTGCCAGTAGACGAAAAAAACGGCGGAGGCTCAAACAATTGTCACGCACAGGGGGGCATTCAAATGTAACCGCCTCCAATTTGGAGTCAGTGCTGCCCCCGGCATCTTCCAATCCATGATGGAACGCCTTCTCCAAGGCGTTCCAGGAGTGGTGCCTTACTTCGACGATGTGCTCATCTCCGGTGACTCAAGAGCTCAACTCCTTTAAAGGCTCAGGTTTGTCCTGCAGCGATTCAAGGCTAAGGGCTTGAGGGTCAGGCGGGACAAGTGCATCATAGGAGTACAGGAAGTCGAGTTCCTGGGCTACCTCATCGATAGCACAGGCATCCACCCCACCAAATCAAAAGTGGAAGCAATCCATGAAGCTCCAAGCCCAAAAAACAAAACGGAGCTTCAGGCTTTCCTTGGGTTGCTCAACTTCTACGCCATTTTCTTAAAACAGAAAGCCACAGTTGCTGAGCCGCTCCACCGCCTGCTGGGGAAATCGGCTTCCTGGAAGTGGGGCCAGGAAGAGGAAGCAGCGTTCCGGGCCATCAAAGGACTATTGACGTCCAAAAGCGTCCTCATCCAATACAGCGAGACGCTGCCCATCAAGCTGACTTGTGATGCGTCTCCATACGGGGTGGGGGCAGTCCTCAGCCATGAACTGCCCAACGGCACGGAAGTCCCAATTGCCTACTTCTCTAAGACGATGTCCGGCGCGGAGCGCAACTACAGCCAGCTGGACAAAGAAGCCCTGGCCATCGTGGCTGGAGTGAAGCGCTTCCACGAATACCTCTACGGAAGACGCTTCACCGTAGTCACCGACCACAAGCCACTCCTGGGACTCCTCGCAGGCGACCAACCCACCCCGACCTTCATGTCCCCACGGATGACGAGATGGGCCATCTTCCTAGCCGGCTACTCCTATAGGCTCGTGCACCAGCCAGGCACAGACATAGGAAACGCCGACGCACTCAGCAGATGCCCATCAAAGAATCCAGTCGAAGACCCAGCCCCCACGCTCCATCTACTCCATATAGATGACGACGCCAGCTGTCCTGTGTCATCCGCAGATGTGGCCGTCCACACCCAAAAGGACCCCACACTCCGCCAAGTGAAGTCCTGGATCCTCAGAGGGTGGCCATCGGAAAAGCCAGAGGAGAAATTCAGCCTGTTCGCCAGGAAACAGAAGGAGCTGTCCACCATAAAGGGCTGTCTGCTATGGGGAGACAGGGTGCTGATCCCAAGCACTCTGCAACAGCGGACGCTAGAAACGCTGCACAAAGGGCATCCGGGCATCGTCCGTATGAAGGCCCTGGCACGGAGTTACGTCTGGTGGCCCTCCATGGACAAAGACATTGAGCAATGGGTCTCCAGATGCGACCCGTGCCAAGAAGTTCGCCCAGCGCCGCCGCAATCCGAAGTCGCGAAGTGGGAGACCCCCAGCAACCCCTGGTCGAGGATACACATCGACTTCGCGGGCCCGATGAAAGGGCAACACCTCCTCATCGTGGTAGATGCCTTCTCCAAGTGGCTCGAGGTGGTGCCCATGGCTTCTACCACAACTGAAGCGACGATCCGAGCCCTACGCCGTCTGTTCGCCACACATGGACTACCGGACGTGCTGGTCTCGGACAACGGCCCCCAGCTCACATCCCTGACCATGGAGTCCTTCCTGGCAGGACTGGGCATCCGCCACGCCCTGTCCGCCCCCTACAGGCCGGCCGGAAACGGACAAGCAGAACGCATGGTCAGACTGACCAAAGAAGCCCTCACCAAGATGGGCCCGGGAGACTGGCAAGAACGCATAGACAACTTCCTCCTCACCCAGCACATCACGCCACATGCCACCACCCACAAGAGCCCGGCCGAACTGCTGATGGGCAGAAGGTTGAGGTCACCCTTGGACCGGCTGCACCCCCAATACAGCCCGGAAGTGACCGCAACCGCCAGCCGCCCGCTTCGCGCCTTCAGCAACGGAGATTCAGTTTTCGCACTGAATTTCAACGGCTCTCCCAAGTGGCTGAAGGGGAAGATTGCCAGCACAACCGGCCCCAAATCCTACACCGTCGAGTTGGAAGATGGACAGGTCTGTAGACGGCACATCGACCAACTCCGAAAAAGGTGGGGGGGGCACACGAAAACCAGCCTGATGAGGGAGGCCTACAACACCCCGACGAGGTAGGCCTCAAACACCCCGGCGAGGTAGGCCTACCACACCCAGAGGAGGTAGGCCTACAACACCCCGGCGAGGTAGGCCTACGACACCCCGACGAGGTAGGCCTACCACACCCCTGCGAGGTAGAACAGCGCCATCCCGACAAGGTCGGCCCAGCCCACTACCAGGTACTGTCACGTCGGCAGTCCAGCGAGGTAGACCGGGGCCAACCGCACGGGGGATGGCAACACCAACCCAGCCAGGTGGTCACTCGGCACAACAGGGCCAGGGAACACCAACCCAGCCCGCAAGTAGACCGGGACCTGCCCAGAGGAGGAGCAGCGCACCCAACCAGTGACGGCAGCCATCACCAGCCCAGCCCGGGAGACCGCAGTTCCAGGCGAGTAGACCGGGACCCAGCCAAGACGGGCACCCCACTACCCATGGGCGAGGGTGGCACACGACTCCCCGGCGAGAGGGACCCCCGCCCATCGCAAAAGACAACCTGGAAACAACAACCCAACCAGGAGGACCCCAGGCACCACCTGACGGTAGACCAGGGTCTAGGGGGAAGGGAAAGCCGACAACAACCCAGCGAGGCAGACCTACACCACCCCGGCAGGGGAGACCTCCGTCGCCCCGCAGAGGTAGCCCCTCAACAACATCCCGACCAGGTCGACCACTGCCAACCAGACGGGGGAGACCTATGCCAGCCCAACCGAGGGGACCAACGCCACCCCTGCGAGGTCGGACAGCACAACACAAGCCAGCACCACCCGCAGACGGCGGACCGGGCCCGAGTGCACCAAACGGAACCACCACCCGAACGGCAGCAAGCCGGACCGCGACCGAACCACAGCGCCCGGGGAACCAGGGAAGAGCAAGCAATGGACTTACCTAGGCTCAGACGCTCTTCCCGGGTTGGAACCGAGCGACCGAGACGAGGCAATAGATCCACAGGCCAGGAGGAAGACCATCAGAACCAGCCATCCAAGGTCTGCAGTCCGGCGGGAGGCGCTGGGGGTGACCCCGCTCACTCGACAGCCGAACCAAGCCCGGTTCCAGAGAAGGAACCAGGAGACAAAAGAGCCCCGTCCGTCCAGGCCGGAGACAGAGAAGAAGTGGGACTGCGCAGGTCAGCTAGGGTGCCGAGGCGTCCTACGTACCTGCGCGATTACGTGACTTTTGTGAACGAGATTGACAGTTCGGACTAAGGGGGGAGGAGTGTTATGTCCTTATAAGGACATCCGCCCTGATTGGCTGCTAGCCATCGGGCGGGAGATTTGAATCCCTGGCAAGGGGCGGTGCGTCTGCCGGGAGCGAATATAAGGAGAGCTCCGGCAGCACACCGGCAGTCTTGCTACTGTTTCTGTTCCTAATAAAAGTTACTTATGTAACGAGCTGGTCACGTCTTCCATTCCTGCGCCGATCTAACAAGAAGTATACACTAAACTTTCTCTATGTGATAAGTTTTTGCTCATGTAACAGAGATCCTAGTTTGTATTAGTGTTATATATCATAGTTATGAGTATTAGTATTTGTATTAGTGTTATATAGTTGTGAGAGTATGGGACTATCATTACACAGACACTTCAATACACTCCAATGGGTCTGCCTCTGAAGATCACACATAAATTTACCTGGTGCAAAATGTCTATTTGATCTAATTGTTATGATCTTGTTGGCACTGCCACCAATTGGCTGGCACCAATGCAGATATCTACTGTATCTTATTGGCACTGCATTGGTTATTAATATATTTCAGGATGCAATTCAAAGTGTTATAAAATCTTATATAACTTGGCACAAAGGTATTTGATGTACTATCTACCCCAGCCAGTGTTAATTTATCTAAGGAGGTCCTTGTCACATCCCAAATCCAAGAATGTTGATTCTTCCAAGCTGATTCTTTTTTGTTTGCACATCCATTGACAGAATCTTGCCAGATTGAGCATTCAGCTAGGTACATCTACCATATACTCTGAGAGCTATTAGGAAGGCATTGTCTTCACTAGCTTTCTCTCACACAAAGTATTCGGACTGAGTTATTTCTTATTCCTCTGGGATGCACCCCCTCCTTTCTGGGAATAAATCAGGGGTGAAATGCTCCTGGTTTGGACCTGATCGCCCGATCTGGTAGCGATCGTGGCAGGTGGTTCGGAGAACTGGTAGCGATCGTGGTGTGAGGCTCTGCCCACCCGCCTGGTTGTCATTACTTCCTGGTTTTAACCAGGAAGTGATGTGTTTTGTACCCTCTGCACATGCACAGAAGGTTTTGCAGAAGGTAAAAAAAAGGATCTGACCATAGCTGAGCTGCGCGAATAGGTTGTAAAAAATGCTTTTAAAAGTAAAAAAAAAAAAAGATCGCGTGCTACAGCTGATCAACCCCTCCGTGTGCGCTGTTCTACTTACCGCATGCCCCCTTTTGGCATGCACTGCACGCACGTGCACACCTCGCATTTGGTGCGTGCTTTGCATGTGTGCACACAGCGTCTTTGGGGCGCAGTACGCATGCGCAGCCAGCAAACCAATATTTTATTTTATTTTTTTTTATTTGATTGAATTTCTATACCGCCCTTCTCCCGAAGGACTCAGGGCGGTGTACAGCCAGAAATAAAACCATGACAATAGAAAAATTAAAAACAAGTTAAAACAATTAAATCAATTGGCCGAAAATTCTAATAAAACAACCCATTAAAAAAGTAAAAATATTATTATTATTTAGGCCAGCCCTGCTTGTTGGAATAGTAATGTTTTTAGGGGATGGCGAAAGGTACGCAGGCTGGTAATCCTACGATACAATACAATAGTAAACTACAATAGTAAACCGGTTCAGATTTCACCACTGGAATACATCCTTCTACATTCCATCACAGTGTCTGTGGAGATTCTCAGTCATCCAGGTCATGGTTGTCCCAAAGATGCTTTTACAAATGGCAGCTGGGCTTTGTTTTTCCTTGAAGATGTTTCAGCTCTTATCCGAGAAACTTCTTCAGTTCTGACCCTGAAGAACTGAAGAAGCTTCTTGGAAGAGAAGCGAAATGTCTTCAAGGAAAAACAAATCCAACTGCCTTTTGAAAAAGTACCTTTGGGATTTCATCACAGTCCTCCTGGAAGAAGCTGCTGTTCATGAGACACTGCTACACAGCTAACTGAAAAAAAACACTTTGGTCAGATAGAGGCAGAGATATACACATGCCCGAGAAGAAATTCTTTTTTCAAGGTTCAGAATTGCTATGTTAAAACAAGAAGCAGTGTTAGGGTAGGTTGATGTTTTATGGTGGAGAGAAGTAGAGGGGGGGGGGGGGTTTCAACGTATTCTCCAAAGCACCAGAAGATAGAACAAGAAGCAATGGATAGAAACTAATCAAGGAGAGGACCAACCTCAAAATAAGGAGAAATTTCCTGCCAGTTAGAACAATTAATCAGTGGAATGACTTGCATTTGGAAAAAAGTGTTTGGAAAAAAACATGTCTAACCCCAATCCCCTAATGGTCAATGGTATTAAAAACTGCTGAGAGATCTAGAACCATGAGCCAGAACACTCTTCCTTATCATGCTTCTTCATCAGTCAGCTCCATGCCACAATCTGTTCATCAAAGCACCTGAAGGCAGGACAAGAAGCAATAGTTGGAAACTAATCAAGAAGAGACTCAACCTAGAACGAAGGAGAAATTTCTCGAGTGTTAGAACAATTAATCAGTGGAATGACTTGCCTGCAGAAATTGTGGGTACTCCATCACTGGTGGTTTTAAAGAAGAGATTGGACAAGCACTTGTCGGAAATGTTATAGGGTCTCCTGATTGAGCAGGGGATTGGACTAGAAGATCTCCAAGATCCCTTCCAATTCTGTTATTCTGTTAACAAAGTCAGAAGAAACAACTTATCAGAACAGGGGAAAATATGCAAGAGAACAGGTGGCAATGGCATAATACAGTCAGGATTGCTCATAGATGTTCATTGTAGGAAAGCCATTGAGTGGAAGATTAGCTTTCATGAAAACAATTGCTCTGGCCACACAACATGCAAACAGTGGGATCCTGGTTCTGGGCAAACAGCTATAGTGAAATGCTGGCCCTCCTGGCAGCAGGAATGAATCCAACACTGGGCAATCAAGAGACATGTTTTTCAAACAAAAACATGCTATTCTAAATAGCAAGTATTTTTCTGTTGCTGAAAAAAAAAAAGTATAAATCCCACTGGGCATGCTACATTAGCTCTTTACAACTCATCCTGTGTAAATCAAAGTAGGAGGGTGTTAGGCCTAGGTAATGATACATTACACACAGGAATTTCTCTTCCTTAAAATATCTCTATAGCAGGCAACAAATTCCATTAATACCACTTGAGGAATCCTTGCCAAAAGAGAAATGAGTACATCAGCAAAGTCCAATATATTACGATTAGTTCTTGCAACAAATTCAGTTATGTCAAAGTATTTTTAGTTTCAGTTTTAATTTTATACTTAGCTGTGAAGGTACAGAGGTAGATATAGTATAGAAGATAATGTTTTCTGATAATGTAGTAACTAAGACTGATTGTGGTTCTCCAGTGAAGGTCACATTGTTGCTTATAAGAATTTTAATTAACTCTTTTAGAATATATTAGATATCTTTTACCCATTCATCCATTCAAGAAGATTATTTTTCCAGTTGAATTCTGTTTGATAGCCTTGCTTCAAGCCTTTCATAATTACAATAAAGGAATAAAAGCAAGAACTGCATTTTAAAAGACATAGGCAAAGAAAATGAAAAACGTGTACTGAAATAGAAATGTGGAAATGCCAATATTGTTTGAATGTCAAGGCTGATGATTTACTTATACTGCCTTATTGCAATTTTGGTTTGCAAGGATGTTTATTTTAATGAATGCACCTGGAAGTGACATATTGTATCTCCATCATGTGTTTCAACTCAGGTCTGAATCGTCTTCAGAACTCTGCTATTTTTATATACCCAACATTATTTATATCTGATTACATTATATTTATACTTTTAAAGTCTCAATTCATATTCCAAGCCTGTGTATGCATGCAGTTAGGAAGCAACACTTTAGACTCTATCCACCAAACCCAATATTTTCTATTCAAACTGGTAAGAGAGTCTCCAATGGCATTAAGCTGAATCTTTCATATCATATTCTATTTGACCTTTAGTTCAGGGTAGGGAAGTAGTGGCCCTCCAGATATTACTGAATTACCAGATGCCCAGTCAATGGTTCATGACAAAGAATGCTAGGAGTTATAGGTCAGCAGCATCTGGAGGGCTACAGGATCATTTGTTCTATTCTTGTGCAATTGCAAAACGTATGTTTTGTATTTCAGCTACGTCTAAGAGGACAAGAACAGACTGAGTCATTTTAAGTGTTACAGTAAGATGGCATATCAGGTCATCTATAAAAGAATCTAAAAGTAGGAAGACATTGCTGCTGAGCTGTTTATGAAATGAGAATGTCCAGTGAACAGGTAGAAAACAATGATTTTGCTGTCTCAAGTTGAAAAATGAATATTTTTTTTAAAAAAATTATCCTGATATTTGGGCAAAGGTAATGGGAAAATCATCCACTTGATATATACAACATAGGCCATGTCGAAGTGTAGCAAAAAATTGACACTACAGATACAGTATTGTATTTGACAGTACAGATATAGTTGTCCTATTCTAATGGATGACAATATAGAAACTGGGAACAAGCAATAATGTAATAGCAGGAGACAGTAGAGGGAGCAATTGCTCTGAAAAATGGTATAGGAATGGCAGATTGATGTCCAAAGGAATATGGGAAACACCATATCATTGCAAGAACTAGTGAGCCTCTATCTTAGGTGACCTTCATTTTGGGAAGACATATCTTAAATATTTTCCATCTGAAATGCTGATTTGTTTTTTGTTGGATTTGTAAGGGCTACATGTTGTGTCAGCTTTTCAATGTTGCAAGATACTGAAATATCTTAAACAATCTAAAGAATTGTTTTTATTTTTAAGAGTTGTTTCTGCAGCCATTTTTATGCTTCATTAAGATTTTTTAAAAAAACATCAAAAAAAGGATGGCCCAAAAGGATTTTTTTGAATCTCTAAAATCCATTTCTGCACATTATGTGCTAATTATGTGGGCAGCGTGGAAATGGCGGCCGCCAGCTCAAGGAAGGGGCCGCCGTGGTTTAGACCTCCTGGGTGATCGTAGGGCGTTGTTTGGCCCTTGACTGGCCCAGAGGCCTTCATGTTGATTTGTGAAGGCTGGGCGAGACGAACAGCATGATTATAAGGAAGATCTGGAGGGACGGGGGAGAGCTGGACCATGACTGAGGGTTTTTCTCCCCCCTCTGGCGTTTTTTGCCTTGGCTCTCCCCTCCCCCCCCCCCATCATCATCTCCTGGACTAGGTATCATCTTGACCTCCCTAGAGCTTTTGACTGCTATGATCTCCACCGTTGAGCCTGCCCCGGACTATGTGGACTGACCTGATCCCATTCTTTCCTCCATTGAATGGAGGTTACATCTGGGGATTCAAGTCTTGGTGGAGTAGGTTCACAGCTACTGTCTCAACCCCGGTTCTTTGGATGATCGTGGTTGACCAGCCGCCGTGAGAGGGGGCCTGGGTCACCCTTTACCGGTTCGAAACAGCATTCTTACTCCTGCCATTGCCGTGAGAGGGCAATGAGGTCCAATGTGTCCCATTGAAACTCTGTTGAAGCCTGGCACTCACTCTTGACTGTGATAACATCAAATTGTCCCCTGGTTATTGGCCATGGACTATCACCCCCCCTTGATGTTCAGATGTACTCGGTGAATGACCTTTGTGCCCTGCGAGATTCCCCCCTCTCGCAGGTCTGGCCCTCTTCGCTATCGAGGGCCTATCTTGATGACAGGCGTTGGAGCCCCGAGAGATGGCATGCAGCAAAGAAGAGTTTGAGGGGTTTTTTAAGTGGGTTTTTTAGCGGGTTTTTAACAAAAATCTTAAGGGGTTCGGGGGGGATTAAGGTGGGTCCTGGGGGAAATCCACCGGGTTCAAGACCAGCCTTAGTGAAGGGCCACGACATTAGGGACATAGAACCGGAGGTCGGGGATGGGGGTGGAGTTCGATTTGAAGAGGGCTGTTCCATCAGCATAGTGAGTGGGAGGGGCAGATATGGCGGAAGCTGGGGACCATATCATGTTCCGGGAATGCGCACTCGCTATCTCAGAGCGATTGCGCATTCCGGTCCCCAATGCTTTTCTTGTTCCCCAGGTTGTCCAGATTCTCAGGGCCAGAGCCTTCGGCTGATGTTATGCAACGCCAGGTCCGTTGTTAATAAAGCCCCACTCATCCATGATCTTATTCAGGAGGGGGAGGCGGACCTGGCGGGTATTACGGAGACCTGGTTGGGCCAGGAGGGGGGAGTCCCCCTCGTGGATATGTGCCCACCAGGTTTCCGCGCATTTCATCAGCCGAGGGCTCAGGGCAGGGGCGGGGGGGGTGGCGGTTATCATAAAGGAAGGTCTGGATCCAAGGGAGACCACTGTTCCACAGATAGCCGGATGTGAGTCCCTCTTTGTGAAGTGGGGTCGTGGAGTACAGATGGGCTTGTTGGTCACGTACCTGGCGCCCTGCCACGTGGCAACGGCCCTGCCTGAGCTGTTTAACGTTATAGCCGAGGTGGCGGTGGACACCCCCAGACTTGTCATCATGGGGGATTTCAACCTCCCATCTATCGGTGAAACGTCTGAGGTGGCTCGGGAGTTCATGGCTTCCATGATGGCCATGGACCTTACTCAGTTAATTCATGACTCCACTCACACAGGGGGACACACTCTGGACTTAGTTTTTGTCTCTGGTCAGTGGTTGAGTGGCCTTGATATAGGGGATATAGCCATCGAACCTTTGTCATGGTCTGACCACTCGCTCCTTCGACTGGACTTTCTGACCGCTGCACCCCGCCGCAGGGAGGCGGGACCGACCAGGTGGTTCCGCCCCAGGCGCCTGATGGACCCTGATAGGTTCCAGATGGAGCTTGGGCCATTTCCTGAGACTCTGGCTCATGACTCAGCGGAAGACCTGGTGGCCGCCTGGGATAGTGCGGCTGCCGGGGCCTTGGACCGAGTCGTGCCTTTGCGGCCTCTGACCCGGCACCGAACTCACCTGGCTCCTTGGTTCTCCGAGGAGCTTAGGGAGATGAAGCGCCGGAAAAGACGCCTGGAGAGTAGTTGGAGGACCAGCCGCTCCGAATCTGACAGAACACTGGTGAGGTCTCATATTAAGACCTACCTAGTGGCGATAAAAGCGGCAAAAACGAGTTATTTTGCCGCTCTTATCGCGTCATCAGATAATCGCCCAGCCGCCCTGTTTAGGGTGACCCGCTCCCTCCTTCATCTGGAGGTGCGGGATGATCCCTTGCAGGGTCGTGCTGAGGATTTTGTGCAGTATCTGTATGACAAAATCGCTCAGATTCGGGAAGGGCTGGCCTCTGACTAGGTATGTCCGGACGGGACGACTGAGGCAGGTCTTGAGAGTGTTACCTGGGGGGAGTTCGATCCTGTGGCTCCTGAGGACATGGACAGGGTCCTGGGACGGCTGAACGCGACCACATGTTTATTGGACCCGTGTCCCTCCTGGTTGGTACTGGCTTCCCGGGAGGTGACACGAGGCTGGCTCCAGAAGATTGTTAACGCTTCTTTGAGTGAGGGGATCCTGCCGACCGCTTTGAAAGAAGTGGTTGTGAGGCCCCTCCTCAAGAAGCCCTCTCTGGATCCGGCTGTTTTGGCTAACTATCGTCCAGTCTCCAACCTTCGCTTCATTGCGAAGGTTGTTGAGAGTGTGGTGGCGCAACAGCTTCCCCGGTACCTGGATGAAGCTGTCTATCTAGACCCGCTCCAGTCCGGCTTCCGGCCTGGGCACAGCACTGAAAAGGCATTGGTCGCATTGGTGGATGATCTCTGGAGGGCCCGGGACAGGGGTTGTTCCTCTATCCTGGTCCTGTTAGACCTCTCAGCGGCTTTTGATACCATCGACCATGGTATCATGTTGCACCGGTTGGCGGGGTTGGGGGTGGGAGGCACCGTGCTGCGGTGGTTCTCCTCCTACCTCTCTGACCGGTCGCAATCTGTGTTGACAGGGGGGCAACGGTCGACCCCGAGGCACCTTGCTTGTGGGGTGCCACAAGGGTCGGTCCTTTCGCCCCTTCTGTTCAACATTTATGTAAAGCCGCTGGGTGAGATCATCCGTGGCTTTGGGGTGGAGTTCCATCAGTATGCTGATGACACCCAGCTGTACATCTCCACCCCAGACCACCCCAATGATGCCCTTGAAGTGATGTCCCAGTGTCTGGAGGCCGTGCGGGCCTGGATGGGGAGAAACAGGCTCCGACTCAACCCCTCCAAGACCGAGTGGCTGTGGCTTCCGGCGTCCCGATATAGCCAGCTGATGCCATCGCTGGCTATTGGGGGTGAATCACTCGCCCCCACGGAGAGGGCTCGTAACTTGGGCGTCCTCCTGGATGCACGGCTGTCTTTGGAAGATCATTTGACGGCCGTGGCCAGGGGGGCTTTTTATCAGGTTCGCCTGATACGCCAGTTACGCCCCTTTCTAGATCGGGACTCCCTACGCACAGTCACTCAAGCACTCGTCACTTCCCGTCTGGACTACTGTAACGCTCTCTACATGGGGCTCCCCCTGTGGTGCACCCGGAGACTCCAGCTGGTCCAGAACGCAGCCGCGCGGGGGATTATGGGGGCGACGAGGTGCTCCCATGTGACACCTCTCCTGCGCGAGCTGCACTGGCTTCCGGTGGTCTTCCGGGTGCGCTTCAAGGTGTTGGTGACCACCTTTAAAGCGCTCCATGGCTTAGGGCCGGGGTATTTACGAGACCGCCTTCTGCCACCAATAGCCTCCCACCGGCCAGTACGCTCGCACAGAGTGGGCCTCCTCAGGGTGCCGTCCGCCAGACAATGTCGGCTGGCGACCCCCAGGGGGAGAGCCTTCTCTGTGGCGGCGCCCACCCTTTGGAACAACCTCCCCCCAGAGTTACGTACAATAACAGACCTCCGGATTTTTCGTCGGGCCCTGAAAACCCATTTATTCCAACTAGCTGGGCTGGCTTGAGTCAAACTTTTAAACTATTTTAAATTGGAACTGTTTTTAATTATGGCCAAATTATTTAATTATTTTAATCAGTTTTTTAATCTTTCTATGTCTGGATTTTACTTTGGCTGTGCACCGCCCTGAGTCCTATATTGGAGAAGGGCGGTATAGAAATTAAAACAAATAAATAAATAAATAAATAAAATAATTCAAATGCAAGAATCCTCTGAATCCAATGACAACACTGTGTTAACTTCTGACATGTGAAACAAAGGCAGTATGAGGAGAGAAATGTAGTGGTTGGGCACTGGATTTCTTGTGAAAAATTATTTTATTGGCATTCAACTTGATGAATCCGTTATTGTTTTTTCAACACCGATCTTGGTTACAAAATGTGGCATTAAGCAAAACATTTTCAGGATGCCCATTTGCCTAATAAATCTAATAAATCTACCCTTATAGAAGAGGCAATCTGTCTTTAGGAATGAGATGATGTCTCAATTGTAATGCAATAAAATAAAATGTATACTAATCAGAATAATTTGAAAAGCTGTGGTTCAAGTTTCATCAAGGCAATTTCTAGATTGTACCTGTGACCTTTTAAGTACATAAACTTGTTTTACTACATCTTATAAAAATTGTTGTCACTGTATGTTTTTCATTCTCACCCCATTTTTCTATTCTCACTTTCCAATCCGTTGCTAGCATCCTTAGAGACATTTGTATCATGTCCAAGATGCAGAGGTGTTTTTAGAAATATTGAATGGAAATTCCTTACTATGAACCATATCTACCAAGAATTAGAAAGGATTGTACTGGATTAAGTTTACTTCCACATAAAAATAGAACGGATTGTAGCTTAAGTCAGTCCTTTAACGTTATTCCTTCCAATGCTCTACTTCAGGGGTGTCAAACGTGTATCATTGCGGCGGTGTCACGTGATGTATCATGACTTCCCCCCCTTCACTAAACCAGGCATGGCCATGGGCAGCGTGTGACGCATCTGGCCCTGCTCTACTTAAATCATCAGCTCAGTCTGTTTCATGGGAAAACCAACATTCTTTGCTTGAAGCAGAATATCAAATTCTACTTTGTCTCTAAACTAAGGTACTTGAAAATGGAAAGATTTTGGCATGAGAAACAGAAAATCCATCAAGTGCTTTAATCAGTTAAGGAAGGACCAATATGTTGCCTAAACTGATATCAGCTTCTTGAGTTTATCTGCTGGATGTCAGATTAAAATTGGTTTCTTAGGAGCAGATCTCTGATGAAATCCATTTGAACACTGGGAAACAAAACATAAGCATTGTCTTTTATGTCTCAGCTCAGTTGGATTTACTATAGTATATTTTGATTTTAATTATTGCCTGATGTTTTACAGTTTTTCAACCAATATTCAATTCCTCATTCATAGGAGTCTGAGTGGAGAATCACAGAGTTTTGAAAGTATCAGTTCAACAAATAAAAAGGCACAAAATAAATTGGTGCTTCATAACTGGGAACTCAGATGGCTACATGTCTAATTTACAGAGGGGATATTTAGGAGAACCTACAGCTTTTCACTGTTAACTAAATCAATATAATCTCCCATTAGAAAATAGAATGATGTTTATATGAGTTAGTAAAGTTGGGAGCATCAAAAGAAGCAGCCATCACATTGTTAAAAAAAAAGCAAACAAAAATTGAAAAGAAAAAAGTTAAATAATAATTTGAGATTTATCTTTCAGCAAAGCTACGTTCAGATCCAGGGATTTTTATTATCAGGTTTTGAACAAATATCTGATTCCTTGCCATTTTTTTTCTCCTGAGTCTTCTGGTTTGGCCTTTAATCTTCATAATCCTTTTTATGATTTTCACACTTAATAGGAAACATTTCTGATGTGTCCTCTTGGGTTTGTCCACACTTTTCAACTGAAATCCTTACTGTTTATTATTGCAAGTTAACTGGTTTTCTCTCTTCCAAAAATCAATACATCCTATTAATTTAACTTTCCCATTTTCCAGAAGTGTCAAAATTGCAAGTCCAAATGTCTAATTCGGTAGGGCCAAAGACCAACCACATGTAAATGCAGGTGATATAATGAAGAAGCTGCAGTCTAGAAATGTAGAACAATTCTATCATGGATCCTACTCAGAGTAGATTTATTATTTTCTTTCTTAACAATCAAAGATAGGATAACTACTTGCAGGATTAAAGTTTATCATTTGTCATTTCTTTCTGTTCCCATCTGATAGGGCACGGGTGTCAAACTTGCGGCATCACGTTGCCATCACTTGATGTATCGTGACGTTTTTCCCTTTGCAGAGCTGGGGTGGGTGTGGCCTGTGCGTGATGCATCTGGCCTGTGGGTCGTCAGTTTTTTTTTTTTTTATTGCAAAAGTTTTACAATTACATTTTCACCCCCTTTCCCCCCCCCACTACCCCCCCAAACTTCCCAACCTCCCCAGCCCACCCTAACCCTCCCCTCCCCCCAGACTTCCTAGTATGCTCATGTCAGATAAAAGGAAAAAACCCTCCTTTGTATATAAAACTTGAACCCCTCCCTCCCCCTTACAAATTTTCATCTTCATTACATTAACCTATTTCTATCTTGGTATATCATTTTCAGATAAATTTTCATCCTGATTACCTTAAAAATATTTCTATCATAATGTAACATTTTCTAACAAATTTTCATCCTTAACCTTAAAATATTTCTATCTTAATATAACATTTTCTAACAAATTTTTATCCTCAACCCTAAAATGTTTCTATCTTATATAACATTTTTAAATAAAGGCTATTTGATACTTCCTAGTTTGATATTTATGCTGAACATAATTTATCCACTTCTTCCATTCCCATTCATAAGTCTCTTGAGAACAATCTTTTAAATATGCTGAAATCTTCGCCATCTCCGCAAAACTGGCCATCTTCAAAGTCCATTCCTCAATCGAAGGCAGCGCTTCATTTTTCCAGTATTTACCTATCAACAATCTTGCTGCAGTTATCATGTACAATATCATTTTTGTTTCCCCCAATGTAAAACCCTTAACTATACCCAATAAAAACAGTTGTGGAGAAAATTGAATTTTTCTCTTCAAAACATTCTGCATGACCCACCAAATTTTTACCCAAAAAGCCTTAACTTTCTTACAGGTCCACCAAACATGATAATATGTAGCGTCTAAGCAGTCACATCTCCAACATTTAGGCTGGGCACTAGGGTACATACACGACAATTTTTTTTGGATCTAAATGCCATCTATAAAACATTTTATAGAAATTTTCCCGCAGATTCTGCGACTGTGTAAATTTAACATTCTGAACCCAAATTTTTTCCCATGTTTCCAACATCACTGGTTCCTCAAAATTTTGTGCCCACTTAACCATGCAGTCTTTAACTAGTTCAGTTTCTGAATCCCTTTCTAACAAGACATTATAAAGTCTTTTGATATGCATTGGGCCTTTCTCTTTTATATGTCTAACTAATTCTTCCTCATACATCATAATACCAGTTTTTTGGTCCTCTTTCCATCTCAATTGCAGTTGATTATATTGTAACCAAGTTAAATTAATCCCTTCAGCCAACAATGTCTGTAATGTCTTCAGCTGCCATCTGCCCGCATCTGTAAAAAGAACCTCTTTATATAAAAACCCCCCGAGTGACATTATATTTGTATTCCACAAGGTATGACCAAGATCCAGCCATAGCGGTATTTTATAATTCCAGTTGTTTCGGTGCTTCTTCCAAACTCTCAGCAAAGAATCTCTAAGTATATGGCTTTTAAATACTTTATCCACTTTGCTGTCATAAAATAAGTAAGCGTGCCATCCAAATTCCAGATCAAAACTTTCTGCATTCAATATTCCAGTCTTTTTTCCTCCAAACCAATCACTTACTAAAGTCAAAGCTGTTGCATCATAATATAATTGTAGGTTTGGAAGTTTGAGACCTCCCCTTTCTGGGATGTCTTGCATAATTTTCATTTTTACTCTTGGTTTTTTCTCGTTCCAGACAAATTTGTTGATACCAGTTTGCCATGCTTTTAGTTGTTTATCATTTTTGAGCACCGGAATCATTTGAAACAAAAAAAGAAATCTTGGCAAAATGTTCATCTTAACTGCTGCTATTCTTCCAAGTAAAGACAGCTGCAGTTTTTTCCAAAACTCCATATCTTTTTGCACCTCTCGCCACAACGCCTCATAGTTATTTTGAAACAATTTCATATTTGATTCTGCAACCTGAACTCCTAGATATTTTACCTTTGGTACAATCTCAAAACCTGCCCTCCTTTCTAACTCCAGTTTACGATCTTGTGTCATATTTTTAACTACCATCTTAGTTTTTCTCTGATTCAATCTGAAACCTGAAACTTTACCAAAGTCTTGTATAATGTCCTTCATCTGGATTATCGATTCCATTGGCTGTGTTAGGGTAACAACCAGATCGTCTGCAAATGCCTTTATTCTGTAATCCTCTTGCCTTATCATTATACCTTTCAATGTGTTAGAATCCCTTATTGTATTTAACAAGACTTCTAGTGTTAAAATGAACAACAATGGGGACAGTGGACATCCCTGTCTTGTACCTTTTTCAATTTTAAACTCTGTTGTCAAACTTCCATTGATAATGATCTGTGCCTTTTGCTCTTGATAAATTGCTGAGACCGCCTGTATATATTGGTCCCCAAAGTCCATCTTTTTTAATGTCTTTAATAGAAAATTCCAATCCACTCTATCAAAGGCCTTCTCTGCATCCAGAAAGACCAGCACTGCAGGGATCTGTTTATTCTTCTCAAGATATTCCAATAAATCTATTACTTGCCTTACATTGTCCTTCATGTGCCTACCCTCAATAAATCCCGCTTGGTCATCATGAATCACCTTTTGAATTACTGGCATCAGTCTGTTGGCTAATACTTTTGCGTAAATTTTATAATCCGTATTCAAAAGAGATATTGGTCTGTAATTCTCCGGTTTTTTAGGACCTGCTTGCTCTTTTGGTATCAAAGAAATATAAGCTGTAGTCCACGATGGAGGTACTTTTCCCCCTTGTTGTATGTTGCAAAATAAGTCTCTGAGTTGTTCCACCATTTCTGCCTGTAAAGTTTTATAATACACTGCTGTCAGACCATCCGTTCCAGGAGCTTTGGCTGTTTTTAATTGTTTTATTGCTGCTATTATCTCCTCCTCTGTTATGGTATAATCCATTCTTTCCTTTTGTTGTTCAGTGATTTTTGTAACTCTTTTATTGTCCAAATATTTTTCTATAAGTCCATTCTGCACCTCCTCTCTGGCATATAGTTTAGTGTAATATTGAAGAAAGGCTTCTTTTATTAAATTCTGTTGAAAAACTTCTTTCCCCCCAATATCAACACTATCAATAGTCCGTATGCTTTGTTTCTTCCTTAATGTGTAAGCCAACCACCTGCCTGGTTTATTAGCATTGCAGAATGTATTATGCTTCGCATATTGTAAGTTTGTTGCAACTTGTTCCGCTATAAGCATTTGGAATTGGTCTTTCAGAAGTTTTATAACACTAAGTATTCTTTCATCTGTTGGATTTTTAATAAGTAACTGTTCTTTGTCCTTTATTTCTGCTTCCAATTCAAGTCTTTTCTTTTGTCAAATCCGCTTATGTTTAGAGTTCATATATATAAGCACCCCTCTCATATAAGCTTTGCTTGCGTCCCACACAATTTCCATTGGGGTGCCTTTATTCAAGTTCATTTCAAAAAACTCTTTCAGATGCTTTTTAAGTTCTATTATATTTTTCTCATATCTAAACAAGTTTTCATTTAATCTCCAAGAGCGTCTCTCATTCTTACATGTCTCAATTTCTATCCAGACTGGACTGTGATCAGTCAAAGTTCTTGGCAGAATCTTTGTTCTTTTTGTCCTAACAAGTAAGTCATCAGACAACAAAATAAAATCAATCCTGGAAAAGGATCTATGTCTGTCAGAAAAGAAAGTATAGTCCAGTTCTTTTGGGTTATGTATTCTCCAAATATCTTTTAATTCCAGGTCTTCTTTCATATCAAAAAAAGTCTGTGGTAATCTAATTCTTGATTTTGCCAAAGTCTTTTTATCTAATTTAGAGTCAATTACTCCATTCCAGTCTCCCATAATTAAAATAGATCTATAATCCCATTGAAGTATTTTAGTATGCAGCATTTTATAAAAATAGTCCTGTTGTTGATTAGGAGCATAAATTCCTATCAGAAGAATTTGACTATTAGCAGAAAGTAATTCAATTGCTACAAACCTACCATCTTGATCAGCTTCTATAAGTTTGGCTGTTAATTTTTTGTTTACGTAAATAACCACACCATTCTTTTTTTGGTTAGTTGAGGATATAAAATGTGTTCCTAATTTGGAATTTTTCAAATAGTTTTGATCTTGAACTGTAATATGCGTTTCTTGTAAACAAATTATATCATTATTATGTTGTTTTAAATATGCAAATACTTTCTTCCTTTTTTGTGTTACATTCAACCCGTTCACATTCCAAGATAAACATTTAATCATCCTTATTCTCCTTCTGGAGCGAAGCGCAGAACCTTAGGATTTCATCTGAGACCCTCTGTCCTGCATTTCCCACAGCCCCAGCCTTGTCTTGTCTCTCCTGCTGTAACTTTTCTTTGAGTTCCTTGGCTTTTGCTCGAGTTATACGCTGATCCTTAACTTCAGCCGCCCAAACCAGCTCCGAGATTGGGGAAGGTTCCAGCAAAGGCTCATCCAGAAAACCTCCTTCAGCACCCTTCAACTCTGCTAATTCCTGCTTAGATTGTTGTTGCCATTCTTGAGGTTGCTTCTTATCACTCTCTTTAATCTCCAAAACTGTAGATGTGCGTGGGGATGGAGTTCTTTCTTTAAAGATATCATTATAAAATTGCTCCGCCTTCTCCACAGTATTCAGACGGTGTTTCTCTCCCTTATATCTCAAAATTATGCCAGTTGGGGCGTCCCAACGAAATGGGATTTGATTACTCTGCAGTTCTTTAACAAGAAAACCATACTCTTTTCTAGATTTCAACATCTTGGGTGGGAGCTCCTTGTAGACTGTAATCTTGGATCCACTCACTTGCACAGAAGTGAGAAAAGATTTTTGCAAAATGTCATTTCTTATTGCTCTGTCTGTAA
The DNA here is from genome assembly GCA_022577455.1 of Arizona elegans. Classification (NCBI taxonomy): domain Eukaryota; kingdom Metazoa; phylum Chordata; class Lepidosauria; order Squamata; family Colubridae; genus Arizona; species Arizona elegans. Next base: position 91,170,630 of record JAKOOJ010000006.1, on the reverse strand, counting down.
AATATATGACCACATCTCTAGGCAGTTGTCTTTGTCTGGCCACCCACGAGTTAACTTTATAAATTTTATCTATTTTAGAAAAAACCATCTCGGGTTCAACTTTTAAAATCACAGCTAGGGCTTCGGCACAGACCTGTCTCAAATCTTGTCTCTCCTCTTCTCTAATTCCTCGAAGCCTTATAGCAAATTCCATTGCACGAAATTGCATCATAACCATATCATTCTCAACTCTCTGCATCTTGTCATCAACATCAAGAAATTTATGATCATTATTTTTCATCTTAGCATTAACTTCTAATTTAAATTCATCCACTTTTGTCTCAACTTTCATAATAAATCCTGCCAGACCAGACGCCACATCCGTTATTTTTTTGGTCACCATCTTTTGGCTCTGCTGCATTTCCTGCATAATTTCCTGTTGTGACTTTTGAATTTTTTCATCTATTTTATTTATTTTGTCATCCATGTCTTGAAATTTCTCATCCAAAATATTTGAGATGAATTCTTTTAGTTCTCCCATATCCAAATCTTTTTTTTTGGGCTTGTGACTGCGTATCCTGCTTACGTGGGGGAGTGTGGGTCGTCAGTTTGATACCCCTGTGATAGGGAGAAAAACATTTATGTCCTTGAAGAACATTCAATCTCAACTGGTCTAGAACATGGTGGGAAAGGTAATTATGATGTGCATATGCCTTCCAATTTGCTTCTGGATGTCAACTGCTAATTATTACCTACCATATCAACCCCCACATGGCATGGAATCAGGTATTTCAAAGGATTGTCTTATTTTCCATCCATCTATCCATCCAAGTTGGGCGGGCAGAAAGGACATGCTACACATCCTGTTGCAATGGGATTGTCAAATAGTGAAAGCCAGGAAACATGCCTTTTCGGTAGCTGCACTTGCTCTCTGTCTGAAGTTAAGTTAGCCCTCTGCTCACCTTTTAGAGTAGGGGTCCTCAAACTTTTTAAACAGGGGGACAATTCACGGTCCCTCAGATTGTTGGGGGGGCTGGACCACTGGGTGGGCGTGGCTACATCATGTGACTAGGTGGGCATGGCCAATTTAACAGTCCATTAAACAATGCACACAAATTAAACTTTAATTTGTTTTGCTCCTGGGGGTGTTTTATTTGCTTTTGTTTGTATGTTGCTCTTTTGGTTGACTTTTCTTTTTACTAGATCGTTTTTTCAGTTGTTTAGGAGTCTAGTGGTCCACTTCAGAAAACTCAGTTTTGCAGCAATTCTTCTCAACCCCAAAGAGCTTGAGAAATCTCTCTCTGTCTTTCTCTCTCTCTCCCTCTCTCTCCCTGTCTCTCTCTCTTTCTGTCACTCCCTCTATTTCTCTGTCCGTCTCTACCTCTCCCTATCTATCTATCTATCTATCTATCTATCTATCTATCTATCTATCTATCTCTTTTTATCTATCTTCTGGAGGGAGGAAAAGTGAAAAACAGGACATTTTCGTCCATTTTTGGCCTCCTGGGGCATCTGTGCACCCTGTTTTTCACCTCCCCTGCCTCCAACAGCATTCTGCAGGCCAAAACCAGGAAAAATGCCCCATTGTTTGGCCAAAAACGGGCCGTTTTCACCCATTTTTTTTACCTCCTGGGGTGTCTATGTGCCCCATTTTTCACCTCCCCCACCTTTCAGAACATCTCTGCAGGCCAAATGTTGGCCTTACATTTCAGTTCCAGCCCATGGGGCTCGCAAAGATAAATCCTGCACTTGGCCAAAGGGTGGCGGGCGATGTGGATGGGGCAGTCTTGTGGTCCTGTGCGGGACAGATTAATGGCTTCAGTGGGCCATAGTTTGAGGACCCATGTTTTTGAGAATCTTGAAGCGCTGGCAATTTTCCTGGGCATGGGGGGTGTGTGTGTCAGAAAAGTAATTGAGCCCAATTACTTTTGTTTTAGTGGGTCCTAATATGTATTTTATATTTTATTTTTAAAAAATTGTTAGCCACCCTGAATTGCATTGTGAAATAGGTGGTCATATAAACCCATTCAAACAAACAAACTTACAGGATCTTGAAGATGGTCATTCTTCCTAGTATAAAAGTATTCCCACTGAAATCTGCAAAGCCCCAAATCTGCTGGCCTACAGGAAAGTTATGGAGACTGGCACTCCCAGCATAATTTGAAACCCCACCTGGCAAATGTGGTACAGGATTATTTATTCCCCACTATAGGGAATTACAGTATATTTCTGAATGCTGTTATGGATGTGTCTTCTGTTTTAATTGTCGATTACCTTGTATGCTGCTTAGACTTGCCTCAGAGATTGAGGGTGACTATTAAACTGATTATTATTATTTTTTATTAAAAAAAGATGTAATCTTGCACAATTGTATTATCATTCCTGAAAATCCTGAAAAGATGTGAGGGATACCATTAATAGTGAGAGTACCTAAGGCATTTTCTATTCAAAGAAAGAAAAAAAGCAGGAGCTGCAGCCACTGTATATTTTCAAAAATAAGTACAACCTTCCTCTGCCAGTAACAGATCAGCAAATTTTGCTTTAGGTTTTAAATTAAAAACTCAGAGATAAAACTGCTGGTGTGTAAATCTGCTTGAAAAGAACAGATAAAAGCAGTTTGGAATAAGAAAATTGGATTTATATTGATCAACACATTCCTGCAGTAAACATACAAATTGGATCCAGCAACTGTGGCGGCACCAACTCACCCAAAGTTGAGTAGGATGAAAGAATAAGAATATTATTATTAGCTTGTTTTGATCTTCTGCAAGAATACCTGCATATATATCTGTTACTATGATTAATGCAAGAAGCAACACACATACCCATTTTTCTCTTTTTCCTTTAGTAAAAAGATCTTGAAAAAAATATATAGCCTATCTTATTAGCTATTTTGAACCATTGCAAATGCATATACATATACATATACATATACATATACATATACATATACATATACATATACATATACATATACATATATATATATATATATATATATATATATATATATATATATATATTATGTTAACATGCTTCACCCCCTGCTCTTAACAGCTATGAATGTGTATGTGTCCTCCTAGGAGCCAAATCTCTTTCCTTGAGCATGACATTAACTCTTAACCAGTGGTGAAATGTAAAATTTGTTACTACTATTTGTTCTGTGGGCGTGGCTTGTTGGGGGCGGGTAATGTGACTTGGTAGGTGTGGCCAACTTTTTTTTAAAAAAACTTTTAAAACCATTTTTTCTACAACCTCTTTGGCTGAAGAGGTTGTAAAAAAATGCTTTTAAAAGCCTCTGCCGATCCCAGCTGAGTTGCCTGATCGGCAGAAACTTTTTTTTTTAAGGCTCTGACGAGCCCAGCTGAACCGCGCGATCATCAGAGGCTTTTTTTTTACTTTTAAAAGCAGTTTTTTGGCCGAAGAGGTTGTAGAAAAAATGCTTTTAAAAGTAAAAAAAAAAAAGCCTCAGATAATTGTGCGGCTCAGCTGGGCATGGGGGGAGGCAGGGGTTTTTGCTACCAATTCTCCGAACCACCTGCTGCCATCGCTACTGGATCAGGCGATTCGGTCCGAACCGGGAGCATTTCACCCCTGCTATTAACCATGCCATTTTTCTTTATCTAAAATTTGTGGCTTTTTTTGCACAGAACTGTAACTATAACTTCATTTCCCAAACACTTTCCTTAACATTTGTGAAGACTATTATTAAGGTTGTAATACCTTTTCTATAATTTTTAGTGTCATTTTAAAAAATATCCTGTTTGCATTAATCTAATTGCTATCCACACAGTTTATTGTCTTATCAAGATAATTGTTATATACATTTTTATTCTGCAACCAAAGGTCATGGCATATTTGAATATAATTGTGCAATCACACACACACACACACACACACACACAGACACACACACCAGTGGTGGGCTGCCCCCGGTTTGGACTGCTTCGCAAGAACCGGTAGTAAATGTTCTGTCCCCGTCTCCACACACACACAAACACAGCCAGCCGAGGGTTAAGAAAGCACTTGGCACGCACACAGGTCATTATCTCAAACTTGGCAACAATATAAGCACCGTCTGCCAAGAGCTTTACTGCAACAGATAACATAAAATTACATACGCATTGCAAATAGTCCAGCAAAACAATATCCCTTTGGCAGCTTCAGGCGTTGTTCAAGTGACTAGCTAGAGTTAGTTTGTTTGTCACAGTGTTTTACCAGCCACCACCCTCTCTTATATAGTCTGTGGGGTGTGGTCCAGTGACTCAGTTTTAATCCCTAGCATGCCTCCTTAACTGCTGCAACCGTTTATCACGCCTTCGTTGGCGTGCATCCAGGAACGACAGCTCTCATTCCTCGCTCTCATCAGAGTCACCTGGCTGCTGGCCAATCTCCTCTTCCTCGGCCGGCACCTGAGACAGTGCCAGAGGGGAGGGGCCTGGAGAGGGAGGCCTGGCTGACTCCTCTCCCTCATGTTCGGAGCCTTCTTCCTCCGATGAGATAGGCTCAGAGGGCGGGGCCACAACAGTAAAACTGGTGGGAGGATCTGCCTACCGACCCGGACATCATCAGGAAGCTTCTGCGCAGCTGAGTGAAGCGAGTGTGTGCGGTCCCATTGCAAACCAGTAGTAAAGGTAAGTAGAACCCACCCCTGATATACATACATATATAAACATACACATACACACATATATACCTACCTACACACACATCATTTAATAGGTAGGTATCATCTTTCAGCCTTTACCTTTTAAATGCACATTTTCAAGTGCAACCCCAATTAAAGGAATCTTTTTGATAAAGCCTTATTACAAATATTTTCTTTTATTTATTTCTAAATCACTTTTCCTTCTAAAGAGCAATAGCAGTAATACAGAGGCAATAAAAATGATGCAAATAATGAAGGTAATATACCTAGCTGTATAATTCAAAACATTTTCTCTGCCTAGTGCAATAGACATCTGTTTGATAGGCTTTGGTCTTGGTCAATATTTACTCTGCAATAATTAGAGAACACATCTTGAGCTGCTACTGAAAAGTGAATAAAACTTCCCTTTGCAATATATCAAAGAAAGAAAGAACCTGCCATTGCATTACTGTTTTTCTTATTGCATTTGTCATTGTGTTTATATATTCTCCATCTTTAAAATCCTATGTCTCTACTCAGGAAATATGTTAGTACCAATACATTTACATACAAAGAGACACAAATGGTGTATGGAATACAACTCTAGAATCTCCTTTTTTTTAAATCTGAGAAAGTATATAAATTATTTCTGAACTCTCTGATTCCCCATCAATCCTAGAAAAATACAAGCTGAGCAGAGTATTTAGCTTGATTCAGCTTGGCTAACTGAGAAAAGGCTGGTTAGAAAAAAAGAATAAATATAGTAAACACATGACTATACAGAAACAGAATAAAAGATAAATAATTGAAGAGATTGATATTTTCCTATTTTGAAATCAAGATGTTTGCTTCAAAGTTCATAATTATCTCCAAATGCTTTCATGTTCTACTGCTGTCAAGCACTTAATAGCTTCAGGTAGCTTTTATGTTTAATTGAATTTTATTATTCATTATTGCAGAATGTTTCTGTTGATTTAACTGGAAAAGAATCACTTCTTTTGATATGTTGATTTTTTAAACTATTCTTCTAATGATTATCATTGATTTTATTAATCAAGGAATCTTATCCTCCCCTGCTTATATTTCTCAATATTCTTTTGACAGTTCTGTTGAAGTTATACTGGTAGTATTACTGTATAAACTAATGATTGTTACCCATTGACATGAAGAACCAGGAAAACAGAATAAATGAGTATAAGATGCTCCAGACTATAAAACGCACCTACCTTTTTTGGGGAGGGAAACAAGAAAAAAATCTGCCTCTGCCTCTGCCTCTGCCTCTGCCTCCCAGCAATTTGTCTCCTTGCAGCAAACAGCCCATTTCAATTTCAACTTCAGCACATCCTGTTTAGCACAAGCAGCTGATTGTCAGTTGGATCAGCCTCCCAAAGGTCAGCTGTTTCAGGCTGCAGGGATTGCAATAGCCTATTGCTGCCTCCCGCGCCCCATTTTCCAGGGGCTGGCAGGTGGGCGGGGCTACATTCGGTGTATAAGATGCACCCAAATTTTCACCCTCTTTTATGGGGGAAAAAGTGTGTTATACTCTGAAAAATATGGTACTTTAAGATCTGCTGCCTTATCTGAAGTGTCTCAGAATTGCTACTGGATTGGTAAAACTGCTGGACTTTGGTTCTCCTTTCAGCTTGTCTGCTGCTGGTTTGATGAAGTACAAGTCCGCTTCTCCTTCACTGTCAGTGGCCAGTTGAATTGACTCCTTTTCTGCTCCCTCAGCTGCAGATTCCTCCCACACAACATAACCCTTCCTCCAAACAAAGATGGGATCTCTCCTCAGGCTTTGTTAAAGTCCCAGGGGAGGGAACAAAGGGAAAAAGAGCTCATGCTGCCCACAGCAAGGCTTTCCTTTCACATTTCTCTTGCTCCATTTTATAAGAAACCATGTTAGTCTTTTTGCAGAATTCACACTATAGACTATGTGTGTTGTCTGATGTTGTGAAATCTTGCTACCAATTTTCAGCATGGACAAAAGAAGTACCAGGAACTGCAATAAATGATCTCAGAATTCCTTATTGCCCACTGCAGGCATTAACAATGTTTTCCTTCTGAAGAGACAACTAGAGTAGAACAGTAGAACAGTGAAAGCAATAATCTGCAACAAGGAACTATCAAAATAAATTGCAATGGTAGCAGAGGAAAATACAGATACCCCTATCATTTTTATTTCAGGAGCATAAAAGCTTTTTGGCAATGATACACAGCTGTTGTATCACTAATATCAACCGCCTTACATGTTTGCAATGTTTCCAGAATTAAAAAAATAAAATAATATAGTGGGTTATTGGTTCATTACAGTAGATCTAAGAACAGAATAATTTATTGTGTAAAATGATCAGTTAAATCATTTAGTCCACCATCCTCCAACTTAATGCAGAAATCCACTAAGCCATTTTTCTCGGGTGGCAATCCAGTTTTTTTGAAAACTTCTAGCAAGGGACAATCCATAATTGTTCTAGGAGGAGAAGCAGACAGCTTCCCTGCTAAATATGTTCCCTGCTATTCAACTATGCTGAATAGTTGTTAAATAATAATAATAAATACAATATTTAGGAGAATCGAGTCCATTGATAAATTGGACTGAAGGTTTCATTTGCCACAGATAATAAACTGATATATTGGTGTTGATTGCAGAGGGTGATCAAATTTAGACAGCAACTGTTTGTGTTCAAATTGCATCCCTTTACAGCCAATCTGTCATATATTAATAGGTGACATATAGAGTGTTGATCTTATTTTATAACTGAGAACTCAGATGGCATTTAATTATACAACTCTATCAAGTCCCATCAGATCATTTGCATATACCCAGGGAAGAAGAGTTGTTGAACAAAGAGCTATTGCTGGAAAGCTAAGAGTGTAAGAATAGATTTACAGTACTTAGGAGCCTATCTTTGTATGCAATTTCTTAAAGGTTCATGTATGATTTGTATCACTGGGAATAAGAGAACAGCATTTTCCCATTTCTAAATACTGGGAACATTTAGGTACTAATGCAAATTGGTTTCAACTCTTGTCATTTTCCTTTTGCAGAATTTTGTTTCTTCTTTATAGTTGGTCTATTTTGCAAAATAAGCAATGACAGCATATGCTATTCCTCAGATAAATCCTGGGAAAAGAACTCATAGGAGGCTAAGCATTATTCTAATATTCTTTCATAATATGATATTGAAGGTATTTCTTTGTGTCTTCTCTCATTTTCTAATACCTTCTTCTGAAGGTATCCTTCAAAGACTTGATTGCGTAGGCTTCCAATATCAAATATATTTTGCATTGAAAATCAAATTTATTGCCAAGGAAACTTTACTAGAACAGACACTGTTCGCCTACAGTTATATTCTCTGACTCTTCTGAAATGATCTCAGGCACATAAATAACATTATCAATCCATCCATTAATAAATGTCTCTAACAGCAAAACTCAGAAACGCCATTCCAATCAGAGCATATTATGGTTTTAAAAACAGAGCTCTGATTATAGTTGTTGTTTATACTTAGAAGTTTTAGTGCTTGGAACTTGAAAAGGAAAATATCTGATGCATTAAATACCATGAAAAACGAAGCATGAAAATATTCGGGGTCAGTCTACAGCCCTTTGAAATATTAATAAATTGTATGCCTTTTTATTGTCTTTGAGATGTTGTCTCTTACAACATGAGATATTACAAAACAGACAAATCTCTGTCTGTAAATTCATTTTATCCTGGTATTCTCTGTGTTGAAAGTATAGCTGAGATAGGGATGAAGTTCATGGACCTCAAATGGATTTGACACAGAGAACAGGCTCCTTTCCACAAGAAATACAGAACAATAAGGTGATAATTGCTGTTTTAATCTTTTAAATTATTATTCACTTTTTACTTTTTTATGTTATGCAATTTCTAGATTGCAACCTATTCTGAGATATTTAGGATAGTAGAATGGCTAAATATTTAAATAAACAATACCTCAAAGTTAACTGGAAACTGCACATAAACTCCCATGGAATTACAACATGCTTTTTGCATGTGTCTATGTATATTTGTGTGTAAGGGGAAAGAATAGCTCATCTGAACCCAGAGGCGCAGGAGGCAAGGTGAGGCAAGCATTTGATGCACATTGATTATATGCTTGTATACACAGAGGAAACTGGCAAGAATTGTGAAACGGCCTACAGAGCAGCATCCATGGGGAGATGGGGGAAGATGAGCACGTTGACAAAAGAAGAGTTGCAATGTCACAATTCAAAGCCCACACTTGAAAGGGTTGTTGCTTGTCATACTATGATGCTTTTGTCATCCAGAGGAAAGCAGCAACTTTTTTTTAGATAGTGATGCCTTTCCAAAAAACATTGGATTTTAATAGAAGATGGTTGTTGAGGAACTGAGCAAAAGATGAAGCAAGAATGGGGAAATGGTGCAGTCGACAGAGGAAAATGGCACCCCAAAACACAGTAAGGCAGCATTGGTATCAAACTGGTGCAAATGTGATATGTGAAGGAACCAACACAGGAACATAGAAATGTTTCAATAGAAAGAGTTTAATAGTACAAACAACACTCAAGGACATATGGGTTCCTGAACTCAGCAAAGAGTTAGACACAATGATCTAAATGGCCTCAGCAATATGATTTTGATATTATAATATCTACTAGAAAACCTATGCTCCGTTTTGTCATTGTTTCAGAGATATTTCTTTACCCAAACGGAGAAACAGAATGATCATGGGTGGGCAAAAATGCAGCAGGAGCTACTTCTGACTTTCTGCTGGCTTTCCTACTGAGTTTCTTTTTGGGAAGCTGGAAGGGAGCGTCAGATATTTTTCTTCCTTCCTTCCCTTCCTTCCTGTCATTATCTCCTTCTCTCCCTCACGGTACTGCCAGCTTCTCCATTTACTTTGTCTGTGAGAAGTTTGCAGTGTTAAAGTCACTGGAGAAGCCAGCAGAAAGTTGCAAGTCCAAGGCCAGTCAAAGGGTGAGTGGAGTGGGTCAGGAAAGAGGCATGAAAGTTGCAGGGGTGTGCAAGAAGTGCCACTGATGCAGGGAGAATGCATGAGAGGGTGGCATAGGTTGGGAAGGGTGAGTGAATGTGCAAGAGATGCCAGGCAGGTCAAGAATAATACATGAGGGAATGGTATGGGTTTGGGGGCCTTGTGAGTCAGGGAAAATGCACAGGGGATGGCCAGAGGTGCTATGTGGGTTGGGGAAGGTACATGGGGCACAGTGTAGATTGGGAAGGGTTTATGGGGGTGCATAAGAGATGCTATATTGATTGGGAAAGATGTATAGAGCTTTGGGAAGGGGTTGTGTGGGCAAGTGGCATGGGCTGGGAACAGTGCACCAGGGATCCTCCCTCCCTCTCTTCCTAACTTCCCTAAACGGAGAAATGGATGGGCAAAAAATCTACGGTAGCAGGAGTAACTTCCAACTTCCTGTTGACTTCCCTATCAATTATTCTTATGGGAAACTGGCAGTGAACATCAGGAATCTTCCCTTATTCCTTCCCAGCTGCCCTCCCTCTTTTCTCATTCTTTCCTCTCCTGTCCCTTACAGCTCCTTCCTTCCTTCCTTCCTTCCTTCCTTCCTTCCTTCCTTCCTTCCTTCCTTCCTTCCTCCCTCCCTCCCTCCCTCCCTCCCTCCCTCTCTCCCTCCCTCCGTCCCCTCCTGTCATGGAATGATGAAAATGAGGATCACATGATCAAAGCAGCAGCCAGTAGGGCTGAAGCAGTCACAATTTCCCCAAAAGTCACTCCCTTGGGAGCAAAAGGTTCCAGCATCCTTTAAGGCATCTCTTTTGATGTACCTTTCTTGAAATTATTTTGTTTTATGATGCATCATTCTACCCAGTTAAAGGTGAGAGACACAAGAGTTTTAGAAGTAAAAATATATCAGTTGTTTTATATATCCATACTTTTGGGGAATTATTATTTTGCTGGATCTGTAGAAGAAGACCTGGTGAAATTTTAGTCTAAGCTTTTATTTCACTTGATTTAATTTTGTTATGAAATGGAATAGCTAAATAGAAAGGATACTTGGTTTCAATACAGCCCCTTTGTTTATGTAATATAATTTGGACAAGTAATAAAGACATGTACATTTTCTGGAATCCTTTCTTAAGAGAGCTACAACCAATTTTTTATTGCTGTCCTTTCTAATATTTAAACAAAACATTTTCTAAAAATAATTGTTGTCTATTGGCTGCCCATCCGAGAGTGGGAGAAACCAAAAGGCCCATGCGGGAGGATCCATATTGATTTTGCCGGCCCTTTCCACGGGCAAACGTTTTTAATAGTTGTTGATGCCTACTCAAAGTGGCTCGAAATCATTTTAATGCCATCAACAACAGCCGAGGCAGTTATCAAGGTCCTAAGGAAGTTGTTTGCCACCCACAGCCTGCCGGATACCCTGGTATCTGATAACGGCCCTCAATTTACGGCAACTCTTTTTGAAGGCTACTTGGCCGGACTGGGCATCCGCCATGCCCTATCCGCTCCGTTTCACCCGGCTTCGAACGGATTGGCTGAACGCTTTGTTAGGACAGCCAAAGAAGCACTGTCCAGATTAGACAACGGGGACTGGCAGGCCAGGATAGACCAGTTCCTAGCAGTCCAGCATGCCACACCATGCACAGCAACAGGGAGAAGCCCAGCAGAGCTCCTCATGGGCAGGAAGCTCCAGTGCGTGTTAGACAGGCTTCACCTTAACTACTCGCATGAGAACTTCAAGGGAGAAACCTGTGGCCTAAGACAGTTTCAGGTTGGGTCCCCGGTGTTTGCTTGCAATTATGCCAGCGGACCTCTATGGGTTCCAGGAACCATAGTGGGTATAACAGGCCCAAAATCGTATACAGTAGACGTAGGGGTGGACAGACTCTGGAAGCGCCACATAGACCAACTTAGAAAAAGGGTGGTCGGCGAGCCAAACATCAATTTAGACATCTCCGAACCTAACTACAACAACTTTCCCAAAACAGCTAACTCAAGCCCGGGTTCGCGAGAATACTTAGCTGACAAGCCCTGGTTCTAGCGCTGCCCCAGCGAGTCGCCACTCCCAGCCGGGGATAACCACGCCCCGGACAAAATCCAGGAGGTTCCATTGGCGGAGCCAGGAGAGACGGAGAGTCCCTCCGACCAGCTCGACGCCCCACCAGACACTGAACTGCGCAGGTCAACTAGGGCGAGAACTCGTCCTAGGCACCTGCGAGATTTTGTGTGTACGTATGTAATTTCTGAATGTTAGTGCTTTCTGGGAAGGGAGGGGTGTTATGTATTGATACTTTTAAGCGGGAGTTTCAAACCTGCCTACGTTTCTGATTGGCTGACAGTCCCTCCTGGATTGTATATAAGGAGGGCTGCAGCCTCTGAGTTTTTGCTGAAGTCTCACTGTATATTAAAGAGCTCTTCTCACTTGCTTGCTTGTGCCTCTCGTTATTCCCGAACCACTTCAGTAAGCAAGTAACAGAAATGCAGCTTGGAACTAATATGGCAAGCTAAAACTGACTTTTTCTAATGGGAAGGTTGGGAACAAAAAAGACAGGAATTGTTTTAAACACTAGATAGATTCTCTAGCATATATCTTGGGAAACATTTGATGTTTCCAGCAAAATCACTGACATTTCACAAATGCTGTCTCATTTAATAATCATGCATTAGATTATCTGGAATGGAAAGAAGTATTTAGAGTGCACTCTAATCAAATTCTTTTCCTCTTGGATGGAGAACATTGCTGCAATAGTGCTCAAGACTATGACAACTTTTCTTTTTCTCTCTCTCTCTTTTAATCAGCTCATGTAGCTTCACAACTATGGCCATGGTACTTAAATCAAATAAATGACTGCTTGCAGGGATTTCTAATGAAGGCTCAAAGGATTCTCTTTGGAGTCATGGGGGCACGGCCAAATCACAGTACCAAGACAGCCTCTTCGATAAGGAGCTGACTATTGTTAACAAACATTTCTGCTTAACAAGGACCCTTAGCTCAAGACTTCCTAGAAAGATGCTGAGTTTGTAATGACTACAAAATAATAATACAAGAACCATTCAGCTTTGAGTACTGGAAAAGCACTGAACAGCGTGTTTGAAAAAGCAATATATTAAGGCTAAAAATACATTCTCCAGCCTAAAATCCCTGTGGTCTAAACTTCACTGCATAAAGGCTAGCTATGGTGCAAATTGGCCAAGGAAAAGCACTGAGAACTCCCTCAAGTATAGCTCAATGGCAAAATACATGTATTGCGCACAGACAGTCCCTCATTCAAGCTTTGGCATATCTAGTTTGGCATTTCTGAGTCCGAAAGGAGAAGGGCGGTATAGAAATTTGAATTTGAATTTGAATAATTTGAATAATAGTTAAAATGGTCAGAGAGCAGATGATTTGAGACATCTCTGCCAGAAATGCTGGAATATTGCTAGACAATAAATTGGACTAGATGAAGAAATAATCTGATCAAATGTAAAACAATGATAAGGTTTTGTATTAGAAGCCCACTGCCCAATTTAAAGCTGTGGTTCTGAATTAATCAAGGAACATACCACAGGATCAGTTAAATTAATCTGCCTAGGATAATAGTTTGGATCAGTGGTGAAATCCAAATTCTTTTACTACCAGCTCTGTGGGCATGGCTTGGTGGGCGTGGTGTGGCTTGGTGGGCTTGGCTTGGTGGGTATCGCAGGGAAGGATACTGCAAAATCTTCATTCCCACCTCACTCCAGGAGAAGGATATTGCAAAATCTCCATTCCCACCCCACTCCAGGGGAAGGATACTGCAAAATCTCCATTCCCTCCCCACTCCTGGGGCCAGCCAGAGGTGGTATTTGCTGGTTCTCCGAATTGCTTAAAATTTCCACTACAGAACCTGTCAGAACCTGCTGGATTTCACTCCTGGTTTGGATGTAACTGCTGGTTCCCCTATTGAATTACTACTATTGTTAGAATGTTTTCTTAACATTCAGCCAGAATTTGTCTTCTATGTTCTAAACTTTGGAATGATAAAAAACATATTGTATTTCTGCTACTTATTCAATATAAGCCTCTCAGTCTTTCTCTGCAATATATGTAAAAATGGGCAGGCATACAATCATGGCTGCTGTCTTGATTTTTCTGTGTTTTCTCCATCCTCCCTCCTTTGCATGGCTGCCTTATCAACTACTTACAAATTTGTATTTTATTTGAAGATAGGACTATGGTTCAGTGAAAGACACATGCTTTTTTATCAAAACATTTCATGTTCTTGTTCTGATAACCTTATATAAAGAATTAGGAAGAAGGAAAAGAGAGGACCTTGTACCTGAGATGCTTGAGAATCAATGCAAATCAACGTTTGCCTTCCTTAATTGATACATACTATTTTAAAAGAGTACATGAAGTACCTAATTGTAGTCCTTATGTGGAGGAAAACTTTGAACGTTGATATTACCATGCTTATAAAAGATGTTCAAGTGATATAATTTTGATCCCTGCTATAAAGCATAATTTCCCTATATACCTCAGTAAATAAGGTTTGGGTACAGAAGGGCAGAGCAAAAAGAAGGTTAGCTGCTCCTAATAGCTGCTTCTTTTCAAATAACTTTGTTTGAAAAGCCATGAGATTTCCAAACCAAAGACATCTTGACATTCGGCAGTTAACCATGACTACTGAACTTTAATGGAATTCTGAAATTTTATTATGTGCTTCATTGCTGCAAAAGTGGTGTAGCAAATTGGTCAGATTCTTTTTTTCCCTTCACGCTTACAGTTTTCTCCTATCAATTCAACTCCATATCATACATATTGGGCATCACATCAAAGGAGTGCTGCACAATTTAGTGAACAGATTGGCTGGACTCTTATTTAGTTCAGCTTTAACACACTGAGATTCAGTTCCCAGAATACCTTGACAATACAGTGGAGTCACTGCACATTTGGAAGCTATCAGATAAGAAAGAGTTCTTTAACTTCTTGCAAATTAGGATGGAATACTCTCAGGAAGAAGAAGAATGAACTCTCAGAAGCAAGGTACTTGTAGCCCTATATTTCATAAAGAAAAAAAAAAAGGAATATAAAGCAATGGTTTTACTCTATTGTATTGTTAAATATAGTAGAAAGATATTCTGGTTTCTATGTAAAATACTGCAGACTCTGTAACAATGCATTCTTAGCCACAAAACTGTGAACTCTGTAGTGATAATAAATTTTAGTTTTCAAAATAAATCACATATTGAAAAATAATAATTTATAATCAGAAAATATTACAAAGTTATTTCTAATTCCAGTTCATAGCATTCACTGATGCTAAATAAAGAATGTATTATTTTTATGTTAGAAGCTCAAAAGCCACTTCTGTGCCTTTTGAATGATCTTAGAACTTTTATGCTTGGAAAAGGGGAATAATATACTTGCTATTAAATTATGAGCTCATTTTTGGAATGGCTATGCCTTAATTATTCAAGTTTAAGTTCTCCTCCTCTAATCACAGAATACTTTTTGACAGCGCTACAAATACTGTGGTGCAGATAGGTAGTTTGGTAATCTGCGGATAATATTTAAATGACTAAATCAGTGGCAACGAAAAATGTTTCTATGCTTTGAAAATGATCTAAAAATTCTACTTTGGACCTTGTGCAATCATGGCATCTCTCTTTTATGTATCTTTTCTTTTATGTACACCAAGAGCATATGCACCAAGAAAAATTTCTTGTGTGTCCAATCACACTTGGCCAATAAAGAATTCTATTCTATTCTATTCTATTCTATTCTATTCTATTCTATTCTATTCTATTCTATTCTATTCTTCAAAGCAGCTCATCAGGTTTTGGATACAAACTAAAGGATGGAGCATCCTTAAGAGTCACATGAGTTGACTCATACCATAATACAATGAGGTGCCCTTTCTGAATAAATGCATATGCATTGTATGCAAAACCTATTCATTGTATTATAATCCAAGTGTGGCAACCCCCTGGTGACATCACTGTTGTTTCTGTGTTCCTAGAAGCTGAAAAAAAAAGAGAAAAAACTGCACCAAGTCGCAAAAATGTCTATCTCTGCTACAACATTTAAAATCAGTAACATATTGCGATGGACACATACACAATATAGGAATGTTTTCTTCTTAATGATTACACAAAATAGAAATTGCCTAGAAGCCTGCAATACCAAACCAAATCAACAACAAATCCCAAAGCATGGCAGTTTATTAAAACAACAAATCAAAAAATCCCACGCCTTTCTTAAGAAGAAATGACCAGATATATTCCAAGTCTTGTTTCAATTAACTGCATGAATATAACAGACATTTTGCCTGAAAAATGCTTGCCATTTTTATCTGAAAGAGAGGGCAGAGATAATTTTTTTGAAAATAAAGTAAATATTTTTCCTCAATCTGTTAAATTATAAACTCCTTAATTATGAATTCAGGAAACTTTGTAATAAAATATGTTCTGTTAATAACAATTAAGTAGGGAGAATTGTATTTGACATGCAATTAAGTGCTAAAAAGTAATTGCCAAGAACTTAATTAATTGCAAAAAATGATATTAAATAGGTTTACATGTTAAAAAGTAGAAATATGCCACCAGAGAATATGGAAATACATACTTTTGTTAAGAATTGCTTACACCTGCATATACAAGATTAGGCTGTCCCCACACAAGCTAATTCCCAGTTCATTTTTTTCAAAATTTAAGTGCAATAAAAGGATATTGACAAATAGTATAACTTTGTAAATTTATTTACAGCCTAGAATTTTCATTTCTAAGCACGGTGGTGGTTAAGTGAATCACATCTGATTTTACAACTTTTTTTTTTTTTGACATACAGTAGTGAATCATATGGCCATTAGTTCCATTAACTATCAGAAGCCAGTTGGAAGATTGCAGATGACAATCATGTGACCCCAGGACTGTGCAACCATCATATATGCATACCACTTGCCAAGTGCCCAAATTTTGGGGATACCGTAATGGTGATAAGTGTAAGGACTGGTTCTAGGTCTGTTTTTTATGTGCAATTGTAACTCTGAATAGTCACTAAACAAACGGTTGTAACTCAAGGACTATAACCTGCAGTTATGTTCTAAACCTTCCTTCTGTTCTTCAATGGAGAAAGACTTCATCCAATCTCAATGGCTAACTGATTGTCAATGAATGATCTCATTAAAGTAAGTTGCCATATTTTTTTATCTCCAGTTTTTAAATTGTGAATATAGCACTGAGATAAAAAAAAAATTGTAGGGCAACTGTAGAACAACTGAGTAGACTAGACCAATAAAGTGATTAGAACATGGAGCAAACATTGATGTCGTAACTGGCAGGGGAAGATACGGAAGAGTGCTGCAAATAGCTATTATAAATCTAAGATGACAGTGATGGTCTAAAAATCTTACTTTTCAATTAAGGTCAATTGCTGGTATCACATCTATTACTGAATCCTGAGTGAAATCACTAAGTAGGCATGCATCATTTAGGTATAGTTGAATAAAGTGTGTGTAGGTCTATTTCTCTTAGTTGCGCCACTGGCTTATTTATTCCATGAGAGAGCAAGCTAGGATTAAAAGGTAAGAAGATGAAGTAGCCATGATGTTTCTCATAGATCAGGTGCTCCATTCATAGGTCTGCCTACTTTGATTGCATGCTGTTAGATGTGGTCAGTTGGAAAGATGTAGAAATACTGTCAAAGTACTGTCCAACCTATGATACATTATTTGGACATTGTATGTATAACTATTGATTTCTTGCTCTTGGAAGACTTCATCATCTATAAAAGTGTTATTCAAAACTGGAGCAGTCTGAGATTTCCTGATAGCGTGGAGCTGCCTTAATTGGTACCTGATCCCCCAGATATAGCAATGCACATGCTGGATTTAGAGTTCTGTTTGGGGATTTGAAAGGCGAAGGGAGCTCCGTATGACTGCAGACTGCAAGGATCAGGATGCTTGTGCACAGAAACATCTCGCTGGTTGTCAGTTACTAAAACACACACTTTACCGTTTCTACATTTCAAGGCTTCAATGCTTTAGGCCTGATCTGTCTTCCTAAGTGACTGCTTCTCCTTGCATGAAATTGGTAGAAGCATCTCAAACTCTCAACAACAAAGGTAGAAAAAATAATCATTGCTGTTATGAAGAACTGGCTGCATTCATTCTATATGAGAGTGTGTAGAACCCACTCTGTTAAAACCCAGTGCTTCTTTTCCTTCCCCTTCCTATGGTTTTTGCCTTGCGCTTTTTAGCTCCGAAGGAAGACAAATTTGATTATTGAAATAAGTGACATCTCTGCCTGAGAAACTAGCTTTCTTTCTTCTTCTTCTTTTTTTTTTGATTTATATGCCGCCCTTCTCCGGAGATTCAGGGCGGTTTACAATGCGCTAAGCAATAGCCTTCATTCTTTTGTATATTTATACAAAGTCAGCTTATTGCCCCCACAACTGGGTCCTCGATTTACCTACCTTAGAAAGGATGGACGGCTGAGTCAACCTTGAGCCTGGCGAGATTCGAACCTTCAGTAATTGCAGGCAGCTGGTCTTAATAACCAGCTTAATAACAGGGTGCCTTAGACCACTGTACTACCAAGGCTTTCAGCACTAGCCTCAACAAACCCAGTCCTGCTGATAAAATCACAGGAGAAGCCCTTTTGAAGATACTCTGCTGTCAGAAGTCTATCTGCCACTTGGAAGACGGCTTTCTGCATTAGCTTGAGACTGCAAAATGCAGACCTATTCCTTGAAGAATAGATTGCCGTTATCGTGTTTAGAAAAAAAATCTGCAAAATACATCTAGGATGCTAGGCTTTTAATCTTTTATTTTGCTATTAATTTATTTTTTATTTTCCAGGTTTGATTCAGGTTTGAGTCAAAAGATAGAGTGTAAATCGATTGCATAAGTCAAGTAAATATATGACATGCAAACAACTCTGTGAAACCAGACTTAATTATACCCAGAGGAAGTTTATTGATTTCACTCAGTAGGAAACCATTATGAAAAACTATCTATGTGAGCCCAACTGGAGGATACCATGAAGCAAAGAAAGTGTACTTAAAATGAAGGTCCCTGATACTGAGAGCTTATATAAAGGGCATCTCAGATCCAGGTTTCAATTTAATGTGATGTGAATTATGTAGTTTGCCTTTAAGTATAAGATTTGAGCTCAAGTCCAACTCCTAATGACAAGAGGAGTGACGAATAGACTAATTAGGATGGCAATTTTCTTTCCATAATACATTACAACTATTAAAAATGATTAATAGCATCTCAATTATATACTTTAGATTATTAAACTATAGGTACTATAACATCTAAGACAGGGGTCCAAACTTTTTAAATAGGGGGGATTCACAGTCCTTCAGACTGTTGGGGGGGGCCAGACTGGCTAGGTGGTCATGGCTAAGTGGTCATGTGGGTGGGCATGGCTAGGTGGTCATGTGATTGGGTGGGCGTGGCCAATTTAACAGCCCAATTTTTTTGCCTTTTTCCTTCCTAAGCTCCTGTTTAAATTGTTTTCAAAGACTTTTAATTTAAAGCAGTACTTTACAAGCCCAGAGCTGCTTTTCAAGGCTGCACCATCCCACTCCTCTATTCAAACACTGGCCCTGGTTCATGTGGCTGTGAAAAAGATTTTTAATTTAAAGCAGTACTTTACAAGCCCAGAGCTGCTTTTCAAGGCTGCACTGACGCGAATTCCTGCTGTCTCGCTGGAAGATAAGGCCCATGGTGAGGGGCGGGGCAAGGGGCAGGGCTTAATCACACCACTCCTTGGGCTGGATACTTTGCATTGGCGGGTCTGATCCAGCCTGCGGGCCGTAGTTTGAGGATGTCTGATCTAAGAGGTTCTTTGGAGAAGCTAACAATAAGGGTCTAAGATGCTATAAGATGCAAGAAGTTTAAAAAGAGGAAAAAAAATTCTTGCCCAAATAAAGAGAAGAAAAAGGAATATAAACTCTGGAAAAAGATAAGCTGTCATTTAAAGTACATACCCACACAGAAATACAAATGGACTTTGGCAAGTGCAAGGCAAATACATTAATTAATTGCCATCAAGTGATTGTTGACTGTTAGTGACCACATAGATAAATTTTCTCTATGATTATTTGTCCCTAAATTGGGTTTTCAGTTCTTTCAACATTGTACCTCTTGTGCCTTCCCATTATACATGACCACTATAATTAAGTCCATCCACCTTGCTACTGATCATCTTCTTGTCTTTCCTTCTACCTTTCGCAGCATTACAGCCTACTACAGAGAATTACGTTTTTGCATAATTTGGGTGAAGTAGGATAATTTGAGCCACATCACTTGTGCTTTGAGTGAGAAAATCTACATTTATTTGTTCAGTCCACCAGGTTGTTTCCTTGATTGTCTACCATATTCTCAGGAGTTTTCTCCAATAGCAAAGTTCAAAAGCATCAATATTCTTCCCATCGTGCTTCCTCAAAATTCAACTTTTGCTTCCATGTAGTGTCGCAGAGAATACCATGGTTTGCACAGTTCTAATATTTGTAGGTATAGGCCAGTGGTGGGATTCAAATTTTTTTACTACCGGTTCTGTGGGCATTGCTTGGTGGGTGTGGCATGGCTTGGTGGGCATGGCACGGGAAGGATACTGTAAAATCTCCATTCCCACCCTACACCAGGGGAAGGTTACTACAAAACCCCCATTTCCTCCCGATCAGCTGGGACTTGGGAGCAGAGAATAGATGGGGGTGGGGCCAGTCAGAGATGGTATTTACCGGTTCTCCAAACTACTCAAAATTTCCATTATCAGTTCTTCAGAACTGATCAGAACCTGCTGAATACCTCTGGATATAGGCACATTGTGGCATTTGGATATTTTTCCCAAGGCCTTCATGGTTGCTCTGCCAAGTCTGCAATGCATTTCTTGTGTGTTGGGATCCCCATTTTTCTGAATACATTCCACAGTTTGATGGACTGACATAATAGAAAGCATTTTTTTTAAACCAATGAAGAACATAGGGACTTCGTTTTGGCATTTGGCTTTCTCAATTATCCAGCATGCATCAGCAATAAAATTGTGTATTACTTGGCCTTTTATAAAGCCAGTTCGAATATCTTGCATCTCTTTTTCCATGTAGGAATTTAATCTGTATTGGATGATCTTAAGAAATATTTTGCTAGCATGTGAAATTAAAGTTATTGTATAACAGTTTGCATACTCTGTTGGGTCTCTTTTTTTTAAGGATTGGATTGTAGATTGACCTCTTCCAATCTGGTGGCCACTGTGTTATCCACCAGATTTGCTGGCATAGTTTAGTTAAAACCCTGACTGATTTCATCAATTCCAGTAGCCTTCCAGCTTGCAGTGACCGGATTGCTGATCTCATTTGCACTGCTGATCTTCTAATACTGGAAGTTCTTTTAAGTAAGAGTCCTTTGGACTGCAAGGTGATAAAACTGGTCAGTCCTAGAGGAGCTCAACCATAACTGCTCTTTAGAAGGCCAGATCCTGAAGATGAAACTCAAATACTTTGGCCACCTAATGAGAAGGAAGGACTCACTGGAGAAGAGCCTAATGCTGGGAAAGATTGAGGGCAAAAGAAGAAAGGGATGACAGAGAATGAGCTGGCTGGCTGGAGTCACTGAAGCAGTAGGCGTGAGCTTAAATGGACTCCAGATGATGGTAGAGGACAGGGAGGCCTGGAGGAACGTTGTCCATGGGCTCGTGATGGGTCGGACACGATTTCACAACTAACAATAATAACAAGAAATCTTTCAAAGCATCTAGAATGTTGATAACAAATAACAAAACATTTTCAAATATTTCAAATGGATAAAAAAAATTCAAGGTATGCCAAGGAGGAAATAGCAGAGAGTTGAATGAATTCTTTCCTTCCATCTTTAGTATCTTTATTGCTGAGAAATTAGGGCTTCAAAACTGGCTTACATTTGAAAACTGAGAAAAATAATTATTCATGCAAATCTGAGTAATGAAGGATAAAATTATAAAGTGCACTGATGACTAAAATAAACCAATCTCTGGATCCAAACAAAATGCGTCAAAGAGAATTTAAAAATAAAAATAGGAAAAGGTGTGCAATTTCTTCTGAAGGTTGACATATTTTCTTGAGGACAAGAAAATACTATAATTTTTAAAAAATATATTGAAAGTTATTAAAGATTAACATCTGTTTTGGGAGAAATTCTTGGAATTAAGCAGAAACATAGCAGCATTAGCCTTATTGAAAAGTAACCAACATGAATCTTGTTTAATTAATCTTGTGCTTTTTTAAAAGGATGTTCAACAAGCATGCAGACAAGGATAACCCAATAAATATCTTATACTTGCATTTTCAAAAAGCATTTAACAAGTCCTCTGCCAAGGAATTTGCTTCCTGAGCAAATTCACAAATCCAGCTGTTGTTAAAAAGACAGGGCTCTCAGAGACAGGCAACCAATTATAAAATAAAAATGAGAATATGACTCAATGGGCAATCCTTATATTGTTGGAATCCTACAGGAATCAATGTTGAGACCAGAGGTTTTTGATCTAGCAAAATGATTTGAAGTTAGAGATGCCAGTGAATGGTTTCATTTACTTATAGTAACAAACTGTTTGGAGTGATAAAATAAAAAAGAAACTGTGAATACACTTCAAAATAAGGCATATAATTCAGGGTAAAGTGTGAAGTGATGCTATTGGCATAAAAAAATTCTAAATTTCACATATAGACATAAGGAACTACCGTATTTTTCGCTCCATAGGACACACTCCCATGCCAAAAGTGGGTGGAAATGTCCGTGCATCTTATGGAGCAAATATTGCGTCACAGGGGTCCCCAACAGTGGATCAGTGCTGGTCCTTTGGTGAATAGCAGCTGGACCATGGCAGCAGGATCCTTTTACAGTGCTGAAACCCGCCTCTTCTGTCTCTTTTCCTCAGTGCAGGAGTCAATAGGCAGAGCTGGCACATGAGAGGACACCTATCTGTGGTGGTCCTCTCAGGCTCTGCCTGATTTTTTCCCCCTTGTTTTCTTCCCCTAAACCAGTGGTTCTCAACCTTCCTAATGCCGCGACCCATTAATACAGTTCCTCATGTTGTGGTGACCCCCAACCAGGGGTGGGTTCTAAAATTTTTTACTATTGGTTCTGTGGGTGTGGCTTATTTTGTAGGCGTGGCTTGGAGGTCATGTGACTGGGTGGGCGTGGCTAGCTGGTCATGTGACCGGGTGGCCATGGCTATGTGTATAGGGACTACTCAGAGGGCTGAAAAAAGTCATTTCTGACAGATCCTCGCACTTTTGACTGGTCCTCACACTTATGACCATCCTCACATTTATGCCCGTGCAGTATTCTTAACAATCATATCACTCATTTCACAACTGCTTCTCTTCACCATGGTGATAAAATAGGGCAAAAAACGTAAAATGTGAGGACAGTTGTAAATTCGAGGACTGGTCAAAAGTGCGAGGACCAGTCAAAAATAACTTTTTCAGTCTTCTGAGTAGTCCATGTGCACAAAAGGACTACCCAGAGGGCTGAAAAAAAGTGATTTCTGACAGGTCCTCGCACT
Source organism: Arizona elegans (assembly GCA_022577455.1). Classification (NCBI taxonomy): domain Eukaryota; kingdom Metazoa; phylum Chordata; class Lepidosauria; order Squamata; family Colubridae; genus Arizona; species Arizona elegans. The sequence goes on along the minus strand of JAKOOJ010000006.1, from coordinate 91,147,539 downwards.
TTTGACCGGTCTTCGCACTTATGACTGGTCATCATGCCCATTGTAGCATTCTTAACAACCGTGTCACTCATTTCACAACTGCTTCTCTTCACCATGGTGACAAGATAGGGCAAAAACGTAAAATGTGAGGGCAGTTGTAAGTTTGAGGACTGGTCAAAAGTGCGAGGACCAGTCAGAAATAACTTTTTCAGCCCTCTGAGTAGTCCATATGCATAAAAGGATACAGCAATAGAGAGGGATGAAGGAAGGGAAGGGAAATTAGAGTAGGAGTGAGGGTAAGAGAGGGAGGAAGAGAGGAGGAGAAGGAGAAAGGAAGAGGAAGTAGGGAGGAGAAGAAGAGGGGGGGAAAGAGAAAGTAAGAAGGAAAGAAAAGAGAGAGGTGGTAGGTTTGAGGAAAAAGATTGCTGTACAATAAAAAAGATGAAAGGGAAGAAAACCAACCCCAAACAAATATAAAGATATTAAGATAAAGAATGAATTGTTAAACTTTAAAGAATACAAGAGAACAAATATGAATAAATAGCAATAATTAGAAACACATATACAAACATACAATGTATTTTCTTTGAACAGAGTATTTGGCCGGTTCACAAATTTAACCAGTGTTTAGTCATTTCAGTTAAATTTACAATTTTTATATTTTCTTTTTGCCATATTTATTCCTCATCTATTTTTTTAAAAAACCAATATTACTCTTCATCCTCATCTCTAATCTTAATCAAATTCAATTTTTCCCTTCTATTCTATATTATACCCCTTCCCATTGTCATCTATTTTTATATCCATCCTCACATTGGTTAATTATGTAATTATGTAATACAGTTGTTTAATACAAATTTAACATGTTAATATAAATCAATTAGTTATATAACTATCTTTTTTGTATATCAATCAATATGAACAAGAATATTCCAATTATTTCCATGCAATCCAATTTCTTACAAATCAATTACTTATATTTACCAATAATAATAAACCAAATAATTTCCCCCATATATTCCTCCAAACCACAACTTAACCATTTCTGCTTTCAACACAATATACAATTAATAGTATCTCAATTATTACAATTCCCTAGTTAAATAGAGCTTTTTTTCTTTTGTTTTAAAATCTTGAACCTCCTCTTTTGCCCTAAATTTCCCATTGTTTGCAGTTTTGCACCTACCTTTTTTGGTGAGGAAAAAGAAAAATCTCTCTCTGCCTCATTTTGTCACATTGCAGCAAAGACCCTACTTTACTTTCAGTTTTGTTTTTTCAGCATAGCTAGGGGGAAAAAAAATCTGCTCCTCTCTTTGCAGCTAGCAACAGAGCCCTCTGCAAAACAGCTGAGAGCAAATCAGCTGAGAGTCCGGAGGCTGATTAAATCAACTTATGGTAATTAACCTATGCTGAAGCTGAAAGGGGCTGTTTTTTCTATTTTTGCAGGCACCGGTCTTCTCATTTGTTTTCTTTTAACACTGATCAGCTGTAGGGCGGCCCTTTGAAGTCCTGCGGCAAGAATTTAAATGGTTTGTTTCCCTCTAGCCATCAGCTGGGACTCAGGAGGCAGCAATAGATTGGAAGTGGGTGGGGTAAGCGAATGGAGACCAGCGATCCAACAGAGGCAGAGGGTGAGTGAAGGCGTGGTGGGGGGGCGAGAGAGGGCTTTGGTGACCCCTGTGAAATGGCCGTTCGACCCCCAAAGGGGTCGCGACCCCCAGGTTGAGAACCGCTGCTCTAAACCTAGGTGCGTCTTATTGTCAAGTGCATCTTATAGTTTGAAAAATACGGTAATTGATTTGGAAATGGATTTTGTCATGATTGTGGACTGGAAATGTAGACCCTGTATCCAGCTCCTATATCAAACACAAACACCTATTTTGAATAATTGGGGAATTAATTGAAAATAGAACTGCAGTATTAATATAATAAGACCCTTGTGTAAATCTGTAATATAAATACATTTGGAATAATATATTTAGTCCCAATCATTTTTATAAGTGTGTTATTATAGGAGAATGAAATAGAGCCCATAGGTGAAATTAAGAGAGGAATCAGTCTGGAGTCATCACTTTCCCATAAGCAATCCAAGTCCAGTCCCCAATGAATTCTGTTAACTCTTATCTCGCACCAATTTAGTGCTGACCGTTAGTTGACTAGATTCTTGTATATAGGCTAGAGCAGGGGTGTCAAAGCCATTTCATTGAGGGCCACATCAGGGCTGTGTATGACCTCGGGGAGGTCATACTCCTTTCCTGTCCCTTCTTGGATGCTCAAATGCAAAAGGGGAAACATTTCTCCTTTTGTTTTGTTTTGCTTTCAGTTTGTTTTGATAGCCCTCTACCAGCAAAAATGGAACCCGGTGGGGGGCACGTGGAGCCCCCCAGGCCCTGTTTTCAGCTGCAATGGCCTCCTGCAGCCCTCTGCAGCCCTTCACTGTTTCCAGGGCAGCCCCGTGGGCCAGATCTAAGCACCCCGCGAGTCAGATGCAGCCCGCAGGCCTATGTGTGTGTATGTGTATGTGTATGTATTTGTATTTCTATATGTATGTTTGGAATGAAGAATAAGAACAGATATGATAAAGGTAAATCAAGGTAAATCATGCACAGTGCTGATAATGTTTATAGAGAAACTTTTTCTCCCTTTCCCCCCTTGAACACAGTATTAGAACTTTGTCCACTGAAGCTGAATGCAGAGAGATATTTAATACCGATAGAAGAAAATCGTTTCCCATAATACCACATTGTTAAACTGTGTAATTCACTGCCAACGGTTGTAGTTATTGCAGCCAATTTGGATGGTTTTGCAAAGAGACTGGATGTGTTTATGGAGAATCAGGCTATCAAGGTCTACTAACATTGATGACTAAATAGGCTGGGTGTCTTATGTACTGTTTGCTGTGAAGCCTTCAAGAAGGATGCTATTGCCTTCCAGTCCAAGCTTCTGAGCTTTCTAAATGTATCCAGTTAGTCACTGTAAGAGCCATTATTACATGATGAATCCCAACTCCTCTTGAATTATTACAAAATACATACTTGACCACATAAATAGCATTTTTTCTTCATCCTTCTCTCTCCTCTCTCCTTTTGTCTACTGAAAAGATCACAGAAGTTCAATACTCAAAATTTATTTTGTGTCCCTCTATTGTTTGCATTTATTTGTAAGTGGGTGACTTGATGGGGACTGTGTTTACTTTTAAACTTGGGATATTCATTTGTTGGGGAGGGCTGGGATGTATTTACAAACAGATCTTTACAATTAGCAGTTCCTGGAAGGAGAAAATTATTGTGGTCGGCTTAATGCATACTATTTCAAGAGACTGAGGATCAAGCAGGTAGTACTTGCCCTTTTGTTAGGCTCAGATATCAACCAGATTGAAACAGAGAGCATGTCAGCAATCCCATAATATTCTCTCTTTCTTTTTCTCTATTAAATGCAAAATTGTGCCGAATAACAGAATAACAGAGTTGGAAGATACCTTGGAGGTCTTCTAGTCCAACCCCCTGCTCAAACAGGAAACCACACACCATTTCAGACAAATGGTTATCCAATCTCTTCTTAAAAACCTCCAATGATGGAGCACCCAGAACTTCTGGAGGCAAGTTATTCCACTATTAATTGTTCTAACTGTCAGGAAATTTCTCCTTCATTCTAGGTTGGGTCTCTCCTTAATTAGTTTCCAATCATTGCTTCTTGCCCTGCCTTCAGGTGCTTTGGGGAATAGGTTGAGGCATGGCATGGAGCTGACTGATGAGGAAGCATGATAGGGGAGAGTGTTGTTGCTCATAGTTCTAGATCTCTCAGCAGCTTTTAATACCATTGACCATTAGGGAATTGGCGGTGGACATGGTTTTTTCATGGTTCCAAATTGTATTTTTCATGAATTGAAAGTTCAATCTCCATTGCTTTTGAACATTTATGTGAAGCTTTTGGGAGAGATTAAGAAGGAATGGAAAGCTGAATAATACTGTATGTATATATAGAAGATGACAAGATCTACTTTTCCTTTCCCTCTTCACCATATGTGCTAGATTGGTTCATTTCTATTTGGGCCAGATGATGGACTAGCTGTAGCAGATTAAACTGAATCAAGACAAGACAGAGGAGCTACTGATCAGGGAAAACTTGTTTCATAAGGATGGGAAAATAGGCACCAGACTGAGGTCATATTTCCCCTGAAGGAGTTCATCCCCTAAAACATTTAAAAACATCTCATGGGACAGTGCAATGTCCAGAAGCATCTTTTTTCAGCTGTGAAGTATTTATCTACTAGGTCTCTTTTTAGAAGATGCTGTTTTGACCAATATTATAGATGTGCTGATTACCTCTAGAATGATCTGTTGCATGTGGGGATATTACTGAACGAAATCCAAAAATTGTAGTGAGCCAGAATATCATTATTATTATTATTATTAATTAAATTTTTATACCGCCCCCTCTCCCGAAGGACTCGGGGCGGTGAACAGCCAGAATTAAAAACACACAATACAAATATTAAAATACATTAAAACAAAATTAAATTATCTTAGGCTTCTCCAATTTAAAACCCCGTTACCCATAAAATTCACCCAATTAAAAATTTTTACCCCAGCCCGGCTTGCTGAAATAAAAAAGTCTTCAGGGCCCGGCGGAAGGTCTGGAGGTCCGGGATTAGTCGTATCCCTGGGGGTAGCTCATTCCAGAGGGCGGGTGCCCCCACAGAGAAGGCTCTTCCCCGGGGGGTCGCCCCGGCGTGTTGGCCGGTGGGAGGTTATCGGAGGCAGAAGGTGGTCTCGTAAATAACTGGGTCCTAAGCCATGGAGCACTTTGAAGATGAGAACCAACACCTTGAAGCGCACTTGGAAGACCACCGGAAGCCAATGCAGCTCGCGCAGGAGAGGTGTCACGTGGGAGCGCCATGTCGCCCCCATAAGTACCTGCGCGGCCGCATTCTGCACCAGTTGGAGCCTCCGAGTGCTCCTCAAGGGGAGCCCCATGTAGAGAGCGTTGCAGTAGTCGAGGCGGGAAGTAACGAGGGCATGAGTGACCGTGCATAGGGAGTCCTGATCCAGAAAGGGGCGCAACTAGCGTATCAGGCGAACCTGATAGAAAGCCCCCCTGGCCACGGCCGTCATATGCTCTTCTAAAGACAGCCGTGCGTCCAGGAGGACACCCAAGTTATGCGCCCTCTCCGTGGGGGCCAATGTCTCGCCCCCAATAGTCAGCGATGGCACCAGCTGACTATATCGGGACGCCAGCAGCCACAGCCACTCAGTCTTGGAGGGATTGAGTCGGAGCCTGTTCCTCTGCATCCAGACCCGCACCGCCTCCAGGCACTGGGACATCACTTCAAGGGCATCGTTGGGGTGGTCTGGGGTGGAGATGTACAGCTGGGTGTCATCAGCGTACAGATGGCACTGCACCCCAAAACCACGGATGATCTCGCCCAGCGGCTTCACATAAATGTTGAACAGGAGAGGCGAGAGGACCGACCCTTGTGGCACCCCACAAACCAAGTGCCTTGAGGTTGACCTCTGCCCTCCAGCCAACACAGACTGCGACCGGTCGGAGACATAGGAGGAGAACCACTGTAAAACAGTGCCTCCCACTCCCAACCCCTCCAACCGGCGCAGCATGATACCATGGTCGATGGTATCAAAAGCCGCTGAGAGGTCTAATAGGACCAGAACAGAGGAGCAACCTCTGTCCCGAGCCCTCCAGAGATCATCAACCAACGCGACCAATGCCGTTTCCGTGCTGTACCCGGGCCTGAAGCTGGACTGGAACGGATCTAGATAGACGGTTTCATCCAGGTACTGCGGGAGCTGTCGCGCAACCACACTCTCAACAACCTTCGCCAAGAAGCGAAGGTTGGAAACTGGACGATAGTTTGCTAAAACAGCTGGGTCCAGAGAGGGCTTCTTGAGGAGGGGCCTCACCACCACCTCTTTCAAGGCGGGAGGCAAGAACCCGACTACACTTCTGTACTGTACTGTATTTTCTAATGGAAACATATATGATATGGGGCAGGGGTGAAATCCAGCAGGTTCTGACAGGTTCTGGAGAACTAGTAGCAGAAATTTTGAGTAGTTCGGAGAACCGGTAGCAGAAATTTTGAGTAGTTCGGAGAACCGGCAAATACCATCTCTGGGTGGCTCCAGAGTGGGGTGGAAATGGTGGTTTTGCAATATCCTTCGCCCAGGAGTGGGGAGGGAATGGGGATTTTGCAGTATCCTTCCCCTGGAGTGGGGTGGGAATGGAGATTTTGCAGTATCCTTCCCCTGCCACACCCACCAAGCCACACCATGCCCACCAAGCCACGCCCACAGAACCGGTAGTAAAAAAATTTGGATTTCATCACTAATATGGGGGTCTAACAAAGTTGTACTGGTTTCCCCTAGATTTACAAGTTAAATTCAAAATGATTGGTCTGTTGTATATCTCTTTAAATGGTTTGGGCCCTGCCTTTCTGGAGGAACAGTTCTTCCATTGTGTTGAATTGGGAGCTCTGATGATCTTTTAAATGTTTGGACTGCTTTTTCCTTTGTAGCATTGAATTTTTATTTCTTCCATATTACTGTTAATAGTTTGTATAATACAGTATATTATGTTGCTTTAATTTATTTTAGCACTTATAAGATTAATTTCATGCAGGCAGCATATGAGTTATACTGTAATTATGATAAATAACTATATTTTTTTAAAAAAATGTAAATCCAATTTATAAAACATGATAAAATAGGAAATAGTACGTTACCAAAGGTATTAAAAATAACCTTAGAAAACAAACATGTTCAATATATTTTTAAAAAACTCTTAAATTGAAGCTAAAATTATTACATTATATTTTCAATTTCCAGCTGTGCTTCCAAAAACTAGGAAATTGCAATATAAGATATGCATTTTATAATCAGTTCCACATGAGCTGTATATTAAAAAGAGGCAATAACTTAAAAATGTTCCCTCAGGGCAAAGAGGGAATATACACAACATTTAGCGCACTCTCAGTTACAATACGCAAATGTAAAGGTGGGTTACCTTTAAAATGTCTGTAGCTATTACTTCTTTTACAGAGTGTTCATGGTTTTTTTCTGCACAGCTTTGAACACTGAAGGAGCTCAATGTAGTCTATGCTAAGTAACAAACACTTATTAAATTGCACAGTCTAGATAGGTAGATGGGTGATAGAGAGATAGAGACAGAGGGACGATAGGCAGGTAGGTAGGTAGGTAGATGATAGGAGAGAGAGAGAGGGAGGGAGGGGGAGGGAGAGGGAGGGAGGGAGGGAGGGAGAGAGAGAGAGAGAGAGAAAGAGAGAGAATATTCTCGTCTCATCCCTATGGGTGGTCTGCATCATCCTCCATCTGGGCATTTGAGGGTTCTTCACAATATTTTAGCTGTTCCTAACACTGCACTATTCTGGACAAAAAGCTCTGATGTTGTTTCTGGAGTCTGTTGATAGTGTTTCAATCACCACTGGGATCATTTGCAGGGCCTTGTCTCACCATGGCACTTCCTCTATTTGATCTTCCTCCTATGTCTGCTGCTGCCTCAGGCATTGTCTCAGCAACTCTTATTTTAGTACCATTTTACTGATTTACTCCTGGATGATCCAGGTTTTGTTCAAGACACTGGCTTTGACATTCACTAGAGCCTGACCGGTGTATAAACTCTGGGTTTTGAATGTGAGGTGGAAATCTCTGTAGATTGAGCTTCTTGCTTTTTTGATAGCTTCCATGTCCCCTTTTGGCTATACTAGTCAGGTATCTGAAAACTGGCAGGGCATACATGATGGTATGGATCTTGTTCTTGCCATTAAGCTAACTCTACAGTACTGTTTTAGCTTTTGTTGACACTTGGATATTGCAGTCTTCCTTGTCTCCTCTTTATTGTTTCTATATGACTGTTGGATATCATGGTACTTGTGGATGGTTTACGTGTCTGCTTTGTGGTCCATTGTTAGTGTTACCCCTTCCACTTTAATTACTTTCCTTCCCTTAACTATCATCTAGACACACTTCTCCATTCCAAGTGAAATGTCCTCACTCAGTATTGACTATGTCAGGTCGATCAGTGAGTCAATGTCTTGTTTACTATTAGCATATAGCTTGATGTCATCCATGTAGAGGAAGTGGCTGATGGTAGTTCTACTCTTAAACCGGTATCCATATCCAATCGCTGAAACTACCTGATTGTGGGTTTTCCAGACTATGCAGAACAGCAGTAAGTAGAGTGCATCTCCTTGGTATGTGCTGCACTTGGTAGTTATTTGTGTGAACTGTTTTGAATTCACTTCCAGTCTTGTCTTCCAAAGTCCTATTGTTTTCTTGAGGAAGGTCCTTAGTGTTCTGTCGACTTTGAATAATGCCAAGCATTCACAGAACTCTGTGTGGCATTGAGTCATAGGCTTTCCTGTACTCAGTCCAAGTTTTGCTCAGGGTAGTTTCTCTAGACCTTGACTCTTGGACAACTGCTCTGAGCAACTAGTCAAAAAACAATGGCGTTGTTTGTGGCATCCTTCTGAGCTGTGCTCATGTACTATCCTATATGGTCCTATAGCTTGGTGACTATGATGCCTGAGAGGACTTTCCATGTTATGGAGAGGCAGGTTATTGGCTAGTAGTTGGGTAATGCTGTTCCCGTGTGTGTGTGTGTCTTTCACAATCAATGCTGTCCTTCCTTGTGTTAGCCAGACAGACTGGGTCAAGCTTGCTGCTAGTACCTGGTTTATCTATGCTACTAGGTGTTCATGCAGTGCTTTAGTTTCTTTAGCCAATAGATGTGGAACATGTCTGGACCAGGTGCTGTCTTTCTTGTTCTTGACCTGTTATTGGATGCTGGCTATTGGATGTTGAAGGTGACTAGTTCCTGGGAATTGCTATGATCTGGGACCCCTACTGATAAAGTATGTACAAGCTGGGATTTGAATCCTGGCCTCCTGTGTCAAAGGCTGCATGCTAACAACTAAGCTGTCCAGCCTCTCTTCCACTGTATATATCTTTTGTTGCTGTTTTTCCACCCTTAAATGTTGTAAAGAGGCTTCTATTGTTGTGCTTTATGGAAATAAACAATTTTATCAAATTACACTTTGTTAACTAAATACAAAATAAAAATAACCGCCAAAATAACTGCCTTTAAATCATATTATTATTCTCCAAAAAACTTTCCTTTATTTTTGGGGGGAGTAAATTATATTAGGTACAGGAACTCAACAGGATATCAACTATGGAATTAGCTCTTTTTCTTTCAGATTAACAGGGATCAGCTAGAGGGAACTATTAGTATTATTGATCACGGTAGGCAAACTACAGCCTTCAGGCCAGATTTGGCCCATTGCCTTTTTTTTTTTTAATGACCCATGAGCTAAGAATGGATGGGTAGATGTGCAGCAGATTGCTAGGTCCAAGTCTCAGCTGAACTCCTAGGCCAGGGGCCAGGGTCACAGGGTGGTGGCAGGATAGCCTTAGCAGTGACCTATCAGTGACCTTGTTACTAGTGGGCCAATGCTGTTCAATGGCTGCCATACTTCTTGGCTTGCAGACTTGCCATCTGTGTTTGCAAAAGTGGAAGAGGGATCTGACCCTTTATACAAAAGTTTGTTGAACCCTGTGATAAATTATCAATTAGGCTCAAATTCCAGATAGTTCCAAGTCTCACAAGATACTTCGTGGCTACAAAAAGGTTAGCTTTTAAAAAGACATTGAGAAGTTTTCCTACTTAGTTTGCTAATTTATTAGTCAGTATCTTCTCTCTGCTAATACAAATGAAAGATAAACAAGATAATATGATGATATAAGATACCTTCAGAATGTAATACTCTTCAATGAAAATAAAATAAAGTTCTTGATATGGTCTCTAATGAAAATGAAACAGGGATGAACAGTTTATAATGAAAACACTATAAAGTTTCTAATGAAATTATAAGTGAAATAAGTAAATTGTCTCATGACAGCTATTTTTTTAAAAGAACAATTATGGCTTCCATCAAAACTGGAGATTCAATGGATAAAGTTAGGGTTCTGCTTTGGATATTTCTTATGACATGGATTCTGGATTTATTTATTATATGTTCTGGATTTTTTGGTGACTTTTGGGGAAACTGAACTTTTCTAGAGTGTTTGCATGAGCATTGAACTTAAGGTAGGAAAAATATCAGATTACAGAAATTGCTGAAATCTATCTCCCACCTTACTTGGTGACAATCTGTTTGAAAATGTGGCTTTGCAACTTCTGTAGAACTGCAGACTTCCCAACTAATCTTACTTGTTAATAACTGAGATATCATGGAAGAATTTGTCTCTTGATTCTCTACTGAATTCTTCAACATGAGGTCAACTATCTGAGATGACTAAATCTGATACCTGCTTCCATGTAGTAATCATTCTCCTCAAGACATCTCCATGGTCATGTGGCCGACATGACTAAACGCCAAAGGCGCACAGAACACTGTTACCTTCCCACCAAAGGTGGTCCCTATTTTTCTACTTGTGTTTTTACATGCTTTCGAACTACTAGGTTGGCAGAAGCTGGGACAAGTAATGGGAGCTCACCCCGTTACGCGGCACTAGGGATTCGAACCGCTGAACTGCCGATCTTTCGATCGATAAGCTCAGTGTCTTAACCACTGAGCCACCACATCCCCCATGACTACTCTACTTTATATTAAATATAAATATAATTTAATAAAATCCTTTGGTCTAAATTAACTAAGCAAATAGGATATAAGGTTTTTTTTTCTTATGGATAAGTAACTAGTTAGTGTATTGGATACAAAACATAAAAGTAAAAAGTTTTGTCAAATGAATGAGTGAAAATTGGGCTGCCTGAAACATTAGTTTTGATTTGTTGTTGTTGTTCATGTATATTTTAGTCACAAATCCTTGCGTGGTCATAATCAACAACTTATGCGTGGTTGCATCAAAAAATTTGGAATGTTTTAAAAATATCATAATTAGATGCAAAAAATTATCATAAAATGAGTGAACTTGTATAAAAATTCTCTTATGATCGGGATGGTATATAAGCACTGTAAAACAAAAACAAAAATAATGTGAATGTGGTTCATTATAGATAACTATAAAATGATCTTCTAAACTAACATTTTTCTTTTCTTTCTTTTTCTTTTTAAATAGCATATCAAATTAAAATTAAAACAATAGACTGACTGGCGTCAGAAAAAACAGTCCTTTCACTGGCCCGCTAAAAGCAAAATATATATGATTGTTATGAGCCATGATGTTTTGCTAAATCAAGTAAAAGTTGTATTTTTTCTGCTTCTATATAGGCTACTAGCTGATTGTTTCCTTGATGGTAATTTTTCAGGAGGGTTTTTTCTTTAAAAAACAACAACAGTATAAATTGTCTTAGCTGTCACATCTAGGCATCTGAAAACTAAAAATTGAGAAGTGAAGGCACTTTCCAAAGACTTAACAAATTACAGTCTTGAATTCTATATCTTAAAGTAGACTTGCATGAAAATACTTGATATCACACATACTGTAGAAGCTGGAAATGACAATTTGCATGAACTGATTTCCTGGCCAGTTGGCTATAATCTACCCATACAATCTCCAGTTTTTTTCTCCCCTCCCCACTCTTCTTCAAAGCCAACTCAGCTCTTGAAAAAATATAGATATGAAGCCCAATGTCTACAAATTAGTTATGTTTCAAGAAGCTAGCTTGTATCTGCTTTTTTAAATTTTAAATTAATATTGTATTTATTAGCCCAGACTCCATAGTGAGATGGGTGAATATACATTGAATAAATAAAGAAAGAAAGAAAAATAAATAAATAAAGTGATCTTCTATACTTCAGTAGTGTCTGTGCTGACAGCGACTCTATGGCAGCTACATATAAATACAAATTCCACATTAATATACCGGTAATTAGAAAAGACATTTTAAAAATACCAATGTACTGTTCAAACAAATAAACAGTGTAAACACACTTGGAATGCTGTGTACAATTCTGGTTAATGGACTTCAAAAAGGATATTGTTACCAACCTGGAAAAGGCATAGAAAAGGCATGATCAGTGAGGAGGGCTATAGATCAATTCTTTTTTTTTTTTTTTTTTTTATTGAAAAAGTTTTCAAATACAAGTTTTTCCCCCTTTCCCCCCCCCCTTCCCTAACCCACCCTTTCCACCCAACCCCCCCTGTGACTTCTTCACAACAATAGGCTATTTCATAACTAGTTACATACATAATATCTTCCCTTTCCCTTAATCCCTTCTCGGAATACTGACCCTTAACTTGTTAATCTTATAACTCCCATTTTTACGGTAATCTGCCCTTTTTCTCCTCCCCTAAACTTATTGAGTATTATTACAAATTAACCTTTAATCTTTTATATATATTAATATAACATTTTAAATCGGCCTTCTCCCTGCAACCAAATTTATTCAATTCTGTCCACTTCCTCCACTCCTCTAAATATATGACTTGAAATCAGACAATACAATTCTAAATATAATCCACTACCCACTTTACTAAAATATACACATATCTATATATGCATCCCATTTTATAACAATCAGTAAACTAACCTATTTCAACCCTTCAATTCCTAGAAAATCATGCAGTACAATTCTAAATATAATCAACTGCCCACATTACTAAGATATACACATATCTATATATGCATTTCATTATGTAAAAAGAGAAAAGACAATAACTTTAAGTTTATGATCCATATAATATCTTCTTTGATGTCTTTCCACTAGATTGTTAAATCCATCACCCATAATAGGGTAAAATAACATGCTGGTGCAACAGTTTGTTCAAAATCTTCAGTCATCTTCTGCCCCCATCAGTAGTAGATATCCTCACACCTGTATAAAAGTAAAAACAACCACCCGAGTGACATTATAATTATGAATATATCCGTATGGTTATAGTTGTGGTATTCATCAGGATTGTTAATTCCCATCATCCTACTGAGTAACATCCAGATCTTCTGCATGCCCCGGCAAAACTCTCCTGCCTTATAACTCAAAGTAGTTATAATATATTTCCAAGAGAAAAAAAAGGTAAATAAGAAAAAATTAGATGATTCAAATCCAACAAAGTGAGGCTCTTTCCACATCCCAAAATCATGGCCTTGCAGAGATCTGCCACAATCTTCAGGATAGTATCAGACAATTGTTCGCCGCCACTATCTTTTCTAATATTCATTCATTTTTTAAAGCGCCTGGCTTCACTGTTGCTTAGTTTAGAAATTGCTGTTTCTATAAGATCTGTTTCTTTTCTTTTTCTTTTTCGGGTTGAATTTCCATCCTCTTTTCTTGCCTACCAATTGTATATCTGCTGGTTGATTTTCGTTCTGCTTTGTGGATTGTTCTTGTTGGGTTAATTTTATCATCTCATCTTTCTTCTCCGTCACTTGTATATCAACTGATTGATTTGCGCACTTGTCTGTGACTTGATGATTCATCACCTTGGGTTCGGATGACACTGCTCTCTTATTTATAAACAGTCCAGCTGGGGTCTCCAGGGAGTCCAAAAACAATTTATCCATCACAGCCTCTGTAATTTGATGTTTTCCTTTTATTTCCAACTCCTTTTGCTTATCCTGTATTATGCCTAAAGGTGTTAAATTCATTTTTAGAATTTTTTGATAAAAATCTTCCGCTTTTTCAACAGTGTGCAATTGATATCTTACGCCTTGATATCTCAATATTAAACCAACTGGGATGTCCCACCTGAATAGGATATTTCTTTTTTTTAATTCAGTCACTAAAAAGCCAAATTTCTTCCTCTCCATTAACATCTTGGGCGGGAGCTCCTTGAAAATCCAAATCTTTCTTCCATGAAATTGCAAATTGGAATTAAAAGAGTTCTGCACAATATTATTCCTAATTTCTTTATCTGTAAAATAGATCACCACATCTCTAGGCAATTGCCTTTGCTTTGCCCACCAGGAGTTTATTCTATAAGTTCTATCAATCCTGCAATACACTTCATCAGGTTGAACCTTTAAGATCCCAGCCAGAATTTCAGAAGATACTTTCCTTAAATCATCTCTATTATTTTCCTGCAGACCTCTCAGTCTAATTGCATATTCTGTAAAATTATATTGAGTCATTAAAACTTCTCTTTCAATCCTCTGTTGTACATTTTCCTCATTACCAATCTTTTGGTCAGTCTCCATTTTAGATTTGTCTTCCAAGCTATTATCCTGAATGTTTATCAAATCCTTTTTAATTTTTTGAGTCATGTCATCCAAATTCTCCTCGATTTCCTTCATTTTAGTCTCTAATAATTCAGTCTTTGCCTCCACCCGAATCAGAAAGCCTGATAAACCATTAGCAGCTTTTGAAATCTTTTTATTCAAGAAGTCAGACTTTGATTTCACCAATTCACCAATTTCTTTAATTTCCTGCTTAAATTTTTCAAGTTGCTGATTCACAATCTCATCCCTTCTTACAATCTCTTCAAGGATAAATTCTAATATATTAAAATCGGGTTTCTGACACTGGAGAGTTGAAATTTGTTGGCGCAATTTCTTAAGGGGGGAAATTCCCCCCCCCTGTTTGTCCAGCTGTGTAAGTCCTGATGCCATTTCCCACACAGACAAGATTTAGCAAAAATGAGAGAAGAAATAGAAAACAAAAAGACTTTTCCTCATTAAAAAAAACTTCTGAGCAGCACAGGAGCGAGGTTTCCTCTAGAAATGTAGCCAGTGATATTTATTCCGCTACATTGTAATAATGAGAAACGGAAGGACTTTCCCTTTTAGCCCTTCTCCAGCCACAGCAGACGCCATTTTAGAAGGCTCTTTTTCCCTCTTTTCCTCTGCTCTTTTCTTTTAAATAGTTTTTGAAAGGGTGAGATACTTGCGGTTCAGTATTAAGGGTCCAGTTCTTCATTTCTTTAATTATTCTTTTAGATTCACAGGCTTGCTCTTGACGCCTGGCTCTGCATAGGCAGAGGTCTCCCAAAGCCCGGAGCAGCGGCAGGGGATATGGGGCTTCTCATCCGCTCCGTCCCAAAAGTTAAAAAAAAACTTTTGGGACTCTGCGGAGAGTTCTACCCACCCCTGCCGGCTCTATCTCCGTTTCCTCTTGGAAACGGAGTTTTTTCGAGCCGCCATCCGCTGTAACGGCGGCTCTATACAGGCAGAGGGAGCTGACGATCCCAGAGGAACATCTGGCGGCGGCCAGCAGCAAACCGGAAGCCGCTATAGATCAATTCTTATGTAATGAAATGTTTCAGAACATATGAACACCATGTTATTATATAGAATGCACCATCAATTCATGCAGCTGAATGATCAGGTAGTTTAGTTAGGCGAAAGGAAGCATTTCTAATGCAAGAAGTGATGACAAATTCATTAGATGGCTTTAACAGGCATTTGAGAAGCTCAAGGCTATTGATAGCTGCTAAACAACATGTCTAAAATGTTATCTTCGGGATCAGTAAAAATATGCCTCTGAAAAGGAAGATCTTTGTCTCAAGAGAAGACAAGATAACAATCAATAAACCAAGCTTTGAAAGGAGAGAATGCTATTTCCCAAAGTGTGATGTTTTTCATGGATATCTAATCTAATCTGGGTAAAAGATATGAAGCTGAACTGATAAATCTTTGATTTAATATAGCAGCACTCTTCTACATCTGAAAGTTACTAAAAGGTTTGCATTGCTGATATAATAAAATAAAGGTTATTTTTTTTTTATTAGATTTCTATACCGCCCTTCTCCCGAAGGACTCAGGGCGGTGAACAGCCAAAAGATAAAAACACAGAAAATACAAAATTTAAAATAGGTTAAAACAGATTAAACAGTTTGGCTAAATTTTAAAAATATCCCATAATTAGAAAAATTCAAATTCGTGTTTAAAATTTAAATTTAAAATTTAAAAATTTTAAAAAGGAGAAGATTTAGGCCAGGCCAGCTTGATGGAATAAAAACGTTTTAAGCGCACGGCGGAAGGTGCGCAGATCCGGGATCCTCTGTATCTCCGGGGGGAGCTCGTTCCAGATCGTAGGTGCCCCCACAGAGAAGGCTCTCCCCCTAGGGGCTGCCAGTCGACATTGTTTGGCCGACGGCACCCGGAGGAGCCCCTCTCTATGGGAGCGTACTGGCTGGTGGGAGGCTATTGGTGGTAGTAGGCGGTCCCGTAAATAACCAGGTCCTAAGCCATGGAGCGCTTTAAAGGTGGTAACCAAAACCTTGAAGCGCACTCGGAAGACCACCGGGAGCCAGTGTAGCTCGCGCAGGAGAGGTGTTATATGGGAGCTCCACGTTGCTCCCATAACCACCCGCATGGCCGCACTCTGCGCCAGTTGGAGCCTCCGAGTGTACCTCAAGGGGAGCCCCATGTAGAGAGCGTTACAATAGTCCAGACGAGAGGTGACGAGGGCATGAGTGACCGTGTGTAGAGAGTCCCAATCTAGAAAGGGACGCAACTGGCGAATCAGGCGAACCTGATGAAAAATCCTCCCGGCCACGGCCGTCAGGTGCTCTTCTAGAGACAGCCGTGAATCCAGGAGGACGCCCAAGTTGCGAGCCCTTTCCGTGGGGGCCAATGATTCGTCCCCAATAGTCAGCGATGGCACCAGCTGACTATATCGGGACGTCGGAAACCACAGCCACTCAGTCTTGGATGGGTTGAGCCTGAGCCTGTTCCTCCCCATCCAGATCCGTACGGCCTCCAGGCACCAGGACATCACTTCAAGGGCATCGTTGGGGTGGTCCGGGGTGGAGATGTACAGCTGGGTGTCGTCAGCGTACTGGTGGTACTTCACCCCGAAACCACGGATGATCTCGCCCAGCGGCTTTACATAAATGTTGAACAAAAGGGGTGAGAGGACCGATCCCTGTGGCACCCCACATATGAGGGGCCTCGGGGTCGATCTCTGCCCCCCTGTCAACACAGACTGCGACCAGTCGGAGAGAAAGGAGGAGAACCAGCGTAATACGGTGCCTCCCACCCCCAACTCTTCCAACCGGTGCAGCATGATACCATGGTCGATTGTATCAAAAGCCGCTGAGACATCTAACAGGACCAAGACAGAGGAGCAACCCCTGTCCCGAGCCCTCCAGAGATCATCAACCAACGCGACCAATGCCGTTTCCGTGCTGTACCCAGGCCTGAAACCCGACTGGAACGGATCTAGATACGACGATTCATCCAGGTACTGGGGAAGCTGTCGTGCAACCACACTCTCAACAACCTTCGCAACGAAGCGAAGGTTGGAGGCTGGACGATAATTAGCCAATACTGCCGGGTCCAGGGAAGGCTTCTTGAGGAGAGGCCTCACCACCGCCTCCTTCAAGGCGGCGGGGAAGGCACCCTCACCCAATGAAGCATTTATAATCCCCTGGAGCCAGCCTCGCGTCACCTCCCGGGAAGCCAGTACTAACCAGGAGGGACACGGGTCCAACAAACATGTGGTTGCATTCAGCCTACCCAGAATCCTGTCCATGTCATCTGGGGTCACAGGATCAAACTCGTCCCAGATAATATTCTCAAGACCCTCGCTGGACCTACCCAGTCGGAGTCCAGACCTTCCCGAATCTGAGTGATTTTGTCATGCAGATATTGTACGAAGTCCTCGGCTCTTCCCTCCAAGGGGTCCTCCCGCGCTTCCTGGTGGAGCAGGGAGCGGGTCACCCTAAACAGGGCGGCCAGGCGATTATCTGATGACGCAATAAGAGCAGCACAATGTGTACATTTTGCTGCTTTTATTGCCACTAGGTAATTCTTAATATGAGATCTTACCAGTGTCCGGTCCGATTCAGAAAGACTAGCCCTCCAACTACTCTCTAGGCGTCTTTTCTGGCGCTTCATCTCCCTCAGCTCCTCAGTGAACCAAGGAGCCGGGTCAGAGGCTGCAAAGGCACGACTCGATCCAGAGCTCCAGCGGCCGCTCTATCCCAAGCGGCCACTAGGTCTCCAGTCGAGGCGTGTGCAAGATCCTTGGGGATTGGCCCAAGCTCCCTCTGGAACCTTTCAGGTTCCATCAGGCGCCTGGGGCGGTACCATCTTACCGGTTCCGCCTCCCTGCGGTGGGGTACCGCGGTTCGAAGGTCAAGGCGCAGGAGAGAGTGATCCGACCATGACAAGGGCTCAATAACTATGTCCCCTATCTCAAGATCACTCAACCACTGTCCAGAGACAAAAACCAGGTCCAGTGTGTTTCCCCCCCTGTGCGTAGGGCCAGAAATTAACTGGGTCAGGTCCATGGCCGTCATGGAAGCATGAACTCCCGAGCCACCTCAGATGCCTCACCTGCGGACGGCAGGTTGAAATCCCCCATGACCATAAGTCTGGGGGTATCAACCGTCACCGCGGCGATAACATTGAGTAGCTCGGGCAGGGCTGCAGCCACGTGGCAGGGAGCCAGGTACGTGATCAACAAGCCCATCTGAACCCCGTGACCCCACTTCACAAGGAGGGACTCACAACCGGCTGTCTGAGGAACAGTGGTCTCCCTCGGCCTAAGGCCTTCTCTAATAATAACCGCTACTCCCCCGCCCCTCCCCTGAGGCCTCGGCTGATGGAATGCGCGGAAGCCTGGTGGGCACATTTCTACCAGAGGGACCCCTCCCTCCGGGCCCAACCAGGTTTCCGTAATACCCGCCAGGTCCGCTCCCCCCTCCTGAATAAGATCACAAATGAGGGGGGCTTTATTTACTACAGACCTGGCGTTGCACAACATCAGTCGAAGGCCTGGGCCCTGAGGATCTATGCAACCTGGAGAACGAGTGGAGCTATGGGGGCCGGAGCGCCCTACCGCTTGAAGACAACGGGTGCGTGCTCCCTTCACATGATATGGCCCCCTACTCCCACCATATCTACCCCTCCCACTCACAGTACCAATGATGGAATGATGGTTATGGCAATCCACCGTGCAAAGAAATTGCTTTTTTTCCTTTTGTGGTTTAAATTCCACTTCATCTGGAGAAAATATATGTTAAATATACAGGATGGTTATAAAACAGCTGAAAATGCATAATTTTAAAGTTAATTTTTAAATATTATAGCATAAGAAGAAACAAAAAATTGGTAAACCGATTACTAATTTCTCCCACAAACAATTTTCCTGGCACTTTAGAAGATCATCTTCCAATGAAAATTTGTTTTTTATTTATAGTGTTAATTTTGTTGTTTCTTAAATAGAAACAATTTTATCTTTCTCTAGAATTTATTTCAAAATTGTATGTATGTATGTATGTATGCATGTACAGTATGTATGCATGCATGCATTCAGTGGTGGGATTCAAATAATTTAACAACCAGTTCGCCCAGGGTCAGGTTGGCTGTTGTGGGAGGCGTGTCCCATCCCCATTGTCCAGCTTTACTACACATTTGGGATGAGCCTCCCGTGACAGCGAACCTGACCCTAGGCGAACCGGTTGTTAAATTACCCCCCCCCCCCCCACTATGAAAGTGGATCTGGGCACTGCACTGCAATGGAGAAATGGGAAACAGAGTGGCCGGCATGAGGGAAGGAGGAGCAACAGAGAGAAGAAAGAGGGAAAGTGGCCTTCTCCTTCCCTCGCACTGGCCACTCCATTGCCCGTTTCTCCAGCACAGTGCAGTGCCCAGGATCCACTTTCATAACAGGGGGAGGGGTGTAATTTAACAACTGGTTTGCCCGAACAGTTCTCAACCGGCTGAATCCCACCACTGTATGTATCACATTTCTATACTGCCCATCTCATCTAAGTGACTTTGGACAGTTTACAATAAAAACATGTCACAAAATATAAAAGCATAAATAAGAAAAAAAGTTAAAAACAGAATTAAAAGAGAGGGATACAGTATTAAAAGTTTAAAAAGTTAAACAGCTAAAAAGGTGGAGAGAAGATCCTTCTCTTACATGTGATGTAACACCTTACCAACTATCCCCACAGATGTAACACTTTTTGACCAGTGGTGAAATTCAGCCGGATCTATCTGGATCGCACAATCCGGAAGTGCTGGTGGCGTGAGGCTCCGCCCAGCCACCCGGATGTCATCGCATCCCATTTTTGACCCTCTGTGCATGCACAGAAAGTTCTGTGCATGTGTGGAGGAGGCGTGTGCAAGCGTAGTGCATGTGTACGTGCGCTCACATTTGTGAGCTGGTAGGGAAAGGTAAGTGAATTTCACCCCTGTCTTTGACCCCCCATGCCAATTGGCAGAACCAGGTTTTGACATTCTTTCTGAAGGCCAGAAGAGTGGGGTCTGTTTCACCTGAGCGTGGTGGTAAAGTAACTACAAAGGACAGGAGAAACAACAGAAAAGGCTCTCTTCTAGGATCCTGCCAGGTAAATTTCTTTAACCAACAGGATCTGCAATATATCTTCCCTTTGAAATTTTGGAAAAAGCATATGTGTGAGAATATATTAACTTGATCTCTCAGGCAAATTGCAGCCTCCCCATCTTTCACGGAAATCCACATATGAAGACATTACAAGGAAACCTACCTGTGGGACCTTTCATTGGCAATGGTATTCCCACTTCTAAGTTGTGGGCAATCTTTTGAGGCGTTGGAGAATTTCTCCTTTCTCTAGAGGAATGTCTTTGCTTATATAGTATAATATGGAGGAAACTGTTTAAAGACCATTTGTGTCCTTGTAAAAAGAATAGCATTGTAACTGAAGCTTTATGTTCTGTTCTTACTGTTGATGATAATTGTACCAAAAATCTACAGCAAATGTTCCATGTGTGAATGTGAAAAAAATGCACGCTCACCAAATTCTTATTGACTGGATTTCTATGGCACTGTGCAACCTGAAAATGTAGTTTGTAGATTTGCTAGAAAGATTTTTTTTTAAAAAAACTGTGTGGGATGGGGGAAGAAAATACTCAACAATCTTTTGAACTGTTTTACCTTTCAGGATCAAAGTAACTGCAAGACTTTCTGGCAATCTCCCAGCAAGATGAAAATGAAGTTCAGACACCAACAGAGACTTCTGGATTTTTTCTTTTCCTTTTTAAATATAAAAAAAAAACAAAGCAAACCTCCATCAGTTAAACAAAGATAATTTGAGGTAACCTTTATATATTTTAAAACATTTTTCTACAGCTACTTTTCAAGGTATTTAATGTCACAGAAGCAGTAAAAAAATATGAACCTCTATAGCAATAGCATGATGTTTCATGACTGCATCAAGTTGTTAAAGAACTTTACTGTGAAATTGTTGACCTCTGACCAAAACTATGTCATCTGTCACTCTATCAGATTCAGCGAGAGAAGACTGGAAGGCAACGAATGGGCAACACATTTTTAAAAAGGGAGTTAGAGAAGATTTATTTATTTATTTATTTATTTGTTTGTTTGTTTATTTATTTATTTATTATTTAAATTTGTATACCGCCCTTCTCCTGAAGGACTCAGGGCGGTGAACAGCCAAAATTAAAATACATACAATATAAAATTTAAAATAATTTAAAAGCCGAATTAAATCGAATTGGCTCCCCAAAAAATTAAAACCCATTACCCTTAAAATAACCCATTAAAATTTTAAGCCAGCCCAGCTTGCTGAAATAGGAAGGTCTTCAAAGCTCGACGGAAAGTCCGGAAGTCCGGGATTAGTCGTATTCCTGGGGGTAGCTCGTTCCAAAAGGCAGGTGCCCCCACAGAGAAGGCTCTCCCCCTGGGGGTCGTCAGTCGACATTGCTTGACCGACGGTACCCTGAGGAGGCCCTCTCTGTGGGACCGAGTTGGCCGGTGGGAGGTTATCGGTGGCAGAAGGTGGTCTTGTAAATAACTGGGCCCTAAGCCATGGAGCGCTTTAAAGGTGAGAACCAATACCTTGAAGCGCACCCAGAAGATTGGGGAATAATAAGCCATCCACCTAGTATCTGTTCCAAATAACTTGGAAAAAATGGTAATCAGCAGTAAAATCTCTAGACAGGATTGGCTTTAGGCCCAGATTGAATAGACTTTGGCCTAGGAAGCCAGAGCTTTGTGTTTGCCCCTCTTTCTAAAAATGCAAACTTTTGCATCAGCAAGAGGTGGCACTATCAGTCAATGTGGCCTAGGGCCATTATAGCAATAACAGTAGCACTTAGATTTATATACCGCTTCACATTGCTTTGACAGCCCTCTCTAAGCGGTTTAGAGTCAGCATATTGCCCCCAATAATCTGGATCCACATTTTACCCACCTCGGAAGGATGGAAGGCTGAGTCAACCTTGAGCCTGGTGAGATTCGATCTGCCAAATTGCAAGCAGCTGGCAGTCAGCAGAAGTAGCCTGCAGTACTGCGTTCTAACCACTGTGCCACCGCGGCTCTTGTATACTCTTGTCCATAGTAACATAATAGCATTAAGACTACCTGATGGAAAATTGCTATGAATTCCACAACATAATACTCCCTTTCCAAGTTTCTAGATATTTTTTAGAGTATTGGTAAGTATTTGGACAGAGGTGCCTCTGTTGAGCCTGCATGCTTAGAGTTTCAAAAGCTCTTTTCAACATTCATCATCTTGAATAAACCGAGCAGATAAAAGAATCTGTCTAGATGTCACCTGGTTTAAAAAAATAGAGAAAAGGAGGGCTTGGAATAAATGAGCAATTTTCTCAGTGGAGAGAAATGTTAGGGCTGGTTCGTTTAAAGTTTTTATAAATCTTGCCTGAGGAATAAGCAGTGAACTAACTCATTTAGCGGATGATACTAAGCTATTCAGGTGGTAAAACAATGGCAAAGATCCTCAGAAGGACTTCTTTAAAGTGGGTAAATAGTCAAGCCAATGACAAATATAGTTCATGTATAAGTGGTCCTTTGATTACAATTGGGATTGAGATTGCCATTGCTAAATGATATGATGATAAAACATGATGTCATGCAACTGCATCACTTAGCAACAGCAATTCCAGCTGTCTTGGTTACCATTGTAACTCCAGAATTAACTCAATTGAGCAAGAAGAGTAGGTGTCCCACATAAGGAGCATAGGATGGGGGCGCGCGAATGCTGCAGGCAGGCACCAGGAGTGTGGTGGGTTGGCAGGGGCTGTGGGAGGGCTGGCAGAAGTTTCATGTGAAAGTCAACAGATACTACAGGAGGGCTGGCAGAAGTCTTAGTGCCGTGATGGTGAACCTATGGCACCAGGTGCCACAGGTGGCACGTGGAGCTGTATCTGTGGGCACGTGAGCGTTGCCCTACTCAGCTCCAGCATGTATATGTGTGCCGGCCAGCTAATTTTCGGGCCTTCCGGGCCCACCTGAAGTTGGGAAATGGGCTGTTTCTGGCCTCCGGAGGGTCTCCCAGGTGGGGGAGGGAAGGCCGTTTTTGCCCTCCCCAGGCTCCAAGAAAGCCTCTGCAGCCTGGGGAGGGGGGGAAAACGGGCCTACCGGGCCCACCCGGTCATCACGTGCCAAAAGTGGGGATAGCGCGGCGGGGTCACGCGCGCATGTCCGGGGGTTGGATCACATTGAATTATGGGTATGGGCACATGCATGCACAACCCCCCCACATGATCCCCACTTTTGGCACACAACAGCAAAAAGGTTAGCCATCACTGTCTTAGTGCATTGATGAAGGCACAGGCAGCCTGGTGGAAGTTGTGGGAGGGCAGAGAGCACTGTGGACAGGTGGACGTTACCTTTATTTAAGATGAAGCAGGAGTAGGGGTTGTCCTCCCCACTTCTCTCCTTCCCTCTTCCTCCTCCTTCCTCTTCCTCCTCCTTACTAAATTGGAGCAAGAAAACACTCAAAGTAGCATAAGAAGAACAATATTATGTATTAATGTATAGACATTTTGAACAAGGGACCACAGCTTGGAAAATGAGGTTCATTCTGAAAACCATTTCTAGTTATATTAAAACCTTCTCTGACTACACAGATTCAGACTGCAAGTTCTATTTGAAAAAGCTGTGTTTGCACAAAACACAAACGATATAGAAGAAAAAGTGCAAAGTTACTGTGAAGTCACTGGAAATAGCATTGTTTAGAAATATTACTTCTTATTCTGTTCATCCTTTGCTTGAAAGTTAGATAGTTTGATTGACTTAATTGTGATAATTAATGAGCTGGACAGACAATTTTATTATGAACTTTAGAAATGTTCTTTTTTATAATGAGAAATGTGTGTGGTGTATTTCTCAGCCTTAAATAGATCTGCTATGATTAAAGATCAAATACGTTTCCTCAATGTTATTGTTAAATGTTATATGTATTTGATGCAAGTAAAATTTTAAACAAACGCTCTGGGTGCATTTAATTTATATTTTAATAGGCATGTGTGTGGGCTTCGTTTAACCTGAAAGACAATTAATTGGCTTCCTCTCCTGGATGCATTTGATCCTAATCACTCAAGGTCAAAGATAATCATTATGAAGTACCAGAGTTCTATATTTTCAGTACTTGGGATGTTACTACTTAGCTTTTTATATAATACATGTAACAAAATTGAAAGCAGAGAGAATAGTAGAGACAATTTTTGTTAGTTAATGGCAAACCTGCAATTGATTCATGAGTGCTGATGGTAGCTTTTAAGATAAACACATACAGATAATAGATGATGTGTGCTGATTTTCAGATGGCTATAAGTATCGATTGTATCCTCACAGATTTTTTGTGTGAGGAGCCGTGGTGGTGCAGTGGTTAAAATGCATTATTGCTGGCTAACTCTGCCCACAAAGCAAAGCAAAGGGAAATCATCAAAGCCATTAAAAAGCGGACGTTAGAATATTTTGGACATATGATGTGACACCCAGAAAAATACGGCATCCTTCACTTAATCCTCCAGGGAAAGGTTGAAGGCAAATGAGGTCCAGGCAGAAGAAGAACATCATGGCTTCAAAACGTAAGGGTCTGGTTTGGACAAAACTCAGCAGCACTTTTTCATGCAGCTGTAGTCAAAAATAGGATGGCCAATATGATTGCCAATATCCAATGACGGATATGGCACAAGAAGAAGAACTCTGCCCACAGCCTGTAGTTTGATCCTGACTGATTCAAAGTTGACTCAGCCTTCTATCCTTCTGAGGTCAGTAAAATGAGGCCCCAGATTGTTGGGGTCAATAGGCTGATATTGTAAACCATTCAGAGAATGCTGTAAAATACTATGGAGGGGTATATACGTCTAAGTGCTATTGCTATTACTATTTCGAGCTTGAGGAAAATACAGTGGGCACATATTTTGCATGCATATTTATTTGAATGGAAGATATGTATGAATGCCTAGATTTGTTCTGTTCAGTTTTCTGAAAAGGTTAATATAAGAAGACAAGATGTATTTTAATATATGTATTAGAAACATGTTGGGATAAGTCCAATATTGACAAAGTGGATATTGTTTTTCATAAGGAAATAGCAGATCATTTAAAGACACAAAAATTGTATTGATGGGGGATTTGAATTAGTGATTATCTGTAGAATAACTTGCTCCATCCAGAATATTTCTGACTTATCTGCTGACTAGCTTTTCTTTCAGAGGATGGAGGAAAGCATAAGAGGATCAACCATCCTTAAGGGTATCCAGTAAAGACATTTTAGGTGAAAAATCTATTGTGAAGTTCTTGCTGCTGTCTGAGCTTAATTGCTTGCTTACAAATGTTTCATTACCCAACTAGGTTACATCAGCGCAAATAAATGTGAAGTCTTCTGCCTTTGAGTCACCTACAACATGTAATGCAAGGACTGTAACAACCACTATGTAGGACAGATAGGCTAAAAACTGGAAGAGTGCATCTACAATCACCAAGAAGCAGTCAGAACACATAATGAAACTTACTTAATATTACAACACACAGCTTCCACTAAATATGATGAAAGGAAGATGTCAACTCGCAAAGCATTCCGGCCTGCTCTCAAATTGCCATAGGCATGCGGGATGGGAAACCAAGAAAGCAGCCGACAGCCAAAGAAGGGAGTGCATTTCAGACATATCTTTCTCAAGGCTGTCTCCCAGGGTTACCCAAAGCGGCCGGAGGGGAGTGGTTTCTACAACCCACGAACTTGCTCTGTTGGCGAATGTGATTGATGACACACCCTGGGGGGAGGGGGGAAACAGGATCATGATTAGGGCTGTAAATTATGGGGGGGGTCAGAGTTGGCTTCATTTGGGAACTTCCTGACATGGAGCTCCTAATAAATAACTGGATTTCTTTTGAAGCTTGGATCGAGGTTCATGATTTAATTAGGGCATCTGTCAGAACCCTGACAGAAGGAAGGAAGGAAGGAAGGAAGGAAGGAAAGAATGAAGGAAGGAAGGAAGGAAGGAAAAGAAAGAAAGTCTTGGAAGTTTGGCATGCAGTTAAATCAGGCATCAGTAGACATATAGAGAGAAATCACATTTACATACCACCCAAAAGAGGCATTAAAAATTCAACCCTGATCTAAAATATTCTCTTCTATTGGGGAATGTTATCATCAGTCAAATCTATTCATACAATTATTCCCTTGAATCAGCCATAAAGGGCAGGGCTGTATCACTGAAATTGCTGTCACAGAGTTTCTGCTTATTTGCTCAGATTTCACAGGATCAAAACAATCCCAGATAACACTGTAAGATATTGTCCCAGTTATCTCAAAACCTTTCATTCATGATGTGTTCAGCTATAGCTGAATATGAACAATTTTGTCTTCCAAATGTCTTGCAAACAATACACAGTGGTCTCCAAGCATTTTTAAACTATTAATTAACATGCTGCGATGTAACATTTGCTTGCCAGATGTTGAAACTTCTGATCAAGCTTTATATTCTTGGTTCCAGGTGGTTATCTTTCCCTAGATTTCATTTCACTCAGTTTCTTATCCATTCCATCTCCCTATTTTTTTTTGACACTGGGATTTATTGGGCTGGAACATTTGAATTAGAACAAAGTACAAATAAAGTATACCATGGGGCTCTATTTACTCTATTTGTCATATAAATGTGCAAAATCCACTCAAATTGAAAAATACAGGTAATCACATTATATAGATTTAATACTAACATTTCCTCCAATTAAAATAAATCTTATTAAGTGTAGCATGCCAGATATAGCTCTCTCCTTCTTCCTCCCTCTAACATACATATCTCTCTCCTGCCTTTCCGCTTTGAATGCCCAATTATAAGATTATATTTACATGCTGGGTCTTCTCTTGGTCACACAGCTGGAGCCCTCACTAACTGCTTTTATTAATGAAGAACGCTTTCTTCCTGTGCTGTTTTATTTTTTCCTTCTTTTTTTGAACTTATAGTTCCTCTTTGCTCAATAAAACATCAATCCTGCAATTAGCACCACATTTGTATATTTTCTTAATATTCCAACAAATTGAACTGAAAATAGAAAGTGATATTTGAATTTGAAGCACTATTTCTGGCTAATTAAATTTTAATGATAATAATTTGTTACTATCAGATGGTATTAGTTTTAACAAAAGTAGTCTTTGAGAACAAGGAAATATTGCAGATTTTTTTTTAAAAAAATCTCTCTTCTGCAGTGTATTTTAAATCTAGTCATGGATGTTGACAGAAATTTGTATTAATGTACATTAATAACCTGAATTTGTTTAAAGCAAAAGAGGAATTTTTTTTCTTATACATTTTTTGATACAAAAATGTTAGAAAAATATTTTTTCTTTCTATCTCCTAAATATAATTTTAGAAATAAAAAC
Organism: Arizona elegans; assembly: GCA_022577455.1. Classification (NCBI taxonomy): domain Eukaryota; kingdom Metazoa; phylum Chordata; class Lepidosauria; order Squamata; family Colubridae; genus Arizona; species Arizona elegans. The sequence continues at coordinate 91,120,039 of JAKOOJ010000006.1, read as the reverse complement.
AAATAATGCATGTCTTGGACATTTTCTAATTTAAAAGGTATAGTACCCCTCTTACATACAAAGTATAAAAGGTAAAGGTTCCCCTCGCACATATGTGCTAGTTGTTCCCGACTCTTGGGGGCGGTGCTCATCTGTTTCAAAACCAAAGAGCCAGCGCTGTCCAAAGATGTCTCCATGGTCATGTGGCATGACTAAATGCCAAAGGCGCATGGAATGTTGTTACCTTCCCACCAAAGGCGGTCCCTATTTTTCTACTTGCATTTTTTACGTGCTTTCTAACTGCTAGGTTGGCAGAAGCTGGGACAAGCAATGGGCGCGCACCCCATTACATGGCACTAGGGATTCGAACTGCTAAACTGCCAATCTTTTGATTGACAAGCTCAGTGTCTTACCCACAGAGCCACCACATACAACATGTTTAAAAATTATCTCCTCAGTTTTCATTTCCTTGTATTTACAATCAAGTGTAAAGATATAAAGCAGAACAATAAAAATCAATATACAGTATCTTCATTTAGTCATGTGCTTAGGAAAGGGAAAACTGAAATGGCTTCAGAGCTGAAGAAGCTTCTTGGTTGAGAAGCAAAACGTCTTCAAAGAAAAACAAGAAAGTCCAGTTGCCTCTTGAAAAAGCATGTTTGGGACAACCATGAACTGGATGACTGAGAATCTCCAGAGACATAAAATGGCTAAGAAAAATCCATGTCTGAATGTGACTGGGTGAATGTACAGTACTGATATCACATATGGACAGATGGAAATCCTGGGATTTCGTAACCTTTTTCCTGCAAAACTCTCCTAGCAGAATAAAGGGTTTATTTTCCTTTATGCCAAGAGGCTTGTGATCCTAGAAATTAATGATCAGCCCATAGTGTCATAAATAGACTGGTTCAAACAGCTGCATAACTGGGGCATCAGTAAGCTGCCATACTAGCAGCTTGGCACACATGTACAGAAGATGGAAATGCATCACATCACAGTACTCAGAGTCTGGTTTTTGGCATTTATCACAATGTTCTCCAAAAGGAAGAAGCTTAAATCCTTTTCGTTCTGGTGACCTACTGCCCTAATTATAGGCACTAAAAATGGCACAGTGCAAGGCAGAGCAACTGATCATAGCAGACTGCTGTTGTGTAGAGTAGGAACATTTCATCCTTTCCCTATGTGCAGAAAATTCAGGGCTTCTGAATGCCTTTCTTTGGCACAATACCTACCATTTTAGAGTTGCTGCAAAAAGTTTAATCTTTGATAATGTGCAAGAACGCTTATCTAACCGACTTGCTGGGAAGAATTCAGGCTGCCACATGGCGTATTATGGCTAAAAGCCATACAATCTAGTGGTTTGCCATTGCCTTCTTCCAGGATTATTTTGTAGTTTATTTCCAGTCATGTCTACTGCCCCTGGGATTTTTGGTGATCTCCTCTGCATACTAATCAGCTCACCCTTTTGCTTTCTAAAATCAGCTACAGTCAACTTGCCACATTCTGCAGCTAGCTGCAATGCTTGAGTCAAAGGGAAAGCTATAGGATTTTACATAGTTGTTCCCTTGATTTGAAGTATGTTCTTTCAGTACAGAGGCATATACAAAATATAATATTGGTATTTAGCTTTCATAAAATGTTTGTGGTCTCATCAGCAGTGTGTGGACCGATGGTAGACTTGCTCTAGAGCAGTGTTTCTCAACCTTGGCCGCTGGATGATGTGTGGACTTCAACTCCCAGAATTCCCCAGCCAACAGAGCTGGCTGGGGAATTCTGGGAATTGAAGTCCACACATCGTCCAGAGGCCAAAGTTGAGAAACACTGCTCTAGAGAAAACTTCAATAGTCCCATGACCTCTGCAGAAGCCACACTATGACTGGCAACAGCGCCAGCTCCTCATGAATGATCAGATGATTTAGAGAGCAGTGAGATTCCTCAGTGGTTGTTCCAAACCTTGCTGTAGAGACGTATGATGAATACATTTTTAAATTCCTGAGGAATTTATTCCAAAAAGACTGGAATTACTTAGTGTTTGTCTATAAATACAGGACCAATGACTTTGAATATCTCTGCGACATATCTTCTGGTCCTGGGGCCTTGCATTGGATAGTTGGCTGACAGCTTCCGTGACTAGTGGGTTATCTATGGTGCTGGTAATGATGTTGTTCGGGGTAATCTTCTCTATCATCTCATTGTTAATAGATGATAGCCAATTGAGAATGGTTTCAAAATGTTCAGCCCATCTCTGCAAGATCTGAACCTGTTCTATAAATAAAGTTATACCATCTAGCTCAGGAAGGGAGAACTCCTGAGAGAATGAAGTCTGTAGAGAGTGTTAAGGGCGTCACAGAACCATTCGAAGTAATTTTTATCAGCTTAGAATCAGCAGTTTATTCTGGACAAGCACCTGTAAAGGTGTTTTCTTGGCAGCTGATGATAAATCATTCTGATAGACAAGATGAAGGCATTGCTTTTCAAGAAGTAGAACATGCATCTTCTCATCATTCTCATCAAACCAGTCATGCTGCTTGTGAGTAGAGGGCCCTATCATCTTCACTGCAGATGAATGAACAACATCCCTGAAGCATTCCCAGTCATGCTCAGAACTGTCAGCAAGATGAGTCAGAAAGCTTAGTTTTTAAATCTTCAGCCATTGTGGGGTGCCACATTAATTCTTTTCATGGCCTTGCTTCCTTTTGGTTACCTCTTGATTTTTGATGCAGAGCTTCACTTTAGAGACAGTGAGACTGTGATCTGTCCAACAGTTTGCACTACATATGGCCTTGGTCATTCTGATACCCTGGCTGACTTTTCTCCTGATGACATAGTCAATTCAATTCATAGTCAATGAGATACCAATACATAGAGTGCACATGCAGGAAGTTTTGGTTACTGGTAGACAGGTGGAAAGTTGTCTTGGTGATGAGTAGGTTGTGTACTGCACAGCTATATAGTAAATACAGGTTATTATTATTACACTTACCCACTTCATGATTTGCAACAATTCCTTGCAGGCTGCAAAGTCAGACCCCGCTTGAAGTCATTGAACAAGATCAGGTTATCAGTACTACTCACTCTTGACACTAGGGCATCTAGTTCTTCATAGAAGTAGCTCATCATCTTGTCATTGTGGGAACGTAAGTGCTGATCAGGGTAGCTTGACTTGTTTTTGGTGGTGGAAACTCATGAGCCAGTTGTTAACAAGAGACTGGCAAGTTTCCAAACATGTTCAATTGATGCCACAGGGCTGCAGTGTCAAAGTTATAAGCTCTTTGATGACCAAGGCTGTTCTTCTCTCTGTTCTATTTGCTGTAGGATTGTCCAAAAGTGTGTGCATGTTCCAAGAGACAATAGTGAATGGTATTATTTTATGCTTTCCTGTATTTACTTGATTGCCAAAATAGAATCCCCATCAGCCACAGTAACTGACCAAAATATAATGAAGCAATAGCACTAGGACTCAGACTTATATACCACTTCACAGTGCTTTACAACCCTCTCTGACTCCCAAAAACTCTTTGCCAAGCCGCAGAGTTGCACCTTACTCTTGCATTAAAGTTGCCAAGCAAGATCAGCTTTTCAGTGCCACTCATTGCTGATGCTAATGCATCTAGTTTTTCATAGAACTTGTTTTTTTATCTCAATTTGTTTTTCATTTTGTCAGTGTAGGGGTATAAACACTGATTAGGGTAGCATGATTTTTGTGCTCCAGACAACATCTGGTCCCAGATTTACTAAAAAATTCAGCTGCTCCAAAAAGCTGTTTTAGTAGGATGGCTAATGCATGTTCTGTCAGAGTACTGTTGTTGGCTTTTGATATAAAAAGCTCGCCGATGTAGGGAAAGATCTATTACAGAACACTGCTTCTGGGTTCTTCGCACAATTGCCAACAGCTCTGTAAAGAAATCTTAGCCAAAGATTGTGCTTGATTTTTGAGTGGTGAACCAGGAGTTACACTCTAGGAAGATGTCAGGGTTCCAAGTAACACCTCCAATGAGAGAAAACTCCAAGGGCTGAGTTTCCTCAAAGTTCCATTTTATTAGAGATGTCATATTGGCACATCTGGGAAAACCCGAATCTGAAAGCTTCCAGGTTTTCCCCACCCAAAGGAAAGTTCAATACCCTGCCCAGCAACCTACATGTCCATCACAAGGTCCAATCAAAGCACCGTCCCAACTGGAGATGCCTCCCAGTTTGAACCGTCCAGGTGCAGGGCAAGATGTCCTTGACTCTCTGAGAAAGGAATGGTATTATGACTATATATCATTCTGGCTCCATACAATCCCCTCTTCCAGTTTCCCACAGTAGTAAATGTGGCAGGCCTGAAGATCCAACAAAAAAGATGGCTTCCAGGCCTGACAGAAGAATGGTTAGGAGTAATACATTTAATTCATTTTATTTACATATAATTAAATATAGTTAATATGATTACTTTGCAATTTCATTCTATCACATTAAAACTACAATATATTTTCTGAAATGTCAGCTTGGCTTCTCTTCTGTAAAGTTAACATACAGGTTATAGTCATGGGTGAAATGCTACCGGTTCAGACCGGTTCGGATGAACTGGTAGTAAAAAAAATGCTACTGGTTCGGACAAACCAGTATTTCCAACGATCAGCTGTGCCGCACGATTTACATTTGCTAGAAAGCAGGAAATCCTGCTTTCTATCAAATCTAAATCGCGCGGCACAGCTGTTCCCCCCCTGCTGTTCTACTTACCTTAGAAAAGGCTTCTTAAGTAAGGTGACCAGACGTCCCGCTTTTGGCGGGACAGTCCCGCTTTTGAGCAATTTGTCCCGCGTCCCGCGGCGTTTTAAAAAAGTCCCGATTTTTCATTCTGCCTCCTGAATCCCCGCTGATGGCTAGAGGGAAAAAAAACTCTTTAAACTCTTGCCGCGGGGCTTCAAAGGGCCGACCTACAGCTGATCAGTGTTAAAAAAAAATGAATAGACCCATGCCTGCAAAAATAGAAAAAATAGCCCCTGTTAACAGCTTCCGCTAGGTTAATTAGCTGCAAAAAGCTGCAAAAAGTTCCTGGAGCAGATTTTCCCCCCCCCCCCCCAGCTATACTGAAAACAAAGGCGAAAGCGAAACTAAACCTGCAACATGACAAAATGAGGCAGAGAGAGATTTCTTTCTTTTTCTTTTTCTTTTTCCTCACCAAAAAAGGTAGGTACAAAACTGCAAACAATGGGAAATTTTGGGCAAAAGAGGAGAGTTCAAGATTTTAAAACACAAAAGAAAAAAAGCTCTATTTAACTAGGGAATTGTAATAATTGAGATACTATTAATAATTGTATATTGTGTTGAAAGCAGAAATGGTTAAGTTGTGGTTTGGAGGAATATATGGGGGAAATTATTTGGTTTATTATTATTGGTAAATATAATTAATGGATTTGTAAGAAATTGGATTGCATGGAAATAATTGGAATATTCATGTTCATATTGATTAATATACAAAAAAGATAGTTATATAACTAATTGATTTATATTAAAATGTTGAATTTGTATTAAACAACTGTATTACATAATTACATAATTAACCAATGTGAGGATGGATATAAAAATAGATGACAATGGGAAGGGGTATAATATAGAATAGAAGGGAAAAATTGAATTTGATTAAGATTAGAGATGAGGATGAAGGGTAATATTGTTTTTTTAAAAAAATAGATGAGGAATAAATATGGCAAAAAGGAAATATAGAAATTGTAAATTTAATTGAAATGACTAAACGCTGTTTAAATTTGTGAACCAGCCAAATATTCTGTTCAAAGAAAATACATTGCATGTTTGTATGTGTGTTTCTAATTATTGCTATTTATTCATATTTGTTCTCTTTTATTTTTTAAAGTTTAACAATTCATTCTTAATCTTAATATCTTTATATTTGCTTGGGGTTGGCTTTCTTCCATTTCATCTTTTTTATTGTACAGCAATCTTTCTCCTCAAACCTACCACCACTCTCTTTTCTTTCCTTCTTACTTTCTCTTCCCCCCACCCTCTTTTTCTCCTCCCTACTTCCTCTTCCTTTCTCCTTCTCCTCCTCTCTTCCTCCCTCTCTTACCCTCACTCCTACTCTAATTTCCATTCCTTCATCCCTCTCTATTGCTGTATCCTTTAATGCATATGGACTACTCAGAGGGCTGAAAAAGTTATTTTTGACTGGTCCTCACACTTTTGACCAGTCCTCGAATTTATGACTGTCCTCACATTTTACATTTTTGCCCTATCTTGTCATCATGGTGAAGAGAAGCAGTTGTGAAATGAGTGACATGGTTGTTAAGAATGCTACACGGGCATAAATGTGAGGATGGTCATAAGTGTGAGGACCAGTCAAAAGTGCGAGGACCTGTCAGAAATGACTTTTTTCAGCCCTCTGGTTAGTCCTTTTGTGCATATGGACTACTCAGAGGGCTGAAAAAGTTATTTTTGACTGGTCCTCACACTTTTGACCAGTCCTCGAACTTACGACTGTCCTCACATTTTACATTTTTGCCCTATCTTGTCACCATGGTGAAGAGAAGCAGTTGTGAAATGAGTGACATGGTTGTTAAGAATACTGCACGGGCATAAATGTGAGGATGGTCATAAGTGTGAGGACCAGTCAAAAGTGTGAGGACCTGTCAGAAATGACTTTTCAGCCCTCTGAGTAGTCCCTATACGCATAGCCATGGCCACCCGGTCACATGACCAGCTAGCCACGCCCACCCAGTCACATGGCCTCCAAGCCACGCCCACACAATAAGTCACGCCCACAATGGTGTCCTTCTTACCAATGTTAAAATCTGTTCACCTTACCCTATACGCATAGCCATGGCCACCCGGTCACATGACCAGCTAGCCACACCCACCCAGTCACATGACCAGCTAGCCACGCCCACCCAGTCACATGACCAGCTAGCCACGCCCACAAAATAAACCACGCCCACAATGTCCCTCTTTACCAATGTTAAAATCTGGTCACCTTATTCTCAAGCCACTTTTTTCAGCACTGCGCGGTAGTGCCTGCGGTGCACATGCGCACGAAGCACGTGTTTGGCATGCACCGCACATGCGTGTGCACAGAGTACTGGTAGCAAAGCGAACTGGTAGCAGACCTTGGAGCATTTCACCCCTGGTTAAAGTTGAGCAAGAACAGACCAAGATTTAAGGTTTCTCTCCATCACAAGTACATGAGGCGTGTCTCAGGATCTGCTATATGTTATTTTGTGTTGTCGTTTAGCAGTGACTGAGACCAAGCTTTAAAACTCTTGCACATTGTAAAAAAATTACTTTCCTTTACATTTATGTATAAGTGTAATTTTTTTTCTTGTGCAGAAACTGTACAATGTAAAATGTCAAAGCTGTGAGCTGATTCATATGCTAATTTATGAAATATGGATTTGCTGATTGCTAATCAAAATACAACCCAAGATAATTTTCCTAGATATCAGGGAAGGTCCTGGGCACTACTCTTTGTGGTAGTAAAAATATCTTCTGATCCACTCTGTGTAACTGATTATTGAAGAGGTGCAAATACATGCCAAACCTCAAAGCCTTTCACATTTTACTACTTGCATTAGCTTGCTGATGTTTGCTCGTGGTGTGCTGTTCTTCCTTTGCCTCTGTCTCTTTATGATTAATTGCCACAATATTAAACCTTTGCCACAGAACTGCTGGCTTGTTCTCATATAATAAACTATTTTTATTACATGAGAAATTTGTATTGTATTGTTCTATTAAGTCCGAGTAGGGAAATAAAACAAGATGCATTTATTTTTCTGAATTTTGATAACATGATTCTCATTCTGAAAGAGATTTGATGTGTAAACTGAGGAACCATTCGGATAGCGTCAAGCTCAATTTAGATTTCGACTTCTGGGTGCAATTATAGTGTTCTTAGTTGGAATTTTCTATTGACTGCAGACAGTAGTGGATTCCACTTACCTTCACTAGCGGTTCGGAATCAGGAGCGTGCGCGCGCGCTTGGTTTGCTCACTTGTGGCGCTTCTGTGCTTGCGCAGAGCGTCCATGATGACGTCCAGACGGGTGGGCGGAGCCTCCCGCTGCCGCCACTACTGGTTCGCCTGAACCGGGGCGAAACGGTAGAAACCCACCATGACTGCAGAGGGACTTAAGTCAGAGTAAGAATTCCTTGGCCTGACTGACGATCAGGCTTTTTAATTCTCCATTAGAGTTTTTATTTTTTGTCAAAGATGCATACACTGAGCATCAATGACCGAATGCAGCATTGTAGGATGGTAAGGAAAACCCACAAAGAAACGAGAGAGAAATATACTTTCTTAGAGAAGCTAAGCAAGCAGGAAACTGCAGCCCACTGAAGGACAAAGATGCTGAGTTAGCAGTACTGAGTCAGCATAGTGTCAGTGGCCAGAATAGAACTAAATGAACATTAATGATGGTTTGCATTAAAGCATTATGAGAATTCTGGTAATGGAAGTGTTCAGTATAAACATATTTATAAGTTGTACTATAAAACCATGCTATTGTTTATCAGGCACCATGGTTTACATTGGGTAATTTTGTTTCTTTAAAAAAAAGGTCAAAATTTGGAAATTACAAACTGCATTTGAAAATTTAAAAACAAACAAACAAACAAACAAACAAATCAGCTGGGAGGATTCTCTTAATTATACCTTGGTGGAGTTCAGACACTAGCTGAAATTTCTTTCTTTCTTTCTCTTTCTTTCCTTCCTTCCTTCCTTCCTTCCTTCCTTCCTTCCTTCCTTCCTTCCTTCCTCCTTCCTTCCTTCCTTCCTTCCTTCCTTCCTTCCTTCCTTCCTTCTTTCTTTCTTTCTTTCTTTCTCTCTCTCTCTCTCTCTCTCTCTCTCTCACTAAATGCAAGAACTGAGGATGAGAAACATAAACTTCTAAGATCACTTGTAGTCAAAAGTTGAATTACACATTAAGAGGGTGACCAAAATCAAATAATCTATTTTTTTTTAAAAAAGACAGAAAGTTCAAAGCTGTTAAGGGTGAATAGAATTGGATCATTTTTTCCATTCAAAACAATAATCTTCCACACAAATCACTGATCTTTATGGACATGGTAAAATACATCTATATAAATATTTCAGATAAATGATGCAGGAAGTAAAGGCGACACATCCCTTGTGTCAAATATTGATTTTTTTTTAAAGATCTGAAATTCAATCACACAATTCACACCCTAAATATTAAGAAAACCAGTATAAAGTACTAGAAATCTCACTGATGCATTCTTACCTACTCAGCTTTTTAATATGAAGGATATTAGGGTTTGGGTGTAACCAAATAGATCAGAGTCCAATGGCAAAGAAGATGTTTTCCATGAAAAATATTTCATCAGGGTTAAGGAAGGAAAATATTTGTTTTCAATATTGCTGATCAGTACATTTTGTGTGACCAAGAAAAAAAAAAGTTTTGTAACCAAGACTATTTGCAACCAAGATTCCTGCTGCAAACAGCAACAACAATAACTACTGAGGAATGAAGAAGTTGAAACATTGATGTTATAGTATTATCAGAAGGTGCTTAGTCAAGATTTCCAACCTTCCAATCTTCTTCAGATTTTTGTTTTTCTCTTGTTGGTAGGTATATGAATGGTGGTAGTCATGTTTACAGGCATAGGTAATCTACCAATCTATTTTATTTCATTTTCTGCTGAAAATCATTGAGAAATCATAATGTTCTTATTTAGTGGCTTGCCACCAATTTTTGGTGGCAGAATCTTCTGGCAGGAGACTGTTATCTTATATATTTGAATTATGCAAACAAAGAGAAGATAGATGGGTTATGAACTCTGTTAGACAGAAACAAAGCTGTCTGGTTTATTATTATTTTTTTTACATCTTTATTTCCAGGGATGCGGGACATATTTCTCTGCTCTATGTGACAAAATAATTTGACTGATGACTTTGAGCTTTATATTTATTGATTTTCTGGAGGTGAGCAACATTAACTAATCTATCTCAAGCAAAAAGTTCCTAAGCCCTGGATATTTTCCCATTGAACAGTCATTTAAACCATGCTATTTAAATGGTTTCCAAAAGAAGTTAATATTTTAGCCACAGCAGCTATCTGTCTATGCCAGTATGTTTGTGTGTTCAAAGGAGGAAAGTGCCATAGCTTCAGTCCAGTATGATCTCTCATACTTCCTCTGCAAAAAAAAAAAGCTGGCTATTACCAAGCAAAAACAGCTACAAAAACAAGGAAAGAGCTGAGGACAGTGACAATGTCACCAAGTGAACATTATTTCCCCACTTAAAGAATACCCAAATATGGAATTCTTGTCTAAAGTCTCATTACTGCTAAGCAGAGTAGACAACCTTTGTGTTACCTGTGTGATAATTCAGTAACAGAAGGAAACAACGACAACAAAAAAAATCAAATCAAATCAAATCCAGTAGCCTTCATGGATGAATATGGGCTTGAAACCATGTCTTCCTTCCTATGTTTGCTACTCATTTCATTTCACTAGTTCAGGGGTCTGCAACCTTAAACACTCAAAGAACCATTTGGACCCGTTTCCCAGAGAAAGGAAAACACTGGGAGCCACAAAACCCTTCCTATGCCTGACTGTTTCTTGAGTGGCCACAAAACTAGCATATGTAGTTGAATTAAACGTTCTGTTTTTTTCTGAAACTTTTCTTTTCTTGGATTTATCCATGGCCTACCGGGGGTTGAAAAGCTCAATAAATCTCATGCCAGCGGATGTTGCACATTGGTGGTTGTGACACATATTTTGAGCGACAGGGAGCAGCAGCAAAGGGATGAAAGAGCCAGATGCAGCTCCAGAGCCATAGGTTGCTGACCCCTGCACTAAGTCTTCAACATTATGAATCCTCACACTGTAATCAAAACCGTCATGAAAAGTTCACAGTTCCATCAGCAATCCTATTGATATAGAATGAAGATAGGTGTGATGGCCTCCTAGGCATACATGGATGTCTTTCCTGTAGCAGCACATGTGTAGAGCTCCAAAATAACAGTTGCTTTACCTAAGAAATATCTTTAATTATGTGCTAACCTAAGTGTTTTTGCATATATATTGGAATTTATGCAATCCTCAGCTGCAGGCAGATCCACGTTTGATTCAGCTACCTTGGGATTTTCTTTCTACCCACAAAATCCATTTGATGACTTTGTATGTGGTTCTCCAGACAATGTTTCTTTAGTTGGTCCCATCCAGGGACTTCTTTATTTCTTAATGGGTTTACATTTGCCCATTTCACATTAGCAAAGTACATACTCACCAATCAATTAATCTGAATTTAAGTAAAAGCATTTATATCGACAGGTACTTATGTCCAAGTTTATTGTTCTTTCAAGAGCACTTACTGTAAAAAGTCTCAGAGGACAAGTTCTGTCTGAAACAAAGACCTATTTCTCAAAATAGCAGAGGAGAAGATAAGTGTAAGTCTGGAATAGAGCACCTGCCACAAAGGCTCATGAGGGAATTCTCTCTCTCTCTCCCTCCCTCTCCCTCTCCCTCTCTCTCTCACACACACATATACACATACACACACAGACACACACACTGCTCAGGATGGAGTTATTTGTGTCAAAGGCAGTCTGGCCCTATTTTTGCCTTTGGGCAAAATGAGCAATCAATTCATACTGTTTGTTTTATTATCAAAGGGAAAAAAATGCTTTTTTTTTTTCTTTTGTTATTTTCTTGCCACGATGGAAAATAATTTCTCATGTGATTTCCTTCCATAAGGGAGAAAATAATGTGACCAGTCTTGAGGACTATTGTACTTTTAATGAAAAAAAAAACCAAACAAAACCTGTTGCCGCTACCTTGGGCAGAAGTGCATTTAGCTGCTTGAAATAGATTTGATATGTTTTGATACTAATGAAAAATACACTTTTCCAGATGTCCTGAAAACTCTTCAGGCTTGGGAACAGGATACAAATATAATAAGCAGGCAATATAGCATCTCATAGGTTGTGGATGAATAGAAAAGGAAATTAAAGCTACAATTTATGAAGAAGTTATTTTGATTTATATTTTCTACATGTTCCTTGCTGAAATAGGAAGGCAACAACTCTGCACAATAGGTTTCAAGTGTACTATAAATTTAGTCAAGAAAGACATTACTGCAATGGCAGCTTTACTTTTCTTTCTTCCCATAATGATTCCAACCCAGAATTATCCTTCCCCCATAATTATATTTCAATTAAAGAGTGCTAGGAATCTTTTCTATATGATTCCTTGTATAACATATTGTGCATAAGGTTAGATAGTACTGGTAGGATAGACCGAAGATCTGGTGTAATGTTGAGCAATTTAATATCCCATTGTATGGGATATTACCCATACAAAGCAACCTCATCTAATTTGCCATTCTCTCTAAATTTTCTAATCTCTCTAATTCAAACATGCACACGGGCACATTGCAGAAAATATTGTACTGCTAGCACCTTTAGCAATGTCAACTCAATGTGAATCACAAGGTTTATCACAATTGAATTGTAATAATATTGGAAACATATTTTGTGAAAACCCAGAGCATCACAGGTATTGCTAGATCAAGGTAAATGGCTGCATATTAGGTCATACAATCCTCATGGCAACCAGTGGATCAACACTTTTGATCTGGAAAAAAACAAGTGGACCTTCTATACTTATACTCTATACTTCGTAGCAGAAAAATGCTACGAAGAAAAAATAAAATCTTGGTGATGACTTCTCTTGAAAGATGATGCCTTTGTAAAAAAAAAAAAAAAAGACAAAAAAGACTTTCTCTACATGCTCCAGACAAGTGAAATGAGTGGATGACTTGGGTTCAAAATTTTAAAAGATATATAAGCCCACGAGCAAGGTAAGGCTGAATTAAGGTTACTCCTACTGTGGTGCATTTTTAAGTCCTGTCCATTCATTATATAGAATATCCATTCATTTTTCAGAGAACTGAGCTTATTTCTTGACAGTTTTTGGAACAGTTAAAAAATAAATTGGCTGGTTCTCTGTGCAGCTGAATAAAGCTCCAGCCAAGTGACCAATTAAAAAAACAGAATGTTGAAGATTGGTACAAAATTGACCTCTGAGTATCTGTAAACTGTTGAGATAAATGAGGCCATCACATAGTTTTGCTAATTTAGTTGTAATAAATACAAATACCTTCTGATTAAAATCAAATTCCCAGATGTGAAAGATATATTCTGCAAATACACAAAAAACCCACAATTTTTAATGGAACAAATATATTTTCAGGAAAATTGAGACACAGCAAGTTAAGGCCTTCTCCTCCAAAGATGACTAACACATAAAATATTAAAATTGATTACTTTCGGTAGTGTTGCAACCAAAATTTTAGGGTTATAACGTTACGTTACAAAGTTTTGCCTTCTGTACTGGTTTGTTGTTTGGGTCACGATCGTTTTCCATTTTGAACCTCATATATTTGGAGAGTCAAGAAAGATTTTGTAGTCTGTATTTTGTTTGGAGAAAACAATTCAGGCATTCCCACTAGGAAAGTTGAAAGTTCAGTCCTAGGTAGTGGCAGATGTTTCTGACATAGGGCGCAAAGAAAAAATATCTGCTGTGAACTCTGTGTGGCATCAGGAAGGGCAGCCAGCTAGTAAACACTCAGCTCCATCCAGTCTTCCTGACTCTACTCCAAATTAGGGGATTACAGGGTCATAAAAAGAAAGGGTTTTTCCCCCCTGTGTACCTTTATAATCAATTTACAAATTTATGAGTTTGGGTTTCATAAAGACATAGAAATATAAGCAAACAATATTGGGATTAAAAAGCAAACTAATTATACATAACTATCCCCCCCCCCCAAATTTAAACTGCTTCTTTTAGCACTCTGCAGAAAATTAAATTTTAGCTTAGCCAATCCTTTAGAAGAATTACATCCAAGTGCTTGGAACAGCAAGCTGGATCCAACAAGCCACACCTATGACATGCAACGTAAGTTTCTTCAGAGGTTGGTAGACTAGGACTATCGTTTTACTATATTATTATTTTAGACTAACTTTAATTTGATGGAGTAGCTTTTTTTAAAAATAATAATAGAACTGAAAACTGAACTTGATTTACTCTGAATGATAGTTTATTCAATTTAAGTGTATCAGTGGCGGGTTTCAAAAAATTTCGCTACCGGTTCAGTGGGTGTGGCTTGGTGGTGGGACATGTGACTGAGTGGGTGTGGCCAACACTCACACCCACACCCATTCAGTCACATGACCCCCACCTAGCCACGCCCACAGGAAAAGGTAGGAAATTTTTTGGAATTTCCACCTACTGTATCTACCCCCGCCCTCCCTTCACCATCCGCCCCCATTTCTCCTCCTTTAGTGGCCCCGGCCCTAGCTCCACTTCCTTCCCCACCACTGCCTCTTTGTTCAGGCTGCTTACCTTATGCGGCAGTTGATCCAGAGTCTGGAAGGCAAGCTGACTGGAGTTTTCGGTGGCCCCCAGGCAGCCGCCACTGCTGGAAAGTTGCTGGCAAAGAAGCCTCCCAACCATCGCCTCTTTGAGAGCTGCTTTGAGGCTGTGGCAGCTGGCCTCAGGCTGCCAAAAAGTACCAGAGAGTGGGGAAAAAGCTGCTGCCGTCGCCGCCATGTTCTTCGTGCGTGCACATCCCATTGGATTTGCAAGGCAATGGGATGCATGTGCATGAAGAACATGTTGGCGACGAACATGGCGGGCGGGGCAAGCAAGCAGTGACCGGGGGACTGGTTTGGGAATGTGGCCAGCTGGCAATCGCTACCGGTTCGGCGACCTTGGCCAAATTTCCACCAATGGTTCACGTGAACTGGTGCAAACCAGCTGAATACCACCTCTGAAGTGTCTGTTATTAGGGTTATACAGTCCTGATACTACTGCTATTTTTGAAATTTAACATGTTAGTGGTTTTTGGAGGTATCTATTGAGGTTGAAAAGCCAATGATCCATTTTTTAAAAAAGTTGGAGGAATTGGATGATTTTGATATTTTTTATTTGCCTATAGTTTAGAATGACTTTGAAGGTTCAGATTATGCAAATCATTGAAAGGTTGCTTTAAAGAAAATGAAATTTGTCTCATTTAAGTTAATAATGAAGCTACTACCGTAGATAATTTTGTTTTGTAGATATTTGATGAGAACCAATTTTGAACAGGGGTAAAAGGCACTGAACTACAGGTAGTTCTCAATTTATGACTATAATTGAACCTGGAATTCAGTTGTGTTGATCATTAAGCTGGTCACCGCATGCCTGTGCTTGATTTTATGACCATTTTTGAGGCAGTGGTTAAGCATTTTTTAAGTGAATCCATTGTCTGAATTAGGTGAAAATGCCAGTTTCCTCAAAAAAATTGTAAATCATAGTTACATGACCATATGACCCTGCAAACAGCTGTAAATGTAGGGTGGTTGCTAAGTATTTAAAATATGATCATGTGACTGGAGGGGAGACAGCTGTCAGAATTTTGAATGGTTGCTAAGCAACTGGTTGTAAGTCTAGGATGACCCAGAATGCTAGCAGCGGTGTATTCTAGTCCTATCTTTGCCACCAGGGTGGACTTGGTCTGGTCACACTCTCTGTCCCAAGAAGAAGGATATAATACAATACAAATACAAATACAAACCACTTCCAAAACTGTTGTCAAGAAAAGAGCATGGACTTATCTATATAGTAGCCAGGATTCAAGACATTGATTAGAAAGTATTATCAATCTGTCTGTCTCATATTTATCTACAAAGTTATTATCTTCCTATGGCATCCATCAATCCATCCATCCAATTGTGTCTAATTGGCAGCCCATAGGCCCGATGTGTCACACGCAGGCCATACCCACCCCGGCTCCACAAATGGGAAAAACATCACAATATGTCACATGATGGCAATGTGACATGATGAGTTTGACACCTGTGCCATACATTAAATAAATAAATAAATAAGCCCAATATACATAGTTTTAATTACTGTTTCATAGTTATTGGTTATTCTCTTTAGGATCATTAGGAATGGACATGATTCAGTACTTGTTGAAACCACAGTTTAGCTGTGGTTTTGGCTACTGTTTAAGAGAGCCATGGCTCAGTTATATATTCCATTATTATAATTTACTTGTTGATATATCCAAAGAAAAACTAGAAGGGAATAATTAGCCATCAACATCATGTAAATAGCTGTTATTCCTAAGAGAAGTACAAAATCCAGAGACCAAGCCTTTCCAGGGTTTGAGGCAGTGGTGGGTTGCTACCGGTTCGCCCCGGATTGGGTGAACCGGTAGCAGCGGTGGGAGACTCCTCCCACCCGCCTGGATGTCTCTGTGCATGTGCAGAAGCATTGCACCCGTGAGTGAGCATGCGCCTGCCCGAGAGCAAACTGGTGGCAAACCAAATTGAAACCCACTACTGGTTTGAGGGTCATATATCCAACAATGAGCTTAAGCATAAGTACATGTTTTTTTGAGTACTGAGGCCTCACATTAAGTAGAAATTGTTCACTAAAACAGTATTTAACAAATACACGTAGCCACTGCTGCCATTTCCCCATCTAAGTAAAGGGCAGATGTACATTAAATTAAGGCCTTGTTCCTTTAAAGTAGCCTTCTAAGATACATATAGTGCATTCTCAATACGTTGGCAGGAAACCCTGGGAATTATTGTCCAAATATATCTGTTGGGCACTTGATTTTATAAGGTTGCTTTAAAGACAGTCTTTTGGAATGAACTGTTCTCCTAAGTATCTCTGCTATATCTAAATTTAACAATCTTGAGCCATCTATATTGCTCCATGTTTTAATTCTCTGATACCAAAAATGGAAATTAAAGATTTATGAAACATAAAACATTCATATCCACGAGAGACTTACAGTATATATTTTTACTAGAAAGTACATTTCAGTTGAGTAATTGTAGCAACATAAGTTAATAAATGATCTTAGACCAATGAATCCTGCGTTCAAATTTCTGTCCTACCATGAAATCCTTTCATTAATTTCAACACTCATGAAGACTACTTGAAAAAAATATATTTTTATGAAGTCAGGCTGGGCATGTGATCTTATAATATCACCAGGCTAGAAACTGGGAGGACTATGAAATCTAGACCTGCCTTAGGCAGAAGAGGCTAGGCATGAAAGGCAGCAAGGTGACTTCGGGCTAGTCACTTTCTCTCAGCCCAATTCACTTCATAGGATTGTTGTTGTGAGGAAAAGGAGGAGGGAGTGTTAGATATGTTCACCACCTTGAGTTATTTATAAAAAAAATAAAGGCATTAAAAAATCTAATAAATAAAAGTATTCATATGAAAGTGTGCATCAGAATGCAACTTTCAGCCTTGTGTGATTTATTTACGATTGTATGTTGTTGCTTTTTTCATCAAAGGTCAGCAATTGACTATTATTAAAATATGACACATTTCAGCTGGGGGTGGGGAACTTGGTGCCTTCTAAATGTTTTGGACTTCAGATCTTAGTTTTCCCAGGCTTGTAGGCAGTCCAAAAATGTGTATCAGATTGCCTAGCCCTGCTTCAAATAATTATCTCGATGGAAATTCATACATTTTCTATCTTAACTAATTTGTTCTTCTGTTACCTATGCCACTGAAATGAACTTCATTTCATTTAGTAAAGCTCTGACATAGCTCTTCTATGTCACCGAGCCCTTCTAATATTTCCTTTATAATCTTTATAAATGTTCCTTAGATTAGTAAGGCTTGTTCCTCCTGCTTCCTTGGGCTCCTATTAATGTTGCAGATGTAATTAGTGGTTCAAGGTCATACTTCTTTGTTTTAAAGACTGGAGGAAATACTAAGCCACTCATATTTCATTTGTCTAATAGAGAATGACAGCTGCAGCTGGCCACAGAGCAATATAGTTGTACCTGAGTGCTTCAGAGTTCATGAAGGAGGAACCATACTTTCCCCTCTCTCTCTGTCTCTGTCTCTCTCTCTCCCTCCCTCCCTCCCTCCTTCTCCCACCATGCCTCCTCCTCATTCTCTCTCTCTCACACACACTTACTTTTCTCCCTGCTTCCAAAAGGATGACTTTTTATCTTCTCCTTGGCTGGAAAGACAGAATCATTTTATCTATCTATCTATCTATCTATCTATCTATCTATCTATCTATCTATCCATCCATCCATCCATCCATCTATTAGATTTATATTTCTGCCTATTCGCTCATGGTGACTCAAGGCGGCTTACACAATATTTAAAAAAAACACAATTAAAAAGCAGTAAAACTCATAAAGAATCAAATTAATGTAATAAAATCACTCCTCACCCCCACCTCCCGCCTCAGCCGATCACACAAGCCATTTAATGGGCTCCATCTCATTCTGGGTTCCCCAGGCCCGCTGACAGAACCAGGTTTTCAGCGCCTTCCAGAAGAGAATTAGGGTGGGAGCATTCTAATCTCTGGGGGTATGATGTTCCAGAGAGAGGGAGCCACCACAGAGAAGGCCCTTCTTCTGGGTCCCAACAGGTGTATCTCCCTCGGGGATGGGACCCACAGCATTCCCTGCCTCTCCACAGGGACTCATCTATGCTGGGTCTAGTTTTCTTTTTTTCCCTTTATGCTGAAAATAGTTTTTTGGGGGAAAAAAACCACACCAGAATTCAATTTTTCTTGAAACTGAAGAAAAAAGACCATTGTTTGTTTTGGAGGAGGGCTGATATCAGGAGCTATTCTTTTTCCTTTCCTTTCAATGTGATTATTCAGAACTTGTGTGATAGTTTTGATCTGCACAACTGGAGGAAAAGATGAAAACGGGATATCTTTTCCAGTGAGGGAAGGAAACTAGTTTGATGGTCAAGTTTTATCAGAGCCAAACAAAAAACAAAAAAACCCAACCAGAGGGGAAAAAAGGCACTGCCTATTTTTAGCATCCTGTCCTAGTTACTTGTATTAAAAATTATTTTATTTCTTAAAAATCTTGCACGGGGAATTATCTGTTGCATATATAATTTGACATACATATAACAGTTGGATAGCAGAAGTATTTATTATTTTGATTATATATTGCCTTTTTATTCTGATGACTAAACAGGAAATTGAAAAAAAATATACAAATTTAAAAAATAAATTAAATTTATAAACAAAAATCAATACACAACTAAAAATCATGCAAAAGAGATATATCTTCATAGATTTTTACAAACAAAGGGTGAGAATAAACTGCAGTTCCCAAGAAGGTGAATTCTTAGTCTGGGAGCAACACAGGAGCAGGCCGTCTCATGGAGGCCAAAACAGATGGGCCTCTAACAGCAGGGTATATCTTCAAAAGGACTTTACTTACATAGGGATAGATTTGCTATGAGAAAATTATCATTTATTTGTTGAACCCAGCATATTATCAGCTATCAAAGACCTTTTTACAATAAAGGCAATTTTAAGTCATGATATTAAAAAGAGTAAAAATAATTACAAATTATTAAAACCAAGTAAAACAAGTAGAATGTTTTTTTAAAAATTAAAGCCTATTCATAACAATGATTTTAGGGGACTTTTAAAAAGCTAATAAAGGTCTCTCAATGTTACACTGAGTCACTGCCAGATTGTTTTGGGGAACACATAGGTGAAATCTCCTCAGATGATCATGGAGCATGGAGATGTTCTTTCAAATTGTCTTAGCCTAAACCTCATAGATCTTGAAAAGGATTGGACAACTATTTGTCTGAAATGGCACAGGGAAATAATCAGAATTAGAAGGAATCTTGGAGGTCTTCTAGTCAAAACTCCAGGAGAATCAATACTATTTCAGACAAATGGCTTTTTACAAGCCTCCAGTGATGAAGCACTCACAACTTCTAAGCCATTCCACTGGTTTATTAGTCTCACTGTCAGGAAATTTCTCCTTAGTTTTAGGTTTCATAACCCATATGCATTCTAGGACATTTTCATCCCTGGTTTTCTGTAGAGTTATAGTGGTCTCTTACATATCATGCAACTCAATCTCTTTTGTTAGTTTATAACTCAACAGTTATAAACTGTTTATTTTAAACAGTTTATATCCTTCCATCATTACATTCTAGTCATGAGTTTCATCCCATCAAATTTCAGTTATTTATTTATTTATTTGTCATATTTCTATGTTGCCCACTCTCCGAGGACTCTGGGCGGCTTACACCAAAGACAGTATACTAAATAGCATATTGCTCCCTCACAATCTGGGTCCTCATTTTACCCACCTCGGAAGGATGGAAGGCTGAGTCAACCTTGAGCCAGTGAGATTTGTTCCGCTGATCTGCTGAACTAGCAGTCAACTGAAGTAGCTGCAGTACTGCACTCTAACCACTGCACCACCTTGGCTCATAATAACTCTCCCAGTTATTATCCCAACTGGGAGACCTCTTGTCTCCAAGGCCTGGGATTAATAGGATTAATAGGGATGGAACCTCATCTTGATTTTTTGGGGTCTATGTTTTTGTATAGAGTGATTGGATATGATCTTGCTTCATTTTGTATTTATTTTTATTGTTTATTATATTGTGAGCCACCCAGAGTTGGTTTACATTTGGATATAGTACCTAAATCCAAATAAATAAATAAATCTACCTCAGCTGTGTGTAATTTACTCAAGCTGTGCTGAGGATTGCACTCCCAAAACTAAACTGTTGCAAATAAACAATAACACTTAATTGAATTTATTGTTGATATAATTATGCCTCATATTTTTAATGATTTATACTTTCTGTTGCATTAAGAGATATAATCCAGTGGTAACTTTGAAAGGCCTCTAGTATAATCCTGAAATTATTTATCCTATTGCAGACAGTTTCCTGGCATGGGAAGCTATAATAAAGAATAACATAATGATAATAAGAACAGCCTTTTGGTTCTTTCCAAATTTGTTGGACTTTAATTCCATTGTTCACAATCTTTGACCATATGGATGAGTTTGATGGCATCCATGGAGGAAGGTTCCTCTAGAAAAAAATTCCTGAGGATTAAAACTACAATACTATCTAAAAACATAGAAAACAATCTAATAATACAAAGAAGAAAATCACATCCTAGTGGGAAGAATGACAAGAGATTAATAACCTGCTTTTGTATTAATAATCACAGATTACTGAAATTTATTATAGCCATTAAAGTTTGAAAGTATTACTAACAGACACAAGAATAACACAGAAATGCAGGAAAGAGTCAGTGAAAGTAAAATCTAACTAATGTTGCTTTGCAGAGGGATTTATAGGATTTGATATCCTTCAGTGCGTTGTATAAGATATAGCTAAACATGAGCACAGATTTTGACAGAAACTATTCATCTATTTTTATGTCACCCAATGGCAAGATAATTTTATATTCTTGCAACAGAGAACATACCATTTTTCCAATTTTTATGCCACAATAAGTCAGTAATTGTAATTTATCGTGTTTCTAGATAAAGTTGAGTGGTGTTCAAAACATTTTTGGGACCATGTTACAAACAACTAAACCATTTTTGACATACAGAACATTGCCCCATCTCTATTTAATTTATTAAAACACTTCTTCTTTATAGTATTATTCTTCAACCTGTTGCTCTCCAGATAAATGGTAACCATATCTCCTAGATTCCCAGCTATCATAGTAGAAACTGTAGTTTAGTTTAGGCATAAGGATGGGGAAGAAATTCTTACAGTATGTCTTTGCGGTGTTAAAATTATTATGTTTAATCATAGTTGTGGCTCTGAATCCATTTTGGTCATCATCATTTGTGGCACATAGCTGGTAATCAGTGTACTAAAAGATATGGTCTTAGTGGTAACAAATGAAAAGTATAATTACAAGCTGAGTTTTGAAAATTAGTCCGATTGAAGTTATCTGACAAGAATTGCTGTTATGTTCCACTGTATTATTAATACATGTCCATAGTATTTGCTATTATAATTGATCTATTCTCCTAGTTCTGTAAGACACTTGAAACCTCTCTGAATTGACAATAGAGAAACTAAAAGAAATAAACAATGTTGGTTAACAATGCCAGTTTAGCAAAGGAAGCCACCAAAGATTAAAAGTACAGCTGGGGACAAATGATAGAAGTGGATTGAAGACTACTTGGAATCCACTCAAGAGGAAATAATAGCAATGACAGTGCTGCGACTAAAAAGATCCAGTTGGAGGAATTTCCTCATTATAATTTCCTCTGAGACTTAAAGTCAGGAAATCTGCAAACCTTTGAAAGAGGACTTTGCAAGAAAAGACAAAATATTCACATATGCACCTTGGTAAAGTGCAACTAAACAAATGAAAGGATATCATACTTCTCTAATAGTTTCCTGGCAAATTTCTTTCCTTTTGGAACAAACATTCCAGTAAATTGAAAGATAAGTGATGGGAAAATGCAGATTTTTTTCACTGCCTGGATCCTATCCTATCCTATCCTATCCTATCCTATCCTATCCTATCCTATCCTATCCTATCCCCTTTCTCCTTTCTCCTTTCTTCTTCTTCCGGCGTGTCCCCAAGATGGCGGTGGTCGGCTGAACTCCGCTGAGGAGATGGAGAGGTCGCTGGTGTCAGGGGTCTTTGGGAGCCGCTTTAACTATCTCTGGCTCCAGCCCCAATGAGGGGAATGCCCGCCCTGCCTGCTGAGGGCTTTTTCGCCCTCCGGAATATCAGGGCAGGGCGGGACTTGCTGTTTGAAGCCGCCGCAGGAGATGGGGCGACGGCCTGCTGAAACAGCTGTTTCCGGCTTGTCAGCGCCAGGAGGAGTGGAGGCCGGAGCGTTCGGCGACGGTCGGCGTTGCTGTGCGGTGGCGACGGCGGCTTGGAGGTGCCCTTCATCCCCCTCGCCCCTCAGGGATCTCTGGGACGCTCTCCGGATGTTTTTCGGGGGTCCTAGAGGCACCATGGGGAGCCCAGGGTGCCAGTTGCGAGCCAGCGACAGCGGTGGTGGCGGCTGCAGCGGCGGAAGGCAATGGCAGCCACGGATCATCCGGCTGAGGAAAGTGCTTGTAGTAGGTGGCTGGGGGAATACGGACAGCCTTGCCCTCAGGATTACCATCTGCTCTTTTTTGAGCCTTGACCCCTATTATCCGGGGTTTGTTTTGTCATCAGAGCTGAGACTGGGGATTTGGGGAGATTTGGGGCAGGAGAGGCGGGAGGCTGACCAGGGTTCTATTGGTCACCTCGAGTGGCTTCTCCTCCCCACTTCTTCCCCCAGGTATGGGTGGGTGTTGGCCTTTGATGGCCACCCACCCTTGGACTTGGACTGGGTTCTTTGTCTGCTATTCCTACTCTCGCCCCAGGGAAGAACTTGTGCCTGTGGGATTATCATCGTCTTTAACAACCTTACAAATTGCTGGCTTCTTGTGCGACCCCAAACTGGAGGAGAACTGGGCAAAATGGTGTGCAGGTGCTGAGGGGGCTGTTTGTCATCCGCCAGATGAAAGGATGGACTATTGTGACTTTATTGTCGGTGTCATCTGCCCCAGTCACTTGATAGGGTGACTGGAATAATTATCCTCCAGACATGGGGGAATGTCACTGGCCCCTTTCACTGCTGTGATAGGGCAGTGAACCAGCTCTCAATATGAAGATCTACTTTGACCCAGTATTATTGGACGATCTGGTGAAGCCCTGACCAGTTGACTCTCCATCTCTCTTTTGTGCGATGTTTACGGCTGCTGACCTGCTTGCGCTGCGAGACTCCCCCCTCTCGCAGGTTTGGCCCTCCTCACTATCGAGGGCCTACCTTGATGACAGATTTTGGAATCCCGAGAGGTGGCATGTGGTGAGGAGGGGGTTGTGGGGTTTTTTGGGGAAATTTTTAGATAAGGGTTTAAAGGTTTCTGGGAAGGGGGTGGGTTCGGTGGGTTTGGGGGAGAACCTGTCGGGGAGGAGGCCAGAGCCAGCTGAAGAGCACGGCACTAGAGGTGCGGGAACCGGGGTAAAGGAGGGGGTTAGAGCTTGTGTTGTGGATGGACATTACATCAGTACTGTGGGTGGAAGGGGCAGATATGGCGGGAGCAGGGGGCCACATCAGGTTGTGGGAGCGTGCGCCCGCTGGCTCCAAGTGGTGGTGCGCTCCGGCCTCCAATGCTCCCCTCGTTTCCCAGGTTGCACAGACCCTCAGGCCCTGGGGCTTCGGCTGATGCTGTGCAACGCCCGGTCCGTGGTAAATAAAGCCCCCCTCATCTGTAATCTTGTTCAGGAGGGGGGAGCGGACCTGGCGGTTATTACGGAGACCTGGTTGGGCTGGGGGGGGGTCCCCCTCGTTGAGATGTGCCCACCCGGTTTCCGCGCATTCCATCAGCCGAGGACACAGGGGAGGGGCGGGGGGTGGTGGTGGTTGTCATTAGAGAAGGTCTTGGTCCGAGGAAGGCCACTGTTCCTTAGACGGCTGGTTGTGAGTCCCTCCCTGTGAAGTGGGGTCATGGGGTGCAGATGGGTGTGCTGGTTACATACCTGGCTCCCTGCCACGTGACGGCAGCTCTGCCTGAGCTGCTCAACGTTATAGCCGCGGTGGCGGTTGACACCCCCAGGCTTATGGTCATGGGGGATTTTAACCTGCCATCCATCGGCGAGGTGTCTGAGGTGGCTCGGGAGTTCATGGCTTCCATGATGGCCATGGACCTGACCCAGTTAGTTCATGGCCCTACTCACACGGGGGGAAACACGCTAGACCTGGTTTTTATCTCTGGTCAGTGGTTGAGTGATCTTGAGATAGGGGATATAGTGATCGAGCCCTTGTCATGGTCAGATCACTCTCTCCTTCGCTTTGACCTTTGAACCGCCGCACCCCGCCGCAGGGAGGCAGAACCATTGAGGTGGTACCGCCCCAGGCGCCTGATGGATCCTGATAGGTTCCCGACGGAGCTTGGGCCATTTCCTGAGGCTCTGACACACGGCTCGACTGAGGAGCTGGTGGCCGCCTGGGATAGGGCGGCCGCTGGAGCTTTGGATCGGGTCATGCCTTTGTGGCCTCGATCTCGCCTGGCTCCTTGGTTCACCGAGGAGCTGAGGGAGATGAAGCGCTGGAAAAGACGCCTGGAGAGTGGTTGGAGGGCCAGCCATTCTGAATCTGACCGAACACTGGTAATGTCTCATATTAAGACCTACCTGGTGGCGATAAAAGTGGCGAAGTATAACTATTTTGCCACTCTTATTGTGTCATCAGATAATCGCCCACCAGGAAGCACAGGAGGACCCCTTGGAGGGTAGAGCCAAGGATTTTGTACAGTATCTGTATGACAAAATCGCTCAGATTCGGGAACACCTGGACTCTAACTGGGTAGATTCAGTGTGGAGGACAGAGGCAGGCCTTGTGAGTATTATCTGGGAAGAGTTTGATTCTGTGACGCCCGAAGACGTGGACAGGATACTGGGCAGACTGAGCGCAGCCACATGTTTACTGGACCCATGTCCCTCCTGGTTGGTGCTGGCCTCTCGGGAGGTTACACAAGGCTGGCTCCAGGGGATTATAAATGCTTCCTTGAGTGAAGGTGTCTTCCCTGCCACCTTGAAAGAGGCGGTGGTGAGGCCTCTCCTCAAGAAGCCTTCCCTGGACCTAGCAGTGTTGGCAAATTATCATCCAGTCTCCAACCTTCGCTTCGTTGCGAAGGTTGTTGAGAGTGTGGTAGCGCGACAGCTCCCCCAGTACCTGGATGAATTGTCGTATCTGGATCCATTCCAGTCGGGCTTCAGGTCTGGGTACAGCACGGAAACGGCATTGGTCGCGTTGATTGATGATCTCTGGAGGGCTCAGGACAGGGGTTGTTCCTCTGTCCTGGTCCTATTAGATCTCTCAGCGGCTTTTGATACCATCGACCATGGTATCATGCTGCACCGGCTAGAGGAGTTAAGGGTGGGGGGCACCGTCCTATGATGGTTCTCCTCCTTTCTCTCTGGCCAGTCACAGTCTGTGTTGACAGGGGGGCAGAGGTCGACCCCGAGGCCCCTTGTATGTAGGGTGCCACAAGGGTCGGTCCTCTCGCCCCTTCTGTTCAACATTTATGTGAAGCCGCTGGGTGAGATCATCCGTGGTTTCGGGGTGAAGTACCATCAGTACGCTGATGATACTCAGTTGTACATCTCCACCCCAGACCACCCCAATGATGCCCTTGAAGTGATGTCCCGGTGCCTGGAGGCCGTGCGGATCTGGATGGGGAGAAACAGACTCAGGCTCAACCCATCCAAGACCGAGTAGCTGTGGTTTCCGACATCCCGATATAGTCAGTTGGTGCCATCACTGACTATTGGGGGCGAGTCATTGGCCCCCACGGAGAGGGTTCGCAACTTGGGTGTCCTCCTGGACTCACGGCTGTCTTTAGAAGAGCACATGATGGCCGTGGCCAGGGGGACTTTTTATCAGGTCCGCCTGATTCGCCAGTTGCGTCCCTTTCTGGATTGGGACTCGTTAAATACGGTCACTCATGCTCTCGTTACTTCCCGCTTGGACTACTGCAATGCTCTCTACATGGGGCTCCCCTTGAGGAGCATCCGGAGGCTCCAGCTGGTCCAGAATGCAGCCGCGCGGGTGGTTATGGGAGCGATGTGGCACTCCCATGTAGCCCCCCTCCTGTGCGAGCTGCACTGGCTCCCGGTGGTCTTCCAGGTGCGCTTCAAGGTTTTGGTTACCACTTTTAGAGCACTCCATGGCATCGGACCGGGGTATTTGAGACCACCTTCTGCTACCAATAGCCTCTCACCGACCAGTACGCTCCCATAGAGAGGGGCTCCTCAGGATGCCGTCGGCCAAACAGTGTTGACTGGCGGCCCCCAAGGGGACAGCCTTCTCTGTGGGGGCACCTACCATCTGGAACGAGCTCCCTCCAGAGATACGGAGGATCCCGGACCTGCGCACGTTTCGCCGTGCTCTCAAAACTTTTCTATTTCAGCAGGCTGGCCTGGCCTAACTCTCCTCTTTTAAATTTTTTAATTCATGATTTTATAAATTGGGTGTTTTAATATTTAATAATTTTAAGGGATTTTTAATATTTGTATTATCTGTATTTTATCTTGGCTGTTCACCGCCCTGAGTCCTTCAGGAGTAGGGCGGTAGAGAAATTTGATTAATAAATAAATAATAAAATAAATTCTTCTTTCCTTTCTCCTTTCCTTTCTTTTCCCCTTGACTTGTTAGGGCATGAATTATCCCAGTGCCAATTGTTGTGAATGTTCCCATACTTGCTTGGCAATGAGGCTGAAGTGCTCAGGAAGGAAATTTAGTAAACAGCAAGTCAGGCAGTAAATGATCAGTATTCCAAACTTTACCCAGACTACAACTTCATACACAGTTGATTTATACTTGATAGCTGAAGTACACATCTCATAAACTGTAGAGCAGCTCCCCCCCTTTTTACAGTTCATGAGATGTTGAAATTTAGGAAGGCAATCTTAGACAATGATCCCAGTCTCCCCTCAGTCAGTTTTTAATAATACATTTCAGGTCTACTTTCTTATCTATGACCAATACCAGCAGGGAGAGGGAAAGGGAGAGGGGAGGGGGAGAGGGGGAGGGGGAGGGAGGGAGGGAGAGAGAGAGGGGGGATGGAATATATTTCAGAATATAATCTTATTCTATCTTATTTATTTATGCAATCAGTGGGATTCAAAAGAGGAACTTAAATGTTGTTTAAACAAGCCAATACAAAGAGTTAACTCTTGCTAGGGGATATTGAAAGTTTTAAGTCAGTGGCAGACTCAGAACTCAGAAGCAGACAGATAACTATGATAATTTCAAGTCAAAACCCAATTTTTGAAACTGCAGAAAAAGATTGCCATGCATTGTTTTTATATTTGTCATCTTCCAAATATAAGGGGACTTGAAGAATTCTTGATCATTAATAATTGATGATAACATCTGATACACTAGTTTCAGGGAAATAACTTTTAAGGGTAGCTGAGGCTCTATGGATGATACGGTCCATGAATACACAAGATGTCTACATGTGGTTTAAGCCCATCAAACACATACTGATTTTTCTGTGTGGCTTGAGTTTGTGTGTGGGACTAAAGTACATAAAAAGAATCTGCATCAAAATCTCTTTTGCACTCTACAAAAGTGAAGATAAAATAAGACTTTGCTTCTTTCTTTCTGTTAGTGCTTCCTCCTGCTATGGAAGACATGTAATAGGCAGCAAGAACAACCTTAAAAATCAGGAGGAAGAACTGAAACCAAGGCAACAGTCAGATAAAAGAAATTCGAGTTCAAGGCAGAAATGTAATTTGAGAAAGTGTCTCAGACTTGACCCTCTTCAGTTGTCTTGAAAATAAAGGGAGGAAGCAGGGAGCCACATTCAGACTTGCAATATTTTCTTACTGCAATCCTATAATAAAAATCATATTAGCATTCATAACTTTGGTTTCCTAGTCTCATCAATCTTGAAAGGCTGACAAGATATGTGGTAATTGTTTGCAATGATGTACAGAAAATATCTCATGCGTAAAGTGAGGCACATGAATTGTTCACGATATATATTTTATTATTTATTTATTTATAATATTTAAATAGCCAGACATCTCACAATCAAGTGACTCTGAACAGCTTACAACCAAGTTAAAAACAATATGGTAATAGCTACAATGTATCTTAAACTGATCTCCCAATAGTACTAATATAATGCGCCAGCTTTAAAATATAGGACTTAACTTCCCTAGAAACCTTTGCTTTTTTTTTGTTTGCCAGCTACCATGAACAATAAGAAAAAAGCCTGTGAGAAGACAGGGGCAAAACAACACAAAACCTTTCTCTCTAGTCATTTCATAGAAAATTAAATCATCGTGCATGGATTTGTCATCTGCTATACACGCTGACTCCAGTTTATGGCAGCATAACCAATGTTACGCATTTGAAGGAAGGCTTTGTGAAAACATAACTGGATTTCTGCAAATCAAATCCTTTGTTTCTAAGCAGTTTGTCCTTCTTCTTGTAGTCTGCTATTCTAAAGGAAAATAATTCCTTATATGGGAAATATACAAGAGATTTAAAGGTGGGATTAATATCAACAAAGCTGAAGTTGTTCATCTGTATTTAATGCAGAGCGTAATCTTGTATTTAGCATTTTTTTTTTTTTTTGCTGTGGCTTAAAAATTCTTTATTTTCAAAACAGACAAGTTGTCAAAACAGTTTACCTTTGTAAATATGATTAAAATGTGAAACTTGGAGCAAATAGGCATGTATCTTTCAGTATATTACAGTGAGAGATGGACATATAGGTTAGACCAGGGGTGAAATCTACTTACCTTCCCTACCGGTTCGGAAGTGCGTGCGTGCATCACGTGTGATTTTGGACCCTCTGAGCATGCACAAAGCCTTCTGCACATGCGCAGAGGGTCAAAAACAGGTTATTTCCTGGTTAAAACTAGGTAGTAACGATGTCTGGGCAGGTGGGTGGAGCCTCGTGCTGCCACCACTGCTGGTTCACTGAACCACCCGCCACTGCCACTTACAGTTTTCCCAAACCGGTGTGAACCGGTAGCATTTCACCCCTGGGTTAGACTCTTCTACCACAGGAGCCCTCTTGTAACTCAACAGGGGCTGACCACATACACTACAACTCACTGAAAATAATCTATGAATCATTTCCCTTTGGAACATTTTCTGCACTTAAACATTTTCTTGTGAAGTGTATCAAATAATTCTCTGAAACTATCAGATGTTGAATATTAAGTACCAGAAGAAAAAAAATCAAACATTTCCCCTCAAAAATAAAAATGACCTTTGCATATTGTTGCTGAACTGTCATTCTGGCATTGTGCGCTATTGACCAAGCTGGATGGATATATCGGGAGTCATAATTTACATGTTATTGTAAAATTGCAATGTTCTTCAGCCCTCTTCTTTTTAACCTAATGAACATAAGCCTTAGAATTCTGTTAGACTTCTGCTGGTAGATCATACTATGTTTATGTATGGCCATGCAATAGATATACTAGCTAATCAGATATTGAAGTGGTTAGTTGCTGTTACTCTTGTTATTTTAAGTAATATTTTTATGCTTATATTTTATTCTGCTTTATATTTTGAATTTTTATTCTGACAAGTTGCTTTGAAGTATTCATTGAAGAATCAGAATCAGAACATAGCTGGAAGGGATCTTGAAGATCTTCTAGTTCATCCCCCTACTCAAGCAGGAGATCCTATACCATTTCAGACAAGTGACTGTCCAGTCTCTTCTTAAAATCCTCCGGTGATGAAGCACCCAAGACATCTGAAGGCAAGATGTTCCACTGGTTAATTGTTCTCACTGTTAGGAAGTTTCTCCTAAATTCCAGGTTGCTTCTCTCCTTGATTAGTTTCCATCCATTGTTTCTTGCCCTGCCCTACGGTGCTTTGACCCCTCCTCTTCGTGGCAGCCTCTCAAATTCTGGAATACTGCTATCATGTCCCCCTTAGTCCTTCTTTTCTCTAGACTAGCCAAACCCAAATCCTGCAGCCATTCTTCATATGTTTTAGTCTCCAGGTCTTAATCATCTTAGCTGCTCTTCTTTGTACTTTTTCCCAAAGTCTCAACATCTTTTTTATAATGTGGTGACCAAAACTGCAGTATTCCAGGTGTGGTCTTACTAAGGCTTTACAAAATGGTACTATTACTTCAGGTGACTTTGATTCTATGCTTTTTGATTTTGATTCTTTTTGATTTTGATTCTAGAAAGAATGGTTTATGAATATACTAATATATAAATATAGTTCTCTGGCTTAGCACTTTACACATAGATTCATACTTCCATGCAGAGTTCATGTTGCATGTCATTTCATAGGTTGACCTGTTTTATAAGCCTACTGGAAATACTATTTTCAGAGGTCCTAGTCAGGTTCCCCTTGCAGGTAGTAACCACAGAACCCTCCTTCTCAGTAGTGGCAGAACAACTGTGGAATGATTTCTCAAGAGGGAAAAACATATAAGAAGGTTTCAAGCTGGAATGTAGATTGAATGAAATTTGAAACTGAAGTCAAGGACAGGCAGAATGTGAAATTCATTGCATTTTCAGATATCAGACTTAGTTATCTACCACAATATGGATTAACTGCCTAAATCAGGTAGGTATTAGTTCATTGGAACACTATTTCGCATATGTACTCCACATATATTCGAACAGGGGTGACTGTACTTAAGTCAAATTAAAGATGCAGAAGAAAATGTGGGAAAGAACAATAAGCTAGTCTGTCATATCCTTATCTACAGTTGCAGATGGTTTTCTATTCCCTGTTTATAGAAGAAGAGGAGCAAGGTGCTATGCATACAAAATGGGCAAAGAAGCTCATAAGCTGTTTCACCTTCTCCTATTCCATTTCCTATAAATTACGTATAGGATGACTAAACACAGCAATTTGTTATTTTTGTAAATATTCTATACATATAGATCACAGATTTGCAGATTGCTGATTGCTACTTGTTTAACTTGGAGAACCAACTATCATCAGATTATATTGAAACACATCACTTTTTCTTCATTGGTAACAGCAACAAAGACTTTACAAACAGTTTGGGACAAATATATACAACACTACTTCCCTTATTTGAATTTTATATAGTTGCTGCGAGAATATAATATTTGTATTAAAACAGAAATAATAATTATGGCATATGAACTGTTAAAATCCTAGTTTAAACAGTACTAGACAACCTGTGAGTCCTTTCAGAGATATTTCTTTACCAGATTCTGTACTGCCTTCAACAATGGCAGAGCTACTAATGTACTTGAAAAATTCTTTAAAATTTAGGGACTATTGGCTTTGAGAGTAGCCCACATTGAACCATATAGCACAGTCAAACATCAGAAATTTACCATAAGAAATGTTTCACGTCACTTTGTATTATGTCATAAAATGCTTTTCTATTTATTTTATATCATGAAATATTGTATGAAATTTACTAGATTTCAAGAACAGGTAGTCCTCAACTTACAACAATTCATTTAGTGACCATTTGAAGTTACAACGGCATTGAAAAGAATGACTTAAGACCTTTTTTCACACAACCATTGCAGCATCCCATGGTCACATGATTAAAATTTGGACGCTTGGCAACTGATTCATATTTATGACCGCTGCAGTATCCCGGAGTCACATGATCACTTTTTGCAACTTTCTGATGAGCAAAGTCAATGGGGAAGCCAGATTCACTTAACAACTGTGTTACTAACTTAACAACTGTTACGATTCACTTAACAACTGTGGCAAGAAAGGTCATAAAATGGGGCAAAATTCACTAAATAATTCACCATCCTAACTGGAGTAGTTTCCCAGTCACTCCTCTCCAAGTGCAGGCTGAACGTCCTTGACTCCCAGTGAAAGAATGTTGTTGTTGTAGTTGTAGTTGTTGTTATGGCTATACCTCTCACCCTGTTGCCATCCAACCCCCCTCCCAATTCCCACAGCATGCCCATCCCTGGGCAGCCCTGAAAATCCAAAGAAAAAAATGGCCTCCAGGGCTGACAGGATGCCCCCCCTCAATCGATGAGCGTCTCCTGAAATGAGAGGAACATAGCAGGTTAGTCCAGGCAGTCCCTAGCCACCTCCTCTCCCTCCAGGAAGATCCTTTGGCTTGTTAGGGAATTTATCATGTAATTGTTTTACTAGCCTATCTGCCTTCACATCCCAGCTCTTGACCCAGGTAGTCTCAGACAAAGGGTATTCTGTCCAATGAACCAAATATTGCAACCGACCCCTATGTAATTTAGAATCCAAAATTTTCTTAACTTCATAATGGGTTTCTCCTTGCACTACCTTCGGTTTATGTGCTGGGTGATCTTGTGGACTCAATCTTGAACTAACAGTAGGCTTCAGCAAGCTGCTGTAAAAGACTGGATGCACTTTCCCTAACAGGCATGAGAGGCTAAGTTGAACCATTATTGGCTTAATTACTTTCACTATTGGGAATGGCCCTAAAAACTTAGGTCCTAGCTTTTTGCTGGGCAATTTAAACTTAATGTATTTGGTAGACAGGTAAACTCAATCTCCTACACGAAAGTGGGGCTGCAGAAATCAATGTTTATCTGCTTGCTTTTTGTATGCTTCTGCTGCCTCTGCTAGCTCTTCCTTGGTGTTTTCCCAACCCCTCTTGAGTGACTCCATCCATTCAGCTAGAGTCATGGAGGAAGGTGGCTCTCTTGGCAACTCGGGCATGGGAACAAACTCCATACTGCTTGTGACTGGAAAGCGGGTTAGTCCGGTGCTGCTATGCACTGCATTGTTGTAAGCTACTTCTGCAAAAGGCAGCAGATCCACCAATTTTCTTGTTGGTAACCCACATAGCATCTTATGTACTGCTCTACCATGGCATTTGTATGTTCTGAGGTTCCGTTCATGCTCAGATGAAAAACCGAGCTGAGTCCCTGAGTTGACCCGATGAAATTCTCTCCAGAATTTAGTGGTGAATTGAACTCCCCTGTCTGAGATTACTTGGTGGGGCACTCTGTGCAGCTGGTAGATCTGTTTGATAAACATCTTAGCCAGCTTCCTAGCAGAGGGCAATCTGGAGCAGGCAACAAAGTGGGCTTGTTTAGAGAATAAATCCACCACGGTCCAGATGACTGTGTTCCCCCCGCTCTCTGGGAGTTTAACTATAAAGTCCATCACTATCTCCTTCCAGGGCTGGCTGGGGTCAGCTACTTGTTGGAGAAGCCTGGGGGACTTTCCTGGCCTCATTTTCATGGTGGCACAGTTAGCACAACTTTTTACATAGTCCTCCATATCGGCTTTCATTTTCGGCCATAAGAACTGCCTCTGGGCTAAGTGGAGGGTTTTTAGGAAGCCGAAGTGACCAGCCAGTCAGGAATCGTGGCTGTGCTGTAAGACCTGCAGCCTCAAACTGTTGGGAACATATAGCTTGGACTCCTTCCGAGCCAGTTCCTCACTTTGACATTTGGTTTGGCCCCTGGTGGTGACTTGTGCTGCTGGTTGAGGATGGGGGATGATCACATGGACGATGTCCTCCCTCTTACTCTCAAATACACGCTATCCATCACATGGTCCAATCAGGTCACCATTCTAACTGGAGTAGTTTCCCAGTCACTCCTCTCCAGGTGCAGGCTGAACATCCTTAATTCCCAGTGAAAGAATGTTGTTCTTATGGCTATACATCTCACCCAGTTGCCATCCAACCTTCCTCCCAGTTCCCACAGCATGTCCATCCACTAGGTGTGGCAGCCCTGAAGATGCAAAGAAAAAAATGGCTCCAGGGCTGACACCATGGTTGTTTTGTTTTCTGTTCAGGAAAGGAAGTATCTCTGAAACAATAACCCAACGGGGCATGGATTGTCTACTTATTATTATTAATTGGCTGGAAGACTTTTAAGTCATCTTTTAATTTTTTTGGGAAGGGCGGGGTTGGCTTGTTCTGCAGGTATTATGGAACAGCAGAGTTGGATATGTTTTGAGCAACTATGCATGTAAGAAAACATATTATTCAGGGATTTATATGTATTGTGTAAATACACATATGATTTCTATGTGTTTTCTTTCTCCCTGCAATCCTATTTTTCCCTCAGAAATGCTGTGCTTATTGAAGATTAAGTTTGGCATCTGAACTTTTAAGAAAAATTTGGCAGTTGGAGCTTAGAAACAGCCTCTGCCTTCTTTTCAATGTTTTCAGCAAATTAACTATCTTTAGATCCCCATGACAACCATTTGGAGAATCTACTTAGCTATCATGACTAAGCTGGCCTTCTTTGCAGTGGCACCTATCATCCAGATATCTAGGAGTACCTAACATTATGTGTTTTAGGCATTTAGTAAAATCATCATCCACTCCTTCCTTCAGTAAATGTCATGTGAGAATTGTTTTTCTTCTTAAAATGTTGACAATCATTTTAGTATTTTTCCCTGGAAAAGCTTTGGCCTATAGTAAAATGCCTTTATGCATTTTAATGTATATTATTTCAATATGTTTTATTTACCTACAAATGCTGTACAGATAGTCCTCAACTTACACCCACAACTGAACCCAAAATTTATGTAGTTAAGTGAAACATTTGTTAAGTGAGTTTTGCTACATTTTATGACCTTTCTTGCCACAGTTAAGTGAATCACTGCAGTTGTTAAGTTAGTGACACTGTTGTTAAGTGAATCTGGCTTCCCCACTGGCTTTGCTTGTCAGAAGTTGCAAAGGGTGATCACATGACCCCCAGACACTGCAACCATCATAAATATGAGTCAGTTGTCAAGCATCTGAATGACTATGGAGATGCTGCAGTGGTTATAGATGTGAAAAACAGTCATAAGTCATTTTTTTCAGTGCTGTTGAAATGTTGAATGGTCACTAAACGAACAGTTGTAAGTCACGGACTACCTGTACAAAATGTATTAAACAATTGTTTTGGATAGATATATTCTTGGGAAATAAGGCTAGTTCCTTTTTTAAGCCATCAGAAATGTTAGATAATCCTTATAAGCTCTTTCTAGATATTGTTGCTAATTGATCATTCTGTGAGAAAAGGACTAATTCTGTTGTTTTAGATTTTAAATTAATTCTGTACCATTAATAGGACTAATTTTTTTTTAAAAAAGTACTTTCATCTTCAAAGCCAGGTGAGACAATTTAAGAAGAATACACAAATGCAGAAAATGTGATCAGTAAAAGGTGCAATTTTCACATAGCTATTTTGCACAACAGAACACTAAAATAAATGTATTGCCATGGCTTTTAGTGTGCTGATAAGTAGGAAGAGAAATATTATGTGTGAGGGCTGAATAATAAGCATAATGTGAGAACAACCTATACTGTTGAACTATAATAGATTATAGAGAGCTAGTTTAGTGTGATGGTTAAGGCAGTAGTCTAGAAGCCATGAGCTCTAATCCTTTCTTGGGCCCAAAGTCAGCTGAGGGACCTTGGGCTAGTTACTCTTTCTCAGCTCTAGGAAGCAGGCAATGGAAACCATATCTGAAATCTTGCCAAGAAAACTCCAGAGATTTTTCCAGACAGTCACCAAGAGTCAACATTGACTCAAAGGCACAAATAATAATAACAAGAACAGGATATGTTCTCACAGTTCAAAAGGAATTTAAAATGTTAAGGGCATGCTGTACAATTGTAAGCTACAAAATGGCTTCCATGATGAACTGATATGTTGACAAAATAGTTTCCATAGGGAATGGAGTTAGTCATAAGTCACTCATACAACAATAAGTAACTCTGGTGTGATTGCTTCCTACTGCTCCTTCTGGCATTATAGCAAATCACTCCTTTTTTTCCCTGGTACCTTCCAGACAAAGCATTAAGTTACAGTCATTTACCATTTTGATTTCCAAAGAATGTCTTTATATCCCATGTGGAACCTGAGACATTCTTGAAAACAGTGAAGATGCCCAAGGGTAGTGCTTTGCTTTGTAGCATTCAAAATCTTCTTTATATTTTTAATTGAAGTCTAAATAGTATTAAAACTGGATGAGCCATTGCTTGTAAGAACCATTATACAATGTTGTTCAAGTATACCCTAAATTCCAGTAGCGGTTTCTCTACAGAATTACTGGAAGGAATATATATTAGTGACTATTTTGCATTGATTTGCTACAGGGAACAACAAAATGGAAGAAAAATCTTTTGTTCTTTTTGTTTCTCTTTTTCTTTCACTATAGCTTCTACTGAAAAGGTAACTGTGGAACTGCGATAAGCCAAAAGGCTTAAAATTATGTCAAAAATATAAAAACACTTTTGCTTGCTTGATTGGATTTTTGAAGTTTAGATTTTGTTACAGAATTTTGGAGCTTCTCACCATTTCAAATGTGACAAAGGATGTGAATATCATGTACATTTAATGTATTCATTGCAGAAATGAAAAGGGGAATCTAAGAGCTATTGATACTGCATGCCTATTACCCTACATGTCAGAATGTCAATTTACAAGACATACTTCTGAAGATCTACTGAAAGCAGTAAGTTTAAAAATAGCTAAAGTTAAATTAGAAGCTTTTTGGCATATTGCATTGTACTAAATCAAGACTTGTTGACTGAATCTGCCTGAAATATATTAGTAACAGAAATAGAAAAACTGCTAAGTTTTAAAATGGCATCTCCTTGCAATCTAGCTTTTGACAATATCTTTCTTGGTTCTTCCTGTGAGCGAAACTTATTCTTGTCCAGGTTATCTCAAGAAATTACATTCGTTGGTTAGTTTGGCATCAATAGTATTAGAAAATGGTTATTGTTATAACTGTAAATAATTATTAGTAATTTAAAAAGTCAAACTAATGCAATTTTAAAAAGAAAGTTATTACACACAAGCAAAAGAGTTGCTATATAGATGAAAAAGGAATGTAAGGAGAAATGATAAGATCATAGCAACAGAAATAAATTATGCTAATAAGTCTGTGAGAAATTAGGCTATTCCTTATTAGGAAAATAAAACTTTAAATTTCTAGAATAGATATGTACAAACTAGTTGTTTACACCTGACTGTAAAATAGTTTTACACCCCTCAGAAGGAGTCAGTTGCATTCAATGGTTTTTCCTTGTGTGCTGAATAAAACTCTTGAATTCTGTTTGTGGCATCTGATGTTTTGACCTGGGTAGGTAATAAACTACAGGGAAGAAATTCTTCCAACATTACGATCAAGAAGATCATTATAGTTCTAAAGAGATTCATATTTACTACAAAGAAATAATAATTGGGACAGCCATTTACTGTATATCTTTTATTTTTTCCTTATGCTACCACAACATTTATTTTAGAAGAGGGTGGAATGGATAGTTTTACAGCTCTAGAAAATCTCTCTGCTATGCACAGAAAACAGCTACATTGATTCAAACGCTATAGGCCTCCATTCAGAAGGAGTTTTCTCGTGTTATTTTTCTGTCCATCTGCTTTGATTTTCCTAATTTTCTAATCTGGGTTCTGTCCATGGCAGAGAGACCCAGTTTAGGAAAAATTTACTCAGAAGCATACTGCAAGCATAAAGTATGAGGAAGAGTAATCCTTAATCTCCCTAATTTGGAATAGCTAAAATAACCAATACTCTTTAATGCAAGCTTCCATTCCATTACAGAGGTATCCTTTTAAAACAAGCAAGCAAAGAAACAAAAATCTCACTTCATACTGATAGCTCCGTTCAGATCTTTACTGGGTACACCCCCCCCCCCTCCCAGGATGATTCATTCTCATTCTTTGTATTCAATTCCTTTGAGTTTCAGGCTGTTAACTCTAGAACTTTTCCCACAGATCTCAAAAAGTGTGTTTAATCTTTCTCAGCAGCCCTATCTTGTAGCTCTCTCCCTCAACAGACTTCCAACTGTTGTCTTCCTCTGTTGCCTAGGTAACTGGTTTCCTCCCCACCCTTCACTGCATCTGCTTAGGCAGCCCATTGCCAGTTATATCATGGCTGAAGATACAATCAGTCATTACTTCCTTTTTCTGTATTTTTGTTGCTTTATTTTTAAAATAACATTTTATTTTTTTTAATTACACAAATGAATGACTATTGTAATTTGAACCACCCACAGAATTTGAAAGTGGACAGAGTAAGCACTTTCCTGATAATTTAAATGACCATACAAATATTATATTTCACAGGGCTGGGAATAAACCAGAGACTATAGATGAGACATTGGCAAGTTTTCTGTGGATCATTCTTGAATTACTAATTGCTAGGGATTTTGTAGTTGGAAAGCAACTTTTGCATGTTCCAGCCAGTATTATAGCAGATTGATATATTTCAAATGAGGCAATCAATTAACTGAAATTTCTTTTCGTCTTAGGTTCATCTAATGCCTCTCTTTTCCTGTTTTTAGTAGATATGGGCAACCTGTTTTCCCAATCCCTTCCCTATTTGTTGGAACTGGTTGCTGGTTATTCTTATCACACTGCTAAATTTGCCAAAAGTCAGTAAGACCCTAAAATATAGTTTACAAAAGCAAGAAAAAAATCTACCCACCACAGCAGAAACAGAAAAAAAAATCTCTTCTTAAGAATGTTAACTATAGCCCCTGGCCATAAAAAGTATATCAATTTTTGTTATTAAAAAGAGATCTTGCAAAAAATATATATATCACCCTATCCCAAGACTTTGGGTTGCTTATAGCAATAACAATGCAATAAAAGTAGTCAATAAATCCCATACTAATTAAAAAACAGCCCACAGACATGTATAAATGTATTTATAGATCCAAAGCCCAATTCCCTAGTTCCCAAATGCAGAGTGGAATAAGAGCATTTAACTGCCTTCATAAAATGCATCAGTGAAGGGGCCAAACGGATCTTGGGGCAAACTGTTATGTAAATAGGTTTGTTTGGCGGGAAGTTTGAATTAACTGACCCTCAGCTGATTGGCTGACCACCACAGCTGCAAGGTATATAAAGGGAGCTGGCTCCCCAGGTCAGTTGCTGGAGTCTCACCCTATAATAAAGAGCTGTTGTCACTTACTACTCTGGCTTGCTGCGTCCTCATTCACCCAACTTAGCATTGGCGACGAGGATGGGATTTTGAGGCCAGAAGCAGAGGAGAGCTGAAGCCACACTCAAAGGAGCTGAAGCCATGTTCAGAAAAGGGGACCCGAAACCGCATCTGAATCCAGCCAGGCGAGCGAGCGGAACACAGGAGAATCCCGAAACGATGTCTGCCTACACCCCGCCAGCGCCTTTCGACCCCAAGGAAGAGAAGTGGGGATCCTACATGTCCCGGTTCGAGTGCTTCATGGTGGCAAACGACATGCAAGGGCTACCGGACGTTCGGAAGAAAGCCCTGTTCCTGAGTCACTGTGGGCCAAGGGTTTTCGACACAGCCGAAGCATTGTCGAAGCCGAATTCGGTCCACAACATTTCCTGGTCGACGCTACAGACCCTGCTGAAAGACCACTATGCACCAACGCCATCGAAGTACGTGCAGCGCTACGAATTCCGGCAACGGCTCCAGCAAGAGGGAGAATCGATCAGCGAGTACGTCGCTGCCCTGCGTAAGGCCACAACCCAATGTGAGTACCGAGACCTGGATGAGATGCTCCTAGAGCAACTAATTTGCGGAGTGAGAGATAGCCGGCTTCAGAGGAGGCTGCTTGCGAGGTCAAACCTGACTCTACTCATCGCGCTAGACGAGGCCAGGGCGCAAGAGTCGTCAGTAAAGGCCGCCGAGAGATTAAAGAGCTCCCACCTAACCAAAACAACGCAGAAGACGGCGCCAGTGCATCGAGAGGCCGTAAGCACCGCGAGCGAGGGGGAGTCTGAAGAAGAGGTCTACCGCACCGAGCAGTCCCGCACAGCCCGGAGGGAGCCCAGAGATGGATGCGCCAGCTGTGGAGGGTCCCACTCAC
This sequence comes from Arizona elegans, assembly GCA_022577455.1. Classification (NCBI taxonomy): domain Eukaryota; kingdom Metazoa; phylum Chordata; class Lepidosauria; order Squamata; family Colubridae; genus Arizona; species Arizona elegans. The sequence goes on along the minus strand of JAKOOJ010000006.1, from coordinate 91,079,946 downwards.
GACAGAACTGTAAGTTCAGGGACGCCGTTTGCCGTTCCTGTGAGAAGAGGGGCCACATCGCTAGAGTCTGTAGGTCGAAAACACACCAGAGCTACAGACCACGTGGCCAAACGGCCCAATCCGAGACGGCGCCACACCGAAGGCCCAACAGGGATGGCGGAAACCGGAAGGGCGCGAAATTTGAAGACGCTGGGGCCTACACCATCCGCATCGCACGGACCTGCACCTCGCCTGGAGAAAAGACCTACACCACGGTCGAGATCGAGGGACGGGAGTGCCAGATGGAGATAGACACGGGATCGCCGATATCCATCATGTCTTGGGAAAACCTAAAGAGAGTCATCCCCAGCGCACACAAGCGACAGCTCCAGCCACAGCTTCGCAGACTGAAGGATTACCAAGGGAACCGCATACCCGTCGAAGGCAGAGGCGAGTTCCAAGTCCAGTACGGGGAGTTTACCGAGAAACTGCCCCTCACCATCGTCAGCGACAACCTTCCCAGCCTCCTGGGCATGGACTGGTTTAGAGCCCTAGGCATGGGATTCACCGGAGTAAGGAACGTTCGAAGCACCCTGAAGGAAGACCTGATGCAGGAGTTCCAGGACGTGTTCAACAAGAGGCTTGGCAAGTATGTGGGGACCCCGATTTCATTTAATCTAGACCCCAACATCGCACCCATCCGTTTAAAGCCCAGGCGGGTACCATTTGCCCTGAAGCCCAAAATAGACATTGAGCTGGATAAATTGATCAAGCAAGGGGTGCTTGTTCCAGTCGACCACGCCAAATGGGAGACCCCAATTGTGACACCGGTCAAGCCAGACGGGTCAGTGCGCATATGTGCTGATTATAAATGCACAATTAATAAGGCCCTGCAGCAGAGCGCCTATCCAGTGCCAGTCGTTCACCACTTACTGCATTCCCTGGGCCCCGGCAAGATATTCGCAAAACTCAATCTGGTGCAGGCGTACCAGCAGCTGCCAGTAGATGGCGCTACCGCAGAGGCACAGACTATCGTAACCCACAGAGGGGCCTTCAAGTGCACCCGTTTGCAATTCGGAGTAAGCGTGGCCCCCGGACTGTTCCAAAGTACCATGGAACGGCTTCTACAAGGGATCCCCGGGGTGGTGCCCTATTTTGATGACGTGCTCATCACCGCGGACAATGAGCAGCAGCTAAGAGAAAGGCTGAGGAAGGTCCTAAGGGAATTCAGGGACGCGGGACTCAGAGTAAAACGCAATAAATGCATGATCGCAGTCCCCTCAGTCGAATTCCTGGGATACAGAGTAGATGGCACCGGCATACACCCCACAGAGAGCAAGATCAGGGCAATCAGAGAAGCACCCACCCCCAAGGACAAGGCAGAGTTACAGGCCTTCCTGGGACTATTAAATTTTTACGCCATCTTCCTCAAAGACAAGGCAACAGTGGCAGAACCCCTACATAGACTGTTAACCAAGAAAGCCACTTGGAAATGGGGGGAGGCTGAAGACAGGGCATTCGCCGGCATTAAAAAACTACTATCAGCTGAAAGCTTCTTGATTCAATACAACGCAACGCTTTCCCTTGTTCTAGCATGTGACGCGTCCCCATTCGGGGTGGGAGCCGTCCTGAGCCATAGACTCCCGAATGGCCTGGAAGCGCCCATCGCATATTATTCCCGAACTCTATCAAGTGCCGAGCGAAATTACAGCCAGCTCGACAAGGAGGCCCTCGCTGCCGTTTCGGGAGTAAAGAAATTCCACGAGTACTTGTTCGGGAGGGATTTTGAGCTAATCACAGACCATCGACCACTCCTGGGTCTCCTCGCGGGAGATCGACCAACCCCGGCAGCACTGTCACCCAGGATGACACGCTGGGCCATCTTCCTCGCAGCATACTCCTATCGCCTGGTACATCGACCAGGGGCGAACATGGGCAACGCGGACGCACTCAGCCGATGCCCACTACCCGACAGCCTAGAAGACCCCACACCCGGCATCCCCATCCTGCTGATAGACGTTTTGGACTCTGGGCCCATAACATCAGCCGAGGTTGCAAGAGCCTCAACCAAGGACCATGTGATCCAGACAGTCGCAAGTTGGGTCATGAGGGGGTGGCCGGAAAAGATTGGGAGTGGGGAATTTAAACCGTTCGCGGGAAAACGAGACGAATTGACAATGCAAGGGGGTTGTTTACTATGGGGCGATCGGGTTGTTATTCCCTCACGCTTAAGGGAAAAGGTTTTAACGTTGTTGCATGAGGGGCACCCGGGGATTGTGAGAATGAAGGGGCTAGCCAGGAGCTACGTCTGGTGGCCCAGTATGGATGCAGACATTACAGAGTGGGTGGGGAGATGTCAGCCCTGCCAAGAGTCCAGATCAGACCCGCCAACGGCAGTGAGGGAGTGGGAAAGGCCCCAGGGACCCTGGTCCAGAATACATATTGACTTTGCAGGCCCATTCCATGGACAGACCTTCATGGTCGTTGTAGACGCATTCTCCAAATGGCTGGAGATCAAGCTAATGAAGGCCACTACCACCGACGCAACCATCAGAGAGCTAAGACAATTATTCGCAACACATGGGTTACCGGACATCCTAGTGTCAGATAACGGGCCACAGTTCACCGCAACACAGTTCGAGGGGTACTTAGCGGGACTTGGGATCAGACATGTCCTTTCTGCCCCGTTTCACCCGGCTAGTAACGGACAGGCGGAGAGATTTGTGAGGTCAGCAAAGGAGGCCCTCTCACGCTTAAGCCCCGGAGACTGGCAGGAAAGGGTAGACAAATTCTTAATAGCCCAGCACTCCACACCCTGTACAGCCACAGGCCGAAGTCCGGCCGAACTACAAATGGGGCGGAAACTCCGGGGAGTTCTAGACAGACTAAACCCCAATTACTCCCCAGAGGTCTTCAAGGGGGGGGGAAAGGAAACTTAGAGAGTTCACCACAGGAACACCAGTACACGCTAGAAACTATGGACAGGGCCCACTCTGGGAGGCCGGAACAATCACAGAAATCACAGGCCCCAAGTCATACAGGGTAGACATGGGGGACGGGAGAGTTTGGCGCAGGCACATTGACCAATTAAGAAAAAGAGTAACCACAGACACCGAAGACACACCAGTCGACCCCATCTCCGACCACGACTACCAACCAGAAGCACAAACCACTAGCCCGAGTAGAGCGGAGGACTTAGCTGAGGACTCTGGTATCCAGCGCCGCCCCGTCGAGGTAGTCCCAACAGCCGGAGAAGTCGCCGCCCACGAGGAGGTCCCGGAGGCCTCATTGGCGGAGCAGGGAGAAACAGAAAGTCCCTCCGACCTGCTCAACGCCGCCCCTCTGACTGAACTGTGCAGGTCAGCTAGGACTCGCAGACGCCCTAGTCACCTGAGAGACTTTGTATGCAAATAACACCCCAAGTGACTTCTGGGAGGGGAGGAGTGTTATGTAAATAGGTTTGTTTGGCGGGAAGTTCGAATTAACTGACCCTCAGCTGATTGGCTGACCACCACAGCTGCAAGGTATATAAAGGGAGCTGGCTCCCCAGGTCAGTTGCTGGAGTCTCACCCTATAATAAAGAGCTGTTGTCACTTACTACTCTGGCTTGCTGCGTCCTCATTCACCCAACTTAACACAAACCATTTTACAATAACAGACAAACAATGCAACCTGTTGGCTCCCGCCTTTGAACCTCACATGTTGTAGAAACCTAAACCCACCATCTCCACAAGAAAAAATGGAACTGATAGGTTCTATTTGGGAGATATGATCCCAGATGTAATTGACAGCCAAGTCATCAATGGCTTTACAGTGCTTTATGGTATTTACAATTGCACATAGAAACATCTTATGGACCAGTGTCTACAAATCTGATATTATTCTGTTGTAACTTCTCTCACCAATGTCAACTGTCTTTTTACTAACCGTAGTTTGTTCAAAAGAGCCAGTTTGGTGTAGTGGTTAAAGCATCTGGCTTTAAACCAGAAAATCATGAGTTCTAGTCCTTCCTCAGGCACAAAGCTAGATAGGTGACCTTCTATCGCTTTCTCTCAGCCTTAGAAAGGAAGCAATGGCCACTATTTCTGAACAACCTTGGAAAGAAAACTGCAGGGACTTTTCCAGGCAGTCTCATAAAATTGAACATGATTGAACAAAAGAACAAAAGTTTCTTCAAAGGCAGCTCCAGAAAGGGTCTAACCTAGAAATCTTGAGGGCATTAGTCACCATCATAAGGGTTTTTTCCTCCAAAAAGAACTGCAACTACTATAAAGCAGTTAAAATGGACAAAAGTTTCACTGACCATAACTGATTAAGCAAGAGCTATGAATCACTTTCAAGTCACTTCCACCCACCGCAGGGAGGCAGAACCAACCAAATGGTTCCGTCCCAGGCGTCTGATGGACCCCGAAAGGTTCCTGATGGAGCTTGAGCCATTTCCTGAGACTCTGGCTCACGACTCGACTGAGGACCTGGTGGTCGCCTGGGACAGGGCGGCTACTGGGGCCTTGGACCGCGTTGTGCCTTTGCGGCCTCTGACCTGATGCCGATCTCGTCTAGCTCCTTGGTTTTCCGAGGAGCTGAGAGAGATGAAGCGTCGGAAAAGACGCCTGGAGAGCGATTGGAGGACAAGCCGATTTGAATCTGACCGAACACAGGTGAGATCTTATATTAAGACCTACCTAGTGGCGATAAGAGCGGCGAAGTCTAGCTACTTCTCCGCTCTTATTGCATCTGCAGAGAACCGCCTAGCTGCGCTGTTTAGGGTGACCCGCTCCCTACTTCAGGTGGGGGTATGGGAAGATCCCTTAAATTGTCGAGCTGAGGATTTTGTACAATTCCTGCATGATAAAGTTGCTCAGATTCGGGAAGGCCTGGACTCCGATGGGTAGATCCAGGGGAGGAGACGGTGGCAGATCTTGAGAGCATTATCTGGGAAGAGTTTGACTCTGTGGCTCCTGAGGACATGGACAGGATTCTGGGCAAGCTTAACGCTGCCACATGTTTATTGGCCCCATGTCCCTCCTGGTTGGTACTGGCCTCCTGGGAGGTTACACGAGGCTGGCTCCAGGGGATTATAAATGCTTCTCTGAGTGAGGGTGTCTTTCCTGCCGCCTTGAAAGAGGCGGTTGTGAAGCCCCTCCTCAAGAAGCCTTCCCTGGACCCAGCTATATTATCAAATTATTGTCCAGTCTCCAATCTTCGCTTTGTTGCGAAGGTTGTTGAGAGTGTGGTGGTGCGACAACTACCCCGATACCTGGATGAAGTTGTCTATCTGGATCCGTTCCAGTTGGGCTTCAGGTCACGATACAGCATGGAAACGGCATTGGTTGCATTGGTGGATGATATCTGGAGGGCTCGGGACAGAGGTTGCTCCTCTATCCTGGTCCTATTAGATCTCTCAGCGGCTTTTGATACCATCGACCATGGTATCTTACTGCACCGGCTGGAGGGGTTAGGAATAGGGGGCACCGTGCTTTGGTGGTTCTCCTCCTTCCTTTCTGACCGTTCGCAGTTTGTGTTGGCAGGGGGGCAGAGGTCGACCTCGAGGCACCTTATTTGTGGGGTGCCGCAAGGGTCAGTCCTCTCACCCCTTCTGTTCAACATTTATGTAAAACCGCTAGGCGAGATCATCCGTGGTGTTGGGGTGAGTGTTCATCAGTATGCTGATGACACACAGCTATACATCTCCACCCCAGACCACCCCAATGATGCCCTTGCTGTGATGTCCCGTTGCCTGGAGGCCGTGTGGATCTGGATGGGGAGAAAGAAGCTCAGACTCAACCCCTCCAAGACCAAGTGGCTGTGGCTTCCGGCGTCCCAGTATAGTCAGCTGGTACCATCACTGACAATAGGGGATGAGATCTTGCTCCCCACAGAGAGGGCCTGCAACTTGGGTGTCCTCCTGGATTCACGGTTATCTTTCGAAGATCATTTGATGGCCGTGGCCAGGGGTGCCTTTTATCAGGTTCACCTGATCCGCCAGTTGCGTCCCTTTCTGGATCGGGACACCTTGCGCACGGTCACTCATGCCCTAGTTACCTCCCGTATGGACTACTGTAATGCTCTCTACATGGGGCTCCCCTTGAAAAGCATCCGGAGGCTCCAACTGGTTCAGAACATAGCCACGCGGGTGATTATGGGCGCAGCTCATTACGCCCATGTAACACCTCTCCTACGTGAGCTGCACTGGCTCCCGGTGGTCTTCCGGGTGCGATTCAAGGTGTTAGTTATCACCTTTAAAGCGCTCCATGGCTTAGGACCTGGGTACCTACGAGACCGTCTTTTGCCACCAATAGCCTCCCACCGACCAGTTCGTTCTCACAGGGAGGGACTACTCAGGGTACCGTCAGTCAAATTATGTCAACTGGTGACTCCCAGGAGGAGGGCCTTCTCTGTGGGGGCTCCAACCCTTTGGAATGAACTGCCCCCGGAGATACGGAATATCTCTGATCTCTGTGCTTTCCGCCATGCCCTCAAGACCCTGACGTTCCAACAGGTGGGGCTAAACATATGAACATGTGAATGATTTTTTAAATGTTATCTAATTCTGGGTTTTATTTAATTGACCAAACTAAGTAATAATTTTAATTAGCAATTTTATGATGTATGTGTGTCTATATTTTTCTTGACTGTACACCGCCTTGAGTCCTACGGGAGAAAGGCGGTATAGAAATATAATAAATAAATAAATAAATCCAGATGGGAATTCCCTCCACCCAAAAATTCTTCACAGTCAGTGTGATCCCCAGCAGGAGTTAGTCTAGTAGGAACGCTCCCTCCCCCAATTCATAGGCTCGCTGTTCAAGATGCGTGTGCCCCAATGCAAGAGCTGGAATCACATGAGGATTTTACAAGGAACGATTTATATATACATAGTAACTCCATCTCAGTTTCAAATTCCTTTGTTTTATCCAATCTTTTACAGCCTCTAGACTGGTTTAATTGCATCTCCAGCTCAGCATACGGCAGCATGATGTTGACGCTGTACTTGAGTGAGTTGATTCTTCATTAATCATATAAAGTTGTAACCAAGGGATTACAAGTGCAAGGAATTCTGATTTCTGCGCTTCATTCATGTTATGCATGCACAAGGAAATGTTGCTTCAATGCAGCAAATGTTATTTTAGAAACAGCAACATATTGTTAGCTTGGGTTTAAAGGGGTGGTGCGATAATGCAGGTGATTCTTGGCTATTTCCAGATTTCTGGGATTGCATCACAACAGCATGCTGCCATGATTGACTATTTAAATGCAGAACTACATAGCAATAGCAGACTTATATTCTGCTTCAAGTGCTTTACAGCCCTCTCTAAGTGGTTTAGAGAGTCAGCATATTGCCCCCAACAAACTGGGTCCTCATTTTACCCTCCTCTGAAGGATGGAAGGCTGAGTCAACCTTGAGCAGGTGAGAATTGAACTGCCAAACTGCTGGCAGCTGGCAGGCAGCAGAAGTAACTTGCAGTACTGCATTCTAATCACTGCACCACCACAACTCTTCGTCACCATGCATTAGTTTGAAAGGCACCTCGGTTTATCACCAGCTCAAACATGGAAACACTGATTTTTGAAAAAAAATTATAAAACACTGGAAAAGATATGTGTTTAGCCCAGAGAGAGCAAAATGAGATTCTCAGCTATTGGCTACCAAGTACGCACTGATTAGCCGACAGTTTTCTGTGCTCAGCTAGTACTCAGAAAGAATAAGTGATAATTGTTTAGTGATCCTTTAGTGGTTTTCTAGATGAAATGTTAATATAGTCACTAGTCCATGTACAATATGCCATATGTTAAATACAGTATATAAATAAGTGGTTCTCTGAAAATAGTACAGGCCAGCAAAGATGTAAACATGCCTGTGGTTATGGTTTCTGATGTCTGATTACATTTGAAAATGCTACCCACAGCTACTCACAGTAATTTTAAATATATTTTAAATTGGATTTAAATGGTTTGGCAGTGGAAATATTGATTGTTTGCAAATACCCAAAGAGCATAGAGGTCACTCTTAATTCAAATATTGTTTCTGTCTGACATCTTAATACCAGCTAATTTTAAAGTTCAAGCAGCCTTCTCTAACCTCATGTCTTCCAGATGTGTTGGACCATCTCCCACTATCCTCAGCCAGCATGGTTGTAAAAGTATCTTATAATTCAGAAACATATTTGTGTTGGCATAACCTCATTTAAATCAGTGGGCTACAGGAATCATGTTGGTCCCTATTTTCAATCCAGAGATGGAAAGAACTAATTACATGAATTATTGGGCTACAGTGGGAAGCCCCATGAAATTTGAATTAGAACTGCTGTTGACACATATTGTACAAGCTTCATTAAGGCTTGAAATTCTTGCTACAGAATGAGTGTGATTCTCTCATTACAAAATGAGAAGGATCAATGATCAGTGACTTCTATGTAGATGACGCCTACATCATAAATAAACAAGGAACTAGAAAGAATTCATGAAACAATAACATCTTCAAAGTAATAAAATTTACAAGGGAAAAAGAAAACAATAATAGACTACCCGCTCCTGGGCATCCTTATCAGTAGAGGAATTGATCGCAAATTAGAAACAAGTCTATCAAAAAACGACTTAACCAAGTTCCCACCCAACCTCCCACAAGAGAAGTTGTGCAAGAAAATTATTCAGACAAGTACAAATTCATTGCAGCAACCCAGAATATCAAAAAAGGGAAACAGACTGCTCATGCAATGAACAAAATAGATACCCATGCAACTTTATCAAAAAAGTGTCTGAACACACAATCCACTGGAGTACAAGAAGCACAAGCTATGCCATACATCAGATGTGAGAAATAAAGAAATTAGGGTTATTCCTGTAAAATCGTATAACCTGAGTTACGCCATTTTAAAAACATGTCAAGGCTTTTGTTTTACCTTGTATAACCTGATTATATAATTTAGCTGACATTTAGGAACATGAGAACGGAATTATATGTTTCTTGTGTTCTTGAGAAAGTGTTTATTCAACAGGATGTATGCTTCAGGTCAACTTGACCTCGTTAAGAAGGGGAAGTACGTGAATGCTGATCTTACATGTATAAGTAGGGTATTTTTATACTGGAATTGTGGGGACTTTCCATAATGGGAATATCATGTGTTTGTCTATTATATAAGGTTTGAAATTGTACTCAAGGGACATGCTTGTATCCTGTAAGATGTAACCTGAAATTGTATAAAAGACGGCGAGAACGAATGGTAATTTGCTCTCTCGCCTTGAGGGAGACCTTTGCAAAGAATAAACTCTGTTCCAGGATTATTTTGGTCTTTGTCTCTTTCAAACGATAATGGGATTTACCTGTCGACCACATCAGAAATATCTCAAAAACAACCAGCAGACTGTTACACATCATCGTAGCATATAGACCAACTATAGTCCTCCAAAACATCTTAAGTAAATCAAAGGAGATAGTAGCCCAAGAGAATAAAACATCTGCATGTATGATGAAACATCAGCAAGCAAACAACCAAACTCGGAGTGTACCAAGAACTCCACAATTCAAGTCTGAGCCAGATAAATTCGCTTCTACTGGGATCACTGATCAATTATGTGGATATGTCTAGTTCATGATCCAATGACAACTACTGCAATCACGAAAAGTTTTTCTTACTTTTCCAAAATTCCTTTATCCTTAGTGTTCATTCTTTCAACCTGATCTGTCACCTTTCATCTAAAGTATTAGAAAAAGCAAATTCATTTTCCTGGTGTCATATAACTGTAGGGACATACAAACTCACACTTTTTATGATAGTAGTTTGCAGTATTTATTGAAGTTTCATAATGCTAATGTTCAAAGTGGATTTTAAATGCTGTAAGCAACTATTATGGCACTCTAAGTAGCTTACATTATTTTTAAGGATTGCCCTCTCCTCCCCTCAACCTTTTCATGCATAAAAGCTGTGGATAACAGCTGAAGCCAAACTGATCACATCCTAGTTCTGCCTGTTTCAGCTGATATAATTATCATGCTTGGTGGGCTATTTGCTAATTCCTTTCCAATCCTGTTAAATGACTGGAAGTTGTCACAGGGTTTAATTTGCATCACATATTTCCACAGTGACTCTTAGACCAATGCTTTCAGCTTCTAAATCAGTGATGACTTTCACCACCTCTAGCAATTTACAGTGGATATAAAAAGTCTACACACCCGTTAAAATCCCAGGTTTTTGAGATGTAAAAAATCAGACCAGAATGAATCACTTCAGATTTTTTTTCACCTTTAATATAACATATAGGCCAGGGGTGAAATCCAGCAGGTTCTGACAGGTTCTGGAGAATCGGTAGCAGAAATTTTGAATAGTTCGGAGAACCGGCAAATACCATCTCTGGCTGGCCCCAGAGTAGGGAGGGAATGGAGATTTTGCAGTATCCTTCCCCTCCCACGCCCACCAAACCACACCCACCAAGCCACACTACGCCAACCAAGCCACGCCCACAGAACTGGTAGTAAAAAAAATTGGATTTCACCACTGATATATGCTGTAGAATACAATTGAAAAACAAACTGAAGTCTTTTAGGGGAAAAAATAACAATAAAAATGTACAATAATGTGGTTGCATAGGTGTGTAATGTTTTATAAGAAGAGACGTGGCTGGATTCAGAATTAAACAATCACATTCAAATTGATATTAAATAGTAGTCAGTACACGCTTGCCCTCAATTAACGTGACTCTGATTAAGCCCATTTAAAGTTCAGCTGTTCTAGTAGGATTTTCCTGATATTTATTCAGTTGCCTCTTATAGAAAAAATCATGGTCTGCAAAGAGATTACAGGAAAGGAATCTCATTGGAAGGTATCAGGCAGGAGAAGCATACAAAAAAATTTCCAAGGCATTGGATTTGCCACAGAACACAGTGAAAGCAGTCATTAACAAGTGGGGAACAGACAACAGTGACATTACAAAGGACTGGATGTTCCTTCAAAATTGATGAAAAAACATGAAGAATACTGGTCCAAGAGGCTGCCAAGAGACCTACAACTACATTAAAGGAGTTTCAGAAATTTTTGGCAAGTATATTGATTGTGTACTACATGTGACAACAATCTCCTGTATTCTTCATATGTCTGGGTTGTGGAATAGGGTGACAAAATGTGTTTTCTTTCTAGAAAAACATCCAACCCTGGCTACATTTTGCAAAAACCTACATCAAGCCTGACAAAACCATATGGGAAAATGTATTATGGTCTGATGAAACCAAGCTTAAACTTTTTGGCCATAATTCTGAAAAATATGGTGCAAAAACAACATTGTACATCACCAAAAGTACAAAACACGCACACTGAAGCATGGTGGTGGCTGCATTATGTTTTGGGGCTGCCTTTCTTCAGTTGGAACTGGTGTTTAGTCAAGGTGGAAGAAATTATGAACAGTCATAATACCAGTCATTTTGGCACAAAACCTTCAGACCTCTGCTAAAATGCTGAAAAGGAAGTCAATTTTCACTTTTCAACACAACAATGACCCAAAGCATTCCTCCAAATCAACACAAGAATACCTTTATCAGAAGAAGATCAAAGTTTTGGAATGGCTAGAGCACAGACCTGAATCCAATTGAAAATCTGTGAGGTGACCACAGGGGCTGTGCACAGGAGAGACCCTTGCAATCTGACAGATTTGGAGTGCTTGTGCAAAGAATTGTGGGCAAAGATTCCCAGGGCAAGAGGTAAGGTAAGGTGGCAGATTCCTACCCCAAAAAAATGAATACTGTCATAAAGTCAAAAGTTACTTCAGCAAAATATCAGTTTAACGCTGTGCTTCCATGCAACCACATTGTGATTTTTCCCCCCTAAAAGATTTTAGTTTGATTTTCAATTGAACTGTACAGCTTACATGTTACATTAAAAGTGGAAAAAATCCTGAAGTGATTTATCTTGGTCTGATTTCTTTACATCTCAAAAACCAGGCATTTTAACAGGAACGTATAGACTTTTTATATCAACTGTATATGGTACTTTTAGGAAAGAAGATAATCAATATTTTTCAACATTATTCAATAATTGTGTCTTCTTGCCCATTCGGTACTGTGTTTTTTGTATGATTCTATCTTGACACATGGTACATTAATGGGAACAGGATCGTATTTTAGTTTGCAATACTTATTTATATGCCTTATATACAACAACTGGCTATCAAAACAATATATAATTCTTCCCATTTGTTTATAGAATAGCAATGTTCGTTTCCATGTAGTAGAGTAAGAAATTAAGATGCATGGGTTTAGTTAACCTTTTAAGAGCTTCAATTAGCTTCTTACTTTAAAAGTGACAGAAAATCAGATACAAATTCGTAGGGTCAAACCACTCATACCTACTACCTTTCTCTATTAGTCTGTTAGCTAGCTGACTCTCCATCAGGACTTTGTGGATCTAACCTATTTGACATTTCAATTCTTGCCTCCATTTATTTCTCTGCCCTTCTCTTCAGTATATTTTTTCTCTGCTCTTGAGACTGCCTTGCTGATGACTGCTGATCTATTGTACTTGCTGAGCATAGTAATACGCAACACAAATGATAAATAGAAGTTAGTGATCAGCTAGTATGATGGTTTGTTTTCCATCTTTGTTATTTTGCTGTAGGAGAAAGTGTTTATTTTAATGCTAGTATTGTTCTTTGGTGACTATCATTCTGGATTTAAGCATCTTAAAACAACCTCTTTAGAACTAAGAGGTATTACTTCGATTTGCAATGTTGAAAGCCAGCCAGTTAGCACTAAGGTGTATCTGACTGTCCTGTTCAATTTGCTAAAAAGGATGTTTGCTCCAAAACATTGTTGGCCTGATGGCACACTTGTTTTTTTAATGCCATTTTCATTATCTATTTAATACAATACTTTCGTATTGGTGAAACTATTTTAATATTTCCAGAATGTTGTACCATTGACCTAATTAGGTTGAAATGTCCTTTGCAATCAGACTGAATAAAATATGCCAGAGACTCAGATTCTGTCTTTAGCTCACATTCTGTTATTTGCTTAGTATATTGCTTAATTTTGAAATATTTAGTTTGATGATTTGAGTTAGTTAATACTGCTGTCTAAAGTTAATTTGGTGATTGAGGTAGCTGTAAGGATAGCATTCTATTGATTTTATTTATTAATTTTGTCTATTAAACAAATTTATATGGATTCTCATCTACCAGTGGAAATCTGGGTGGCAATTATTAAGATCAATTGGAGGAGATAAAACAAAAGCTGAATCTGAGTTCCCCGTAAAAATTTCATTACCTTAAATCACACACAACCACATCAGAGTTCCATTAACATCCTGACCTCAAGATTTTTGGATTTGATCCAGAAATACACTGCTATTAAATTTGATCCAGAACTATATAGCCATTAAAGTCACTCTTTTGCTTACTCTTTCTTTTTAACACTGCTTATGAGGGGGAAAAAACCCTCATAATATTTGAAGGAATTGCTCTAAATCTCAAATTTTGTTAAGGGGAATACAAAATAAATTCAAGAATTGATGGTAGAGAGACATAGTTGCCAATAGTTTTCTTATTTACAGTTATTAGAAAGAGTTAAAAGACAAAGGAGCTTATGGTTTTAAACATTGGGAAAAATGGAATTATGTATATATAATAAATACATTTTAACTAAAATTTATAAACCTTATTGAAATTTTAAACAAGAACAAGTGAAAGAATGTATGATAAAGGGGACTACAATTTTGGTTATAATGATAGAATAATGGGATATTTATTCTGATATTAATATTTGGTTGTAAGGTTTGAGATTTGTGTTGTGTTATGGTTGAAATTTACACCAAATAAAAATTTATGCTATGTTAAGATTACATTATGTCTTCAGAGAAATTATCTAGAATATATTAAGGCACTTCTAGCTTGTGTTTGAAATGTGAATAAGAAATTTTATCATGCTTGTGTAAAAAAATTAAAAAATTTTAAGTTAAACACATGTGCTGATTCAGACGAATTTAAAGATTAATATATAAGTGAGACCAGAAGTCTTCTGGTCTCACTTATATATCACCAGAAGTCTGATGGACAAACAATTGCAAAACTTGGTTTTCGTGGAACTTGGTTTTTGTGTACGATAAGTGTAACAAGATTATTGTATATAGAAGGATGGAAAAATTCCACCATACCTACAATGAAGGAATAGTTGGTGAAGATGATGTAACTTGCTGAGGTGACCAAATTCACTTCTTTGATTAGAGAAAAGACAATATCCATATTTATTGCTGACTGGAAATGCCTTGTGGATTTTTTGCGGAAAACAGAAAGAAATGAACTTATTTATGGCTTTGATGATTAGACAGGATAGATTATAAAAAGAAGAGGGACATGCTGTAACTTTAGAGAAAAGATAAACTTATAATTGTAATTAAAACTGCTGTAAAGAAATGGCGAACAGTTTATTTTTATCTTCTTTCTTTTCTATTTTTCTTTTATGTTTTTCCCCTTTCTTGTACTTTATCTGCTTTGATTTTTTGTTTCTTCCTTTCTTTATATGGGCTTGTGGTAGTTTTATTTTCCTTTTTAAAACCAGCATTTAATTATGCTTTTATAAAATGTACCACGACTTAGGTTGGTGAAAGATGCCACCAATGTGTGTGTGGGAGTGTTAGATTTTCATTCCACCTTTATTATTTGTATAAATAACTCAAAATATACCTTTTTCCTCCTCTTCCTTTCCTCACAAAAACCAGTGTGTGTGGGTCTAAGAAAGAGAGAGAGCATGGCTCAAAGTCACCCAACCAAATTTCATGCCTAAAGTAGGAGTAGAACTCAACCACTGCACCAAAATTGTTCTCCGTTTTCATAATAGCTGCCTAAATGAACAGGAGAACAGAGTGAGTTAGGTTTACTAATGACATCCTGTCAGCTTTTATCCCAGAGTCTTTGCCTAATTAACAAAAAGCTGAAGTATCCCCATTAAAAATAGGTGATCTGGAGAGAGGCCAATTTAACTAATGTTCTGCGAATTTTAAAGTAGGAGCTAATAAATGGGTCATTAACAAGGTAAGAAAGTAATCTTGAAACAAAATGCAACAAAAAAAAAATTAAGCCAAAGTTTAGTTGCAGTTAACCAACTGTTTCCTGTTTCAAAAAGACTATGGCATTTTGTACTCAGCTGGCTAGTATTAAGTGGGTTCTCAAAATGCGAGCCTGAATATTAAGAGAAAGAATATTAAAGATCAGTTATAAGTGTCTGTTGGAAGAAATGTCTATCTGGGTTCAGTTCCAAGTAGGGAGAAAGACACTGGAAACATGGAAGCTGTTTGGAAAGATGGTTTAATGGTGGACAGGATCACATGGTTTGAAGTCCTGGGCAATCGAGCACATGGGAGGGAGGAGGGAGGGAGGGAGGGAGAGAGAATGAGAATCCTGTTCTTGTGTAAGGGCAGGTATCCTGATTGGTTGTCAGACTCCCATGGGACCATGCAGGGGTAACTTTGTAGGTGGTCTTGAGTCCCAGGCTTGGTTGAATCTTTTTGGGTGATGAGGTAATGAAGCTAATCCTACCATGTCCTGAGGGTGAAGGTCTTAATCCCATCACCCTGGAGCTGAAGTGGGAGGCAAGGAGCTGCAGGGAGCTGCTTTGTCTTTAAAAACAAGTTTCTCCTTTTCTCATCCATTATTTAATATATCTCATCCATATTATTTAATATTTCCTAGACTATTTCATTCTTCTAGGAGAAGGGTGGATGCTAACTTTCTACATCTTTATTAAAATAGCTTCAAATATTATGAGAGAATTTATTTTTATCATTCCAACATGGAGAAACTCAGTGCTATTTGCCTTGATCTCATACTGGATATCTTGAAGCAAAAGGATGGATGAATGGATGGATGGATGGAAGGAAAGAAGGAGGGAGGGAGGGAGGGGAAGAAGGAAGGAGGGAGGGAGGGAGGGAGGGAAGGAAGATAGCTTCCTTGAGAATATACTAACAACTGATTTCTTGTTTTGTTTGGTTCACTCCACACATCTGACATTGAAAATAAGTATTTCTGCATACATTTTCTCCTGTAGAATACTTTTGCTATAATATTATGCTATAATATTTTGTGTTAAAGTATATTCCTCTCTGACAGTTTAATTGTAGTAGGCTTCTATCGTAGTAGCATACTTCATTTTAAACTCAATTTCTTGGGCAATCTTATACTTATCAGTTCCTATCTTTTAATCAAACATGTCTCTTAAAATTATTAAAATAAATAAATAAAATTGTTGCAAAGATAAAACAACTGTTGCAGCCACAATTCTTTCTATAACATTGATTTGACATTTTCTTTTGTTAAAAACATAGTACATAAACAATACTGTAATAATAGAGTTTAAATATAAAGTAACCCAAAAATGTCCAAACCAAGAGCCATTCTTTATCTAAGAAGAGACCTACAGTTCCTTTAAACTTTATAATCAGTTACTCCAAGGGTTGTTTTGATTCCTCATGATGCAGATAACTCAGTTGAAGGTATAATGACAATAACAGGCCCTTTCACAGTTATTGTTTAAAGTCAAGGACTGCAATGTGCAAATTAAACCAATATCAGGAATACAGAAATTGATTCTGTCCTGCATATTTTCTATCCTGCAGTCTTATATATTTATTAATTCAGTTTGCCTTAACCAAGATGATAAGAACCCATAATTATTATCCTATAAAAGCAGACTAACTTTATTGTTTCCAAGTTTTTCTGTGGATGGTTAGTTTGCCTTTTCATGTCATCCACATTAGCTGCTTTGAGCAAGGATACGGCAAAACCGATGCGTTTACACTTTAATTATATTGTAGACCTGATAGCAGGGGTGAAATCCAGCAGGTTTCAGTAGCAGAAATTCTGAGTAGTGCGGAGAACCAGCAAATACCACCTCTGGCTGGCCCAGAGTGGGATAGGAATGCAGATTTTGCAGTACCTTCCCCTGGAGTGGGGTGGAAATGGAGATTTTGCAGTATCCTTCCCCTGCCATGCCCACCAAGCCATGCCCACCAAGCCACACCACGTCCACCAAGCCACACCCACAGAACCGGTAATAAAAAAATTTGGATTTCACCACTGCCTGATAGTGTTTTATGCTTAATAAGACTTTGTGAAATAACACTCAATAACTAAGTACCCATTTAATCAAATCATAATTCCTGTATTACTGATATTCTCAGTGGAATTTTCTCCCAAGGAATTATGCTAGAATTCCTGGGTAATGGGAGAAATAACTGTAAATTATTTTTAAGGTCTAGTCTTTCTTGTCAGCAGATATTGTTGTATTATATTGCATGTCAATGGAGGTTTCAGGAATTTCATCATGTATCTCAACATGTGTGAACAGCTATTGATTGGAAAGATGTAGCTTGCTGAAAAGTCGGGGGATTAGTCTCCAACTCTTGATCTTCCCCTGTGTAAAAGCACAGTATTGTCTTTGTATAATAACTTTAAAAAAGCACTGATGAAAATTTATCATAATCCAAAAGAAATTTCATACAAAACTGAAGACAAGAAAAGTGAAAGTAAAATAGTTTAGAGCTATGCATCTTTTTAATAATGTCAGACAAAATGTTCCAGTCTGTAGTGTGATCACATCACAGACAAGGCCAGATTTAACAATTCATTTCACTGAATAGCAATTTCCAAGCTCAAAGAAATTCTCATAAAAACAGATGGCGAATCAGGAAGCTTGCTACTAACCGCAAAAGCATCATGTATAAATAACATATTTTGAGAATTCTGTTGCTAAAATCATGAATATTGTTGACCCTGTGAAAAATGCCCCCCTTTGACTCTGTACCACCTTCTGTTTTGAGAAGAATCAAAAGTACCTAGGAGATGCTGAGGGTGGAACAAAAAAGAGACATCTTTTGCTGATTCTTCTTTGCCCTACTCCATTAAAACATAATGAAAATTCAAAGTTAACTGTGAATATGAATTCACATTAAAATGTTCATCTTATTATGCATCGATTTAGAATAATATAGAGTTATGATTTTCTGAATAGACATTACGTTCTGCCCCTGGAGACTGCCTAACTGAACAACTTGAACCGAAGTAGCAACACTGATAGGTATCAAAATCTCTTTTTAGTTACAGGTAGTCCTTGATTTTACAACCAGCTGCTTGGTAACTGTTTGAAGTTATGATGGACCCGAAAAAGGGACTTATGTCCTGGTTTTGAAGTTCCAATGTTGTGCCCACCCGCCTGTCATATAGTTGCATTTTAGGTGCTCAGAAACTGGCCAGCATTTACAATGTTTTTTTCCAGAAACAGGCATTTCCTTTTGGTTTCCAGCAAAAAACACTCTATTTTTTTTTCTAAATGAGTTCACTTAACAACCATGATGTACTTACAATCCCCAAGTTTGCTTATTGAGGTTATTTTTAAAAAAAGGTTGTAAAATTGTAAAAAGGATAGTAAAATTGTAATGTATTTGCTCTTAATGGCTCCATAGTATCAGTTTTTTGAGGTAAGCAAGATCAAGAGACAGCATGCTCTTTATTGTTGTAAAGTAGAACAGAATATGGACTCTTGAAAGCCTTCCAGAGTTACTCTGGACTCTATCTTATCCCAAACAAAATCAGGAGGAATTATTTTCATTCTTATGCTTTCTATTTTCTCATGACTGATCAGTCTTTTCCCTCCCTTAATGATTCATCGCTGCTTCCTTCTTCCCAAGGTCAGATCTTACATTCTTTCCCACATAGCTAAATGAAATTGGTTAGATAATACTACAACGTTAAAATGCAGGATTTTAGATTGACTGATTGGAGCACATAACTAGAATACTTTGGAGAATATTTTCTTCTCGTCACCATGGAAATTATAACTCTATAGTGAAAATCAAACCTTGTGTTTATCATTGAATAAAATAACTGTGTGGTTATTGAAAGCAAGATCATGTAGGCTTTCTCATGGCTGCTTATGGATGTAACAGAATAAAAAATGTTAGATGAAATATGAGGGACTATGAATTGGAAACCACAGCAAAAGCAAATTTCTCAATTCATGTTACAGAATAATACAGACACATCACATATACATCTTGAGCTAAATGAATACAACATCACTAGATTAATAATCTAAAATAAAAGTGAAATCAAATAAAAGTGAAAAAGTGAAATCATCTCCATAGAACCTAAAATGGGTTAAGTGACACTTTTCTAACCCATTGTGCTGCCCCACTCATTCACTCACACATATGTAAATGTGGTTTAGAGAGTATTAATATTCCCCAGTAATTCCCTTCACCCAGCTTCAGAACTGTCCCAAATAAATCCAGCCACAAACAGGCCAAGATTAATCCACAAGGCCATGGCTAATAGTCCATAAAACAGTGGAAAGTCGCTCCAACAAATAAGTCCACCAAACAAACTTAAATCCACCAGACCCAACTGGAACACACTCACAAATGCTCACTTGGTAAGAGAAGTTCAGAGTTGCGAAGGCACAAAGTCAAGTAGGAAGCATGAGGAACAAACAGAGCCAGAAACCAAATGTCATGTTCCTAGCTATGCCTCCCTCTGCCTGCTGTGATAAATACCGTATTTTTCAGAGTATAAAATGCTCCAGTATAAGACATACCTATCTTTTTTGGTGAGGAAAACAAGAAAAAGAAATCTGCCTCAGCCTCTGTCTCCTAGCAATTTTGCTTCATTGCAGCAAACAGCAAATAGCCTGCTTTACTTTCATTTTCATTTTCAGCATAGCTTGATTAGCACAAGAAAAAAAATCTGCTCCCAGCAATTTACCTCCTTGCAGCAAGCAGCAGAGGCCCGCGCAGAAATAGGCAATGGCAATCCCTTTAGCTGCAACAGCTGAGAGTCGGGAGGCCAATCCAAGGGACAATCAATTTGTGCTAATTAGGCTGTGCGAAGCTGAAATGGGCTGTTTCTTCTTATGGCTTGCTGCAAGGAGGTAAATTGCTGGGAGCCAGAGGCCAAAAGGTGGGGGCCAGTAGGTGGGCAGGGCTACATTTGGCGTATAAGACACACCCAAATTTCCCCCCCCCCTTTTAGGGCGGGAAAAAGGTGTGTCTTATACTCCGAAAAATATGGTAGCTTTCCAATGCAGTTCATTAAGACGGTCAGGGCCTTCTTCCGAGTAATCTGGCAGATCTCTGTTACTCTTGTCTTTTCTCTGCCCTGCATGCTTTCAGATCCACTATGGAAGGAAGCTCCTCCTCCTCTTCACTTACCGTCTGCCCCAGGGGAGAAATTAAAATTTGTTATTACCGGTTCTGTGGGCGTGGCTTGGGGGGGTTAATGTGACTGGGTGGGCATGGCCAACTTTTTTTTTTTTAACTTTTCAAAGCATTTTTTCTAATGCTTTGAAAAGCCTCTGCCAATCAGGCAACTCAGCTGGGAGTTGCCAGAGACTTTTTAAAGCATTTTTTTACCACCTCTTCGGCCAAGAGGTTGCAGAAAAAATGCTTTGAAAAGCCTCTGATGATCCCAGCTGAGACACGCGATCATCAGAGGCTTTTTTTTTAACTTTTAAAAGCATTTTTTCAAGGGAAGAGGTTGTAGAAAAAATGCTTTTAAAAGTAAAAAAAAAAAGCCTCTGATGATCGTGTGGCTCATCTGGGCATGGTGGGGGAGAGGGGCGCAGGGATATTTGCTACTGGTTCTCCGAACCACCCGCCGCCATCGCTACCGGATCGGGCGATCCGGTCTGAACCGGGAGCATTTCACCCCTGGTCTGCCCCTACAAGCCGTCCCCAGCCAAATCCTCCCATAAATCTCCTTTGGCTGGTATTCAGAGTCATCAATTAACCCAGTGCCTGATGTGCCAGGAATGAGCTCATCCTCCTTTAAACTAACCTCTGAGGAAGAGTCTGAGTGTTGTCCAAGAGACATCACATCCATCCTCTTCCCATATTCTATTTGTTTTGTTAAACATTTGTCAATAGATCAAAAAGCAAACATGACACAGAGTTTTCCTTGATTTGATATTCTTAATGAAGTCCATTCCCAGTTGCCAATGCCTCAGGGTTACAGATGATTCTTATATAGACTGAACAACCACAACAACCATCCTAAGGCAATATAAAATATACCATACTTCTAGTCCTTTTCAAAAGCAATTCCATATATATAGAATGACATAGAATGGCTAAAACACCAAATCACCATTAGTCTAACTGGACATGCTTGTCCCCCAGAATAGAATTTCCAATAGAGCAGACTTCCTAATTGCATAAAAAACCCTTAGTACATTCAGCCAAATGTACAGGGCTTTTTTTTCTTAGATCTTCTCCTCAATGGGTAAAGGGTGGAAACACGCTCACTTCTCTGCACTTTATCCAAACACTTGGCAAATCCCTTTTGGAACCAGTCTATGAATAAGATATATGACTGCTACAAGCTAATCAGTTATATATTAGGGGCTCCCTCCCCAATCCATTTCCTATTTTTCCACACCTTGCCCAGATTTTTCATCCTACTCTGGACTGAATAGCTTCATCTTCTGAAATAAAATTATTAATATGTAATGAGTAGTAGCAGAGTGAGAGTGTTAAATAATTAATCAAAAGCAGGATTGGCAACCTGGGTCTCCAGGGAAAATGGCTATCTCCGTTCTTGTCAAAAACTCTTATAGTGTAAACCTACACTTAAGCTTAATACGCTTTAAACACACACACACATACACACACACATACACACACAAAACAAGGCAAGCACTGAAAATTCTAGCTCTGTTCAAACGCATGACATGGTTCCAGTCCCTTTGTATTATTACACTGTTTATTATCCCAAAAATTTAACAAAGCTCTCCAGCTACCCAACAACTACCATTCCCGAGTAAATGCAAAGGATGAAGAATATTCTTTGTTTTTTTTAACACACGGGAATATTTCTTTGTTACCACCCTCACTGCTTGTTCCCTTTTAATAGTTTGACTGCTGAGTGCCTAGAGCATTTAAATGTGCATGAAGTGGGAGGTTGCTGAAAATAAGTCCCCAAATGCATAACAGCTATTCAGTAGTTCAGAGCCCCTTAGAGATAAAAACTTACCTTTTTAAAGGGTACTGTTTTGGAAAATGACAGTTGAAATTTTTTTCCCCCAACAGCCATGAAACACTTGCGTTATGAAGAAAAACAATGTGAGTGTTTTAAAGCGCTAGAGATGTAGCTCCAGCCATGGCAGCAAGCCACCATTGACCCTTGACTTGGAAAAAGAGACACCCTGGAGCTAGCCAAAGGCAGCAACAACATTGCCACTGATGTGACACAAGAAACTATAAAGTGCCTTTATAGAGCGTTCAACCTGCTGCAAATCCCCCAATGCTTTAAGGTTCCTTTGAACAAGAAGGAAAAAAGATGGGTAACAGCACATCTGGGGAAAGGAATGGTATGGATTTTTTTAGGGTAAGTAGTAAAAACATCAAACTAAATGGCAGCACCAGGATTGCTGAAGATACACAGAGTTCTGGATGATGGCTATAATGTCTATTTATGAACATTCATGACTTACAAAGTTACCTTTATGAAAGCAACAACAACTAACAATAACAACAAACTGCAAACAGGTAAAAATGGGAACATAAGAATTGCTAATATTGTCAATATGAATATTTTTAAAAATCTTCCTATAAGACTCAACACTGCCCTTGCTACTGACATATTATCTATTATACAAGGTATGTAGTTGATCCAAATCCATTGGTGTATTGATAACTTTCAAACTCACAGCAGTAAGTTTGAATGAAAAGTCAAAGGATTGCAGCACTGGAACTACGTTGCCTGTGGTCTGACCTAAGGGTAGTACAGAAAATTGTCTGCTACAACGTCCTACATGTCAACGACTATTTCAGCTTCAACCTCAACAATACATGGGCAAACAATATATATAAACTCAAGGTAAACCGTTCCAAACTCGATTGCAGAAAGCACAACTTCAGCAAGAGAGTGGTCAATGTCTGGAATGCTCTACCTGAATCCGTTGTTATATCCTCTAACCCCAACAAATTCAACCTTAAACTGTCTACCCTGGACCTCATCCCATTACTAACAGGTCCATAAAGGGGGCGTGCAAAAGTGTACCAATGTGCCTACAGTCCCTGTCCTACTGTCCCCATTTATTTGTACTCATTCCTGTTCATGTCTATGTTTTTACTTATACCTGTTATCTTGTACATGTTCGACAAACTAAATAAAATAAAATAAATAAACTGAATAGCCACAGTTTAGGTGATGAGAAAGAGAAAGAAAATTTATCATATCACAGGACTGTACAACAAATGGTGGAAGCAAGTTTCTAGAGCAGAGTTTTTTTTACATTTGGCAAATTTAAGATATGTGGGCCTCAACCAGCCAAACCAATGGCCTATGGTCTCCTCTAAGAAGAAATTGTCCTTATATGGTGATTTCCTATCCTTTCCTTATCCAGAGAGGTTCTGAGGAATTGATCTCTTTACTGGTTTCTTGGTCTTTGCTGCAGTCATTGGGTCCAGTTTTGCAGAGCCATCTTCAGTTCATCAAGGAAGTTTGCCATGTAAGCTCCAATTTATCACATTGCTAAAACTGAGAACTTTTAAACTTTGTTCTTGAGGAGAATAGACACTGCAAAACAAGAGACAGTAGGGTGGCTCCCTAAGGGCCAAAAAAATTGTACCTATGTATTCTAAGAAAAAGGGCAGTTTAAGCAAAGTTAAAAAAACAAACAAACCATGCATGGATATATAGGTAGTCCCAGACTGACAATTATTTATTTAGCAACCATTCAAAGTTATCACTTAGTCCAGTCCACTAATGATTATAGTAGCATCCCTGTGGTCATGTGATCACAATGTGGTGCTTGGCAACCAGCTTGCATTTGACAGTTGCAGTATTCCAATGTCACATGATTACCATTGTAATCTTCCCAACTGTCTTCCTACAAGCAAAGTCAAGGAGGAAACTGGCAGGGAAGGTCGCAAGTCATGGTGATGTAATGACTTGCTCAGTGATTGTACCTCTTAATGAATTTTCCAGTCCCAATTGTGGTTATAAGTTGAGGACTGCTGGTAATTCAAAAGCATTTGTGGAAACTTTTTAAGAAATCATAAAGCGGGACTATAATGAAATAGTAATCTCCTGAAGTTGCATCAAGCCCTGGAATGTAACAGTTCATTTCTTGGACTCTCTACTGGAATTTTTTCCGAAATCTCAGTGCAGTCAATATCAAGAATAGTGGACAATTTTGCCAGGAATTTTCAAACATAGGAAACCAGTTCTAGGGTAAGTGGGGACCCATTATGCTGGCTGATTATTGCTGGATATTTAGTAAAATTGTTTTTGAGGTGATTAATCACTTTATGGTAATCCAGCCACTCACCTTTTCTTAAAACAACTGATATAACATTCTCCTATTCTTTTCATTCAATATACATGTTACTTTAAAAAATGCAATGTGAATCTTGAATGTTTCAAATTTAGTAAAAATCTGTTTTCTTTTGTTAATGGTACAGAGAGAGAGAAGGGGAAGGAAAAAAATGAGTACAGGTAGTCCTTGTCTTACAACCACAATTTGAATCCAAAATTTCCATCACTAAGCAAAACAGTTGTTAAGTGAGCTGTGCCCCATTTTACAACCTTTCTTGCTATAGTTGCTAAGTGAAACATTGAATTGGTTGTCAGAAGGTTAAAAAAGTTGATCACATGATCTTGGGACACTGCAACCATCTCAAATACATGCCAGTTGCCAAGAGTCTGAATTTTAATCATGTGACCATGGGGATGCTGCTATGGTCACATGTGTGAACAACAGTTATAAGTCATATTTTCAGTGCAATTGTAACTTCAAATAGGCACTAAGTGAATAGCGGTAAGTCAAATACTGCCTCTAATAGTCAAAATAACAATAGATCTCTTTTATTAAATAGTTCATTGGGTGATATGTCTTCTCTGTTGTGGCTGTGCCTATGGAACAGCCTTTTAACTGAGGTATGGACAGCTGTGATGAAGACCTGGCTCTTTTCCAGATGTTGGGCCAGAATTTTAGCTGAGCTGAGCTAATATAAATGTAATTTTTGTTGTGAGTCTGTGTCAATTATAAATCTTGATTAATTTGTTATGTATGTAAGAAAAAGGGCCATAAATAGTCTTTAAATAAATAAATTCACGTAAAACCAAACCCAAACCAAATACAAACTTAAATTCACTTCTTCTGCCAGATAATGTTAATATGATAATAATCATATTATTAGCGTGCATAAGAGTACCAGCGTGCCTACCGTCCCTGTCCTAATATTCCCTTTAATTGTATTCATTTTATGTATTCAATTCATGCTTATACTTATATATATTATCTAATATGTACTCAACAAAATAAATAAATAAATAAAATAAATATAGCTATAGCTATGCACACATGCACAGCACGCGCGCACACACACAAAATTAAATAATTACACCCACATGATATTATTTATATTCCTCATGCAAGTCAAATCTAAATTTAAAAAGTTATATGCCACAGCTTCATGATGATGAAAAATCACCCCCATAACCTCTTACATTTTCTAAGCAGAAACTTGGATAGAATTGGACTGAGGCCAGTCCAAAATGTGAGCCTGCTACTGATTTTTTTAAGGCACTATATTCAAATAATAAATAGAAATTTTTCTTTCTCTAGCCAGCTTTTTGGTATAATAAAAAATGCATCTGTCTTCCATGTATCTCATATAGTCAAGAAAGATCAATCTGATTAAGTTCACAGGATCATCAAAATATTTAATTGTGAATGGAAAGACAAATGAATGGCCAAGAACAACTATTCTTTCTCCTTTGGTAGGGATGGAACAGCAGCTGGAATTTGTTGACCCTCTTTCTATCTCTAATTGAAAACCCATTATTAAATCAAATATTTAGTGCAATTCTCAAAAAAGGAGGCAGGACTTTTCAATATTTACATCAAATCTGAACTTTGATGTTTCCCTCTGATTATGCCTCGAAATATGTTAGATAGGCTTCTAACATTTTATTAGCTTCCTGTAAAGTTGTTATGGCATTTTCAGAAGCAGTTTGCCTGTCATCTAATTAGGAGATGACACTTCCTACTTTATCAGTTTTGGCTGCAATTGTATCAACAGATGCTTGAAGTAGACTCATTGAATTTTTCATTTATTTAAACACAACATTCATATTTTTATTCATATGTATATAATTTTAAGCTAGTTGCACAATATTTTGGGGATGGTAGATGTCCTAGAACCCAAGGAGATATTGCTTACTACTTTTCAATTCAACTACTAATGAATTGTGAATCAGGTATTCCTTGTGAAATGTATCAGGATTGAGTTCTTATTTTAGGAGGTCACAAACAAGACAAACTATTTAAAATGATTATAAAATAATGTATTTATATATGTAAGTGATATATCATCAACTTAAATGAATTTATGTATAGCAATTGACAGCAAAAACATAAAATACCCATAATAAAAACAAAACATTCATGGTAACAGGACTCAAACAAATGCATTGAAATAAGCACAGTAATTTTAAAAACTATCCATCCAGACCCTTATGGCCTCTGGACACCAGGAACAGACCTCCAGGAATATCCAATCCAGCCCAGAGAAGTAAGCTAAAGCTGAATATCATCAGGCTCTACAATACTCTACACTATTGAATGACATCTCCGTAAACTTGATGGTAAATGTTAAAAAAGAGAGAGAGGACTGATCCCAAAGGCACACAGCAAATGAACAGTTTGGGGAGGATGCTCAGGTTGATGACATAGGTCAGGAAGGGTGCACGTGGGCTGCTCCACTGATTGGGTATCACAAGCAAGGGGGGAGCACAGGTCAAGAACGGTGCATGGCTTCTATGGGGATGTGTAAGAGATGTTGGACAGAACAAGTGGATGGGGTCACAAGGGTGTGTGAATAGTATCATGCCAGTTGGGGGGATATGGGTTGGGAATGGTACCCTGGGAGTTTAAGTTTAAGTTTAAGTTTATTAGATTTCTATACCGCCCTTCTCCCAAAGGACTCAGGGCAGTGTACAGCCATATTAAAACACATAGATTTATAAAATCTAAAACCAATTAAAATTAAATATAAAATTTGGCCAGCGAATTAAAACACACATACACCCATTTTAAAATTCGTACTAGGCCAGTCCGGCTTGCTGGAACAGAAGGGTCTTAAGGGCGCAGCGAAAAGTACGCAGGTCGGGGCTAAGACGAAGCTCTAGGGGCAGCTCATTCCAGAGGGCTGGTGCCCCCACAGAGAAGGGTCTCCCCCGGGTGTCGCCAGTCGGCATTGTTTGGCTGACGGCACCCTGAGGAGCCCCTCTCTGTGGGAGCGTATTGGCCGGTGGGAGGTTGTTGATGGCAGAAGGCGGTCTCATATATACCCCGGTCCTAAGCCATGGAGTGCTTTAAAAGTTGTTTGGGAATGTGCAAAAGGTGCCATGCAGGTCAGGGGTGGGTTCTACTTACCTTTACTACCAGTTTGCAGCGGGATCACGCAGGCGCACTTGCATCACGCGCTCATGCACCTTGCTTCTCCGCATGCACAGATTGCTGATGATGACATCCGGGGCAGTGGGCGGGGCCTCCCACCGGTTTTACTACCAGTTCTTGTGAACCAGTCCGAACCAGGGGCAACCCATCACTGATGCAGGTCAGGGACAATGTGCAGGGAGCAGTATGGGTTGGGAATGGTGTGTAGGCCTGCCCATGAGAAGCCACATGGGTTGGGGAAGAAAATGAAAATCACATGATTGCAGCAGCAGCAACAACAAATAGCACTGAAGCAGTCACAACTTTCTGAGATTTCATTTCTTCAAAGTCATGGATCTCAGATTTTGGACACATGCTATATTTTAGCCCATTTGAGGTACCTTGTTTAAAAAATTGTTGCCCTAAAACTCACAGTTTCATCCAGAAAAAAAAAATCATGAGAATCAAAGGTTTTAGTGTTTAGTTTTAGGTTAATATAGATTTCAAGCTAGGATCAAATCTTTGTTATTAGAAACACTAGACATTCAATAAGACACAACATCACACACACACACACACACACACACACACACACAGAGTAGATATAATTTTATAGATGGAAAATTATTATGGCTGAACTTGACAACTAAGTGATCATCCCCCTTAATGTTATGACTCATCTATACACCCCTTGACTTCATCTTACCATTTATTTATTTATTTATTTATTTATTTATTAGTTATGTTTTGAGAAAATTTGGGGGGTATTTGTGACAGATGCAGTACTTCATGAAGTAATGTTATGTATATGGTCAGATCCAAATTTCTTAGGAGTGGTTAGGGATTTTGGAGATTGAGGATTATTTTATTATTGCTCTACACAATGTGTTAAGATTATCCTATGGGTTGTTTGTTGCCAAAATGCAATGGGGGGATCACAGCTCTGAAACTTGGTTTGCTAGCAAGTTTCAGGAGTGTGATTTCCAATGACACAGGTGAAGGAGGAAGTTGCATTCAGATTTAATAGATCTTGATAACAAGTCTCTGTGATTTCTGAATTTTGTAGTACAGAAAGTGGCATTTGTAGCTGGCGTTGCTGTAATTGCTGGTGCCAGCAGTAAAAATAGCAAAACACTTAAGGGATGAAAGCAGTGTTGCTGTTGATCTTGTTCTTTTATTTTTTAAGTTGGTCCCACTTTCTTTTATTTTCTTGGCTTCCCTTGGTCATTTCATTTTCAGCTTCAGCTTCTATAGCAGCTGAACCATTTAGGATTTTCATTTTCCATTAAGGTACTATTTCTCAATCTATTTCTTGTAATAGAAAATGAAATTTCTAAGTGACCAGCCAACAAAGAAGAAAAATAGAAGAAGTGATATCTGGGTTGAAATGTTTTAAAGGATTATTCTCCTGAGATTTTCTATTCTTTGCATTACTTTTTACTTGACTGTTTTTTGTCTTCAACACCCTTAGGGAGTGGGGGGGAAGTAACAAGGCCTTTGCAGTCTTTTCATATCTGCTCCCCAAGGCAGTTTAGAATATATTAGATTATTTTATAAATTAATTCTAATAATGAAAATGAAGGTTTCAAATTCTCTGAAATGCTGTATGACAAATTCATTTAACGCTAAGTGAAATGAGTTTTGGGAGCTCAAGCAAGCCTTTTTAAAAACTGCCTAGCATTACTTATTTGTCATTGCAAAGGTGCAGAGCCCCCAAGATCATTAAAAATTAATGTTGCAGCAATAAGGAGTTGCCATATACCTAATCAGACCACTGTTTCGTGGCACTGTTTAGTACCAGCTAATGGCACAAATGGCTCTCCTACAAGCAAGGTTACTTCACTGGGAATCGGCTATAGCCAGGTGAGGCAGATAGAGTATCACAGATGAACACTCCGACATGACATTTTTCTTCTCTTTTTTATACCTTTATACTTGTTTCACCTATCAATCCACATAAAACATTAGACATTTTACGAAACATAAGCATTTCTTCCACGAACAGTACATTCCCTCTAGCCATGAATTCCAGTTCCAGACAAACTGACATCAGTCACAGCTCTCAGGCTGATTTCATTGAGAATCTCCCAGTCAGTGTGTGATCTGTTCCAGTTAACTCCACCCTGGGGCCTCCCTCTCTTCCAAGTAGTTTCAAAATGGCTATTCTACCATCAATGAAGATGATCTGGGTAGTTCTGATAGGTTCTGGAGAACTGGTAGTGGAAATTTTGAATTGTTCGGAGAACCGGTAGCAGAAATTTTGAGTAGTTCGGAGAACCGTCAAACACCACCTCTGGCTGGCCCCAGAGTGGGGTGGGAATGAAGATTTTGCAGTATCCTTCCCCCAGAAGTGGGGAGGGAATGGAGATTCTGCAATATCCTTCCCTTGCCATGCCCACCCAACCACGTCTACCAAGCCACACCACGCCCACCAAGCCACAACCACAGAACTGGTAGTAAAAAAAATTGGATTTCACCACTGGGCGGTCAGGTGGGGGGAGAAAACTGTACCATTAAACCATGGAAACAGGAAAATGAAGTTTGAGATTGTATTTGCCATGGGAGAAGGATGAGGAGAGAGTGCTGTTATTTGTTTTTCTTCTCCAAAATTGCCTACAGGCCTGTTTTTGGCAACAGGGGAAACAGGAAGAGAGGATAAAATCTTGGTATCCATGGCCTTCGGTTTTCTCAAACTCCTCTGTTTATTACATTCAAGGATTTTACCTTGCTTTTTAGGCAGCTAATACCCAACTGCTATGCAAAGAAGATTAACTCAACTGGAGAAGGGATTTTTTTTTTTTCTTATTTGGCCATTTATATCCTGCCTTTCTGTGGTAAACTCTAACAAGCAAATAAACCAATGCATCATTTTCAAAACGACAAATAAGCCTAAAAAACAAAAGTATAAATACAGCATCTAAACAAAGTACCTTACAATCAATATTTTAGCAGACTAAGATACATTAAAGCCTCCGATTAAAAATGCTCAACATATAGCAGAATTTAGCAACAATTTAAAAGTAGAGTAAAAAGCAGTGTAACACATTGGTTAGGAGAATGTTCCATAGAGCAGGGAGGGTAATTGATAAAGATTTCTTGCTTTGGTTTAAACAGATTGGAGAGGGAGGGAGAGAAAGGAAGTAACTTAACGATTGCCACAAAGGAAGAAATTAAACAGAGGGAAGCAATGAGGTGGTAGATTTGCATAAAATTTGCATATAGCACTTTATATAAATAGATGCACATTCAGAAATGATTGCTGCAGTTGAAATAAAAATGTAATTCTTACCATTCTTTACAACTGTAAGAATTATAATATTGACTGGGTATCTTTCAAATGGCCAATATTTCTTGAAAGAGCTTTATGATCAGAATACAGAATAACAGTGCTGTTGGAATTCAAATTTTTTTACTACCGGTTCTGTGGGCGTGGCTTGGTGGGTGTGGCGGGGGAAGTATACTGCAAAATCTACATTCCCACCCCAGTCCAGTGGAAGGATATTGCAAAATCTCCATTCCCACCCCACTCTGGGGACAGCCAGAGGTGGTATTTTCCGGTTCTCCGAACTACTCAAAATTTCCGCTACCAGTTCTCCAGAACCTGTCAGAACCTGCTGAATAGCACCCCTGGCTTGCAGGTCTAATAGTCCAATCTCCTGCTCAAGCAGGAGACCCTATGCCATTCTGGACAAATGGCTGTCCAATCTCTTCTTAAAAACCTCCACTGATGGATCCATAGCTTCTGGAGGCAAGCCGTTCCATTGGCTAATTGTTTTCACTGCTGGGAAATTTCTCCTTATTTCTACATTGGATCTCTCCTTGATAAACTTTCAGGCATTACTTCTTATTCTACCGTCAGGTGCTTTGGAGAATAGGTTGATTTTCTCATCTCTGTGGCAAATATTGAAAGACTGTTATTATGTCATCCCTATTCCTTCTCTTCTTTAGACTAAACATACCCAGTTCCTGCAATTGTTCATCATACCGTTTAGCTCATTTTACATCACTTTGGGGAAAAATGATTTCCTGCAGCTAATCTTAATCAATTTACAATTTGCTAAGATAAAATTATATTTACATTTAACTGGAAGTGTATTTCCAGGCAATACTGAATAGAGTTCCTCAGCTCTATTAAGAGTTATTATTTCCAAAGCTTTAGTTTTATCTCCAAATTGCATGCCTCCAAACGTCATTTGGATGGGAACAATGGCAGAAGCTTGTAATCAACCCAGAGGTCATGCAGGCAATGTGAGAAACTAAGACCAGGGCCTGATTCAGAAGGATGTCTATTATGGTTCTTAGGACCATGGATACCTGAGTGCAGGTAATTATAACATATTGAGATTATAACATATTCAGGTGCTGCAGCATCACAATCTGGTTTGTATTCTGTTGCCAGCTAAATAACACAGGATAAATAACAATTAGCTTTCACCTAAAAATCTTTTGAAAGGAAGATATTCGTGTTAAATTAAAGCCCTGAATAATCATGAGGCAAGACAACAAATTTCATGCGCTTTCTCACATGGATGGACAATACGGTAACGGAGGGGAGGGGTGATGTGGGAATTATTTCTGCTTAGAGAACTGAGACTGAAATGGATGTGGAGTCTAAGTAGGTTCTCAGAAGAAGCTCCTGTTTTGATATTCTGGATTGTGTAGTGGTGTAGCACGACATTCAAAGAAAGATTTAGTAGCTTTATATATTGAAATGACATCTATTTCAATATAATCGAGATGTTTATAAAAATTTGTTCAGTTATTAGATGATGATGGGAACAGAAACACACTCATCATTTGTTGATGATGGAGTAACTCACTTGCGGTTGATCATGGAGCAAATTACTCAGCAGCTCAGTTAACTATTTTAAATGAAAGAAATACAGAGACTGAACTTGTACAATTGTTTATCTCGCTTACATTTATATTTTTAACAACCCACTAAATCAAAATGCTCATAATTATAGTTTATGTCAGAATATGTCATTATATTATTTCAAACAACCTTCCCAACTGGTGTTCTCCAGATGTGTTAAGTACCAGCTGTCATGGTCCCTTGGCAGAACAGGGTTATGCCCAACACATTTCTTGTGCAGCAATTAAAGATGGCTGGTTTAACCTTCCTTTTACTAATAAAGGATAGAACTTTTAAATTGCAAGATCTAATATTATCCCATTATGATTAACTAATGTCCCGGTGCCTGGAGGCCGTACGGATCTGGATGGGGAGGAACAGGCTCAGGCTCAACCCATCCAAGACTGAGTGGCTGTGGTTTCTGGCATCCCGATATAGTCAGTTGACACCATCACTGACTATTGGGGGCGAGACTTTGGCCCCCACAGAGAAGGCTCGCAATTTGGGCGTCCTCCTGGATATGCAGCTGTCCTTGGAGGAACATCTGACGGCTGCAGCCAGGGGGATTTTTTATCAGGTTTGCCTGATCCGCCAGTTGTGGCCCTTCCTAGATTGGGATTCCTTGTGCACAGTCACTCATGCCCTTGTCACCTCTCGCCTGGACTATGGCAATGCTCTCTACATGGGGCTCCCCTCGAAGAGCACCTGGAGGCTCCAACTGGTCCAGAATGCGGCCATGTGGGTAGTTACAGGAGCCGCATGGCGCTCCCACATAACACCTCTCCTGCGTGAGCTGCACTGGCTTCCAGTGGTCTTCCGGGTGCACTTCCGGGTGTGCTTTATTACCTTTAAAGCGCTCCATGGCATAGAACCTG
Organism: Arizona elegans; assembly: GCA_022577455.1. NCBI lineage: Eukaryota > Metazoa > Chordata > Lepidosauria > Squamata > Colubridae > Arizona > Arizona elegans. Next base: position 91,046,822 of record JAKOOJ010000006.1, on the reverse strand, counting down.
GATATCTTCGAGACCGCCTGCTGCTACCAATGGCCTCCCACCGACCTGTGCACTCCCACAGAGAGGGCCTCCTCAGTGTGCCATCGGCCAAGCAATGTAGACTGGTGGCTTCTGTGGGGGCACCTGCCCTCTGGAATCAGCTGCCCCCAGAGATACGAAGAATCCAAGACCTTGGTGCCTTCCGCTGTGCCCTTAAGACCTTTCTTTTTCAGCAAGCCGGGCTGGCTTAACACTTTTTTAAATGTTTTTAATAGGTTTGTTATTGTTTTTTTAATTATTTTTTTAATTGTATTTTAATGTTTGTATTTATGTTTTTACTTTGGCTGTGCACCGCCCTGAGTCCTTCGGGAGAAGGGCGGTATATAAATCTGATAATAAATAAATAAATAAATAAATAAATAAATAAACAAACAACCAAATAAATAAACAAATAAATAAATAAATAAATATGGATGAACCACTGTTTGCCTTCATTAATGATCCTTTTTTTCTTGTTTTTCTTAGTAAGTTCTAGAAAAAGCCCTCTCTCCCTCCAGGAACTGATGTAAACTGTGTTTTAAAAAAATCAAATTAGACAGTTATATACATCCCTATATTCTCTTTTGGGTTTAGAATTATTATATAGAACACCATAAAAGGATAAAAAATAGTAACTGAAGAAATTAAGGTATGAGGTAAAGAAAAACAATGGGAAATATAACTAAATCTATATATCATTGACTGTATATGTCATACCTTTTTGTTCTTGATTCCAGGCTATCCATACAAGCCAGGGGTGAATTCTACTTACCTTTACTCCTGGTTCGCATTGTGCCTGCAAGCGAGAGAGAGTGAAGCATGCACGCATGCGTGCTCTTCTACGCATGCACAGATCACTTATGATGACATCCGGGTCAGTGGGCGGAGCCTCCTGCTGGTTTTACTACCAGTTCTATAGAACCGGCCCAAACCGGGGGCAACCCACCACTGATACAAGTTTTAAACTTCCCTCCTCTTTCTTTTTAAGGCTCATTTCAATTTTATCTGAATACATTTTCCTGGTTTTCCCCTTCTCCTTAATCATTTTCTTCATCTTTCATTTATTAGTCTTGTGAGGATTCATTCTTCCATAAAAGCATAAACTAATTGAAGGGACATCACACATCCTTGACTTGCTCATTGTTGAATTATTTGTTAAATGTTTCCTTGATTCTCACATGCCCTTTATGTGTATTATATTACATTTTTATTAATACTTTTACTGCATTTAGCACTCATCTTCAACTTCAGCCCAAACTCTAATTCAGGTAGTATACAATAACATTATTTCCTACAGTCATATGTTTCACAATTATCTGCTGAAGAACAGAAATCTGCACACCTCCTGCTCAGCAGACCTTCCCAATTTTTTATTTACTGCTTATATTGTTTCAGTCAGAATTATCTGAGACACCTTTTCTACATGGTAACAAACTATCCACACATAGTTTTTTGCATTCAGTTTTGAATAGGGGAAAAAATAATAGCGTTCTTCCAGACAACAACGAGAGATGCAAACTTCATAATCAAGCCCAAACCATATTTTAACATCTTTACAGTTATGTCGTTTATTCCTGGAAACTTACAAGTTTTCACTATTCTTATAGCATTTATGATGTTGTTTTCATCACTTTTTCCTTAGGCGCTAGCATTCATAGCATTCATTTCAATTCTGTTCTCAAATGTATCGCTCTTATATTTGTACTGAGCTAAAAAATATCCCTTCCAGCATTCCCTTATTTTAGTTTCTCTCAAAATCATTTCATGATTTTTGTTTTTAATTTTTTTCAGTCTGTTAGAGCAGTAGTCCCAACCTTTTTGGTACCAGGAACCAGGATCTTATGTATTCCATCATGTCCAATTTTCGATGATTCTGTGCATAGCTCTCTCCACATTTTCCAGTCTTGTATAACTTCTTTTAATTGTTTTATGCTTCGGTTGGTGTCGACTTTGATGATGTCTAGCCATTATGTTTTCTTGGTGGCCTTGGTTACTGCTGATCATTCTAACCATAACTGCCTTTTCTATTGAGTTTGATCACATGACTTGGTCAAAATATGTAAGGCAGAATGTTGTGATTTTTTGCTCCCAATGATATGTCTAGTTTTAATGATATGTCTCCCAATGATATGTCAATGATATGTCCAGAACTTGCTTGTTTGTCACTTTGATTGTCCAAGGAATATGCAGGAACTTCTCCAACATCACAGCTTGAATGAACTGACTTTTCTCAGGGGTGAAATCTACTTACCTTCCCAACCGGTTTGGAAGTGCACGCGCCGCATGGGGGCGCTTGTTTCACTCATGCGTGCACGCATCATGTGTGCATGCACACAAAACTATCTTAATTCTATTAAATGAAGTTGTAACTTTCCAAGTTACAATCTTTCATATACCATGGTTATTATTAAATACCTTCACAGCCCATTTTGACTACAGAGAGACAATTAAAAACCTTTTTGTTGTTGTTGTTAGTTGCGAAGTCATGTCCGACCCATCGCGACCCCATGGACAACATTCCTCCAGGCCTTCCTGTCCTCTACCATCCCCTGGTGACCATTTAAGCTCACACCTACTGCTTCAGTGACTCCATCCAGCCACCTCATTCTCTGCCGTCCCGTTCTTCTTTGGCCCTCAGTTGTCCCCAGCATTAGGTTCTTAATTTGACAATGTAGGCAGAAAAATAATACCTACTGTTCCTTTCCTCCTTTTTTTAATGTTCAGCTTACTCTTTGACCCATAGTGTGCTATATATACTCTGACCCACTGTCAACAGTTTTACTTACTAAGCCCTTTCATGAGCAAAAAATGTAAGTGAATTTGAAAACTCAACACCAATTCATTTCATGAGGGCACGTGTAGACATCCTTAGCATGTAGAAAAAAATGTGAATTGTATATTGAATCTCAATGATTTTCCCTAGCAAAATAAAAATGGAAATAAACATTGCATTTTTTAATGAAATGAAACTGTCTCAAAGGTGCTTTTCAAAAGGCAACTGGACTTTATTTTGGTTTTTTTTTCCTTGAAAAGGTTCTGCTTCTCATCAAATTTCAAATCTTTATTGTCAATGCACAACATGTGTACAATGAGATTGGCTGAACCTCCCCTAATGCAACCCCCATAACTCAATACATCTCAATAACTCACAGTGAAAGAAAGAAAGAAAGAAAGAAAGAAAGAAAGAAAGAAAGAAAGAAGAAGCGTCTTTAGTTCTAGAAGCAAAAGTTTTCAAGCAAGTCCAAGCAAGTCCAGTTGCCTTTTGAAAAGCACCTTTGAGTCAACCATGACCTGGATGATTGAGAATCACCATAGAGACTTATGAAATCAACATTTTCTTTTTTAAAGAAAAGGAGCTTCATGATAGGCAATATGAACACTTTGAAGCTCTTTATTGATGTATATCTACCATAAGAAATTTTTGAATCCTACCATGTGAGGATTTGACAATGTTCCCAGATTAGTGCTTTGCCCTTATATTTATACAACGTTGCATTTCTTAAGTGGCCAAACTAATTTTCTTTTGAGCTCAAGTAATAAAATTTCTGTTTTGTGATTTAAGACATAGGAGCTTGATGGGCTTTGGTGGTGGGCTGGTTTTCCACTGGTGAGAACTTCTAATTTCCCAACATTTGACTGCATGGATTTGCATTTTTCCAACTTCTCTGAATTCTAGTCACGATGTTCCTGCAATGGATTTTGTGACTGGCTTTGTCTTTCTTTTTGTCTATGCTGCAAAAAAAATGCATGGCAAGGCAAGGTTAAAGTGAGGTGGAGTGGCATGAGGTGTTGGCAGATACACATTCATTAGCTGGAAGGAATGCTGTATTCTCAAAAGGAATTATTTTTTTTTTGCATAGTGACATTGAAAATATTTGCACAGCAGCACAGATCTATTCTTGAGTCTTTAGAGGTGAAGCCACTGTCCATTTGGAACCATCATTTGTAAGATAATATGCATTATAATGACATGTCTTTGCAATTGTTGCAATGATAATTATGCTCCTTTCCACTCTTTTGCAATCAACTGCTGATTAAAATGTTTATCCATAATACTTGGTCTGTTTGTTTACCAGAGCTAAAGTATTAATAAGATAAACTGCACATAAATTGTGGAAAATAAACAGACCTTAAAATAATCTTATCCAATTCAATGAAGTTACATTTGCATTAGGATTCTGATGCTGTGAGGTTGTCTACAAAGAAATCCTGATTGCCACATGATGGGCCTTGGAGAATAATGCAATTGGTGACTCCAAGAGACAATGGCTCTACCACCAGCAGTATGCAGGATCAAAGGCAGAAGGTCTCTAAAAATCACTTATTGGGAACAAAGAATAGGAGAGGATTGGACTTGTTAGTCTTCAGTGTGATCTGATAGGGCTTTTGTTGAATTTTTTGGGCTTTTATTTTCATATTTATGACGAAATGTGATTTTTTTTTAAAAAAGCAGAGAATTGTTTTGCCTGATGCAAGGGTAAAAAAACATCATCAAACGCTGCTTGTTCATTCCTATGCAATTTTAAATATTTATTAATAGATTTCAATCTTGCTTGGTCACATATTAGCTCAAGGCAAGGGACAATGTCAAGTTTAAAACTGAAAGAAGAAAGGTACTGATCACTGCGTGTTTGAAAATTAGCCTCCTGCCTTTTGTTTGCTACCAGCAGTTTCACTAATCCATCTAAAAAAAGTAAATTGTGTCTACAAAGGCTTGTGATGTACTATAGCTACTCCCAGTTTGATTCATACATTCAATAACTGCAAAAATAACGCTTTAAATTGTCTTTAGAGAAGTAGAAAAGTTGGTAAACATATAACACATAACATATTATAGGCAATAATAAAGTCATGACCAAACTGAATGCATAAATGCTAAATACATTAAAAATATCACTCAAGAACATCAATTTCTTGACAATATACATTTTAGCAACATACTGTAAGCACCATGTAAATATCCTTAAGAAAGAAATGCCAAATTGCTCTGGCCTTGTAATTAATGGGCAGGCTTATAGGTGAGTAAATGCCTTTCAAATGTCCTTGTTCCAAGCCATGGCAAAATTTGTGGTGGGATCTTGATTATTCGTGGTTCATATACATGGAGAGGAAAAGAAAATAGGAAGACTGAACACTAAAAGGGAAAGGAATATTTTCACTGCTAGCTAGCTAGTTAGGAATTAAAATCTTAGACCTGGACTGGGGACACCAAGATTCAAGCTTTAATTCAACCTCAGAGCTCACTATGTGACGTATCAGTCATTGTACCCCAGCCCACCTCACCACACTTCACATATGCCTCCTTACTCTCTCAAGGCAGATAGAAATGCTTCTATGTGGCTGAACAAGTGGAAGTAATGCATTGGCTGTGTTTAAATCAGTCTGAGAAACGAAGCTCTGAGTGACATTCTAATTGCATCCAGCTATGCTTGAACCGGCTGTTTATTTTTAGCATACAGGAGGTTATAAAAAGGTGACACGACTTCCTAATCTACCTGAGAAGCCAATCTTGCTACTCCAGAAGGACCTTGTAGGCCAATTAGTAGGCTCTTGCCACCTTAGGAATGTATGCCTTGCATATCAAATAGGTGTCAGTTCAATCAGGCTAATCAACTGTGCCCAGGAGAAGGAAGCAACATGGAAACCAGCAATTAAGTGCCTAGATGGTTATTTCTCACCATTTGTCTAGGCTGCCTTCCCACTCCAAAACCATGGGGACAAGAACTCCCTCGCTGCTCTTGTTGCCAGAAATAGCAAGGCAGCAAAGACCAAAACAGCAGATAATCATATTTTTTTGTTTTGATTGCCCACCACCTTATGACCATTCAGATGGGAATGCAATTTATTGCTGTGTGTAGATGGAAGGAGTAATATATACAGGGTTCACCAAAGTCAGACCCCATATACAAAATCAGGCTCCATAGACAATTTATCACATAAATTACATTAAATATTCAAATTGGTTGCCAATTTCTTTTAAGTACTTCCTCACTCATTCAATGCATGACCTTTGAACATTTCTAAGTACAGAAACATTTTCTCTGAACAACAGATTAATAAAATATATTATGATTGACCTTTGGGGCCTGACTTTTGTACACACACACACATATATATATATTGAAATTCAGCAACTGAGTTATTAAGTTGAGTTCTCTTCCTTCAAAAGATGTTGCTATTTATAGGATTTAGCTGTTCAATATTACTGTTGATGAGCTGATTGCAGAAACTGAGTTACCTAAGGAAAACAATATACTCTTTGGTAGTTTATTACTCATAAAATACTTTTTTAAACAATGGCATCACCTGGCAGGACAAAGTTCCAAATAGCACAGTCTTGGAACGTGCTGGAATTTCTAGTATGTATAGAAATTGAAACAGTGATGTCTACGCTGGCTTGGGAATGTCGTGAGAATGGCTGATGGTCGGATTCTGAAAGATCTCCTGTATGGAGAATTAGTGCAGGGAAGGCGCCTCAAAGGGAGATCACAGCTGTGATATAAGAATATTTGCAAGTGGGACCTAAAGGCACTGGAAATGGACATTAAAAACTGGGAAACCTTAACCTCCAATCGTTTAGCTTGGAGGCTAAAGACGCAGCTTGGCCTTCTCTAATTCGAAGAGACACTTGTTCGGCAGGCTGAGGCAAAGAGGCAGTCCCGGAACCAGCAAAATCTGGGGGCTGGGCAGAGGACAGAATGTATCTGCCCTCAGTGTGGAAGGGATTGCCACTCTTGAATTAGACTTTTTAGTCACACTAGATGCTGTTTTAGGACCTCTTTCCAGAGCACAATACCATAGTCTTTTGAGACTGAAGGATGCCAGTGTCAATGTCATTGCTGTTGATGAGCTGATTGCAGAAACTGAGTTACCTAAGGAAAACAATATACTCTTTGGTAGTTTATTACTCATAAAATACTCTTTTAAATGATCTGGCCTATATTTATTCTCTGTCCTTTGAAACTCAATAGCATGGTAACAGCTTTATTATAGACTTTTAAAAGTTTTCTTTTCTTATGATAGAATGTTCAGCAGTAGAAGATAGTTCCTCCAAAATGTTAGTCCCAGATCCTGGCACCACTGGACCATATTTTTCAAGCTTCTTATTTGGCTTCTGTGCTTTTTCATTGTTTTTGGAAGAAGGGCGACCAAATTTGCCATAATAATTCTGCTTCCAACTTTGTTTAATCAGTGGCACATTCTGTATATTAGTTGCAGTGAAATTTACCGATGTCCCACAGGGAACTAGATCTGTAAACAAATGATCTGGCTACATTACTGTAGTAGCAGACCAGTGGTGGGTTGCCCCTGGTTTGCACCGATTCTATAGAACCGGTAGTAAAACTGGTAGGAAGCTCTACTCACCGATCCCGACGTCATCAAAATGCTTTTGCGCATGTGGCCTCATTGCGAACCGGTAGTAAAAGTAAGTAGAACCCACCCCTGCAGCAGACACAAAAAAGACTAACTAAGAAAACTATGAGATAAGAAGGCATGATTTAGTTGTCAATCTATCACAGTGATTCAAGTGCTTTCTCTTTTTCCAGGAAGCTTGAATGCAGTGAGAAGTATCCTAGAAAGGGAAATAATTTTGTTAAAGAGTTTACAAATCAGCCTGGCAGAATCAGCATTCTCCAGCGACTGAGAAAGAATGGAAGACAGCAGAAAACCAGCATTAAGAATATGATGATGCTGATGATGTTGTAGATTCAGCCATGTCCATTTCTCTCTATATTTCCCAAACTTGTACAGTTTCTTTCAGTTGGTTTATGTTTTAGCTAGATTTGGCTTTGGTGGTATCTAGCCATTGTGTTTTTTGATTGCCTCTTTCCTTTCTACCACTGACCATTCTGAGCAGAGGTGGGGTTCAGCAGGTTCTGACCAGTTCTGGAGAACCTGTAGCAGAAATTTTGAGTAGTTCAGAGAACCAGTAGTAAAAATTATGACTGCCCCTGCCCCCATCTATTCTCTGCCTCCCAAGTTCCAGCTGATTGGGAGGAAATGGGGATTTTGCAGTAATGTTCCCCTGGAGTGGGGACAGAATGGAGATTTTACAGTATCCTTCCCCTGACATGCCCACCAAGCCACACCCACAGAACCGGTAGTAAAAAATTTTGAAACCCACCACACTTAGCCCCAAATATGGCAATTATAGGAACAGGTCAGATAGATTCAGGTCAGATAGATTCATGCATGCATGAATCCTGACTACTATATAGATAAATCCATGCTCTTTTCTTGACAACAGTTTTGGAAGTGGTTTGAATTGCCTTCTTCATGGGACAGAGAGTGTGTGACCAGACCAAGTCCACCCAGATGGCAAAGATAGGACTAGAATACACAGCTGCTAGCATTATGGGTCATCCTAGACTTACAACCGGTTGCTTAACAACCATTCAAAATTTTGACAGCTGTCTCCCCTCCAGTCACATGATCATATTTTAAACACTTAGCAACCACCCCACATTTACAGCTCTTTGCAGGGTCCCATGGTCATGTAACTATGATTTACAATTTTTTTTTGAGGAAACTGGCATTTTCACCTAATTCAGACAATGGATTCACTTAAAAAATACTTAACCACTGTCTCAAAAATGGTCATAAAATCAAACACAGGCATGTGGTGAACAGTTTAATGATCAACACAACTTAATTCCAGGTTCGATTATAGTCATAAATTGAGAACTATCTGTAGTTCAGTGCCTTTTACTCCTGTTAAAAATTGGTTCTCTTCAAATATCTACAAAACAAAATTATCTACGGTAGTAGCCTCATTATTAACTTAAATGAGACAAATTTCATTTTCTTTAAAGCAACCTTTCAATGATTTGCATAATCTGAACCTTCAAAGTCATTCTAAGATATAGGCAAATAAAAAATATCAAAATCATCCAATTCCTCCAACTTTTTATAAAAGTGGATCGAACGTTGTCTTACCTGAACGTTCTTTCTCTGCGCGCTGATGGAGAATCCAAATTATGGGTTGGTTCCTTAGCTTGATTGCCAGACTGGGTGACTGTTTCTTTAAGAAACATCCTTGGCTTTCTTGTTAAAGAACTGCAGAATAACCAGATTCCATTTCGTTGGGATGCTCCAACTGGCATAATTTTGAGATATAAGGGAGAGAGACACCGTTTGAATACTGTGGAGAAGGCGGAGCAATTTTATACTGATATCTTTAAAGAAAGAACACCATCCCCACGTACATCTACAGTTTTGGAGATTAAGGAGAGTGATAAGAAGCAACCTCAAGAATCGCAACAACAATCTAAGCAGGAATCAGAGGAGTTGAAGGGCGCTGAAGGAGGTTTCCTGGATGAGCCTTTGCTGGAACCTTCTCCAATTTTGGAGCCGGTTTGGATGGCTGAAGTCAAGGACCAGCGTATAACCCGAGCAAAATCCAAGCAACTTAAAGAAAAGTTACAGCAGGAAAGACAAGATGAAAAGGGGGCAAAGACTATACAAGAGACTGGGGCCGTGGGGACTGCAGGACAGAAGATTTCGGATGAAATCCGATTATTCTGTTCTTGGCTCCAGAAAGAGAATAATGATGATTAAATGTTTATCTTGGAATGTGAATGGGTTGAATGCAACACAGAAAAGGAAGAAAGTATTTGCATATTTAAGAAACATCCTTGGTCATTCCTCCTTTGCTTGGCTAAGCCCCAGTTCATTCGCGAAGTCAATAGAAGATGGTGCTGTCCTGAAACAACAGTATGAGACAAAACATAGCAGTCCTGGCCAGAAGCAGCCAAAGGGATGGGTTGGATTCTCCATCAGCGCGCAGAGAAGGAACGTTCAGGTAAGACAATGTTCGTTCTCCAGCGCGCTGCCTGGAGAATCCAAATTATGGGATATACCCAAGCTAGTTAGAAGTAGGGCAGGAGGCTGTGTCATCCCGGGAAGGAACAGCCAGGACAGACTGTAGCACTCGACGACCAAATGAAGCTTCAGCCGATGCAAAGGAGTCAATTTTGTAATGTCTAACAAAGGGCGTCAAGGTAGTCCATGTCGCAGCCCTACAGATGTCAGGGATGGATGCCTGGGTAGCCCACGCCACTGAGGTGGATGCGCTACGGGTGGAGTGTGGAAGTATCCTCCCTCGCAGAGGAGTCCGTCTGGTGCGATAAGCCGTGACGATGCAGGCCTTGATCCAACGTCCTATCGTGGATGAGGAAACTTTCATGCCCAAGGTAGAAGGATTGAAGGACAGGAACAATGCTTCGGATTTTTGGAAGGATGCAGTCCGCTTGATGTATCGGCGGAGAGCTCGTTTAACGTCCAAGGTATGCCATTGTTGTTCAAGATGATGGCTAGGAGCCAGACAAAAGTCCGGTAGAATTAACTCTTGGGCACGGTGGTACAGAGAATTTACCTTTGGCAGGAAGGAAGGATCTGTACGAAGCACCACCTTGTTGGGATGGAAAACACAAAGGTCAGGTCGTACAGACAGTGCAGCCAGCTCGGACACTCGTCTCGCAGAAGTAATCGCCACTAAGAAAGCAACCTTCAGAGTCAGAAATCGAAGGGAGATTGAAGCCAGAGGCTCAAAGGGAGGTGACATAAGGGCTGATAGAACTAATGGCAAGTCCCAAGTTGGGTATCGATGGATAGTAGGGGGACGGAGGTTGGATGCTCCCCGTAAGAATGTCCATATACGGGGATTTTGAGTCAAAGGTCGATCATCCACAGGAGACAGAACTGTGCTGAGGGCCGCCACTTGACGCCTCAGGGTATTAGGGGCAAGGCCACGGTCCAAACCTTCTTGTAGAAACACAAGCACAACAGAAGGAGATGCAGTTGTAGGGTCCTGATGAGACTTGGAACACCATGTGCAAAAGGCATGCCATGTGGCGTCGTATATACGGTTTGTTGATGCATGCCTGGCAGACTGCATAGTGTGGATCACGCTGGCCGGGATGTTGTCCTTCCTTAAGCGGATCCTCTCAAATGCCAGACGGTCAACTGCAACCACTGAGGGTCTGGGTGCAGAATGACCCCCTGGCTGAGAGATATCCGGTCGTTGGGAATGTGCCAAGGACGCTCCACTGAGAGACTCCGAAGGTCCGCGTACCAGGAGCGACGCGGCCAATGGGGGGCGACCAGGATGAGATCCGCCTTCTTCTCCAACAGCTTGCGAATCACCCGAGGAATGAGCGGCAGAGGGGGAAAAGCGTATAGCAGGCCCTGTGGCCAACGGCTTCGAAGTGCGTCGCACCCTTCTGCCCCGGGACAGGGAAACCGGGAGAAGAATCGGGGAAGGTGGGCGTTCAGGCATGTTGCAAACAGGTCGACCATTGGAGGGCCGAATCGTTTCGATAGCTCCGCGAACAAGATTGGATCTAGGCGCCACTCCGCCTGATCTATTTGAGTCCGGCTGAGCCAATCTGCCGTGATGTTTTCGACCCCGGATATGTGCTCGGCTGTTAGAGAGAGAACCGTCTTCTCTGCCCAAAGGAGCATCCTTGTCGCCTCCTCCATCAGTTGTCTGGAGCGAGTGCCCCCTTCTCGGTTGATGTGGGCCTTCGTTGTTGTATTGTCCATTAGGACTAGAACATGATGTCCCTTCACTGATGTTCTGAAATGCCAGAGAGCAAGGTGGACCGCTCGCAGTTCTAGCCAATTTATGTCGTGTCGTAAGTCCCGACTGGACCAGCAGCCCTGTGCAACCGATGACTGCAGATGGGCACCCCAGCCGAATTGACTCGCGTCTGTCATCAGGGTTAAGCGACTGGGTTCCAGAAAGAAGAAGCCCTTCCGTATGGACGGGGAGGTCCACCACCTCAGAGACAGCCGTACCGTGGCTGGTAGGGCAACTGTGATGTTCGAACAGGCCCGGTGGGACCTCTGATAGGGCAGGAGGAACCATTGCAGAGGACGACTGTGAAGACGAGCCCACGGGACAATGGAGATACACGAAATTAGTTTGCCGAGTAGTTGGGATAAGGTGAGAAGAGGAACAGATCTAAGAGAAAGAACTCTGGTCACCAAGGATTAAATATGGTGAATCCTGTCGGGGGATAGGAAAACTAGACAATCGACAGAGTCTATGAGAGCTCCAAGGTGGAGGATGCGAGTAGTAGGTGAGAGCTGACTTTTGCTGAGGTTCAGGGAGAACCCGTGCTGCTGTAGGACAAGAGAAACAGCTCTCAGATCGGCGACAGCCTGATGTCAGGAGGCAGATAGGATTATGATGTCGTCCAGATAGTATATGACCCTGATGGGAACTTGCCGCAGAGATGCTGCCAAGGCCACCAGCAGCTTCGTGAAGGTCCGAGGGGTGGACGAAAGGCCAAACGGCATGGCCCGATACTGGAAGTGCCTGTTGGAATAGGCAAATCGAAGAAACCGTCGATGGGAAGGATGGATCGGGACATGCAGGTAAGCCTCCTTGAGATCGATTGACGTCATAAAGTTGCCCCGTCGAATACCCTGCAGGATCGATTTGAGCGACTGCATTTTGAAGTGGTGGCATCTGATGAACTTGTTCAATGCCTTCAAGTCTAGAATCCCTCTCCAGTCCCCAGAAGACTTGGGGACGAAAAAAAGGCGTGAGTAGAACCCGGATCCCCGTTGTTCTGCCGGGACCGGTTCGATAGTGCAGATATCGAGTAGATGTTGTATCTCTGCGTCCATTAACGCTCTCTTCTCCGGATTGCTGGGAAGAGGGCACCGAAGGAAGCGGTTCGGAGGGCTGAAGAGGAAGTCCAAAGTAAGACCGAACCGTACAGTCTGAATAACCCAAGCATCTGTTGTTGTAGACACCCATTGGGTCAGGAAGTTGTTGTGGCCCTGCCCTCTGAGCCTGTCCCATCGGAGGAAGAAAGCTCCGAGCATGAGGAAGAGGAGTCAGCCAGGCCTCCCTCTCCAGGCCCCTCCCCTCTGGCATTGTCTCAAGTGCCGGCCGAGGGAGAGGAGACAGCTGATTCGGATCAGAGTGATAATGAAACATCATTCCTGGACGCACGCCTCCGAAGGCGTGATAAACGTTTGCAGCAGTTTAGGAGGCATGCTAGGGATTAGAACTGAGTCACTGGACCACACCCCAGAGACTATATAATAGAGGGTGGTGGTCAAGGATCTTTGTGACGAACAAAGTAAACCTTGGATAGTCACTAAAGCCTCGTCCGGAACTGCTGGGAGGAATATTATTTCTGCTTGGACTTTTGTGAACGTTCGTATCTTTGCTTTCTGTTTGTGGAAATAAAGTCACTTGACAGACGGTGTGTCTATCGCTGCCAAGTGGGAGATAAGAACTGGGTGCATTCCAAAGTGTTTCCTTAACCCTCGGCTGGCTGTGTTGTGTGTGTGTGTGGGGACGGGGACAGATCAGAAGTGGATAAGACGACCTCCAATGGGGAACTCTGTGGTATAGTCACTTGCCTCTTCTATAGGGATGGTTGGAGGCCCCACGATACTGGCGTCTAGTGTTGGGTTGACCCCTGCCCCTGTCACGGTAGGCAGGATGTTCAGAGGCTCTATCCCCTCCATGAGTGTATTGTCTGGAAAAATAGGACCCACTGGGCCCGGAGTCAGTCCAAAAGGGCTGCCTGTGGGTATAAGGAGCAAACCTTCTATCATGACGCCTGTAAGAGGAAGGCATAATTTTACGTTTATCCTTATCCTCCACCAGTATAGGGTCTAAGCCTTCTCCAAAGAGAAGGGAACCCTTGTAGGGAGCAGATGCCAGCTTCCACTTTGATTTAAGATCAGCCCTCCAGTGGCGGAGCCAAAGGAGATGCCGAGATGTAACATTGGATACAAGGGCCCGAGAAGAAAATTTTGCAGCATTCAAGGATGCGTCAGCACAATACTCGGTGGCAGCCACGATTTTATTTATGTCATGGTGAAGCCTGCTGTCATCCGGCGGAAGCCGCTCCTGCAGTTGGCGCAACCAGATGATCGATGCCCGAGCGAAGAAGGAAGTAGACGTAGCTGACCGAATGGCCCATGCCGCAGCTTGGTGTGTCTTGCGGAGCGATAATTCAGCTTTCCTGTCCTTGGCCTTGAGACCATCAAAGACATCGTTGGAAATAACCGCAGAGGATGTCAGCTGAGCAGCAGGCGGGTCCACCGAAGGCAACTGAATTAGATCCTGGAAAGAAGGATCCGAGCAGTATAAGCGCTTGTCAAGGCTAGTAGGAGCAGAAATGTATGCAGATTGGGACCACGATCTTTGGACTACATCGGTGAATAATTCCGGACATGGGATAAAATCCTCATCAGGCTTTTGCAATTGGAAGAGATCATCATGAGGTTTCGGATCTGACTGTTTATTTGGTTGGGAAGACGACAAGCCCATGTTGGTGGTAATCTTTGCCTTGTGGAGCAACGACTTAAACATTGAAGGACGGAACAAGCCAGTGAATGAAGGCCTTTCAGGAGCTAGGTCCTCGTCCTCAGACAATTCTCCTTCTTCAAGTTCCTCCTCTTCCCAGGGAGAATCCTCATCAAGGGGGGGTTCTGGGTGATGAAAATAGGCATGGTGTGGATCACCATACGATGGAGCCAGAGGTGGATGCGCAATGACAGGGCCTTGCGGACCTTGGAGAGGAACAGAAGACAGAATTTGAAACATCGTTTGGGATACGAGGTCTTGGATGTCCCGGGAGAGAGAAGGCTGAAGTCCTTCTGATGAACGAAGGCCAGCGGCCGTAGGAGTAAAAGTAGCCTCAGGAGTAGGCTGACCTGGAGGTTTGTTGACAGAAATACCGGAACCAGGAACCACTGGTGGAAAGGCAGCCTCTCTAAGGTGTTGGACACCTGACGAGCCTTGAACAGCCATAGAGGAATCTTGAGGCGGTCTGTCTGGAGACATCTGGTGGTGAGACAATTGAGCCCTCTGTTGGGCGAGAAGATATTGTCGTTCAAAGGCTTTACGTTTACGTTCCTCAGCCCTGTCTGTAGCAGCCGAGCGAGAAGCAGGATGCGGACTGGCAGACCTAGCCCTGACATTCCGTTGTTTCGAAGACTTGCCAGAGGCCTTTGATCTCTTCCTAGCCTCAGGAGGGCTGTAAACCTGTTCCACTTCAGATGACATGTCTGATTCAGCCATCACAATGGAGGAAAAACCCAGTCTCTTGCATTGACTGAGTGAATGAACTGGGGCTTAGCCAAGCAAAGGACGAGTGGCCAAGGATGTTTCTTAAAGAAACAGTCACCCAGTCTGGCAATCAAGCTGAGGAACCAACTCATAATTTGGATTCTCCATCAGCACGCAGAGAAGGAACGTTCAGGTAAGACAACGTTCAATCCATTTTTATAAAGGATATTGGATATTGGTAGTAGCCTCATTATTAACTTAAATGAGACAAATTTCATTTTCTTTAAAGCAACCTTTCAATGATTTGCATAATCTGAACCTTCAAAGTCATTCTAAGATATAGGCAAATAAAAAATATCAAAATCATCCAATTCCTCCAACTTTTTATAAAAACGGATCATTGGTTTTTCAACCTCAATAGATACCTCCAAAAACCATTAACGTTAAATTTCAAAAATAGCAGAAGTATCAGGACTGTATAACCCTAATAACATACACTTCAGAGGTGGTATTCAGCTGGTTTGCACCGGTTCATGTGAACCATTGGTGGAAATTTGGCTAAGATCCCAGCTGATCAGGAGGAAATAGGGATTCTGCAGTAACCTTTTCCTGGATTGGGGAGGGAATGGAGTTTTTACAGTATCCTTCCCTTGCCACGGCCACCAAGCCATGCCCTGCCCACCAAGCCACACCCACAGAACCATTAGTAAAAAATTTTGAAACCCACCACTGATTCTAATTGCCTTTTCCAGTGAGTTAACCAGTGGTGGGTTGCCCCCGGTTCAGACCGTTTTGCAAGAACTGGTAGTAAAACTGGCGGGAGGCTCCGCCCACTGACCCGGACGTCATCATAGGTGATCTGCGCATGCACAGAAGAGCACGTGGATGCGATGCAAACTGATAGTAAAGGTAAGTAGAACCCAACCCTGGAGTTAACCCATTTTCAGCTGAGAGCAGATGAGAAAACTGAAATACTGCACTGTATGTTTTGACTGACAGTACAGTGCTGTCTTCCAACTAGTGTACTGAATTTTCTGTAGGTATGTTTTCATGAGACAGGAGACTATATTGTTTTAGACTTGCTAATTTAAGGGTTTGCCTCAGTTGCTGTGGCCAACACCATTCTATGGAATAAGATTTGGCTGCCATTTTAGCTGCCTTCTCTAGGCATGAGAGGAAGCCAACTCATCTTTTATTTTAGATAGCAAAATATTACAGGTTGCTTATTTTATTACTAGGTCTATATGCCACTCCAATCCAGAGGGACTCTGAATGACTCACATTCCCCCCTTTCAATAAGATGAAAACAAATGAAGAACCATATTAATATTACACTACAATTAGAACCACAGTGTCAGAGGAATAATACAATACTCACCACACATAATAGACCTGTTTCCAGCCCCCTCTGGAATAGCTATGTTTTAATGGTTTGATTAGCTATTCTTTATACAGTAGTTCTTTTCTTTCTTTCCTAGGTCATACCCTTGCCTCATCCCCATCCCACTTTATGGACTACATGGTTTTCCAGTACTAATTTAGAAGTAAATTATGGCAGAGGGAAGGATATTAAGGTGGGTACAAAAGACAGCAAAATGCTCCCATGAGTGAACCCTATTAGCATGTGCAGATGCTCAACTTTTACTCCTTCCTTCTGCTACAAGCACTGCATTTTATAAACATTTTTGTATTCGGGAAGAATATAAAAATAGCAGGTGATTTGTCTCTTCCCCTTCCAAACTATTCTATGAGCAATAAAGGACACTTTAATTTTTTCATATATTAAAAAAAACTCAAGCTACTTTCTGAAAGAAATTACAAGATTTCTTTCTCCAATATTGTACTTGTAGTAATTCAGGAGGGTTTTTTTTTAATCAGATTTTGATTAGCTGCCTGATTGCTTTAAATTTTCCAAGATATTTGGGGAGATTGTATCAGTGGCATGAGGGTATATTCACAAATAAATATCCTTTGACAATTTTTTCCTAAATTAATACCATTATTGAACTTTATTAACAATGTTGAACCTGATGTTTTATTATGAAAATTGGAACATTTCACATCATAGAATGCCTTCCTTAAATGCAAATTATATTGTTTGGTAGTAGTCTGTAAAATAATTGTTAATAATTCATTTAAAATATATAAGAAATTTAAGAGCTAATCTCTTTTGGAATGACTGAGGTCAAGAGAGCATTTATCAATCAGAGAACAGTTTGAAGGGTCTTTGGTGCTTTCTGAGCTTGCTTGTTTTCATGCAAACATTTCATTGGCCAAATTAGATAATATCATCAGTGCTAGTAGGAAATGTGGTTTGCTGTCACTTTATATTCTAATGGCTTGCCCTGTCAGTGTTGGTTTCAGAGATTCTTTGGTTGGGCTGTTTACTGTTATTTTTTCTTGGCTTCTTTGGCATTCGTGATTGGGGTATTGCTTACTTGATTGTTGGTCTGATGTTAATCTCGGAGTTAGCTGGTTGATTGTCTCTTTTGCATAGTCTATAGATGTTGTTATGTGTCTATTGATGGCTAATTTGTCAGAGTGCCAAGCTTCTAGAAATTCCCTGGCTTTTTTGGACTTGGCTTGGTCTAGGATGGTTACATTTTCCCAACTGAAACTATGGTTAAGTCTGTCTATATGTTGTGAAATTAAAGAATTTTCATCATGTCTTCTGACTGCTTGCTGGTATTCATGGATGAGTTCTGCCAATCTTCTGCCTGTTTGTCCTACATAGTGGCTCTTGCAGTCATTGTAAGTTGTAGACAACTCCTTTTTTTCCTTTGGGGATTTCTGGATCTTTTGATTTGCTTAGGATGTTTTAAAGGGCTTTATTTGACTTCTGTGCTATGCTGTTTCCATGTCGTTGTAGTAGTCTGTTGATGGTTTTGAAGATATTCTTGATGTATAGCAGTTTTTAGGGTTTGTGTTGGTTTTGCTGTATTGGGTTGAGTGGTCAGGGATTTTTTGATAAAGTTGCATCGATATCCATATGATATGATATGATATGATGATATAATATGATATGATATGATATGATATATGATGTGATAAAGATATATCCATATTATATCTTTATCATAGAGCAGTTTTTAATATACTCATTTCCCACCTTTTCCCAATTGTTTTACTTTTCAGGATATTTGGAGAATATCTGTTGCCTTCTGGATATCTATCTCTCATTCAATCTTCTGTCATATAATTTGGTCTAGTTTCCCCCTGTGCAGTTTAGGCTCATCAGCTATCCTTCATATATAATATTCTTCCTACTTCATTATAATATGAAATTATTTTCAAATTATGCAATGCTTATATCCAGCCACAATGCATCATCAGATGTTTTATTTTGCAAATCATAGTCTTATTTTGAACATCTTCACATTCTTCTGTTTAAGACAAGTTTTCATTAGGTATTTGAAATGAACCCAGATCCTTACAAAACTGAACCTTGAAGGAGGAGCTTAAAACCATCTTTTAAAAAAGAAAGAAAGAAAAAAAGAAAGAAAGAAAGAAAGAAAGAAAGAAAGAAAGAAAGAAAGAAAACACTGTTGAGGTATTTTATGTGGGTCCATTTAGCAATAATGAGTAATTTCATTTATTTGGGTGTCAAATAGTTTTGATTGGAATTAGTGAATCCTCTTATCTCCTTACATTACCCTTGTAATGTGTTACCCTTGTAGATGTGTCTTTTCCTAGGAAATAGATTAGTCTTGCAGAAAAAGGCCCAGAGAGTCTACATAAGTATATTATTAATGAGCAATTGGATCAGTTCCCCAAGTAGTTAAAAGTACATTTTATTTCTGTCTCAGAAATGTATGTGGAATAATTACTTAGTCCAATCTCTAGTTAAATTAACTAAGCTACCTCATTAGAAAAACTTTAAACTTCATTCCTTCCCTGTTTTGCAAGCTATAGCATGGGTAATAATAATTGTACAGAACTGGCTACAATTTGTACTACCCCTAAAATTTCATCATGCTAGTTGAATACAGTGCAGAGTATCTGTAGGATCAGAGGATGAGTATTACTTCCAACTGGATCGTTTTCAAAGAAGCAGTTTGAATATAAATCTATCATCAGCAGAAAAAGAACTTACACAATGAAGTATATACTGGTATAATCAGTGTACCAGATTCAATTTGTCTACCTTTTTCCTTCTTCGTATAGATAGAAAATGTATTACTCAAAACCCCATTGCAATTTAAATTCTATGTGAACCCTTCAAAAGAGCCATACCAAGGAAGCAAGTTTATCACATATATGCTGAAGACAGACTAAACTTTTTCCCAAGGCAGATGATCCTCTGTAAGATTTTTACTGTTTTTAAACCAAAATTGCAAAAGATTTGTGATCTCTTACCATATCTTTCTATTGTTTCTTCCTTCAAAACTATTTCCTCCAAACACCAGATATCCACTTATTTAATGAACTTTGGCTGCTTCTTCCAACCAGCCTTTTTCCAGTGAATAATTACATTCAGTTCATATTATGAATTATTTTAAAACTTATGCAGGAGGTTATTTTAGTATTCTCTATAACTGGCGGTATATTTATTTCCATGCTCAGCTGTTTAAATGTACAATCTTGTATTTTGATAAGAATAATTAACAGTGCCAGAGCTCAACATTTTAGTGAGTCTTTCATTATAAATTTTCTTTTGAATCACTGTTTGCTTATTACTGTGATTGAGAGCTTTCTAACTTCCTTCATTGGATTTTGAAATCCCATCCTCCATTCTGCATTAGAACTTCTGAACTAGTGTAAATTAATGAAGCCTGAGATTTGCTTTTCTTTTTCAATAGAATATGAATTTCAATTACATCAATGCAATTACTTTATATAAATACTAATTTTCACTATACTCGCAATATAGATAGCAAGGGTAGCTAGATTTTTACCCTGGAGATAATTAAAATTGGTTATAAACCAGTCTAATAAGTTATATAGATGATAGAGAAATGACAGATGATAGATAGATAGATAGATAGATAGATAGATAGATAGATAGATAGATAAACAAGTGATTAATGCCAAGAGTATATAGCTGAATCTTTAAATGTACATCTTACACTAGATTTAGTCCAGTTTTGATCACTGCATGTTCAAGTTAGTTGTAGCTAACACATACTGGTTTTGTTGGGTGTGTTATAAATATTCTTATGATCTATTATCAGCATTGTAATAATGCTTCCCACATGAAACTTATCTAATTTCAACACATCTGTTTTTACTTGTATTTGCTCATAAAATTGCTTTATGAATTACTCTTTTAAAAATCAATAAAAGATTTGGGAAGCAGCCTAATTACCCCAACAATACTGTGTTTTCCTGAAAATACGACCTACTCAGAAAGTAAGTCCTAGCTTGATTTTTATATGTGCACCTAATATAAGCCCTACCCCCAAAATAAGCCCTAATTAAGACCCGCCCACTCCAGGGTACACAGGTATAAATTAAACTAGGATGGGGATGGGTGGTGGTGGAGCTGCCCTGCTACTTACCTTTGGATAGTTGCAGCCAGGCCTCACACACCTCGGCCCATTTCTTTTGCTGCAGCCGGCAAGGCTTTCCTGAAGGCCTCTGTAGCCGATAACAGAGCTTCAGATCAATCCGGAGCTCTGTTATCAGCTGCAGAGGCTTTTAGGGAAGTCTTGCTGGCCTTGCCGGACAAAGAAATTTCTGAAGGCCTCTAGCAAAAAAGAGGCCAGGGGTGACAAGCACAACTGAAGTGAGTCAGTGGATGACATCTCCTGTGAAAATAAGACTGGGGTCTTTTTTGGTGGCAAAAAATATAAGACAGGGTCTTATTTTCAGGGAAACACAATAGATTTACAGAGAATGTAGGGTTCTTTACATCACTACTCATGTACATGTTTCAAAAATCTTGACTTTAAGATGGACTTCAACTCCCAGAATTCCCAAGCCAGCATGATAAATGAGTTGAAATCCATACATCCTAAAGTTGCTGAGAGAGAGAAGCACTGGTGTCAAGATGCCTACCTCTGTTAAGGAGAAGTAGAGACAACTATGTGGCTTGCCTCACTGATCATAATGTGATAATTCCTAATAGAAGCACTACATCATATCCCTTCAAATATGTACCATATAAAAGGATTTTTGTCCATGTTATTTTCAATAGTCTTTGCCTGTTTTTCTCATCGACAAAATATTCTATTCCCTCCAACATTTAACAAATTAAAGATCTCCTAAGAATCATACCAGGTTTCTGTGAATCAGAGTCTCTATTTTTTAAATTAATTTATTTTGCTTAGAAAACAAATCAAATCATAGATACAGAGAGAAGTATGATCTGACAATGGATATTAAGATACAATGAAATAATAACAGCGAGTAAGACAGTGTAAAAATATCATAGCAAAATTATGTTTTCAGTTCTTCAAGTTGTCTCACTAAAAAATAACTAAAATAACTCACTAAATATAGTAAATATATCTTGGGACTATAACTGAATTTTCTGATATCCATGCTGTTAATCTCTCTAATCTCGTTTGTCCAGAATCAACCATAGATTCATTAGGTGTGTTTTGCTTTACCAAATTTCCAACTTTTATTTGCTATAATACCATTATGAATCACCTTTAGTTTTTCTCTGATCTTCACTGATATAGATCATAATATAGTAGAACCTTGGGTCACAATCATAATTCATTCCATAACTTTGATTGCAAACTGATTTGGCCATGACCTGAACCTAATTTTGGAAATTTGGTGCTTACAAAAAAAATGGCTTAGAAGGGGAAATGGGCTGCAAAAAAAAGAATTGTGTATTTTTTTGTTGGAACCAGATTTGGTCGTGGTCAGAAGCATTCGTGACCAGAGGTTCTATTGTATATAGTTTTTCTAAAGAGTAGCTCAATGTGTGTTTGAAATACTGAATCTTAAATCTGATCCAATTTCTTCTTTCAGCATTGTTGAACTCACTTGTTGAAGATTGTTGAACAATTTCTAAGAAGAGTGGATCAGTCTCCCTGAAGTGGTAGGTAAATTGAGGACCCAGTTTGTGGGGGCAATAAGCTGACTTTGTATAAATATACAAAAGTATGAAGCCTATTGCTTAATGCATTGTAAGCTGCCCTGAGTCTCCGGAGAAGGGTGGCATATAAATCATTTTTTTTTAAAAAAAGTGTATGTTGTGCAGTTGATCAAGTGGACTGTGATCTAGAAAAACTTATATAGTATATATAGTACTTTTTATAAGGTTCTTTGTTGACTTTGTTGCAAAAGATTTAATGTAGCTTCTGCCCTTAGTTTGTCAATTGATAAAGACACTTACTATCTATGGGTCACCAGGTGAATCAAAACTCTTGAGTTTAAAGTTCTAGTGTGCCACAGGGACTCTTGTTTCCTGCATTTTGCTGTTGCCATTAATCATTTGAAGCCTCCCTTGTGGATGCAGAAACAGCTTTATGTCAATCTACACCTCCTGTGGGTGTAAGGCTTGCCATTGGTTGTTCCTTCATACGTTATAGGTTTAATTAATGCTCTGGCTAGAACTTATATTTGAGGCTGATTTTAACCATGTTATTGTAATGTAGGTACTGATGAGTCAATACGAAATGCTTGCATTTACCTCTGTTCGTCTTTTGGCTGTATTGTTTAAATTATTAAAAGAGACTAATTGTTTTAAATTGATAAAGTCTTTCTTACTAAACACCCAGAACTGGAAGATTTGGATATACTATAATGCTAAAAATAAAGATTTGGCTTTTCACATTCTCCAGAGCTCTTCATCAGACTAAATTATAAAAAAGAAAACGGGGGGGGGGGGGAGGGGGAAGGAGAGAGAAGAAAGGAGCTGCTGTTTGTGTAAATAGAATTACATGAATATATGAGTGCATGGCTTTGATCACAGAATCATGGACCCTATTTTGGTTTTTTGACACCCTATTTGGGCATCCCTAGTTTCATTTATCTGTTTAAAAAGTGGGGACAGAGTTGCATCTATTCCCAAGAATAAGAAAATCTGCTGTTAAACAGAAACTGTATATTTTTGCTAAAGGATCAGCAATTTTACATTTAATTCATTTAAGAGCCCTTGGGTCCATGCCATCTATATCCAGGGATGATTTATTTTTAGTATTAATTTCACTTATAATTTTACCTCATTGTTTAATCTATTTTGTGACTATTTTTCTCAATTCACCTGATTTTTCTCCCTAAAAAATGCAGCACTTGCATTTTTTTGCATAGTTTTAATTCTCCCATTTTCCAATGTCCCAATGCCCTTCCTAGTGAATTTTCTGTTCCAAATATTTTAAAGTTGTTTTTAATTATTTCTCTTAATTCTTTGCCAAGTCTTACTCTTTTCATTATTTCTTTGATATATTTTGCTAAAGTTCATGTTGCTATTTATTCTCTTCCTTTTGGTAAAATATTCATTTTTTACAAAAAGAAATCTTGCTTATCTCCTTCCTTTTCTTACCAAGACCTATATGCAGAAACAGATTTGCCTATGTATATGCAACCATATTCATTGTTCTCTTTCTTTTGAACTTCTTAAATTTGTATAAATTTTCTGAGGCACTGTTGAATTGCCCATCTTTCAGGATAAGACTAATGTTTTTTTCAAGAAGGTAAAGCTACCTTATTATTTCTACATTATACTTTAAATAGTTGGTGAAGTTTATGTTGCACAGATATATTTTTAATAGTCAATGTTACTCATTGAGGTCTATTGAATTAAGATGTAAATACATTTATTTTTGTGACTCAATATAAAGAGGCAAAAAGCAGAAAAACAAATCAATATAAGAATCAGGAGTCAAAATCATCTTTACTTCAACAGGCTTTAGTTCTTTTTTCTTATTTTTATATAGTGCACAATGCACTATATATAAATAGTGATTGTTACAAGCAAATATAGTTGTGTTTGCACAATGCAACCTTTCATTTGACTTTCATTAGTGCAAATGACATGAAAATCAAGCAACTCCTGCAGAATAAATTAAGAATAGAGTATGAAGAACAGCTAATGAATGTACACTAATCCTGAACAATAAACAAATAATTTTACTTTTAGGAAATATATTTAGCTAAAGAAACAATACCTCAAAGAAGGCTCCAGATTGTTCTGCACACCATATCAAAGGCTGCTCAATGCTCTTAAAGTAGTCATAAGATAATTGGGATCAGAATGAAACTGGTGTTTTTGAAAAAGCCAATGTTAAATGTAATGATCTAATTAGAGAAGGGCTAATTAGACTAAACGGCTAATAATAATAACTAAAGAAAAACAAAAACCTATAATCGAGATATCTGCAGAGGGAATTTGAAGTAGTCAGCAACATTTATACAGATAACCAATAGGACTATGCTCCAGTAACTGAACAGCATACCACTGCTTTGTCCCTCTTCAAATGATGCCACCACTTGGGGTCCTTCAAAAAAATGTAAATGGCAACAGCCAGAAGATATTTTTTTATCAGTTCTCCATTACTAAACCATAATCCATAATGCAACATTTAAAGTGAAGCAAATAAAGAGATAGTCACCATAGACACTTTGCTCATGCAACGTATTTAACTACCCTGTTTCCCCCAAAATAAGACATCCCCTGATAATAAGCCCAATCAGGCTTTTGAGCACATGGGAATAAGGCCAAGCACTTATTTCAGGGTTCAAAAAAATATAAGACAGGGTCTTATTTTCGGGAAAACACAGTAGGCAATTAAAGACTGATACACATGATTTCTACAACATGGTTTAAGAGCTACTTCTGACACGTTTAGAAGCAAAATAGTAAACCAGAGCAGTCTATTACCAATATCAGTCTATATCAGGTGTGTAGATTGGAGGAAACAATATATCAGCTCTTCAAAGAAAAGGCTTTCTACAAATGAAGCTACTGTCTAACCCCAGGAAGACCCCTCCATTTCTGATAGGGGACATGTAAGGGTTTTTTTTCTCTGTAAGTTCCTGCAATTTTAAAAAAACCATTTAACTATGATAGATTAACCCAGTTGACTTTTGCCTGTAACTTTAAGCTATAATAATAATAAATCCAATTTGCTACCATTCCGTTCTTTTGCTTTTCTCTTTCCCCTGACCCTTTCATCCCAGTGTGGAGAAAGAATTAAAGGTGGAACATATCTTAGATTCTCAAGATAGAAGGGACAAACTGGAATATCTGATACATTGGAAGGGCTACCTAGGTGACAACCCACATTCTTTGACAATTTCATTTACAATACCCACATGAGCCCAAGTCTCCTAACCGGTCTTACAGTCTCTCCTGGACCTATCAACTCTTTGAACTTCTTCTTCTTCTGAAAAGGAAGAATGTGACAGTAAAGTAATGACTAGCATAGAAATGAGAATAGAAAAGAAAAGGCCTCTGAGAAGAAACTAAATTGATTCTGTTGTTTTCTTCAAACCCCTATCCCCTTGTGAGAGCCAGATTACATATATTTGCTCTATAGTTAATTTAGTAATCCAGTTTAGAATATTGTGTGTATCGAGCCATAATGCAACATTATCCTAAAACAGAAATAGCAACTTATCCAGAGGTGGGATTCAGTCGGTTTGGACTGGCTCAAGTGAACCGGTAGTGACGACCTGCAGGTGGGCCCGCCCACCCACCTGGGCGCAATCCTGTCCTATATCACTGTGTTTTTGATGCCTCATGCATGTGTGGATGGCACGTGCGTGCAAATTGCCATGTTGTTTGATGTTTCACGCATGTGCAGACGGTGTGCATAAGTGAATTGCTGTGTTGTTTGACGTTGCAAACATGCGCTCACATTTCCAGTGCTGGGCAAATCGATTGCTACAGTATGTGAAGCCCACCTCTGAATTTATGACATTTATTTATTTATTTATTTATTTATTTATTTATTTATTTATTTATTTATTTATTTATTTGCGTATTTGGTAATAAGTATAAGCATGGATTGGATGCATAAAAGAGATTCAAATAGAAGAAACATTAGGACAGGGACGGTAGGCACCCTGGTGCTCTTATGCAGGCCCCTTACAGACCTCTTAGGAATGGGGCGAGGTCAACAGTAGACAGTCTTAGGTTAAAGTTTTGGGGTTTTGGGATGAAACCATAGAGTCAGGAAGTGCATTCCAGGCATTGACTACTCTGTTGCTGAAGTTATATTTTCTGCAATCGAATTTGGTACAGATTACCAAAGTTTGTATCTATTGTGTCTTCGTGTATTGTTGTATTATTGCTGGGCTACCTGCGTCACCTCACGTGAGGCCGTCATAGTAACAATAAGTCCACTCTGGTGCCAACACTGCAGGCTGAGCAAGTCCTCTTGAGGACTAAGGATATTCAAATAAATTCATTTCTGTGATGAGCTAAAAATGAAAATTGAGGCAATGAGCTATTAGGCTACCTCTTGTTCATGATGTCTCTCTCTCTCTCTCTCTCTCTCTCTCTCTGTGTGTGTGTGTGTGTGTGTGTGTGTGTGTGTGTGTGTGTGTGTAGGTCTTTGGTTATTCGGGTTTTCTCCCACGTAAAATTGGAAGTGTCTTGGCAACGTTTCAACGAAGTCTCATTCGTCATCTTCAGGCTGGTGTTTTCAGCTTCATGCTTCTAGGAGCAATGTGTGATCGCAGCTGTTTCTTCCTTTTAACTGCCAGTGGGATGTGAACTGATTGGGTGGGAGTTGGCTGTGTTCTGATTGGGTGGAGTTGTGTTCTGATTGGTTGGGGGCTTGGCTGTGCTCTGATTGAATGGGGGTGTGTTCTGTTTAGTTGGGGGCTTGGTTGTGCTCGGGTTAGTTTTAGTAGTAGGGGGATTTGAGCTGGTGAGCTGTGTTGCTGTTGTTTGGCTTCATGTTCATGTCTGGTGTCATTCTTTGTGTTAGGGAAATGACACCAGACCCACACTCAAGAAAACCACACAGGATGTCACCACCACACATCCACGCAAAAAGCAAACCCACACCGATGAGGCATGACCACAAACCAGAAGCCAGACCGCAGCTGCATCATTAGCCACTTTAAACCCCTCCAATCCATACATGAAGCAAACTGACACCCACCATGAAGATGTGGCACGACCATGAATGTGAAGCCAAACAACAGCAATGCAGCTCACCAGCTCAAATATGACTCATATATGTAGACGACACCTTCATAATCTGGCCACATGGGAAAGAAAAACTGGACAATTTCCTCACACACCTCAACAGCCTACACCCCAAAATATAGTTCACCGTATAAACAGAAGCGAACAACCAACTTCCCTTCCTGGATGTCTTAGTTTACAAAAAATCCAATGGCTCCCTAGGACACACCATCTACCAGAAGAAAACATGCACAAACTGCTATCTGCACACATTCTCACACCACCACCCAGCACAGATCAACTCTGTAGCCAAGACACTCATCTCCAGAACAAAATGCTTAGCTGACGAACAACACCTAAAAACTGAACTACACACTCTCACTAATGTACTAACATCCAATGGATTCCAAAGAAATAAGATTACCAACCTAATCCAAAAAGAAACCCCCACTAAAATCTAAGACAGAGAATAAGAAAACAGCAAAGCCCTCCTCCTAAACATAAAGGGCACCACAGACACAATCAGCAAGATTCTCCACAAACACAATATCAAGACAGCATTCTGCACAAACCGAAAAATATCCACCATCCTAAGAAACCCCAAAGACAAAATTGAGTTAGAAAATCAAGGAGTATATGAAATCCCATGCACCGCCTGACCCACCACATACATTGGACAAACCAACAGAAGAATAAGTGCACACATTGAAGAACACAAGAGCTCAGTCAGAAAAGAGGAACCAACTTCCTCCCTGGTCCAACACCTCAAAGCCACAGGACATGATATTGACTTTAAAAAGACCAGAACTATCACCAAAACTGAACACTTTAACAACAGAATAATCAGAGAAGCCATCGAGATAGAAAAACGTCCACACAGCATGAATAAACGAGATGATACCTCCCGCCTACCAGCCATTTGGAAACCCGCCCTTATTGACAAATGAGTCCCTAACACAAAGAATGACACCAGACCCACACTCGAGAGCCACACAGGATGTAACCACCACACATCCATGCGGAAAGCAGACTCAAACCCACACTGATGATGAGGCATGACCACGGACCAGAAGCCAGACCACAGCTGCATCATTAGCCACTTTAAACCCCTCCAATCCATACATGAAGCAGACTGACACCCACCATGAAGAGGTGACACGGCCATGAACACGAAGCCAAACAACAGCAACACAGCTCACCAGCTCAAATCCCCCTGCTACTCAGACTAACCTGAGCACAACCAAGCCCCCACCTACACAGAACACACACCCAGCCAATCAGACAACAGCCACCCCCCCCATCCAATCAGAGCACAGACAAACCCCCAACCAATCAGAACACACCTCCACCCAATCAGAACACAGCCAAGCTCCCACCCAATCAGTTCACACCCCCACTGGCAGTTAAAAGGAAGAAACAGCTGTGATCACACATTGCTCCTAGAAGCACGAAGCCGAAAACACCAGCCTGAAGATGACGAATGAGACTTCGTCGAAATGTTGCCAAGACACCTCCAATTTTATGCGGGAGAAAACCTGAATAACCAAAGACCTATATCTATCTATCTATCTATCTATCTATCTATCTATCTATCTATCTATCTATCTATCTATCTATATCTCAGAAAAACCTAGGGCTGCAGAAAAACCTTGGTTATGTAGGAAAAACCTGGCTAGAGGAAAAACATACCTCAGAATATATATACGCATATATATATGCGTATGTGGAATGATTCTCATATTGCTTTTCTTTGGTCTATATAGAATTTTAACAATATTTTAAAGTGGAACTGGGGCTTTTGCACTTTTGTAATTTCTAAATGGAAAAATCTAAAACACACATGCTCCCAGGTTCACAGAAAGAGGTTTTGAAAACTCTTAAAACACACACAAATATGTGTGTTTAGGAAATTCACCTGAGACAATGTAAGGCTTTAAGATGTTAATTTATTCAGTTCTAAACCACTCAATTAAGATCATGCTCAGAACTGTTTTCTATGACAAGAGCTGCTAACCATCTGTTAAGACAATTTCATGCCAGCAATCCTGAATTCGACAACAGTAGTGTGCTTGAAATTTCTTAGCTGGTAATAAATATCATCTGTTCCTCCTTAACCCTCCCTTAGAAAGTAAGAAGGGATGGGCAATAATTTGTGTTTACTTAGGTGAATTTGCTTATAATTTATGAAGTTGCTATGACAAAAAGATAAAGTGGATTTAGTTAATGAAAGCAAAGACTGTAATAAAATATTGTGCCATGAGACATTTTGTTTTTTATGCTGTAATGCAAATCCAGTTGTCAATGCTTTTCTCCGAGATTAGAGAGAATGATTTCTGAATATGGATTTTTCTAGAAAAATTGAATTGCAACTAGTATCATCCCAGGCAACATGCTGGGTGGGTGGGTTAGTTACGAATTATAGAAAAGATGATAGAGGATTTTTCACCTTTAAGCATTTTATTGCTTAATCCGTTGCTTTTCAACAACTAAACAGAGCTAGGAAAATAAACAAAGTGCTATTTTTTTTTTGTCTTTTTAACACATCACAATTTTTTTTCATTACCTAGTAAAGGGAAATCAAAGAAGCAAGTAATCCATTGTATGTGAATTTTTATGGACAATGTTTTATATTGATCAAAGCCACATTTTATAATCATTTTCCGTCTAGTAATAAAAAAAAAACTAGCATTAAATAAATAAGAAAAGGCAATGCCTGACTTTATGATAGCTGTATTATTTTATATGAAGTAAAACACCCCTCTCCCTACATTAAGGCAAAGAGATTGAATATGACCTCATGGACATGTATATTCTTTTCTGTTCCTGTTTCATTGCACGCGTTTCCAATTTCTTGGAACCCTACTATGCTTCCCTTGTTCTGGAAAAAGGAAAGAGAAAGGGCAAGAGAAAACACCAGATTCTTAAATATATCAGCAAGCTATTAGTAGAACAGGAAGACGTGCCGTGTGTTTCTTCTCTAGGGCTTGGTCAGATGAATACGATGCATCATTCTGTCAGCGACACACTGCTGAACTTGTCAGATGTTTCTATTATCAACTATAAATTTGAGGATGGAGCCAAGAGATTATGAAAATTCAGTTGTTTTTGATTAAAAGGTAAAGGTTCCCCTCGCACATATGTGCTAGTCATTCCTGATTCTAGGGGGTGGTGCTCATCTCCGTTTTAGCCGAAGAGCCAGTGCTGTCCGAAGACGTCTCCGTGGTCATGTGGCAGGCATGACTCAATGCCGAAGGCTCACAGAACGCTGTTACCTTCCCACCAAAGTTGGTCCCTATTTTTCTATTTGCATTTTTTACATGCTTTCGAACTGCTAGGCTGGCAGAAGCTGGGACAAGTAACAGGAGCTGACCCCATTACATGACACTAGGGATTCGAACCACTGAACTGCCGACCTTTTGATCAACAAGCTCAGCGTCTTAGCCACTGAGCCACTGTGTCCCATTTTTGATTAGTCTGTCCTTTTTTAAATTGTAAGTTATAATCACAATATGTAAGAATAGAACAAAGGATAAGGTAAATAGATTACTGACTATTTTAAATATTCTCATTTTAAAATATCGATGTATAGTAATTTATAAATGCTGGCCATTTCATATGTTAAAGTAATTTATTTATTTATTATACAACATCATTACTGAATTAATCTATGACATCTAAACTGGTTTCTGACAGCTCTTGGAGCACCAAAAATAGCTATTGGAAAGAGGACATATGGTTTGCAGGCCCCTCGTAAAACCTCAGTTGATATGCAAGTCATATGTATACAAAAGTTCTATATATCTTAGTATTGTTTAATTAGATGCATTATATAGATATGGCATCCATAGA
Source organism: Arizona elegans (assembly GCA_022577455.1). Taxonomy (NCBI): domain Eukaryota; kingdom Metazoa; phylum Chordata; class Lepidosauria; order Squamata; family Colubridae; genus Arizona; species Arizona elegans. Next base: position 91,015,875 of record JAKOOJ010000006.1, on the reverse strand, counting down.
TCTTTACTCAAAATCTTCCTCACTGAACCTAATCATATATAAGTAAGCCCATTCAGACATGATGAAACAGTAAAAGTCAACACACGAGCAGCAGTTAAAACAGAGTGCCTGTTCTGTCCCCATCTCACACACGCACACAAACAGTCAGCCAGGAGTTAATAAAACCAGCAGTCAGGAACTCCTTTGAGATAACAGAATTGGCAGCAACCCAGTAGCTGCCTGCCAAAGACTTTACTCACAAAGGGAGGTTTTTCTCCTCCGTCCGATACACCAAAATAAGTCCACAAAGCCAAAGAATTGTCAAGTCCAGTCCACAATAAATCCAAAGAGGGCATGTAACGAAGTTCCAGAAACGCAGTATGACTTGCTAGTTTTTCAGTTTTGTCCATCACAAGGCCTGAATGGCCACCACTGTGGCCACCATTGGCCACCATTTTATCCCCTATGGGGTGTGGTCCAGTGACTCAGCTTAATCTCTGGCATGCCTTTTTCTCTGCTGCGCGCGCTTATCTTTTTGACGCTGTTGGGGATCCAGCCAAGACTCATCTCCATCGATGTCTAACTGCGGCTGCTTGGAAGTGCCTGGCTCCTGGCCTATCTCTTGGCCTTCGGAGGACACCTGAGACATTGCCAGAGAGGAGGGTCTTGGAGAGGGAGGCCTTGCCAACTCCTCGCCTTTACTTTTGAAGTCTTCTCCCTCTGATAAGACTGGCTCGGGGGTCGGAGTCACAACAGTGCCTATGACACACAAAAAAAGGTGCATATATTTGTAGGGCATGGATGTGTCACTGAACCAGTGATGAGTTTTCAGGTTGAATGGCTGGGGACTAGTTTTCTGGTATCCTGATATTTTACTGGCAAAAGCAATGTTTTCAATGAAAACAATATCTATACCTACAGCATATTTATATCTCTATATCTCTATCATCTATATATCTATTCATGTATTCATATTTATTTACAGTATATATATAGGAGCTTATGCCCAGAGTCCACAGTGAATTCCATGGTAGAGCTGAGTCTTGAAAATTTATTCCTCTTTTCCCTCTCCCTCCCCCTCTCTCTTTCACACACACACACACACACACACACACACACACTTGAGATCCTCACAATGCTCAATACAGTGCAGATTCCTCCACCACCGCCTCTAGACTAGGTTACAGAAAATCCAGTGCCATTTGTTTTTGAATAAGTTCCTATAAATTAATTAGAAAAATGTGAAAAGCTTTGTATTTGGAACATAAACAATACAGAAACCTCATCCCAAACACTTTAATAAAATCCAGGAAATGAAATAGTATCACAGCCTTAGCCACGGTGCCAGAAAAAGATGTAGTCCTCCCTATCAGGATCAATGTAAAGTGGTACATATAACCCAAATTTGCACAGCAAAGCAATAGTATATAAAACTAGTTGTTATGACGATAGTGTTTACACAGTTGAGGTCAATATTCAAACAGAGGTGTACAACAAATGCTACTTTGCTATCACATTCATTTTTATTATTAAACACATTGATTTAGTTATCTGTGCCTCAACCTCACAGTTTCCTTCTTTCTAATTTATTCAGATTTATTGATCTTGTTTCTTTCTCTTGGTTTTCATTGGCCGACATTGTTTCACCTTAAAATAAAACTGATCAGATATAGTTAATATATTAAAAGGTTCCTGAATCTTTTAGAATAATTACAAGACTGTTCCACACAATGGTATGTTATATTTACCATTGCTCTTAACCAGACATGGTGGTTTTCTAAGAGAGAAAAGAGTAGATTCTCAAAAGTTTCAGCTGACCAGTGCCTTGGATGACTTTTTAGATGTCTTCTAAGTAATTCCTAGCATGTAACTGAATTATAAGAAAATCAGGCTGGGGCTGCAGATACAGATACATTTCCTTTGTTTAGAAGAAATTATATAGTAAATGGGAACAGAAAATCTAAAGTAGTCACAAGACTTGTACATGGAAAGATGTATCAAAATGTGTAATACACCCACACTCAAAATATTAGAATTGTATTGAATAATTTGCAGTTTTAAACCCCTGTTTTCTAATTTCTCCCTTCCTTCTTTCCTTCCAGCTTTCCTTGACTTATTGTGCCTATTAAAAGAAAATGGCTCCAAATGATTTCCAACTGAGCAGCAAATGAATACCTGACATTCAAAATTGTTTTGACCCTCTGGCATTCATTTCTTTCACAGTAATGAAATGCATGGGTCCCATTAATTTTGGGCTTTTCATTTGTGGCAACACAAGCGAATATCAATACTTTCAGATTTGTCATTCTTATTTCTTCTTGTAAAAGTTCTATATTCTTTTTATTCTCAGAGGACCTAGTGGAAGAATGTGACTATTAGCATGGCCTCAGGGTAAATAATTCAGACATGAACTATGAAGAATGAATTATTGGCTTAATTTAAATACATGTCCTTACAACCTTGGCATAATAAATGTTGAGCAAAATCAGAGGTATATAAGGCTATCTAATATGTAGTTTAATTGTTTGTCAGCTATTTTGATACTTTAGTTGTAGGACCAAGTTGTAGGACTAATAATAATAATAATAATACAACACACCAGATATCACAGTTGTCGAAAACTGAAATGTACAATTTATTTGTTTACCTTTATTTTCTGAGTGAAGATAATTGTAATGGTTGTAAAAGATGATTGGAACAACATTGGTATTTCTGTCTTATTGGCCAAAGATACAGTTACAGATTTAGCTACTGTGTGGCACATCCTACTCTTTATATCACTGTTTTTAAAAATGAAATCCCTGGGTTATGCTGCAACACTCTATCAGGAAAATTAATTTATCTGTTCAGAAGCTTATGAACCAAAGACTTGGAAATAGCAGAGGATGGTTGTATCTCCACCCACCCACCAGAAACACTTTTTACAAGGAACACTTTGAGGATGGATTCAGAAAAAAGCATTTAAAGCTTAGTTATATTATGCAACATTATATATATGTAAAATATATATTTAAAGTTCTTTAAAATATAGGCTATTGAATAGAGGCTATTGAATAGCTTTTAAAACCAAATTGAATGTGCATGGAATCTTTAAAAATGTGTATTTGCAGACGGGAAACAGGCACATCAGAAAACTCATTTTGCTGCAGTGAACTGCATTGCAACACTATGAGAGAAAGCATTGCAGCACCAATCTTGTGGAAAAATGTGAATGCCTGTGTTGTCTGTGAGCGAACCTGAATAGGTCAGCATATGAAACAGCTTCCAATCTCCTGGATTAAATTAAATTCATGAGCAGAATGGATTTTGAGCAGAAAGATGCTATGGTGAATTGATGAAACAAGAAGTCAGGACTACCATATCTGGGATGCAAAATTTAGATTACAATTAGATATTAATAAAAATTATTTGTTGCTACCTTGTTTTGCTTCCATCTGGATCTTTCCAGACCACAACTGGTGGCATGTAAAAACTAATGTTCTGTGTTGTTGTTTTTTAAAAAAAGAGCAATTAAGCAATGAATTTACATTTGTTTACTCTGAATTGATAGAGAAGGAAAGCTAATTTGTAACTAATTTCTTTAGTTTCATATAAACTATCCTTAAAATAAACCTTAATGTTGTCCTCATCTCCATTATAGTGAGATTAGACTCTGGAGTGCAATGTCTACCTGCTGATACTATGCTGTTGCTTTCCTTCTATTATCAGCTATACATGTGTGACCCTTTGTATGTACAAGTGTACGTAGTCTTTAGTGCCACATCAGTTCTTATGTAATAATAATGTATCATTCTATATCATATTATAATTCACCAATAAGAGCGGCAACAGGGCAGGAGATTCTGAATATAGTCTATCTCAAGATTATTAGCTGCTTTTTAACTATTAAGAACTTTTTGATCATCAAGTTTTGTAAGATGCTGTGAATGAGTTTCCTTTAATCCTTAATGATAAAAGATTTAAAGATAAATTTAAGGACTTAAAAACCCCACAAAAATCAGCACACAGATGATAAGAATATTGATTTTGAAAAGTTAGATTAAGCAACCAGATGGATATGAAAAGATTTTGAAATTAATCATAGGAAAATTTATTGAGGAATTTTTTTTATTATTATTTTGGATTCTTAAAAGAAAACATGATAGAATGGGAATTTTATTGTTGGACACTAAAATATTTAAATTTGACTTTCAGGAGAATGGAGTAAAATATTTTAATACTGGATGCATTCAAGGATATTTACACCCAATAGATCCAGAGATTAATTTTAAAAATATTTTCAATAATAGGTAGACTACTTTTAAAATATGTTATGGAAGAGGAACATATTTCACCAGACAAGACTGAAACTGATCTGAAAGTGAATTTAAAAATGACAGACTGTAAGAATGATATGGAAAAAGCTTTTACACTGGATATGCAAATGAAACTGGCTGATGTTTTAATAATTAAAAGGTATATACAAACAGCAAAGCAAAATAATGACTTGGATAATTTTATTACATTGGACTTATAAAAGAGATTTATTAAAGTTCTGAAGAATTTTGTGAGAATAGATAAGGAAAAAATGAAAAGGAAAGAAGCTTTATGACATTATTTGAAGGGATTATAAATTAGGATTGCTAAAAGTAAAAGGGAGGAATATAGGAAGTAATATAAGGAAAGTTTATTTCATCAAGATTAAAATAAAGATAATTATTTCTAGTAACCCTCAACAGATTTTGTTGACTATGACTGAATGGCAAAGTTGTAAGATAAGAGATGAGATACGGGATAAAGATATATTTTGTTGTATATTAAGAGAAGATGATAAATTGTTAAATTTGTTTAAGTTTGTTGTGATGAAAGAGAACAGAAATTTCTTATATATTTATTTTCTTTTTCTTTGCTATATTTTTTATTCTTTCTTTATTTTTCTATCTCTATTTTCCTCTACTTTCTATCTACCTTTTTCTTCACTTCCGTTCTATAATATAGAATAAACAATGCTTATTTCATATTATAGTATGTAATGCTCCTTATTCTAATATGAGCCCAAATTCTTCCGGTCAAAACTGACTCCCGAAGATTCAGTTACTCTTATGTTGTCTCTTGGCAGCAATATGCAAATAGCCCCCATTGTCTTGTTTCAGTACTCTTTTCAACTTTCCATTAATTCCACAGACTTCTTAATATTTTTCAGATGACTAATTCCTTCCTTCCTCCCTCCCTCCCTCCCTCCCTCCTTTCCTTCCTCCCTCAGATTGGTGACATATTTTTCTGGAGAAATTCTATCTATGTGGTCACTAAGGGTCAATTCTGGCTTGATGACACATTTTTAATCAGTCTTACTATATTTACTTCTACGATGTAGCAGTCTCTATTTAAAATACACTGGTGTATGCTCACTTACATTAAAAGGTGATTTAAAATTACTTTAAATAAATCAATCCCAGGTCAGTACACAAAGGATTAAGTATGCTGCTTCATCTATAGACATTAGAGTCATGACATTAAAAAAAAAAGCCAATGCAATAGTAGGCTGCATTAACAGAGGGATAGAATCAAGAACATGCGAAGTTGTTAGTTCAGCTTTATTAGGCCTTGGTAAGACTACACTTGGAATACTCCATCCAGTTTTGGTTGCCAGAAGGAAAAACAAGAAGCAATGGTTGGAAACTAGTCAAGGAGAGAAGCAACCTAAAACTAGGGAGAAATTTCCTGACAGTGAGAACAATAAACAAAAAATAAGGAGCCTTGGTGGAGCAGTAGACTAAAGCACTGTTAAATAACACTTAAGTAGCCCTTAGCTGCCAGCTGCCTGCAATTACTGCGAGTTCAAATGTCACAAGGTCCAAGGTTGACTCGGCCTTCCATCCTTCCGAGGTAGGTAAAATGAGGACCCGGATTGTGGGGGCAATAAGCTGACTTTGTATAAAAAAGAACACCGCTTAGGGGGGCCCGAAAGGCCTACTAAGCAGGTATATACAAAAGTATGAAGACTATTGTTTAATGCCTTGAGTCTCCAGAGAAGGGCGGCATATAAATCGAACCAATAAATAAATAAATAAATAAATAAATAAATAAATAAATAAATAAATAAACCAAACCAAACCAAACCAAACCAAACCAAACCAACCAACCAACCAACCAACCAGTGGAATGGTTTGCCTTCAGAAGTTGTGGGTACTCCACCACTGGAGGCTTTTAAAAAGAGACTGGACAACCATTTGTCTGAAATGCTATAAGGTCTCCTGCTTGAGCAGTGGTTGGACTAGAAGACATCCGAGGTCCCAACCAACTTTGTTATTCTGTAAAAGTAGACAGTGTTTGCTGGAGGGTGGAGGAAAATAGTTAATTTGAATAGAATTGCCATAATTTCCTATTAGTTCAATATTTGCTTTTTTCTATTATTTTAGTATTTCACTATGATATGGTGATAGCTAAAGTGAACACCAAAATTCATTGAGAGATGAAGAGGCACTTTCAGACCACGTAAAATCATCTGGAAAGTCTTATCTGCCAAATGGCATGTTAACTCTCTGCATTGAGTTCCTGCTTTTGGTTTACTTAGAGGAATAATAACCCGAACAGTGATATCCAAAAACATAAATAAAGGGATCCTTCATATTTTGGATATTTTTTTTTCCTTTAAAAAAAGAAAAATTACCATATTTTTCGGACTATAAGATGCTCCGGACTATAAGATGCATCTAGCTTTTGGGAAGGAAAACAAGGGGGGAAAAATCTGCCTCTGCCTCCCAGCAATTTGCTTCCTTGCAGCAAACAGCAAACAGCCAACAGCCTGGTCAGCTTCAGCACAGCCTGATTTAGCACAAGCAGCTGATTGGTGGTTGGATCTGCATCCCGGAATACCGCCTATCCGCTGTTCCAGGATGCAGGGATTGCCACCATCGCCACTGCTGCCTATCACCGCCTCTGTGCATCCCATTTTTGGCCTCCACTCATGCTGTTTTCAGCCTCTATACACCCCATTTTCAGCCTCTGCATTCTCCCATTTTTGATCCATTCCAGGCGGCAGGGATCGCCTATCCCTGCATCCTGAAACGGGCTGAAAATGGGGCACGTGGAGGCCAAAAATGGGGTGCCCAGAGGCAGCAATAGGCGACAGCAGTGATGGGTGGCAATGGTGGTGATGGGCAGTGGTGATCATCTCAGCCAGGAACAGCTGATAGGCAGTATTCCGGGACACAGATCCAACTGCCAATCAGCTGCTTATGCTAAATCATGCTGTGCTGAAGCTGACCAGGCTGCTTGCTGTTTGCTGCAAGGAGGCAAATTGCTGGGAGGCAGAGGCTGAGGGGTGGGGGCTGGTGGGTGGGCAGGGCTTCAAGAACATTTGATCTATAAGATGCACAGACATTTCCACCACCTTTGGAGGGGGGAAGTACGTCTTATACACTGAAAAATACAGTATAAATTTTTGGATCTCTCTTTCTTTTTCTGTAAGTATTCTAGCTAAATATCTGCTGAAATGCAAATGCAAACCAACTTACAAATCAAAGAAACTCATAGAATATGATGATGGAGGAGGAGGAGGAACACAGATTGCTTAGCACATTGTAAGCCGCCCTGCGTCTCCGGAAAAGGGTGGCATATACATCAAATTTAAAAAATAATAATAATAAAAAAGATACCTGTATATATCAACCCAGACTTAACAATTGTCCATAAGAAATACAAAAAAAGTGGATGTGGCAGTACTTGGAGATAGCAGAATAGAAGAGAAAGAACTGAAGAAGATAACAAAATACAAAGGCCTGCAAATAGGAATAAAAAGATTGTGGCAAAAGAAAGCAAAGGTAATATCAGTAGTAATAGATGCCTTGGGTACAATCCCAAAACAGATGGAGTACCATTGAATACTTTTGACATTGACAAATTCACCATCAATTGCAAAAGGCAACTTTACTAAGAACAGCTTACATCCTGCAATCTAACACCATCAAACATCAACATCTGCCCATCCCAGAGGAAATAGGCTCAATAGGTGCATAAAAATGCCAAATCTAGTCTGAACATCTGGCTGACTGTGTGAGAAAACATAATGGTAGAATTAATGACAGAGAGCCAAAGTTTCAATTGTAATGCAATCACACTGGCTAAATGATAGCCTGTAAAGTATTGGAGATGTTCCGTTTGGCCAACATTTCTTGCCATCCTTTGCAGGTGCCCATAGCTTTACAGTGAAAGCAATAAAGCAATAAAGAACATGAATAATCTTGCTTTACCAAGCCATGAGTTGGTCAGGCAGCAAATTACAAAAGTCTGAGAAGGCACAGTTATTTAGATGTACATAACGGCATGTTCTCATCCCTCACTGCTTCACTGAGAGAAGCAGGTTATATGTAATATTCTTTCTCTATCACTTCCCACCTGCTGCTGTTCAGAATTGCAAAAGTGAAAAGGCTCAATTACTTCCCTCTCTCACCCATGCTCTAACTAAGGACAATGTAAATGCCAGTGATTTTTACTTTGTGTGTGTGTGCATGCACATGTGCATGAGCGTGTGTGTGTGAGAGAAAAAGACAGAGAAAGCTTTTTATTATACACACACAAGACTAGAAAAGGCCACAGCTGGTTAAGTTTACAGATGTACACATTGGGGAGTAGTGTGACAGGCTAACTTTCTGTGACTTCACTGGGCAGCCAGAACACTTACAGTTTCCTTAATGTAAGATTTATTTAATGTAGATCTTAGAGCTTGTCCATTCTCAAAAAACATTGACCTATCCACTTCATTTTCACCGGCAATGGAAGGGATAAACTGGATTGTACTACTTTAAACTATGGGTATATGTTATCACATGATGGCATATTTATTCTATGCAAAATTAATTGCCTATTAAAGAAAAGGTTTTTCAACATTATATGAGATTAAAAACAACTCGCTTAGTACCGTATTTCCCGAAAATAAGACGCTGTCTTATATTTTTTTGAACCCTGAAATAAGCACTTGGTCTTATTGCCATGCGCTCAGAAGCCCGATTGGGCTTATTATCAGGGGATGTCCTATTTTGGGGAAAACAGGGTACATCTTTCTAAAATTGCCTTTCAAAAGACTCAGTTATTATCTGCCAGAATAGTATCTTGTTTATTTCTCACTATAGTAGTAGGTGCCCCCAAATATGTATGATTGCATTTTTAATAAGAAATATCCATGGAAATGATAGAGGATTTTGCACATTTGTAATCCAGATAGGTGCTCATGATATTCTGGTCTGTTTAAGTTGGTGATGATATAATATCCCCAACCTTTCATTAGCAATATGTAAATTAGTAAATTGAATACACAATTCCTATTGACTCATGATCACTGCCTCCCCCAATATTATTTTGATATAGCTTCAAAGGCCCCAAATAGGACCATATAGAAGATTTTCAATAGTAATCTTACAGTTGTGGACAAACAGAGAGTCATTGAAGTTTCACTGTGTGATAGAGGGGCAGTCTTCTAACATCTCAAAGGTTGCTTTTTTTTACCTTTTTAAATAGATCTCTTTTTTAAAAAAACATCATTTTTGCAATATTTCTTAGTAGGACGATGTAGAAAGAGAGAGAAGAAAACTAGTGCAGTAAACTGAACATGCACACAAATAACAATGCTCAGATGGAATTTGGAATGAGAAAAAAATAGTATTTAGAAAAGTGTTTAAAACTTAAACTTCCCCAATATCAAGTTTTTTGAGAGTTGAAAATCTTAAAATACGAATTTCTTTCAACAATAATTTCCCTGATAGAATTCTGTGATGGGATTATGTAAGATTTTAAATGTCTACACCAGTGAAGTCATTCCTTCATTTCATTAGTCCATCTCAAGGACTGTTGATGGGATATTGTATCCCCATCTACAAGTAACCACTTAATAAAGATGCAGCAGCCAAAGTCTTGATTAACTGGAATTGAAAATTACTACGTTTCCATATCAATGTTACTATATAGTGCTTTTATAGCTGGGTATAATTTATTTTAGAGTTTACAATTTCAGCTATAAGAACCTCATAGTATAGATATCTAGGTGGGGAGATTACAAGAGTGATGTTTGAATTAACTTTCTATTAAAATTTAGCTTTGCTGATTCTTAGTTATCCAAATGTCTGCCTAGAATCACTACTTTGGTTGAGAAATAACAAAGAGGAAGCTAACATAACAACTTTCTAGGAATTCAGTGGAAGAATTCAGTTGCCTACACTTTCAGTAGTTGCATTAATACTTCCTTTACAGTTTGGTGTAGTAGTTAAGGCACCAGGTTAGAAAGCAGACTGTGAGTTCAAGTCCCATTTTAGCCATGAAAGCCAGCTGGGTGACTTTGGGCCAATCACTTTCTCTCAGCCCAACCTACCTCACAGGGTTGTTATTAGGAGGAGGAAAATGTTTTGTATATGTTTGCTGCCTTGACTTATTTGTAAAAATAATAAAGACAGAATACAAATTAGATAAACAAATAAATACAATTCAGAAATTTCTTGTATAGACAATTATTTCGGATATAAAGTTTACAGTATTGAAACCTAGGACTGACTCAGATGAGATGGATGGTGTAGAAATTTGATAAATAAACATAGATTTACTATACTCATTTCCCCAGTTTATTAATTCTCTGCTTGTAGAGCATGGGTGGGTAATCAACACCTTTTCAAATATTAGTGAAGATAAACCTGGCTAGTATTCTGGGATTATACCGTAACATATAGAGAGCTTTTAGGTTTTTCAATCTCCTTCAGGAAGTATCTGGATGTCCAGTATTGCAAATGGCACTAGATGAATATAAATTAATCTTTATGCTTGCATAGATCCCAGAATTTCCAAGTGTCGGAATATGTTGAATCCTATAGTTTATGTTAATGGCAGCATACATAACAGGCAAGGTATAGCCTGAGAATCAGACAAAGGAAGAACAGAGTTAAATTTACCCTTCGTGGCATAGTTATTTTCTTTCTAAACTTCTTTTTAAAGAAAAGCTAAATGTTATTACTTCCCTGAGTGATTAATTTCATAGTCCAGCTCTTCTGGGAAATTACAACATTTTTCCACAATCTACTTCAATGCTATTTTACATAAATGAACTCCATAGAAATCACATTTGTCACAAAGATTTGGATTACTTGTATGCTCCCCCACCCGCCAGTCAAAGGCCAGAGGAAAGCAGTTTTTATTTTCAGTATTTCCCTGTAATTTGTATCTTTCTGAATTTTTCATCGGCTATGCATAGAACAATTGGTTTCAGAAAGGTTGGCTTATCACTTTTTCCAAGGTATATTCAATTATATCAAAATTGAATAGAGAGAGAGAGAAATGTTTTGAACATAGAAGTTCTATATTTCTCCTTTTATATCTCTCTTACATTGTAAAACGCATCACGATTTATGCCGTCACCCTACTGAATTTTGTACCTTCAGTCCAGATTGTATGGCACTTATGAGTATTTATGAATACATGAAAACTCTAGTACACTGATGACACAGATGTAGTTTGGATATTCCGTGATGTGGGGGAAAAGAAAAGGAGATACAGAATTCCCAATTGAGTGTAGCTTCATGGCTCTTAAAGTATTCAGCTTCAACTTATGCTCCCTTTGTGTGATACTAATTTCCAATTATAAAAGTTAATTTGTATATGTCATTTTACTTCATTAATATGACTTTGTTTTCTATAGCCCTGAGTTTCTTCTTTGCTGAACTAATCACCACTGGCCCAAATCCCTTCTTTACTTGTTTTTGAAGATAGGTCATGACAAACATATTAACTGCCTGTAGTTATTGCTACAGCGAACAGCATGCCTTCTTTTATATTGCAATTCATTCCCCAACTCTTCTTAATTTCTTTATCCCAATTATAATCGAAAGTTCCTTTCTCCATCACAGAGGGACAGCTTGCCAGGTAACACAAAAACAGTGATCCAAGAGCTACTAATATATTCTTTTTTCACTAGCCTGTAATTTGCAATGCTGTGACTTTTTGGCAGCCATGTTTGCCCTCCCAAAGTGCTGGCAACCATCAGACTTGGCAATAAGTGGAAGGCAAGAAGTCTCTCAGAAGCCCTTTTTACAGAAAATAAATATGTAATCCCAAGGCTAGTCTCCATTTTAGGGTCCCAACATTGTTCCTTGCCTGTTAAACAACTATAGAGTATGTTCCTGAGCCATTTTTATTCTCAGGAAGCATAGTTCTATATGTCAGTCCACTATCTACTTCTGAATAAGCACTTTGACTGCCTTTGTTTCACATCTGCAATTAAAAGAGTGTTTAATGTTCAAGAACATGATACAAAAACACAGTGACAAGAAGCTAAAATAGGCTGGAGTCAACATATTGTGCTGTCAAGGACTACCTGATAGACAGAACAGTTCTGTTTTCTATGCATCCAGAAAAAAATATGCTCCAAAATGATTTATTTCTCTGTAATATGATGCCACAAGCACTAATAGGCAAAATAACCAATAAACAGTTTATCTAAGAAAGCAGAAATAAAAAACTGCTGATAGATAAATACCAACAGATAAGATGAGAATCGAGTGATATAATGTATACTGACCAAAATATCTCCAAACTGCCTTTATGGTAATGGTCTTGTAGCTTAAAACAACTTTTCTCTCATGCTTTTCCAAAAAAGAAAACTACACAATGCAGACACTCAATCCCAATGTTATTTTTGCTGCTTCTTTAATATTGAAACATTTGTTTTCATTCTTCCTTCTATTTATATCAGCATACCACCCAGCATTTACATGCAATCTTCCTAAGCACTGTAAATAAAGTTAAGCAAGTTTAAAATGGATTGAACTACAAAGATAGAATAATTGTAAGAATCAGACAGGATTAATAGTTGGTTTACTGGGGTTAATCAAAGAAAATGTGGGTGAATAATGGGATATACTTATTACTTATGTTATTTTCACACTTACTGGTTTGTAATCAGGTGCCACTAAGAAACAAGATATATAAGGCAAATAAATATTTGTGATATACAAAGACAACACTTTAAAAGCAATTAAAGAGGCAATATATAGTTCTGAATAACAAAGGGTTTCCATATTACTGTAATGTCAAAAATTCAAAAAAAAAAATGCCAAAAATATATCAGAAATCTACATTCCATTAATAAAATAACTAAAGGATTTCCTGAGCAGCTATTTTGAATCTTTGAGTTTATTCTTAAGAATATCTAATTGAAATGTCTCCTATTTTTCAATCACATCAAGGAGATCCTTCAGAGTTCCTGCTCAGAAAAACAGAAATCCTTGCAAAATTAAACAACCCAACAATACTATATTTTGGGAAAGAGACTTTTAAACTGTTAGCTTGGGCTAAGGTAGATAGGGTGTTAGTGCTAATGAGCTATCATAGTTCTTGAATTTTCTTTTATTTTACAACAGTGACACCATATTCTGTACCAACAGTAGCTTCTAGTCTGTTCAATGGTGCCTCAAGGACTGGACCTCAGGACCAAATTCAAATTACATTTCAGTTGGTTGATATGGTGAACAACAGGCCTAGTAAATGGGCTACTCTTAGTTAGATGTGTTTTATTACACGTATTTGAAAATATAATTGTAATGCAGTGAATGCTATTTATTCCCAAGTCTAATTAATGGCAGTCTAGAAGATCCTTACATCCAGCATCTTAGATTACTGTAGCCAGTTGCACTTGGATCAATCTTAAAAACATGACCCAAGTTGAGTGGATTTATTTGTAAATAAAGTGTAAATTAAGTGGGAGGCAGGAGGCCTAGCATATGATTTACAGTATATGTGTATTTGGATGTCTGAATAGTGTGATATATAGAGCGTGATAAAAAAGCTAAATAAAAGTGCAGTTCTAATCAAAAGTTTTTAGTATATTGTCTTTGATCTGCCTATGCAAATGGATTTGTGCCAGTTTACTTGTTTCCTTCCAGCAAAAAGCAAAGCCAGCGCTTTATAATTAAAACTATTGATTACTATTTCACATTTTATATAGTATCTATTATTGTTCACTGTTTTATCCATTTTATTCACATTGCACTGCCATATTTTCCTTTCTTGCATACTTTTTTGCTTGCTTTCCTGCCCATCAGTCCCAGAAAAAGAGAAAACCCATAAAGCTGAAGACAGAAAGTGGGAGACTGAGAAAGAAAAAGAAGGAGCAATAGATTTAAAACAATTACACATCTTGAAGGAATTCTCCTCCTTATGCATACCAGATTTAAATGGCAATAGTTCTTCTCAAAAGCCACACTGGAAATGTGATTAAGATGAATGCTCAATTTGTGGATGGGGGATGGTGGGACACCAAATAAAATGTATATGAATGGAAATTGATCAGAAACATTTATTATTATTTGTTTGTTTATATAAAAGATGGTACATAGCTTACTTCAGAGGCTGAAGTAGCCTCTTTAGTGCCTTGTGGCGAGATGGGCATAAAAAATGTTAGTATTGGAACAAAATAGTCTTAAGAGCCTCCTTAAAAGATAGTAGGCTGAGACCATTGCATATTTCAGAGAATAAAAGCATGGTACAGCCACTGAGAAGGTTTTTCATGAGGCCTTCAACCTGTTCACTAGCAGAGTAGGTCCCTCCCTCAACATTTCCTCCTGGTAATCATATGTTGTATGGATTAAGATTTGCCAAAAGAGAAAGTCCTGCAGCTATGTAGGACTTTATAAATGACCAATGGTACACCCTAGATAAAACATAGTCAATGATGGTGATTTCTAGAGAACTGAAATGTACTTATTAGGGACTGATAGTCACTGCAGATGTTCTCCATAATTTTTATCAATTAGAAGTCCAATTTCCAGACACTTTTCAAGGACAATCCCACCTACAATGCATTGCAATCAGGACAGATTAAACTAAGGGTAATTGCCATTAAGTCCAGCAAATATATTTTTCTTAGAGCCAACTGAATATACATATTGTTATTGCACTATTCATATATTACATACATAGTTGATTATAAACCAAGTTTCTTAACACTGAAACAATCTAAAAGTCAAATAAATAAACTTTCCAACTGAAAATTTGCATGAATTAATGCATCTCTATTGATAGTTTGGTCCAAGCCATATAGCACATACATAGAAAACTAGTAAACATTTCATACAAAAAAAGAGAGAGAGAGAGTCATGCAAGTTAAGTAGCAAATCAAAAATGCTATATTAATTTTGTTGCCCTGTCTCTCATTTGATTTATTTAAACTGGATTGTGTATTATATACACGAACAGTATAGAAATCAATCAAGGAGGATAGTTGCAGATCTACTACTTCTCTTCCAAGTTTGTTAAATTCTTGTCATATTGCTCTATTTTGATTTATTTGACTACTGCAGAAAAGTAAGAGTATTACTAACACCGGTTTGAAAAGACCATACTTGTGCTGGTTTACCTCCTTCTTCTGAAGCTGGTTCCAATTGTTTTTGATAGGAAGTGAGATGTCCAGCCCACAATTCCTTTCTTATGGGATGCCACAGGCTATGTTTATGATACCCTGTTATAAATATCCATCCTGGGTGAACTAAGTGATGCTGTGGACATTTTTTTTCATGGTGTCTGGAGCTGTGGCATTCTGATTGGAAAACAACAGGCTTCAAGTTATCCTCATAAGGCATAGTCGCTGTAGGTGGGGCTCCTCTGTATCCAGGAGTTTATCATCTCTGGTCTTGTATGGGGCTATACTACCCCAAACAGACTGGTGCATAATCTGGGTGTCCTCCTGGACTTGCAACTCCAGGTGGTAATCATGACTAGGAGAACTTTGTTCAACTGTATGTGGTACTTCCTTCCAGATTAGGGAAACCCTCCTGTTGATCACTCATGCCCTGTTAATCTCCCACTTGGACTGTTATTATAGCTCTATATGTGTCTACCATTGAAGAGCATTAGGTACCAGTTTGCTTCTGAGTCCAATTCAAAATATTGGCTATGAGTTATGACCTTCAAAGCCCTACATGACATGGAGCAAGTTACCTGCTGAACTGTCTTCTTCCTGTAACATTGCTCCATCCCATCCAATCATGCAGAGAAGGTATGTTATGGACCTTGACAGTTAAAGAATTTTGACAGGCAGGGTCCAGAAAGAGAGACTTCTCTGCTGTTGCTCCTGCCCTTTGGAATATCCTTCCCCCAGGTGAGGTGGGTCACACACTTGGCCTTTTGAAAAATTTTGAAGACCCGGCTCTGCTGACTCACAAAGGGATTGCAGAGGACCTGCAACCTTGAGATTGGTTAGCACCTAAAAAGGGCCTCTCTCATCTATTTAATTATGCTATCTTTTTAAAAAATGCTTCCAGAGATATATAATTTTATATGGTTTTTATGCTTTTAATTGCACACCTTCCCAGAGTCACTCTGTGAGTGAGATGGGCAGCATCTAAATTTGGTAGATAGATAGATAGATAGATAGATAGATAGATAGATAGATAGATAGATAGATAGTATGTAAATCAGGGCGTCTTATATTTCTAATATTGTCCATTTAGTCAAAAGTTTGTAGAGTTGACAAATAGGAAGAAAAATGTGTATTATACGTTTTACTGAGCCACTCCAAGATGATAGATTGAAGACAACGTTTTGATCTTCACAAACCATTTCAAAGAAATATGTGTGTCTTTTATTCAGTATTAAAAGCTAAAATCCATTCATACTTGCAAAGCAATTTTCTGTCCAATTTAAACCTGCTCCCCATTTTACCATGTTGAAAATTGTAAATAGTCTTAACGAGGATGCACTATTATATGTTTCCATTACATTGCCCTAATAAAGAAGCTGAAAAGCTTTTTCTGTAAATTATTTGTCCTTGATGGCCTCTGTTTTGTTTTGTTGTACCTATAGGAACAAATTTGAAATAGCAACTCAATGAAATGCAGTGACTACAAAAACAATATATTTTATTCCTTGGCATGTGCTAGTCTAGGGACATCTGCAGTCTGAGGGTGGTGAGTGGGATTTGCTCAAAAGTCAGGATGTTGACTATGATCAGTGGTCCCAACTGTCATCTTCCTTTTTTTTAAGATTCACCTCCGCTAGTCAGCCTTTAGAATTCTCACAGGGAAGTATGTAGGAATATAGGAGTAGAAATGGAGAGAGTAATATGAAAAGGAGAATATTTCAAAGGAGACAAGACTGGGGGAGAGCATCATGATTATTCATAGGAATCTATGCAACCTCCAGAAGGTTCCTTCTGATTTTTTTAGGAGATCCTCCAGTGAAAACATGAGAACACCATCTGGCATACATTTTTTCTGTAATAATTAACTAAAATTATGAAATGTTTGTGGCTCTTATAATTTTTTAATTAGTTGTTTTCCTTACATCTGGCATATCTTTTATAACATATCAAGATAAGGTAATATATTCAGATTTTTTTGCAGAACATATCCATTCGATTTGATACTTGGACCACCATGCACCATCTCTGCCTTAAATGTTTAAAAGAAGCCTGATATAATTAGCAAAGCTGTTCCTTGCTTTCCCTTTGAAATGTAGGCTTTCAAGAAAAAAAAAAGTTATAATCATCATGATATTAAAAAAGGTAGAGGCAGCTCTCTTGTAAAATTATATGTTTTTCTGTTCTTTTGGGAAAATCTTATTTGGCCTGTATTTCCACTAATAGATAATACGTGCAACATATATCAACTGTAATTAGCCTCAAACATGTGCCCTCCTATCCATGCAGCAACTGATAGTGAATTGAGGCCTAGTGGGTTGATTTTCAGTAATTGTGAGATACAAGTTATTAACAAATATCAACAGTTAAAGAGAAGGAATTGCATTTTAGAATAATCTATTTCTAAATCCAGGGCTGGGATTCAGAAATGTTAGCAACTGGTTCTCTGCCTGGTTGCTGGGTGGGCGTGGCCATGGTAGGCATGGCCTACTCGGTCTCCTGCACCATGGGGGGGGGGGGGTGCTTTCCTCAAGCCTCTGGAAGGGCAAAAATGGTTTCCCTGGGCTCTGGAGGCCTTCTGGAGGCTGGAAACAGGCCCGTTTTTGGACTTCTGGTACTTCCAGCAAGCTTGTTTTTAGCCCTCTCCAGGCTCTGGAAGCTTTCCTCAAGCCTCTGGAGGGCGAAAATGGCCTCCCCCGGGCTCTGGAGGCCCTCTGAAGGCCAGAAAATATCCCATTTCTAGACTTCTGGAACTTCTGGTAGGCCCATTTTTTGCCCTCCCAGAGCCTCCATGCAGGCCCTGTACTGACCTGGCATCCAAAATGGGATGCATGGAGACTCCTGGGAGGGGCGAGGCAGGGTGGGCAGGGTCAACCAGTCCTTGCAACAACCGGTTTGCCGAACCAGATTAAAATTAACATTCGGTTTGCCTGAACCATCCGAACCGGCTGAATCCCACCCATGTCTAAATCTAAAGAAATGGGTTGTCATTGTTGCTTTGGCTCAGACCATCTAGATTAAGAGAAAGGAGAGAAAGTAGCATCATCCTTGGTGTCTACAATTACCTTTAAGTGGTGATGTATGTAAGTTTGTACACCAGGCTGAAGTCAGGAAGGAATAATACTGAATAATAGAAGAGTTTGAAAAATTTAGCCTGGCCAAATTATATTTCACGCAGAGGACGTTACACTAGTTTGCAAAGATCTTGGAGGGTTTTTTCCCATGAATTTTCCTGATCAAATAATTTCAGTGCGTCATAAGAAACAGAAAATGTATAGGTTAATGACATGTTTTTAAAAAGGAGGAAATGCATCACCAAAAAAGAAAACACAAATAAAGAATGCATAAAATATGCATAGATCAAATGTAGAAACAATAATTTATTCAAATGAGCTAAACAAAGATGAGAAATTTCCATTCCCATTTTATTTTCTTATGGCTTTTGCAGCCAGACTTTGACCTAGCAACCCACAAAATAAAAGTTGGCAGGCATAATCTGAATTTGAAAAGCACGTCCATATTTAGAAAATGGTTATCATGTATGGGTCGCCTGTTCACAAAGTGATTGTCATGCTGATCATGTCCCAAAACACTAATTTACCAGAACAGGGGTCTCCAACCTTGACAACTTTAAGCCTGGCGGACTTCAACTCCCAGAATACCCCAGCCAGCAAAGCTTTTTTTTTATTTTTTTCTTTACAAAGTAAAAAAATCCTCTTAAATTTTAACAATTAATATAACAATACAGATAATCCTTACTTTATGACCAGGCATTTAACAGCAGAAGAATACTCAAGGGGGTAGATTCAACTTACGACTATGAGATCTGCTTAACAATCACTATAAACAAAAACATTGAAAAATTGGTCCCATTACATGATGCCTCGAGTTATGACTGCAATAACTTTTGACCGGAATTGTCATCATAAATCAAGGACTACCTATATAGCAGTGATGTCATTTTTGAAGTTTTTGCATGGTCTATGTTGCTTTTTGGTCTAGAGAACATTGAAATGGAAGCACTGCCCATGTTGAGGACTTAAGAGATACAGAAGCTTGAATAGGATATGCTCCAGGTCAGTGTATATTTGAGATTTATATTTTTTCATTCTGCTATGCCTGGTGACTCCTGAAAAATATAACTGTCATGTAACTAATAATTCTAACTACCCATATAACTAGGGTAATGATCATACTATAGTCCAGCCCACCAAGATACAATAGATATATAATATAAAGCATATCCAATATATCTCTTTGTTGAATAGAATGATCAGTGTCCTTCAAGGAGACACACTTCCAATGCTAATCAATTCTATGGTACTCTTATACTTATTTCAATTCCTATTTGAATTTTTAAAAAGCTGATTAGGGTAATTGAAAGTCAGGAAATATATAATCAAAAACATAAGGAAATACTCTCCCACCTTAAACATGGATTTGCATAAGATGTCTCTATGCTTTTTGCATTCGTGTGGAAATATAGATCTATCGGCTGCAATTTAAACAGAAAAACATACCATTTTTTACACACATAGACCGGGGTGTGGGGAGAGAGAATATGAGCAAGTGCTTAATTCACTATCCAGGTGCAAAATTTAGATGGGCTGTTGCAAGGTCCTTGCACTGTTTCCTTAATATAATGGACTTGGAGTCTTTAAATGTAACTGCAAGGTGAACATAAAACTATGGCAGGTAGAATGGGAAAAAAACCCTCACATTTTCTTTCACATTTGGGGACAAATAAATGTTTCACTCGCTTTTCATACTATGAATTAATAAGACAAAGTGTCCCTTTAAAAATACTAAAGGAAAACACTATTGCATACCTAAAAAGGTTGTTCTTTATTTGCAATTTTTAAATAACACTAAATTTGCTTAATGAATAATTCTACATTTCACATACTTTGGTTTAAAAGAATATCTCTGATAGAAGAGGACGATTAAAAGCGTATTAGCCACAATTAGGTATTCAGCTTTGCACAATAGGGCTGGCAGACAAATATATCAAAGCCACAGAAAACTGTGGAAGAAAACCAGGGAAAATAAATCTGCATTATGCATTTCCATTATTATTCAAAAAGTCCTGAAGCCAAATTCACTCCTCATTTAAGTAAAAGCAATACACTCAAAGGCTTGGCTTTTGTTAAGCTTCTGCATGTAATTACAAGCTGAAATTATAAATTAAAACTCCTATTTAAATTGCAAAGTTTATTCCTTAGACTTAGTGAACAAACAAATGACATTAGACTTCCTAAATGTGTGTGAGCAAGGGATAGCATAACATAACTTACGTCTTAAAATACCAGGGCTTGGTAAAACTGTCAATCCAGGAACATCTCTCAGCATGATGAATCATTTTTTTCATTATTCATCAGATGTTCAGAAAATACAACTGTTTCTACAGTTTGAACATGATTTTACCATCTTCAAGCTCTTTCATTTGAAAAAAGGGGGCAACTACTTCTTACCATCTTCAGTATTTATAGCTTAAGATCGAGGTAAGGAATCATGATCCAAAGTTCCATTACTTTGAAGTTAATACTTCAAATAGATGAGGAAATATGTATTTCAGGATTGAACTGTGTTGTTTATGATGCCCTCTGAACTTGGTTGTTTGCTTGAAAATATTTCATTAGCCAATTAGGTAACATAGTGCAGATGTTTCATTACCCAACTAGGTAATATCACAAGTGAAAATAAGTGTGGAGTTTGCTCCCTCTTTATATACTGTCCAGTAACTTGTTCTGCCAGTTCTGCCGGGCTGTGGTTTTTTTTCCCTTGGTAGTTCCTTAATTAGGGTATTATTTTCTGTGTGTTTGCCTGAAGTTACCTACAACATGAGGGAGGGCCACAATGGCTCAGTGGTTAAAGACACTGAGCTTGTCAGTTGGAAAGCTGACAGCCCAGGTTCAGGACCCAAATGCCATGCAATTGGGTGAACTCCTGTCCTTGCTCCAGCTCCTGCCAACCTAGCAGTTCAAAAGCTTGTCAATGCAAGTAGATAAAAAGGTACCACTTCAGTGGGAAGGTAATAGTATTCTGTGTGCCTTGGCTTATAGTCATGCTGGCCACATGACCATGGCAATATCGTTGGATAATGCTGGCTCCCTCAGCTAAGAAACGGAGATCAGCAGTTCCCTTTAGAGTTGGACACAATTGTACCTTTATCTACAACATACAGTATAAGGACTGTAATTGCCACAAAGAAATACGGACAGGCAGAACCCTGACAAAGCACATCCTTGAACACAAACGGAAGATATGATGAAAAGTCCTTAATCTCACAACACATGATTAGACTCAACTATAATTACAACTGGGAAACTGGACCAAGCTAAATCCAAAAATAGAAGCTCGGCATTTAGAAAAACCAGCCATCAATAAACAAACAGACATGAACCATAATTACACAGCATTCAAAAGAGAGAATAAAAAAGCTAAGAAGGAAACAAAATGATCAGCACACATCCTGTCTAAAAGTCAACAGCCAGTTAAGCAGGGATTAACAAGTAGAATCAAGAAGAAACCATTACCCTAATCAAGAAACAATATTAAGGAGAAAGCCATATGCTCATCAAAACTTCAGGACAAGCTTCTGTACATAAACAAGGAGCAAACTCCACACTCACTTACATGGATGATGTTAATTAGCTAGGTAACAAAATGATTACAAGCAACTCAAGCTCAGAGAACACCAAGAACTCCACAGATTAATATTTATTTGTTCTGTGGAAATAATATGTGACATGAATCTTTGCTGGACCGTACGAATCTATATACTGTATGCTGTCAATCCCTAAATAAAGCAAAAAAGAAAAGAAATTCCCATTCTCTTCATTGATATTACCATATTTAGTGTATGTTGAAATTGTAGAAGCTACTTAGAATTGTTGGGGATCAGATGGTGTACAAATTGAATTAATTAATTGATTGATTGATTGATTAATTGATTTATTTGCATGACATAGTCAGAATAGTCAGGGGTATACCACTTCTTCATTCCCCAATCACATTTGGAAGGATGCTGAAATAACTGCTATAGTTTATTTCCCAAAGCTCTCTCTGAGCCTCAGTTTCTCTTAAAGGATGGAGAACAGCTAATAACTTAGAATCTGTCATGATTAATATTCATACTCTCTGATTCTACATGGTTATAGTTACCATCTTGGCTTTTTAGCCACTTTGCGGACAACCTTACCTGAAAGGCCTTGTTTAGTAATGTTAACACAGTTTGAAATTGGGGATAGAGTCAGGGGTGGTTTATTACCGGTTCGTAATGGGGCCATGCACCGGTTTTACTACTGGTTCTATAGAACCGGTGTGAACCGGGGGCAATCCACCACTGGGTAGAGTCTATAATGATAAATTTACCATAAAGTAGGTTCCCAAGTGTTTTGAATTTTCAAATGAAAAATTCATTCAATTTTCTGTTTTAAATGTTGGCTTTGGCATTTATTTTTAGTTGCTGGGATCCTACCAGGATCACCTATTAGAATTGATTTGTCTGATATAAACATCACAGGAAAGATTACACTGTACATACAGTATGTTATTGTTTAATTAAATTTGCATGCTGCTGAGTCTTTCCTATTCCTGGTTCCTTACCTTAAAATAAAATACAGAGAGAATGGTGGACCTTTCAAGCTAGGCAGCATGTCCTAGGCAAAATTGTTTTAGTCATTTTCCACTTTGTCCTGTATAATTTACTGCATCATTTAAATCAAGATGTTAAGCAACACCTCTTGTCCTGTCAACTCCCTTGGCTTCTTGCTTTCTGCCTGCCACTTGCTTCACTTGCTATTCATTATTTTATTTGGCCCAGTCTTGCTGAGGCTACAGTACTGAGTGTCTTGCACATGCTCCCTAATTATAATTATTAAGTATTCTGTAAAGATGCCTGGATTTGCGTAGCTAGTCAGAGAGTTCTAATTGTTAGAGTAATTCCCTAACAGACAAAAGAAGGAAAGGTCTGAAAAGGGAACATTTTTAGTTTAACATTTAATTTGAACTAATATTGCAGCCTGAAGCATATCAAAGCTCAGGTGCCGTAGACTGGGAAGAAGTGGCTGCCCCTCTTTTACACATTTTATTAATCTAGAATTTCTTATAATAGTTAAGAATAGGATTGACCCTAACATTAACCATAGTGGGAAGACCATGTTAGGAGAGAAGTGAAACTAGGAATAAGGACCAACAGAGCTTTGAATGCAATATATCTTAAATCCTTTGCAGTCCTTTGAACAAATGTTGAAACAAGATCCAAATCCCCATTCAGCTTTGGCAGTTAGAATCAGACATCACACCATTTTATTCTTAAGACTTTGGGCCAAAAGTTTTAGAAAAACCCTTTTCCATATGCCTATACATTGAGTATATAGGCTTGACATTTCCATCGTTACACTACGAACTTGTATTACATAGGCGTGAAGAATTTGCCTTTATTTTAATGATGTTCTTAATTGCTGTATGCCAATTACATTTATTGCTTTTGTGCACTGCTGTGAATTCTTTTAAGCAGAAAGTTACTCGAAATTGCCTGAACCTAGCAGCTAGTATCCAACTATCAGGAAGAATTATAGGGTGGCTATGGACATTGTTGCACCATATTGCATTTAGACAGTATAAGGGAAACCTCTGGTAAGATATAGGTGAGCAGTCATGTATCACAGAGCATCTGCTTACCCCTAAAAGTGAATGGATTTTTATTCAGCAAAGGCTATTCTGCCCTAGATTTCTTAGCAAAATAACACATTACCCTAATATATGTTACTAAGAGCAACCATTCATTATACAATACTCAGAGCTGAATTGTTCAGAAATGATTCATAACTCTACAAAGAGATTTAAAATATTATTTTCTCTTTCAAGCTCAATCTGCCTTTCCCTATACTTTAAAAGATAACAGATAACAGAATAACAGAGTTAGAAAGGGCTTTATTTATTTATTTCTTTATTTTATTATTCATATTTCTATGCTGCCCACTCTCCGAGGACTCTGGGCGGCTTACACCAAAGACAGTATACTAAATAGTATATTGCCCCCAACAATCTGGGTCCTCATTTTACCCACCTTGGAAGGATGGAAGGCTGAGTCAACCTTGAGCCGGTGAGATTTGATCCGCTGATCTGCTGAACTAGCAGTCAGCTGAAGTAGTTGCAGTACTGCACCCTACCCATGCGCCACCTTGGTTTGGAGGTTGTCTAACCCCCTGCTCAAGAGATCTTAGACCATTCCAGACAAATGACTGTCCAATCTCTTCTTAAATATCTCCAATGATGGCGCACTCACAACTTCTGGAGACAAGCTGTTCCAGTGATTTTGTCACTGTCAGAAAATTTCTCTTTAATTTTAGGTTGGATCCAGGGGTGGGTTCTACTTACCTTTATGACTGGTAAAAGTACTACCCCTCTTTTTTGTGATAGCCCCTCAAACATTGGAAGATTACTATCATGTCATCCCTATTCCTTCTCTTCCTTAGACCAGACATACTGAGATAACTAAAAGAAAATTTGGTGGGGGGGGAATCAAATATGCATTCATTTAACAGTTGAGGAAAATGTAGTAAATTAAGGAGAAATGTGCATTGTAAATCAAATGCCTGAGGAATGTTTTCAACAAGGAAATCAAAGAAAAAATAATATTAGAACGAGCCTTGTTATGAGTATATCCTATTGCCTAGACAATGTACTGTGACTTTCCACTAAGATGGTTGGAACAGAAACTTTGGAGCTACTTTAGATGTTGTTCTATAGTTTAAGTCCAGTATCTCAGACAATTATAAAGTCTCTGCTTAATAGCTTGCTCATGGCCAAGACTCTCCATGTTATATTTTCTTATTAGGATTTAAAAGGACGAGGATGGAGAATGTTAGTGAGCAGACTGCCTCAGGAGAGAGTTGAGGATCTGAAACAGTGGTGAAATCCAATTTTTTTTACTACTGGTTCTGTGGGCATGGCTGGTGGCATGGTTGGCTTGGTGGACATGGCAGGGGAAGGATATTGCAAAATCTCCATTCCCACCCTACTCCAGAGGAAGGATACTGCAAAATCCCCATTCCCTCCCCACTCTTGGGGGAAGGATATTGCAAAATCTCCATTCCCACACCACTCTGGGATCAGCCAGAAGTGATATTTGCTAGTTCTCCAAACTACTCAAAGTTTCCGCTACCGCTTCTCCGAACAACTCAAAATTTCCACTACCGGTTCTCCAGAACCTGTCAGAACCTGCTGGATTTCATCCCTGATCTGAAATCAATGTTTTGCCCTTGCGCAGGTATGTATGTGTAACCACCAACATCCACAAAAGAGCAGCAATTGAGAAAAAAACCCCCCAAGAACTAGAATTGTGGTATGAGCCAGCTAGCGTGGATACAATGTTGAATTCCAATGCAGGTTTCAATGATGGCTTTTTGTTAATGATCTGATGCAAGTTTTTGATATCTGCTTTATAAAACTGGGAAATTCTAATACAGTTTGCTTAAGTATTTATGATTAAATTACCACCAATGCCACATATACTTTTTGTTTCATTAGTTAGTTTGAAGCAATAGATTGTCATAATATCTATTGCTCAGGAAGGAGCAGTGGCTCCCTTTTGTTAGCCTTTTGTAACTGTTCAAAGTATATGCAGTGAGGGTGCACAGAAGGGAAATGGATTGTGGCAGCAAGCCATGTGACAGAGGTGTTGCTTGATCTCTTCAGGTTGCTTGGCACATGAAATTCTACACAAAGCCTCTTTATTGCACTCCCCAACTGTGCCTAAGCTCACAATTATCTCTTGTCTGGTTCACTAACAAAGTGAACCAAAACCCAAAGCTTTGTTTTTCTTTCTTTACTTATATTCAGTGTACTGTATCTTAGTATATAACAAACAAATGTCAAAAACAGAGTCTATATGCATGAATAAGTATGAGAATACTAAGGCAAAAAATTCTACTAATTTTTATTATTTAAAGATTTGTAAAAACTAACACCCAAAACAAAAATCAGGTTAAAGAGGAGGTAATGCAGATGAGGGCTGCACTGATTAGATTAAATATGAGGTAACCTTTCTTCCTTTATTTAACAGTTTAACTTTTCTGTATTCTTTTTAACTTTTAAAAAGTCAGAGGTATTTTTAGAATGTCATGATTCTTTTCCCCGTGACATCCAAGTGGCTATTTTAGAAAACAAGTACAGACAATTTTCAGGGAAGACAAATGTTAACCTGACCATTTTCTGGCTAATAGTTATTCTGTCATTTATTTTGGCCCAAAGTGCCAGCAAAAAGTTATTATTTTTGCACTCTATACAAAAGCAAGATTTCTGAGGGGAAAAAGAGCCTAATTTATACAGTAAAATCTAAATACATTGTGAAAGCACTCTGGGGGAAAAAAGTCCTTAATACTTCCTTCTTTTTGGGAAGAGTGGTTCTTCCAGTACTTCCATTTTTAAATATTTCAATTATGTACAATATATTTCCAAGGTTGGGTATTATTCTTTTATTAAAACTATATTGCATGCATTACAAAACTATATTAATCAACTGCTATATGAACTAAGAAACAATACTTTGTTCCTAATGTATCTATGGGAAAAAAGAAATTAAATTAATTGCATTTAATTAGGCCCAGATGAGTGTTCATTTACCTCAAATGTTTATTTCCCACATCCAAACAACACTGTATTTAGAAGTATAATAATAGTCCTTATTCTCAACACTTTTCATGTATAATTACATGTTTTCAGGTGAAATTTCAGTCTGCTAATTTTTATAAAGAGGCTGCGAGATTCATTGTATTGTTCTTTATAGCATTTAAAAAGATCTACATGTCTAACAGTGTCTCATTCTCTATGTAAATTCAATGAAAATAGTATGTTTCTGCCTCTGCAATCACACTTTTATTATGGTCCTTGGCTTTCTCTTGTCTGTTTTGTAATTTTCTATGGATATACATTTCTTAATAATGTTCCTACACTTATGATGCCAAGTCTGTTTCATGCCATTGATGATGATAAGTGGTCAACTGTGATGTAATATTTTATTAGAGATTTCTCTTGGGATCCTTCCATAGCATTAAGCTGAATATGAAGACAAAGTTTATTCTGATTTCCATCCTGTTAAATTTCCCCCTTTAATTGTCTCCAGGGCTCTTGGCTCACCTCAGTTTTCTCTGCCCTCAGGCTTGGGGTCCTGGTTGACTGATTTTCTGCTTGACACATAGTGAAGTTTTCATTTGATAAATATTCACAGTATCCAGGGTTTCTGATAGAGGAGACTATAGCTTTAATCATGCATGCCATGGTTGTTCATTACATCATTTTCCAGACAGATGTTTCCATTTTCTTTGTATGTCGTCTGTTCTTATTTTAAAACAGTGCCATTCAAACTGTTCTGAGTTTTTCCACATCTCCTTATAGGTTATGGTTCTTTACTACTACCTATTGGAGGTAAATAATTTAAACTGAAGGTACTTATCCTTAGAGCCACAACCCTTATTTATCCCTAAAATCCTCTTTGTTTCTTATTCATCCAAGTTTTTCTTCTCCTTCTCCTTCTCCTTCTCCTTCTCCTTCTCCTCCTCCTCCTCCTTCTCCTTCTTCCTTCTTCCTCGATCTAAGCACCATGTTTCTGAAATAACCTCTTTCATTCCATTTGTGTCTCTGAAAATCTGATAGCTTCTTAAATGATTTAAACTTTTTATGTGATGAATCAGCATTGGGTGTTTCCTCCATCTTAGTTCCTATTAATATTTTTGGTTCCTAGATTAATACCTGTTTATATGTATGGTTACTGTGTTTGAATTATCTTATTTGTTTACTGGTTTCAAATGCCAGGATGTGTCTACAGTTATAAAGATCAGAACAGAGCAGGTAATGGTTTCCCTTTGATCCTCTATGTGAGCAAAAGTTGAATTCCAAAGAAGCAAGATAGAAACTTTGGGTTTGGGAAAGATTCCTGAGAATATTGTGGACAGTCAAGAAGAAAAACAACTGGATCATGAAACAAATCAACTCAGAGTTCTTACTTAAGGCAAAAATGACCAGACTCAAATTGTCCTACTTTGGACATATAACGCAAAGACCTAACTCTTTGGAGAAGACTCTAATGATTGGAAAAGTAGAAAGAGAAGAAAAATATGATCAACAACTAGGCAGATGAACTCAGGTACAGCAGTGATGGTGTACCATTGGAAGACCTGAATGACCAGCCTGAGAACATTGTGAAGAAAATCTATATGTATGGTTGCTAATAGTTGATACGGACTTGATGGCTCATAATTAAAAGAAATGCAAAGGACTCTTTTTTTTTAAAAAAAATTAAATTTTGTTGGATATACATCAATATTATATGAACAGTGAGGCATCTGGGTATCATTCATTTAAATACAAATAATAATAACAATAATATTTGTTACATTAATCATACTTATGTAATTCTGGTGTTATTATACTTATTTGTATTAGAGTGTGTTCCTTCATTGTTTAGTTCAGTGTTTTTTGTCCACCATTCTAATAACAATCACAATATTATTTAAACTTACATAGGGATACCATCTTTCAACATCTAATCTTTACATCTAGCTATTACTTTTCGTATATTATATAAAAATACATATAATAATATTCCCCCTTGATCTTGTTTCTACCTCTATTCTAGCTCTCAATAAAGCCAATCTTACATTAAACAGCATTCCCTTTCTAACCATCATCTCTTGCCCACTTTAGTACTTCAATTCTTATGTCAACTCGCAAAAGCAAGTTTTTTGACTTGCCTCCCAAACTGCTCCCTGGGTCTTTGTCTCTGTCTACATTTTTCCTATTTAACCCAAATATTTCTTCCATCTCTACTATCTCTACTATCTCCAGAGGATCTGCCCAAGCCCCTATCTTCTCTTCAAAAATATCTTTCTTTTTATGCAATCCCATTTTTTGATATCTTAGTATATATTGTCCCTTATTTGATTCATAAATCTTTATTGTCTTCTCCTCTTTTTGTTTTATTTGTTGATTTCTCTGTTCTGTCTTTTCCTCTGGTCTTTCTATTATCTCCTCTATTTCCTGGGTTTTATGCTTTTTATTCATTGTCCTTTGTTGAACATTTTCTGATTTACCCACAATGTCATACATTAAGTCTTTTATCTCCCTGTGGTTATTTATCAACATTTCATAAGTACTTTGGAGCATCAACACCATTTCTTTTTGAAATCCACTCATCTCCCCCTGATGCAACATCTTGTCTTATTTTGATAGATCCAAATATTGCTCAATAGCCTGTCAGTAGTCTGTCACCACCCCAAAGTTTCACTTGTCTATGACCTCAGAAAGCCAGTTTAGAAACTGTTTACTCAATGCTAGCATTGCTCCTCAGGGGAATGCAATAGTTATAGCTCTTTGTGTCCCACAGTTAGTCAATTAGTTCCATTTAGGTAATCCAGGAAGATTTCCAAATGTCTCCTTAAGTCCACTCTGTAAGTTCAGTCATAGATCTTGGCATTTAAAAGTCCCTTTTTTTAGATGTCTTCCATAAACTCAGTTAAACCACCAATAACCATGAAGTAAACATATATAGAACAGTAGATAGCACAGCAGTCCTCCAGATGTTATTTATTTCCACTTTTTTTCCTTTGTCTTATCAGTACTTCCCAAGATTGTAGGAGTGAATATATTCCATTCACCAGTAGATGATGCCTTCAGCTTAAATTTCAACATTGCACAAAATCTGACAGATATTTATTTCAGTTTTTTTGCAAAGTCAATATTCAAACAAATAATTCCAGCATTTTAAAATGCCTTACCAAAATATTGCCAATAAAGTTTAAAAATCCAATATTTCTATATTTTAAAGATTTTGCACTTTCCCTTTAGTTCCTTTTCTTTTGGGTCTATAATTTTTCTCTCTGTAATTATTCACCACTTTGACCAGCATTTCAAAGAGTCTCTTTTCAGGGTTTATTTTCTTTGGGGTTAGTTCTAGGTAAAAAAAGAATCACCTCACCCAGTTCCAATCACTGTTCATCTACACCACTCCAGCACTTTGTTTCTTTGGCTACCCCAGCTTCACAGCAGCCATACTGGTTGCCTTTCCTTTTCATCATAGAATGGAAGGGAATCCCTGGGTCCACCTGGAGAGCCGCCGCTCTTCGCGACCTACAGAGTGCCCCTACTTTCTTTGTCACCTCTACAAGATAACTTTAGCCCCTTGGGGGGACCTCCAACGAAGAGGATTTGGCAAGAGTTTGCGGAGCCCCACTCCTTGCATCCAATCTCGCAGCGATGTCAAACCGGAAGTCCCCAGAACGCGAAGGACTCTTTTGAAAATTTACATAGCTCTAGTTTTTAATTTTTTTTTCTGTGCTTCCTTTACATAATAAACAAGCTGCTTCTTTAGCAAGAAGATATACCAAAAAAATTTCTCTAGCAAGAATAATCTACCTGCTTTGTTTTATGCAAATGAAATATGCTCATTTCAGGCTTCATAGTGTAAAAGGCTATGACAAAAATAAAAACATTCATGGAAGGATTCAACCATAAATAACATAAAAAAGAACAAAAGCTAATCAAGAATATAAAAAAGAATAAAAGCAAAAGGAATTTGTAATTTTATTTCAATTTTCTGAGAAAAGGCACGGACAATATAATTGGTAAAGAAGGTAAGGAACTTAAGACCCCAGGGTAAAAGATATGCTGTTTATAAACTGCCCAGAATCACTTAGGTGAGATGGGTAGTGTAGTAATTCGATAAATAAATAAAAAAAAATGAGATCATTTGACAGAAGTATTCATTCATGGAGCTCTTCTAAGGAAATTTCTCCACTAATGTGTGTGTGTGTGTGTGTGCGCACACACACACACAGAGGTGCATGCATGTATATGTGTGTTTGTGTATATGATAAAGATTGAGCATCATCATTCAATAAAGCCACATTTAACTGAATGATCTAATATATGCTGTATGTGAAATGTTTTCCTGTTTTTTCTTCATGTTTGAGTTTGTGGTGTGAGGGGTATTTTTTAGTTCTTTTCTCTCCTTTCCCCCCTTTTTAAATATAATTAAACAGGGGTACCCAACCCCAGGGCTGCAACCCAGTACGGGTCTCAGCCTGTTTAGAAGAGGGGGTGAGTGTGCGAGCACAGCTCCATTTGTGTAAGCAGTGCATGGCATGTCCATCACTTGCACAAATGGAGCTGTATGATGCTAAATGACTCCTTGATAGAGGGGTTCAATTTCATTGCTACTAAAATTGTTAACTGAGCAGGTACAAAAATAGCCAGGAAATGATTGAATCCTGGGAAACAGGTTCCTTGTCAATCAACAGGAGTGCTGATTTGCTACCAATTTGTCAGGTCCTTAGGAGTTAAGGATCTGGCAGCACAAGGAAATAATAGCCAACGACTTAATAACTGGCCATTAACACCCCAATCAGCAACTAAAAACCCATACACAACCAAGCACCACATAAATACTATGCATAGAATAGCCGAAAGCACAAATTCTGGTGAGAGAGATGTTCCCTAAGGATGGGCTCCAGAATGAGTCTGAAAGTTCAGAAGACTAAACCTTTGATCCCAATGACCAACCCAAATTGGATCTTACAACATTATCCTGGGAACCATATATTTGCCTTCATTCGTGAAGTCATCCCTTGACATCACTGCCATCAGCCATAATAAAAGAAAAAGAAAAGACTTCCTTTATGTATCGATAAAGGTTATCTTCAATTTTGTTCACAATAAAATAGCAGGAAAAAGCCATATCCTGCATATATATACGAGAATGTTTACTGTAGATATCAAGAACTGGTCTCTATTTAGTAACTGTGGAAAACAATTTGTGAAGATAACAAGACCTCGGATAACAAGGGCCACCTGGGAAGATAAGACTGAAGGGACTGTTACAGAATTAACTAACAAAATTCTGGAAAGTGATTGTATTAGAATCATCATTATTGTTCCTTGGTTGTTACAATCATTTAATCACAAAGCTGATAGATTCAGAGAATATAAAGTCTTGCATTATTTTTATCCAAATAAAAGTTGATGTATCTGCATCATACTTTCCTTGCCTTTATCTTTCTGTGTTTTCTATTTTACACAACATTGTGGACTAAAAAAATACAATAGAAATTAAAACTAAAAGCAAGGAAGGGATGAAAAAAGATCTATACATGACTATAGATTGGATGCACTTCTTAAAAACTATTTGTACTTTTAAAAACTATTTAAACACTTTTGCAGCTTCCAAGTACAAGAAACAATGGATGGAAACTAATCAAGGAGAGAAGCAACCTGAAATTAAAGAAAAACTTCCTAACAGTGAGAAAAATTAATTGGTGGAACAGTTTGATTTCAGAAGTTGTAGGTGCTTCATCACTGGAGGTTTTTAAGAAGAGACTGGACAGACGCCTGTCTGAAATAGAACAGGGTCTCCTGTTTGAGCAAGGGGTTGGACTAGAAGACCTCCAAGGTCCCTTCCAGCTCTATTCTGATTGATTGATATCAGAGTCATTCTAGATAGTGACATATAAATGTAATAAATAAATATAGGTACTAAAAATATGTCATTATTTCATTTGAGATGGAATTAAAGGAAAATAAATTTATAAGCCTAATAATCTTGTCTTGTTTGAAAATATTGGACTAATTTATAGTGAGCATTAGAATATAAGTCTGAGAGACCGAGAGAAAGAATTTTCCAGCATAAAATGAACATCCCATAGGGCAAAGGCATCAGTGACTGCATAAAACCACTTTTACAAACTGTCCTTTACACTTGATAATAAGTGGGACAAGCGGACTTTACCATTTGCTTTTACAAGCCATTTACTGACATTTCAGCTTAAAGCAAAGGGCAATTTTAGCAGGAATGTGCATATGGTAGGTGGAGTGGGTAAAATTCCAGTCATTTCTCCTGTAATCATATGATGAGCTGGTCTGTGTTAGTATTAACAGTAATTTCATGGTGGCTGGTTGAACATAAGGCTATAATTCAATTGTATTTTTCCCTGATGTTCTGAATAGCAAGAATAAAGCTGATTTACATTCCTCCTATTCAGAAAAAAGTCATGTAATATTTATAAGAAAAAGGATTTTGCAGATACCTAATCATTAGGTTATTTAAAGTCTGTCACGCTCTAGGAGTAGAGCTAATCCACAAAATGTTGGGAGAAAGGGATTATTTTGCTTAAGATCTCAAAAAGCAGAGATTACCAAAGACAAATAT
Source organism: Arizona elegans (assembly GCA_022577455.1). Taxonomy (NCBI): domain Eukaryota; kingdom Metazoa; phylum Chordata; class Lepidosauria; order Squamata; family Colubridae; genus Arizona; species Arizona elegans. The sequence goes on along the minus strand of JAKOOJ010000006.1, from coordinate 90,982,321 downwards.
GTTCGCAGTTTGCTTCCTTGCTGGGAACAATCAGTTGTATAGTATATTGAACAGCATGTCTATCTATTTATACATACCTAATGACCCCTCTATATATTTAGAGCCAGCATTTTTTTAAAAATATGATTGTTTATGTGTACAAATATAGCATATTACCCTAAACAGTGTTGATCCAGTTCTTCTTTATTCACCAATGTTGTAGGCTTCATCAGTTGAAACATTTAAACAAGTTGACTGAAACTTGATTGGGTCATACTCTTAGTTGTAACTATAGTTCTAGCACAGAACACATTAAATAACTACTTGTTTGTATTCCGCTCCGATACCTCAGACACTGCTCAAATAGCTGCCAGCAAAACCTTAACCAATACAACTCAGAATCCAGGCCTGCTTTCCCATTAGGAGGTCCTCAGATATTGGTTACAATTGTATGGTTTGAAATGAACCTCTCTATGGTTTAGGAGAAGAGTTCCTCTTGTGTGTATAAAAAGTTCAGGTTCATGCTGGAAAAGTTCTTGCCTGAAAGGCTACAGAATTGCTGCCATTCAACATTAACAATCCTGTCTAGATGGTCTAAGATTTACCTAAAAGTTTCCTATGATGTACTTCTCCAAAGGGAAGGGAAAATAAGCCGAGAAGGAAACACTGTTGAAAATGGTAAGATCTCTCATTCTTCTTTAAATAAGTAAAATATTTCCTGCTTAGAAAATCACTAAGTGATAAAAGTGTCTTCCAGGGGTGGGTTCTATTTACCTTTACTACCGGTTTGCAATAGGGCCGTGTGTGTGTGCTTGCTTCGCTCATACAACACACACTCTTCTGCACAAGCGCAGAAGCATTTTAATGACGTCGGGGTCGGTGGGCAGAGCCTCCCACCAGTTTTACTACCAGTTCTATAGAACTGGTGCGAACCAGGGGCAACCCACCACTGGTGTCTTCACAATTTTTACAAAAGAATGCTATTTTTTTTTTAGTCATATTTGAGGATGTCCCACTACTGTGAACCATAGCTCCAAGGTGAAAATTTTTATACTGCTGGAACAATATACAATATATAATATACTCATTTAATGATCACTAAGTGATATGGTTTTTAAGTGAAATATCACATCACCACACTGGATTTAGATCAGTTCCATTGTGGTCATTATGCTTAACAGACAGAATAACAGAGTTGGAAGTGACCTTTGTTTTCTAGCCCAACCCACTGCTTAAGCAGGAAACCCTATAATATTTCAGACAAATGGTTGTCCAATCTCTTCTTAAAAACCTCCAGTGTTGGAGTGCCCAAAACTTCTGGAAGCAAGTGATTAATTGTTCTGTCAGGAAATTTCATCTTATTTCTAGATTGGTTCTCTGCTTGATTAGTTTCCATCCATTGCTTCTTGTTCTGCCTTCAGGTGCTTTGGAGAATAGGTTGACCCCTTTTCTTTGTGGCAGACCCTCAGATTATAAAGGTATCTTCTTTTGTGTCAGCCCTTTAGATAAGCAAATAACTCATGGTTGTTAAGCATATGTGACTAAACTTACTGTGTATACTTACTTACTTGTGACTTACTGCCGGCTTCCTCATTGACTTGCTGATCAGAAACCAGATGTAAAGCGCACAAACACATGACCATGGGGTATTGCAACTGCTATTGGTTGTGAAGTTGGCAAATGGTGATCATGTGATCATAGGAGCACTGCAAAGGTTGCTAAATTTGAGGATTGGTTGCAAGCTACTTTTTCAGCACTGTTGTAAGTTCAAAAAGTAGCTAAGCTGAACAGTTGTTATCAAAGGACTTACCTGTAGTCAATAGTAGAAGGAATTACGCATGTTACCAGGCAATTCTGACACTTTTGAAGATCCATTTCAAACAAGAATAAGGTTAAACTTTTCTTTCCTTGCTGTCTCATAATCTTTGAAACTTCTTATAAACCCCTTATATATAAATGGGATCAGAGTGCTAGAATAGTAGACTCAGAAACTGCAAGCTGTGTATTAAATATTAATCTTTCAAAGGCTTCATAAATAAACCAAAGACATTGTGTTTCTAAGAAACCTCTGCTTTTCTATGGAAGTTTTTCCTTTAACTCCTTTGCGTTGTGAATGCCCACAGAACAAAATCCATGCAGCAGTGTCGTCTCGAGTGTTACTCTCTCTCGGCCAAATGCCCTTTGTTGCACTGAAGTGAATAATGTGAGGTCTGAATGCAAACTGAAAATTTCTGACTACAGATGCCCCCAACCTTGTGTGTTGCACTGCAGAATGCAGTATGCATTTACAAAAAAACAAAAACAAAATAGTGAGTAAAAAGAAGTGCCTTTATAGCATGCTGAAAATGTTATGGACCTGTCTAAAATGCAACACTGCATTTTTTTTAGAAAAAGTACTCCAAATCCCATACATAGGAATGTAGAACAGCACAATTTTAGGTTAACCTTCCTGAGTATTACCATTACTAATGATATATTATGCAGATTGCCCACCAAAAATAAACCTATTTTTTACTTTAACCATTTGTGATTTCTCTATCCCGATGGAGAAATCCTTACAGTATTTGTCTATGACTGAATTTCTGATTTAATAAAAAATATTTTATTGTTAACAATAATATGAATTCTTATTATTAATAAATATTATTATTCTGTTATTGTTATATGATTTTGCTTTTGGTTTTCTAATTTCAAAATCCAGTTCTTCTGTAACTCCTCCTCCTTCTCCTCCTCTCATTCAACTTTTACCATATAAAAGGTCCCATTTGTTGCATATTCATGTGAAAACTATGGAAACTGAATTGTTATTTATTTAAATGACAATTCAGTTTCCACAGTTTTCACATGAATATGCAATAAATAAATTCCATAGTTTTCACATGAATATACTGCTTACAACTAGTAAAACATTTATCTGCAACCATAGGTTTTAGCAAAATACATACACAATTACAGCAATCGTAGCAGTTCAGTATATCCCCTTTCATATTAAGAGTATTGTTTGTCAAGGTGTACTTTTCTATCTTCCTTGTAGCCTTTGCAAACAATGGAATTTGTTTTGCTACTTTTGGTCTTCATCAGAGAGCAAAAATGAATTTGTTTTTCTAAATTAGATTGATTCAGTTGGATCAACAAGGGTGTGATAAATCTAGTTCTGGGTTCCTGATAGAATTTGCAATGTAATAAGTAAGAATCAGATCTTCCACCTGTAAATTATTGCAAATGCATAAACAGAGTGTAGTTTACTCCTTTATCTCTTTCATCCAAATACTGAAGTTGTTGGCATTGTTTGGAAGGAAGTTCTGTAGAGGCTTGTCACATAATAGGATGCAAGTGCTGTAAATAATGTGACATTCCTTGTGCTTCTTTGAAATATTGATACCATTTAGCATACAAACTTGCTCTCTATCTTGTCTAAAACCTTTTAGATATTTGATTTTAGACATTTTTATTAGAATATGCATGTTTGTAAAATTTTTCTTAATTTTCTTCTTGAATTTTCTATTGCAGAGAGAGAAGCAACCTGAAACTACGGAAAAACTTCTTAACAGTGAGGACAATTAACCAGTGGACAGCTTGCCTCTGGAAATTGTGACGTGCTCCATCATTGGATGTTTTTAAGAAGAGTCTAGACAGTCACTTATCTGAAATGGTTTAGATTCTTCTGCTTGAGCAGTGGGCTGGACTAGAAGATCTCCAAGGTCCCTTACAGCTCTTCTCTTCTCTTCTCTTCTCTTCTCTTCTCTTCTCTTCTCTTCTCTTCTCTTCTCTTCTCTTCTCTAAGCTATAAACAATTGTTTTTTGTTCTTATGAACCTTTTCCAAATTTGCCCCCTTTTCAGGTTTGTTCTCTATTTTTTTCCAAGAAAATATGGCCATCGAAATTATATTACATTATGTAAAATAATCAGGTAATAATACCAGTAGGAAACACTGCTGATGATTGCATTATGTGATGGGCAATTAATCAGAGGTTGCCCTGCGGGTATGCAACATATGAAGGGACTGTCATCATCATCATCATCATCATCATCATCATCATCATCTTCTTAGCCATTGTCTATCCACTGTAGGATAAAGACCTCTTCCGCATTTCCAAACTATCCAGTCCTGAGCTTCCTTTTGCCAATTGGGCCCACAATACTTGCTGATGTCATTGATCCATCATGTTTTAGATCTCTTTCGTGGATGCTTTTTATCAAGTGGGATCCATTCTATGACTGCCTTGGTCCACTTGCCATCAGTTCTTCTTGATATGTGACTGGCCCATTTCCATTTCAGGGATTGTACATGAGCTGATGTCAGTTTGGTAGTAGCCAGGAAAATAATTCCTAATAAAATTAGATTTTAATATGAACATTTAGATTATACATATTTGCAGTTGAGTCCAAGCTCTATATTGAATGGGGAAGGAAGGAAGGAAGGAAGGAAGGAAGGAAGGAAGGAAGGAAGGAAGGAAGGAAGGAAGGAAGGAAGGAAGGAAGGAAATTCAGAATAGCAAAGAATCAATCTGCATAAAATATACCTTAAATATTACGCTGGAATAATTATAATTTTCAAAGGTTCGGAAGTTGGTAGTCATTGTAAATAGAGGGAGTAAAAGCTGTTACTTGACTTCAGGTGGTATCAGGTAGAAGAATAGCGTGACAAGAGCCATCTGGACAATACAGAAGCAGCATCTTATAGTCCCTGGCAAAAGATGTCAGCCATTTTTTAAAAGGCCTCTTTCAGGGTGGATAAACCCTGCAAAGAATTTATTTGTTAGATCTCTATTCTCCACAGTGAAGTCATCTACATTAGCTTTGTGCCTGATATTAATATTTCAGGAATGCTTAAAATGTCCAGTACCATCAGAAATGCAGCCTTGATAGAATAGCCACATAAAAATTAACTGGGATATTTACCTTTGCTCCGAATAAATGTTAAAGCATAGGTTGAACTAGGAGGACAAGTTTCATACAACCAGCTTTAGGCTTAGCTTGAGACATGAGGAATGTCAAACAAACTAAATTCAGCCCAATGCTTTATATGTAGACCAATTACACCCATACCCCACCCCCCAAATCTTGATTATTTATTTTAAACATATTTTTCAATTGCTTATGGCTACTGCTGAAATAATCATATGAAAGCAAACAAAGTGTTGATAATCTGAGACAGAGTTTACTTGTCAGCATAGTTTGGTATGACGATACTGGGAACAAAATAACGATGAAACCACACACATTACTTTTGCATTCTTCTTTTGAAAGCTTTTCTCTTCTGAATCTTTCAGTTACTAGAACGGAGATAATTATAAGGTTTAGGCAAGGAATGTTTCTCTAAAAAAAACCTGGTTATGTAATTTTTAAGGTGTTGAATTCTCAGTTGTTGCTTTTATGGCATAAAATTCACTTTCCAAGGATCCTAGTATTTTTTTGCTTTTTGTGTACAATGGTTTTTTTCCCTTTGTCTGTACAATGATTTCCTTACTCAGAACAATTGCAAGAATTGTTCAAAGAGGAAATATTTAAATATAGCTCCTTTTTCCCCCTTCAGCTTGCGTATAATAAATAAGACGTTTATATAAATAAATATAACGTATCATGGTGTTTACAGAAGATAAAAAAAATATAAAAGACAGATTCCAGCCTCAAGACAGTTGCTGGCTATAAAAGAGACTATTTTCATTGACTGGACATGTTTTGCTAACATTTGGAGAGCAGTTGGCTCTGACACATTCCTGGATTAACATTCTGGGCTGCCAAACAGAAAAGAGGAGAAGTGGTCTAGCTGGTTTCTTTAAGTCTGTCTGAATCACTTGTGTGTTTTATGTCTGCATTTGTGTATGAGAGTAGATACACAAAAGGGAAGAATTATTATTAGACACAGTGAAAGGAAAATGTGACTATCATTAGTATAGGCCAGTATTTCTTTAAGTGTGGTCCTAGAATCCCTGGAGAATATATACTCATAAATGATGGGCATAGGGAGAATGGCAGAAGAAAATTACCTAATTTTAGCAATATCTTAGACAAAGAGGGGATACCAAAAATCCTTAATTCCACATAGGAGATCCAGTTTGGAGAAGTGGTTAAGGTAACAATAAACAGAATTGGAGGATCTTTTAATCTAACCTCCTACTCAAGGAGACCCTATACCATCCTGGACAAATAACAATAGCAATACCACTTAGACTTATACAGTTTCATAGTGCTTTACATCCCTCTCTAAGCAGAGTTAGCATATTGACTCCAACAATCTGGATCCTCATTTTATAAACCTTGGAACATTGGAAGACTGAATTAACCTTGAGCCGATCAGAATCAAACTGGTGACAATCAGCAGAAATTAGCCTACAATACTGCATTCTGATCATTGCACCACCACAGCTCATAGCTGTCCAATTTCTTATTAAAAACTTCCAGTGATAGAACACCCAGAATTTCTGGAGGCAAGCCATTCCACTGATTAATTGTTCTCAGTGTCAGGAAATTTTTCCTTAATTGTAGATTGGATTTCTCTTTGATAAATTTCCAACCATTATTTCTTATCCTGGCACTGGTGTAGAAACCAGGAGACTGTGAGTTCTAGGCCCACTTTAGGCATGAAAACCAGCTGGGTGACTTTGAATCAGTCATTCTCTCTTAGCCCAAGCCATCCCACAGGGCTGTTCTATGTGGAAAATAGGAGGAGGAAGGAGTATTAAGTATATTTGCCATCTTGAGTTACCTACCCTTTTTCCCCCAAAATAAGACATAACCTGATAATAAGCCTAATTGAGCTTTTGAGCGCATGGCAATAAGGCGAAGCACTTATTTCAGGGTTCAGAAAAATATAAGACAGGGTCTTATTTTGGGGGAAACACAGTAATAAAGTAATAAAGATGAGATAAAATCAAGTAAATAAAAAATACATTGTTCTACTTATTGTTGTCATTAGTCATGAAGTGCTAAAGTGACAGTGTTATTATATTTGGACATAAAACACTTGTGTTCTAGAATTTTTTTTTTTAACCCAAAGCAAGTCCTTAAATAAGAGATCAGCTGAAAACCAGCACTATTTATTTTTATTTATACATCCTATTTCTAAACCACCCATCCTTCTCAGAGAGGGGCTCTAGATGGTGTACATTATATATTTATCTTGCTTTAATGAATGATGTTTATTATATGCAAATAAATAAATAAAGAGAAGATAAACCTGAAGGGTTTGTGGCTGTTCCCTCAAACCTTTGGAAAACAGCAAGAAACTGAGAGGACTTAAGCACCATTAAAGAATGAGAAGTTTAAATTAAATACTATGAAATATAATATTAAGGTACTCATCTGGTGAATGATAAGAATTTAGGGACATTATAGCAGAATTTAATCATACCTTTAGTTACACCCATGTAACTTTCACATAGTCCTTTACTCTAAGAATCTAATCACAAAGAGCCTGGGATAATGGGTGACCTTTCTAAATAAAACAGACCTGTGCCAAAATATGCAAACCTGGCTCCTCTAAGCAATAAAGGAATAGAAAGGCAAGCTAAATGTAACTTCATATGTTTGTGAACCATATGAGAGATAATGAAAAATTAGACTTTCTTTATATAAATCCGTTTTGTGCTTAATTCAAGGAGACCCTGCAACATACCTTGTAATGATCAACTCTGGGCTTGATATATGGACTACTCTAATAACGGAAAATGGAATTATCTGAAAGTTTTAGTAATGAAAGCCATAGTGAAAAAAATGGAGAAAAATTAAATATAAAAAATATCAAGCTAATAACAAGGGATACAAGTAACCAGTCTTAGAAATAACAATGAAGATTGTGAAAGAGCCTTGGTGGCGCAGCAGACTAAAGTGCTGTTAAATAGCACCAGCTGCCTACAATTACTGCAAGTTCAAATCTCACCAGCCTCAAGGTTGACTCAGCCTTCCATCCTTCTGAGGTAGGTAAAATGAGGACCCGGATTGTGAGGGCAATAAGCTGACTTTGTATAAAAAAGAACACCGCTTGAGGGGGGCCCGAAAGCCCTATTAAGTGGGTATATACAAAAGTATGAAGGCTATTGCTTAATGCACTGTAAGCCGCCCTGAGTCTCCGGAGAAGGGCGGCATATAAATCAAACCAATAAATAAATAAATAAATAAATAAATAAATAAATAAATAAATAAATGATAGACAGCTTCTCCTTTTTAGGATCAACTATTGACAATAAAGGAATTACTAGTCAAGAATATGACACAGACCAGCACTTAGTATAGTAACTATGATGTTGTTCAGGTAACGGGATATGTCTATACCTACAATATAAAAATAGGGCAGGCAATGGTTTTCCCTTTATTCTATAGAACTGAAAGTTGAACTTTGTAGGAGAAATGGAATATTGAAGCTTTTGAACTCTGACATTGGAGGTGATTTGTGAGGACACCTTAGATCGGGGTATCAAACCTGCATCGTCACGTGATGTATCACTTTATAACTTTATAACTGTATAACTTTATTCCCCTTCACTAAACTGAGCGTGGGCATGGCCAGCATGTGACGCATCTGGCCCGCGGGCTGCAAGTTTGACAGCCCTGCCTTAGATAGTCAAGAAAAGAAACAAATGGATCTTCAGACAAATTAATTCAGATTTGTCACTGAAAGCACAAATGTTCAGGCCCAAATTATCCTACTTTCAACACATTTTGTGAATACCTAGCTTTAGGGTGAAGGCTATAATGCTGTGAAAGTGCAAGGAAAATGAAACAGAGGATGACTAGCAGCATGGTAGATGGACACAATTATAGTTGTGATTGGTGCACCAATGGAAAATCTGAAGCACCTGTTTGGGATAGGTCTACCTGGAAAAAAATCTATCTATGGAATCATGTGATGTTACTCTAACGGATGCCACATAATCAATTAATTGTACTAATATACTATTAATTATGCTAATACCCACAAACAATACCCACAAACATATAAAAACCTATGCTATATTTCCATATCAGAAGCACCAAAGCATTTCGGTGGTGAAAGGTTCAATGGTGATATCACGGTTGCCTGGGGGACACCCAGTTGTGGGTGCCTTTTATGTCCCTATTAAGTTGCCTACCAAAATGATACCCATTTGGAACATCCAGTTGATGTCACTGCGGGATCACCTGGAGAATAGTGGAGCTCCACTGGGCTCCGTAAAATGCAGCCAGCAACTGCTTGCCAGGAGACCTTACGGGGTCAAGCTGCCCTGGAGGGGTGGTCAAGGAAGGAGAGGAACTTTGTCAATCATGAGGAAACCGCAATTTCCTCATTGATCCAAAGAAAGCTCTCCTGAACGGCATCAGGAATGATGGCCGTTTTGGTCAGTCACAAGCTTGGGACAACCAGGACACTAAGATCTTGTGCTAGAGCTTCGTGGACAGAACAGTGAAACTGGGTGAGATAACTTCCAACTTTTACCTTATAGATTTAACCCAAGTAAAAAATTCCAAAAAAACCAATGTCCAAATAGATTAAAGACTAAAGACTAAAATGAAAGATTACAGACTCAGATGTAAAAGAAATATCTAAAGGATGCTTTAAAATACAGAAAGCTTGGGGAAAAAATGTTGAACAACATTGTGAAAAGTGATTACTGGGAGAAACTGGTTTTCTAAACTCTATCTTTAACCCCCCTGATTTGTTGACAATCAGCTGTTTTGACTTTTACACTCTGTTGAATGCTGGAATTGGGAGCAGGGGAGCCATTTACTGGAGGAAGAAAATTACTGCAACGTGGTAAACTGAAGTGAAAGTGATGAAAGGAGGGAAAGTAAACAACACCTGAAGGCTATTTGACCTTGACTCTATCTTAGTAGGTGATTTAGATACTTGGAAATATTTAGTAAGCTTTTTGAAGATCTTTAAGGCAAACTGAAACACTAAAACTTTATTGAAACTGTTCATTGAAAGGTGGATTTGAAATATTTGAGGAAACCTGGTGGGCCAAGTTGAATTTGGTTTACTAACATCACTTGATAGATCATTCTACAAGGCAAAAGAAGAAAAGCGATAGAAGGAAAAAAATGAAAAAGAAGAAAAGATAAACAAGACTTTAAAATGTTGACAGTTGGGAAGGTGTAAACTGAAAATTATAAAGACTGTAAATTATCAGTATGTTGTTACATTTCTACCTGTCTCCAGCATTAAACCATAGGTCTTCCTGTTTTATTTTATCACCAATCTTATATGCTGTCTTTTCTGCCTTGTATTTCCTTAATCTTGCCAAGCATAATAATTTTTCTGTTCCATCATCTGCTTACATCATATACTCACAGTAGGTGAGTTAACAGCTGCTGCTCTTAGTCTCAAGGGAGTAGTCAATCTTTATTTGATCTAGATAGATTGATTGCTTGATTGACTGTTCTTTCAGTTGATGGTACTCTTTAATAATCATTTATATGTGATTCAAAAATATATGTCTTCCTGTCATTAAATCCTCAATGTCCAAATTTCAGTCATACAAATCAAGTTTTTTGCTTAAATTATTCTGAACATTGAAGTATTCTTATCCTTCATGATTTTATTTAAATTGATCATTATTTTGTCCTCTAAAATTAATATCCTTTCTTGCTTTCCAATATCTCGGTCATCTTTATATGTTCTTACACTCAGGAAAATAAACTTCACTACTTCATTTCTTAGCTGTCAATTAAACATGTGAGTAGAGATTTTTTTTTTGTCTTAATATTTAACATTTCATCTTTCATCTTTAGTTTAATAATATGTTCTTCAAAATCTATTTTTTTCTTTTTGTTTAATAAAGTAGTACTAGCTGCGTATCTCAAATGATAGTGTTTCAATCTCATACCGTTTATAGCTGTCTTCTCTTCTTATCCTGCCTTTCCTGTAAATTAAACTGTTAGCGAGTATAGTTCAGCAAATCTAAACAATACTGTCTGTGATTTGTTTATGGATATGAATAAATTTAGCCTTGTTTCCTTTATAATGTGCCAGGTGCATAAACTAGTTCCCATAAGGCTAAATAAATGCTGGACAGAACCATCTGTATTTGTTAGTTGTGCCTGTAGAAAGAAGAGCCAGTACGATACCAAATAGAGTAAACCAGCTTTGTACTCATTTTCTATATTTCTGCTTTCTCTGACATTTGAACATGGCCAGTCTGAATCAAAGCCAAAATGTGTCAGAACCACCAGCTTCGGCTTGGCGCTTCCATTCTGTCATCAATGGGAAGGGAGAGGGGAACAAATGGGCAATTTGCTGTATACCTTTATGACAGGAAATTAGGAGGGGGGAATTGACAGTTGAGGAAGAACAGAGCAGCTTGGACTCCAGTTTATACTGGCACACTGGCATCTTCCAGGCCGTTTGCCCTGAGTATGGAATTTCATCTGCCCAAACATCAGAGTTTCTCATAACATCACGACAGTGCTGGATTGGCTATATCTGGATGGTCCAAGGGGAAGAGATAGGGGAAACCAGGAGTTTAGTTCTGCATTTGCACATGGAATTTTAGATATCACTTGACTCTACTGCAATCAGCATCTCTTAGTAAAAGTGCCTTTTCACTTCAAATGGAGTTGAGAGTTTTATTTCCCTAAGGGATCAGACTGGGGTAGGTCTGACAAAATGTGTAGTTCTCACAAATTAATGATTAAGGAATTTCCATATCTGCAGTCAAAACACACATGCTTTCCTTTTTAATCTGAAGAAGGATAGCACCAAACCCAAGAAAAAAAGTAATCAAAACATCATTTTGGGATTACATTCTATTTTGACAAAGCATCTTTGATCACAGTTGCATTCTGTTGTCTTGAATAGCCACTTTCTTAGTAGGCATACATTTTTAAAACAAAAAGTATTTTTGTTTGAAATACTACAAATCAGTGGTGGGTTGCTCCCAGTTTGGCCAAGCTGGTAGCGGTGACGATGTGATGTCACCGAACCAGTTCTCTGTGACTGGGAGCTGGGCCCTCCCACCCGGCCCCCGCTTTATTCCTACCTTTATTTCTTTGTTTTTAGCCCAGCTGAGAGGCACGGCAGAGTGGATTGCCGTACTTCAGCTAGCCAGATACCTAACGCGCTTACGCTCCATGCAAGATTGGCGAGCGAAGCGAGCATGCGTGCGGCGATCATGCGCAAAGCACGTGCACGAAGAGAACCGGTAGTAACACCAGTTGGAACCCACCACTGCTACAAATTACTATTTATTATTTACTTTCTAACATTATAGAACTCCATATGTAGAAAAACAGGCATACCTACATAAATCTGTGGAGGGGGAATGAAAAATGCATCCAAAATCCATAGCTCGTTGATACAGTATATTTTACCAGGATCTACAAAATAAGCATAAAAGCATATGTGAACTTTGAACTCTTCAGCAGGCAAGATGTTACAAAAAATTAGACAAGGCAGGAAAGGAAAAGAATTCTAAGAATAAAACTGGAAATGTAAAGGCATAAAATCAATCTCCAAAAAGAAATAGTCAATTGAAAAAAGATTCAGTTTAAGTGTTATTGATGTCAGATTATAACCAATCTTAGTAACCAACAGTTCCTTGTTTAAATATAGTAGTTCTTCAAGATGCGCACTCATTTGAAGTGCATTGTTCACTGCCTATAGCTAAAGCTGAGGGTTGTGTTGTTTAATAATATCAAAATAAGATTCATATCTTCACTTTCTACTTTTCCAGGAACTTTTCCCTTTCAAAGGCTGCTGGTAGAATATAACTAACAGTGCATGACTTAATATTACATAATCAGGAGAATTTGAAATGCAATGGCAACAGGTTTTTGTTTTTTTTGGCATACTAGAGTTCTTAAATATCAAACTTGTCTTGGCAACAATGCTATGGTTTCAGATTTACTGTATATCTAGTCAACCACCCTTGATATGATATATTCCAGCTGTATACAGCTACAGCAGTGCTTCCCCATTTCAATCAATATAACCACCCTAGGAGACTCCAGAATCTGGAAGGCTGATGGAACATAACAGGGAACAAACATTTTTCTTTAATTTGGTACACTCTATATATTCTGAGATGGATCATTCCCTAGAGACAATTCTACTACAGCTAAACAAGTACTAAAGAGGACACAATTTTCTTTCTCTACTCATGTTTTCAGGAATCCACTGTTTTTTCTTGCTGCAAATCTGTCAGGAATCACTGGAACTGGATGTACTTGTAACAAGCAAACAATAATAAAATAAAATAAAAATGGCTGGTCACTAACATCTTCACAAAGTGATTTCATTAGTGGTGTTGAAAACCTGAAACCTTAATAAATCACTTTCAGATTCCATTGCTAAAAAAAAAAAAAAGTATTAAATGTTTTAGTACCTCATCTTGAGGTACTACATAAATAAGCATGCTACCAGTGTTAGTTAATATTCAGTTTGTACAGCAAATAACTTGGACCTTATACAAGAATCCATCCACAGATTAAATGAAAAAGTAGTTTGGTAAGACATAGAAATGCCAATTGAAGAGCTGTGCAGAGTTGAGCTCCTAACAGAAGGTTATAAATCTGATTTATTTTCAGCCAGATAAGCAGAACATTTTTATAATATGAAATAAATAAAAGAACCTAAGAACTGCAGAGCTTCATGGTCTTATTAATCATGCTGCTCAGTATTTACATCAAATCTGAATAGTTATAGAAAAAATATGTTCTTTAAAATGTCATAATAGGGTAGCAATGTCTGACAAGCACATAATAAGAAAATAATATGAAAAAACCTCTGTTTTTTAAAAAATCTTACACTCAGAGAATGAAAACAACTGCAAATGAAAGTGTCAAATCTTTGGATTATGGGTAGTGAAAATGTAGTAGCAAAACACAAGAGAAATATAACTTATGATAGACAGAAAATTTTCATTCTTTAATGTCACCACTTCTTTAACATGGAATAACTCTGTGAAACACTACATATTAAGAATTGGTTAGGATTCTATGTAAAGGAAATAATTTAGATTTATAGAAGAATAAATGGAAATAAGGATTGTAGGTGAATATCACTATGATTTAGCCAATTCTTTTCTTAAAAAGAGAAGCAATTTTTTCTTATTATTTACACCTACTCAACCCGTTAAAAATTTTTATACTATTATAGGAAACTTTGGAAAATATGAGAAATGGTGCCATTTTGTAAGGGAAGGGGGGGGAGACCTACAATTTAGTAGTATAAGGGAAGCATAAGGTTATTTAGCTTTATTCTCAAATTATTAGGAACATTTTTCTAACATTCCATCAGAATTTCACTGTGGTATCAGATTTACTCTAATATCACATCTCTGGTACCACATTTATTTATTTATTTATTTTATTTTATTTTATTAGATTTTTATACCGCCCTTCTCCCACTGGACTCAGGGTGGTGAAAAGCCAAGAATAAAACATCACATACAAAATTTAAATTTTTTAAAAAAGAATTAAACAATTTTTGGCCCAATAAATTTAAAACACCCCAACTAAGATCAATTAACAATTAAAAATATCTAAGGTGGGGGGTTAAGCCAGCCCGGCTTGATGAAATAAAAAAGTTTTAAGGGCATGGCGAAAAGCACGGAGATCTGGGATCCTATGTAACTCCGGGGGCAGGTCGTTCCAGAGGACAGGTGCTGTCACAGAGAAGGCCCTCCCCCTGGGGGTTACCAGCTGACATTGTCTGGCCAATGGCACCCTGAGGAGTCCCTCTCTGTGAGAGCGTACATTAAACCCACATATTTTTGCATCACAGAGATGATGCTGAGGTGGAAAAAGGCAGCCAGGCAGTGAGCCTGGACCTGCAGACTTTTTCCAGTCAAGGAGAAAGCATGAGATCACTCATCTATGCATTGGAAGGCAGCTCTTCATGAGTAAATCTGCATGATCCAGAGGGACCTTTGCAGGTGAGTTCCAGATAGAGTGCCAGGAGTCCAGAAAGATGGAAGATCAAGACAATTATTAATTTTAATCAATAGTTTTCAATTATGTTATGATTACTTTCCTTTTTTGGTTTGTCCTTTCCCTCTTTGGAATCTGGTTTCTGGCAACTGTGGATACACACACACAAACACACATACTCTAATATACAAGTATTTTTATGGGATATAGAAGGGATCTAGGACTATTCCTGGTAGTGTTTAGAGTTTGCAATCTTATAATGAGAAGGTAGCAAAGAAGGACGTTGTAACAGAGAAAGGACTCTTTGGTTACGGAATTCTGATGTTCTAAATCAGAATCATCTTTATTTTGACTAAATAAGACAATTCATTTATTTGTTCTGTCAACTCCAGAAGCTCAAGACCTCTAAAATAAGCATACTATACACAAGAGACAATGCTGACCAAAGTTCTAATAAAACTGCCACAAGCAAAAACCAATGATAATAAAGAAAACTCATATCAAAAAGTCAGCTCATAATCACCATTTGCATGAAACCATAATCTTAACAGTCTTACAAAAGATTAGCAGTCCTCTGAACCTCATGGGATAAATCATTCCACCGTGTGGAGACTGCATTTGAGAAAGGCCTCACCCAGGCCCACAACCCTGATATTACATAATTTCATGGTACCTTTTGGAGAAACTAGAGGACATACAATCCTGGGCCTGCAGCTTCTGAGCTGTTATAAGTGCTCCCCAGTGGATTCAATCTTCCAAAGATAAAAGGAAAGCCGGGTGAATTGGAGCTTAAAAAGGAGATGGAAAGAAAATAGCTAACTTTGGTTACTTTCACAATAATGTAATTGGGGCCATATTATTTTCTTCAAAAGACTTGTAATTGGATTCTGAAGTAATTAAGATCTTTCTGACATTTTAGGAAAAATAAATCAGTTAAGCCATGTTTTATTCTGAATCAGATCCAAAAGATTAAGCATTGGCTTTATTCATCTAACTTTGTCAGATCTTTCCAGTTTGCTCATTTTATCTAATTCATTAACGTATTTCTACATGTCATATGGTGTGTAGGTTCTGGAAGACAAGCAGGACCTTTGCCTTCCTTACTTTAGATCTGCTGGCCAGAAGGAGTTTTGATTTGCTACACCTATGCATTATTGCAAAGTCTGACATCATATGAAATTGTAAAAGTTATTTTTAAAATGTGTTTTTATTTATTTATTAGATTCATATGCTGCCCATCTCACTCTCAAGCAACTCCTGTACTGAAAAGTCATTCTTCCATGAATTTTATGCTGGCAATCAATTAAGAGGAAGCCTTTTCTAATCAGCCCTCCAAATTGTTGAGCTGCTAGCATTCTAGTCAATGCAACCAATGTATTTAAGATTTCTGCATAGTGCCACTGGGGTGAAAAAACCTGGAGGGCACCATATTAGGAAGGCTAATCAGCCCCTAATCAGCCAATGTCAAGTTCATGAAGGAATATAATACAATATTTCAAACTAGAAAACCATTTACTATAAGAAACAAATTATATTTAAAAACTGCTATTAGGGCAGCATTACTGATTACCTACTCAGAATAAAACTTTAATAAATCAGGCATTTATTTAAGGAATGAAAAGGAATTCCTTTGCAAGTACATGGTGTCAAAGAATCTGTGAGTCACTTATAAGAGATACAGTATTTATTTATTTATTTATTTTATTTTATTTATATACCACCCTTCTCCCAAAGGACTCAGGGCGGTGAACAGCCATAATAAAACAATATATAAAATAGAATTTAAAAGCAGATTAAATAATTAAATCATAGGCCGAATTTAAAACTCTCATTTTAAAACCAATTTTAAAACCCCATTAAAACCAAATTAAAATCATTTATCCCATCAGAGCAGCTTGCTGGAATAACAGGGTCTTCACTGCATGACGGAAGGCGCGGAGGTCGGGGATCCTTCATATGTCCGGGGGTAATTCATTCCAGAGTTCAGGAGCCCCCACAGAGAAGGCTCTCCCCCTGGGGGTTGCCAGTCTACATTGTTTGGCCGACGGCTCCCTGAGGAGGCCCTCTCTGTGGGAGCGTGTCAGTCGGGGGGGAGGAAAACGGTGGCAGAATGCGGTCTTGTAAATAACCAGGTCCTAAGCCATGGAACGCTTTAAAGGTGGTAACCAACACCTTGAAGCGCACCCGGATGACCACTGGAAGCCAGTGCAGCTCACGCAAGAGGGGTGTTACATGGGAGCGATGAGTTGCCCCCATTATTACTCGCGTGGCCGCATTCTGGACCAGTTGGAGACTCCGGGTGCTCTTCAAGGGGAGCCCCATGTAGAGAGTGTTACAATAGTCCAGACGGGAAGTGACGAGGGCGTGAGTGACTGTGCGCAAGGCATCCCGATCCAGAAAGGGGCGCAGGCAAACCTGATAAAAAGCCCCCCTGGCCACGGCCGTCATATGATCATCCAAAGACAGCTGTGAGTCGAGGAGGATGCCCAAGTTGCGAGCCCTCTCTGAGTGGGGTAAGATCTCATCCCCAATAGTCACCGATGGTGTGAGCTGGCTATATCGGGACGCCGGAAACCACAGCCACTCAGTCTTGGAGGGGTTGAGTCTGAGCCTGTTCCTCCCATCCAGATCTGCATGGCCTCCAGGCAACGGGACATCACGTCAAGGGCATCATTGGGGTGGCCTGGGGTTGAAATGTACAACTGTGTGTCATCAGCATACAGTTGACACTTCACCCCAAAGCCACGGATGATCTTGCCCAGTGGCTTCACATAAATGTTAAACAGGAGGGGCGAGAGAACCGATCCCTGTGGCACCCCACAAGTGAAGAACCTTGAGGTCGATCTCTGCCCTCCTGTCAACACAGACTGCGTACGGTCAGAGAGGAAGGAGGAGAACCACTGTAAAACAGTGCCCCCCACTCCCAACCCCTCTAGCCGACACAGCATGATACCATGATCGATGGTATCAAAAGTCACTGAGAGGTCTAGGAGGACCAGAACAGAGGAGCAACCTCTGTCCCGAGCCCTCCAGAGATCATCAACCAATCGATCAATGCCATTTCCGTCCCGCCCTGAAGCCCGACTGGCACGGATCTAGATAGACAGCTTCATCCAGGAATCGAGGAAGTTGCCTCGCCACCATACTCTCGACAACCTTTGCCATGAAGCGAAGGTTGGAGACAGGACGATAATTAGCTAAAACAGCCAGGTCCAGGGAAGGCATCTTGAGGAGGGGCCTCACCACCGCCTCTTTCAGGGCAGCTGGGAAGACACCCTCACCCAGCGAAGCATTGATAATCTCCTGAAACCAGTCTTGTGTAAACTCCCTGGAGGCCAGTACCAACCAGGAGGGACACGGGTCCAGTAAACATGTGATAGCGTTAAGCCTTCCCAAAATCCTGTCCATGTCCTCAGGAATCACAGGGTCAAACTCCTCCCAGATAACAGTCTCTAGATTTGCCTCCATCATCCCGTCCGAAACTATCCAATCAGAGTCCAGAGTCCCACCTGGAGTAGAGAGCAGGTCACCCTGAACAGGGCAGCTGGGCAGTTCTCTGCAGATGCAATAAGAGTGGAAAAATAGTTAGATTTCACCACTCTTATTTCCACTAGGTAGGTCTTGATATAACACCTCACCAGTGTCCGGTCTGATTCGGCACGGCTGGTCCTCCAATCACTCTCTAGGCGTCTTTTCCGGTGCTTCATCTCTCTCAGCTCCTCAGAGAACCAAGGAGCCAATTGAGAATGGCACTGGGTCAGAGGCTGCAAAGGTGCGACGCGGTCCAAGGCTCCGGCGGCCGCCCTGTCCCAGGCAGCTGCCAGCTCCTCAGCCAAGCCGTGAGTCAGAGCCTCTGGGAATGGCCCAAACTCTGTCAGGAATCTCTCGGGGTCCATCAGGCGCCTGGGACGGAACCACCTGGTCAGTTCCGTCTCCCTGCAGCGAGGGGGAGCGGTACGAAAGTCCAGCTGAAGGAGCGAATGATCTGTCCATGACAAGGGCTAAATGACTAGATCCTCTATTGTGAGATCATTCAGCCACTGACCAGAGACAAAAATCAAGTCTAGCGTGTGTTCCCCTATGTGGGTAGGGTCATGAACTAACTGGGTCAGGTCCATGGCCGTCATGGAAGCCATGAACTCCCAAGCCGCTTCCAACGTTTCACCGACGGATGGCAGGTTGAAATCCCCCCATGACCATAAGCCTGGGGGTATCCACTGCCACCCGGCTATTACGTTGAGCAGCTCAGGCAGGGCAGTTGCCACGTGGCAGGGAGCCAGGTACGTGGTCAGCAAACCCATCTGCACCCCATAACCCCACTTCACAAAGAGGGACTCACAACCAGTTATCTGAGGAACAGTGGCCTCCCTTGGACTAAGACTTTCTTTAATAATCACCGCTACCCCTCCGCCCCTCCCCTGGGCCCTCGGCTGATGAAATGCATGAAAGCCTGGTGGGCACATCTCCATGAGGGGAACCCCCCCCTTCATGGCCCAGCCAGGTCTCCGTCATCCCAGCCAGGTCCAAACCCCCCTCTTGAACTAAATCATAAATGAGGGTGGCTTTATTAGTCACAGACCTGGCATTACACAACAACAACCGAAGGCCCGGGCCCTGAGACTCTGCACAACCTGGAATACAAGAAGCGCCTTGGGGGCCAGAGCACACCACCGCTCACAACCAGCGAGTGCGTACTCCCCGTACATGATACGCCCCCCTGCACCCACCGTATCTGCCCCTCCCACTCACTGTTTTGATGGAATGGCCCTTCGTCTCATCCCCCGGCTCCCTATCTAACCCCCCTCCCTCTCTCCTCCTGCCATGACCCTCAGACCCACTCTGCCACTCTGTGGTTCTACAGAACCCCCCAGGTCCTTCCCACCCCTTCCTAAAACCCCGTAAAAACTTTGTATAAGTATTAATCAAAAATCCCCTCACTCTTCTTTTTGCTGCATGCCACCTCTCGGGGTTCCAAAACCTGTCATCGACGTAGGCCCTCGATAGAGTGGAGGGCCAAGCCTGGGGGGGGGTGGTAACATGGCTTAATTACAACATATCATAAAATATATGATATTCTACACAGAATTCACTGAACTCAGGTTTGCTTAAAATTATATTCACAGAAGGGCTATATCATTTAATGGCTACTTGGTTAGACTGTTGTTGCTTTTTTCTTTCTTTTCATATTCCAAAATTCTGTTACAGATAGTTTTTGAAGTTTCCAGAGAATTGTAAAACTGGAAAAACCTTGGAGATAATATAGTCTAACCCTGATTATAGCTTGTTCAGACTTTATTTAAATATTCTTTTCAATTTTAATTAGTTAACATCTGCAATAACTACTTTTCTTCATTTTTAAGGAGCTTTCTACTCTCGGCAACAAAAGTGCCTAAAATGCAAACTCTCTATATGAAAGAACCCAGGTTCAAATTATGGCTCTTTCGCCTGCCTTTACATCATTACAGGCTAAGAACTACTTATTTCTCTTTAGGTAAAGCTAGTGGTGGGATTCTACTGGTTTGGACTGATTCAAGCAAACCGTTAGCTCCGACTTTCAGCTGTGAGCGAACCAGTTCTCTCTTTCTTTGAAATGGGCCCGCCCACCCATCCCTGCATTATACTCACCTATATTTCTGCTTCTGAAGCCCAGTTGATCGGGTCAGCAGAGTGGATTGCGGCTCCTTAGCTGTTTTCCTTGCTCTCAACAACGTGGAAGTTCAATTTTTTGCAAACTGTGCACACGCACGCAACGCGCATCTGGTGCGTGTGTTCAGCAAACCGGTTGTTAAACCAGTAGGATCCCACCACTGGGTAAAGCCCTTCCTTTAACTTGTAGATTGTTATTGTAACATACCAATCAGCCCTTGCTACTTTAATTTTGAGATAAAACATGAAAAATATAATATGAGGGTAAAATATTTCGGTAGAAAAGAATATGTGGTATATCAATTCAGTGATGTGGTGGATGTGATGTGCCGGTGCCTGGAGACTGTGAGGTCTGGATGGGAGTCAACAGGTTCAGACTTAATCCAGACAAGACCGAGTGATTGTGGGTATTGCCTCCTAAAGATTGTCCATCCTTGGTTCTGGAGGGGTGGGGAGAAATTGTCCCCCTCAGAACGGGCTCACAATTTGGGTGTCCTTCTAGACTCACAGCTAAGATTAGAGCAACATCTGACAGCTTTGGCTAGGGGGGCCTTTGCACAGGTTTGCCTGGTGTACCAATTGTGACCCTACTTGGATCAGGAGGCTCTCCTCACAGTCATTCATGCCCTTGTCACCTCACGGTTAGATTATTGCAATGCGCTCTACATGGGGCTACCCTTGAAAAGTGTTCGGAGACTACAGTTGGTCCAGAACACAGCCGCGCGAGCTGTCATGGGTGCACCTAGGTACACCCACATTACACCAATTCTCTGCGAGCTGCACTGGCTCCTTTTTGGTCTCCGGTCACAATTCAAGGTGTTGGTTATTACCTTTAAAGCCCTACATGGCTCAGGGCCAAGTTATCTTCGAGACCGCCTTCTACCGCATAGCTCCCAGAGACTGGTAAGATCCCCCAGAGTTGGTCTCCTCTGGGTCCCATCAGCTAAACAATGTCGGCTGGTGGGCCTGCAGGGGAGGGCCTTCTCGGTGGCTGCCCCAGCTCTCTGGAACCAGTTACCTCCTGAGGTCCAGACCATCCCCACTCTATTGGCCTTCCAAAAAGCAGTGAAGACCTGGCTTTTCCAGCAGGCCTGGGGCCATTTATCTCGCTTTGCGATCTGACGAGATCCCGCCATGAATTGTGTGAATGGGTTTTAATGCCTTTAAGGGTTTTATAAAAAGTGTTTTTATAGTGATTTTTTGAATGTATTGTGAGCTGCCCTGGGTCTTCAAAGAGGGGCAGCATATAAATTGAATGAATGAATGAATGAATGAATGAATGAATGAATAAATAAATAAATAAATAAATAAATAAATATAGTTCAGGGCTGAATTGTAGAGTTCTTGTTGCTCCCTGAGCTTGGATGTTTGCTTGCAGATGTTTCATGTTAAGTAACATCATCTGTATGAGTGAATGTGGGGTTTGCTCTCTGCTTATTTACAGTAGCTTACCATCACATTTTGGTGTGGGTGTGGTTTTCTCCTTAGTAGTTCCTTTATTAGGGTACTGATTTCTGCTTGTTTGCCTGGTTTTCATTCCTACTTATCTGGACGTCGGCTGCTAAAGAGGTCGTGTTCTGATCTTTTTATTTCCTTCTTCATTTTTATTGTCTCTTTTGAATGGTCTGTAGATGCAATTTGTGTCTATGTATCGATTGATGGCTGATTTGTTTGAGGACCACACTTCCAGGAATTGTCTAATGGTTTTGGCTTCAGCTTGGTCTATGATTCACACAGCTTCCCAGTTGAAACTATGTTTGAGTTTGTCCATGTGTTGTGAGATTGAGTTTTCATCATGTCTTTTGACTGTTAGTTGGTTTTCATGGACGGGCTCTGCCAATCTTCTGCTTTGGCACTATTCTTCCTAGTGGCTGTTACAGTCCTTTTATTATATGTTGTAGATGACTCCTATTTTTTCTTCTTATGCTATTGCCTCTTTTGGTTTACTTAAGATGTTTTTAAGGGCTTTAGTTGGTTTGTGTGCTACAGTGGATTTGTGGTGTGATGTGGTGCAGCTGAAATAGTTTATTGATTGTTTCTGATATGTTTTTGAAGTATAATAGTGTTATCTTTTTCATAGTTTGTGTTGGTTGTGCTGCAGTTGGCTGTGTGGACAGGCATTTTTTGATGCGTGGATATCAAATTTGTTGGAACATATTGTATAGACAATCTGTTTCCTGGGTTACTGCAGTGCATTTGTTCTTATCTGAACTATGTTCATATACCGCTTCTCTAATGGAAGATTGGGTTGTTACTTTGGTAATGGAACACTTAGTTTAGCTTGGGTTTTTTTGTTTGTTTCTTATTTGCCATTGTTTTCTCTGCTGATGGGGATGTCCAGGAAGGAGAATGTATTGTTGTTTTCTTTTTCCCTTTTATTCCTTTTCGTGTGTCCTCTCTAGTTGTTCCTTTTTTATTATCACAAAGGATGAAGTACATGCATACCTGATTTTGCAGCTCCATCCAGGAATTCTACTTCTATTGTTAACACTGCAAAGCTAAAGTATCTCAGTTGTAACCACTTCATTCTTACAGTCAGATATTGGGAGAAAGGTCATCAGAATAGAATAGAATAGAATAGAATAGAATAGAATAGAATAGAATAGAATAGAATAGAATAGAATAGAATTTTTTATTGGCCAAGTGTGAGTGGACACACAAGGAATTTGTCTTAGTGCATGTGCTTTTAGTGTACATAAAAGAAAAGATACATTCATCAAGCACAAACATTAAATGAAATTAAGCATTTGCATTACTAACTTGGATGTTCACTGCTATTATTACTCTAGTAATGACAACTCCTAGATAGAGGAAGAGGCAAAGAAAGGAATAATTATAATATTGCAGTCACCTTTGTAGTTAATTGTCCTTTAGAGTCCATGATTGTATAATGGCCAGAATGATAAGAGGCATTTATCTTTGATAATGCATCACATAATGGCTGATAATAATAGCCTTACTGTTTAAGATAAGGTATAATAGCTGCCATTTCTAATGTGTAAAATCAGTCTTAATGTTTCCAAAATCTGCCATTATATAAACATATGCACATTTTTTCCATTTAGATGTGCCTTTAGCTAAATTGGAACTGCAACTCCCAGATAATCCAGATAGCATCTAACAATTTATTATGCTGTTAAAACCATATAGTATCCAATGAGTAATCATAGATCAATTAATCATATTGTTATAGATATCTAAACATGGATTCAAGCAAGCTTCCTATGCCTCACTCTTTATATCAGTGTTTCTCAACCTTAGCATGCTCTAAAAATTCTTGGAGTTGAAATCTACACAGTTTAAAGTTGCCAAGGTTGAGAAGCCCTGCTCCATAGGTGATGAAGCACAGTGATGTTTCTTAGTTGGATAATGAAACAACTGCAAGCAAACAACAAAGATCAGAAAACACCAAGGATCCTACTGTTCTATACTACATGTTTTGTTCAGTGGTGGAATTCAATTTTTTTTACTACAGGTTCTGTGGGCATGGCTTGGTGGGCATGGCAGGGGAAGGATACTACAAAATCTCCATTCCCACCCCACTCTGGGGCCAGTGAGAGGTGGTATTTGCCGGTTCTCTGAACTACTCAAAATTTCCACTACCGGTTCTCCAGAACCTGTCAGAACCTGCTGGATTTCACCCCTGGTTTTCTTACGGAGCTTCTGATACACAGACAAATCATTCAAACATGCTTTATATTCCATCTTGCAATTCCCTTACTTTGTCGTTATCATATCTGGATTCCAAATATTTTACATAGTTTGAGCACTAGAGACAATTGTCAGGTAATCATTACTGACCCTGAGCTAGCAATAACTGAATTTTAAGAACACAAATCAATTAGCTTGCACTCTGCTTCTATCTTCTTATCACTGAGTTTTTTCCTCTCCATATTTAACTTCCAGTATTCCATTAAAAAAGAAACGTGGACACATATAAACTTTCAGCTCACTATGCCCTGCAAAGCTACATTCATGTACATAACTTATTTGGTCTGATGAAATGGAACCAGAGGTGGATGGTATGTCTAGTGCAATGTTTCTCAATCGTGGCCCCTTTATGATACGTAGACTTCAACTCCCAGAATTCCCCAACCACATATATTGTGCTCATCCAGAATAATGTTTCAAGGAAATAGTTTTTTAGATGGCTCCAAATGACCAGAGGGCCTCACAATTAGAAAATAAAAACAAGATTGGATCAAATAGTGCTATCTAAAAGAAATTGAGGATGCAAAAGAATTGCTGGCTTCTAATTACTATCATGGTAGTAGTTTTAGAGACCACTGATGATTTTAAGAACAAGAGTCAAGATGAAGTGAGCAATGAAAGCAGAGCCTTTCAGGGTATGGAACTCTCACACATTTCTTGACAATTAACAGGTGGATTCTAGGAAGATTTAGTAGTGGCCAAAATTGTGGAAACCTTTTGGGAAAAGTGTATTTTCTAAAACTAGCTAATAACACCACTTTTTTTGGAGCAGTACCATAAAATTATATATCAATGGAAAGACAATTTCATCAAGAATGTAATGCAATAACTTTTATGAAGGATTTACTGTTAGAATAGCAGTTAGAGTATAAAGAAGAAAAGTAAAACACGTAGAAAAAATGAGATATACAAAAATTATGATCACAGAAAAAATGAGATATACAAAAATTATCACTATGTCAGTTAATACTTTGTTGGGTAACTTTTAGCATGAATTACAGCCTTACAATGTCTTCCCATGGAGTGAACCAAGTCTTTTAGTTCTGCAACTGTTATAATGTGAAACCAAGATTGAATGATTGCTTCTATTAACTGGGTTTTATTGCTGGGTCACTTCTGACTAACAACTTTCTTTAGTTGGCTCCATAGATTTCCAATTGGGTGAAGGTCTGGGCTATTCCAGCAGTGGAATATGATTATCCTGAAACTCCAAAAAAAGTGGTATTATTAGCCATCAAACCTCAAAAATACACTTTTCCCAAAAGGTTTCCACAATTTTGGCCACTACTGTAGCTTTTGAGTATGTTTAAAGCTATTTCTTATGGACCTTATTGTTGCTATTAACTCTAGTTCTTAGCTCAGTTGTGCATGACTCCTATTTGATGCTGTCCATATTTACCCAGATTTGCTCCCTGTGACCTTCACTTGTTAATGGATCTTCAGTGCATGTACCTTTCCTTGACAACCTAATCCACTGGTTTACCCAGCTTTCACCAGCTTAAGTTTGACTGATGCTCTATTCCCCGTTTGGCTTTTAAGTGCTTTATAGCTGTTCCCAGCCATAAACATGACATGAAGAAGTGCAAGAGGAAAAAATCCCTTGATTTTCAAGATGTGGCAAGGAAATTGAATTGATAGAATATTGTAGCAGGTTGCCACTGATTTGCTGTCAATGTCATGCATAAAATAACAGAGATATAATAAAACTGTTGAAGGGTAGAGCTTATTATATTAGCTGGGAAATTACACATTCATCAAAAATCCAATGACATGAAGAAGCTTCAGGGCTTCTTTCTAATACTGGCATACACTGGCATAAATGCAGGAGCTTTTTTGCTTCTAATGTTGACATCCTTGATACACGGACCTACATCATAAAAACAAATTACTGTTGTTCCCCACTTCTAAAAATTAGGCCAGTACAGAAATTATAAATGTTCTTTATCTTTGGCTGGACTATCTTCTATGCTAAACTGTGTGTTTAATGAAAAATGAATTCTAAATTTTTAAAAAAACCTGGAAATCTTTGCGTTCTGTTATATTTTGTTGTATTTTTATAATAGCTACTTTTAACATTAGTAAAGACTAATAATTCTAGTCCAATAGTTCAGAATAAATTTGGATTTCTTTTTGAACATTTACATTCATGTCCACTTTAATTGGCAGTGCAAACTCATCTACTCAGAAAGAAATCCCTGTAAGTTTAGTGGGACATAAATTCAGGATGCAGAAATTGTAGCTAGGTTTGATTATTCATTTAGAATACCTAAGCTTCATTGGTTGAATAACCCTCTACAGAAGATGACATTCATAGGATTTTGAGTTTATTAACTGAAACTATACCAAAGGACTTTAAGATATGCCTCTCTTATCTCACTGTCATGATTTATAGTAGCTTTAAATATTAGATCAATGGAACTCATCAGAGATCTGCTGAATGAAGTTCCAGGGAAGTATTATAAATGTATTTATTACCACAAAAGAAAAGGAAGGAATGAAAAGTGATGGTGTGATCACTATGTAAGCACACAGGAGGCTAATATAGTGTAAAAAACTAGGCAAATTCAAAAGAAGCATTAAACTTTTGGCCTTATTAGAATTTTGAGAGCATGTAGCTGTTGGATTCACAAAATGGTTGCTACAGAAGATTTGCCTATTGACAAAATGATTGCCATCGTGGACATGACCAATACACAATTAGCAGAAAATAAATCAGCTATCCTAATAAGGATTTGTGATATTCAAAGGTGCAGATATTACAAGAGCACGCTAGTTTCCTATTTTCAATGAAATAATTCCTTACAAACTTATCTGGGACAAGTTTACAAATAGCACAAGTCTTTGCCAATTTCTAAATAGGAGAGAGGGTGGGTGGGAGGGAGGGAGGGAGAGAGTCTCCAGATTATTCTACTGTTAGGCAGAATGTATCAGCTGTTTTAGGAAGTAGGTGCAGGACTGTACAGAAAGTTACAGAAATATGTGCTGTATGGTTTTTCCTGCTCTATCTAAGATATTCTGTTGTCCTCAGGTTTGTGGATGATAGTTTTGTGTCCATTATTCCATTTCTTCACATCAAATTGGATAGATGAACAAAATGTTTTGAATTGCCCCCAAATACCTTCTTAATTATTACTTTATATTATGACTGGGCAACCCATAATCTTCATAACACATGCTGCCAGAACAAAGGCCTTCAAAATTGTTCTGTAACGGAAGAGGAATGCAGTGATTATGAGCAAGGGGTTGGAGGTCATGACAGATGAATGTGAGGTTGTGTGTAAGTTCTGGGACTCAAACGGTTGCCTGTCATCGAAAAAAATATGTTTTTGTCCGCAGTTTTTGCCACTGCTTTCTTCTTCTGTTATAGAGTAATTTTGATGGCCTTTGTTCTGGGCATATGTATCCTGAAGATTATGGGTTGCCCACTCATAAAATAAAAATTAAGAAGGTATTGGGGGTCAACTCAAAACATTGCAACATTTGATGTGAGAAAGTGGAATAATGGACAGACAAAACAACTATCAGCAAACCTGAGGCTGGAAGTTAACTATATCTCATAAATTGGAAGTGAGTTATCTTATGTTGTACCGCCTGCTGTAATTGAGGTAATAGGATGCATGTATTTTCAATCTCTTGTTTAATCCAGAAAAATCCAGAAAAGAATAACAAATTCTGCTGAATGTAACAATTTAACCCAAGGTTTTCCAACTGGCAGTTCCAATTCTATGAACATAAATAGTCAGAATTCCCTGCCTTGCAGGGCCATTACTGAAAATTCTGGAGTGAAATCTATGTTGCTGGAAGTTATCAAGGATGCAAAATATTGATCTAAGCAGCCCCCAACTTAGTGTCTTCTAGATATACTGTAATACAACATCCATAGTCCCTTTTCATATTAGAAATATAGGAATTGTTCTCTGATGTATTTTTTTATTTGTTTTTAGATTTTTTTAATCCTGTCTTTAAAACTTTATAAATCTCAAGATCGCAAACATACATTATATTCTTTCCTCCTCCTATTTTCCTCACAATAGCAACCTTTTGAGATGGATTGACTAGAACAGTGATGGCTAACCTTTTCCAGACCAAGTGCCCAAAGTGCACGCACACGCACGCACACGGCTGAACCCACAAAATGCAATGCGTGCATGGCCTACTGGCAATAAGTTTTACAAGGGGTAACTTTTGAAAATCACCGAGAAGCAGCAGCTGGTCCAGAATGCAGTGGTCCAGGCAATTTTAGGCATATCTCATCAGGTCCATGTAACAATTTTGGTCCATGAGCTATACTGGTAGCTTCCAGGTGAAATTTAAGATTCTGATTTTTTTTACCTATAAAGCCCTTCATGACATAGGTCCTAGTTATCTAAAGGACCATCTGTTTTATTTAGCTTCTGCTTAGGTTGCAGCAGGGGTGGGTTCCACTTACCTTTACTACCGGTTCTCAATGGGGCACACTTCTGCGCATGCGTAAATCATCCATAGTGACATCCGGGTGGGTGGCGGGAGCTTCCCGCCGCCATTACTACCGGTTCACAAGAACCGGACCGAACCAGGAGCAACCCACCACTGGGCTGTAGGATTGGGCAGAATTGGCATGCTTCAGGTCCCAACACTTAAGCAGGGTTATCAGGTGGGACCTAAGAAGCATGCCTTCTCTCTTGTTGCTCCTGCTATCAGGAACAACTTTATCTGTCTGCAGCTAATCGTTCTTGACCACTGTTCAAACCCTCTGCATCAGTAGTGGGTTCCACTTACCTTAGCTACCAGTTCGGAACTGTGAGTGTGTGTGTGCATGCACATGCTCGCTTTGCTTGCTTGCGGTGCTTCTGTGCATGCACAGAGCATCCATGATGACGTCCAGGCAGGTGGGCAGAGCCTCCCACCGCTGCTACTACCAGTTCACTGAACCAGGGTGAACCAGTAGAAACCCACCACTGGTCTGCATCCTCTTCAATCCTTTGTAGCTCAAATATATGTTGGTAGTGTAAAACACTGTACTGATGGTTACAACCTGTAGAATATCATTAATGCAGGTGATATGGCTGTAGTTTTGAATCCCCTGTGTCCCTCCAGATTTTAGCACTTGCCTCATGAAACAGACAAGTGATATTGCCAGGATAGAGGAAGTTACAGGCAAGCTTCCTTCAGAGGATCATTTGCCATTGAATCTCCTACCCAAGTTCCCCTTCCTAACAGGAAGACGCACAATCTATACACAATCCTTTATCAGCAATTGTTTTTGTACCTTTCCTTTCTCTGTTTGTTAGTGTTTTCTAACAGAAATCGGATAGTATTTCTACTAAGGCTCTGTGTTCATGGACTTATTTGTGCGTTTAAGAAAAAAGAAAGATGTTTAGTATTCTGAATTTGTGGACCTCAGGAATTGTGGGGCCTTTCATCTTCCTTCAATGACACTAACACTTTCAAATACTGTTATTGCTAGGAGTTCAGTGGCTGCTTTTGCTTGTGATAAATGTAAACAGTAGTGGCAGTGATAACAGTAGACAAGCAAGCAGAGTTGTAGTCTCTGGTGAGAAACAATTTTGCAATTAAAAGGACTCTTCTTCCTTCACAGCTAGGCCCTCCAAGGGAAGAAGAAACATTGTTTGAAAAAGTGGCTACCATTTCATTCCTTGTTCCTGACTGTCTTTGGGTACCGAGAAGTTATGCACATTGCAGGGGTTAAACAGCAGGCTTGAAATTTTGGGCTTGAACAATCTGGAACTGTGCTGCCTGCAGTCTGAACTAAGCATAGTACACAAAATTGTCTGCTACGTTTTACCTGTCAATGACTTCTTCAGCTTCAACCTCAATAATACACAGGCAAAAACCGATACAAACTCAAGGTAAACCACTCCTAACTCGATTGCAGAAAATACTTCAGCAACAGAGTGGTCAACGCCTGGAATGCTCTACCCGACTCCGTTGTTACATCCCCAAACCCTCACAGCTTCAAACTTAAACTGTCTACCGTGGACCTCACCCCATTCCTAAGAGGTCCGTAAAGGGGGCATGCATAAGCGCACCAGCGTGCCTACCATCCCTGTTCTACTGTCCCCATTTATTTGTATTCATTTCCTTTGTTCATGTCCATGTTCATATTCATACCTGCTATCTTGTACATGTTTGACAAACTAATAAATAAATAAACAAGCAAACAAACAAACAAATAAAAAATAAATAAAATATTTTTTATCAACATAACTAATGAATCTCCTGTGCTAGGAGCTGCAGTCTTTTCTTCTTTGGTAGCTTGAATTAGTTCCAAATAATAATGACAATAATCTTGACTTGATTAGGTGTTTAAATTTTTTAAATTTTTGGGTTTTAATTTGGCCAAATTATTTAATAATTTTAGTTATTTTTTAATTGATATCTGTATATTTTTGTGTTTTTAATAGGCTATACACTGCCCTGAGTCCTTCGGGAGAATGGCGGTATAGAAATAAAATTATTATTATTATTATTGGTTAATCTTTAGTGAGATTCACAGCCTTTGAGGCTGGTTAATAGCTCAGCAGCTCAAGTCCTAACCAAGGACTTAGGAACTGTTAAGGTATCGTTGGAGGATGTAAGCTGTTCCGAGTAAGGTGGTTCTTTGTAAAGTCAAAATGTTCAAGTCCGGCAAATTTAGAATTTCTAAATAGCGGGATAGCCCTTTGGGTATTGCTCTAAGGGCTCCAATTACAATCAGGACAACACACTATTTCTTTTTCCACAATCGCTCAACTTCAATTTGCAAATCCCGGTACTTTGTGATTTTTTCTTGCTGCTTATCTTCAATCCGTGCATCACCAGGTATTGCAATGTCAATGAACCATACTTTTTTCTTTTCAACTATTGTTATGTTAGGCGTGTTGTGGACCAAGTGCCTGTCAGTCTGAATCCTAAAGTCCCACAAGATCTTGAGTTTCTCATTCTCTAAAACTTTCTCAACCTGATGTTCCCAGTGGTTTTTGTTGTACTCAAATCCAAATTTCTGGCACAATTTCCAATGAATGATCTTAGCAACACAGTCATGGTGTTGTGGGTAATCAGTTTGTGTAATTTTGCTGCACCCACTGATCAGGTGGTCGAATTATTATTATTATTATTATTATTATTATTATTATTATTATTATTATTATGTTATCCAGCACACAGATCGTAAGGAAAAATCATGGTAATTAGCAGCTGGCATCAGAGTTTCTAGAGCATAATTGAGAGTGGTTATTATATATGCCTCTATATTACGCATTCTTTATGTAAGCTTTTATTTCTCTTGCCTTTATTTACTTTGAAATATTTACTGTCCTTTCTTGGTTAATTTAAAGACAGTTCACATTCACATTAAGTACGTCAATAAAATTACAGCTAGAAAAACTGCAATAAAACAGCAAAGTCAATTAAAACTGGTAAACATTAGACTTGTGCACGCTTCAAAATTGATTCAAAAGTACTTCATACTTTGAATGAGCATAGCACCTGCCTGGTTGTCATTAAAACGTCTTGTCTGTTTTTCCCAAGCTTCTATGCAAGACTGGAAAAGGTGCTACATTGTTAAGAGCAGCTCACTTAAGTGACTCTTCAAGCAGATGCTTGTGCAAGATTTCTGCCAAATTGTTTTTGAAGCATGCACAATCCTAGTAAAGATATCTAAATGCCAGGGTTAATAGAAACCCTACATGCACTTCTACAAGTGGATCTCTGCAGTCAAGTAACTTTTCTCTGTTGTCATTTCACTTCTGATGGCAAAAAGTCAGGAGGAACTTGATGGTATGAAAGTTTATGCCTTTTTATAAAATGTGTTGGTAGAAAAGGGTGAACTCACGATTTTTTTGACACCATAGACTAATACTGCTGTCCCCTTACAATGTTTGATAGCAAAGTCACCCAGAAAATGACTTGATCAGATAGGCAGATGCTGCAAGCAGATGCTTTCAATGTTTGGGTCTCCAGATATGTTCATTCTGGTAGGATTTCAGAATTATGCTGCTGGCTACTCAAAACTGTTTCTATCCTGTATTAACCAAAAATGCTGTATTTTTCATAGAGAAAAGAGAATAATTACATGTAACCAACAGAGAGGTTTTTTAATGGAAATTTGTTTTCTTTTTGTTCTGTTGTGTTTAAATTAAGTCAAGAAGATACCGGTAGTTCTGAGTACAATAAAGGAAGAGAAGGTATTTTATTTAAGCAGAGTCATATTCTTGCAAACTGAAAAGACTTGTAGATTGGGCTTTTGTTCTAATAAACAACTTGATGAAATGACTCAGCCACTTCCCTTTGAAATCAACTAGGGTTTGTTTGGGTTTTTTTAACTGATGCAAGTGTTGGATGGGGGATGCAGTGAAGTTACCGATTCTCATATAAAAGCAAGTCAGCTGCTACACATTCTTTTCCTTCAAAACCTGATAGCTCATACCTACAAAAGCAATTTTCTAGGGCAAGTCTTTGCCGTTTTCTGAGGTTTTCTAAGTACAAGTCATTTCTAAGACTTTTAACATGAAACCTATACACATATGCACATGCATGCACATAGAGACCAATTACAATTCATTATAGAAGAAAATATAAAATTATATTTTATAATGATGTTATAGCTTCTAAGATTACTTAGAAAACAAAAAAAAAAATCCTGATTATTAACAATTCCGGCTCCTAAAGCTGCCCACTTTTTTTTTTACAAGTATGTCAAACAGAACAAGACCAAAGAAAAAAAGAAGACAGTTAAAAATGTTGCTTCCCACATTTCTACTGGCAGGGAGGTGGTTGCAGTGAACTAACAAAAATTCAGAGAACTAAAAATAAAATAAAATGTAATTTGGTTGCATTATTAAAGTGTCTCTCCTGGTAAATTTATTTACTGAATCTTAATCTAAGTAATTGAACCCCCTCAACAAACATAATTATGAATATATCATATACACCATCAAAATTAATACAATTGTACAAGATGGTTACATTTTCCTAAGCCATATAGCTATAAAAATTAAGCAGAATAATAAATATCATCTGTTCTTGTATTTACATATTTTATAACACTCATATACAACTAGTTTACAGGTCTTATTCTTGAACTGAATTAAAATTGTATATCTATAGATTGATAATTTGCTATTATGAATTGTTTAATTATCGCCTCCATCTTTGGTATATTTGTACTTATTGGTTTGACTTCACTGAGTTTGATTCATGGAAACATTGAATATAAATGTAAATTGACCAGATAAACTATATTATGAATATTTTTATTTCAGTATCTTAGCTTAGCAAACCAATATAGCTAACATTTCAGCAATGGGCCTGGTGGCTCAGCAGACTGAAAGCATTGTGATTAACACCAGCTGTCTGCAATTACTGTAAGTTCGAATCTCACCAGGCTCAAGGTTGACTCAGCATTCCCTCCTTTCTAAGGTAGGTAAATTGAGGACCCAGTTTGTGGGGGCAATAAGCTGACTTTGTATAAATATACAAAAGTATGAAGGCTATTGCTTAATGCATTGTAAGACGCCCTGAGTCTCCGGAGAAGGGCGGCATATAAATCAAATTTAAAACAAAAACAAAAACGGACAATTGTATCAGGAATGGATAGCGGCATTAAATTCTAAGCTGAATTGTTTGATTCCACCATTCAGAAAAAAAGTAATAATGACAAGTCTTTAGAAAATAGAGGGATGTTAGATCTAAAGGTTTCTTTTTCTTGAATGTACCACAGACAATCCATATCTTTTTTATTAAATTATTAAATTTAATAATTTATTAAATTATTATTATTATTATTATTATTATTATTATTATTATTATTATTATCTTTTTAAAAGTATTTAAAACAAATAAAGAAAGAAACAAGCAAGCAAGCATCAGATTTGAGAGGCTCTGGTCAGTGCCATTTTGCAGGTGACCTAATTAACTAGTATTGCCATATCAATTGAAGTCACATGACATCAAAATTAAATCTAATCTGTAGGAAGCACCTCAAGTACAAATAAGCTGAGTAAAGCTTTGGCTCAGAATCTCAAATAGCTTTACTGTTACCTGAACTAGTATTGTCTGTTAGTCTTTAAACCAAACAGTTCTAAAGGGAACAAAAGTAAGGTGCAAGGTATGCTCATTTTGTTAACCCACTAACCCACACTCATTGAGTGTGGCATTGACCTGCATTAAAAGAAAGACCTTGCTGGATAGGATGATTTGATGGTTTTAAAAAAAAAGTCTTCTACCTTTGATGGAAAACACATGTCAAGGCTTCAAGGCAGACAATGTCAAGAAACAGAAACATCAGGGATTCCAGGAATTGTCTTCATTGTTGTAAGGTAAAATAATGAAATCTCGAAAGCAGGGTTTCTGCCTGTCCAATGTTTGAACCGCACAAAATCAGAGCAAGGTTATTTTGAGTTCCGTTCTTGTATAGTTGTCGTTACTTCTATCTTGATCCTTATCCAGTCCACAATATCAATTCACACAATGATAGCTTGGGGAAGAAACTTTGGATATTCATTTGATTTGGAAAAATGGCAACAACTATGGGAAAGGAATTATAAATTAAGGGTGTCCACTGCATATAAGGAAAATCAATATAAAATGTTTTATAGATGGCATATGCCACCTGAGAAATTAGCAAAAATGTTTAAAGAAAAATCAGCTAAATGTTGGAAGTGTTATCAACTACCAACTACCTACCATTATCATATGAGGTGGACATGTCCGCAAGCTAAAAATTATTGGATTAAATTTAAGACTTGGTTGGAGGAAATGATACATCAATGTATCAAATTTAAGCCAGAGCTGTTCCTACTGGGCAACCTACCTGAAAAAATTAGTAAGGAAAAAGTTTATCTGATAATACATGTAATAACAGCTGCAAGGATTGTCTATGCACAAAATTGGAAAGCAGAGAAAATACCTTTGGAAGAAGAAGTAATAAAAAAAATCTTAGATTGTACAAAAATGAATAGATTAACTCTGATGATTAAAGATAGAGAAGACTCAGAATATTTTAAAATATGGAATGATTTTTATTATTGGCTGGAGAAGAGATATAAATGATTAATTATATAAGTATGTAAAAATATGTGATGAGTTGAATTTTGATTTCCATTCTTATGCTTCCTATTTTCTCAGGACTTATTGTTTTTTCTCAACAGTTTATTGCTCCCTTCCCAAGTCTGACAAGATGCAACAGCCAATGTGTGCATCCTTAAAAGATACAACAGCCATATTTTTCAGTAACCAGGTGTGATAGAATAAAGAGAGAGAGGGGGAGGGAGGGAGGGAGGGAAAGAAATAGACAAACGTTCCATTTTCCATGTTTTGCTTAGCTGATATTGGGTGAGGGGTAACAGTTGGGATGTGGGACTAAAAGTATATCTGCATCTGAGATGGATATCTGTAGATCCTCCAGCTGCAAGTCCAATTGCCATGGGCAAAAGTCACAGACTGATGACAACTGTAGTTGGAGAAAATTTTAATCGCCACCTTTTTTGGATACCTGCAGTAGATACCTACTCTCACATTGCCCATTTTTTCTTTGTAGTAAATCCATTTATTTATTTAGATTTTATTTATGGAAACATAAATAAGATTTATACAATTTGCAAAATGTGTTCCCATCAGTAGTGTCCTATATATAATTCATTATAATGAATCATACTCCATATATAATTCATACATATGAATATATATTATATGGCTGTAGAATTCCATTCATAAGAAAACTACCACTTAATTTGAATACCTTTTTCAGTGATGGTGTATTAGGCTAGGGGTAGTCCCATCATGAGGGGGGAACAGGAAGAAAAATTCCTGGAAAGCACTTCAAACTGGAAAGCCAAATGGTGCTTTGGAGAGTGAGGGGAGACGAACATAATACCTATCTGCAGTTCCATTTACCAAATGTATCATTTTCCATGTAATATTTGAAAGCAACATGTGATCCTGGTAAACAAAGTACTGCCAAGTTCCTCATCTGCTTGTTTCAAAATACCCTTTTGCATTCAGATTACAAATTCTCACAGGTCTGCTCCTATTCTTTCTCTCTATGGCTTCCAAATAACAGGAATTAGAATTTCCATTGCATTAGTCAAATGTTTCTGGAGGAAAACTTTCCTAAAAGGAAAAAAATCATCTCCATTTGGATTCCCATCTTGGTCAAGTCACATCTCTCCAGTGCATGACCTTCGATAGATTTCACTTTAATCCAGAGAAGAAAATCTCTAGTAATATAGCAACTATTGAGCATCATATTTTAATGATTCAGAGAGAGCTGGGATGCGTGCAAAGAACGGCAATGAGGATGGTTAGATGACTAATTAGAAGTGTCTGAACAACTAGTATGTTTAATTGTGAAAAAAGGTGACCGAAAAGGAAGTTGATGGTTCTCATCAGGTACCTGGGGTGATAGCATGTAGCACATAGAAGAAAGTTGTGATTTGTTCTCTTACCATTCCAGAATGCAGGTGGTGGAATAATAGTTTCATGGGGAAAGCAGATTCTAATTAAATGTTACAAAAAACTATCTAACACTGAAACAAAAAAACCTAACAAAGTGATAAGCTCTTTCTTAATGGTTCTCTCATTCAAAGATTAAAGAAATCTCCCTGTGTTTTCTGTGCTGAGTGTGCAAATTAAACTCATTGCCTCAATAGTCCATTGCAATTCTATAATTCTTTGATCAAATACAGAAATGCTTACACTACAGAAAAACAAAAGTTTCAGGAAATGTCCTTTCCCAAAGATGCCCTTGAGTTTGACTTTTGACAATATTCAAAGTGGGCAGCATTGCGGAATTGTTTTGGCATTGCCACCTTCTTCTAATTTCCCACTCTAACCAATTGCTCTGGAATTTTCAAATTATCTCCCAAATAATTATTAATCAAGATTGATCCTGCTTAGCCTCTCAAATAGCCAAAATCAGTAAATGCTATAACCTGCTTGGGAAGCCTGAAAACCTAAAAACCAAAGATGTATACTGTGCATCATAGCAGTGTTAGGATTTTATCTGAATTCTTTTTCCTGCCCAATGCTCATTGTATGTATCAGCTGTCTTAATTTTTCTTAGGAATTTATTTACTGTTCTCACCATCCCCTGCTGTTACTTTTATTTTCCATCTGTGACAGCCATCTGGCCATTACTAATAAAACCAAGAAATATGGCAGACTGAAAAAAGGTGGCACCACTAAGCACCCCTTAAAGTTTTACTGAATTTGAAGTTCTTCATGCTGTCTCCTGAGATCTGATTTGTATTCTATGTAATCAAGCCACAATTTATTTCAGGAATGGGATATTTAGTGTTCCTAGCAGTTTGAAGGGGGTGGGGAGTTTTTGGCTGATTCAGTGTCTTTGACATAAACCAATCTGTAAAAATCAATAGGAGATGCTTTTCACAATCTGGGAATGTGTTTTAATTTACTAAGCTCTACCAATGATTCAGTTCAGTGAAGATATAGATGCAAGGAAGGAATCAGTTAGACCAGGTTGTATCTAGAACAGGCAGAATTTATTTTGATCCGTATCTTCAAGCCAACCAAACTAATTTGTACTTTCTGTGATAATATGTGGATTAATAAAAAGATGAACTAAATATGAACTACTTTTTTTGAAAAACAAAAGCAATGAGCATACTCATCAGTATGAAGTGTATTCCTAATTAGCAACAATTGGTGTTGCCAGAAATACCCAGTCCTTTTCTCCCAAAGATGCTTTTTCAAGAGGCAACTGGACTTTCTGGTTTTTCTTGGAAGACATTTCACTTCTCATCCAAGAAGCTTCTTCAGCTCAGAGCTGCCTTGGATGAGAAGCGAAATGTCTTCAAAGAAAAATCAGAAAGTCCAGCTGCCTCTTGAAAAAGCACCTTAGGGACAACCATGACCTGGATGACTGAGAATCTCCATAGACACCCAATTCTTTTAAAGATTTCTGCATTTTATTCTGTCATAGATTCTAAACAATAAAGCATTCAGCATATCCAAGATAAATGGGCAGCTGCACGGGATATATGTGAATGAGTCACACCCTACATTTCAATTAGCCCACCACCACAGAAAATCCCTTGTGAATGTACATGTTTCTGCTCTAAAGCTAAAAGTAATAAAATACTTTTAAAATATATATGTTTAGGATATGTGACATCTTTTCATTTTTACAGAAATGTCAACACTGTTTAATGCAGTATACAATGAAAATCAAAACAACTCATGTCATTAATTGTGTAGGAAGTTAGCATCCACCCCTCTCCTATCCACCCCTGCCTATTAAAAAATCTACAAAACAAAAGACACGGCCC
Organism: Arizona elegans; assembly: GCA_022577455.1. NCBI lineage: Eukaryota > Metazoa > Chordata > Lepidosauria > Squamata > Colubridae > Arizona > Arizona elegans. Next base: position 90,943,870 of record JAKOOJ010000006.1, on the reverse strand, counting down.
TCAGGACATGATAGAATTAGCCCTCACTCAAGATCCAAACCAGGACAAAGCCATTAAGCCATAATAGGAACTGCCCAAAGCCCTTTCATTACATCATCACTCAGCAAGATTCAACCAGGCCTGGGACTCAAGACAACTTACAGTAAAAAGTTACCCTTGCATAGCCCGATGGGAGTTTGACAACCAATCAGAGTACATTTGTTACACAGGAACAGGAAGCTCCAAGGCGGGGCTCAAGAGGGGGCATAAATCTCTCTCTCTCTCTCTAATGCATGTGCTCATTTTGCCCAGGACCCCAAAAAACCCATGTGGTCCTGTCCACCATTAAACCATCTTTCTAAGCAGTCTTCATATTTCCAGTATATTTCTCCCCACTTGGAACTGAACATAGATGGACATTTCTTCCAACAATTGCAAGGGGGAAATGATGATATGGATTAACAGAAAAATGCCTGTACAAACATATGTATCTTACATTGAGGATCTTCTATAATTTACAAGTCCATAATAAGACCAGTTCCTTCTCACAGGAAGGGACTACTCAGGGTACCGTCAGTCAAATTATGCCGACTGGTGACTCCCAGGGGGAGGGCCTTCTCTGTGAGGGCTCCAACCCTTTAGAATGAACTGCCCCCTGAGATACGAAATATCTCTGATCTCTGTGCTTTCCACCGTGCCCTCAAGACCCTGAGGTTCCAACAGGCAGGACTAAACATATGAACATGTGAATGATTTTTTAAAATGTTATCTAATTCTGGGTTTTATTTAATTGACCAAACTAAGTAATAATTTTAATTAGCAATTTTATGATGTTTGTGTATCTATATTTTTCTTGACTGTATACCACCTTGAGTCCTACGGGAGAAAGGCGGTATAGAAATATAATAAATAAATAAATAAATAAATAAATAAATAAATAAATAAATAAATAAATAAATAAATAAATAAATAAATAATGCAGCATGGTATAAATAGAAAATAATAAAATTAGTACTGAGTGCTTAAGGGCATTTTTCCAAAACAAAAAATCTAAATGTATAGTTTGAGAAGTAGTAGTAATCATCACTAGTAAGGATGAGTAATAAGATAAAAAGTGCTTGAAATGCACACCATTATACATGCCCATTCTCCAAAGACAACATTGTCTGTGACTTTTAGCTTAACCTGTATTCAGGGCTTGCTCCATAATAATGAAATGAGCCTTAGAAAGAAAAATTGACAGTTCTGTCTAATGACGTTGTTTGCTTCTCAGCAACCAGCAAATTATATCCAAGAAAGACCTTTGCAGTAGGTGATTCATACATTTTATCCTGTAATATTATCAGCATATTGTTTCAATATCAAACAAGGCAGTTGTTGCTAGCAGCAAAATGATAAAATGAAGTTCTATCATGGCAGTATTAAAATGATCCAATAGTTACTAACTGTTTTACAGAGTTACAGTATGAATGCTTTTGTGTTGCATACTATTTATGCATGTTGACAACTTTCTTTTATAGTTCCATTCCATTCATTTTTAATGTGCTTTAAAGCCTCTGAAGAAACATTTTTATTGCCATTCACTCTCTGGAAGCCATTTTCCATATTTCATCTATTATGTTTCTTTTGTTTTCTTCTTTCAAAGGTTGAAAATGTTGTATTGTTAAGACTTGTAGCTAAGAATACTCTTTGGATTTTCTCAGCATCCTCTAACCTGATGTGTTAGAATGTCACTAGAAATTTCATGGACTAAACTCCCAAAAGATATGAAACATACCAGCTATGAGAAAGCTAGATGGGCAACCAGACATTTATCTTATGTATGTGATTCTCAGCCTCTGAAAGCAATAATTTCAAATCTCTGTCAAGAATAACCTAGTGCATGTCCAAGCAAGGTTTGAATATGTATATTTCATATGCAAAATAAAGTTGACTTGATAATTTGAGAAATAATAATTCACTGGTCAAATGGATAATTTATTATTGCCATATTTTAATTTAAACTATTGAGGCATACGTTCATACATGTTTTAAATTTTTGATTATGCTTCCTCTGTTTCTTAGTTGTTTGATTTTTTCCCCCCTTGTATTCTGTGTTGGTTAAAACATATTTTGCTCAAATATATTATTTTTATTTAAAATGGCATTAGGGATTTACCTAATTTTTAACCAAAGGAAAAATCCTGAGTTGAATTAGGGAATTTCAGGCAGATTCAGACTGAAATTATCATCGATGAATATGATAAATATTTATGCCTCTTTCTGACTGCCTATCTCTATAGCTTATTTTCAAAGAACTCAGTGTAGCTTGCATGTTCTGTCAGCACACATTTTTTTTCTTTATAA